>CM060881.1:66633750-67985000 GCA_030762935.1 Hymenopus coronatus | reverse complement strand
TTGTATATTTGCAACCACTTCTAAACTATAGTAGTTAATAATCTCACTATGTCTTCTAGTTAAAAAATGATACATACATTTTACTCAAAAGAAAAAATTAAAATAAACTAATAGAATGATCATAAAAAAGCTGTAACGCCACTCAGTCTCCACAATGGTGGCCAATAGTTTCAGCATGTGCATTAAAGATGTCTGACTATGCATTCCAATAAACATAGCGGCATCCATTTACTGCATATACTACATTAGGTGTTCTAACCAACTTCTGAACCCATCAGAATCAGTATTAGCAATTGACACCTACCAATTTTAAACTAATGCATGTTTATCATGTAATTGTTAAATTATCCTTGAAGTGATTTGAAATGTTAAGACTGTCTGTGTATTGTGAACCTAATTAAATGTACCATTTCTGATGCACTAGTTCTCATGGACTTCAGAAATATCAAAAGTTTGTTGAATATTTAATTGCAGCAGGAGAATGCAGTCAGAACTTGTTCGAACACGCTATCAATCACAGTAATGTAGCTAGGTTCTCACTATAATTTATATCATCAGTATACACGTGCAAGATTGTTTCAATTAACTAATAGTAATAACGTTTTATGTAACTGCCACTAACTATATTGAAAACTGCAAATGCATTTGCTTCATTCAAAATAAATTCATTAAGTTTTGAATTTGGTAGAACACTATTCTGAATTTGTGAAATATAAAATACAGTGTGGGTACTGTTGTAAATGTGAGTGCTACAACACTTGAAAATATGTCAATGCGAAAAAGGAAATGTGTTTTAATGGTGATTTACAGAAGAAATATCTGTACATTAAAAAAAAAAAACAATTTCTGGGTCAGATGTTATGCATTAAGTGTGCATCTACTTTCAGTAAAAGCCATGGGGGTGAGTATCACAACATATAAACAAAAGAATAATAAGCACTAGTGCATCTTGTACCGTATTGACTAATTTTTTAAAAAAAGTAAGTTGTAGCGAAAAATTGAAATTAGCAGCTGTTGAAGTAGTATTTGTTTATACTGTCCAGTACAAGCACCTTTCAGATCCATGTATTCTACTTATCCATGTATTTTTGAACCAAAATTTACATGTAGTCATAGTACCTATTTGTTTGCTACTTTTTAATTAGAGTCTGATTTGCAGAAAACTAATTGTATTTCATTAATGACTGATGCATCAAATCTTGAGGATATAAAAATATGTTCAGTTTTTGTACCTTAAATCTTTGTCTGGGAAAACTTCAGGACCCATTGCTATGTTTTTGAGCAAGCATTTAACAAGAAAAAGAACAATCACTCTTTGAGCAGATTAAACAAACTACAGTTTTGGAGGTATATTTAGAAAAACTGCCAACAATTTTCACAAAATTGAAAGAAAATTTAGGGCACAATTTAAGGTTGGGTGTACTGTACCTCTTATTCACAATATTATCCAGATAGCTGCTGATGTCTGTCCTACCGAAATTGAAAACATGGATTCTGTAATATATTCTTATTTCTAAATATGTACATCAATAAATACCCATGTTTCAAAATAGATGGTATTGCTAAAGCAAGTTAATGTTACCATTGAGTTCAGTTTTCAAAACAAATTTGTTACTGATTCATAGATTAGTTTGGATTTGGCAGGCATTTCAATAAGTTGTTCAACATGTTTTCACTAAAGTGGGAAAAGGTGCACTTCTTACTTTCAGATAGGAAAACGTGAGGAAATAAAAGTGAAATTGGATGCTGTTTAGTGGACCTTTTTGCATTATATAAGCAACATATATTGGTTCAACAACTTTAAATGTTGTCAAATATCTATTTCTGATAAGAAGTGCCCAGGTTACCCAGCAGATGTGGTCAATAAGTACCACTTTTAGGAATGAAAATGCCTTTTTTCTTTAATACAAATAATTTATTTCTCAAACTAGTGCCCTTTTAGGGATATACAGTTCTCCCAACGTTCCGCCATTTTTTAACTGTTCCAAAAAATAGGTATTGTCAAGCTCTGTCTCGTTGATGACCTTTTCATTTAATGAATGAACTGTCCTTGTTCCCTACCATTAAAAAATGGCAGTGTGTGGTGTGATGCAAAGTTTTTTTGCATAATAAATGCAAATTTATTTTTATTTTTGGACATTTTTTTAGATGTTATTGCGGATTACCCAGAGCAAATTAAAGAAATGAGAGTTTCAATAGCAGACTCATTTGTGATCTAGATAAGTATATTCCTATTTTATACCAATTAATATTTTTGTTTAAAATTGTATTAATTCAATCTTCATGTTTTATGTGTAACTAAGAAATGTTTGCCGTGGTCAAATTTCAATTGTGATATTTTATAAAAAACATATTTTGAGGACACATGAGTCCCAGAAAAATCATTTTTAGAATAAGAACTGTATGTGTGTCTGTGAACAGCATAACTATAAACAAAAGTAGGTTAAATACCAAACTTGGTATTTAAATTCAGCATATTTCAAACATGCGACGCAAACATTTTTAGGAAAAGTCCCCATCCATCCCAAACTAACATTTATATGGAATATTTTTTAAACTAATTTTCTCAAAAATGGCTCCAATAATTTGGATTAGCTACCATATAATATGTTAAAAAAATTTAGAAGCAAATGAGGGGTATATCTTAAATTTTTTGTTAATAGCCCCTGAAGCCTTCTTCATTCTGGGGAACTTCAGCAAAATCATAAATTGTAAGATATAAATAAAAATTTATACTACACAAGTTTTTAGATCTCACCAAAAACACAATTTATGACAAGTACATTTTTTGTAGAGTAACCAATTCGAAGTTATTGCTCATTATTGGTATGATTTTACCAATAATGTTTTTATCAAATGGGAAGTCCTCATTCCTTTTTTTTTTTACTCCTGACCATGCAAAGAAAACAGAATTTCAAGTTTGTCACTTAATGATGAGCTTTTTAACAGATTTGACTATCGCTTAGCCTAATATATTCCTTTATTTCTCTTGCACCTACAAGGAAATAACTAATGATTATTATTCATAAAAATTATGTGAAAATTGGCCAAAAATTTGTGATTATAATGCATTTGCTATAAATCAGCCTTCCCAGTTCTTCTGTGGTTAAAGCGCCAACCAAGGAATGACTATCACTTTAAAAAGACATTTCACACAATTCTAAAAATAGTTTTGAGAAACTGGACATGTACCAACTATTTCAGCTAAACTTCAAAGCCTAAAAATGTCTTTATTTAAATGCAATCGGTTGCTTTTACCATACCTTTTAATTATAACATGCTTTATCTTAATAGTTTTATTAATGTTTCATACAATAATACTTCTTTCTTAATTAAATTTCATTTTTCTTGCTTAAATCTCCCAGTGTCTGTTGCTCAATTAATAACAATGCTACTTTGTTTATAGACTTCTTCTGTATTGTAATTAATGTACGAAGCTGGAATTTGAGTTGCTCAAATTAGTTGCACTGTACATAATTTTAATGAAAAAATGGTCTATTGATAAAACAAATTGAATAAATATGAGTAAATAAGGTTCTACAGAATGGCATACAAAAAACCCAGCTATAATTATTACACTTCTTGTTGGTGCCCATCAATTATCATTGTTGTGAAGCTGGTGCGAGTACATTTTGTAAATTTAGATCTTTTCATTAGCTTATTTGTTGCCTTTATTATCTAGTTATTACATGTTTCTCTATTTATGTATCTTCCCATGGCAGACACAATTCATATGTAGTTGCTAGGCGAGCAGTCTAGTCAGGGCGTGTTTTCCATGTGCTACCCAAATGAAAAAACAATGAAATGATTTTTTTATTAACAAAATAATTTAAGAATGCAAAGCAGCTAGACAAATCTTAAAGTACCTAACTAATTAAATACAATTCTTTACCCTTACCTATCTATATATACAGCCCAATGACGTTAGGATTGATGAAATGAGGTATATGTTTTGATTGGGAATGAATTTAAGACGTCAAAGCTTGACTACTCGAATACTCAGCAGTTTGTTGTTTGTCTGGTACTGGATTGCCAAGTTTTAATGTCATTGAAACTTCCTGAAGTTGATCCAATTGTTTACCTTTTAAAAAAGGAATAAATAGTTCTGGTAACCGGTATAAACCTGCCTTTTTTTTTTTTATTTTTTTTTTTTTTTTTATTTAAATATGGGGTGCCTGAAAAGGTTATAATTAATTGATGAATACTATCTGAATATGCATAAACATATAGCATTAGAATAAAGGAAATATGATATTGAATAAATACACTTTGCAATATCCAAGTTTCTGCCCTGTGCAACCAAAAATGTTGATTTCAAATTTTACAATGAACTTCATAATTAAGCTTTGTCTTCTCGAGGTAAGAATATATTTCCTGTAAATTGGAAGAGAAGGTACATTTTTGTTTAGGCATAATAGTTCAAGTTCTCGTAAATAGCAACACAGCACAACTGCCAATACTAGACCAGGCAAACTTTGTCTGTCACCACTGTTCACAGTATGCGCCGATGACAAGTGAGATAAGCACCCTTCCAGATTTCTCACAACAATGTCAATTATTGTAGTTAGGTTTTTAATTTGGGAAGACGATGTCAATAAAATGGGGACCCATTCGTGTCCCAACAAAAATTCTCGGGACAAGGAATATACAAGTAAAAATTCTGATGTGCTCCATTCACGTGACTTTCTCTACATCTCTGTAACAAATTGTTAATAACCCTATTCTTCTATCCATTTAATGTTAAAACGTTAGCAGAAACAGTCTTATTACTTATTTTCTCTATAAATAGAAGGGAAATAAGGGAATACACTAGGCTAAACCAACAGTCAAATGTAAAATGTGGTTGCTATGGGATTGAAATCCATTTTCTTTGCATGGCCAAGCGTTGACAAGTTCTCGTATGAGAAAGGTTTAAGTATTTTGAAACTAAAATCGATAAAAAGGAATATCTCAAATGCCTAATTTGACATAAAAAATGATTATGACATAAAGTGTGTGTTTTATCGCGATCTACTTTATTGTGTAGTAAGTTTGTCTATCTCTTACGGTTTACCAGTTATGCAAAATTCAATAATAATCATCCAGATAAAGGGATCTTTAAGACATACATTTTATTTGCCGTAAATATCTTAAATATAAGAGATTTTAATCAACACTGTTATAGCCATTTTTGAGAGAGTCAAAATTTTCGAAATTTTTCCCTGCAAATGGTAGTTTGTGGTGGGGGGAATTTTCTTGAAAATCTTTTGTGTCGCATCCTTGGAAGATACCAACTTAAATACCAAGTTTGGTATTTAATGGTCTTTGGTTTTTGAACTGTGCTATCCACAGACACGCACACAGATATTTTTATAAAAATTTTATTTTTGGATAAAGGTCTAAAAACATGTATTTCTGGTGAAATCTTGGTTTCAAATTTTTGGGTGCAAAACAATACCTTCTCTATACACTATGCACATAGTACATGTGGAGAAAGTGAAAAGGGGAACTGTTCCGTTTTCTATGGGACGAATATCAGGTTTGTATGGTATGGTCAGCTTTATGCTTTTACTTCTGTATGTGTGTCTGTCTGTGGGTAGCATAGCTCAAAAATGAAAATACCATTATATACCAAATTTGGTATTTAAGGTTGGTATCTTTCAAGGATGTGACACAAAGATATACAAGAAAAATGGCTCTAACAATTTTGATTAAAATATTGGATATCAAAGATAGTTTTACGATAAACAAAATGTATATCTTAAATTTTCTGGGAATAGCCTCTGAAGACTACTTTATTCTGGATGAATTTTACGGAATTTTGCATAACTTGAAAACTGTAAGAGACAAACAAAAAACTTACTACACAATGTAGATCATGATAAAACATAATTTATGGCATATACATTTTTTTGTAGAGTTGATTGTTTTTTTAGATATTCTTTATTGGTTTCAGCTCCAAATCATTTATATTCCTGTCCACATGAACAAAAGAACTTCAGTCGCATAGCAACCAGCTTTTGACTCACATTTACCTATGATACTCCCTTATTTCCCTTCTACTTAACAAGGAAGCAAGCAATAAGACTGTTTCTGCTAATTTTCTCTCGATTAGCATGAAGTAAATGGAAGCATAAGCTTTTTAGCAATAATTTGTTGCATAGATGTAGAGAAAGTTATGTGAATTGAACACATTTTTGGAAAAAGGTCCATGTGGTCTGTGGACAGTATATCTCAAAAATGAAAATACCGCTAAATACCAAACTTGGTATTTAAGTTTTGAATCTTCCAAAGATGCTACACAAAGGTTTTCAAGAAAATCCCACCACCCCAACTACTCTTTACATGGAACTTTCTTCGAAAATGTTGATTTTCTCAAAAATGGCTAACGATTTTGATTAAAATATTGTATATTATATTTTAATACCTGACAAATAAAATTATATCTTGAATTTTCTGGGAATAGCCTCTGAAGACTACTTTATTCTGGATGAATTTTACGGAATTGTGCATAACTGCTAAACTGTAAGAGATGGCGGAAAACTTACTACACAGAAAATGTAGCTCACGATAAAACACATAATTTATGTCATATACATATTTTTCGTGGAGTTGATCATTTTTAAGATATACCTGATTTTTCGTTTTAGCTTTGAAAAACTTATACTTTTCTCATACAGAATTTCTTAACTCCTTTCCATATAAACAAAGGTTCTGGTATTGGTGGATTCCTTTACAAAATGCACATGTTTCCGACCCCTTTGGTCCCTCGCGGCACGTAATAGTATTAGTCACCCTCCGTGGTGTAATGTTGACTTCATATACCCAAGGTCGCGGGTTCAAACCTGGCGGAGGACAATGGATTTTTTCGGGTGTTAAAATCCTTAGCATGCTTTCCTTTGGAAGGGAAGTAAAGTTGTTGGTCCCGTGTCGTAGATTTACGGCACATAAAAGAACCTCGAGCCTGACAGAGAGGCCTCTGAGCAAAATTAAGCCGTCTTTCACGCCCAATTTAGAATGGGACGTTACGAACCACAGCAGTTAAAGAGCGTCCATAAATAACACGCCATTTACATTTTAATAGTATTAAGGTTTTACGGTATATTTTTGCCACTGTAAATTTCCCACAAATACTGGTGTTACATTGAATCCTATTTCGGGAGTTTTTGTTTTCGTTGTGTGTTCAATTCACTCACATGTCTCCATATTATCCCAAACCTTCGTTAGCTGAAAGATTTCGTAATCTTAAAGCTACATTGATTGCGTTTTCTTCTAATAATCGTCTAGTCGCCCTCCTTGGTGTAATGGTTACCATATACCCAAGGTCGCAGGTTCAAACCCGACGGATGTCGATGGATTTTTTCGGGCGTAAAAATCCTTAGCATGACTTTTGTTGGTCCCGTGCCGTAGATTTACGGCATGTGAAAGAACCTCAAACCTGATAGGCTTCTGAGCAGAATTAAGCGGTCTTTCACGACCAATATAGAATGGGACGCTGAGAACTACTGTAATTAAAGAGCGTCCATAAATAGCACGCCATTTTCATTTACATTTTTATCATCATCTTTGGGATTCTTCCTTGTACCTTTTTCTATTGGCCTTTAATATTGTGATACATGAAGCTCATAAATTATCAACATTTCAATTGTTATTCAAATTTCGTCCTTTGTGTTCATTGACAAATATTGGTAGTTGTCAGAATTGCTTCCAAATGACGGCAATTCTGAACATTTATAGCTATTGTGGGATACTACCTTGGTACATTGAAGGTAGATCAGGCTCAACGAGCACAACATTATATTAGTGGCCGAATTGATTCCAAATTTGTGGCGGGAGATATAGTCTATTTTCGTTCTCATCCCCTAGGCAGTGCTGCGAAAGGCTTTTCGGCTAAGTTGGCCTCCATTTCGTAGGACCTTATCGATAGATGATACTTCATTCCGTCTGGAAGACTGCATTACGGGTAAATTAACTACCACACAAGCTTCTTAATTAAAAGTGGTATCTGTTAAAAATTAATTTTCCTTTGTTAAGTCCTGGAAGGGAAATGGGGGTAAGATATATATTGGCACATTTTGTACTTTTCATGGTGTAGTATTTAGAAGAGAGCTGTGTTGGGAATATGGGATTTTTGGGGATGTTTAAGTTTCAATTTCTGTGTATTCTCTTTCAGGTGTGTGTGTGTGTGTGCGCGCGCATGCTACGAGATATATTGATAACGTGTTACATTTACAAAACAAGGTTTGTATTTCTATTATACTTCTAAAATTTCTTGAACATCAATTCCTATTGGCACTTTTAATGAATCTGTGCTCAATTGGTGGTTCCTAAATTGTATGCTTGATGGCTATATCTGGGTCTGTGCTTCGTTTCTTTACGGTTTGGATCGTAATCATTGCAGCCACTCATTGTTATTGGGTTTTCTGGATGCTGAAGATGGATTCCAGGGTGCTTAGGTGCTGTTCACAAGGCAGAAATGCTAGCGTTTTGCTGAAGCATGTTTTGTTCCCAACCGCCAACTTATTGCATATACACCATACGCAACAACTGTTAAATTAATTGTTTTTCTAATTTTTGAAGTAAAAAACAAAGAACAATGGTAGGGGGAGATCTTACAGTCATATATTTCGTTTGTCAGAAGTTATTGACAAATTGATATTATTAAACATAGCGGCAAGGTCATAATTTAATTTTTTTCTAATTCAATGGTCTAAAAATGAAGAAGGGCATAACATCAGTTTTTGAGCAGATCTTATAGTTTGTCTCTCATGCATTCCACTACTTGAACTTATAAGGTTAGTCTACTCTAATTCCTCTAATTAGTGCACCAAATATACGATCCTGAATACATGTTTGAGGCAGTCATATATAGGATGCATGTACATAAACACACACACACGTTTGAGAAAGGCTTGGAATCAGTTTTAAGTGCACACCAAAAAGGGTACAAATATCAGAGTGTATCTCAAAGATTATAATGTCTTCCACTGTGGACTGCATATATTTTATTCCGAGTCCGAAGAACATGTCCCATGTTCTCATGGTTCTGGTATCATAAGCACATAATTTGATAGTAATTATTTCTTGTAATAGCTGCTAAATTGGTGAATTAGCAAGAGGTTTCTTATAATCCGGAATAGGTTGCCAATTTTGTCTGAGAGTTTCCCTTCCCTTGTTTTTGCATCTGCTATTCGAGAAACTACATCCAAACACCACAAATATATTGACCATTATACTGGTTTAAAACTTACACTCCATGGAACAGCTCCTTAGAAACCTTATTCTTGGAATTGGTCGGAGTCAGCGGCCAGTTGTGCGTGCCCAGACACGCCTGGCAAAGAAGATGCAGGAGCTATGTTAAGCGTGAGTATTCTCTTCAGTCTTCCAGGAGCAGCTTAGGAATTAACATCTAGGACAGCAGCATAGAGCTGGCCATTTTGCGTGTCTATTGCGGGCACATTTCGGGTTATCTAAATGTATATTTTAACCTTTCTAATGCTCCATGCATTTAAATTGGCTAAACTTGTAATCTTACTCATATCCGGAGAAATGCAAATTTTGTCAATCAGCTAGAAAATCCTACATGGCAATTTAAATTTGTAATTCTGCACAAGTATGCATTATTCAAAGCTGCCTTGAGTTTTTGCAAGTGGGGGAATTAATACTCTGTATTTTAAATTGTTTATATTGCGTTCCTTTTTGAGTAATTGTGTTGAAATTGGATTTCACTTAATTTAACAAAGTTCGCCCCGATTACATACCTTTTATCCCTCTGTACATCCCTCTTCTGGGCCTTCTTTGTTTGTTGTACCTTCCATTAAAAATTTCAGTGTGCTTAGTGTGACAAACTTTGCTATATAACTGAAAAAAAGAAAAGAAATCTGATGTGTTCCATTCACATGACTTTCTCTACATCTCTGCAACAAATTATTGTTAAAATGCTTATGCTCCTATTTACTTCATGCTAATCGATAAAAATTTAGCACTAATTGTCTTATTACTTGCTTCCTTGTAAGCAGAAGGGCAATAAGGGAGTAATTTAGATTAAAGTGATAGCCAAAATCTGGTCTCTATTGACTGAAGCTCCTTTGTTTGCATGGATAGATTGGCAATCCCAAGACAAGAATGTATATAACATAAATTAGGTGCTCTACATTTTTTGTGTAGTAAGTTTTTTTAGCTCTTACGGTTTATCAGTTATGCAAAATTCATCTAGAATAAACATGCTATTCCCAGAAAATTAAGATATACATTTTATTTTTCATGTAAAGATCTTTAATATAGGATATTTTAATCAAAATCTTTTGAGCCATTTCTGAGAAAATCAAACTTTTCGAAAAGGTTTCCATATAGCTTGGTAGTTGGGAGTGGGGGGATTTTCTTGAAAATCTTCGTGTCGCATCCTTAGAAGATATGAACTTCAATAGTAAGTTTGGTACTTAAGGGACAGCTATGCTGTACACAGACACAAACATTCCCGCACACGCATGGGCATTTTTATAAAAATGCTTTCTTTGAAATCAGAGGTGTCCTAAAACATATATTTCTGGTAAAATCTCGGTGTCGAATTTTTGAGTGCATTACAATACCTTCTCTATACCCTATGTACAGAGTACGTATACAGAAAGTAATATAATAATGAAATTAAATAATATTGATGCAGACGCTTTATAGTCACAAAGGCAATGATAATCAGAAAGCTATAGAGAGTTATGCACAAATCTTATAAACAAAATCCATTCGTCTTTCATTTTTGATGCAAACAGACTTTTGCATTGAAATTAGGCATATCACTTCGAATGTTCTTTTCAATTGATAACATTGCTAAACTACTCAACTTTTTTTTGTTTGTTTGTTTGTTTAACGCCCGCTTTAACTACTTACGGCAGCGCAAGCGGTGACACTAATGATACGTGAATGATAATGGAGCACCGGTGGAATGCAATGGCGGGGAAAACCGGTGTATCCCAGCGCCGCGTTGTTCATCACAAATCTAACATGTGGTCGCTTGGGTTCGAACTCCGGCCGTCTAGGTGAGAGGCGAGTGGTATAACTCAACTGGCCTCAATCTTCCCAACAATATTTTTATTTGCTTTAAAGCCGAGAAGCATCTTACAGCTTCTTAGGTAGTCATGGGTATGGTACACACCGCCATAAGGTAATAGTTTGTAAGTTTCAGAAAACGTAGTATCCAGATTGTTTTCTATAATGAACTGCAGGAAACATAGCATCAGTCATAGCTCGGAGGTCTTGTCATCTGTAAATTACACCCAATTCATTTCTGAGACATTCTTTCTCCAAAAATGTGTTCACTTACACTGTTTGTTCAAGTAAAGGAACTGGACATTTTATGTCATGCAGGTCAAATGGTCTTGCTTCAAACAGAGACGCAGCGGAATAGCATGTTGTGAAAGAAAATCTGGTGCTTATTTGATTAATTGTCACTTCACACTCCATTTACTACTACAGTCCTGTTTCATTGCGCATCTTGAACTCTCGTATTCTTCAAAGCTGGTTCTGGGATCGAAGAGTCTGTCTGCTGCCTTATGTTGTTCATAGATTCTCTTTCCTTTTCAATGGACGTCCAAAAAGTCTCAATCAGCCTTTTACTGCACTGCATCTACTGTTCTTTTCTGAATTTGACCTTACAGCATATCATGTGACGGTCCAATTTTAACTGCAATAATTAATAAAGGGAATCAAAGAAATACAATTGATAAATTAAATAATCAACGTTTCAAAGTATACAGCAGAGTATCTGATGAACTACATCATAATGGACAATGGTATTATCGCAATAATCCACACATTGTCATACAGTAAAATTGTACAATCTTGAATATAACCTAACACGAAGGAAACTTAGATGCGTTCTCCTTGGTTACAGGGGAACGCACACATGGTCAGCTGAACAAAAAGGACGACAACTTCCCCTAAGACATGTGTTGGTCCTAAAGCCAGCTTCAAAATGTATGGTTTTGCAGAGGTTTTGGGAAGCCCGTGACGGACAGTCGTGTGTTACACGAAGAGACGTGGGAATTTAAACAGATTCGTGATGTGTCCAGTAATTGATACAGCTCTAGTATAATAGTAAATTGCCGAATAAGTAATACATTCTCCGAGGCAGTCATTTTGTTTAAATTAAAAACTTCATCGATAAACAACCAACTTATATGACTTTCTTTATACTTTTTGTAAAGTGCTACGAAATTTTTGTTCGCTGCAATGTGCAACCTCAGATAGAATTCCTTAAAAGCAATAAACAGATATAATAAAAGTTATATCCACGTGATATTTTTTGTAATATCCCTCTCCCTGAATTCCAAAGGAGTGCTCATTGCTTTTGAGGGCCACAGCCGTGGAAATATTATTAATTAATAAATAAGTCTACTATTGTAAACCAACTGCGGGACTACTGCATATTATGCAGAACTTTCAGCCAAAACACAATCACTGGAACTCGAAGCATACGTCGAATGGCTCCCGCTTGGTTGATTGTTGACGACTGCTTGATGATGATTCTATTTCCCCCCATGCACTCAATTAATTGTGACCGATATGCATATGAAGTATTCACTGTTCGGCTCTTGAAGTTCCATTTTGCGGAAGAAGCATGAGATATTCCTTGCCAACAACTTTATCCAAAACGAAAACCCTTTGAAGAAGTTCGTCATGTCAGTCAAATTGGAGAGAGAAGAAAATACTCGAACTTGCTGGTTTTACTTGCTGCCTGCGCTACAGTCAAGTTAAGTTGGTGCGATTAGCCGTGCATAAAGTTAGCGTTTCTACATTATGTCGAATAATTATATGTCCACTCAAATTAGCTCCTTTGTAGCTTTGGGAAATCAGTTTGTTAGAATTCTGAACTGCATTTACCAATGCGTGATGAATACATGCAGCAATTGATGTGTCATGGCCGTAAGGATTGACATAACGGAAAATAGCTATCAAATGAAATGAGGATAACATTACTAGTTTCATTTCCAACCACTGACACGAAACCTCAGTAGCAACTTCCTGTCTTATTACAATCCATAATTTTTTAATGTACATATCGATTTTTTGTCACAAAGTCATTATGTGTTTTGATATTCAGATGATCGACGCTGTCAAATTGTTGCCGAATATAAATTTTTCTCAGAAGGTTGAATTCACCTACAGAATTTATATGGTATATACCAGTTTAGTCTTTCTTAATCTTCTGTGTTAGATGGACAAATCAGCCTCGCCGTTGCTTAACCAAGAAGTTTCGCAGCCATGTTTTGCAAATGATAGGCAAAGAAAGCAAAACTTCACAGTCACAAATCCATTTGTATTTTCATATAGGTCTACTTTAAATTCTCTTACATAATCCCTCGTTTTGGATGTAATTATTTGTTGTATTTTCAGATGAGGTGTTGGTCTGCTTCCTTTTATTTTCACTTTCGTTTCCAATGGTAAGGTAGAGAATGACAGTTTCTTTCGTTCCGTGACTGCAATGCAGGAATTGGAATTAACACTGACGAAAATTATGCGAAACTCATTCCGAGATTCCATTGGAATGCATTGTGTTATTTTTGCATAATTAATGAGTATATTGTTTGAAAGTACTTTTAAATAAATTCTCTAGTTTTTGTGAATTAAAATGCATTAAACATACAGTTTATGAAAACGTATGCGGTTAAAAACAAATCCAATTTAATTAGGGTTTTACGTGCGACGGAACACAAATAGAAGAGCCGCCCTTTGTAACAGTGTTGCCAGGTGGTATGTATAAATATTATCTACGGTACTATATGAGTCACAAATGGAAGCGCCGCCCATGCAACAGTGTTGTCAGATGTTAGATAAAATAATATTTACCATGCCATATGAAAGTACCTACTCCTTACCAACTTTCCTTATCGCCTTAATAACTTCCCTTTATCTGAGATTTGAGAAAATCATAAACAATCATTAAACGGAATGTAAGTAAAATATATTAAAATTAAACTGTACAATAATTCACCAATTTGGAATTATACATCTCTTCATCACTGATGTCAACCTGTGGCGTGCGGTGACCATTCAGATAGCTGAAACAATGAATAACTTTTATACTTTTAAGTAAGCAATAATAAATGAGGAACAGAGTTACTTAGACACAACTAGCAATACTATAAATCAAAGGAATACACATTAAAGATGCAACTGAAAGTAGTTTAAATTAAACATAAAAACGCAACTGGAACGGTTTAAATGTAAAGAATGGTTACTGAAATACTAAATTTAATAACGCTACCTTAACAGAAAATAGCTAATTCCAAATCTTCTCGGGCTTCTAGCCAGGTAAAAACTTGGCTTGACACCAACGTTTCGAAGAAACTGAAGTTCAGTTCACCCTGAAGACGAGGAAGATGCACTTCTTCGAAACGTTGGTGTCAAGCCAAGTTTTTACCTGGCTAGAAGCCCGAGAAGATTTGGAATTAACACGTCGCCAGGAAAGCTTCAGTTCTTATTTTAGAAAATAGCTAGTTTCTCAATTTATATGCGATTTTCACGCTTTGGTAGTTGCACTTGTAAGAGCGAGATAATAACTCATCCTTCTCCCCTGGGTAACAAATTTATTAATTTTCTGTTTCTTTTGAACTGTTCCTTTTCATAACTTTTATTAGTAAGCAAAGTTTAATTGAAATGATTAAAAAATGAGAACCTTTAACACATCTGTGAAATTCCTTAATCCAACAGTTTTCAACTAATCAACCTGAAATTTTGAACATGCATTTAAGTTGTACATTAGTTACATGCTTTAAAATTTGGTTTATGTATCATGAGTAGGTTTTGAGTTATTAATTTTTAAAGTAAAAATCTGGCGCCAAATTCAAATCGCTGCACAAGATGAAAAATGTATTTTTTTTTTTTTTCAAAATATGCATTTAAGTATCAGTAACGGAACTATCATATGAATTTATTGTAACACAATTAGTTCAACAGGTAAAAATATTAAAGCAAGAAGCAGACAAAAATTCAAGAAGTTGTATAATACAATTGACTTTAAAAATCATATCTACAACAATATTAGGCATTTTAAAACATCAAATGATAGAAACCCTTTCTTGGTTGTTAAGAACTTATCCTAAGCATTTAAGAGAACTTGAATAAAACCTGCATCGTGTGGAACATTTTGAATGGCAAAAATGTTGAAAAAACTGTAAACGAGTAAATCAAGTTTTAAAGTCAAAACATTTTCCCTCTAAGCTGCTTACCTTCAAACAGTCTAAAACCCTTGATACACATAAATTGGACCCTCCTTCCATTTTCTTCTCTTTTCTGCAGAAGTTTTCTTCAATTTTAGTTTATGAGAAACAAATTATTTAATTTTCATTTTATTAATTTTGTATTTTTTCTACAGAAATGTGAAGTTTATTAGTTAACTAAACAAGCACTGGTGATATTAGAAAAAAAAATCATCTCATCAATTTTCTTTTGTACTATTTTTAATCAAGCATAAACCTTTTCAAGCTTCTGTTTCGAAAACTGCGTCGTGTGGAACAATTTAAAGTTTCTTTGTAAGTATTAGAACGTCATAATCTCCTGCAGAACTTTTTAAACCCAGAATATCTGCCAACTCTCACGGACTGATTACACAAATTCCCAGGAATATATAAAGCAAAGAAAAACTGCAAGTCATTTGGTCCGAGTCAAGCTGCACTCTGCCGCCAAACAGTCTCTATTTCACGGCTGGAAGTATGCTGTTGATGAGGTGTGGAGAGGCCCACCGGGTGCTCAATCTCGCCTGTAGTTTAGGATGGGGAGGATCTAAATAATCGGTGGTCTGGATGATGACGGGACAGGTAGAAGCACCCAGTGTGAGACCTGTTTTGTAAATTTTGAAACATATTACTATACTCACTTATTTTCGTTATTAATGCAAATGATTGTATTTTCAACTTCAAATAGACACGTTTAAGGCCAAATGTTATTGGCCAAAACCAAATTTTGGATTTTTACCAATTTTTTACCATAGTGAAAAGGTTAAAGCACCACATCCACTTACAGTCATCCATTTAAATGGTCACGTGATACGGTTTAAAGCGCCGCATGGTGATAAAAACAACAGGAAATTGAACTACAAGCATTACATTATTTAATTAGGCAAAGAACCCATTTTTTTTTTTTTTTTTTTTTTTTTTTTTTTTTTTTTTTTTTTTTGTCAAAGTCCACAGATGCGTTACCTTAAAGGGAATACTACACGGAATGTCTTTGTTCGCTATTCGCTGGCGTATTTGGAAGCAGCAGCTAAATTCGCTCCGTGTAATGAAGGAGAGTTACTCCGAAACGAGAGCGTCTAAAGTGCTCTACTTTATTCGCTGTTCGCTGGTTTGTTTGGTCGCCCCCTAATGTTAGTCTCTTCGTAGTGTATAAAGTAGCCGTCAGCTGCGTGAAAATGTGAAAATGTCGAAAGAACTAAAATGCTGGCGTTGTGTTCTCATTCTCGTTTATTCACCATTTGTTAAAAAAGAAATTACATGATATCGTTAACACATTAGGTTTATTTACAAAATATGATAATCACTGAACTGAATATGTATAAAAGATAATGGTGCAATGTGATACAAGAATAACTATTATGCACACACACGCGCGCGCGTGCACACACAAAGGATTAAGTATGATTAGTTTCCTAAAAGCAGTTCCCCAGCTTTTTCTAATGGAGTTTTTTCAATGATCCTTATGGCTTTTTTCTGAAGCTTAAATAGTTTGGTAATTATGTATGCTTGAAATAAGAACTGAAGCTTTCCTGGCGACGTATTAATTCAAAATCTTCTCGGGCTTCTAGCCAGGTAAAAACTTGGCTTGACACCTGTGACCATGTGTCAAGCCAAGTTTTTACCTGGCTAGAAGCCCGAGAAGATTTTGAATTATGTATGCTTGTGTTGTACCTTACGGTATAATTCCATTTGTTGGGTGTGAATGTATGAAAGCAAAATACACTTTCATAATGCTGCCCTCTTCCATCACCTGCCTAGTTTGCCGCCTTAAAACATAAATCCCACTGTTGACTTTTTAAATAGGTTTTTCTACATGCATTCTTCAGTTCAATTTTTTATCAGTTACTAAGCCCAGAAAGTTTGTGTGCACTCCCTGGTTGATGCTTTTGTCATTTTTCTGTTTTTAAGTTTATGCTCGTGTCATTTTTGTCCTCCAAACTAATTTGCATCCATTCAGTTTCATAAGTATTTAATATCATACCAAGTCCCTGTAAAAAGTTGTTTACTTCTGATAGTAATTTATTAGCTTTTTGCTCCCGTTTTTCCTCTATTTTATCTTTTGCTATAATTGTTATGTCATCTGCATAACCAATGACTATTCCCCCTTCTTCTTGTGTCTTGCAAATACTTCATTTATATATAATAGGTATAAATAAGGCCCCGCTTAGAACCTTGAACTACTTAATGTTTTGCCTGTTTGAATGGTATTCTAAATCTTTTTATGACCCCTTTTACAAATGCTTTATTTATATACACTGCTTTCTTTTGTTTAGATAGCTCTCTAACCAATATAATGCAAGTCCTCTAATCCCATATCCTTCTGCAATTTCAATCAATGTTAAGCAGTCAAATGCTTGTGACAAATAAATAAGTATTGTTACTACACACATTTTTCTGTTTAATGATTTTTATTACGTCATTTCCCATTCGTACAGTCAATAATCTTAAGAGAATATATCAAACAAAAAGAAAATGGAAAAATAGAAAAGAAATAAATAGAATGGATAAGAAGGTGAATTGCGAGGGTTAAATATGGTGCATTCGCAAACCTTTTGAGGGAATTATTGTGCCAAGATCCTTCTGCCTACAGAAATATGACGACGATGACATCAGTAAACTTTGATACGATATAAATGGTAGAGGACAAAATAAGAAAACAGAACACCGTTATAAGGATGTCGATCTTGCCAAGGACAAAACTGGAAGTTACAACGGGTGATAGCTTCAAAGCATTTGGATATATATTTCGTATACCTCAATGTTCTACTTCCAAGTTCATTCTACAAGTCCTGGACGCAATTGAAGAGATTTTAAGACCATATACAGGGATCGGTTGACAAGTCCCGGATCACTCAATGAAAACAGCATTTAAATTTGTTTTGCTTTATTTCTCAACATAATGTCCAGAAAGGCTAATACATTTGTCATATGGGTATTGTGTTTATGTAGTCATTATTTCCAATGTTCCATAAAATTGAAAAATTCTGATAAATTTCCAGAAATTTGGTTTCCGCTTCACGTTAACATTGGTAGTCAAATACAAAAGATCATATACTTCGTTATGTTTTCAGTTGTTAATAAACATAGCGTTGATATCGCTGCGTGTCGTGTCAGCTTATGCTTTCGATATGTGTCTATACGCCACGATGAAACACGCTGTAAAGCTAATAAGTAGGCTTCTTACGGTTTACGACTGATGCAAATCATAGTGAATAGTAGTATATTCCTAGAAAATTTCTTAAGCTGGCATTTTAATCGAATTTTTAGGTATCGGTTTTGATATTTTGGGCTAGTACATTACTTTCTATTATATATAGCTACATTTTATAAACGTGATCGAGGGTAACATGGAGGAGATATGTGAATAAGCTTTTGCAAGAAAATTTTATTGCAGATTAGGCAGGGGCGGCTCGTCCTTACGTGCTGAAGAGCTGCAGCACGCTACTTTTTTTTCTTCTAAATTACATAACAGACATGCTGAAGGACCATGTAACAAACATAACACATTATGGTAGTAATAAGAAAGGCAGCACTGCCAATGACGAACTCTCGAAGCAAGGTAAACACGCAAGTTTAGCTAATGGAATGCATCCACGTGCTCAAAGCGATCAAGCACGGTAGGTGAATATTGCGCTTGCGTAGAACCTTCCCCTCTTACCCCCCCTGACGGTCGCTGTCCCATCGTTTTCGCACTGCTACGTGCTGCGTTTGGCTAAAGCACGGAATCAATGAAATCGGTACGAGTGTTAGTTCTTTTCCTTATAATCGTTTTGGCAGCAGACGAAACAGCCCTGCCACACTCACCTAAGTGCCACACTAAACATCAGAATTTAGTGAAATTAATTAAAGCGTATTACAACGTTTTATTTTAGTTATAATAACTAATTATATCTTTGTGATACAAACTGAGCCATAAAAGGACTATTATCTCCATACCTTATTCACATTGGAACGTACAGAACATTGTTTGTTATATTGTTTGTTAACATTGGTAACCATAAGTTCATATTGGCGCAATATGTTACTTCCGCAAATGTGAAATCTAACAGGCCCACGTGTATCACATTGAAACAAAGTGTTCTGTTGTGTAAATGTTATTCAGTGTCAGTTTTCAGTTTATTTCCAACTGTGATCGCACTTTATTATATTTCAGTATCATTCAGTGTAGGTTTGTGTTACTTTCATAGGTAAGAAAACTTTAGTCATACATAATGAATATAGTTGATGAGCTGTTAAAAACTCCCTTTTCAAGGCGATCGTTAGATGAAAAGATCAGGATAAAAAAATTAGGGCGACCTACTCCTGATCTAAAAATTGAACAGAAAGCAAAAGGAAGTAAAAATTCTATTTACACAAGAAAGTTTAACACAAATATATATGACAACAGTGACTGGATCTGTGGTTGTGAAATCAGAAACGCGCTCTTTTGCTTTCCTTGCCTCTTGTTTGGTAGTACAGATTCGTGGTCTACGACTGGTGTTCTAGGTCATGTTAATGAATATATAAAAAAACATTCAAATAGCAAGAAGCATATGAAAAACTCGCTACAATTCGTTACAAATATCAGGGATTTCAACGTCAGAGTGATGGACAAATTCTGCATGAAGAAACATCGGCGTATGGACTTCATTTTTCGAAACTAGGTGAGTTGCATGCATTTTTTCCCCCCCGTGCAGCACGCTACTTGTTTTAGGCACGAGCCGCCACTGTAATTAGGTAGAAGCGGTCCTATGAATGGAACCTATTATTATCATCATCATCATCATTATCGTTATTATTATTATTATTATTATCATCATCAGCTATTATCTATTATCATTATTATTATCATCATCAGCTATTCTTTATTATCATTATTATTATCATAATCGTCATTATTATTACTATTATTTATTAATATCAATTATTATTACCAATTATTAATATCAATTATTATCTATCATTATTATTATGATCATCATCACCTATTGTTTATTATTATGCTGTGTATATACTTAACGTGATGTGAACTCATGCTGAAGGTGTCTTACCTTTTCTACTACGCACAGAAATGGGGAGGAAATTGCATTCAACGCAAAATTCGATACTGGGATACCTCTGGAAATACGCGTTTTGAGACTCCCTCAATAGAAAAAAATTCTGATGTGCTCCATTCACATGACTTTCTCTAGCTGTTCCACTTATAAAATATGCTTACAAGAGATTATTCTTGCATCTACTTCATGATAATAGAAATTGTCTTATTACTAACTTCCTTGTAAGTAAAAGGGAAATAAGGGAGTACATGAGCCAAAGCGATAAATCTTTTAAAAGCTGGTTACATGTTAAACAATTGACGTTCGGTTCGTTTTACATGGTCAGCAGTAAAACGGGAGGTGAAACGAAAGATGACTTTCCGTTTGAATAAAGTTACATAGTTTAATATTTGATACCAATAATAAGAATATTACTAAAGCGGTGAAATAAGAACTTTGTGACAAATTATTTGTTTTAATGTTGTAAATTTTTGTCTATCTCTTACGGTTTACCAATTATGCAAAATTCATCCAGAATAGTTATTCTCAGAAATTGAAGATATGCATTTTGTATGTGATCTAAATACATTCAGTATAGGTATTTTAATAAAAATCATCGTGCTATTTTTGAAAAAAAAAAAAAATTCAAAAAGTGTTCCGTGTAAAGGTAGTTTGGGGTGGATTTCCTGTAAATCTTCGTGACGCATCCTTGGAAGATACTAAACATAAATACCAAGTTTTGTATTTAACGGTTTTTTCGTTTTTGATCTATGCGTACACACACACACACACACACACACACACACACACACACACACACGCCTGGAATTTTTTCTAAAAATGCTTTTTGGACTCAGCGGGACCTCAAAGCTTATTTCCAAGAAATCTCAAAATCCGAATTTTAGGGTACAATACTTTCGCTAGGTACTACATACATTGTATGTACACACGTGCTGGAGAAAGTAACACGCATTTTTAGTAAAAAAGGTCGGTATGTATGTTTGAACAGCAAAACTCATAAACGCAAAGTCGTTTAGTGCCAAACTTGGTATTTAAGATTAGTAGCCTCCTGGGACAGTAAGAGTTTATAATAAAAATCCCCCACACCCAGCTATCGTTTACATGGAACATATTTTGAAAATTTTGACTCTCTTCAAAATTGGATATCTACTGTGTGAAAGTAACATATGTCTAAAATATATTTATGGAAAATAACATGTATATTTTAAAATTCCCGAGAGTAGTCTTTGAAGGCCTCTTCGCTCTAGATGTTTGCATAACTGGTAAACCGTAAATATGGGAAATTTCTTACTACATAAAAAATGAAGTACTCGTTAAAACAAGCAATTTATGGCATATACATTTTTCTTTATAAGGTTAACTGTTTCCGCAATATTCCCAATTATTGGTGCACAAATTTCAATACGCATGGAATTTAACTGGAAATCGCCTTTCATCTGCTTCACCCTCGTAATCATTTAAACAGCAGGGAGTTCATAGCCGCGTTGTCTTTTAACATCTGTCACTGTAGCCTGTCTTCTCATACCTGCAGCGAAATGTGTGTATGTCTGTGTGTCTATATGTATTGAATGTTTAACTATATTAATGAGAAGTACATAGACTTCAAATTCAAGAGGTCTTGAATTCGAATCTCAGGGTGATTTAACTGGATATGTGCTTTCTCAGGATGTTGCCTTGTCCTGAGACGACGAAAGTCAGATACCTAACTCTTAAGTTCCAAAGCCTACAGGTCTATTTTGAGCATTATTCAAATTTCAAACATTTCGTTCATTTACCATGCGATATGAGCTGCTCAGTTAACGGACGTACAGCTAGGTCCGGTCTCTGAAAATGGTGCTTGGTTCTATACCGTTTGCGCTACACAAGCCCCCACACCTCTGGCTGCGCAGAGAGCTATGCGTGCCGGAAATAGAAGATTTTCTTAGAGGGCAGAAGGCGTGCGAGGTTGCGCGCAATACATTGATTGCAATGGGGAAACAGTGAAATTTAAAACAGCTGTAATTACGTCATGAAGATACCTGAGTTGGAAATAATTGCGACAACACGTTCTTTATGATCATCAGCATTTATGCACGGGGATTAGACCTTGAATGTCCGGTTGGGGATTGAATAAAATCTCTTCATTGATTAGAGGGAATTTCATCCCACAACTGAACAAAACAAAAGTAAATATTATAATTGAAGTTGAATATCGCAAACTTGCTTATAAAGTGCTTTAAAAACGGGATGTAAGCATCACCGAAAGTATAATTCGACTTTAATTCTGTTTTTCGCAGTTTCCTCTGACTGATTCCATATATACTGTATGCTTTTTTATTTTCTCTACACGTGATGTACCTACTTAGCGTATAGAGAAGGTATAGTACTCCACCCAAAAAAGAAACCAAGATTTTACCAGAAGTATACGTTTTAGGGTCCCCTGTATAAAAAATAAATATTAGGAAAAGGCCCCTGTTGGTGTTTGTATACATGAACACGATAACTCCAAAACGAAAAGTCGGTAAAAACTCTAACTTGGCATTTAAGTTTAGTATATTTCAAAGATGCGACACGAAGATTTTGAAGCAAAAGCCCCAGCCCAAACTATTCTTTACGTGGGCAAGTTTCGAAAATTTAGATTTTCTAAAAAATGGCTTTAACGATTTTGATTAAAATACCGTATATTAAATATATTTACAAGCCAAATAAAATATATATGTTGAATTTTCTGGGAATAGCCTTTGAGACCTCTTTATTCTGGATGAATTTTGCATAACTAGTGAACCGTAAGGGATAAAAAAAAAAAAAAAAAAAAAAAAAAAGCTTACTGCACAAAAAATGTAGATCTCGATATAACCACAATTTACTTCATATACACTTTTTCGTGGAGTTGAGAAATCCCTTGTTATTGGTTTCTGTTTTAAAATATTTACTCTTAGAGGAATGGATTATCACATAGCCCTGCAAAGAAACGCATTTCATACATATGAAACCAGTTTTAAAAGATATGCCTATCGTTTAGCTTTTTTACTTTTTCTATACGCACTATGTAGATAGTGTATAGAGAAGGTATTGCACTCCACCCGCAAATTCGATACCGAGATTTCGCCGAAAATATATATTTTAGGGTCCCCAATATAAAAAAAAATCATTTTCACAAAAAGGTCCGTGTGTGTGTGTGTGTCCGTGTTTCTGTGGACACGATAACTCAAAAACAAAAAGTCGGTAAAATACCAAACTTAGTATTTAAGTTTAGTATCTTCCAGGGATGCGACACGAAGATTTTGAGAAAAATCCCCCCCACCTCCAACTACCCTTTACATGGAACTTTTTTCGAAAATTTTGATTTTCTAAAAAAATGGCTCTAACGATTTTGATTAAAATATCGTATATTAAGGATATTTACCCGACAAATAAAATGTATATTTTGAATTTTCTGGGAATAGCCTCTGAAGACTACTTTATTCTGAGTGAATTTTCCGGAGTTTTGTATAACTGCTAAACCGTAAGAGATAGACAAAAATTTACCACAAAAAAAAAAAAAAAAAATGTAGAGCACATTAAAACACACAATTTATGTGGTATACATTATTTTCTTGGAGTTGATCGCTTTTTAGATATTCCTTGTTTTTGCATTCAGGGTCGAAAATCTTAACTTTTCTCATACAGGAATCTGTCAATTCGTATCCATACAAACAAAGGAACTTCAGTCACATAGTAACCAGCTTTTGATAATCGCTTTTACCTATGCTACTCCCTTATTTCCTTTCTACTTACAAAGAAGAAGGTAATAAGACTATTTCTGCTATTTTTTCTAGATTAGCATGCAGTAAATAGAAGCATAAGCTTTTTAAGAATAATTTGTTGCAGGGATATAGAGAAAGCCATGTGAATGGCACACATCAGATTTTTTCCCTTCTACTTATAAGGAAGCAAGCTCATGTCTGCTAATCGATTCGTATGAAGTGGATAGAAGAATAAGCTTTTTAACAATAATTTGTCAAAATATGTAGAGAAATTTATATGATTGGAGCACATCGGATTTTTACTTTAATACACAAAGTTGTCAACAAGAATTATAAACATGAGCTGTTAAGGGTGTGTTTGTAGTAAAGCGGTCAAAATGCTGAATTTAAAATGCAAAATATGCTGCGCTCGATTCTAAGCTGATGAAAGAATTCTTATTTAAAAATTATTCCAAGAGCCTATAAATATGAATGCGATAGTTAATGTGTGTTAGGTTAATCGAGAAGTGCATTTTTAATGTATACTTAAAAAATTTAAGCAATTGTTATAGAAGATCAAAGTGGTGATACGGCCGAATTACCTAAGGCATATGTAAATAAAAACAAACATAAATAAATCGCTTTAGCATAAAAAAAACACATGCGATACTAGATTTACAGAGATATATGCACAGTATAAAATTAAAATAAATGGGAAATTAGGTACCTGTATTCCTCTTCAGTAAATTGTATTTAATACGTTAGTAAGCATTTGCGGTATATTTATGTTAGATGGATAAGATATATGAATATCAAATTAGAATTAATTACTACTTAATGTAGTAAATTTTATACAAAAATAATTAAACTATACTAACCTATTGATTAATAAACAAAATTTATTTAGAGAAATGCTGTCTGACTATTTTCTTGTGCAGCACACTGCTGTAAGATGTTGCTGTATGATAACACCTGAGTTTTACATAAAAGTTTTCCACCAAGTTCTTAAAAAATTGTTTTCGAGGTCCTGAAAGCCTTTTCAGTGTACTGAACATATGGCAAAATGCATGCTCTGCCCTCCAGTTGAGAATGCGCGAGAGGTTTCAATTTGTGGTGGCGACACTAGCGCCGGCGGTATGTCTAGGTAATTAATTCCAAGGTCTTTGGCGCGACATGAACAAGTTTTCTTTGACAGGTACTACCAGGTTTTACGTTTGTTTAGTGCAATGCAGTGCTGTGCGTCTATTACGTGACAAATAAAGTAAGACTTCGCGAGAGGGTTGACACCAGTGTTCGGAGTCGACTCCAGGCTTCATTTAGGTCCATCTCTAATTTTCGGTGGTCTCAAAGTGGCAGTGAAATGTTTTGCCAGGTTGTTAGTGGAGTATTTTGTTAAATGTTAATTAGACGCTAATATATTTCTAGTGGAACGCAAAATAGTTAAATGTATTTACGAATTAGAGGTTGGATATTGCCGTTTAATTACTGCTGTAAAGGTAAGAAGATGAGAAAGTCTTTTTCACAGCTGTCAAATATTGAGGTTAGAATGCACGACCTCATTAATCCATTTATTGTAGGATTTAGCATCACCGATAACGATTGGCAACAACATGATATTCGAAAAGTATTTAATTGGCATCAATACAAAAAGGAGGAGAATGTCTTGCATTTCCTAACAATTTTCAGGGGTCATGTTTTTATAAGTAAAGCATGTATAAGTAATGTGTGCAGCAGAGTGTAGCACGGTGCTGCGCAGTAAAACCTTTGGGGAAACGATAAGAAAATGCACAATTATTGCAGATAGTTATAGAAATAGAAACATTCCAGTACATGGAGGAGAATAAATTATACCTATTTATTCAGTTAATTTCATATCCACAAACAAATCGCAAATTGAATGAAATGTAGCAAGGTCTAATTTTAAAAAAAGAGGTTCAATTAGCCTTCAGGCACACAAAAATCTTGTTAAATATTGCCATAAACAATTATTATAATAATAATAATAAGAGCCTGCTATCATTGATTTTCAGCAAAGTGTCCAAAAAGGTTTCCCACTTCATTATGTTATTCAGATTTGATACTTTTGTTACTCTGCCATTATAGCACTTTAAAGTTATTTACTAGTTCTATAACCATACATTTTTAAGAACCTCAGTCGCAAAATGCTGCCCAAACATTAAATTATTTGTATTTTAACGAAACGTTCAATTGCCAGGATCATATCAGTGCCGCTGATGTGGCAGAATTTCTTATCAAAGTTCTTTTACATGTCAGTAAATCTACTGACATAGGTCCATTGCTTTTAAGTACACTTAAAAACCTGGGTCAGGTTTGAACCAGTAACCTTGGGATCAGAAGGCCAACATTTAACTAACTGAGCTGCCTAGACCGGCTACATAGCGCAAGGTGGAGGGCCCCAAGCTGCAAAATGTAGCTGTGGGATATTTTTTATAAGTGGAGAAGTAACCTTCAGCTGTGGCAGTACAAAAATGACAAGATGAAACCGATGGATCTGTTGAACTAACACCCCTAAGATTCCAAGAATTTAAAATTGCAGTACTCTTAGAGGATTTGAAACCTAGACATAGTTAATATTTTCAATGCTTTCAAATCTGAATCTCCAGTGGAAGTTTTGTAAGTGGCAGGCTTTTCATATTTAAGAATTGCTAGCATGTGAGCAAAAAGCATAACCACAAAAAATAGCCTAGAACTTTAAGGCCTGATTTAGGAATTATAATAATTTTCTTATCAGGAATGTAGATCTGTAATTGTTTTGTTATCAAGATAGAGGGCATTAAGGGTTTTGAAACACACTGTCAGGTTAGATGAAATTTTGCCAAACAGGTTGCAATGCGTTTTTCCTACATCATCAGGACAATTTTTAATTATGAGCTGCCAGTATCTTTAATATTAAACAATATATCAATATAAAACTCTCTTGTAAATGCTGATTTAATTATATTATACTAAATCCATATGCTCTGAATTAGGTCAAACCTTTTAACAAATCTACAATACATGTTACTCTCCTTAACATTTTAAATACATTTATTATTGGTCAAATTTTCTTTACCATTATATAAATTAGTTGAGAAAGTTTAAAGCAATGTAAAATGATGCAGATATATGTTTTTAAAAGTTTTCAAACGTAGTTAAAATAAAAGCAAAACAAGAATTGAATATATGTACAAGTGTTTATAAAAGATGTTCAAAATGCTGACCTTGGAATTTGGAGCATAGGTAATAGAATTGTAGTATCTAGAAAAGTATTTGTAAAATTTGTACATAAATTTGGGCTGTCAAATGTGGAGGCACTAAAAGGACCCTATAAGTGTGTCATTCACAATACCAGAGCCTGCAAACTGGTGTTAGTAATTTGTAACTCTAGTAGCTCAAGGGTTTTTCTGCACCAAATATGACTTATGTGTGTTAAACATATCGTCTCGTGTAAAAACTTTCTCATCATTTCAGAGTAATTTGTAGGAAATGCGTTTGTGAAGAATCCACTAGATAAACTCGGGGTAGAATATCATCTGTACCCAATGCTTGAACTTGGGTGAAGTTATTAATCCTCTGTTTTTACATTTCTTTGCACACTCAAGCAATGCAACTTGTTTTTGGAAAGTTCCTGTTTCTTGTGATCAAAAAACATCGCACCAGTTTGACAATTTGTGTATCTGTTCATGATCTGTGTCGATATCAATACAAGGTGGTCAACTTTTGAACAGCATTATTGAAAACTGCACTAAATCTTTGTCAGTAGGTTTGATTTTGCAGACACTATACCAACTGTCCATTGATCATCCGTTCGATCACCTTCCAAATCATCCTTGAGCAGGAAAGCCTTACCTTCAGGAGAGACATGTTGCAACATTTGTATGGATACCATCTGATCCTGGTGCAGATTGTCACAAACATGAAAGTACATCATCTAGCTCCACCATGGTGAAAAGCGGTTGCAATCTTCAAGGTTTCCATAACAAAATGAGAAATCTCGAGTTTCCACCTGCGGTTTAACCAAAAGGAACTCAGGCAAATACTTTTCTGAGCTAAACACTTGAGCAAAAGTACATCCAGAGGTGTTAGCCATGTCAAACATTAACACCAGCTACCAGCTCCTGCAGCTATTTTTAGACCGGTAATTGTCATATGGTTCAATTTTCCGGCCACAGGCCATAACTTATCCCATACACCAGAGGAAAATGTATGATGATTAAATGAAGCCACAAATTGCTCCATATTGTCTTTCTGCTATCCTTAATAATAACTATCTAGATTTGGCACGCATCTTCTTGTACTGGTTATCCAATGTAGTGTGATGCTGAAAAACTCCTGAGCACACTTGTGAGGAAAGGCATTTTGGCATTCATCCAACCATCAAGGCACCTAAAATTGACAAGGTTGGGAGGTTTTCCACAGAATGGATTGCTCAGCAGCAGAAAGATTTGTCTCTATAAGATGTACGGCTAAAACATTCATAGATTGCAATTAAACACAGTTAACTGGGAGTAAAGGTTCAGTTGACTTGATCCAAGTGCCACCTAGGCAAAAACGTGGAACATATCTGGTGTTAAGAGACTAATAAGACATGAAAAGTTGTCACTGGGGTTTAAATCAGAGATGATATTCCATTGTATGGAAACGGCCAGCTGTGGTGAACAAACTGCTATATTACAGTTTATAATTTACCAAGAAATTGACGATTAGTTTACTTTCGTGCAAGCCTGAGGTGAACCCCAAAGAGGGTGGTGGGCATTCATGTCTCACAAAAAAGGTGTTGTGAGCTGGGAAACTAGGTTTTCTAAGTGCCAGTTTCTGACATGTCAGATATCTTTTCAATATGCTCTCAAGCAGCTATCTGTTTCTGAAAGACAGGAGGATATTAGTTATCAAGTCTCCGCAAATGATGAACATAGTGCCATACATACACTGGAAGTGACTTCTTCCAAAATTATTGAAAAATCCTTGTTATGGTTTTGAGTGATCAACGAATCAAAGTGCACAAAATATCACAAGGTACAGTGTTTTCAGTTTTGTACCAAAAATTTGGTGTGACAAAGATTTCTGCAAGATGGGTGCCACATTTGCTCTTAATAGAGAATAAACATGAACGTGTGATTGATTCGGAGGCTGGTTTGCAATTTTCCATCACAATCCTGACTAATTTTTACATTGACACATAACTGTGGACAAAACTGAATATACTACTGCATTCCACAGACAAGATTATAGTCAAAGTAGTGTATTTTTAAAGGCTCCGAAGATGCAGTGGGCAAAATTGCCCGACAAAGTGTTGGCCTCAGTTTTTTTGGGATGAATGTGGAATCTTTTACATTGATTACTTGTCAGAAAGGAAGAACAATAAATGGAGAGAATTATACATCATTATTGTCCTGGTTGAGTGAAGAAATAAGGCGAAAATGCCCTCATCTGGTAAAGAAAAAGATTCTTTTCCTCCAAGACAATGCATAGGTGCACACCTGTGAAGTTTCGATGGAGAAAATTATGGAATTAAGATTTGAATTATTATAAAATCCACCATATTCACCAATGGCCCCCAATGACTTTTTTATTTTCAAACTTAAAAAATTGGCTCAATGGAAAACTATTAATGTCTAATGAGGTGGTTCTCTCCCTAACAGAAGCTTATTTTGAGAACCTTCCAAAATCCTACTTTTTGGATGGCTTAAAACAGTTTGGAGGAATGTTGGGAAAAATATATCAAGCTAAAAGGAGATTATGTTGAAAAAATATTGTCTGTCATTGTCTGAGAGGTAGCCATTTTGTGGCAGATGCGCTGATCATCCTGAGTAAGGAGGTGGCAAAGATCAAAACATTAATTTCAAACCTTTATGCAGCTCTTTTTTGCATAATGAGAATAAAGTTGTAATGTTGCTGCTTTGTTTCCTAATTAGTTAACAGGCATATACAAGCTGTAGCTCTCCACCTGTTTGTGTATTAAAATCAAGAAGCATATTCACTCATGGAACTTAGAATATCAGCTATGTCTTTACATTCATTTCAACCCATAATATCATGTAGCAAAGTTAGGACAGAGTACCAAAAATACAGAATAAGAATTAGTTACTAAATCAAGGTCTCCACATATTGTGAAGGAATAATGTTTGGCATATTCATTTTAAATTCAAATCAAATGGATACAAAATAATAATATGATATAACCTGTATAACATAACTGATTCAAAACCACACATAATTTTAAAACAGATAGATAATCTTAGAAGGGAACTATATTTCTTTATGTATCTTTATTTAAAAAATACAGAATTCCATTTCAGAGTTATGTTTGCTAGTCTGATTGAGAAATGTTATGCTTCCACAATCTGATATTCATGGAATTAATTATCACTTTAATTACTAGAGCTACAACCAATTGTGTCTTATAATGTGCACAAAAGTTTTTTTTATATCAGTCAAGAACTAAAACAAATGAAAACTCCTTACTTAAGTGACTTATCTATGCTACTAGTTCACACATTTTGTGAAAATAAGTTTTTAAATCTGAATAAAAATCAATTTATTTGATTTCATTTCTCACAATCGTAATACATTCAATTGAAAAAAATTTATAGTGCCCATCATTAGATGCCAATGAATTCTCTATAGCAGGCAATACATGATGTATTATTTCTGTCCATTTCCAAGACTGATATTGGTGTCTGCGTTGTGGGACATTCCCGAGTATATTGTCTCTTATTAGTCTATCAACTATTCTCAATAATCTTTTAAGAGAAAAAAAAAAATAGAAGGGTATCGTATGCCTTGGCATGACTAGGATGGCAAGGGAACAAGGCCAAAGGCTATGCAGCCTCTGTAAATTTTGCAGAGCAGGTACTGAATGGAATCAATTCAGCAGAAAAGATTAAATCAGGTCCTGGTGATTTAAATGGTCCAAATGAATTGATGGCCCTTCTGACTTTGGTTATGGTGATCATCCCTTTGATCAAGTTCCTGTCCTCTCTATCATGACATGTGCAATGGATTGATTTGCCCCTGATGATTGATTCATTCATTCATTGGTCACTAATTACCTTTGGATCTGGAAAATGGATAGCATTTTCAGTCCAGACTGGGTGTAAATGCCATTAAGCATTTTAAGGTGCTATTATGTATTTTTTTTTAAATTCCATTTTATTTTACATTGCTTTAACATTTGTCATATTGTAGTGAATCTGCTCAGTAGGGTACCTCATTTACTGTATATACAGTAGCTTTTGAGGTCACATCCCCATACCATACTGCTTTCAGTTCACATCAAGCAGATGATGTCAGTGCCATCCAATCTAGTTGCTTACTATCATTAGTTAAATGGCAAAGTGCAACTAGCCTACAAAAACTTCAGTGTTGTATATGGACACACTGTAACTACAATGGTTCTCAGGTTCCTTTCTATATTAGCCTGGTTATCTTATTAGCATTTTGACCATGCATTTCATGATTGTTGAGATGCTGGGAATATTTTATATCTTCTGGTAAAACAACTTCCATGGTTTGACAATTGGTTTTGTTGTAACTGGTTAGTGCTTCCTGGTAAGGGGCCCATCTTCTTGCAAATTTGAAATGTCTTCTTACTTTCTCTAAGCTGTTTAAACCAGAGCAAGTGATCTTGGCTTTACTGTTTTGGCAGAATGCTGCAGCTGGTCAGTGGCCAACTCCCATCCATTACTAAATTAACATTCTTTGGTATTTCTTATAGTAGTGCAGAAAGTGGAAAGATCCTTATTATACCCATCTAATCAATAGTTTTTCTGTTCCTATATGTCCCCTTACAGTGCCCTTGTATAGCCAAGATTCCTGTGTGTGCTGTATCAATGTTTTCCTCTGCCAGCTTTTTGCTTAAAATAGCAAAGGCTGCTGCAAATTAATCTGAACTATTCTCATAGCACAACACCCACATTTTACCAAGTAGAGATCTCAGTTGCTAATTGTCCCCAGTTCTCTTGTATTTCTGGCCTTCCTTTTTATTATTCTTCCTACATCAGCTGATTATTCCTGGTGTAATCTGTTCATAAATGATGCAATTTTGTCCATCTCTGTTTTTTAATACAAGTTTTCCTCGACTGGAAAATTAAATTGAGTCCAAGTAAATGAATTTTTGGTGATGTAGTGTTACCATTTACCTACGCACTTATTATATTAAATTGAATGTTGCTTTTGGGCACCTTTTAACTGCTGTAGTTTTTAACATTCTTTTCTATATTGGTCATGAAAGATCACTTAATTTTGCTCAGAGGCCTTTTTATCAAGCTTCCCTCAACTGGAGGGTTCGTATCACTCCTTTTCAATTGTATTTCCAATAAGGTTCCACGAGTACTGTGGAAATATAGGTCACCCAGTACCAAGCCCCAATATGCCTGGCAGCAAGGACTAATGCAAGTGTCGTGAATTGAACTGCACTGGAGGGCAAAAGTCATAAAGTTCATGTGCAATACATTCTTGTAATAGAAAAACACTGAAATTTAAAACAGCTATAATTACCGCATAAGGATACCTGTGTAGGAAATAATTGCAACAACTCGTCCTTTATGATCAGCATTTATACACAAGGATTAGACCTTGAATGTCCTATTGGGGTTGAATAAAATCACTCCATTGACTAGACAGAATTTCATCCCACAACTAAACAAAATAAAAGTTAATATTATCATTGAACTTAAATATTGCATACCTGTATTTAAAGTGTTTTACAGACAGGATGTAAGCATTGCAGAGAGCATAATTCAGCTTTAATTCTGCCTTGACAGTTTCTTCTCAATGATTCCATCTATAGTTTCTGCTTTTTATTTAATGCACAATGTCAACAGAATTATAAAGACGGCTTGTTAAGACTGCAGTAAAGCTGCCAAAATGCTGAATTAAAAATACAAAATGTGCTGGGTTCGATTCTAGGTTCATGAAGCAATTTTTATTTCATGATCATTATTCCCCACTCTCAAAAGCCTGGAAATATGAATGTGATCCTGAATGTGTGTTGAGTTAATCAAGAAGTGCAGTTTTTATGTACACCTCAACAACATAAGCAGTTGTTATAGAAGGTCAAAGTAGTAATGCAACTGTTGTGAACAATCACAACATAAACTTTTTAATGAAAGCTGGACAAGCCAGACTTAACTTAGTCTGTAAGATTGCCACTTGTAGGCGCTGTGTACAAATAGTTGTAAGGAATAAACAGAGATTGTGCCACTGTGCTAATAATGGAACAGAGTGGCGAGCGCAACAGCTGCGAGTATTAAAGGACAGCGGACTGGTTGAGAGGGCAGTCAGTTTCCACCGGAGTGTTAAAAACTCTGCTAATGGCATGGGGCACTAGTTTTATCTTGACACCAGTGTTCTTTATTATAATAAATACCTGATCCCGCCTTAGGGTAAGTCATACCAAAATTGACGATCCCGTTCTGCATTTGAGCTCTGATTGGGTGTCTCAATGCAGTTCTGCAGAGTCTACTAGGCATAGGCATCTCCAGTGGCAACTTTCTCTACCTAGCTGACAATCCCGATCAGTATCTATGAGCTTACTGAGTTTTATCCTTCAGTTTTGTGTCTCAATACCTTTCTGCTAAGCCTACTAGGTGAAAAGGAACCTGTCTACCTGCTACAAACTCTTCCGACGTGGTAGAATCGACCTCTCAGCCCCGAAGCAAACACACTGGTATGGTGCATACAACAATGATAATATTACCTATGGTGTTATGTAAATAAATAAAATGATTTGGCAAAAAAAATCAAAAAAACACAAAACAGATATTTGATACTGGATTTTTAGAGACAGTATGTACAGTATAAAAGTAAAATAAATGTGAAATTAGGTACCTGTATTTCTCTTCAGTAAACTATATTCAAGACGTTGAGTAAACATTTTCTATCAGTATTTGTGGTATATTTGAGTTAAGTAGATAAGATAGGTATATTAATATATGCACCACAAGAGAGTATGTTCTGTGCTTCCTGAAATAATTTATAAATAAATCTAAAATTAGAATTGATTATTACTTAATGTTTTTTATGTTCTAACACTTTTGCAAAATTCCTTTTTAGCACACTATGGGGTTTTGTCTAAAATTACAGATTTGAAAAACTAAGTTAATCAAGATTTCAGGTAATTTTTTAAATTTAGGACAAATTATAATATTGAATCTAATATTTTAGCACAGCCTTCTAATTTTAATGAACATATACAAAGTAGTTAAGAGAGTAAAATTAGCATTCTCATTATCTTTCTTAGATGAAAAGGGGAGCTAAATATTGAAGGAACTGTGTCAGGGCTTAGCATCATCTTGCCTTTATTCTCATGGAAACAATTTTTTGCAAAATGCATAGAATATAATCTGCAGTATTTCAATGGCATAAATTTGTCACGTCTCAGATATAAATATTGTTAAAGCAGTATACATGGTTCACTATATTCAAATAATTGTAAAGCAATTCACAAAAAAAGACGATGGTTAAAAATATAATAGCAAAATTTTATTGTAATAGAAGGATATTTCATCATTGTTTTATTAGATTTTTTTTTATTAATATTTATATCTTTAAGATAAATTTGTTCAGAGCAGCTAACGAATTGCTCAGTAATCCTGGTTTATGCATTAGAAACCTAAAATGAATTATCATTCACTTAGTGACCAAGGAAATCCATGAGAATAAATTGGAATGAATTTGGAACAGAAATCACAAATGTTATAATTTATTCTTACCGATGGAAAGTGATCTTGGAATCACTGAAAGATTTGCTGAAGAGGGCAACCGATCATCTGCCGCTTCACAACCGGCATCTACTTAGCCAATTCCAGTGTCTTCAGCAAAGGGAATGGCAATTATGGCTACATTGTCCAAGTACAGCATAATATTGACACCGGAGATGTCTGACCTATCTGGCAACCACCAAGATGTGTTCCTCTGGCAAAACAGGCAGAGGCACAGGATATACATCGAGATCTAGAGGAAACATTGAAGAGTCCGACAGCTCTTGGCCTGTAGTCTTGGTGAAGAAGTAGAACACAAGTTATGCTTCTGCTTGGACTACAAAAAGCTGAACACCTTTACCAGAACGGACTGTTTCCCCTTACTCCAGATTGACAATATGGTGGATACACTTGCTGGTGCACTGTTATTCTTGGTTTTGGACTTGAAATCACAATACTGCAAGTGGCCCTAGACTCCAGACACAAGGAAAAGATCACATTCTCGACTGGCCAAGGGCTTTGGCAATTTACAGTTATGCCCTTTGTCCTCTACAACATCCAGCCATCTTCAGCACTTCAGGGAATCAAATGATCAGAGCGTTGACTTACTACACCTACCTGCTCTATCTGGATGACATTGCCATAGGCAACTTCAAAGACCATCTCAAGAACCTCAACAGTTTTCTGGGCCATTGCAGCTACTATTGCTGGTTCATCAGAGGTTTCTCCATCATCACAAAACCCTTCACTTGTCTGATAGAACAGCACTGGCTTACATGTGTTGAGAAGAGGCTAAGAGCATGTTTTAGGCACTTAAGTCTGCACTCTGCAGTATGTCTATTTTAGGATTTCTACAGCCTGGTGATTATTTTATTGTGGACCCTGAAACCAGCGACACTTGCATTGGCAGCATTCTATCCCAGGTCCAAGAAGACCGGATAATAGCCTACTACAACAAAATACTCTCCAAGGCAGAAAAGAACTACTATGTTACCCAGTGAGAACTCATGGCAGTAATAATAGGTACCTGTATAGCCATCTATTCTACCTTAGTATTGATCACTCCACCCTCATCTGACTGTTGAGCTCCAAGAACCTGGAGGGTTGGACAAACCATTGGATCCAAAGGCTCCAAGATTACAACTTCACGTCATAACATTGGAAAGGAAGGCACCACATCAATGGAGATGCCATGTCACAATGACTGTGTCCAGAGGAGTCAGCCACTGCATCAAGGTTGAGAGAAAGAGCATGCTGCAACTTTCTGTATCATTTTGGCAGTGTCTGAAACTGAGTGAGATAGCACAGATCTGAGGAGGGAGCAGCTGCCGAACACTGACTTGGGGCCTTTCTTGAGAGAAGTGGAGGCAGGGACTAGACTGAGCACCTGGAGCAGTGTGTACAAGTCCTACTAGGCTCAAAAAACACCAAGAAAGGACTATTGTTCACAGTAGGAGTCAACTGATAAGACACAGAGAAAGCAGCTGATCCTTTCTTGGAGTAAGGTCACAGAAATCCTGGATGAAATGCATGCAGAGACTTTGGGAGGATGTTGGCACCCAACTGAAACATTGACAAGCTTCAAAAATGGTACTACTGGCTGAGACTATGGGTAGATGCTGAGAGGTGGTGCCACCAGTGCCTATGCATGTGTGGCAAATCAAGGTCCACAGATCAAGAGCCGCTTCGCATGCAGCAGTATAAAGTTGGAGCACCTTTGAAGGCTTAGCCATTGATGTAGCTGTTTTCCGTGGGCCACTCCATTCTCAGACAGGGTTTACAAGCATGTATTGGTTGCCATGAATTACATCACCAAATTTCTGGAGGTGTATTCCATCCGTAATCAAAAGGCCAAGACTATTGTAAACTGGTTAATAGAACTGTTTTGTCACTATGGAGTGCTGTTGGTGGATTGACTTGAAGGGCTCAAGACTTGCTCAACACTTTTCCAACCACAGTCGGACAGCATTTTTGAGCGATACATCAGGATTTTAGAAGAACATTTGAGGAAGATTGTGGTCAATCACCAGATTGACTGGATTGTGAGGGTGCAACTTTTCTTGCTGGCCTATCATTTGTCAACCCATGACACCATTGGATTGACACCTGCCAGTTTGGGCTTTGGCAGCGAGCTGTGTCTACCATGCGACTTGATGTTTGGGAATCCTCTTGTGGCAGAACAGCCAGCAGTTAACTAAGAGGAGAATCTATGCTGTGATGGGGTGTCAACACATCAAAATAGCAAGCAATTGGATTTAAAAATAAAATAGCCAGGAGCTGAGATTACTAGCAGGGTGATTTGGTATGGCTCTTTTACCCTATCTGGACCAAGGGATGCTGCCCAAGCTTCTACAACCATAATAAGAGCCATTACCTTATGGCGAAGAGGATAAATCATGCCATCTATTGTATCCAGGGGCTGCCCCCAAAGGAATAGGCTGGCAGTACGGGGGGGGGGGGGGGGAGGGAGGAGCTTGTCTAGGCTATGATCCTGGTGCTGGTCAGGACAGTATGATTATGCCCTGCTGCCGTAATCACACTCAATGTGTGTGACTGACTGGCTTGAAGTCATATCTGATTATTGCTGCACATTTTTACACCTGCTTGAGTGGACACATGTGCTGTCACAAGTTCTTTACTTCCGATTGTTGCACATATGTGAGTTTGTGACACTTGCGGTAGTTTGGACATGCGGATGCTTCTGAAAGCTTCTTGCTACATCATCAAGTATAAAAAGAAGAGAAGAAGCCTGTCGAGATCAGTTTCAACTGGTAATGCACAAACTAAGCTATTAAGTCTATGTCAATAGGAAATTTTGTCACAAGGTGTCCTGGGTTCGAACCCAGATGCCTGCATTTGGGAATTTGTGGTGGATAAAGTCTCACAGGGGCAGGTTTTCTTTGGATTCTCCGATTTCCCCCACCATCACATTCCACTAGTGCTCCATGTATCCTCGCCTGTCATTGCCTGCGGTGCTGTCTGTGTTACAGTGGGTGTTAAACACTACAAAAAACTGGGAAATTTAGAATATGCAGGTGCTACCACAGCAAGCCTCAAAAGAGAAGTATACAACAGAATTGTTGCAAAAACATTGAATAAAGACAATTGCTTGAAAACAGATTTTTACTTGTAATCATGGAAAAAAAAATGTGCTTGTTTGAGTAACAAAGAACAGGTTTGTTAAAATATATACAGTTTTCAGTAAGGAACTTTCTATTTTTACATTATTATGTCATTAATTCACACATTTAATGGTTATTTTTCAGTAATTTTGTGTCATATTTCATAAATTTAAGGTAATTATATAGCTACTCTTTTTAACACTTTTTAGGTTACCAACTTCCAAGCCCTAGTCATAACATTTCATGAGTGTTAAACAGCCTAACCTCAGAATCAGTAATAAATTACGACTGTTTATGTATGATAAATTGGATGGATATAGTAATTAAAATGAACATTAGCAATCACATTTTGGTTGCAGTTAATGCAGTATGGCAAGATCAGATAACAAAACTGGAGCAGTTCCTGCTTCAGATTATGACAGGCAGTTCCAGGAGGACCTGGAAAGGGCACGTGCATTGAGTCTTGAGAGCTTAGCACTGGAGAGGTATCGCCTTCAGAAAGAGCAGTTAGAAAAGTTCAATTTGATATCCAGTTCACGTAGTGGTAAGTTTTTGTGTTTATAAATATAACTTGCCTATGTCATATGCAGAACTAATCTCTCATTTGCTTACTTTGTCCCTTAATTAAAAAGTGAATATTATAAAGTCTATGAGGAGTTCGGCATGTTCCTTTTAAAATGTTATGGAATGAGTAAGAAAGAGAAACTTTTGTTTCATCTTGCATAGTTTTGACGTTATGAATAACCCAGTTGCAACACTCAGCTGCTTCATGTGGCCAATAAGTTCAGAATTCAGGTGTTGCAGGAAGTGATATTATCTTATCACATACACTAAAGTACCAATCTAGAACATGTTCCCATTGCAAATGCTCTGCTGCTTGATATTCATTTCTATGAAATCAAGAATAGTAACAAAAGTTGTATTAGAAGGAATTTGTTGCATCATTCTTGGACTAAAAGATAGAGCAGGATTTATCACTTAATAGATACACTCTTTTGCTAGTCTTACAATTTTGCTATAGAAAGCTAAGATCTATTTTACAGAAGCTTGTATCTTAAAATTGTTAGTTATTATTTTACATTGGCCAGCTTTGTGGCTGTATATTTTCATTTAATCCTCACAATGTCATAATGTTTTATGCTTACATGTCCTGTGTCATAGTACAAATGTACATTGTATGATTTTAAAGGATGAAAAACCACATTGTGTATATTGTAAAGATTTAAGACAACAAGAATTTTATAAAATGCCCAATGTTTGGAAACAAACCCAAATTTAAGTTTTTAGGCTTTCTTCTCTCCCCCCTCTCTCCCTCTCTCATCATATGCTAATAGTTAATACATTTCTGCTTACAACATGATATTCTGACATTCAACTGCATTATGTTTTATGTTTTAAACCAGTGTCTTCAGAATCCCCTGGCTCAGTTCTGGATCGTAAAGCATGTGGCACGGGAGGAGTTCCTCTGAAGTCCAGGCCAAGACCAGGTTCCTTCAATACTGGAGGGCCAAGGGTGTCTAGAATATTAGCTCCACCACCCTCAACACAGCGTCGAAACAGTGCTGTGGCAGACCTTATATCCTTTGGAAGTCCTGAAAGTGCCTCTACAACACACAGTACTGTTTTTGACGAGCTCTGTGAAGACAATGGCTCAGCCTCTCCTGTTCAATCCTCAGTACACTTCAGTCTGAAGCCAAATCTCCTAGCACACTTTTCTAATGATAAAAATTCCCAAAACATTTTAGTTAGACCATCCAATTTACCCCAACCACCTCTGCTTCCTTTGACCATTCCAAGGGACACTGCAAATCGCATGTATAGCACAACACTGCCAAGTAGACTTGCACTGCAATCAAAGGAACAAATAGCAGAGTCAAGCTCAAAGCTTGATGTTTTGAAACTGATGGGTAAACGTGACAATAACAATTTAATAGACCTTACTCCCTTTGATAGTCTTGGATCTGAAACATTGCGGACACCAGCGGCAAGAGGAAGTGTACTGGAGGTTTTTGATCCCCTTCTTTCAAAGGATATTCAGGAGGATGAAACTACAAAGGATAACAAAGGTAATGTTAAAATTGAAAACTGTTAGATATACTCTATAGATGGTTGGAAGTAAGTTAGGTGGATAAAAGCCCAAATTCTGCATGCATTACTTTACCATTTTTAGAATTATTTTGAAAATATCCAAAATGTAGTATTGCTAGTGGATTTGAATTTTAATCACTACTTTTGAAGATTTAGAAGCTTTAGATTTAGAATTATATTGAATTTTAATGTTGTATGAGTTATAGGCCTTTAAAATTTATCCTGTAATTTACTTTCTAAAGTAGTTTTCTTACTAATTGTATGGGTGAATAATGCATCCAGATCTACATTTTCAATCAAGTCATTATTTAAAAAGACGTTTTCTGTGGTGTAGTGGCTACCTGCAGGTTTAAACCTGGCAGAGGATGATAATTTTTTTGCGATGTAAAAATTCTTAGCATGGCTTCCTTCAAAAAGAAAATAAAGCCATTGGTCCTATGTAATGTTTATTTGCACACTAAAGAACTCCACATCTTGAAAGAAAAGGACTCTGTTTAAATTTGCTATATTTCATGTACACAAGTTATAATTTCTTCATATAGTGCATCTATTGGCTATGAATTGATCCCTCATCACCATGTGCACATAATGGTGAACTGTAAATCCCCTGATCAAGAGACCACGGTAATGGTGGCCAAATATATACCAACATGGTATGATGGAACTTGAATTGAATGAATGAATTGACTTTAGTTAAGATTAATGAATAAAGCATATGATGGGTAGAAGAGGTATGGATGTTGTCCTATAAACAGGAACAGAGTTTAATAAAAGCAATAAAAATGTTTATATAATATTTTATTAAACTAGAATTTAAATTACTTATTGATGTCACTGCATATTGGTTATAGTATTACAAGAATAGACTAACTTTACTACTGTTTATTAATTAGTAAGAAATGTTTTTTTGTATATTTTCATAAATGTTTAACTGTTGGATGAAGGCAGTTAAACAAGACGAGCTAAAGTACATATGTTATTTTATTCAAACATACGATAAAAGGAAGTAAAAGCAATACTCAATGTTGGTAATAGTTATTGTAATGAAAATATGAGTAGGTAGATAAGGAGAACTCAGTCGTATGAGGTTTGTTGGCCTACCATGCCATTTATAGTAAAAGCAGACATTAAACACCATAAAAAATGAGGTATGTATCTGGTCAGTCATTTAGAACACTGTTGGATGTCATAGCTTAGCTAAATTTCAGTTTTAGAAAACAAACAGTTAAATCTTGCACTCAAGGCACTTGCTAAGAAAGTGAAGATAGTAAAAAATGTAGTTTAGTTACTATTATATTAGTTGTCATTATAAGAGTTACTTTATTATTATGCATAAGAGTTACAATACAATAAAAATTGCTCAAATTTGATTTCTCTTTCTTTATTGTTCTGAAATTGTTTGCAGACTTAAATGTAGTATCATTTTTCATTTGTCTTTATATGTATATTGCCCTATATAATTTTTTTTTTAAACAATGAATGAGCATATCCCAGAAGAGGACGAATTCTGTTGGACAGAACACGAGCCAAAATTTTGTAATTGTAACTAAGCAGTGTAATGGGTCGAAAGTCATACTAGGGTCGTTCAATAAGTCCTTAAACAATGTAAGAAATTACACTCGTAACATCGAAAAAAGTTTGTATTTGGTAACTATCGTCTTTTACTATATGGCAGTAAAAGTTTTGGCTATATCCATATTGTGGTTTTGTTGCCATAGGTGATTGAATCAACAATCTTGTGCTTCAATCTTGTGTTTCATGCATTGATTGAATACTTCTATTTAAAAGACTTAACACTAAATGATATAAAAGCCAAGTTGGATGAAGTTCATAGTACTTTTGCTCCCGCATTTGCAACAATTTACAATTGGATAAATGAATTTAAATGTGGCCATACATCCATAAATAATGAGCATTGTTCCAACATTCAATAGAAATGACTTCCTCCAAAATTATTAACAAAATCCATGATGTTGTTTTGAGTCATCAACAAATTAAAGATTGCAAAGTAGTAGAGACTACAGGCATATCACAAGGCACAGTGTTCTCAATTTTGCACCAAAAATTAGGTCTGACATGTTGGCAAGTTGAGTGCCTCGTTTGCTCTTAATGGAGAATAAATTCAATCATGTGATTGATTCGGAAGCTGGTTTGATGCTTTTCCGTCATAATCCTGATGAGTTTCTGCATCGATACATAACTGTGGATGAAATATGGATACACTACTGCACTCTCGAGACAAAATTGCAGTTGAAACAGTGGGTGACAGAATTGCAGTTGAAACAGTGGGTGTTTAAAGGTAAACTGGCTCCAAAGAAGGCAAAGATGGTGAAATCTGCAGACAAGGTGATGCATGCAGAATCATCTACATTGATTACTTGCAAAAAGGAAGAACGATAAATGAAGAGTATTATGCATTGTTATTACACCGGTTAAATGGAGAAATCAAGAAAAACGCCTTTATCTAGCAAAAAAAGGATTCTCTTCATAAAGACAATGCAAGGGTACACATTTATGCAGCTTTGATGGCAAAAATTGTAGAATTAAGGTTTAAATTACTATGATCTGCTATATTCACCAGATTTGGCTCACAGTGACTTTTTTTTTTATTTCCAAACTTTAAAAGCACTTTTTGGAAGGCTTAAAACAATTGTAAAAATGCCAGGAAAAGTGTATTGAGCTAAAAGAAGATTATGTTGAAAGATAAAAAAAATTCTATCACATATTATTTGTTTTTCTATCTTTTTCTAAGGACTTATTGAACCCCCCTTGAAGTTTAATTGGAAATGTGCTGCAATTGGTTATACACATGTGGATCTGATATTAACCACAATTTTAAATTAGTGGCTCTGGTACTGAATGGAAATAGGTGGGATTTAGAGAGGGAATGTTGGTGAGGATGTCTGGAGAAGGGGTCTTGATGTATCCCATGCTGCAGAGTAGCTGCTTTCTTCAATAGTCCATGAACAAGTAAGAGATACATATGTCCATTGTGCAGCAGATCATCTTCTTCTTCTTCTTCTTCTTCTTCTTCTTCTTCTTCTTCTTCTTCTTCTTCTTCTTCAAGTATTTGGCAAAAGAAGGCACCAAAACTTCAGAAATTTTGAGGAGGTTTAAAGACCCAGATGTATAAATGGCACAAAAAACTTTTGGCAGGATAGGAAGCAGTAGAAAATGAGTCTCACCACAGTCAAGCATCACTGCAGACAATATTTGTCCTGTAAGTGACCATGTTGAAGAAGATCAGTACATAACAGTTTCTAAAATTGCTTCAGTTGTAGGAATAAGCTTTGTTCAAGTGATCAAAATTGATGAACTCAATTTCCGGAAATTGTCTGACCAAGTGGGTTCCTCATTTCACCAAGGAAGCAAAGCTCAAGGAAATGTGTTTTACATCTCTGGAACATCCTCCTTATAGTCCAGATTTATCACTTGTAACTACCAGTGTTTGGATCGCTGAAAGAGAAACTGGGGGAAAAGCATTTGATGACAATGCAGTGGTAGAGAAGTACACTCTCTGCACACATGTTCCTTTTCTTTCTTCGAGGACAGCATATAAAAGTTGCCTAAGGCAGAAATGTGTGTCAAACTCAGGAGACTATGTAGAGAAATATGTGATGGTATTGATTTTGTTGATGGACTCAACAAAATTGTAAAATCACCCTCATATTTTTGTAAGTTTATAGCACTATAGGTAGACCGTGAGTAAATTGGGTTCGGTGTGTGCATGTGCGAAGAAAATGAGTTGTTGGGCTTCAGAGTCTTCTTGTGTTTGTGGTAGGCCACTCAGAGGACAGGGTCGGGAAGTAATGTATAATGTTGCCCAGTATTTTAAAAACATAAGAGAAACATTTAAAATTCAAACTGTAGACATAATTGCAATGAGTGAAGCAACTGATGTTTCAGCAAGTATTGTGAACAACATTTTAAAAGAAGAGTGTCTCTTGCAAGAGGTAAACTGAATTTTTCTACCCCAGATGGAAAATTAAACCCAAAGAAATGTAGAATTGAAGTGGATTCATTTACAGATTCCGCGATTTGACAAAAATTCATGAGTTTACACTGTGCACAAAGAGGTTCCAACTATCAAAAGCCTTTTAGCCAGCCTCAAAGAAGATGGAATTTTTTATTGTGGAAGAGAATTCCTGTGAAAACAGCTTAAAAAACCTGGATTTCAAATGGAATCGTTGCCAGTCCAAAAGAAAACTTTTGGTTGAACGTCCTGATATAGCTGTTTGGCGAACACAATATTTAAATGATATTAGAAATTACAGAGCAGAGGATAGGAAAATTGTATACATTGATGAGACTTATATCCAACAATGTCACTTAGGAAGCAAGTGCTGGCAATCAGAAGAACTTGGGGTAACACTCAACATTGGAATTGGGCAGAAATTAATTATTGTTCATGTAGGAGGTGAGGAAGGATTCGTAGAGGGGGCACTGCTTATTTTTCGAGGAGGACAAACATCAGGTGATTGTCATAAATCCATGAATTTTGAAAACTAAAAAATGGTTGGAGATGCAACTTCTTACAGCTCTTGCCCACCCTAGTGTAATTTTTATGGTAAATGCTAACTACCACAGCAGTGAGAGGGACAAGAAGCCAAATATGGCTACTCTGAAATTTGAAGTGATACGTTGAATGGAGAATCACGGTTTCGAATTTGATCCAGCTATGCCAAAAGCAAAACTGTTAGAAATTATTGACAGCAGGTCTCATGAGAAGAAGTTTGCCATTGACAGCATTATTTATGAACATGGCCACATTTCATTGCTTCTTCCACCGTATTACCCAGACTTAAAACCCATCAGAATGGTATAGGGTGACATTAGGGGAAAAGTTGTGCACCAACAATTTGGTGGGACTTTGAAGAACAAAGAAGAACTGTGCCAAAAACTCATTTTAGAATACTCTGTTAAACAATGGGTTAGGCATTGTGATAAAGTAAAGTTGACGGAAAGCAATTACCTTGAGCATGACCTTACAATCGATCAGGAAATGGACAGAATTATAATTTCTTTAAACCCAGAGGAAGAAAGCAGTGATTCGGAAGGAGATGCAGAGACTGATTGCAACAGTGAAGGGGAAAGCAAGTGACACAGCAGAGTCGACTTGAAGAAGCCGAGGAGTAGAGGCATCTTACAAGGAGAGTAAGGGGAAGGCTTCAGTTTCGGTAAGTCACGCCTCCATTTTGTTCACAGTTTACCTGGAGATGTGTAATTGGACTAACATTACTGATTCAAAGCTTTGAGCTGAAGCAAAACTTTAATCTGCTTAGAATAATCAATTTATAAATAAATAAAACATAGCAAAATGAAGTTAAATGGTTTTGTAAGTCATTCATGCAATATGAAAAAGAAATGAATGCAGGGGGAGAAAGGCCCATTCCATTAGTATAAAATGTTTATGATAATACTACTTATTAAAAAAATGTTTCATTCCACCCAAAAAGCACGTCTGGGTATTGTGGGGTTAGCGTGTCTGCCTCACATTCCACAGATCGTGAGTTTGAATCACTTAGGGTGAGTTTACCTGGATATGGTTTTTTCTGGGGGGAGGATTTTCCCTCGTCTGAAAAGATGAATGTCAAGTAACTTCAAGCTTCTCAACTCCGAGATCATTTGAGCATGCTTTCACCAATTTCATTCATCATTCTATGTAATCAACCAGGTTAAAGGACATTAAGCAAAAAAAAAAAAAAGTTTTCATTGGAAATACAGAAATGTTAGATAAAGGTATATGTGTGTATAGTGTATGAACAGCATAACTCGAGAACAAAATGTCAGATAAATACTAAATGTGGTAGTTGATTTGTGAAAAATTAATTGACATTAATAAATTAATAAGTATCCTCCAAGGATGCAACACAAAAGATTTTAAGAAAACCCCACACCCAAACTGCCTTTTACAGGGATGTTGTTTTTTATTTTCTGAAAAATGCCTGTAATGATTTTGATTACAATATCAGTGCTTAAGATATTACATGATAAAGTCAGTGTGGATGACTTAGCTGGTTGATGCTGGCCTTCTAATTCCCATACCTTGGATTCAAACCCAGCCAGACTGCTTAAAATCACCCTAACAAATTTAATGGTATCTAAAAGAACTGCTTTAGGATGAAATCAGTACCACTGATTAGCCCTGACAGTTAACAGTATTGTAACAAACAATTTTTTTTTTTAATTAGCACAAATAAAATGGATATCTTGGGAATAGCTTAAGAATTTCTCTTCAGGAATGAATTTTGTATAGAAACCATAGAAGATGGGCAAAAATTTACTTCTAAAAATTAGATTTTGTAAAACAATAGTTTATGCAATTGTAATTTTTTGTGGCATTAACCATTTCCTAGATAGCATTGCTATTGGTTTAAATTTTCAAGTACTGTATACCTGTTTGAAATTGAAAGTTGCTAATTGTTTCTTGTGGTCATGAAAAGAGGCAAAATTCAAAGTCAGCACATGGCAATCCACATTTTAAAGAAAGATGTGCTATCATAGAAGATCATAGCATGGAAAGATTCTCACTTGAGATCCATCCTAGCATATAGCATAGTAACACCTGCTATACATACACAAGCAGTGCTGACGATGCACATTGTTGGAGTATTCCTAGACTTGCAAATGTGTGATTTGAACTTTGGAAAAGCTACTGTGCCTTACCAAAATCCATTGTTGTCCATTCTTAACATTTTTGGAGTGATCCTTGTACATGGAACATTTTTTAAAATGTTATTTATTTATCAGACCAACTTACATCTAGATATGACGTCAATCTCTTTCCATTCTAAATTAAATTTCTACCTGTTGTGGTACCTATTTTTGTTTATTTTCATTTAATCTTGCCTAGGTAATCCTCAGACTCTTGAGATTTCCTGCCTTGCTTTCATATTCACTAACTTTTCTCCCCTTATCTCAATTGGTAAATTTGCCCACTTCTCAATCCTAAGTTTTCATCTCATTGCTTCTTATTCCAAAATTGAATGTCAGTAATTGTTTTACATTCTACACAGCCTCTATTGTTCTTTTCAATTTCATTACCCCTGTTCTGGCCCCGTAGTTCCCTCCCTCCCACCTTTATCTAAATGATTCTCTCACCCTTGTATACCTCTCATTGAGGACTTCCTGTTGCTGAAACTACCTAATATTTCCTGCATTATCTCCTGTCGTCAATTCTTTGTTTAACTTGTTTCCAAAAGCCTCCTTTGTTCTACTATCATATCACACCATCACCATGGCCAAATGGTAGGAACGCTCGCCTCTCACCAAGGCCTGGGTTTGATCCAGACCAACTACATATGGGATTTGTGCTGGACAAAGCAGCCAAGGGCCGGTGCTCCATCTTCATTCCATGTATCAACAGTGTCATCACCTGTGCAGTGCCATAGTAGTAAAAGTAACATTAAACACGATAACAAACATTTTTAAAAAATGCATCACACCATATCCAAGCCAATTTTTTCCATGATATTGTTAATTCTGTTAAAATTTTTCTCTTATGTTAATAGATAATATTTCAATATGCTATTCTCTTCTAAATTCTTGATCCTAAACACAAAATGTACATTTTGCTGCAAGAACACTCCCACTGTGGTTAATGGATTCTTAGCTGAATGGAACACATAAAAGAAATTATCGTTTGGGCCAGACAGAAAAGTAATCCATAGCGGAACATATCATACTCGAAGAAGGGGAACATATCATCCAGTACGAAAACACAGATATTCTGCCATCAACATTTCATTACCATTCAGTTTATATCGTGAAGCCATTGAAATTATGAAACATAAAAACAACATTAACTGCAAAGAAAAAGGTCTTAAAATAAACAGAATATGGCAAACAGCACTAACAAGTAAAAATCAAGAATACCACCTGAGCCAGTCAGATACCAGCCGAGCGCAGCACTCTATTGATACAAGTTCAGTCCTCTACCAACCCGAGCCAATCACTGCAGATCTCTCCAGTCGCTAATATAAATACAGCAGCCCACAGTACAACCAGCCCAGTCGCGGCTAGAACTTCTACAAGAATACTTCAACCTTGCCATTGCCACTGAAGATGTCTGCTGTAGTCGCAGACGAAACATCTGGGAAGAAAGAGAAAGAGCCCAGTAGACCACGGCACAGAAACCTGGATTATATTTTTCTAGTATAGTACTAAATTTAGTTTATGGGTGTAGAAATACAGCTTGAGAGCACACCTGTTTAACAAAACGCTGAACGATTCCACGATCACTAGCCATTACAGATACTCTGTTTTATGCCTGGCTCTCTAACCCATTAACTCTGTAACTTCCTGGTTATTGAGTGCAATGATGATCTCAGATAATCTTGAGGCAGTTTTATCGCTGGAAACATCATAAAAGCCAATAAATCTTTTTGGGGCCCTGTTATGTAAAAAATACTAGAAACATCAAAGATCTTGTCTCTTTGCACACCAATATATTCACAAGATTGGAACTCTTCTTTAATATGTTGATTAATAACATCTGTCGCAAACTTGATTAATTCATTTTGAATATTGCTTGATGTACCTTTAAAATTTGAAGTATTCTGCAGATGGTCACGAATATACTGTTCCTGTCTGGACAGAAGTTCCAACAATTCAAGATAATTCCCTTTATTATTGGAACTTTCATCCTCAAAATATCCTCTGAAAGCAAGCTCCTTGCTTACCACAAAAGCATACAGAGTCAATGAGTCTCAACCACTAATCTGTTTTGTAAATTCATAGGCTTCCACGGCCATTGTCTAATATGCTGGTGGCTGATTCTGGTATTGGCCATGTTGTCTTTTAGTTCATGTTTTTGCCGATGTTTCACACAACTTATGTTGAGCTTCTTCTCTGGACACTGCTGACTTCTCATGCTGTGTGGCTGGCTTTATAGGTGAGTTGCGACTGCCTCGCAGAGCCAACCAGGATTGGCCAACTACAAACCAATAAGAAAGCAGGAGGCAGTTGCACAGCATAAGAAATTGGCAGTGGCCAGAAAAGAATCTCAGCATATTGTGCGAAAAGTCGGCAAAAACATGAGCTACAAGACAATAAGGCCAATTACAGGAAGCAGCCACCAGTACACTAATCTGTTTTTTAACAATGTTATTGTGTTGTATAACTTGCAGCTTGGTCCCTTCTAAAATTGAATGTTCAGTTCTTCAACCTAGCTCTCTTCATTCTGAAAATGTTTGTTTGAAGAATGGTGTTTTTCTGTCAAATTTTTTGTCACACAGATACCATCGGATTGTGATGCCCATTCTTTTTCATATAAAATGCATATATAATAATATAATTTTTTTTGCCTCAGAGCACTCTGTAAGCCAGGGATACTTCTTATCCCAAAAATATTGAAATGTCCTATTCTGTTTACCATCCACTATTTTAACATCCTGATTTGCTGTCAGATTCTGCTTTTAAAAGCCCATTCTGTTTCTTAGCTCCATGTTGAAATGGGTTTATCATTTAATTTCTTGAACAAAGCTGAAATAGTAGTTATAGTACTCTGTTTGAGTCATGAAACCCCAAGCACTGAACCACACAGACACACAATGCAATAATAGACTTGCAAAAATACTGTATAGAACAGTGCACAATGTAATGTAATAATACATTAGTTCTCACTTTGTCTGCTAAGTTTCCACTCGACTGTGAGTCTAGCCTACTGAAGCGCTGAAATATGCATGAATCTCCTACCTGAGAGTCCCCGACGCTTCCCAAGTCCATTCCCACCATCTTTGTCTTCCAAATGAGGCTTCGGTAAAGAAGCCTTCACAGAAACTTTATCACCAGACTGAGCGTGCAACAGTGAATCTTAACCTATGGGTTGAATGTTGTGTGCGAACTGTGAAGCCAACTTCCAATACATTGAATATTTACATCATTTCAGAATAAATTTGGAATAAATGGATAGGCTAAGCCTCAAAAGTCTCTTAAGGTCTTTGCCGCTGGAAAATATGGGGTAGAGATAATACATATAAAGGTGACAAGTGGATAAGGGAAGGTTCTACATGGATCTGAACAGAGGTAGTGTGAAATTGAAAGCTTCAAACTTCCTATTGGTTTAAATATAGAGGAATGCTCAATGTGTGGAATGCAAGTCGACTATTGTCTTGTTATTCAAGAATGTGAAAAAACAAAAAATGAGATCAAAACTTTGGATTGAGAATTGGGCTACTTTACCAGTAGAAATAAGGGGGGGGGGGTTTGAATATGAAAGCTAGGCACAAAATTTTAGAGTTTGGGCATTGTTTGGGTAAGATTAAAAGAAAATAGTTGAAGAACAAAAAATGGGTATTTCGAAAAAGAATTTAATATAGAGATAGAGGGCACCTCTAGATGTAAGTTGCCTAATAGTTGAATAATTACAAGATTGAAACTATTCAGGCCACTTGTTAAACAGCAAATCAGAAGAAGTCACTAATATTCAGTATTGCTGAATTTTCTTTGTTTGGTTAAATGATTGTAAAATAGTATTATATAACTAATTGTATTATTAAGTGGAAATAAATCCAGTTCTATTCAATAATCAAAATTATTAGAGTCATTCAAAACTTGCAAATATGCATAGAAGCTTGTGACAGTGATGTGATTAAATAAAAAATAAAAGAATTTGAGTCGGTTTATGTAACACAAACATCACTTATTTTTACTTACTGGGGACTGGTTTCGGGTAACAGTTGTTCACATTTTCAACCCTTAATTCCAACTAAATCTTTCTTCGTTGGCGTCAACGATGGGGGTGGTGGTGTATTAATTGTGGAGGCATTTGTTGCTGGATCTATGAACCTCCAGAGATTGCTGTATGGTGTCAAATCAAAATTCATGATATGGCTCTTTTTCTTCATGACGTAGATCTTCTCCCAGACATCTAATTCTATGGGTTTATAAGCTGGTTTTAATAGTTTTATATTCGGTGTGATTTCGTGTCCAAAAATGATGGGCAACTGCTGATTTTTCTATTTGTTTGTATTTTGGGTTTCTCATGTGTTCCTTTAATCTGGTCTCCAAACTTCTCTTTGTCCTTCCAATATACACCAGATTACAGTCTGAGCATTCAATTCTATAAATTCCCGGTTTTTTGTCTGCAGGGATAGGATCTTTTAAAATTTCTGCACATCAGTTTCTGAATGCTGTAGTTGTTTTTTGGATCTAAGGTGATGTTATAATTCCTAAATATTTTCTGAAGTTTGTTGTGTGCCCAAGGATGATAGGTGAATTTTCTGAATTAAGGTTGGTCACTGAGGTTCTGTAGGGTGGTTGTGTGTGTTATGCGGTTCAGTTTTTTGTATTTATGTATTCTCTTGTCTACTGCACTTTTTTGGAAACCGTTGTTGATAGCTGTTTGGAGTATCTATTGGTATTCTTTTTGGTATTTATTCTTCTCCATCGGAATGTGTACTAATCTATATGTTAAACTGTTCAGGACTGCATATTTATGTGTTGTAGGGTTGTAGCTATCAAACTTTATGTGGTTATCTGTATTGGTGGATTTTCTATATATTCCAAATGTCAGGCTATGTTTTTCTGTTCTTATTATTCTGATGTCTAGGAATGGTAGGACTCCTTCCTCTTCGGTCTCAATAGTGAACTAAGAATGCCTCAGTGATGTGTATTTCAAAATTACTCATGTATAGGTCGGCTAGGAATGGTGATAGAGGATTGCCAGTCCTGTTGTATGTTGGTAGCATTTATTCTTGAATGTGAAGTAGTTCTGTTTTACACATAAATTGGTTAACTGGACAAGATCTTCTATTTCTTCTGTTGATATGTTTATGCTTTGTAGCCAGGTTTTCAGAGGTTTTTGGAGTTCGTCTATGGGTATGCTGGGGAATAGGGAGGTGACATCAAAGGATACTATCTTATCTTTAGGTGAAACACTGAAATCTTTCAGATGATTAATCAGGTCCAATGAATTTGATACACTTTTACTATTGAATTTTGGGAAGGAGTTGAATTTTTTTGAGAGCCATTTGGAGAGTTTATATGTGGGTGCATTGATATTATCTACTATGGGTCTCATTTTGTTGCCAGGTTTGTGTGTTTTTGGTAGGGCATACAATCTGAGTAAGGTTGGTAAATCTGGCTTTAATTTGGATTTCTCTTTTTCTGTTATGGTTTTGCACTTTGCTAATGTTTCTTGTAAAATCTTTATACTTTTATTTAGTGGATTGGATATTTCTTGATATTCCGGATTGTTTAGCAAGGATTCTATTCTTTGGTTGTAGTCTTCTTGGTCCAGTATTACTATTTGGTTGCCTTTGTCTGATTTTGTGTAAACAACTGGTTTTTGAGTTAAGGATTTTATGATTTTTTGTTGCGGATTGTTTCTTTTTATTCTTGTATATACTTGGCCCAAAATTGGTTCACATTGCTTCTTAATTGCTTTTTGGTCTATTTCTTTTAGGTGGCTTGTGGCTATTTCTATATCTGCTACTAAGTTTTCTGTTTTTTTTTACAATAATGTACACACGTTTTTAGGCCTTTGTTGAGAATGGCTAACTGCGATTTGTTGAAAGTTTCGTTTTTGGATAAGTTTATAACATGGTTTTCGGGAGGTCTCTTGTATCTGGTTGGGCTATTTTTATTCTGCTTTTTGTAAAGATGATCTAATTTTTTCTTTAGGGTAAGTGTTTTCCTGCTCATTTTTCCGCTTAAGATCCGCACACCCACACACTTCCTAAAAATGCTATGTTCTCAAATCTTCTGCTAACCAATGTTTTCATAAAATTATTATTAAGATTACATCCTTGGCATACAAAATAAATAGTGCTGGCTTGTTGATAAATACTTCTTGCAGAAATTCAGACAGAAATTTGGTTGAAGTATGTTTGTATTTAAGCAAAAATGCAGCCTCACTTCCAAAGAATCTGCAGTTCTATCAGTCGGATTTTCCCTATAGGTGGAAAACTGGCTTATCAGGAAACGTGCTTGATATAAGTACAAATTGTCCTTATCAGTACTATTCAAATTATTATGTAAGCCATTTTTTGTTGTGTGATTCACTATTTTATTTTAATTCTGTTTGGCAGTAGACAGAGTCATAATAAAATTCCAGAAACGTTTTATTGGAATGCTTATTAATTAAAATATCAAGATTTCATTTTGCCTGAGCCTTGTTTACCTGGCTGTTATTCTTTTATAATAGGAACAGCATCTTTAAAGGTTGTATTTGTAACATTTTTATTGTATAATTCACAGACTCTTTCTGCTTAACAGAGAATGCACAGGATTCTTTACTCATAATGCTTCTTAACCTAGTTTTCATAGTTTGCAGAATTAGTTTTTCATTGTTTATTAATTTCTTAGTCTCAATTGCATCATAGCAGTCATTGCTTCATAAATAAAATAGCAAGGAAAGAATATTAGTAAAACGTAATCTTAACAGGCTATTCACCCTAAATTCATATTTATCATTGAATTTTTGCAGAGACAGTTTTGGAAGAAGATGCGTGTTCAGAATGCTCTGGGAGTTTCTACGACACTTATGACCCTTTTGACTACATGGATGGCCCTGGATCTGCAGGTGACCCTTTATATGCAGCTGTTGTGAAGGAGCGTACGCCAACAGGCACCTCGTCTCCCCCACCTTTGCCACCTCGCAATTCTGCAGTGTGGAGCACTATTGAGAGAAGAAAATCAGGAGAACGTCGGGTAAGATACGTGATAAGATGTACCACCTAAAAGAACAAAATAATTGTCAAACGGTAAAATAATATATCTTTCCATAAATGTCACAAAGTCTGAAAGAAACTGAATTAGGCCCATCTGTTGTAAGGTAGCAAGTCTTGTCATGTTCACCCACATTCTTGAGTTTGGGTACAGAAGAACACAGTATTGAATTTCATGGAATGTGCAGAGTATGACAACTGCAATGCTGTGAAATTTCTTTACATGCTAGGAAAAGCAAAAATATGATAAATTAAGTGCTTAAATACCAACATGATATTTGTGTACATTTGTTTGACTGAAGCCGTACTATAAATTATCATTTCATAATCATATTTTATTTACCATTTATATTATAGTCATCACATGGCTTTATCAAAAAGTTACAGTATTGAACTACAAGCTAAATTTGAAAGAACAATAGATTTACATTCATTATAATAAGATAGAAGTGCTAAGCCAGAACAATTACATGAGTACACCATAATATAATATTTTAACAAGTTAATATGTATACCACATGGAAATACAATATAGAAAATTGAATTTTTACAGTAAAAAGATAAATTGTTATATTTTCATTAGTCTCAGGTTAGGTATTCACCTAATGTATAACAACTTTCATCTAACAAATGATTGTGTAAGAGCAGATTTAAAATCTTTTTCTGAAGCAAGTTATGTATGTATAAGCTAAGATATGATGCATTATTGTCACAAAACACCTACTTACATTTGTTTTGAGCATAAGCTCCATAAAAAGGTGACCCATCAGATTGGAAATAAACAAATTAATTTAAAAAAAGTTCCTTGAAAAAAATCTTAAACTATGGCTATAAGACAAGTTTACAAAACCTATAAGAGAGACTACAATATTGGTAATTTTTTCTATATATATACTACTATTTATATAGTCAAAATATAGTCATTATATGTATGCAGCTAGTGAGTAGTAGGCTTTGTTTAATAGTAGGTTATTTAATTGTTTATTAAATGTTCTTTGTTCCTTCATAGTTTTTATTTAGCTGGCAGTTTATTATAAGTTTTTATTCCTTTATAAAGTGGACTTCTTTCATATAATGTTAATCTATGCATGAGTGGTTTTAAATTATTTTTGGTTCTGGTTTTGTGACAATGCTGATATTGTGACTCATGTAATTTATAAAAATTTGAATGAATGTATTCATACATGTTTTGTGCCAGTAATGTTAGTACTTTATGGTTTTTTAATAAATTCTTGCACAGATCTTTTGATCCAACCTGTGCCATTATGCATATGATATTTACTGACATTTAAAGAATGTTTTCCAACCTCCTGAGTTGCACCATATGTCATTTCAGAGTGAAAATAAATAAATAGGTTGTAATTTTGGTTTAAAGGTTCGTTAGTTGAGCTATGCAGTGCATATTAAAACAAGCAATAATTAATTTTTTGTTTATGTACAGTGATCATCCCATTTTAGTTCTTTCATGCACTCCTAGTGTTGTATCTTGTCATTAATTTTATCAGGTTTGTCTTGCATACAGAAATGCATAATGCACAGATTTGAGGTATTTAGTTTTAATCCATTGCTGCTAAACCATTTCTTTAAATGATCAATTTATGCCTTTAAAAGAGTGTATCGTGTGCATACATTACTGTTTTACAATTTTTGCAGTTTGGGTGTTGCATATAATAAATACATACAATAATATATAGATTAGGGAGCCTAACACCTTCCTGTATAACAGGTGTTAACCTGTTTTTATTCTCTTCCAGTTTGACTAAACTGCTCCTAAAGAATTATTTAAAGTTCCCTCTGTTTACGGTTTTGAGATAGTTTTCCACCATGATAATGTTGTGTTTCTGTTACAGTAGTATCTGATTTGTTTAATAATATGTCGTCACTCATAGAGTTGAAAACCTTTGAGTTATCTCACATAAGAACAGCTGTATGTTTTTTCATCTATCATTTGGAAAGATCATTGTTCAGATGTATTCCATCATATTCTAAGTTCTGAGTAAATAAGGATGTGTTAAATTAAACTACAGAACTGTGTGTTGTTTTTATCTTATATGTGGCTATGTGAATTAGTTCTGAATTTGGAAAGCATCATCCTCAAAAAAACTGAGCACCTTATATGTGTATACATAAGAAAGTGGAAGAATTTTAAAAATGTTGTAATATTGTTTAAAGCTGTTGAAAATTAAAAATTCATAAGGAATCTAATTCGCTTTTCTCTAGGAGAAAGATTTGTTGATTTTTTAGCATTGTCCCAGCTCAAAATGCTGCAAGGCAATTGCAGATTCCTCAAAACTTCTATGTTTACTTTGTTATAATTTTATAGAGAAACAGATACTTTACAATGTTATCCATTTTGGGTGTTCATCTTACCATATTCACAGAAATTTAGTCTTTGATACCTAAGGCATTAATATGCTACCTATCCTGAAGTATGTAGTTCATTCTGGAAGCCTAAAGTAGTGGTTGTTTTCTATATTTATGTTTAATTTTTAAACCACATTAAAACATTAGATCTGGATCCTAGTGCTTTTAGTTTGTAGCAGCTCAAAATAATGACAGCAGGAGCTTAGTTTAGAAGTAGATAGTTTGAACTTTGAGATGAATATTTGAAAAGGTGCATATTCAAAAAACTTCAGTCAGACTACTGTTTTGGGTAATTTTTTAACTGCAAAACAATTGTTATTGTTTTAAGATGCAAACAACTCTTTGGAAAATACAAATTGTATTTACTTGAAAATTCTTTTCACTGAAAGTATTTAAAATTGAAGAAAGATTCAGCTGTTAAAATAATAAAGAGAAATAGGCAAATTGGGTAAATATGGAATAGAATTAATTATTTTAATGGGGAAAAGTGTGTTAGCAATTGAGCTATGTGAATTTATATTAAATGGCAGGTAGAAACATGAAGCAATAAGGGGATGAAAAAATAGATAAGTGTCGAGAGGAGGAGAATGTTGAGAAATGTGTGAAAGAAATGAATGATCAGATGGAGGCAGGATAGTGGGAAAGATGAGAGATGATGATGATGAGAGATTATAATGTATCTAAAGAAGATGCAAGTTGTTGCTATAGCAAAACAGAAAAAGGAGAAGAATGGGGAAGAGAAAAGGCCTTCGAAATTGAAGAGGATCAAAACAGGAGGGGTACAACAAGCTTGGAAAGCTGTTAGCAAACATACCAAAACAGATAAGGCCAATCAAATGGTTGGTGTATTTTCAGAATTTTTTTGAAATGAAGAGGGAGAATGTTGTAGTTGGAGAATGGAACTACCGGGTTACTAGTTGAAAGAATTGGATGGATCATTTGATTTAAAAAGGTTACGGATTCAGATAGTGAATTTAAAAGAAATAAAGGAGTAGGAATTAATGGAATTACCACAGAATTTCTAAAAAATTTGTGTAGGGATTGACAAGTTTGTTGTGATTAAGTAGGCTTACAAATTTAATAAAAGAAAGAAAAACAGTGTCCAATAATTGGTTTACCATAATTGAATGATGTTATGCAGCACTTGGCCAAGTCCCAACAATCAATTTTAAAGTAATTGTTCATATTAATGTATCTTTTATGCAAATTAATAGTGCAATATACCAAATTGAAGATGAAAACAGAAATGTTATTGTTATATCAAAGTTAGTTTTATTCTTAAAATAATGTCCTAATGCAATAAAATGTTACTTAGTTATTTGATGCTTTATTACTATTATTTTAGATTTGTGTTGTGAATCACTTAGCTAACCGACCAAAATGCTATTTGGTCAATATATACAGTTCAGGAATATTCAGTAACTTTCTGCTATGAAATGTTCAGCATTGTGCCTCTGTATCCAGTCCTGAACTTTACTTCAAGTGAATTTTTTTTTGGTTTAAAATCAATTAAAATTTATTTACTTTGTGTACAGTCTTGAAGTACAAGAAAGTTAGTAGTATTAGTTTAAAACCAAAAATTTGTAACCTTAATATAAAACATAAACTAAGCAAATTTAAACTAAATGATTTGTTTCAAAAGTGAAAGCTCTAGTTTTATTCAAGGTAGTCATGTTTACAAACCAAATTAATTTTAAAATGGTCTCGTTTGGTGTGGGTAGAATAATAATTTAATTTACTGTAAGTATAGGATTTATTCAGTCATGTATTACATTTGACCAAATAACTTCTTCTCCTTCCTTTCCCTCTTTTTTATTTCTTTCTTTACTTTATAGACCTGTATTTTATAAACAAATAAAACAGAAGATTTTTAATAACAGAAAAACCATGTCCAACTGCTCAAGGTGTCGGTGCCTTAGCACTTATCCACTAGCTGCAACTGGTGGATACAAAGGAAGGAGGGAAAAATCTTCCTACTAAGGTCCTGATAGGAGACTTTGTTACTGGAGGGTAGTGTATTATGCTGCATATATACTTATCTCTATGTATGGTGGATACTAAGCAGAAATAGATCAAGTGTATCTGAAAATTTGACAATGGTGGACTTCATTGAACTGCACACGATTACCTCAAACTCTTCTGAGACTTGGAGACCATCAGCACAGCTGCCAACCTAGAAATACAGTTGATAAAAACGACTCAAATCCTTGAGTGGGTCAAAGAGTCTTGCTGAATAGAAGATCAGAAGAGGATAGTCTCTCCACTAGGAGAATATCTTTCTCCCAAGTAACAGACAGGATGCTGAAGTATGACTTCGAAGTTTAATTAAGGGACTAAAAAACAATGAGGCCTTGATGAAGATATGCTTTGCTATTACTCCAAGGACAGATATTCTGAAAGTATTACTGGGTTTCTAGTTGATAACTTGGAAAATAATACATGGCTTGCTAAAATAATGGAGCAATTGATCAAGAATGGTTTTGGAGGAGTTTGGTCTAGAATAGATAATTCCAATAGGAGGTTCCAGAAGGAAGTTAGAATACAATTAGAGATATGGATAGGCAAACACAATTTTATCAAATGAGAGAAAAAGGTTGCTGTAACCAAAATTAAAGATGATGATAAAAAAGAAATAAATGTGCAAGTCTGTAATAGACACAAGAGATCAGGCATTTTTAGTGTGGATGTCATATATAGATTTGGAAATTAAAAGTGTTGAGGGAGGTGAGTCATAAAGGGCTTTGGCAATTTGTGGGGAAGAAGAAAATGAAGGGCACTTAATGTAATTTCAAAGGGACAAGTAAATAGAAAACAAGCCTGTATTGTGAATTCTGTTTACAATAAATGTTTTTGTTGAAATGCTGTAACACAGTTGTATCTCTTATGCTACAACTCTTAACTCTTTGGCTCTCTCTGTAATCAAGGTGTGCGCTTAGTGATATCTCTCAAACTCACAGTCAAAACTGACTCTGCAAGTCTATCAACTCCGCATATAGAGCTCTCAATCACATGGCAACAAATGCCCAGAAGTAGAGATCATTATTGTAACTGCAAATATTACAACTGCATACCATATGCAGGTGTGTCAAAGTCAGTCACTGTGTCGGTAAGGAAGCCACTTGAGGGCTGGTCATCCTGGCCAGTGCCATCGTTGTAGATGATCCAGCTGTATTACTAGCCTCTTCCTTGAGGGAGCATCTGGATGGAGTAGACCACATTATTAACTCTATCATGAGTGTGGTCCTTGCCATGCTTGTTGAAGTTTAAGGCAGCATTCTTTAATCTAGGTAGTGTGATATAGCCAAACCAGATCACCCTGTTAGAATGCTCGGCTGTTGGCCTGCCAGCTGGAGTATTGTTGGGCCATCTCATGCATGTTATGAAGTTGGCACACAAGATTTTCCATGTAGTTGACTAATGGGTGTTCTGCCCCAGGGGGACTCCCAAACATTAGGTTGCATGTTAGATAAACCTCCCTGCCTACGCTGATATCAACCCAATAGTGTGATAGGTTGAGTAGCGGGAGACCAGGAAGAAAAGTGATACGCTTATATCTTAGTTTTCTGGTGTTTGGCCACAAATGTTTTTCTAGAGTCTTGATATACCGCTCCACCATGCTATCTTACTGTGGGTGGAGAGGTGCTATGCGTGACCTGTGCATTCCAAGTTGCTCTGTTATTCCCTCATCAGGTTAGACACAAGGTTGGTGTCTGATTGCTATGTAGCTCCAACAATGCCCAAAGGAGCAAAACAGTTCTTCTATGAGACAGTTTGATATGATCTTTGCCTCCTGGTTAGGAATGGCCTTGGTCAGTAGTACCATTGCCAGAGTTCATTGATTGATTGTGGTTCTTCCTTTAGGACTTCTGTGACTTTACTCTGCAGGGTGATCAACTCTCTCTGGGTCTTCCTATCAAGTAACTCCCTACTCTTGGTATTCAATGAGCCATATTGAGTCCAGTAGGATTTATACACTTAGCTCATGGGTGGGATGTCTTCCTAATTTGGTCTGGTCCATGCTTACACTTCTAAGAGAAGTGGCTCCAAATAAGCACATGCCTGCTGCTCCTTCATCCGGCCTGCACTATTAGCTGCAGGCACAGCCAAAATCACATGGACAGCATAGCAGTCTCCTTCTCCTCCACCTTAGTAGCAATGGTCACACTATTCTAGACAGTGTCGCCAATGGCTCCTTAATTTCTGATGTTCTAATGTGAAGTTATACTCTTGGAGCCTCTGGATCCAATGGGCTGTCTGACTCTCCAGGTTCTTGGAACTCAACAGCCAGATGAGGGCAAAGTGGTCAAGCTTAGATAGAATGACTGACCATACAGGTACTTGTGGAAGGAAGTACTCCAGTGTCTTTACTACTATCAGGCGCTCTCGCCGGGTAGTTCTTTTCTCTGTTGGCAGCTCTCATTGGTGAGGCCAATCTCTCACTTCCTCAGATCCATGGCCACCCAGATGGTGAGACAATGTGGCCCGAGGTTCATCCTGTTGCAAAAGAGTTGGCAGCTCTTCATATTCAGCTTCAGTTTGGCTACCTGCAGCCTTGGGTCAGGTTACCAAGATGGTCTTCAAGGCTCCTGCCAAAAATGATGTCATCCAGGTATAGCAGGCAGGCATCGTAAGTCATCCCTCTCATCACTGATTTCATGAGCCACTGGAAAATGGTTAGCACATTGCAGAGGCCAGAGGGCATAACCATAATTGCCAAAACCCTTGGCCCATCGAATGTGCTCTTCACCTTGTCTTTGGGATCTAGAGCCACTTGCCATTTCAAATCCAAAATCAAGAACCGTGAGCACCAGCAAGTGTGTCCATGTTGTTGTCGTCAATCCAGGGTAAGGGGAATACTGTCCTTCCTGGCAACAGCATTCAGCTTCTTGTAGGCCATTCAAAAGCATAGTTCACCAACCTTCTTTTTTCTTCTTCAGCAAAACTATAGGGAGCACTAAGGGTTGTCAGACTTTCAATGATTTCCCTAGATCTTGTGTTGTCCAGTATGTTTGGCACCTGTAAACACGTCTTGGTGGTTGTCAGATAGGTTGGGCATCTCCAATGCCAATGTGATGGAGTATTTGGTCAGTGCAACATAATTGCCATCCCCTTGGCTGAAGACAGACTGGTATTGTCAATAGATATCGGATGCTCTCCATTTGTGAGGTGGTCAGATGGTCGGCTGCTCTCTTCAACAATCTTTCAGCTGGGACCCAGACTCTGTGATGGTGCTGGTTCTTTGGCTATGTCTTTTGGTGATATATTTGTAGCTGGCTTGCACTTCTGTAACTTCGTCCAGGCCTGGATGTCCTGATCAGGGTCCGTTGTTCAACAGCCAAAAGGCAAAAATATGCCCATTCAATTGTGTGTTCTAGTCCAACACAAGGTTTCTTGATGCTGACCCTCCAGGTGCTGCACCTTCACCACCACCTCACTTCCTGCAGGCACAACTACCTGTTCCTGATGTCAGCCATTGCTTAATGGCTCCTGAGGTCATCCAGTTCCAATATCACAACCTTGGCTGCCTTTGTGGTGAATACCTATAGGCTGACAGTGTTCCATCGTGGCAACTCCAGCAATGCATCCCTCTCCACAGGCAATGTGAATGTGTGACGCTATCACTAGTTGGTAGGGCCGACTATATTAGATATGACTACTGTCACATTTGCACTTGTGTCTGCCAGTATCTGGCACAGTTTTACTTGTATTTATCTGTCTGAGATGAGGGTGCTGACTGCTCTTCTGCTTAAGACATGTAGCATCACTTGAGCGATTGGCAATGATGGCTGTGACTTGCTCCTTGTCACGTCATTGTTTCCTGCCTGCTGGTCAGCTTTGTCATAAACAGTCCTTCGTTAGATGATCTGGTTCACCACACTCCACTTGAAGGTTACTTTCTTCTTCTCTGGATAGTTTCTCTCTCCCTGTTGTAATTAGTACTACTGGACTTCGAGGTGAGTCTGTTAACTTGACTGCCTCCATCCTCAGTTAACACCTCTTCAACTGTCTTATTGTCACCAAGCATCAGACGATGTCGTGTCTTTTCCATCGTGGTGCTCAGTTCCTTGGCACTGTAGTTGACTCTTCCTTCCTGGACACTCATGCATTCCCCAAGGTGTTCCAGGGTGTTAAGCTATTCTTCAACGTTAACATATGGGCCAAGGTCTTCTATGTGTTTATTCATGCTGGCCATGTTTGTCAATTTTGATCAATAACTCTGTCATCATTTTTTCCATTGTGCAATTCACAGTTATTTAATTTCTCATCTTCTTCATTCCAGACTCCATTTTCCCCTCCATCATCATCTCAATTCTGAATTTCATTTCTTTCATTCCAAATTTTATTTTTTTCCATCTTCTTCAATGCAGATTACATTTTTATGTCCAATTTCTTGATTTCAGCTAGTAGAACTTTCATCATCTGCTCCATTGTGATGTTGAATCCCACTCCTAACACCAATGTAACAAAATCTCTTTAGTTTTTCAAATTTTATCTCTCATCGCTTCAGTGCCCACTTGACTTTTCGTTTCTCTCTCTAATCAAAGTGTATGCCTTGGAGCTCTCTGCCCAAACTCACTACTATCAAAACTGACTCTGTTAGACTATCAGCTATACTTATATAGCTGTTGATGATCTGGCAAGAAAGTAGAGGGCATTATTGCACATACAAACTGTATGTAGGTGTCACAGTGCATAGACTACAGAAAGGAAGTTACAGGCACAGAACAACAATTAACTATGATGGAAAACAAGCCATTCATGTAGATGCAGTGGCAGCAAGGTATAGGTGCATACATTTGGCATGTAATCACATTCACCTCCCACCTACAATATGTAATCAAGATCTGGGGCAGCACATGTATAACCAATATGAACAGAATGTTAATCCTTCAGAAAAATGCAGGTGTATGTATAATGTAAATAATAGGGAATTACTTATAAATTTCTTTTTAAGGCAGAAATATTGACTGTTGTATCAATGCATGTATATAAAGTGATATTGCTTGTAGTACGTAAGGAATACATGGTACAGATAAAAGATAGCCATAAATATAACACCAGAATGCAAAATAATACTATAGAGGAAATGTAAATAAAAAGGCCACAGAAAAGGATCCGCCAAATGAACCAAAAACTCTTAAGAAGCTATATGTTCCAAGGACAACTAAGAACATTCTTAATAAATAAATGCTCATATAGATTGGATGAATTGTAAATATTTTGTAAATACATATTTAATTTTGACGATGCTTGAAACTTATACAAGTCTATAGGCTAATAAAGATTATTATTACTAAAAATTGTTTTCAAAGCAGAAGCTTCTGGACTAGTGTGTACTTTTTGTTTTTGTTTTTTATGTTTTATGACGTGAGTGTTTTTATATTTCTTTTTCATGTAGTATTTGGATGATATATACATGTGTGTGTGTGTGTGTGTTGGGAAGTTAATACAGTCCCAGTGTTTTACAAGTTATACTGTAAACATTGTCTGCCATTTTCGGCCGAAATGACTGTTTTGTATTCCTGGGCGTGAAGTGACTTGCTCTCGTAGTGCAACCAGAGTGAGCATTGGTCTTCAGTAGTGACTATGACATCATGCTCATCATACAGATAAACCTTTGCAATGTACCTGCTTCCACCATGTGGTTGAAAGAAACCATAATTTGCTAGAACGTTCTCAAACATGAACAGAAGTGGATAAAAAACTCATTTATTCCCAGGAGTGATTTGGACTTTGCCCTTCACCATGCCTTTTCAGCATGTTACCATCACATTACTGGAGCATGTTAACAATGAGACCACTGTAGCCCTAATCAGCGGATGATGAATGCAATGTCAGCACCTGCATTTTGCATTGTATATAAAATGCAGGGTTGCGGCGTTACCAATCCAAGTTTGATCAGGTGAAAGGAATAGAAGCTGGAGAAAACATTGACCTTGACAATAAGAGTATCATTTTGCCCCAAAACTATCTGCTTAAGTGTCTAAATGCCTTATAAACCACTCCTCTTTTCCTTTCACTGCTATTACATTATGAAAGCATATGGTATTTTGTCAGTACTTGATTTTGGAAAAAAGCAATGCATATCTCAAACACAAAAACAAAAAGAAAGACAACATATTTAAAAATTGAGGTGCATAAACTATATGAGTTTAAAAAATTCACACAAAAATGCAATAGCAGCTAGAGCTACAGCAGCTGAGGAACTACAGTGGAGAAAGTCAGAATATATAGGGAAAGCTTTCATTATCTGGTTAAAGAGAATACGTTATATTTCTTTCCCAATTTTGGTAACCCAAAAATTGACAATTCAGTGAAAAAATATTTCACTGACTGTGTTTTACAATAGTGCTTAGAGCAAGTTTATTTGGGAAAATGAAATGATGGCTAAAGATGTTATAGTGTTATAAACATATTCATTTTTGTATTTTTTACAGCAACGTGTAAGGAGTCGTCTGTATGAAAATGTCCGAGTGATCAAAAGGAGGGCAGCATTACATGACTCGGATCTTCAAGCGTTTCATTCAATGGTCAAGAAGCTTCGAGGTTGGTTTATTTTTGCTTCAGATAGCCAATTTTACACCAGCAAAAAGTGCAGATGAAAATTGTATTTTTTAAAAGAAAGCTGCGCTGCATTGTGGTTATCCAATCATAATGAAAAGGTTAAATTCTCTGAATAACATTATTTATTTAGTTAACTAAATCTTTAAAAGAAAATGTTTAACCCCTTCAATGCAAAAATTAATGTTGTACGATCTTTATATACCTCATCCATGTTTTTATTACTCATAGACTCTTAAGCTTATTTCTTGCCTAGTAACACATGTGGCATAAACAAACTCTAAAAAATTTGTATATCCAATTGAAGTAGCAGAAAACTTTAATACATATTTTAGTAATATAGCAGATAATCTCATGAAACGCCTCAATAAATAAATAATCCTGCTTCTACTTTAAATATTCACAGCTCAATACATGAATCAATATACCTTACACTGACAAACAAGAAAGAAATTTTACAAATCATAAAAGATCCTGAGCCAAAAAGCTGTGCTGGGGTTGATGGGGCACTAGACTTTCTTATTAAAAAATGTGCACATGTAATTGTGAATCTAATAATAAATCTCTGTAATGAATCTCTAAGCTCAGGTACTTTTCCCACTTGCTTAAAAACAGCCATAATCAAACCATTACATAAAAAAAGGAAAAGTAATGATATGTCTAATTATCGACCCATAGCACTAATTTCAGTCTTCTCTAAAATATTAGAGAAACTGTTTCTTAAGTGACTTTCCAACTTCTTAGAAAAACTGATTTTCAGCACGGCTTCAGGAAAAATTATTCAACTGAAACAGGAATCTTCTCATTTATAACCGCAACCCTTAAAGCCATTGATCTAAAGTAACATGCCTCAACTATATTTTTAGACCTAAAGGTATTCGACACCATAGATCATCACCTATTGTTAACTAAACTAGAGGCTCTAGGCATAAGAGGGTTGGCCAATAAATGGTTGGAATCATATCTTTGTGGTCGTATGCAAATAGTGGAAATACAAGGTAAAGCAAAGAATCAGATCAATTATCATTCCAGTCCACTTCAAGTAAGCTATGGTGTGCCACAAGGCTCTATACTAGGTCCTATCCTATTTCTTCTTTTCATAAATGATTTCCACATAAATGATGCACCTACTAAAACTATTTTATATACTGATGATACAAATATTCAGGTTACGGTAATTCAAAAAGAAACCTTTTTAATTCTATTCACCAAGTTTCAGAGACAATCACAAACTATTTTACATTGCATAACCTTATTATAAATGCAAATAAAAATATAGCAATGGATATATGTACAAATAACAACAAAAATTATATTGCCCCTCAAATACAACTCTCTAATTAGTCACTCAAAAAAGTAGAATCCATAAAATTCCTTGGGGTCTGTGTACAAAGTAATTTGAAATGGGATGCCCACATTAGCCTCATCAATAATAAACTCAGCTCTCTATGTTATATACTAAGAATATTGACAACATGCACAAGTAAAGAAACAGAGTAGCATACTCTGCACATGTGCATCACTCTTAAGTTATGGAGTAGTCTTCTGGGGTGAGTCTCCAGCATACAAATCAACCTTTATTGCACAGAAAAAAATGATCAGTACTATTGAAGGAGCTAGCCCAAAGTCGTCATGTAAACCTCTTTACATGACAAATCCTCCCACTTCTCTGCATTTAAATATATGCCATTATTACACTTGTACTCAAGAACATTGATGCTTCTGATTCACTTTTTGTAACTAATAATATGGTGCATAAACACAACATCAGGGATAATACACAAATACATTACCGAGTCATATCAAGGCAATTAAAAATGTAAACCAGCTCAAATCCAGTCTCGAGGCACATCTAATTAACCACTCCTTTTATTCTATGAATGATTACCTTGAACATGAATGCATGTCATGAATCATAGTATTTAGCATGTAAAGACTATTGTATATATTGTAAAAAACATATTGTATATATTGCAAAAGCCTATGATTGTTTATGTTTATAGCTTGGTGGGTCCAATGGTGATTGTATATTGTACCAAACCACTTTAACAGATGAATAAAAACTTACTTACCTTTTGAAGTGATATCCTCAAATATATACTTGTATGTAAATTATGTTAACATAATAATACAATTTGTGTTGCAGAGGAATTTCCTTATAGTGACCCCTACACAAATGTGGGCTTGGTTGTGAGTCCTACTATTGACAGTGCCTATGGGGATGGTACTGGCATTAAGTTGATAGTGCATTCAAAGAATGAGGTTAGCCCTGTCACCTTCACATGCGATGGTAAGGTATTAATTTAACTTCCATAAAGACTGAACCTGTTAAGCTTATTTTCTGGGTTATGGTGTTAAATGAAGCAGTGCTAAAAAAATTATCCTTATCTCATTTATTATAATAGAGTGCTCTTTGTTTGTGTAATACACTGTTGCAGAATGAATAAAAGTTGAAAATGTTCCATGTTTTACTTACTCTTTGTGTTTGTATGATGTTTACCTTCCTTTGTTTCATTCTTGACATGTTTTGTATTGGTACTATTAAATTTGAAAAGGAAAAATAAAGTGACACAGGCCTTGCTAGATCTAAAGGTGTTGACTTGTCTATAAATGTAGACATAAAATTAATCCTCTACTGGTCACTCCAAAAATTATTGGTGCCAAAACCCAGGAACAAGGACTTACTGTGAGTAGTATTATTTTTATATTAATATTTGTGTTATTCTTCACTGTTACTAGCTTCTTTTTACATTTATAAGTGTTATTTTTGTTTATTAATAATTGTGTGGCCTACATTTCTTCCTACACTCAGGGAAGGAAAAATAATATTGAAGACGAAACGAGCATTCTTGCAAAACAAACGCTGCTCAACGCATCAAATTTTCTATAAAGCATTTTACAGGGAAGGAATTTGTGAAACGTGCTAAATATTATTTAAGCTTTCACATTGCATTAGCTTTTCAAATCAGATATGACCGATTGTGATCCAGCAGCGGTGTTGTGCAACCTAAAATGAAAACACACCCGTGAACAAAATAATATCACAAGATTCGCAAACTTAGTCAACTCTTACACAGAAAATACGACATTAGAGGATTATGAGCATTATAAAAATCGCTTGTCAGACACATTGGAATTACTAAGTTCGATGACGAAATTCACGATCTCCTCACTAATGAAGAATATTACACAGATGTAACCAGTTGTGAGGAGTATATTGACACTGCCAAGCGAGCTATACAGAAGGTCTCCCGAGGGATTCTGAACTACAATTCTACTCTAACAGATTCCAAAGACTGAGGATCCAACACCACATCCGCAGTTTCTACGGCAGCTCCTGTACCATCGATTTCCCACATTGTCAAACTACTACCTATAAAATTAGAACCATTTTCAGGGGACATTGAAAACTGAATGTGCTTCTGGAAACAGTTCGAGGCTTCTGTAGATAGTGACACGTCTCTTTCGACGATTAACAAACATGTTTTCCTTCGAGGGTATCTCGAAGGGGAACCTAAAGCACTGGTAGACAGCATTGCAATCATAGCCTCTACTTACAAAGAGACAAAGAAAATACTAATATGGGGACAAGAGTAGAATAATCCAGATTCATCTTGACTACCTGGAAGAATTAAAACCTAGCCGCTTCACGTCTCCGGAGAAACTCAACACAATATTTATCAAGTGTAATCGGAGGATTCACGCACTTCGGGCATTAGGTGAGGACATCAATGGATACGGACGAGTACTTGCGCCAAAAATACTTTGTGCCTTCTCCGATGACATCTGTCACCGCTGGATTATTCACGCCAAGAGAGAGAGTATATCCGAGGGCGATATTCTTAAACTTATGCAGTTCCTGAGTGTCAAAGTAAATGGGCACTAATAAGTCAGAAGATCTGCGATGATACGTCACAAATGAGCAGTACCATGCCAACAGCAGCAACACTTCACGTCTGTTCCAAAAACACCAGAAAATATAAATGGAATTCTAGACCCTTATTGCGTCTTTTGTGAGAAACGTGGGCATTGGGCACAAGATTGTCAAGAGATTACAGACATTCACGAAAAGACTCATAAACTAAAAATCAGTAATCGGTGCTTCTTATGCCTGAATCGCGGCCACATTGTACAAGAATGTAACAAAAGGGGTAAAGCTGTGTGTTCAAAATGCAAGAAAAGTCACTATCGAGCCATTTGCACAGAACAGAGCAGTCCTCCTTCACTTACTGCTTCCACGACTTCAACATCACTCAAGATTGATACTGATCGTTCTAGTTTCACTTACCTGCAAACAGCACAGATCTTAGTGAATAAGAAAACGAACATGCTGTATACTAGACTGTGGCAGAAGTTTCATAAGCAAAACCTTGGCAGATCACTTACAACTAAATGTCATTGACCACACAGACCTGGCAGTTATGGCGTTTGAATCAGTGAAAACTGCACACTTCAAATGCAGGCTACTCAAATTTGTCGTCAGCGGAGTCTCCACAAAATTGAAACTAAACTTGTCTGCATTTGAAAGTGATAATACATATTCACCACATCCGACTGTATCACAAGACATCCTAGCATTGTCACGTGTTCCTAAAATAGAACTTGCAGATCCTAAAGGAGACGAACCCAACCCACCAATTGAGATTCTGATAGGAGGAGACCAGTACTGGAAGGTGATGAAACATCATCAGCCTATACGCTTAATCAAGTACATTGGTTCTTCTTCCATCTCATTTTGGCTGGATTCTTAGCGGAAATAGATCCGGAGTTTGTTAGCCATGTAACTGTTAACTTCATTCACTCAAGTGCACAATTGCCTGCAGAATATGAAGCGAGACACTTCTGAGATTTAGAAATGTTGGGAATCCAAGATCAGCAAGAGAGGGCACTTACAACCAAAGATGCTACCATCTTACAAGAGTTTCTCGATAATTTTCAAATGGAGGATGGGAGGAGAGTAGTTTCATTGCCTAGAAAGGGGGATGATGTTTTACCCTCTAACAAAAGCAATGCTGAGAAACGTTTTGTCAGTCTGCAGAAAGAACTTGCAAACAACACTTCATTTCAGGATGTGTATTACTCACAGATGTTAGACTACATTCATAATGGCCACATAGAAACTACAGTAGATGACAATTCTTACAATACATGCTACTTGCCCCATCATGCTGTGAAATCGAGGTGAAATCAAATGGAGAATAGTGTTCAATGCATCATCACATGCAAGTAACTCTCCATCTCTCAACAGTCCCCTTGAACCTGGCCCCAATTTGTTACCAGAAATTCTGTCAACGTTACTTTGTTTTCGTTTGCACCGAAAGGTCTTAATTGGAGATATAACGCACTTCCTGAAATACGGAAAACAAGTATTGAAGATTAACGCTCTTGAGTCCCCTGTTAACGCTGGAAGGTACAGTTCTTACTGTAAACTATTGTGCATAACAGCATGGACTCTACGATTATACAGAACACACATACACTGAACAGAACTGCTGGAGAACTCAGTTGGAATTTTCCAGTGCACGGATTCATTGGATTAAGACTGTGCAAAGAGAATCTTTTCCGGATGAACTTCATGCACTCCAGCACAATCAGCCACTGCCCAAGAAATCTAAAATTGCACGTTTCAACCCTTTCATAAAGAACTGAGTCATTCATCTTGGTGGATGCTTGAGGTTTGCCAACAGCCTGTCTCCAACATAACATCATCCCATACTACTCGATGGGCAGCACGACTTTGTTCACTTGATGATCCAAAACACACATACCAGACTTTATCACATGGGTGTTCGGATTGCTCTATCCCAGCTTAGACACGAATTTTGGATTCTCCGTGCCCGCCAAACTATAAAAAGGACACTAGAAAAGTGTCTTCCTTGCAAACTGGCAAAAGCCCCATTTGCACAAGCAGTTGAAGCTCCTCTTCCTAGTGACAGAGTGACACCACTAAAACCTTTCAAAGTAACGGGAATTGATTTTGCTGGCCCTGTATACATTAAGGTTGGAAGCGAAGTTAAGAAAGCTTATATTACGTTGTTCACCTGCGCAACAACTTGTGCAGTCCTCTTAGAGCTCTGCACTTCTATGACCACAGATAGTTTCATCTCTGCACTCCAGCAATTCGCCGGGAGACGCTGATTGCCTCACAGTATTTATTCTGACAACGCCCAGACTTTCCATGCTTCAAACAGAGAATTAACTGAGTTATGGAGCACTCTCGCTGCTTCAAAAACCAAGCAATATCTTGCAGAGAATATCATCACTTGGAAGTTCATTTTTCCCAGGGCTGCTTGGTGGGAGAGGATGATAGGAACTATGAAACACTTTCTGAGAAAGGTATTGGGTCAAGCCCAAGAGACTGAAGAAGGAATGAATACAGTTCTCATCATGACTGAAGCAGCCCTTAAAAGTTTTCACAAAGTTCGTCAACCTGATAAGAACTCACCTCAGCTCAAAATTGGGTTCATCGCCTTGATCCACGAAGAGGTGCGCCCACGCTAAACGTGGAAGAAAGCATGCATAGAGGACTTCCATCGTAGAAGGGATGGAAATGTAAGGACAATTGTACTACGCACTGCAGATGGCAATGCAATCACACGTCCTGTCCAGCTGGTCGTTCCTCTGGAGATCGCCCAGGGTGGGGAGGATGTTGCAGAATGAATAAAAGTGGAAAATGTTCCATGTTTTACTTACTCTTTATGTTTGTATAATGTTTACCTTCCTTTGTTTTATTCTTGTCATGTCTTGTATTGGTACTATTGAATTTCAAAAAGGAAAAATAAAGTGACACAGGCCTTGCTAGATCTAAAGATGTTGACTTGTCTGTATAAATGCAGACAAAAAATTAATCCTCTACTGGTCACTCCACATACACAAAGCTTGAATATAGCAGTGCTGAAATTAGATTCAGGAAAACATGATATGTAGCAGATATATATATCAGCAAGTCTGATAAGATTTCAAGTAAATGCTTGAAGGTAGGTTAGGCTAACTTAAGCTTTGAAGACCACTGCTTATTCATTGTCCATCCCTATATTTTCTGGTCTCTCAGAATTCCTGTGACTTTTATAAAGATAACTAGCTTTCTTACTAAGACTTTATTAAGTTTGTGCAATTGCATTAACCCTTGATTTATGTGTATAATCCTCTGATCTGCAAGTGGCTTCCAGTTACACAACAGATGATTTGCTGTTTTGTATGCTTGAAAGTAAATGTCCATTATCTTCGTTAGATGCCTAGATTTGTGAGCGTTTTTTAATATTTATTTATTTTTGTATCACTTTAGCTTTGCCAAAGATTTCCTAAATGGATTTTAGCTTCCTTTCATTCTCTCTTAACATCCAATTGCTGAGAAGAGAATATGAATGCATCCAGTAAACAGTGCACAAATTTCATGCAATGCGTGATGTTATAAAGTTGAAATAGTGCTTTTTAAACAATCCATTTCAGATTTATAAGTGCTCCATGCATTTGACCTGATAATCAGATTCACCTGCATATTGTGTAGCATAAATAAATTTTAAGCATTATGTCTTACATTTGTGGATGTATTTCTTTGTTGCATGCAAAAATAGAAATTCTGGTATTTCTTGCACAACAGATTAACGCAAAGATTCATAATGTTAATTTAAAATTATAAATTGAGTGTGTGAAAAATAATTCCAAAATGCTATATTTTTAAGATTGTGGTGTTTATGGTATTGAAATGTCATAATCCTAAAGGTACTGTATTGCCCAAAATTTGAGCTCCTCTGTATAATACAAGATCAATAATTCCAATTTTCCCAATATAAAATAAAATATATATTTATAAAATTATATATTTTTCAAATTTGGGCCAATGTAAGCCATTAAGGGTCAAATTATGTCCAGTTTATAGTAAAAAGGATCAATACTGTATTGTGGTAATACTTCTTGGTATAATTTAACAGAAAAGACTGATCCTGAATGAGAGTTAAATGTAATATTCAAATTTGAAAGTTAATTCAAAAAAGGTGTCCAGAATTAATGCCACTTAAGTTTTGTTGTTTATATCTTAATGATTGCAGAATCAAGGATAAACTTTTTAAGGTTACAAAAGTGGATGTGCAATCCATTTTAGAAGCCAACGTAGGCAACAAGTAATTTAGAAAATAGAGTTGAAGTTGACCAAACTGTAATAGGGTTTTATTTACCATATATATAAAAAATAAATAAAACGAGTGAGTCAAGAAAAATGAACCAACTGCGCAGTGTTTTGCATGCTCTTGTCCTCGGCGCTTGCTGTCTGCCGCTATCATAGAAAGGCATGGATGAAACCATACAGCATTTTTAAAATTACTTTTAAAGGCATTACTTACCAACTTTATCAAAGGAGCTGCTGAAACTGTCCACATTTTTGGCACCTCTTTAGAAAAGCATCCATCACTCGCTATAGTTTGCCTTGAGAAATGTTGGCAGTTTTCTAGCAGATATTTTGTTTAAATTCTTCCAAGGTGTGTGGATTTGTCTAGAACACTTTGTTTTAAGTTACCCCAGAGATAGAAATTGCAGGGGGTTAGGTTGGGGGACTAAGGGGACTACAAATCTACTATAATTCTATCCTGAAGCATACTTTCAGTTGTTCTCATTGAAAGATTGTCCATATGAGCTGTTGCAGAGTCTTGTTGAAAAAAGTTAAAATTACACTCACTGTCTTTTAATTCTCTAAAATAAGGGCTGCAAAATCGTATTCATGGATGTACGGATGTCAACTGTTGACTTGAAAAAAAATCGGCCCTGGAGCTTTTACACCTGGAAATCTTTCTGCAAATTGTACTTTCACTTGGCAAGCTGACTGAGCTAACAGATACAAATCATAAATAAATATACACTGTGCAGTAGAAAACATATGCTGAGCCATAATACACTTTGTGAATAAGTACAGGAAAAATATTATATCACTTCTAATAACTGAATGACACCATATCACTTGTCAACTCAATACTGCACTCACAGAGCAGAGCAAAACTGCATCAGAAGCTTGACCTTGTTTATAGCAGAAGTGCAGGATCATGTGTCCACATGCCTAGTAGGGATCATATGTCCCTCCCCCACACACACGTACACATGCATGCACACTCTTTGCAGGAGCATGCTTTTGTAGATTGTCACCATCTAGCAACTGAAGATAGGAAAATGACTTATAAAAATAACTCTCATGTTTTATATTGTAAGCAGTTTTATTCATAGTTATAAGTTCCTTTTCAACTTATTTAACAAGTATGCTGTCAGCTTGATATATTTAAACACCTTAATGCTGGAATTATTTTGCTACATATTCCACTCTTCCTCTAATTCCCAAACTGGCTTTTGTATCCCTTTAATAGACACCACAACTGAAGGGGTGCAAATGGCCGTGAGCATTAAGGCAAGAGGAAATGGAATGGCCATCCATTCAAAGCTAAATGTTACAAGTGCCAGCGACTGCAGTCAATTGTGTCTGGTAAAAAACAGAGAGAGTCTGAGTAAAATAATTGGTGTAATGGCATACTTGGATGGTAATGGAGTTAGACCGACTACAGTTAGATGAATTTTACTTCTTGTTCTTAAAAAAAAATGCTGCAATTATATTGCAAAAAGTTAATATTTTTACAATATAAAACAGCTATAAATACTTTTATTTTATAGATTAAGGTTAGTATAATGTGAAATTAAAAACCTGAGTCATTAAAATATTTAAAATCTAAAAAACATTCTGTATGAACACTTCTAAGAGTTAAATGACTATTATTTATATGTAGCTACTTATGAACTAATTCAAAATGTACCAATGTTGTTACAGTGAGCTCTACGGTAGAACATGTTATCCTACACGTAGTGTGCGAACTTGAAGGAGATTTAAGGGGAGAAGTAACTGACTATGTATTGAAAGTATGGGGTCTTGCTGAATATTTGACATCACATACTGCTCTCTCTGACTACGAATACATACATCAATGCATCAAATTGGAAAAGGATGTACATCTAGCAATCCTGCATGTAGATCAGATGACCAGGCCCTTGGCAAGGACTGTGAGTATTCATTTTTCATTTTCCAGTTGAAAATTGCAGTTATAAGTAAAATTGATACTTTGCCAGTTTTATTCCTTCATACGAGTGCGGATCGAAAAGTAACACACAATGATGTTGTTACAGAAAAGTTTTTAATATTTTAAAAAAATTCACAAATGAACTTACACCTTTTATCTACTTTTCAACATAGTCACCAACTTTCTCAACATATTTGTCCCATTATGATACCAGTTTCAATACGCCCTGTTTGTAGTAGTCCATTTCCCTGGAGTATAGTTATCTGCGGACTGCTGATTTTATTTCCGCATCTGTTACAAGGTATTGGCCGGTCAAGAATTTCTTCATAGAACCAAACAGATGAAAGTCTATCAGTGTAAGGTCCAGTCTGTATGATGTATGATGAAGCACCTCTCAACCAAAGTTGATTTTCTTACAAACAGCAGCAGCAGCAACATGGGGGCGAGCATTATCATGAAGAAGTTTGACATCAGCATTAATGTTTTGTCATTTGTATAAAGCGCATGATGCAACTTCACAAAAGTTTTAACATAGGCTTCAGCATTCACAGCAAAGTCCACCAGTAAAACACCATGCATATCGCTGAATACTGTCACAAGCACTTTCCTAGCAGATTGAGTCACTTTTAATTTTTTCTTTACTGGGGAACCAGCATGTTTCCACTCCATATTTGCCTGCTTTGTTTTGGGCATGTAATGGTATGCCCTCAACTCATCACCAATGACAATTCCTTTCAGAAAGTCATGCCCTTCTGTAGTGTACTGCATTAAATGATCCAAGCTTGTCATCATTCGCTGAACATTGTGATTGTTTGTCAGGTTTTTAGGTGCCCAACAAGCACTAACTTTACGAAATTTCAATGTGTCATGAATAATATTGTGCACTGCACCATAGGATATGTTGAACTGTTGCAATAAAGTTGCAAAATTGCCGCCTCAATGTCTCTGACATTCTGCAAGGTTGCAGCTGTTACTGGTCTCCCGGAGCATGGCAAATCACTAAGGTTCCCAAAAACCCCTTTGGAAGGATGGATATCACCTGGAGACATTGCTACATTCCATACAATCATCCTCATACATGTCCCTGTGAATTTCAATCGGTTAATACCCTTTGACCTGCAAATATCAAACCACACCTCTGCTCTTCACACGTGGATGACAGAAGCATGTGTGCCATCTTTTTTTAGTATTTCATGCTTCTCTCGCTAGAGCTGCACGTGAAACAAAAAATACCCTCTGTAGTGAAAACTTCAAACTGCATCTGTGGGAAATTACAACATTCCAGCTGCAATACCAAGGCAGAAAAAAATTATTGGTGTTACTTTTCGATCTTCCCTCGTACAAAATAATAAACCATTTATTAAATAAGCATTATAAGATTAAATTAAATATCCCAAATTAATGTGCAAATATAGGGTGCCCGGGAAGTAGGGACAAGTATTAAAGTGCTATAGAACATACAAAATTTATTGAAAATGTAATGCTTTTTTTGTAAACACATTCAGTAATATCTCCCATTTATGTATGACAAATTATATCCTTCATATGACCACTCAAGGCCATACGGAAACAAGCAATGTGTTCATTGAAGTTCTCTATGAAGTCACATTGGAAAAATGAGTCAAATTTACACTTGAATTGCTTCACTAAGTAATTAATTACCTGGACATGTTTCGAAGGCGTATGTTGCCTACATCATCAACAGATTTCGTTAGAAAATCTAAAATTTGTTAGAAAATCCATAAAATACAATAATAACAGACGTGAACAAAAAACATTGGAGAGGAAAGTAATTCATATGGAAATTTCCAAACATTATAGCACACTAGCTATAATGAGATATTGAGACATACCAACTACATCTCAAACTTTCAAAAATAATAGGAAATATGTTATGGACAAATATAGAACAAAATTCATTTGATAAAATCGCTAAAAAAGTAAATAAAAAGGTTTCATGTCAGAAAAAGAAGGTCCAAAATCTAACCCCGACACCACACAGAATCAAAACAGACAAACATTTTTAGCAGTCGAAATCTGATGATGATGTAGGAAACATACGCCTTTGAAACATGTCCAGGTAATTAATTACTTAGTGAAGCAATTCAAGTGTAAATTCGACTTATTTTTCCAATGTGTAATTATGCTTCACTGTGTTCCACTTCCAGTCTTTTGATTCTTTTGATCTCTATGAAGTGTTTGCAAAAATCTGGTAGGATGCTGTTAATAACTCTTTGAATTTCATCCTTCAATTGGTGCATTGTTTGTGGTTTGTTCATGTATACTTTTAATTTCACAAATCCCCACAAAAAAAAAAAATCACAAGGCGTAAGATCGCATGATCTGGCAAGCTTCAACCCTTTTATAAGTTGAATCTTGTACACATGCACTTTCAAATCTTTTTGAAAGGATTACATGCAATGGACTTGATGATAAATTCAATTGTTGGGCTCATCGGTGAACTGATATTCTGTGGCTTATGGTCACATTGTCGGCAATGTTTTCTTATGTTCAAACAGATTGTGGTTGTCCTGTTTTTTTAACATGTGCAACAGAACATCAATGAACAATGCACACTACACAAAAGCTTCCCAACTACTAATGGGAAGAATAGTAGATAATAAACATGAAACAACCATGGCTACCAACCATCATGTTGCGCCAAATTCAAATTCGTCCTTATTTCCCAGATACCCTATATTTCGCACTCAAGAGACATTGAAAGCTAGTGTGTGTTAATTGTTCTTTCAGTACAAGGTTCATCTCAGCCTAAGGATTTCTGGGTAGAATGGTGCAGAACATGACAAAGAGCTGGACTCTAGACAAGATGGTCATATACAGTTCATTATAATTGGTTGCATGAGAGCTAGGGGATGGTATACATTATAGACATATTCAAAAGTTAATTTCAATTGATAGGCCTTAAATTTAAAATTATGTGATAATTAAAAGAGCATTTAAAAGTAGTAAGGCAAATAAAGTACGAGTATGGTCGGAAAAGTTCTTGGCATGATAGTGAAAAACGACAATTCATGCTTTCAAAGTAGTTTTATTTTTCAACACAATCTCCTCTAATATCAATACATATTGCCCAGCAGTGTTCCAGTGCCATTATCCCCTCTCTGTAGTGTTCCTCTTGGGGCGCTGCTAAGTACCCATTTATAGCTGCAATTGCTTCTTCATTGGACGAAAAGTGCATACCAGCGAAGAATTTCTTCAGTTTTGGAAACAAATGGAAGTCTGAGGGGGCCATATCTGGTGAATAGGGTGGATGTTCCAGCACTTCATAGTGCAGATCTCTCAATTTCCCCATTGCCAAAACATTTTTGTGGGCAGGTGCATTGTCCTGATGAAAAACAATTTGTTTTCTTTTTTAACCAGGGTATGTTTTCACGAATGCTTGCATTCAGTTTAGTTAGAAGTTGAGAGTAGCATTCTCCAGTAATGGCTTTACCTTTTTTGAAATAGTCAATCAACAAAATTCCTTTGGCAACACAAAACTAACGGCATGATCTTTCCCGCCGATGGCACCATCCTCGCCTTCTTTGGAGCTGAAGAACCAGCTTCTGTCCACTACCTCGACTGCTACTTGGATTCGGGTGTGTAGTGGTGAATCCATGTTTCATCCATTGTGATGTATCGGTGCAAAAAGTCACTTGTTCTTCTGAAAATGTGCCGAACACTTTTCAGAAAGTGTCGTGGGAATGCGTTTGTTATCCACAGCGAGGATGCATGGCACCCATCTTGTGCAAAGCTTTTTCATGTTTAATTCCTGATGCAAGATGTGCAGTACGTTCCTTTGAAATTCCAAGATAATTAGCAATTTCAGCACCTTTGTATACTGATCTTCCAAAATCATGTCATGCACTTTTTCAATGATTTCCGGAGTGGTAACAGTTTTTGGATGTCCTTAGCATGGATCATCTGAATGCTATCATGGCCACATTTAAAATGAGCTGCCCATTTCTTCACAATGGAATCTGAAGGTGAAGACCTACCATATACATTTACAATCCGCAAATGAATTTCTGTAAGTATTAAACCTTCTTTTATGATGAATTTTATCACAGCATGATACTCAAATTTCTCCATTTCCAAAGCAATGCGCACTTTCACTGTTTCAAACAACTACCTACAATCAACTATTACCTGGAATGACTTGTAATTTTTCATTATATGTGTACCAACGTAAGGAAAAAAAATCATGCAAGTAGTGCCGCAATCTCTGGGTGAGGCCGAGAACTTTTCAGACTACCCTCTTATTTATGAAAATGTTAAGAGCATATTGCTTCACCATCTGAAAAATGGGATGTGTTACATTCATATGACTATCTATTCTGGAACAAACTTTACTGAGAATAGTAAATTCTTATATCTAGTTCATGCTAATCAAGTTAAACATTGGCAGAAATGGTCTTATTACATATTTTCTTATAGTTTAAAGGGGAATAAAAAAATTCACTAAGCTAAAGGAGCAATAAAATATTTTTAAAGCTGGTCGCTTTGTGAATTCTCCTAAGTTTGCATGACCCGGAAGAAAAATAAAAAAGTAAGAAAAACAAATGATTACTTTTCATTTGAGAAAAGCATAAAGCATTAGAAATTTTAAACAAAACAAGGAATATCTCGGAAATGTAAACTTCATAAAAAAAAAAAAGGCCCCAGAAAATTCAAGATATATATTTTGTCAATGTACTTAGATCTTTAGTAAATAAAAATATTTTGTCATTTAAATATTTTTAATAGTGGCATCTTAATCAAAATCTTCAGAGCAATTTTAAGAAATTAAAAAATTTTGAAAAATCTTCAACCTAAAGGGTAGTTTTGGTAGGGGGATTTTCCTGAAAATCTTAATGTCACATCTGTGGAAGATACTGAACTAAAATATCAAGTTGGTGCTTAACCGACTTTTTGTTTTTTATTTATGCTTTTCACAAATATACACACATACTCAGATCAAAACATGTATTTCTGGTGAAATATCAATATCAAATTTTTAGTGGAATGCAATACCTTCTCTACCCACCATGTGCATCATATGTGTAAAGAAAGTAAAAGCACATTGATGGACATGTTTTACGTATAGCCATTGCACATAAATTTGCTAGAAAATAGTAGCTACTATAATTGTAATTATTGCAAATTGTCACCTGTTTTGCATTTTAAGTGTTTATGAAATGTCTATCTTAAGTATACTTTTACAGCTGAAAGTTTTTTTTAAAAATTCATTCCCACAACTGGGATTCAAATGACAGATCTTCACCTTTCTGTGCCTCTGCACTGTTGCTATACTACCATGATGAGTCCTTGAGACACATCTTAAAAGCAACTTTTTAAGCTGCAAGCTCTGTTACTTCCAGACTTATGATTATTCATACCAAAGGATTATCTATGAAAAGATTTACGGCAGATGTATGTAATTTGTCACTGTAGCACAGCATACTGCACCAACAAATAAAGCCAAAGATGCATGGGTAAAACCCAGGTTATGGCAGTGAGTTTTGTGAACCTCACTCAACCTTTCAGCCTACATATGGTCAATGTGAAGGAACTTCAAGAGGTATTATTATAGTTATTTCTGTGAAAATATTTGTTATTGTTTTCTCTACCTGTACAGTACGTAGGCAGAGAAGAAATTACATTTCACTGGATATACAGTAAAATTTTGTTCATATGTTTTTTAGGAGCTTATGGGGAGAGGGGGATGCATAAGTGTGAAAAATGTGAAATGAAACTATACATTAGGGTTGGGTGGAGAAGAAATACAGTTATATAAACCTTGCATTAGAAAAAATGCTATAATGACTATATAAGAAATTTACAAAATTCTGGATTCTGTGCGATGACTATGATGGCCACGTGTAACACTACTGAACTATTTCTGATATATGGTGGAATTGGTGACAGTGATTGTGTTTTAACATGATAATTAGTTGAGTCAATTTTGTCGACCAAAGGAATTGACTATAGAAGCACATGGCTTCTGAAACATGTTTTCCGAAATAAAAAGTAAGTGATGTAGTGTTACAAAATCGACTCAACTAACTGAACTGTCCATGGTATCTATGCTGGATGCCAGCCACTATGCAACAACATGTTAAAATAAAAAGGCATGTGTTCTCTATATGGGGAAATAAAAGTGAAAGGTGACAATGTCACACATAAATATGTGCAGATGGTCAACAAGGTTATGATGTGAAGTGGTTTATACAGTGAAACTATTAATTTATTATGTAACTCAAATTAGTTACATAATAAATGTGCAGATAGTGTATGAAAACACAGAAATGAAAGTCTATGAACCTTGTACTTGTAAATTTGTGGAGTATTAACACAAATTTTAATTACATCAGAAAACTTTATCTTGAAAATGATAACTAATTTATTTTCAGTTCTGATCCTTCATCAAATATTATAAATTTATCAATTCACTGATTAAGAACTTTTATTGGACTTATTAATTCCATTTTTTTTTACATCACTTAAAATAATTTATGAGAAATTAATTTTGGGAGCTGTTGTAATTTTCAGTCTTGAGATCACGATAACTGTGTCATATACATTGAGATATGAGACATCAGAAAGTATTTGGCTGTCTATAGTATTCATGGTATAATTAAAATCCATGGAAACTTTTAGTGAATGTTGATTTATTACTTGATGGAAGAAAACAGGCAGTGAACAAATAAATCTGGACCATGCTGTTATGCTGCTGTAAAGACCACATGCCAATGTAACACTTACTAAACGTGAAATAAACAGCAATCTACCATTCAAATTTTCTTTGCTTTCATTGGCTGAAGCAATATGAAAAAGCATTGGGTATTTGTTACAAGAATAAACGATGCAATAATGTGTCTTTTGACTTCCCCGAGAATCAAAGGTAAACAATCATGCAAAACCAGTTTCCAGGTAGAAAGTCTTACAATCTGTTTGAAAGTTTTTATCACTTATAGAAAACAAAACCGGGCTTGTAGGCCATGGTCCACTGGGCTTCTCCCCTCGTTCCCCAGACGTTTCGCCTGCGTCTGCGGCAGACATCATCAGTGGCATGTATATCTCCGTGGTCTCTCAGTAGCGACTGGTAAGTTGTCTGGAGTGCTCGGCTTATATACTGTGGGAGCCGAGCGCTCCAGACAACTTACCAGTCGCTACTGAGATACCACGGAGATATACACGCCACTGATGATGTCTACCGCAGACGCAGGCGAAACGTCTGGGGAACAAGGGGAGAAGCCCAGTGGACCACGGCCTACAAGCCCGGTTTTGATTTTTATAAGTGATTCTAACACCGGCCGTGAACGAATTTTAATGAAAGTTTTTAGTTGTGAGATTTTTAGCACCTTAGATAGAGGTGGTGTAGAATGCATCTAAACCATTATCATGTATGGAATGACTGAAATCTACACAAAATTTTGATTAAGTAAATAGTCATAATTAAGTAAATGATGGTACAACAAATTATTATTTATACAATTAAACTTGAAAATTACCGTTAATCAAAACTTAAATGGAAATCTGTGCTTCATTTTTTTTTTAATACTTTTATCATATTCATACTGTCACATCTGTGATATAATGCTTTATATTTCAGTAACAAAACACACTCATCAGAAACAATGCTTTTCTTGACATTTTTCCAATTATCTGTATTTGCAGAGGTGTCAAAATAGTCTCATATCATTCTAATCCATTCTTCATGTAGCAATTTATTCCCACATTTTGGTGATTTTTTTTCCATCATTACAACTATATATTGCTGGAAAACCTACAAAAGTGTATTTCAGGAGCAGCCATCTTAAATGGTTGGATGTCATACACAATTTACATGCAAGTGATATAGTATCTTTTCAGTTGCATGGAATTGTTCAACATACAACCAGTGAAGACAAATGTGATTACCCAATTGCGATTACCCTAACTTTAGCGGCATTCGGTAGTTTATTAAAAGCTTCGACCTACGCTTAAATTGTGAAACTAGCCCTAAACATATAAATATAGTTTTGCTCTTCTAAGAATTTCATATTTGATAGTATAAGTACAAAAAATTCCTAAGTGAAAAACTTATAAATGAAATAAAATTGGGTGGTAACTACTGGAATTCTGTGAGGACCTCAACAAAAACCATTTAAATATAAAAAATCTGATGTATTCCATTCACATAACTTTCTCTACATCTGTGCAATAAATTATTTTTAAAAAGCTTAAGCTTCCATTTACTTCATCCTAATGGAGAAAAAAATTAGCAGAAATAGTCTTATTACTTGCTTCCTTGTAAGTAGAAGCAAAATAAGGGAGTAGCATAGGTTAAAGTGATAGTCAAAAGCTGATTGCTATGTGACTGAAGTTCCTTTATTTGTATGGATAGGAGTTGACAAATTCCTGTATGAGAAAAGTATAATTTTTTCCAAGCTGAAACCAAAAACAAGGAATATCTCAAAAACGATCAACTCCACGAAAAAAATGCATGTAACATAAATTGTGTGTCTTAACATGCTGTACACTTTTTGTGTGGCAAGTTTTTGTCCATCTCTTATGGTTCAGCAGTTATGCAAAATTCTGTAAAGTTCATCCAGAATAAAGTAGTCTTCAGAGGCTATTCCCAGAAAATTCAAGATGTGCATTTTATTTGTAAGGAAATGTCTTTAATATATGATATTTTAACCAAAATCATTAAGGCCATTTTTGAGAAAATCAAAATTTTCGAAAAAAGTTTGATGCAAATGGTAGTTTGGGGTGGGGAGATTTTTCTCAAACCTTCATGTCTCATCCCTGGAAGATATTAAACTTAATTACCAAGTTTGGTATTTTACCGACTTTTCATTTTTGAGTTATCGTGTTCACAGACACACACACACACACACTCTCTCTCTCTCTCTCTCTCTCTCTCTCTCTCTCTCTCTCTCTCTCTCTCTCTCTCTCTCGGTATGGAATTTTTGGATGGAGTGCAATATCTTCTCTATACACTATGTACATAGTATGTAAAGCGGAAGTAAAAAAAAAAAAAACATTTTTCATATACATTTTGAGGGATCCTGGATGAAAAATATATTTAGAAAAAAGTCCATGTGTATACATGTGTGTGCATGTATGCGCACATTTTTTCAATAGCTTTTTAAAAAAGTTTTAAAACACCATGTTTAAACCCTTGAAAATTTTGATTTCCTTCTCTTATATTACTTAATCCCTTTTCTGACTCCTTATTAGCCTGCAATTATCTACTTTTTCCTGGTCTAAGTTGAATTCCCTTATTAGATATTGCCCATGTGATTTGCTACAATTTGTATCATTATGCTCATGACTGATTGTATTGTGACTAACAGCGATCCATATGATGTTCACATTGTTGTACATGGAAATAATAGAATAATCATTCCTCCAAACACGTGTTTCTCCATCCCAGCTGCCAACAACTAAGCTTCTTTCAGTTGTGCTTTTTTCTTTGGCAGTGATGCCAATGTTACCCTTCCTACTTTATCTTGATTATCTTGTGGCTTGTGCCAGTAGAGTTTCTCTCTTTGGACTTATAGTTTCTTGTCTTGGCCACATCTCATGAGATTGCTACACACATTTTTTTCTCTGTGTCCTTTAAACTATTGTTGCTTCCATCCATTTGTATGTCATAATATTCCATAACTGCATATTGCAAATGAAAATTTTCTTACCAGCTTACCTAACTTCATTTTGTGAACCAAATGGCTTTTTCAAGACACATTGTTTCAGTAAATCTTTATGTAAGTATTAGTTTCCCTTAATTTTGTGTTTGTTTGTTTGTTTTTGTTTTTCTCAATAACAGCATTTTTCAGAAAGAAGCCTAAGAACTATCAACTTGTTAACTCTTATACTATAATCCCATCTCTTCAATTCTATCCCCAACTTCTCATTTAAAATTGTGCTATCTCTTGATTGGCCAAACCTTTTTTTTTTTTTTGTGTTCAACTCCAGAAAGTACCAGATTGAATTAATGATACCTCTGTAGTACTTTTAACTTTCTCGTGGCATTCTTCTATTTCCTTGCCAATGCATGTCTTGAGTTCTTTAATGTCTATCAAGCATCATTAATATTGGAGTTGTATTGAGTCACACTTTTTTACACTTAAAAATCTCCACTAAATATTGTTTATAGTATTTAACATTAATATTGTAATTTAGCCCTTCTTCTAAGCTAGGCTGTTCCAACTCTGGTAAGCTGGGTCAGAGTACTTGCACGTACTCAACAACAGACCTTGGAACTTGGCTGATGGGAGAGTGTGATAGTCAATACTTCACGGACAAAAGTCTTACCTCATGCTTGCGCTTCATGCCTCATCATTCCAATACTTAATTCAGCCCTGACAACAGCTAGTTCTTAATACTGAGGTGTATTGCAATGTTGCAAGCATATCCCTTAAGTCGTAAATCATTGCTCTTTGTTGCGCACCCAAGTCTGTTCTAAGCCATCCTGTATATTGAACATCTTGTCCCAAGTATCTTGAAGTTCCATGGGCCCTGGATTCATTTCCACATCAACTAATAATTACAGCTATAATAGAACTTTCAGATGGTTATGAGTTTGTTATGTCATCCAGTTTACTTTGGTGTCCCATTCCAGTTCTTCTCTAAGCTTAAAAAGGAAGAGATTCATGTTCAATATATTTCTGTATGCTTTCTCATTTCCTCTTTATCCTTCTTTCTCTCACTACAGGAGCTTTCTCCAAACAAATCTTACCAACATCTAGCTTAGCACTCGCTTCTCTATGATAACTTTTTGACATATGCAACAACATGCAAATATTGTGAAAATTGAAGAAAAATTAATAAATTGAAGAGTTTTCATACCCTTTCAGTTACCCATAAATTTATTTGTGTATGCATACGTACATGTGTGCAAATGTCTGTTTCTCCTTCTAAATAATTTATTGGTATTCAGCTAATATTTTACATTCTTTAATTGTTATGTGTTTTTGCAATTGATTATATGGTAATAATTATTTACCCATTTACCATAATAAACATTACAATGTTAAGGGAACAGCGAGCACTGGCTACTGGAGTGTAGTCACCACCTAATCGCATTCTTGCAGGGCTGTAAGCATTTACTCTTGTTAGGATATATATGATGAGATCAGAATAATAAAATTTGTTAGACTCGAGCCCCTTTTTTTGTATTTAAATGTTTTTATACTTATTAATTTCTACAGGTACAGGATGATAAAAGAGATGGATCATTAACAATGGAGGACCTCTTGCCAAATGAACCAGTTCATCCTATCTCCTATGATACTTTGATTATCCTATTAGGTAAGTGAATGTGCCAGAAGTGGAAAATATACTTATGCCTTTTAAAACAATCTGTTTTTGAGTACTTCTACAAGAGCGGTTAATATTGTCTATCCATTCTTAGAAGCACACTTTTTATACTACTCTGCACTCACGTGCACAAACGTGACAGACCACAGTATCACCTTTGCCCATGTGTTATGTTCAAAACAAGTTGTATAAACAAGAAATGCTTACTAGTAGTAGTTTTGCTCAATAAATAAATAAATTTTCTTATTAAATGATGTTGAGAAATATATCAGGAACATAATATCAAAGTGAATACTCTCAAACAAAGTCGTGATTTTAAAGTAATTTTGTACTTACATTAGTAAGATTTAGAACTGTCATCCCTGGAAGGTAATGCTGTAACTCTCAGATCAGAATCTGAGGATGACCATGAATTGTCATCACCTAAATTTATCACTAAACTATCATTGACAGTATCAGTGAGACAGTTCAGTTGCCACAGCTTTTCTTCTTCCTTGTTTCATGTGTGATGTCACCCTGTCACATTTCTGCCGTTACCTGATCCAGTGCTTCATCTAAAAATTGATGCATCTCTTTCAGTTTGAAAGTTTTATTGGTTCCAAAGCACAATATCATCCCTATCTACAATTATATTGACATTGCTTTGTTTCATAAACGAAACCCAATTTCGAAAAGTAATGTACAGAAGCTCATATGTTTAAAATCTGGCAAATCAGGATCACTGTTGACAACACTTAAAACTTTGTTTATTGTAGGTTGCTTGTTGCCAAAAAAAAACAAAATAAAATAAATAAATAAAATAAAAACAAATGCATTTTAGAATGAATTGCACACTTAACAAAGTTGTCTACTTGTCCTAATTTCGCTTTAGCTCTCTTTCTCTTTTTACAAGGTGTTTTAACACTACCAGTTTCTTTAAATTCTTTGCAAACATCTGACATGCTGGTATACTCTGCCATTATTTTCACCAGTTCATTCACTAAAATATCTGGATTGTGCTTCTTTAACTTATGAAACACATTTAAAACAATCTGCTTCTCGCCTCTTTTTAACAGCTTAGCTTTAGGATGCTTTTTATATCCGTGATCACTCATTTTTAGCACTACTGAATTCACACCAGTCACAAGCTTGCCGCCATATTTGTCATAATTCCTACTTTTCTCCTGCCAATGCAGCTGCTTATTTCTTGTGACAAAATATATTTGTATTTCAAAACAACTGGAAAAATACATAGTGCGCCTATTAAAATGATTGATTACTGTATTTTGCAAGCAATAAATTCCTGAAATTAAGTGCTTCATTCTCAAACCAATGAAAACTTCACAGGGATCACATGCATGTAGCTGTTCTCAGAATTACTCATACAAAAATGTGCTTCTAAGACGTGGGAGTATAATACATGTGTTAAGAATAAACATACCATTGTTTTCAAAGACAAATTATTTAGTTCTCAACATAGTCCCCTTTTAGGAATATACGATATTCCCAACATTCCCATTTTTAATCCCTCCAAGAGATATTGTCAAGCTCTTCAAATTGTGCCTATATGATGATCTCATTTGATCTAAATTTTGTTCCTATGAGCCATTTCTTCCTGTTTGAAACAAGAATCAAGGAGTCAGATCGGACAAATATGAGGGGCATGGCAGCAATTCATAATGCAATTCAAGCAGTTTGACAGTGACAAATATGGATGAATGTGCTGGTTCATTGTCATGGTTAAACAGCACTTTCTTCTTCCAATTGGGCCTATGTCTCCTTCAACTTCTTATTGAATCTGTCAATAACTCACTGCAATTGAGTCCAGTAATCACCTTTCCTGCTTCTAAGAAATCAAATTTGCATTCCAAAAAATCGTGGCCATCACTTTTCCAGCCAATGGGACTGTCTTTGCCTTCTTTGGAGCAGATTCACCATAAGTAACCCATGTTTAAGATTATTGCTTCTTTCCATTGTAAAATGGTGACTCCAGGTTTCGTAGATAGTGAAAATTTGATGCAAAATGTCCTTCAGATTTTGCTTAAATACTGCTTTGAAATTTAAAGCCATGCCCACTTGTTCACCATGAACATGAAAAAAGCATCTCCAACTTATTGTGCAAAAATATGAAGTGCAGTTCCCATCAATATACCTATGACCTCTGTCATTTTCTTAACTTTCATCTGCAATTAGCAAGAATTATATAATGGATGTTTTCATGGTATCTACAACTGCTGAGTATCCTGGGCTCTTCTCATCAAAAACTGATGTTTGACCACATTTAAAGTTATTGAACAGTATCTAACTGCTGTCATTGATTCTGTATCCAATTTTGCTTTTATCTCCTTGCCAGTTTTCAGATCCAAATCACTGAATGATAATGCACTTTTTCTTTTTTAGAAAAAACTCAAACAACCAATTGAAATGCCTATCAAATACAAACTAATTTATGAGCAATTTCAAATTTGTTTGGCAGCATGTAAGAAATGACAATTCAAGATGGTAACAGCAACTTGCTTAGGAACACCATCCATTTTGAACCACCCTTGTATGTCAAAATAAATATAAATCATAGCACCATTCAATTTATTTCATTTATTTAGTTGCTACTTGAAGCACTTTTTAGTGATGTCTTGTCTATGTAAATACATGAAGCAGCTAATGGACTGCCAAACTTACAGAGTTGACTATAAGAACTAGAAGAAGTCAGAAAGTTTCAAATTTGTTTGAAACTGTATGCATTTGATGTAGAATGCCATCTGAAGGTGTGGATGCATAAATTGCAATTAAAATTTTGTATTCGTGTAAGGAAACTTTGTTGCCATCTGTTTTGAAATTTTGATGAAATCATTATAAAAGTAAAGGTGGTTTAATAGACTCCTAAAAATCTATAGTTTTTGTGCAAATCATTGAATACAAAGAGCTAAGTATGTTTGTCTACATATTTCAAAATTGTTTTGAATTTGTGACCCTCGAAAAATGTATGATTTATAAGTAATTTTCCAAAATATCCACCATAATATCAATTCTATAACGTTTCTACTGCAGAATGAACACTACCAAAATAAAAATAATTTGCTCTATCTTTCTGATTTAGAAGGTCAAATTTTATTGTTTCCAGAAACCCTTGAGAGGGAAATGGAACGAGTACAATCATCAGGAAATTTCCAGACCAAAGGTGTTGTTCAAGCAGTAAAAGCCATATGTGCCCTAATGGGTAATGTGGAAACACAGGACATTACAGAAGCTGTGGAAAGCTTTCAGAATGCATGTTTCCAGTTAAACCCATCTTCTTCCAAATTGGTAAGCTTTAACAAAATGCATCTGTAAAAATAAAAATTAAAAATCCACAGTTTTCTTTTGATTGCCTTGAATTTTGTTTACTATATACTCAGAACATAAAATATATAAACTGCACAAAATGTTTTAATGATCCATGTTGGTATTTCTTTTTTTTTCTTTTCTTTTTTTTTTTCCTTTTTTTTTTATATATATTAAAAATTAATCACTTTTAGATATGGTAATATAAAAGGCTTAACATATAAGTATAAATGTAAAAAGAAGCTAGTAACAGTGAAGTAACACAAATATTAATATAATAATTAATAATTGTAACAAATCTTCACTTATCTTTTGGAATCCTGGACTAGTTTCGCAATAAATGTATCTATTGCATCCTCAGCATTAATTCCTTTTGGTCTCAGTTTTGGTCTGGATGCAATAGATACATTTATTGCGAAACTAGTCCAGGATTCCAAAAGATAAGTGAAGATTTGTTACAACTATTAATTATTATATTAATATATAAGTATAAATTAATTGTGCAAACATCTCTTGATTAATTAGTTTAAGAGAAAAAAGATGTTTGTTTACAGGTTATTAAAATTTTAACTTTAATAATTTGAGTTATGGAAAATAGTTCATTTAGCTGAACTATATCACATTTTTGAACCAGTCCACAACTTTTAAATTAATAATTCCATAATTCCTGAAAGTTTCAAGGTAATTAAGTTGTAAACTCTGGTCCAGGCAACATTTGAAGAGTAAAAGTTGTGATAAAGAAGAACTGAGAAAAGGTTCAATGTGTATGTTACCTAAATGGTAACTTGCGGGAGCAATTAAATAAGCCTTTTGTGGCTTTTAGCATGTTTTTTATTAACATACAAATTATGTAGCATGAAAGTACAGGTTATAATATGATATATATGATATAAATGTGGTCGCCCTCCATGCTGTAGTGGTTACCATGCTGACTTCCTATACCCAAGGTCGTAAGTTCAAACCCGGCGGAGGACGATGGATTTTTTCTGGCGTAAAAATCCTTAGCATGGCTTCCTTCGGAAGGGAAGTAAAACCGTGGGTCCCGTGTCGTAGATCTACGGCACATAAAAGAACCTCAAGCCTGATAGAGAGACCTCTGAGCAAAATTAAGCAGTCTTTCATACCCAGTATAGAATGGGACGCTGAGAACCACAGCAGTTAAAGAGCGTCCATAAATAAAACGCCATTTCTTTCTTTGATATAAATGCAAAAAAGAAAAGGAATTGTTCACAATTTTTACCTAATTTCACCAATGCATTGCCTTAAGACAATGTGTCAACATTATTGTAAAGCCTTTCCAGATCACTCATTATGTTTTCAGACTGATGGTTCATTAACATTATAACATATTTTAGAAGCACAAAAGTAGTTAGATGTCTTTTCTTCCAGCTAAAAGTAAGTTAGTTAGGTTTTTTTTTTTTCCTGGCTCTATAGACTTGGTATTTATATGCAAATGAAGTTGCAATTGAAAAGCTGGTTTCACTTTAGTATGTTATTGTTACTATGCAATACATGCTATAGTTGTTTAGTTCAAACAATAAAAAAAAAAAAAAAACAACAACTAAAAGAATAGAAGTACCAGATTATAAATCTGAAGTCAAGAACATGTTTCATAATTAATAAATTTCTTACAAATAATTATCAAACCAAGAATTCATAGTGTATAACTCTTTTTTTCATAATACAAACATTTGTAACTGAGATTTGGATACATTTGTTAAAATAATGTAATAGTTTAGCTGATAGCCTCAGACAACATAGCTGGTCTTGGAGGTTCAGTGGGTATGCGCTGACCTTCTGATCCTAAGGTGGTTGTTTTTAAATTTGGCTGAGACTGATAGTTTTATAAGCATATTACAGGCACATATCAATAAATATACTGGCATGTAAACGACCCCTGTGAGCTGAATTTCTGTCACACTGGTGATGCTGATATGACCCTGACAATTGACAGTGTCATTGACAAACAAATTTTTTTTTTCGGCAGTTTTTGTAACACAAAACATCACTTGATAACTACTTACTGGGGCTGATTTTGGGAATGTATGTGTTCCCATTTTCAACTCCTAATGCTGATTGAATCACCTTTCCTTGATCTCAAAGATATGGGTGGTGGTTGTAGGATTGCATCACTTTTGGAGTCATCTGTTGTGGATTTATGAACTTCCAAAGACGATGGTAAATCAAAACTCATAATATAGTTCCTTATATTGATTATTTTCTAGGCATCCAATTCTGTATGCTGATAAAATGGTTTTAGCAGTTTTATATTTATGGAAGATTCATGTTCTAATGACCAGAAGTGGTAGGCTAATTTGTTTATTTCTATTTTAAGTGATGTAGTGTTCTTTCTGGTTCCCTGTATATGCTAGATTACAGACTGAGCATTATTTTTCATTTTTTGTTTATTGGAATAGGAACTTCTAAGTTTTTACATGGTAGTTTTGGGTACTATATTCTTTGGAACTCAGACGATCTTGTAATTCCTTAAGATCTTCTGAAATTTGTTGTGTGCCCAAAAGTGATATATGAATTTTCTAAACTGAAGTTGGTCATGATGGTTCTGTAAGGCAGTTGTATGTTTTATACGTTTCAGTTTTTTTGTATTTGTGGACTCTCTTTTTTCTTTCTTTCCTGGACGCATCACTAAGAAAAAAAAATGAATCTATCTACAATCGATATTCTCTGTGCTTAATCAAATCTTGCTTGCTAAATTATCTTTAGTATGGTATTGTGCACAGATACTTGTAATTTCTGTGCAAGATCAGCAACAAATGTCATAGTTCAGGGTAGTTGCTTGTTCAGCAGAAGACGTTCCTAAAGTCAGCTATTGTAATTTAAAAACACAAAGTAAAACATTCTGCCTTCACTTGGCATTGTCTTTTCCAATTTCATCATTTGCAGATGCAGTGCTGCCAACCTAATAACTTTAAACTATGCAATGCAGTTGCACCACAAATGTTATTTTGGAGCGGATAATGAACAAGGTTGAAGGGATAGCATTGCATACAAGTAAGACAACTAATTTCACCTCTTTATTACCACTAATGCACTAATAATATCCACTACAAATGTTTAAGGTGCATAAAATTAGATAGATTAGTAATAAATAGGAAAGATAATAAAGTAAAAGAAATTTATAAACAGGCAAGCTATTATACAGCAGATGATGTAGTCTTCATCCATTGCATCGAGTAATATTCGGTGAGTTAACCTGCAAAGTGATTGCTTTTCCCAAACACAGGAATGGAGTATTTGCAGCTTTTCCATCTGTTCTCTATCATGTTCATGTGGTTGGAGATGACCTCCCCTCCCAGTCTTCGTTTATTTTGTTGGTGAACTTCCCCACTTGGATCAGTTCTTACAAATTCCTCTTGAGTGGTTTAACCAGAGATGTGTATCATAAGACTTCCAGCAATCTGATATTATTATTTTTTGGGTAAAATCCAGTTTTGGATAATGACGAGCAAGGTTTCCTTGCCTCCCCTTTCCAATGGAACATGGAAAAAGTTGGTGTTTACCTCTTGCTGATCATCTCCAAATGTCCAATGGCCCTCTATAAGATGCCCATGGTTGTATTTCCTCCTATCAAATTTGGATTCTTTTATCTTGGCGACTGTTCCAGAGCCTCCATCTTTCTTGTGGTGTTGTAAGGCTCATTTAATGCAGATTCCCTTGCACTAATTTGACCAGTCTACCACCATCTTGCTGGAGCATCTCAACGTGAACTGAATGATGCCAGTCAAGGAGGGTAGAATGCACATTATGAAGTGAACCACTTTTTTGTGGTGAAAGACATAGATCTATGCTCTATTAGGAACTGCAGCTGGATAATCTCCAGTCATGCTATAGACAGAATTATCACAGCCTATGCACACCATTTTCTCAACTTCACTATGCCACAAATGACAAAACAAAGGAAGAATAAAAACATCTTAGAATCTAGCTAGCTGCTTTCAATACATCTGGGTTGGCAACAATTACCACCAAGGTGGAATGCAATATGGCATGTTTCCTTGACTTGTCACCGTAATTTTCCCTAAAAAAATAAGCATGAAACTTGGAGCTGGTGGTTATGTTAAACTGTTTCAAATCATCAACAGCTTCAGCTGAAACACTAACAAAGGTAATATATGCATTTCTGGCATATTTCTTAAAACTTTCTACACTGCAGTAAATGTCGTAAGTTTTTCTAACAAGCCCTAGGGAGAGAAAGCCGAGACACAGATATTTTTGTTTTCAGTGTATTTTCACCAAAAAAATTCCAACTCAATCTGTGACATTAATGTGACAATGGCCTTATGTTAGTATTGATACATATCTGAAAGGGTATATTATAGTGATGCTAAATCATGAATATTTACATAGTTTATAGTGGAGAAAACATATGATGTCTGTGATAGGTAGGTACCTTTCCTTGAAAAGACTGGAATTCTTGGTTGTTAAGATAATTCTAAGTTCCAGTCTTGTTTAAGTGATTTTTAATGCAATCTGTTACGTTCCAGGCTTTTAATACTGCATTAATTATACACACTTGTACCTATAAGAACTCTGTATTCAGGTTTAAATATTTGAATTAGTCTTGGGTGAAGATGCTTACTGTTCATACTGTTTAGAAAGTAAGATTTCAACACACAGAGGATTATAAAGTTAACAAACTACGATTTTTAATTTTCTTAATGTTTTAATTATTTTATAAAGTTCATTTTTTTTTTTTTTTTAATCGTTTCATTTATATAGGCTCTTGACTTCTATGGTCATATCAATGGCTTTGAGCTGAGAAACAGCTGCTGCTATTTTCTCACTTGAATTTTTTCCTTAACGTTAGGTTTTTCAGTATTATACTATTAAATACATTCAGCCCCACGGTCATACTTCCAGACTTTGTGAGGGTAGGGAAGGATTCTATGTTAGTTATTCATTAACATCAAAGATATGCTTTTGAAAGGTGAAATAATGTAGATAATTTGAAAAAATATGTGACATAATATTTTAAATGTTTACTAGCTGTGGTTCCAACATTTTATTTTATTTTTATGAAATTCCTTTCAGTGCTTGCGTTACAGTTTTGGGTACCCTTATAGATAACTGGGAAATTAAAACAAATTTGCTTTCAAAATTAGGTTGAGTCACATAAAACATGTATTCTGATGTAAATCAGAAGCAGTATATTGCTAACAGTGGATTTTGCATGGTGATGAGTGTAAATGGTAATATGATTTTATTATATAATTACATGCCAGTGTAATTCATGCTTGAATAAATTTGTGCAAAGATATGTTGTATTGGACCATGTTATTATTCTAAAGTAACTTATCTTATCATTTTCTGTTTTTAGGATAATACATTTCCAGAAATAGTAAGTGAAGATGGTGATTATTCCGTAGTACGCCTGCGGAATCCAGCAAGTGAAATAATAGTCAATCAGTGTGATAGAATACGTGATGCTGTACAAACATTAATTGAGACTTATTGTCATGCATTTAGAGTTGACTTTCAGTTGAATTCTCGAGCTGAACTCCCCACAAGTAAGAAATTGTATATATAAAACATTTTTTGAAATAATAGTAAGTACATAGGAAGTGCAACTTTTAAGTTTTCAAAATAAGTATTATAATGCTCTATATTGCAGTGTTGCTAAGACATAATTTATTCACCTGGGTAGAAAAGAAAAGCAATACTCAGTTGTTTGCGTGTATAAATATTTCACACAGTTAAACTTAAAGTCAGGTTTAATTTCAAAAATACAACTCAGTTAGTGAAGATATATGAATCAATTCATTTGTTTATTTCCACTAATAATACTAATTAGTATACTAATTATAATACTAATTAGTTCTATAATACTATTTTACAATCTCTTACTATACAAAGAAAATATAGCAATACTCAATATTAGTGACACCTCCAAGTTGCAATTTAACCAACTGGCAACTTAACCTTGCAGTTATCAACTATCAGGCCAGCTTATATCTAGAAATGACCTCCATCTCGCTATATAATTATGTTTCTAGCTGATCTAGATCCCCATTTTTATTTATTTTCTTCAACCATTTTCTTTTAATCTTGCCCAGATAATTCCAAACTCTAGCTTTCATATTCATCCACTTTTCCCCCTCTTATCTCTGCTGGTAAATTAGCCCACTTCTCAATCCATGGTTTTGCTCTCATTTGTTTAGTTTCTTCATATTCCGGAATTACATGCCAATAGTTGTCTTGCATTCCACACATCGGGCATTCCTGTATATTTAAACTTCCTCTTGAACCTTTCAACTCTACTACCCATGTTTGTGTCCTTTCCTCATTCACTTGTCACCTTTATCTACATAATTCTCTCAACCCATATTTTCTTTAGCTCCCTCTATACCTTCTGTGACTTAATGAAGATATAATGCAGACCTGGTTTAAGTGGTAAATTTGATGTCCTGTTTTAAACATTTTTAAGGTAGAAACCAAATCATCCTAAGAAATTGTTTTCAGCTTCAGAATCATGAATTATTAAGGATTTTTTTTCTCAGTGGAAATTTGTCAATTCATTTCATAATTTTTATAAAGAAAATTGAGGGAGGGTAGGCAAACAAGTGTTAAAAGATACTTATTCTTATATAATAGTCTGAAATAGTAGAACTATTATCACCAGAATTCATTTAATAAACAGAATTATATCTTACAGAAAAAACTTCAAAACTAAGCAAATTGGAGTTATAAGGTTTGCCAAGAAAGCCAATTTTATATTGCTTGAATTTGAAGAATTCTGATGTAACTAGATTTTGAAAATGTCCATATGCATTAATTTAAATGTGAATAACATCATGTAAACAAAATATGAAGAACCTGTGCAGTGGTTTAACTATGTGCAAAAATGCAGTTAACTTTTATACAGCAACACATGTTGCACCATCTCCTATATTTAACACATTCTTTGAGAAAGTGTAAACAAACTTTACCATCTCTACCATATATCTAGTAGATAGAGAAAGTATTCCTTTCCACCAACAAATTTGTTACCAAGATTTCACTAGGGGAAAAAAAATGTATATACATACATACATTTATATTTATCTCTTCAGGACCCTGAATCCAAATAAAACAGAACAAGGAAAGAGCATCACAAAGTAATTTGAGTCAATTATGGACACTGTAGTTTCACTTAGTATTTTCCCGGATGCATTTCAAAGACATCTTCATCGTCGGCAGGTTAATCTTAAGATGATATTTGCTGGTGGTATTTCAAAGTTCATAATTATGTGTGCATTTTTCCTAATGAGTATCCTTTACTAAATTTCTAGTTCTGCTGTAGTTTTCACGTGTTTTATTAGTTCAATGTCCAATTTGATGTTGTGTTATGATGTCCAGAAGTAATGTAATACTGCAGATTTGTCTGCTTGCTTGAGTTTTGCATTTCTCAGGTGCTCTTTTAATCTTGTTTGAAGATTTCTATTAGTCTGTCTAATGTAAATTTTGGTGCAGTCTTCACAGTTTATTCGGTAAATGCTGATATTGATTTGTTTGGTATGATGTCTTAATTCTGTTTTGAAACCATTTCTGTTCCAATCTTTTTTATAATTGGTGTTCTCATTCATATTCTCCTTTTTCTAGTGATGTGTTTATTAAACTTTTCTTGATGCCGCTATCTATGTGTGTGGGTTCCTGTATATACTGAATTCTATTTTATTTTTGCATCTAATGATTTTTAGGTCCAAAAATGGTAGCCAACCTTTTTTTCTTTCTAGAGTGAATTTTATTGCTTGGTTCTGTAGGTTTAATAATTTTAAAGTGTCATCTGAAGTTTTATAGAATGATGGCAAAAATGTCATCCACATATCTCACCCAAGTTTTGAAATATGTGGGAAGGCTCTTGTTACTCATATTTCTAGATCGTTCATGAATAGATCAGTTTTTATTTGTAACATATTTTAGATCAAAAAACATAAACTGTTCAGTTCTCCTTCTCCATTCTGAATTTTATTGATATCTCTTACAATTGTAATAACTTTACACATCTTCCATGTGTTTTTCTGGGATTATTGTCAATATGTCATCAGCATAATGGACCATACTTTAAAAGGTTAATAGGAAAGTTTTTGTGATGTTCTGATTTCAAATGTACTCCTGAAAGAATATGCTGGGTAAAGTGATGTATGTGGCAGGATAATAGGTTCTCTACTTACTAGGTATGTGGTAGAGAAAACATAAATAAAAGTGATTTATAGAGGTGAGTAAATAGTAATAATTTAAAAATCCAAATACTTTTTTCACGGTGCAATAAATATTACAAATCATACCCATTTTGCAGTATTGAGTCTTACATAGTGTTTGTCATGGCAAGAGACAAGAGTTTTTGTTTTTAAGGATCAATGAGTATGTTCTTGAATTACAAATAACTTTAACTTTGCGTCTTGATATCAGGGCTAGAAGATGTGAAACAATGTTAAAATTTTCAATGAAATAAATTAGTAGTTAACTAAAATAAGATACCAAGCAAGAAAAAATTTTGTTTCCGAAAATTGCAGGTTATTAATAGAACCAATATTAGGATTTCCATACAAAGAAAAACTTGTAGCTCACCTTGTTTTATCCCAAATTATCATTGATAGCCAAATGTGAAACATTAGAGAGTAGTCACAATGGAACAGAATAGAATACTCTAATCCCAGTGTTAAAGATACAGCAGAAGACAATTTTTAAGTTTGCTGTTGTATGCTTATAAATTGGACTCTATGGTAAAAGAAACTGATGATATAACAATAAAAGCTTTAAATTATTTGTTTAAGCCTTCAAGGCTAAGTACTAAGCGCAATACGTTCCCTGAGTGACTGAACTGCCCCACGGCTGCACCGTAACAGGTGAGGGGCGGTGCATTCTCCACCAGAATTACGCCTAAAGGCCCGGCAGGTAACGTGCACAGAACTCTAACTACTGTACTAATTTACATTAAGCTTACCTGAAATCACAATAGATGTTGAAATTGATGACCGTCAATGGGAATATATTCTCTATAGCTCCGAAATCAGTTCTGGTTCACTCGAAGCTCATCTTGACTGATTGCCTGTATTTCTCTTGTGATGTTGTCTTTCAATTCTTGTGACATGCACGGTTGGATACACACACTTTATTCTTAAATGTTCCCCATAAATAAAAATCACATCAGGGGAACAAGATGGCCACAATCCTCGACTAATTATTCTGACACCATACACACTTTGCAATTCATGCAGAGAATTTGCAGCAGTATGCGCTGTGTGTCCTGCTGAAACCACCCACAGAATCATTCATCTCTTGTTAGTTGCGGGAAAAATATGGGACTAATGCGTTTACTGCACACCAAACTCTAACTTTTGCAGCATGGTGAGGAATTTCATGAATAATATGGGGATTTTCCATAGCTCAGTATCTATTGTTTTGGGTAGAAACATGACATTGAAGATAGAACTATGCTTCGTCAGTGAAGAACGTTAAAAGTGGGTCCACGTCACCATTATAAACAGACTGCTAAAACCAATTGCAATAATTAACCCTAGATACAGGATCTTCTGGTTGTAAAGCATGAATTACAGTTACGGCTTAAGTTTCAAAAGTTTTGTTGCCCTAAACACTGACACCTTGGAAATGCCAACCTCTTGTCTTATACGTCTCAATGATTTTTGCGGTAAGTGCTCTAACCAGGCCCCTACTTCATCAAGCTTCTCTTCTGATAGCGTTTTTTAACATAATTCATGTTCATAAAGAATCCTATACGCTTGACTTTATTGACAAGTTCATGAATAGTTATCCTGCTTGGAATTTGAACACCTGAGTAACGAAGTTGAAATTCTCTATGACACCTTCTTGCAGAAGAGTATTTCACATACATGACATACAGAAAAATATTGTTCTTAAATGTACTGAGCCATTAGTACTGGACAAATTATCACCAAGAGACAACACAGTGTCCCTCCAAACATGCACATAGACCTCTTTCCCTCACCACAGATCCAACTCGACTGATACGGCAGTAGTAGAGTGCTATTCTCTGGTGGCAGGCGACCATTCATAACGCAGTTCAAGGCTGCCGCAAAACGATCTGGTTGCTCAGGGAGCGCACAGTACAAGTACCTATAGGTGATTTAAATAATATAATGGCAGCATTTAACCCGTTAATGCACTTAAAACTAATTGTATTAATTCTAATTTGCATCTTTGTTACAAAGACCTCTTTGCCATTCTGGAACGATGGTGGTGACAAATGTAGTAATAGCTCTCTTGGTATTGAAAGCAAAGATGAGTCTTGCCACATTTTCATTGAAAAATCCTTTCAATGTCTTTGATTAGTGATTTCAAATTTTGATAGCAAGAGATTTTTCTCTATGTATAACTTAATTGTAACAGACAGAAGAACAACTACTATCAAAAACAAAAAACTTGTATGTTGCAGTTTGCTGATGTCTGAATGGGATATTTGATTCTATTAATGTTTTTTTTTGGTTTTTTTTTATCTCCCCAGCTTAACATCCTTTAACCTGATTCGTCATATCGGACGATGAATGAAATTGGTGAAATGATGCTCAAATGATCTCAGGGTCCATGGGGCTTAAAGTTACTCAACATTCGTCTTCTTAGGATAAGGGAAAACACTGAAAAAAACCTTATCCGGGCAACTCACCCTAAGCGAGATTCGAACTCACAACCTGTTGAATGTGAGGCTGACATGCTACCACCACACTACCCAGACGTGTATTAATGATATTGATTTGAAATATAATTTTGAATATGGAAGTAAACGTATTTTATGTTGTCACTTAAGTTACCTGTCAATTTTCATTTGTGATATATGACTAGTAATTAATTCTGCTTGAAAATTATCATGGATTGAATGTGAATTTATGTAGAATATTTAATATGAACACCATTAATTAAAATTACTAATGCAAAATTTTAAAATAATTTTCAACACAAAATCTTGTCTCTGGTCATGTCATATAGCAAGTCTGTTTGTAATGATGTTTAATCCTTTTCCCTCAAATAAAGTCCAGAACAATATCAGGTAACAAATTATGATTACTCTTATTGTGAAACTTGAAGGTCGAATAGTAAATTCTCACTACATTTATTTTGTATTGTTTAAAAATTAAAATAACTATTATTAAGTTTGTCCTATATAATTTTATTTTGTTGCCTCTTTTTAAGGAAATTGAAATAAGCATTATAGTAATGAATTGGAAGTGATACACAGTGAAGTACAGTTAATAGTAATGTAGTATGAGTTGTTGTACACAGGACCTCATAAAATTTTTTACTTGCACAGCTGAATCGGTATTGTAGGATCTGTCCTACTCAGCTGCATACAACTCATCTGAAGCATACTTATCAGCTTACATTACTATAAGCATTATGTTTTTTCCTGAGAGTTTTGGTTTTTTTTTTAAAATAAAAGTGTTTGATTTCTTAAGTAGGCTGTTTATTTCTGATTTTAGATACAAAGCTAAGCAGCACAATTTTGGATAGTGTTTTGCTTCATGTTGGTGGACTCCATCGGCTACTTTCTGGTTGGACTCAAGATGAATTTCTTTTAGCTGCTCAGATTTACCATGGCACACGACCTGTGGGGCATCCAGTCTTGTCTCACCCAGTCCCACGTACTAAGAGCTTCTATGACCGTGTGCTGTTTGATTTTTGGTAATCTAGTGAGCTTTATAAATTATAAACAATCAGTTAGGATATAAATGAATTATTTTTGGTACATTTAAAGCTGCATTTTTAGTAAAAGTAATTTAAATGCAAATATGGATTTTATATATTAGCGTTATGAATTTGACCAAGTAATTTTTATGCAAATTTGGATTTTATATAATAGTAACATGAATGTGACAAAGTCTTAAATGTATTCTCCTTTTTGTAATAAATGCACGCTCATTGGAATAATGCAATTAACTTAAAATGTTTTAAATGGTAGTGTAATATCACCATACAGGAAGTATGAAATTACTTTTCATTTTTATGTATTAGTGGTATTATGGTTGGGAAGAAACCAGAAACTATTTTTTATATCTAAGAGATGAGAATTCCATGCAAATGCATGTTTTTATAGGAACATAAGGCATAGCTTATAGTATTTATACATTTTATTACTTTCCAGTGTCAAATAGTGTACTTTTTTTATGCATATTTGCATGTTTTGGTCTTTTTGGGGATAAAAACATGAAAGCATATTTAAGTACTCTATTAATCACATATGTAATATACAGGGTGTATATAAATGAATATCGGAGTTTTAACTCTTTATAATATTTATTACATTCAACTTGCAGTTATGAATGATATGTCAAATGAAAAAGCAACTCAAGCAGTTTTACCAAGAAGCTTATAAATGTTCAATGTGACTACCCTTTGTCACATGGCACACATCAAGTCTATAGCCGAGTTCTTCCCAAACGTTGATAAGTGTGTATTCAGTAATTGTAGCAACAGCTGCTTCAATCCGGTTTCTTAATTCAGGGAGGTCAGCTGGTAGCGGAGGCACGTACACATGATCCTTGATGAAGCCCCAAAGGTAAAAATCGCATGGCGTTAGGTCAGGAGAATGTGAAGGCCATGCATAGCAAGCCCTTTCATTGGGGCCCTTGCGGCCTATCCATTGCTCGGGTACAGTGACGTTCAACCAATAGCTTATGCCAGTGAGGTGGCGCACCATCCTGCTGGAAAATGAAGTTCTCTGGCTCATTTTCTTCCAACTGAGGGAAGAGCCATTGCTCTAGCTCATTGCCGGTTACAGTAGGTTCACCAAAAACGAAAGGCCCATAAACTTTTCGCCAGGATACGGCACAAAAAACATTCACTTTAGGGGAATCTTGTTGCATTTGTACCATCTCGTGAGGATTTTGTAAGCCCCAGATGCGCACATTATGAGTGTTAACATGTCCACTAAGGTGAAAGGTCGATTCATCACTGAAGACAACACAATCCACAAAATTGTCATGAAACAACATGTCATTTGCGAATTTGGCACGTAATCCGTGGTCTGTCGGCTTTAGAGCCTGTAATAACTAAACGGTAAGGATGTAGCTGTAAGCGTTTTCTTACAACTTTCCAAACAGTCGACACAGGAACTTGTAATTCACGACTATCCTTCCAGACTGATTTCTTTGGGCTACGAGTGAACGTCACTCTCACTCGCTCAACATTCTCTTCACTTACTCCTGGTCGTCCCATGCTCTTCCCTTTACAAGGCAGCCGGTACCATCTACGAATGTTTTTATCACTTTGAGGATCACAACCGAACTTACTATGGAACGCACATTGCACAGTAACTACAGATTCGGTCTTTGCAAACTGCAAAACACAAAACGCTTTCTGTTTAATAGTCGCCATCTTTGCTACTACAGCTGTCTAGCAGATTGCGACAGAAACATTGCATGCACATGCGCACTTGTGCCAACAAACAAAGCTGTTTGAGTTGCTTTTTCATTTGACATATCATTTATAACTGTAAGTTCAATGTAATAAATATTATAAAGAATTAAAACCCTGATACTCATTTATATACACCCTGTACAATTTAGTCAATTTAAATGCATATTTCAATGGGCATATAAGTTTCTCAACATTTAATTATATATTGTAGCCTCATGAATCAGGATTGAAAAAGAAAAGAAAAAATAATAATAAGGCTTTCCCTGGATGTAAGATATTTTACAACACTTTGCAGGTATCCCTAAAAGACTATACTACACAGATTGATTTATTATGTTGGTTATTTTGAAAATAGTAGGCAGAAAATATGCAGGGATCAAGGAAACTACTGACAAATAATTTGGGTCAAAGCATGCTATTTCAGGGAAGTGGGCTGTTATTGGATACAAAGCTATTGAGTTACAATTCTGAATAAAAAAACTGCCACTTATTCTATGGTTAACATTCAGATGTTCATTAAGTCCTTTCAGAGAGGTTGTAAATATTTTCTCCTTTTTGCAGTATAGTAAATAGCAATTTAGATTCTTGTAAAATTGGAATCATTAGCTAAATGTTCTTTAAGTGGTTAACATGTTTGTTTATTTTAATTAATTAATTTTATTTAATCAGTGTCTTAAAGTAGATATAGGCATTCTCAAATAGCAACTTACAAAATATTTACAATAATATAGCAATATTTACAAAATAGTTTTTACAAAATATTTTAAGGTATTCCATGGGTCCATTCATTTGTAGGAGTAGTTGCGTAGATACAGGAACACAACATCGGATATATAATCAAAAACTTATATTTTAGTACATCATTCATTGACAATAAAATTAATTTATTTGTAAAAATTTGTGAATTTCCACGTTAATGTGGTTGTATCACAGCTTGATTTAAAACTTACAAAGGAGGCTAAAGGAAAGGATTTTAGTTGACCAATGGGGATGTCATGTTCTTGATTCTTACAGTGAAGAAATCAAATTATTTTTTGGTTGAATTAAAACAGTTCAAATGATTTCTGATAAAATTATATTTTTATTTGGGTTGTATAATAAATATACATTTTGTTTAATTCACTGAATATTTTCTGTGGAAGTTCTCTGCAAAACGTTACGAAACTCCTTTAAAATTAAATTATGTCTATTTTAATCTATCTAGGTAATATTTAGGTTTGTAATAGTTTCAGAGAAAATATACAAAAGAATTTAAAATTGAGTTGCATCTGTTTCATATATTTCTACAAAAATGAATATGAATAAAAATGAAAGTGTATATTGTAATGTCTTTTTCTTTTGATCATATATATGTTATAGACTGATAGTATATGAATGCGCATATTTGGGATTTTATAGTGCATGAAATTCTCTTCTATTGTTTATAATAAATCAGCAGTGTGTAGCCCACCAAAACTGAGTAATGGTTCAGGATCTATGATATTAAAATTATATTAGTAGCTTCTGGAGAACTGCAAAACTAAATATTCTGTGATAGCAGAAGGTGTTGAAATACAGCAAGTTAAATTACTCTTGAAAATTTCAGAGCCATGCCTAAGATTTACCATGAATTTTTGCCTCTCTTTGCCAATGGTCTTATTGCTTGAGCTGTGGTATATCTGTAAAACTTATAACAAAATTTTTGTAACATATAATTTACCACAAATTAAGGATTTGTGAAGGGTGTTTTTTGACGTGCATTAAACATTTTTAATGAGCGTATTTTGCCACATATTAACGATCTGTAACATGTGTGATACAAACTTCAAACGATGTGTAAATTTTCACTGAATATTTAAATGATTAAAAAGAATTTGGGTTAGTAACAGTTGTCATTTCTGACATTAACAGTTTCCATAGTAGCAAGCAAAATATAAATTTCATCTCATTAACCAGTATAAAATAATATATGAATTCTTATGGGGTATTTAAATCATTGGAGAAGAAATTGAATGCACAACCACAGAAAGGGAAAACACGTAAGTTAATATATAGAAGATATATGTACATGATATAGGAAATCAAGAAATGAAATAGTATGGCACTGTGATCTGTGCACAGAATGCAGCTCTACTATTACTACTTCAAATGATGAATGTTTAGTCATCAAAAAATCATTAAATTGTCCTGTTAACTGGGGAAGATTTCAAGCAAGAGTGCTTTTGCTAGCCATAGGTAAGAGTACCTAGAAAACCTATTGGTTGTATAAGACAAAATGAAATGTATTCGGTGACAAGTGAGGTGCATTTTAGTTTACTAAAGAAATTAAAGTTAAGGAATATTGCATCTCACAAGAAGGGAGAATTTACCTTCAGAGGTGAGAGTTGAACTTTCAAGAAATTGCTCCAAAATACAATATTGAGGAAGGCAATAGGTGCCTTACAGGATGAAGAAAGGTTAATTATACTGGGTGGTGATGGTGGCATCAGTGGACCATTGCATGAAATATGAAAAGTTCATCCAATTATGTAAGGTTAGTGTCATAATAAAAATTATTTTTGTATAAATACAGGACCCAAAAAACCAAATTTCTCTCTTCCTTCAGCCACTGACATGACATGTTGGTCAGTATCAGAATTAAGTGTTTAGCGTCAATTAATTTAGAAGTTTTAATTTAAATTACCAATAATCAATTTATTGGTAACATTTATCATCATAATAATAATAAGAAAAAATATATTAGATTAACCACATATATTGTAACACCCAAATCAACTATTAAGTATTCATCAAGATTATAACAACATTTGTTAGTAGCCAAGTTACATTTATTCTATTAGTTTCTTTCATCTTGCAACACTTTCTTTCCTCAGGTTGAGTTTAGAAAGCACAAGTGTTTGTATGCTACCACGAGAAGCCCGCCTAGTTTTGGTGCTCTATGGCCGCACATTACAACCACCTGAAAACACAGGAGAGGAACCTCGAATAAATGAAGTTGAGCTTGGGTGGTTTGCTATGCAGTTTTTCAATTACGATGGGTAAGTTAGAATTTTTTTGCTTTCCAGTCAAAGATTTGTAGTTGGACTTACAATATTAAATGGCTGACTAACAAGATACTGTTTTACTATTTAAAATTTATTGATAACAGAAATTGTTTAATCTTTAACCCTTTTAGTGCCAAGCAATTTTAGAGGAGAATGCATTAGTAATAAAATGAGTATCAAATGACATGAAGAGCTAAATCTTTTTTCATTTTTAGTAAACCCTTTTGTCTGCTGTATAATATGCATTATATGGATGAGAAGTCTCTTCAATATTTTTAAAAAATTAAAAACAAAAGAAAAATTTGAAAATAAAATTAAAAATCCCAAAATAATCAGTAATTGGACAAAATTACTATATAGTAAGTTCATGCTTGTTAAATGAAAGTACAGATGTTTGTTTACTAAAACAGAATCCTGTTTTGTTCTGATGTTTTATTTTTAAAATAAAAAAATGAATTCACATTACTGAAGGCTGAAAACTGAAAATAAAATCTCCAAACACACACACACACATAAGCATGATACCACTATTAATGAAAATGGCATAAAGCAATAGGATACAAATGCAACATAGATTACTATACTATTTAGCACTGCATTACTGAATGGTTGATTCACATTGTATTCATTGTCTAGTTATGCCTCTGTAAATCCATTTTGATAAGTACTCCAAATATTTGCAGATGCACAAGGGTCATTGTTATTGGATGCATTTTCATCGCTAAAGCTAGAATATATACCTCCCTTTCTTATTTTGGTATCAGAAACTCTTTCATCAAGGTCTGAAAATTCAAAATCACTTACATCGTGAACTGCAGCTCTTATTTCCTCTTTGGTTCATAACCTTTGGCTAGAAGATGTCATGTTTCAACCAACATATACAAACACTGGCTAGAGAAATTAAAAATGGAGCTAATTTTGCTCTTTGGAGTGAAGATAAGGTCCTGAAATGCTTCAGAAAACCTTTCTCTATGGCTATGACATAGAAAGTACAAAAACTTTTCCACTGGAAAGAGTTAAAACATATGAAAATGGCATAAAGTTTAGATTGTGATTGGCAATTCTCGCAGAATTTTGGGATCATGATTAGATTGTGCTTGACACTAAGGGTTAAATAAGTTGCTGAGAACAATGATAATATCCAATAAAAGTGGTGGTAATGCTTAAGAACTGAAACAGAGACAATTCTTATGAATGGAGTAGAATTCATGAGTATCCTTTAACCCAAGTGTCTACTGATCCTGAGCATGTTTTGTTTTTGAATGAAAATTATGGGAGTATGCTAATTTACAAGAGTACATTTTTGCATGACTGTCTGCATGTCCAATACCTAGCCCTGGCAAATATCTATTTTTGCTTTCTCTTCACGTACTATGTACATAGTGTATAGAGAAGGTATTGCACTCCACCCAAAAATTTGATACCAAGATTTCACCGGAAATATATGTTTTAGGGGTTCCTGTATCTAAAAAAAGCATATTCAGAAAAAGGTCTGTGTGTGTGTGTGTGTGGGGGGGGGGGGGGGGATGGGGGTGTGTGCATGCACGATAACTCAAAAACGAAAAGTTGGTAAAATACCAAACTCGGTATTTAAGTTTAGTATCTTCCAGGGATGCGACACGAAGATTTTGAGAAACCTCAAACTACCCTTTACATGGAACTTTTTTCGAAAATTTTGATTTTCTTAAAAATGGCTATAGCGATTTTGATTTGAATATCATATATTAAAGATACTTACCTGACAAAATGTATATCTTAAATTTTCTGGGAATAGCCTCTGAAGAGTACTTTACTCTGGATGAATTTTACGGAATTTTGAGTAACTGCTAAACCGTAAGAGATGGACAAAAACTTACCAGAAGAAAAATGTACATCACGTTAAAACACACAATTTAAGTTATATGCATTTTTTCGTGGAGTTGATCGTTTTTGACACATTCCTTGTTTTTGCTTTCAGCTTTGAAAAACATACTTTTCTCATACAGGAATTTAACTCCTGTCCATACAAACAAAGAAACTTCAGTTACATAGGAATCAGCTTTTGACTATCACTTTAAGCTATGGTACCCCTTATTTCGTTTCTACTAACAAGGAAGCAAGTAATAAGACTATTTCTGCTAATTTTTTCTTGATCAGTTGAAGTAAATAGAATAATTTGTTGTAGAGATGTTGAGAAAGTTATGTACATGGAACACATCACATTTTTAAAGCAATAATCTCTAATATTTCCCTCTAAGTGACACTAGATTCTATTAGAAAATTTCCTTTGTAATTCCTCATCAAATTTGATAACATCTAGTGTTGTATCTTATAATACTGGATTTTTTTCAAAGCAAAACCTCTTAATATATATGTTCTCCCAGGAAGTCTTTTTAAGTCTTATACTGTTTTCTTTTTTATAGGATACTCGCACAGGGAAATTTCCTGCTGTCATTATGGCCAGCAGTTTCTGACAAAAGGCTTGGACCTGCTCCCTCTGCAGGCATTCGACCTCATGGAGATGTAGACCCAGTTCTCTGTAGGTTTTATTGTTTTTATGACTTTATCACATAATTAGAGTGGTATTACTATAGGAATACTCATTAGTATTGTAGTATGTAATGCAGGTGTAGAGTTTACAATAAGCATTAATACAAATATTAATTATTGTAATAATTCTTCACTTATCTTTTGGAATCCAAGGACTAGTTTTGCAATAAAATGGTCTATTGCATCGTCAGCTCAATGGACTATTGTGAAACTAATCCTTGGATTCCAAAATATAAGAATTGTTACAATTATTAATTATTATATTAATATTTGTGCTACTAGCTTCTTTTTGCATTTATTACAATAAACAGTTATAAACCAAAGTACTCCATAGTTAGAACTTATTGTCAGCAATAAAAGATGTTTTGCAAAAAAGTTTTTGAATGTGACATACATTGAACTTAGTACAGCCGTCAACTTCTTATTGGTTAATTCATTTAAAGCAATGAAACAAGCATCTAGTAATACATTTAAAAAGGTTCTTAATGAGGAAAACATTTGGCATTGGCTTTAAAATGCTATTGGATGAAAATTAATATGGAGATAAAAATCATTTTTGTGTTTCAAAAATGAATTTTTACAACATCGTTACCCAACATTGCAGTGTTTTAATGGATTTTAATGATATCACCACATAAAGTGGCAAAAGAAATCTTCATTGTAACTTCACTTCCTCCTTGATTGAGTATTGAAAATAAATGGAAACCATAGGAAGTCAAATACAAAGTATAAGTTGCAGCAGCAAGTTATTTAAAAATATTAATCTCTGCATTATAAAATGAATGTAGTTAACACACACATATGGACACTCTCACACATGCACGCACTCTCACACACAACATACCACTCTGCAAAATCCTGAAAAACAAGCAGAAAATTACACCACATAGCAGATGTATTTTGCACTTTCATCAATTCAGTTAACTTCATATTACTTCAGCAATAGTCTCAAATACCTATAAATAGTTATATTTGTAAATTTTGTATACATGTCTAGTTATCTTTTAGAAGCATATTTCAAATCAGAAACAAACATCTAATGCTTAAAAACAAAACAAACAAAACAAAAAATTACCAATTAAATTAACATGCAAGTCATTCTATACAAACTCTCTTATTTGGTAGTACAGTAAATATTAGAGAACCTAAAAGAAAACTAAAACATGTAATAATACTTTGTAATGGGGCATGTTATTAATAAAATACAACAAAAAAAATACCCACATATGCGCATGTGCACACCCACATATGCGCATGTGCACACCCACATATGCACATGCCCATGCATGCAATCCACACTTGCGCACACGCACGCACACACTGCGGAAGGTGACCTAACATCATCCTTGAATAAGATGATTCTTTTCAATGAATAGAACTAAAAATGTTGCTGCAGTTTTGGTGTTTTGAAGTAGTTTTTGAGAAAAAAATTACTTTTGCATTTTATATTCTATTATAAATTAAAATTTTATGAAACTGTCATACTTTTTTAAATATTTTTAGAGAATATTTTCCGCATGGTTAAATACATTTGTAATTAAAATAATTCACTCTCTTACTATTATAAGCTTTTAAAATTTATCTCAGTTGAACTTACCAGTTGACAAAGTGATCAGGTGTATCAGAAAAGATGTGAAACAGCCACTATGTTTGACATTCATATGTCGAAGGAGAGAGCATTTTTTATAGCACATTCACTGCAGGTGCAATAATACTATCATGTCATAAAGAAGGCGAAATGTTAATAATTTCCAGTGAGAGGTGAAGTACATCACAAAATGTTTGCAACTGAGAAGACTGAAAGAAATTGGTAAAGATGATTATTGAGAAAAAGATACATTTTTGGAACAAGAAGTTGGAGGATTGATAGTGATGAATAGTAAATTGATGAATAGTGAATTGATGAATAATGAATTAAGTGTGAGGCATCTTTCAGTGGCAGTTCAATGACACTGCTGATGAAATTATTGGCACTATACTTTTGCCACTTTAATAAATTACAGTCTTAGAAGTTTTTCCAGCTTTACAAATTGATCACACTTCGACAGTTAAATGATACACTACATGCAATAATTAATAAGAAAAATGCAGTGACTAATTTAGTTCATTTTTCTCTCTTTTTATACTTTCTACCATTAGATGCACTCCTCCCAAAAATATGGTATTGAAAATTCACTGGAAATGTATGTTTTGAAGCCCCCAAATAAAAAAGTTCTTAAAAAAGTCTGTATGCCTTATTGTGTGTCTTCTGAACAGCATAACTCAAACAAAAAATCTGATGTGTTCCATTCACATGACTTTCTCCACACCTCTGTAACAAATTATTGTTAATAAGTTTATTCTTCTATCTACATCATAAGCATTAGCAGAAATGGTCCTTTATTATAGGAGTTGAAGGGAAAAATCTAATGTGCTCCAATCACATGATGGCCTCTATCTGTTCGGCAAACAAATCTTTTAATTGAAAGATTAATGTGCTATCTACATCATGCTAATCAAGATAAATATAAGCAGAATTAGTCTTATTACTAGCTCCTTGTAAGTACAAGGGAAATAAGAATATGCACAGGCTAAAGCAATAGTCTTGTGTTTTAAAAGCCCCCAACTACCCTTAACTTGGAACATTTTTTTATTTTTCTTTTTGAAAAAATAACTAATTTTTTGATAAAACACATGCTAATGATATTTACATGAAAGATAAAATGCATATCTTGAATTTCAGACCTTATGAAGTCCTCTTCTTTCAGAAGCAAATATATATAGTCTTGTATATCTGATAAATTTTAAGTGATAGATGAGAAGATACTGCACAAAAGGTGTGGTTCTGGTCAAAACATACAATTTATTTCAAATAATTTTCTGTGGCATGAGCTAATTCCAAGATATATGTTATTTATGCTTTGAATTGTTCAATAAGTTATCATTCCTTTAAATTCCTGCCAATTTTCAGGATTTCGTGGAAAGTGAGACCATTAATTAGCCTCGTAATAATAATAATAATAATAATAATAATAATAATAACAACAACAATCATTTTTATTAATTATCTAAATGTATGTAAAGAAAGTTAATATTTAATAAGTTGTATGCATAGGAACCAAGAAGCCAGTTGTTTACTTAAAAGTTACTCAGAATCATGACCCCAGACTGGATAGAGGGGTGAGAAGTTGCGTCTTTTGTGAAAGTCACATTCGAGTTTAGTATAAGGGGAAACAACAGTTTAAAGCACACAAGGGGACTTCTTCTTTATATTTGTGGTATCACGTGATTATTGTGATACATTCTGGGAGATTTGCATGGTTTTTGAGTAACGATGATGTCATTTTGGCGGACCTTCCAACCAATCACTGTTTTTTATATATAAGGAGTAAGATTTTGACATATCGAGGTCGTTTTGCTAAGAATTCACCCGTGAGAGAGGCAATGTCGTCGAATGTTAAGAATTCGCCCGTGTGTGAGGCAATGTCGTTTGTTAAGAAGTTTGCAAAGTAAGTTTATTATAATAATAAACTGTATGTGAAGTAAAGCAACGTTGCTCAACTATTTAACAGTCGGCTCGTGATTAGGTGAAAGTGAATTGTACCATGTACTCAACTAAAGCAGTGTAATTGAAAGTACGTGTGAGTAAGTGTTAAAGAACATCAGTCAGCAGTATAAAGTGTATAACCAGGTGCTTGTCTTCAAAACTCCTTTAGAATAAACAGCAGTAAAAGTTTACAAGTGTTTTCTTAACAATTACAAGATCACTCTTACAACTCCTCCCACTAGGCAAATCCACGCCTGGAACAGTCAATGTTGACTGAGCAACACCGTGGCAACTCATCCCAGAAGAGCTTCAGTACCAGGTACGTGAGTGTAGTGGAGTTGATTGGAAGTGACACTTAGTTACGCTGCACATAAGCACCCAAAGGGAGGTGTAAAATCAACAAACTAAAATACTCCCACATATGGCACATAACGTGCACCATTAACAAGCATCAAAATCTCTGCTGCAAAAGACAATTTAAGGGCAGCATATAGCATCCAGTTCCATAGCATTTGATTGTTGCTATTCCCCATGTATATGTTAAAGAAATATGTAATGCAACTATTAAGGTCTATCTTAATTAAAATGAAGTAGATAGGCAAATAGAATTTCATAAAAACATGTACACCCAGTAATATTGTATAGTGTATTCGCATTCTTTTCGGCTAGCATGTGGGAGTGAGGGGGAAAGACAGGTTTCTGCATCAAATGGTACGCTTTCTCCTCTTACAAGCTGCAGCTGAAAAGAATACAAATAGTCTGTAACCTAACTGCTCTTAACTACTGCTACGAACAATTCTTTATTTCTTCTAATTGATTATAACAATCTGTTTATTAATAAACATATTTATTGATACTTTCAAAAAGCTTCTGCCATACAGTTTTCTTTTGACGTTTGATGCAGCTGCAGCTCTGAATTTCCTGTTGAAAACTGATTCGTCTGGACTTGTTCCCACTTTTTTATACACCTTTTGATCACATCGTAAAAGAAATAGGTCTTATTGTCTTACTTGCAAACCACTACAGGTGTCACAAATTCACACACAGGTGCAACAATGGGAGCTCTTGTATAAAGTGCTTATTGATTGAACACGTGTTCTCTCACACATGTGTTTTCATGTACTGCTCAACCATGCCGCCTGACTGTGGATGGAGAGAGATATGAGGTAAGTCGCTCCAGTGTTTCATTAGGTTGGATGCAAACTGGTGCCCTAAATGCTGTGTAGCTTCAGCAATACCTTCAGGAACAAAACAGCTCTTCTATGAGGCAGTTCTTTATGGTCTTGTTCTCATTGTTAGGGATGGCCACTTGGTCAAGTAATCCATGATGACTAACAGATACCTGTTGATCCTATCTCACATACTTCTACAAGAAAATCCAGCTCCTAGTCTGTAGGCTGCAACACATGATATGGGTAGCACCATATCTCATCTTCTACCCATTGTTGGAGCTTGTTGATAGTTCGGTTGGCTCTGAAATGTCCTCCCAAAGTTCCCAGATGTACTTCCTCCAGGACTTCCACAACTTTGCTCCGAGAGAGGAACAGCTGCTCTCTCTGGGTCTTGCCATCAAATGACACTTATGCTCTGAACAGTATTACTCCTTCCTTAATCTTCAATGAGTCCCATTGGACACTGTAGAATTTGTATACACTACTTCTAGGTGCAATGACTCCCAGCTCAATCGGGTATCTGCCTCTATTTCTCTCAAGATTGGCCCCAAGTTAGCATCCCCAACTGCGACACACTCCTTCTCTTCAACCTTGATGCAGTGGTTGCAGCCCTCTGGATAGGGTTGTCATGACATGGCAATCACCTTGCAATGGCTCCTTTCTCTCTGAATTCTGATGTGAGGTTGTATTCTTGAAGCCTCTGGACCCAGTGGGCTGTCTGTCTCTCCAGATTCTTGAAACTCAAAAACCAGGTGACGACAGAGTAGTCATTCCTCAGGTGGAATGGCTGACTGTACAGGTACTTGTGAAGCTCATTACTTATACCATGAGGCACTGGAAGGCAGCTGGCACATTGCAAAGGCCAAAAGGCATAACTGTAATATGCCTAAGTCTTTTGCCATTCAAGGATGCAGTCTTCTCCTTGTCTCAGGGATCCAGAACCACTTATTTGTTTTCTGATTTCAAGCCCAAAGTTGAGAATCATTGGGTAAGTGAGTCCAGGGTGTTGTCAATCCAGGGTAAGGGGAAACAGTCTTTACTGGTGAAGGCATTCAACTTCCTGCAGTCCATATAGAACCATAGCTCACTGTTCTTCTTCATCAAGATTAAAGGGAGCTTCAAGGGCTGTCAATGATTTCCTTAGATCTCATGTCCTCCAGCATGCCCCATACCTCTGGCTGTTTTGCCAGAGGAACACATCTTGGTGGTTGCTGGATAAGTCGGACATCCCCAATGTCAATGTTATAGAATACTTCGCCAGTGTGGCCATAATTGCTGTTCCTTCACTGAAGACATACTGATATCGACTAAGTAGATGCCAGATCCTCTCCAGTTGTGAAGTGTTAAGATGGTCGGCCACCCTCTTCAACAAGTCTTTTAGCCAGGGCCCCAGGTCCTGCGACATTGCTGGCTGTTCGGATATGTTGCATGGCAATGCACTTGCTGCTGGCTTAGCTCTATCCCAGCCTGGATGTCCTGATTGGTGTCTGTTGGATTGATCAGTCTCATGGGCTTTTCCTCCCAATGAGACAACAATGCCCAGGCAATGCATAATTCGATCAGTTATGTCTTCCAGCCCAATACCAAGTTCCTTGACCTTCAGTAACACTTCATTTCTTGCAGGCACAACTACATCATCTCACAGGACCACTCTGCAGATCCCCAAATGTTTGTGGGGGCTCTGGAGTAACACCTCATCTTGGCGGACATCAACTGTCACCTCATGACTCCATTATCACATCCTTAGCCACCTTCGTGACAAACAGGCTCACAGTTCTCCTTCCAGTGACAACTCCAGCAGGATCTCCTTTTCCACAGGAAAAATGTTGTCCGGCACCGTCATTAGTTGGTAGGGCCAACTGGCCTTGCTCCATGTCAGGTCTGAATAGTCACAGCTGTACCTATATGTTCTAATATCCGTTACATAGCATCACTCAAGGTGTTAGCAATGATGACCCTTGTGTGCTCCTCCATTGCTTCCTTACTGCTGGTCAGCTTTGTCAGAGACTGTGTCTTGCTAGATGTTCCTGCTCGTCATACCCCCAGCACACATTGCTTGAGAGTCATCGTCATTGTCTCTAGGTTACTTCACTCTCATCATTGCAAACAGTCCTCATCGTTAGGGCAGTGCAGTTGTTAACTTGGCTGCCTCCATCCTCAGTACTGCTGTTACATCCTTGTGGATTATCTTGTACTCCCCAAGCATCAGGTGCTGTTGTATATTGGTGTTAGCACCCCATAGATGGTGCACACAGATTCCTGGTACATGTACTTGGTGGTAGTTTCACCAGGGCATTGTTCATCGGCTATTCAATTGCCAGGACAAACTCCTGAATTGTCTCCCCTGGTTGCAGCCAAGCAATGGTTCCTGAAATGGTTCTCAAGGGCTTCCCAAATGTCTGTGGTCATCACGGACATGGGATCGGATTCAGTACTTCTGCCTCCTGGCCCTAGAGGCTTGTTATCACTTGTGTGGCTTCCTCCTCTGCTGCAAGCCCACCACAGGTGTCACAAACTCGCACACAGGTGCAACATTCAGAATTTGAATTCACTGACTGACTGTGTTTTACTCATACAGATGTACATTGCATTAGCTAATGAAATGCATTAGAAATAAACAGCTCTTTAATTTTGGAAGCAAGCCACTTATACATGTGCAGTGATTAAAATTATTCCAAACCCTGGAAGGATTAAAATGTAGACTTCAGGATGTCCAAAAAATCAAAATAGGTGTAAGCTAATGGGTTCATACCCCATCTATAGAGTTAATCTCTCTTTTCTAATGCCCAATAATTCAACTAAAATCCTCGATTACAACCAGCAATGGGTAGTCACAATATCTAAGCTATAGAGGGTAGGGAAAGTCAGTGAATGTAACAAATTACTATTTTTGTGGTGGAAATTGTAGGTGATGTTTAATTACAATAAATATTATGTAAATATGTAATGCACAAAGCATTAGGTAATTTTTTTTTTATCATGCATCCATGTAGTTACAGTTGTGTATAATTAATACATAACCTTTCATAGCAAGATACACTCAGCTCAAGAGTACTCCATTTGTTCTCTGTTACATATATTACTGTGTGCTGAGTCTTAGGATTTCACTGTTCTAGTGAACAGATATCAAGTGAAGTGCCTGAGAACCAAGATCAATACGTCTCTTCGCTTTTCCATGGAGATCTTTATTAGCCATGAAGATTAACATGACGACACAAGAGCGAAAGAAACACACCTCAAATGTTTGTATATTGCTTATATTGCCTATTTTTGAAACAGCAGATTATCATTTACAAAGTGGCTCACTTTTTTGATGCTGAATTTCTTTAAGTGCAACTCATTTATGGTGAAACACATCTTAATGAGGCAGCTGTAGCAATAATTTGTTGAGAAAGATTTCCAAGTAGGTGATCACATTAGGACATTTGTTTTCATCTGTCAAAGAGATCTAGAAACAGGAAGCATATGACCTCATGTTGAAGGAGTTGGTGAAAGAAATGTTGTACAAGAAGTGGAAATCTTTTACTTGGTGTAAGAACAGCCATGGCATACCTCGCACATTAGATTGATTTGTGAACATTCAAGAAGTTCTCATTGATTTTCTTGCTTTAATTGTTCTCAGAGTTTCATAATGCATATTATAGAAAGGAAGCATAATTAGATAACTTTTAAGTTTCTCAAGTTTATTTATCTTTATAAATAAGTTACAGCTAATAATTTGCACAATATTGCAAATGCTTCTTCAGTTCCATATACCTTGTCATGTTTAGGTCATGTTAAAATCCTGTGTAACTTGTTTATGCTGAAAATGTTTATTGCCATAGCAGCAGTAGCTAAATAATTAATGAAGTTCACCTGTAGAACGTAAAGTGAAGCTGTTGAATTTGATGTGTTGCAATATTGTGCAAAATAAAATATAATTACCACAAGTACAGAAAGGTTTATGCAACAATGTACTTATTGAAAAAAAACACTGATAATAAAATGCTCTTTCATAGTTTTAAAGGATGACTTTCCAACCTTTATATACACAGTAAATTTATATATATTTATATATTTACTTATATTTTATTTCTGGTTAACTTATTTGGGAGATTAAAAAGAGTAAGATTCACAAGATTAAAAACATCAAAGGAAAATAAATAATCTATAATCACCGGGCTATAACTTGTCCCTTGAGACAGTTCATTGACAGCTAATCTCAGTTGATACCCCCCAACACCCCATCGACCTCTCTATCAATAACCTCCTGCATAACACAACATTTCCACTGTTTATGCATTTATTTATACTGCTGCCACGTGATGCCAGAGTTTTCTCATGGGACAAGTTATAACCAGCAATTATAGTGTATTAAGATGAGATGAACAATAAAAAGAGTTTTTTTTTTTTTATTTATGTGCTAAGTATATACAGGATTATGGTCTGACCTTCCCTAGTTAATTGGCCAGGCCATAAACATTTCAAGGTATTACTAAATATTCCTTATCCTCTAAAATGAATCTAGTCTCCATGTTTTTCAACTGACCGTTTCAATTTCACCCTTACCTTCCATAAAAACTCCCCTAATTTAGGTATCAGTTTATGATCCTCAAAAATCTTTCTAATAGCAATTTGGTGTTCCTCAACAGCCACTTCCTACTTATTAAATTTTCCCTTCAGTTGTTTGTGTCTTAGCACTGAAGGATAATGTGAACTTCCATCTTCCTTCTCCCCTCAAATTGGACACACTCCCGGGATAACCTCGCCCCTCATTCCCCTTAATTTTCAAATGCCTAATCTAAATCATTTTTAGTGCCCCATAAAATGCCAATGAACTTTTCTCTCTAATTTAAGAAAATAAAATTTGTTTGTCCATGTCTTTCATCCTGGATCTCACTTTCTTCCAAAAACCTCTTCTAAAATATCCAATATTAGCTGAAAAATCCCCTAAACCATTCATAATTAACTGTTCCTGATTTTCTTCAGCCAGACGCTAGGCAAAACACCCAAATTTTCTTCTTGATATATCAGACATATTTTCAGTAAGTCAGTATCAGGTAGCTCTTGGAACCAAAATAATTATTTCAATACTTTCTCTATCATTAACCCCCTGACACCTACCTTTCCTACTTCTATTTAAACTGCCACATTTGCAGTATTATTGGGAACTCCAAGGATTTTTTTGCAGAAGCTTCTTAATATTAAATACATGTTATACCAACTTTCATCTACTTCTCAAGTTGCATACCAACTTTCATCTACTTCTCAAGTTGCCTTTCCATAAACCCATTGTGATTCAACTAGACAGAGTAAAGCCTTTCAAACCATCTAAAACTCCTTCCTGGCATCATGTATAAACATTTCCATATCACTGTCATGGCCTTTCTTCACTTAGCCAATGCAGTTCTTTTCTTTATAATCTTGTCTTTACTGTCCATAGATCATCTTGTTTTAAGTTCATCTCTTTCCAAATCTTCCCAGATATTTAATTTTTAAATCTCATCTCTCCCACTCTTGTATTTAAGTCTCCCATTAATATAAACTGCATCAAGGGAAATTCTATTTCTAAATTAAGTAGTTCCTTTTCTAATTGTTGAAAGAGGTCTGGGTTGTGAAACTTGGAATTCACTGGTGGGTTGTACAGGACACCACATATTATCACCCATGTTATCTCGTTACTTTTGGACCTCCTCTTCTTCACTTTACTTTTAAATTATTCTTCATCAACAAATCTATCCTTCAGAAGCTTGACCTTTAATATTTTTCCTTGAGCCATGTTTGCCAATAAACTCATCCCCTTGGACCTTTATATCCTCATTGGATTCTAACCTAGTTTCAATTATTGCTAAAATGTGAACCGTACTCAAAATTTCCTTAAAAAGCATCCCTTCACAATTCCAAAAACCAAGTTTTACAAACTTCCTCCTTTCTACCTCATTCTATTGTGAGCTGACACAAAATATGAATGTATGTAACTTGCTCTTGTTCCTAAGTATCCTTCCACTATTAGGATCCATAATGGCAGGCAGACTCTCTCAATGTCCCTAGCACCGTCATATTCACCATGACCCCCTAGGGCACCTTCAAATTGCATTAAACTCCCTCTTGGTATGGATATTATACTAGACAAACTTCACCTTGGGTCAGCTGGCATTCCCCACACACCTGCATTTGACCGACTTCCTCTCACCAGCTAGGCTGCTTCGGCTGATTCCCGCTTACTTGGAGAAATTATTCTTTTCTGTGATGTCACCTCCCTTTCTTCATACAAATGTGGTCTCCGCTAACTCTCCTAACATCTTGATTTCTTGCCACTTCGACTTTGGACTTCCTGACATTTCAATTCCTGTTGCATTTGTAGCAAATTATCTATTCATTTCCTCTCCATTTCTTCCATTATCGTCTCTTAGTGCACTTTCAAAGTGATCCACAGGCTGTCCATCTATCCAAAGCTGTAAGTTGCTTATATATGCCCGCTTGCCCTCTGATCTAGCAGTCTTCAACCGTAGCACCAGCTCTTTCTCTGCTCAACGGATAAATGTCTATTTATAAATATATTGGTCCCTTTTTAACTTCTTAGATCTTCTCAATACTTCATAAACAGATTGTGTTACAAATCTAACTACTATCATCCTCTTTCCTGCATTCCTTCCAATTCGAAAAGCTTCAGCTATTTCCCAACCATTTAAAGCCATCTCTAATCTTTCTTCTAAAATTTCTCTCACTCCCTGAATAGCCCACACACCTCTTATTTCTTCAACTTCTGATGTCTCTCTTCCAAGGTTTCTACTTTTCTTTTAATGCTTTGAACTTCTGTTTTCATGATTAGCATCTCATTTTTTATTTCCTCTTTAATTTCTTTCCCTACCTCATTCATTTTTTTTCCTAGCCTTTCTTCCATACCCTGTAATTTTTTAATACTTTATCTAGTCCTTGATCACCATTAGGTCCAGGATTCATCTCCATTCCTCCAATAATTAACAACATAGCAATCTCAAATTACATAACATAAATACTACTCATATATTCCCTTTCAATTTTTTTCTTAGACCTGCTCCCCTTCATTCTACTGAACAGGTCTATTCTTGCTCTATAGATTTCCAAGCTGGTTTCCATTGTTATTTATGTCACTTTTCAATGTTATCCTTCAGCTCCCAAGAAACACAACCTCTCTTCTCCACTGCCAGATTACCACTCCATAATAAAGTTATATTTGTTATTTTTTGTACCTTTCAATGACCTTTATAGTAAATAGCTTTTTTTTCTCTCTTTCTCTCTCTCTCTCTCTCTCTCTCTCTCTCTCTCTCTCTCTCTCTCTCTCTCTCTCTCTTAGGGATTGAGTTACCAGATCTTGGTGGGCGTGTTATCTTTCCACCTCAGGAAACAGAAGTCCAGTCTCCCATAAAACATAGTCCTGGTGCTTGTGATTGGCCTAGTCTGGATCCCAATACAAGGCAACAGCTGCTCAATATTATTCAACAAGACACCTTCACAAGGTAAGGATAGATAGATAGAAGTAATAATAGAAATTTGAATATTTAGTAATTCGGAGGTTAGTTACATTAGTGTTTGATATGTGCAAAGATATTGTGATACAACTTACAGAGGAAGGCTACAACTGTGCCTTCACTTACTTCATCAAGAGGCAATGTAGGCCAAAAACAAACAGATTACCTCCAAGGTTTTTTGCCATTGGTTGTTATTAAATGAAAAAATTATGCTTTAAAGTTGAAAGTATTATTTAGCTTAATACCAACAGTGTCTTACCTGGTTTTTGTAGCAGAGGTCATTATTCAACTCTCACCTTGGTGACAGGGCCCTAGATGTATGTATGGTATTAAAATGTTCATTTATCCCCCCCAATTATTTATGAAATGTTGCAGCATATGATGATGACCACCACCACTTGTCATTAATGAAACAATTATTTTAAACCAAATTAATTTAAAGTCTTTAAGCATAATTTGAATGTTATGCTTTAACTTAAAAATCAGTCTTCAAGTCAAACTTTTAATTTTCTATGTGTAACCAAATGTCTTGCAGGCCAGCAGTAGAGGATAGAGAAGTATTATGGGAAAAACGTCACTACCTCTTGCATATCCCACAAGCATTGCCCAAAGTTCTTCTTGCTGCTCACAGCTGGGACTGGGCTTGTCTGGGAGATCTTCATCAGATGTTACACAATTGGAGCCCCATGGAGCCAGTCAGTGCAATGCAGCTTCTGCTACCATGGTGGGTACACATTCACTTCCAGAATCTGTTAATATTACCAGGGTCAAAAGAGGAGTGTCAGATAGGTTGATAATATCTTTGTTTTTAATCAGCAATAAAATAATAAAAGATTTTTATTTTTAAGGGATTATTGGCTTTAATCAGCACTATTTTATAGAATTATATAAATCAAAGCTTCTTGAAATAGGCTTAAGAATATACTAAACATTGACGTTTGCGCTGCTTATACCTAGCATAACCAGCAAAGGGATTCAAATGATCTTTTTCAATCTACACTGAATTCTTTCTAGGAGAGCACACAATTTGAAGCTCAAATGCTTATCTCTCATTTGTATTTGCTGACAAGCCTTCTAAGCCTTCTTGAAGCTTTGTTGAACGTTAACATAGCTCCACAGCACCATGTAGTACTGCTTAGTCTGTCCCACCTTGTCTGCAATAGAAGCTATGTCAAAATTCCCTAAACTAGCAGGCTATGAGATATACATGGTATACATGAAATTTGCATAAACTCTAGCAACTGTGTAAATAAAGAAATTCAAAATTGTTTTCATTATCCAAAAGAAAGTCAAGAAGACTGCAAAGCCCTAAGTGCAAATCTTTTAAAAGACAACAATTTTCAACAATAATATGCATAGAATTTAAATCTTAGCTTCATTTCAATTATTTAATTAGTTACTGCTCGAAACCAGTAGTTACTTGTCAATATGTGTTTCAATAAATTTGCTGTAAAATTATTACAACTATGAAAGACAATGGCAACAATTTAAAGTGTTTATTATACAAGTATCTAATTTTGTTGTAATAACAATTACACTGAACGTTTTTGCTATCACAAAAAGGAAATGTGGTACTGTTTACTTGAATACCACGTTATTTGCATTTTTGTGACAGAGCATTTATTATGAAACATGTTTGAGCTTTCAAGCTTTACATAATCTTATAATTATTCAGAGAAGTCATCTCTGACAGTAAAAATTTATAAAATGTCTTATTTATTGAAAATAACATAGAATATATAGGAATCTATAGAATACGGTTTAGAATCTGAGGAGCAGACTGATTTTGCTTGGTTGTATTTTGACTGCCTGCTATGATGCAGATTGGAAACTCTTTTACAAATAAGGATTTTTCTAAGTTTCCTAGAAACAAAATGTGCATAGTGAAAAACTGATATATAGAGGAAGTGATGCTGCCATAAGAATGCCTAATGGTAAACATAATGCTGCCAATGGCCAGTTTGTTTTGAAAATGGTCAAATGAAAATTTTTGACACATTATTTCTGGAATTGCTGTGATAAGCAACAATGATACAAAAATAATTATGTGAAAAACTTGCTCAAAAATACAACATTAAAAAGATGTAAAATAATTAAATATATTGCTAGAGTTGTTTTGGAATTCAGATTATACCTAAGATTTCCCTCTTGTTATATGAAACCAACTTCAGCATTTCAAAAGTGTTTCTCCTGTGTTTATGGGAATAAGTAGGATAAAATTGAATAAAAATGGGAAAAATCTTCATAAAATTTAATGGAAAGCACTTGAAGAGATGGAATGGGCAGAAATTATATACATAGTAAAGATGATGTTGAGTGACTTGTTTATGTGAGTATGGAAGATGATCAATCTTAAATTTAATCACAGTGATGCCAGTATTAATGTTTGGTTAATGAATAGCACCTAGGGTAATAAACCAAAAGATTGGCAAGCAATTGAATGTTAAAAAAAATAATTTACTTCTCTTTTAGCTTTTTAAAAAAAACCTTTCTATCACTTTATTGCAGTTTTCCTGATATGGAAGTACGTCGCGTAGCAGTAAGTTGGATGCGATCAGTTGGCAGTGATGAGCTAGTTGACTACTTGCCACAGTTAGTGCAAGCCTTGAAGCATGAAACATGGGAAGCCTCACCATTAGCACACTTCCTTCTTGAACGTGCTCTGATATCTCCACGAGTTTCACACCATCTCTACTGGCTGTTGGTACAGGCTTTACCTGGCGAATTTCCACAGGTAGGCACAAAGAAACATTCTGAAGATAAGCAGTCGAAAATAAGTTTGTAGCAATGTATGTATTTTATTCGTTATTAAGGATATACTAACAAAAATGCTTTTATTTCAATTATTGATAAACACTTTTAATTCTCGTGTTAATAGTTTTTTCCATGCAAGCTGTGTGGAAGACAGGAGTTTGACAGGTAGAGCAAGACTGAAAAATTCAATCTCATAGCTGGGATTTGAACCACCACAGATCTCCTGGTCTCTAGCTAGTTGCTCTAAACACTTAGCTACCATGGCAACATGCCGACAGAGCATTAAATGACTCAACTGACGTGCTTGTTTCCTGGTAAACCATAAGATGATTTCAAATTATTTTGAGATGACATACCCTATAGCTTAACCAACTATTACGTCAATTAGTGTTAATTATTATTTCTCTACACGTACTATGTACATAGCCATTAGAGAAGGTGTTGTATTTCACCCAAAAATTCAATACCAAGATTTCATCGAAATATATTTTTGAGGTCAAAAAGAGCATTTTTAGAAAAAAAAATCTGGATGTGTGTCATAGCCCAAAAATGAAAAGTTGGTTAAATACCAAACTTAGTACTTAAGTTGAGTATCTTCCACGGATGCGACATGAAGATTTTCAAGAAAATCCCCCACCCCCAACTACCGTTTACATGGCACATTTTTCAAAATTTTGATTTTCTCAAAAATAGCTCTAACGATTTTGATTATAATACTTTATGTTTAAGATATATTTATGACAAACAAAATGTATATCTTGAATTTTCTGGAAATAGCCTCTGAAGACCTCTTCATTCTGAATGACTTTTGTAGAACTGCAAACTGTAAGAGATGTAATTATTAAAGAACAAATATTAATATAAAAATAATAGTTGCAACAAATCTTCACTTATCTTTTGGAATCCTTGCCTGGATTAGTTTCGCAACGATTTCATTGCATTATCAACATATCCTTTTGGTCTCTTTTTTGATGTTGTTTATTTACACTGTTATGGTTACTGCTACTAGGTGGATTGTGTACTAATGCATTGCTAACTACTGGAATCAAAACAAATTTGGTAAGAGTGTCAATTGGAGGTGTATCAAAATTTATTGCATGATTTCTATACTTTAATAAAAATATTTTCTCCCAAACCATTAAATCTATGGGCCCATTTAAGTGTTTTAATGATTTAACATCTGGATTTATTTCATGATTAAATTTCCAAAAATGTTCTGCTACAGCTGATTTATCAATTTGTTTATATTTAATATTCCTAAAGTGTTCTTTTACTCTGGTTTCCAAATGACGTTTAGTCTTACCAATATAAACAAGGTCACAATTTAAAAGTTTAATTGATAAATGCCAGATTTTTTATTTTTTGAAATTTCATCCTTTTTAGAAAAGCCTAACAAATTTTTTATACTGTATTTATTTTGAGGAACCAATATTATGCCATGCTCTTTGAAAATATTTGTGAATTTTTTATTTGCCCAAGGGTGATAAATACATTTTTTAAAAATGTAATTATCTTTTATTTTCTTAAGCATAGAAATATCTTTAATAGCTTTTTGATGTTTAAACTTCTCAATATTTTTTTTATTTATAAAATCAGTATTAAAACCATTAATTAAAGCAGTGTTAATAATGTGTTTATATTCTTTATAGAATTCATCTTTATTAAGGGGTAAATTAATTTACCTATAAATTAAATTATTAAAAACAGCAAATTTATGTGAAAAAGGGGTTAAAGCCATTATTTTGTATATAATTATCAGTGTGAGTTTGCTTTCTGTATATTCCAAAATTCAATTTATTGTCTTTTTTTATTATTTTTAAATCCAGGAAAGGGAGATAGCCATCACTTTCAGTTTCTAATGTGAATTTTATAGCCTTATCCTGTAAATTTAAAAGTTTTAAAGCATCATTTACATGTTTATCAGGAACAATAGCAAATATATCATCTACATATCTATACCAAGTTTTAAAAACTAGAGGGAATGCTTTAGTGACCTGTATTTCAAAATAGCTCATGAAAAGATCAGCAAGAAAAGGTGAAAGTGGACTACCCATTGCTAAACCAGAAGTTTGTTGATAGAATTTGTCATTAAAGCTGAAAAAATGTTGATCCAAACAAAGATTAGTAAGGATAACAAAATCATTTATTAAATTTTCATTCAGTTCTATAGAACTTAACCATTTTTTTAAAAATGTCAAAAGTTTTTCTATAGGAATGCTTGGAAACAAAGCAGCTACATCAAAAGAAACAAGTTTATTATTAGTAGATAATGTAATATTGCTGATTCTTTCAACTAGCTCAAAAGAATTTTTAATACTTAAACTCTCAAATTTTTCAAAATTAGTGAATTTTTTATTTAACCATTTAGCTAGGCTGTAAGTAGGCGAATTTATGCAATTTACAATAGGTCTCATTTTATTTCCAGGTTTATGAATTTTGGGAAGAGCATATATTCTGGGTAAAATTGGATTACTGATTTTTATAATTTGCTTTTCTTTATTTGTAATACTTTTAATTTCATTAAGGGTCTTATTATAAATTGAAATGCAGGATTTTAAAGGGTTAATATCAATGCTTTTGTAATCTTCACCTTGAAGTAAGAGTTCCATTCTGTTAATGTAATCAAGTTTATTTAAAATTACAATGCTGTTACCTTTATCAGCTTTAGTATAGATTACCTCTTTTTCTTTTAATAGTTTAATTTATAGGTTAATTAATTACCCCTTAATAAAGATGAATTCTATAAAGAATATAAACACATTATTAACACTGCTTTAATTAATGGTTTTAATACTGATTCTATAAATAAAAAAAAAAAAATTGAGAAGTTTAAATATCAAAAAGCTATTAAAGATATTTCTACACTTAAGAAAATAAAAGATAATTACATTTTTAAAAAATTACTTATCACCCTTGGGCAAATAAAAAATGCACAAATATTTTCAAAGAGCATGGCATAATATTGGTTCCTCAAAATAAATACAGTATAAAAAATTTGTTAGGCTTTTCTAAAAAGGATGAAATTTCAAAAAATAAAAAATCTGGCATTTATCAATTAAACTTTTAAATTGTGACCTTGTTTATATTGGTAAGACTAAACGTCATTTGGAAACCAGAGTAAAAGAACACTTTAGGAATATTAAATACAAACAAATTGATAAATCAGCTGTAGCAGAACATTTTTGGAAATTTAATCATGAAATAAATCCAGATGTTAAATTATTAAAACACTTAAATGGGCCTATAGATTTAATGGTTTAGGAGAAAATATTTTTATTAAAGTATAGAAATCATGCAATGAATTTTGATACACCTCCAATTGACACTCTTACCAAATTTGTTTTGATTCCAGTAGTTAGCAATGCATTAGTACACAATCCACCTAGTAGCAGTAACCATAACAGTGTAAATAAACAACATCAAAAAAGAGACCAAAAGGATATGTTGATAATGCAATGAAATCGTTGCGAAACTAGTCCAGGCAAGGATTCCAAAAGATAAGTGAAGATTTGTTGCAACTATTATTTTTATATTAATATTTGTGGTTATTCTTCACTGTTACTAGCTTCTTTTTACATTTATAATTAAAGAACAAAATTTATGTCATACATTTTTTTTGTTTTTTTGTAGAGCTAACCATTCTAAAGATATTCCAGATTATTGGTTTCAATTTTAAGTCAAACGGGAAGACATATTTCTTCTTATTTCTCTTTTGTTTAGTCCTCACAAGGAAAGAGATTGGAATTTCAATTGTTTCTCATAATAGCCGGCTTTTAAAGTACAAGACCGTCACTTTATCCTTTGTATTTTCTTATTTCCCTTCTACTTACAAGGAAGTTATAATAGACTAATTCTACTTATGCTTATTTTGATTAGCATGATGTAGATGACAGATTAATGTTCTGAATAATAAGTTTGTTTACCAAACATATAGAGGACATCATGTGAATGGAACACATTAGATCTTTGCCCTTCTACTTACAAGGAACCAAATAATAAGGACAATTTCTATTAATGTTTATCTCGATTATCATGAAGTAGATAGAAGAATACACTTTTTAACAATAATTTGTAACAGAGATATAGAGAAAGTATGTGAATGGAACACATCAGATTTTTTTCTACACAACTGTGTGTAGGACAGGAGTTGGATAGGTAGTTTACATGTGTCAATTGGGGACTCTTACAACAATGCAGGAGACTGATGTAAAGCGTTTGGCTGGGCATGTATTCACCTCTGTACAATGTGGCCAGCTGTAAAACAATTTTCGCACATACCTGCAAACAATTCAGGGTGGTAAAGTAGAGGGGCAACCCTATGTGCATTTGGCGCATAATCATAATATTGTTTTATTCTTCCTCTGGCAAAACTGATGGATCCCAAATTATGTTTTCTTATTGAATTAATATAGTGGCCAACCAAAATGCTGAATAAAGAAGCGTTTAAAGTGGATGGCTTATTTTTAGGGACCTCAAAAGATGTGTTTTTATTTGATCAAAAGCAGTGTTATTTTATAAATGTAAAAAGAAGCTAGTAACAGTGAAGTAATAACACAAATATTAATATAAAAATAATAGTTGCAACAAATCTTCACCTATCTTTTGGAATCCTGAGACTCATTTCGCAATAAATCTATTGCATTATCAACATTAATTTCCTTTTGGTATGGTTTTTGATGTTTATTTACACTGTTATGGTTACTGCTACTAGGTGGATTTTGTACTAATGCATTGCTAACTACTGGAACAAAACAAATTTGTTGAGAGAGTCAATTGGAGGTATATCAAAATTCATTGCATGATTTTTATACTTTAATATAAATATTTTCTCCCAAACCACTAAATCTATGGGTCCATTTAAGTGTTTTAATAATTTAACATCTGGATTTATTTCATGATTAAATTTCCAAAAATGTTCTGCTACAGCTGACTTATCAATTTGTTTGTATTTAATATTCCGAAAGTGTTCTTTTACTCTGGTTTCCAAATGATGTTTAGTCATACCAATATAAACAAGGTCATAATTTAAACAATTTAATTGATAAATGCAAGATTTTTTTATTTTTTGAAATTTCATCCTTTTTAGAAAAGCCTAACAAATTTTTTATACCGTATTTATTTTGAGGAACCAATATTATGCCATGCTCTTTGAAAAGAATCTGAAGATTTAATAAATGATTTTGTTAACCTTACTAATCTTAAAATAAGAACTATAGCTTTCCTGGCGACGTGTTAATTCAAAATTTTCTCGGGCTTCTAGCCAGGTGTTAACTTGGCTTGACACTAACGTTTCCAAGAAGTGCATCTTCCTCGTCTTCAGGGTGAACTGAAGACGAGGAAGATGCACTTCTTCGAAACGTTGGTGTCAAAGCCCGAGAAGATTTTGAATTACTAATCTTTGTTTGGATCAAATTTTTTTCAGCTTTAATGATAAATTCTATCAACAAACTTCTGGTTTAGCAATGGGTAGTCCACTTTCACCTTTTCTTGCTGATCTTTTCATGAGCTATTTTGAAATACAGGTCACTAAAGCATTCCCTCTAATTTTTGAAACTTGGTATAGATATGTAGATGATATATTTGCTATTGTTCCTGATAAACATGTAAATGATGCTTTAAAAATTTTAATTTTACAAGATAAGGCTATAAAATTCACATTAGAAACTGAAAGTGATGGCTATCTCCCTTTCCTGGATTTAAAAATAATAAAAAAAGGCAATAAATTGAATTTTGGAATATACAGAAAACAAACCCACACTGATAATCATATAAAAAATAATGGCTTTAACCCTTTTTCACATAAATTTGCTGTTTTTAATAGTTTAATTTATAGGTAAATTAATTTACCCCTTAATAAAGATGAATTCTATAAAGAATATAAACACATTATCAACACTGCTTTAATTAATGGTTTTAGTACTGATTTTATAAATAAAAAAATTGAGAAGTTTAAATATCAAAAAGTTATTAAAGATATTTCTACGCTTAAGAAAATAAAAGATAATTACATTTTTAAAAACTTCACTTATCACCCTTGGGCAAATAAAAATTCACAAATATTTTCAAAGAACATGGCATAATATTGGTTCCTCAAAATAAATACAGTATAAAAAATTTGTTAGGCTTTTCTAAAAAGGATGAAATTTCAAAAAATAAAAAATCAATGGCATTTATCAATTAAAATTGTTTTTTGGAAATTTAATCATGAAATAAATCCAGATGTTAAATTATTAAAACACTTAAATGGATCCATAGATTTAGTGGTTTGGGAGAAATGATGCTCAAATGATCTCAGAGTCCATTAAGCTTAAATTTACTCGACATTCATCTTCTCAGGATAAGAGAAAACCCTGAAAAAAACCTTATCCAAGCAACTCACCCTAAGTGAAATTCGAACTCACGACCTTTTGAATGTGAAGCAGACACGCTACACTACACTATTCAGACGGGCTTCATTGATTTTTGTTGGTCTAGTAATGAGGAATATGCATTAACAAGATTGTATCATGCAGTTGTAAAAGTAGAACCACCTAAGCTGCAACACCATATTACTTGGTGCTAAAGGCACCAAGAATTTGGTGATTGTAAAAATTATTGCAATAAAAGAATTTGCTTGTTAAATGTGACTGCATCCTACTTCAGGCTTTTTTAAGAATATTTTGCCTGAAGAATAGGCAAAATCATATGAATTTTCATCAGATTTCTTTTTAAATTATGCTGTTTTCTCTCCCCCCCCCCTCTCCCACACATTTCTCCATCCCTCTCTTTCCCTTCCTTCCTCTCTCTCATGCACCCGTGCGCGCGCACACACACACACAGCCTTTTTCTGAAATGTTCTTTTTTTTTTTTTTTTTTTTTAATTTATTTATTTATTTAGGTGGCCTCAATATATATTTGAGGTGTATTATCTGTACCATAAATTACCCTATCGATATATGCTATAAAAATGTACAAACATATTGTATCAAACATTAAAATTACACAAACAGTATTTATAACTGGTCAACAAATCAACATCAAATGGTCTGAATGTGCAGAGGTCATACCTGACTAGTACCACACCCAAATGAATCATCCAACTGAAGCATGGAGATGCGTGATTGGCTTTGAATAGTCCTCAGCCAGAATGTTGGCTTACTGATCTTACAGAATGCTACTAATCATAGCTGCTCATACTCTTTACAGTGTTGAGTGTCCTGTAAGTGAGTCAATAGACAGAAAAAAATCTGCATCTGCACCCACCTCCACTCCATCCAAGATTAACACTAAAGCTATAAGCTAGTTTGTCAAGAATAAGCACAGAATGCATTACATTAGAAATGCTAAGATTCAAATTTTTAACATAGATTTTACAGGAAAGGTATTAAGAAACAAACTCTCTAATAATTTGTGTAACTTTTAAGTCTGTGATAAAGTATGTGATTGACAGAAGTGTACTTCACACTTCTAATTTTCTATCATATTTTAGTAAAGGGAAACTATATGAATGTTGTGAACCCCACTGTATTACAGAATTCTCCTGAATCACCAGCAGAGGATGATGCAAGCGTAGGTGAAGCTCGCTATCACAGGAGACTGCAACTAATGCTGAGGGCTTTGTTAGCAATATCAGGAGAAGCATTGCGTGCAAGATTTTTATCTCAGCAGCTATTGGTCAAGGTTGGTACTCTTGTTTTTTTAAGTTAGTGCAGATGTTTTGAGGGATAGTAAATTGGGCTTAAACAGTAACATAATGCAATGAACTTGGGGTGTCCAGTGCACAAATATAGTTATATATTATCCTAATAGGAAAATAGACAATAACAATATAAATCCCACTTTACAAGACTGTATACTTGTTAGTTGGCTGCTTATTTGATCATTTGGTATTTATGCAACAGTTTTTATCTGAAGCATAAATAAGCCTCTATAAGCGCTCGTCAAAAATTGAATTAAAAGTCTACTCACACTTATGTTTGATTTTGAGTAGCAATTGACTCTTCTCAGGGCATTTTATCGGGCTTGTTGACTTCACAAACCCAGAGTACCTGGCGGCTTCTTAAATAATAAAATGCTAGGATCTTTGTAGAATCACAGTTTATTTTGTACAATTCCATAGAGAAACTGTAATCACTCGATGCAAGTTATACTTTGTTGAACGCTGTGAATCCTTGTATGCATACAATTCAATACAAATACATTTATATGCATTATCTCTAAGTGGCCTTTTCCATATGTGTGAAGAAGCCTCCCTCTTCTTGATAACTTGGCGTCACCAGTCAGAAAATCAACACGTAACTATAGATACTGTTAAAAAAACAAAATCACATCAAGAAAATCAAAACACTTAAATCGATGATAGCACAAGGAATAATAAAAATTTGCATCCAGCGATTTCAAATTCGGAAGGAAAGGAACAAAAACATTTGAACATCAAATATTACAAACATGATATAAAACTCATAAAATGTTGGCATATTTTGTGAATAATATATAAATATTGCCTCATATCCTAGACAAATATGTAACTATCAACATAAACCTAATTTAGTATTTAGTACATCACAGTATGTTTCATATCTTCCAGTTTCATTGTTTGATAGTAAAGGACCTTACAGTACTACTGGCTCCTTTGTATGGTTTAAATTTAAAGAATGGAGAGTAAAAGATTATAAGGCCTACAAAGGAATATAAGAGGGTAACAGTGAGCATATTAGATGACAGATAAGAAAAGAATTTAATTTATTATTTTGCTTGCCTTGAAATGGAATAGGTTAGCCTCAGGCCACAAACCTCCTGTAACAGATGAAGAAAATAAATAAATGTATGCTGCTTAACCTCTAAATTATATTGTGGGTATTAGTAGCACCGTAAAGTTGACCTGATGTTCCTTTATAAAAACACATTACATAAATATAATTTATATTCCTAAAAATGTCTGCTCTTTGCTTTCTGCTCATTTCAAATGCCTTAATGTTATTGAATATGAAGATTACATGCCATAAATGACACAATAACTTCTGTTACCATTCGGCCATTTAAACCTTGATTTACCCTTTCATTTAGCATTTGTATTTTGCATGATATATTGCATAATTTTGTAATTATCCATACTACAATAGTTGTGTTTTCTTGCAGAACATGTTTGAAATAGCTGAAAATGTAAAAAGCAGTAAAGAATCTCTTCGTTTGAAAGTTTTGTGTCGAGACTTGGAAGGACTTCATCGTTCTCTTGAGGAATCACCCACATGTCTTCCTTTAAGTCCAAGTCTTGAAGTGAGGGGTGTTCAAGTACGCACATGTTCCTATTTTCCTTCCAACACTTTGCCACTGAAAATCAATTTCCTAAGCTCAGAAATTGGAATAATTCCAGCTATCTTCAAGGTGAGTGTTTAGTTTGCTAAGCATGTGCAGTAAAGAAAAACATGAAAGAAATGATGACTGTTGAATGAATGAATATATATTTCTCAAGCTTAAAAATTACATAATTCAATTACACACATTTTAGTATACATAGCATTTGAAAATGTTGAAATAGTTTGTTTATTGACACCAAGTTCTCACATCTTTGAGTGCCTTTGCTAATAATAATTTGTGGTCCCAATATACACAAATCCTGGTATTCCTTATCCTTTATCTACTTGCTACATTCTACTATTTCATCCTACTTTGGTCTCTTCTTCTTCATCTTCTTCTTTTTCTACTTCTTCTTCACCATTTCTCTTTGAGTTTTTTGACCTGAATTTTTCAGTGTGACTCTCCCTATCCAACTCCTGTCCTACACACGGCTTGTGTGAAAAAACAATTAATCCAATACCAATTTATCATAACAGTTGGCTATACTATGAATCCTGGGACTTAAGTACTTACAACATTGTAAGTCGCTATTGGGGTTGTCGTTTCAAAATAATTTGAGAACACCTTGCGGTTTACCAGGAAACATTCCAGTCAGTTGAGAAATTCAATGCTATACCGCCATGGTAGCTCAGTGGCAGAGCAACTGGCTAGAAATCAGGAGATCCGTGGTTCAAATCCTGGCTATGGCATTAAAATTTTCAGTCTGACTCTCCCTATCTAACTCAAATAGTTTCCTGTAGCTTCTATATTTTTTCCCCTTTAACATTCAACAAAATCTTCCTAATTAATATTTTGACTCCTAAGTTTTTAATATTTTCCCATCCAAGTTTTTTCACATGTGTTTCCAAACTTGTTCTCTCCTTAGATGTGTTTGATTACAACATAATAGATAATGAAAATCTTATGTTCACTTCACTCTACATTAATGATGACGAAGGTAGAATTCAAATTTGTGAGAATTAAGAGTGGTTGCAGACTACGAGTGTAATTACTGTGAAAAAAAAGTTGAAAAAAAAAACACAAATTTAAGGACTACTTTTGCAATTATAATACAATTGTATAATCAGCTTGTTGTTGCTGTTTAGTTACATTGTTACAGTTACTTCTTCTATGTGGAGGATTGTGTATTAAGGTATTGCTTATTGGAATCAAAAAAAAATTGAAAATAACTATTTTCTCCCAAACCATTAAATCTATGGGTTCATTTTAATAACTTAGCTCCTGGATTTATTTCATGGCTAAAATTTCCAAAACTGATCTGTCATAGTTGTTTTATCAATATGTTTATATTTAACATTTTTAAACTGGTACTTAATTCTGGTTTCTAAATGATATTTGGTCTTACCAATGTAACAAGGTCATAATTTAAATAATTTTATTGATAAATGCCAGATTTTTTATTTTTTGAAATTTCATCTTTGTTTCAAACAACCTAACAAATTTTTTATGTTGTCTTTTTGAGGAACCAATGTTATGCCATGTTCTTTAAAAATGTTTGTAAATGTTTTATTTGCCCAAGAGTGAAAGTAAATTTTTTAAAAATGTAATTATTTTTTTGCGTTAATAAGTCCTAAGGTCATCTGGAAACCAGAGTTAAGGAGCACTTTAGAAATATTAAATACAAACAGGTTAATAAATCAGCTGTGGCAGATGATTTTTGGAAATTTAACCATGAAATAAATCCAGAAGCAAATGATTAAAACACTTAAATGGACCCATTTATTTAATAGTTTGGGAGAAAATGTTTATTTACAGAATAAAACTCACAGTGAATTTTTATATACCACCATTTGATTCTGTCACCAAATTAGTTTTGATTTGTAGTTAGCAATAGCTTAATACACAATCCTTCACCTAGTAGCAGTAACCGTGACAATGTAAATAAATAAGAAGTTAATAATACAATTGAATTATATTTGTAAAACTAGTCCTTGAATTTGAAAAATAAAAGTGAAGTTTTATTACAAATCATTATTAACGTTACCTTGGTATTTGTGTTGCTTCACTGTTACAAACTTCAATTTTTACAGATTATAATGCATGTCTAAAATTAATTTCATCTAACATTAGAAATAGAAAATAAAGTGTTCACAGCTTATAAACACTATACAAACATAGGTACTGCAGTAGTACATAAGTAACATTCTTGTCTTCAATGAAGTCCAAAATTCAAATTCCAATGGGTCATATACAAATCGTATTAGTTGATGCTTTTGTGTATTTGGTAACTTCCTGTTACAAACATTGTTGCTGTGACTCTTATGGCTTATAACAGGCCCTGAATTACTTTGACAGTATTTGGTATTCTGTAACTGTGTTGGGTACAGTGGCAGTTGTCATCCATGTGGTTAAGCACTCGCAATTAATCACACATTTGTAGATTTTGAATGTGTGCTCTGTTTTTACACCTTTCTTGCTGCAGCAGTGTTAAATAAAGCAGTTTGTGAGTATTGTGTTCCTGCTTTGTGCAGTTGAAGATAGAATGAAAACATGCTGTTAAAACCATTCCAGAACAATCTAAAATTTGCTTTGAATAGTAAAGGAACAATCCTATTATAAAAACTGGTAGAATCACTCCAGCTGGTGATCCAAAAGATTAGGAGAGTAACAAGACTATTAGGTATTTGCATGAATATAAAGTTAGGGTAATCAAATGTTGCTCAAACAATAAGCAAGTGCTGCATACATCAATTCATTATGTATTAGAATATATTTCTATAATAATAAGAATAATAATTAATAATAATAATAATAATAATAAGACACACCCAGCTTTCACATCACAAAAGCAGTACTGTCAAACAACCAAGTGCTGCATATAGCATTGTTAATTAGTAGAGCACATATTTCTATAATAATCTCTAACCATACTGAAATAAAGGAATTCTGATATACACAAAATATGCATGTTTTACGTTTATAGCAAGAACCCCTGCTCATAGTGTTCACAGAGGCTGTCAGGTAACATCAATCCGTCAGCCACTCTTGACTGGTCCCCCCTCTACTCTGCCAGTAAGTTTCAACTATTACTGATATATGGTGGATTCTGTGATAGTGATGTGTTTTAACAATTAAAAATTAGTTGAGTCGATTTTGTAACACTACATCACTTTTTATTTTGGAAAACATGTTTCAGAAACCATGTGCTTCCATTGTCAATTCCTTTGGTCGACTGCCGGCATTGCTTGCTGTGGTGGTTGTCGTCTCTGTCCCCAGTGGTGGTTTGATAAACCTCTGTATCAGTAGGTCGCCTGGCGGGATTTCAAAATTGAAAACATGGTTCTTGTTTTTCGAAATATATATGTTTTCCCAAACTTTTAATTCTCTCTTCCTTGTGAAGTTTTTGAGTATTTTTGGGCTTCTATTTATGGTGTGTTTCTCTTTCCAAAAATGCCAAGCTACCACAGATTTGTCTTCTTGTTTGAGTTTAATATTTCTGTGGTGTTCTTTTGCTTTTGTGTTTATATTTTTTTTTTGTTTGGCCGATAGATTTTTTCACAGTCATTGCAGCTGAACTGATTTATTCCCCCACAAGAAAACAAACTAGGAATATATCAGTTCAGCTGCAATGACAATTGAAATTAAATTATATACACTTCACACACAGTTTAAATGTATCTTCTACCATTTTGCTCATAAAAGTCACTTTGTGCATTTTTTCTGAAGATCAAATTGTTTATTTGAGGTGAACTGTTACTGGTAAGGAGAGTGAAAATTGTAATTTAAAAAGTTAACTAAGCTAGGCCAAATGGTTTAGAGGATTGAATGGCAGAAAATTTAAAGTAAATGCTTGACTAAGAGAATACTTTTGAAGGAAAAAACTAAATTACAATTGCAAACAATTCTTCAGAAGGTTAGTTTTGTGTATCAGGGCTTAAAATGAAAGTAGGATGCTGCTGTAATGTAAAAGTAAACAAATACAACTATTTTGTTATGGCTCCCATATGTATGTAGGATGTATTTCTCTGTTACAGATTATAACAACTCATCAAAACTTAGGTTAGGAAACTGTTTACATATTTTTTGCATAAGTGTACTCCTAAGACATTATTTTCACATAGCATATCCATGGTTTCACTTTGTAGCATCTGAAATAACATTCTTTTTAAGTTACCAACCTCCTGCAATGTTTTTCATTCCTAGCTTCCAGAATCAGTAAGAGCAGAGACAGTTTCTATATATGGTAGCACATTTTTGTTACAACCATAATGCTGGCTTACCCTTTAATATAAATAAGTATACTATCTATACATTTTGAATTCATTTTATTCTGATTTTGTGTAATGGACTTCAGCAAGCACTATATTGTTTGTAGGTGCCAAGTAGTTCACTCCAGGTGCAACCCACAGCCATTCAAGGGTCACTACAAAAGTTTTTAGGTGCACAAAAACTAAACTGGATAAAATAAGTCTTGGGCAGTGGAATTTTACAAAGTATTAAGCACCACACTTTATGCACTTTCTCATCCTCTCTAATAACTTTTGAAAGCGCTCCTGCCACTCATTTTCATATAGGTGTAAAAGAACAGCTTCTTCAGGGCTCGAAACCTACATACATGCACACGTAAAAAATAAATAATAATAAAAAAAAAAAAAAAAGAAAGAAACTAGTTCTCTTAAAGATACCAAGCATGTTCTCAAAGAAGCAATCACCATTGTCCTCCAGCATCCACCAAGAACTGCCTCTTTGCCTACACGGCCCGAGGCTTTTTGCACCTTAGTCACAGCTTCGCAGTGACTACCATCGCAGCCACTGACATGCCAATAAGTCATTGCCACCTCTGGAGCTCCATTGCAGGTATAGCTGACGGAGTGTGTTAGTTTGTGGTGTTCCCTAGGATCTGCCATTGCAGTTCGTTCTGTCAATACTACTGCATCACTTCTGCCCAGAAACCCATGCTCCTTGTTACAAGGGGACCTGGATGCTGCTTTGGCATCTAGCTTTCCCATGCTAGGGAGGCCGCTCAGGGTTGAGGCCAGCTGCCAGAAACACTATGCTCCTTGCCTATGGGCACAGCAAATTGGATTGTGCCGCACTACTGCAGTGCCACTAATGTGGTGCTGCCTCAATGATAGGTGCAACTAGTTTAATCTTTGCCCACACCTGTGCTATTGCATCACTTGTGGAGGAATCACTTCAGTGGTCAGGTGTGCCCCCTGCACCCTTGCATGAAGGCACAACTGAAGCTGCCAACGCTGACATTGCTGCTAGGGACTCCACAAACATTGCAGCACTATCACCTTCTACACTACAGCCAGACATCACCAAGAAAATTCATGACCTATGCAACGCTGTCCAGGACCTTCATTCAAAGTGCCTGAACTTGGTGGCCTTGAGGATTGCCTACAGAAAATACAGACTACAAACAGCAAAACTATCAAAGAACCATGGACATGTACAAAATATTGCAAGCAATGAAGTGGTCAAACGTCATCTACAAAAGAAGGAACGATAAGATGTCATCCAGACTATTTTCCAGGAAGAAGTGGCAATCCTCAGCCAATGATTGACTGATATCCATCTGCAGCATCCTCAGGACGGACAAATGCCACTGGAAACAAGTCACAGTTACTACAAATTACAATTTAATGCAATGGGTCACCTGAAAAAAGAAAGAGAGAGAGAAAATATTTTGTTGCATTGGATTCAAACAAGCAATTCTTACAAGTGGAGCCATTGACAGGTACAGGTAGTTGTACTGGCAATGCTAAATTTTCTGAATTATAGCAGTGTAACAAGAGCAGAAATTCTTTTATCATCTCCTACCATAATTTCAAATGTCACTATGTGCTGCTGCTACCTGAGGTGATTTATATCCTGGCATAAAAGCTGAACCTCCTAAAGAACAAGTTAGCATACTGATTATGCATGGAATGGTTCTCATTCTCATCATTTGCATATAAGAAATTGTAGGAAAAGTTTCTTCTTTTTCTTTTCTTTTTTGTCATTTCCTTTACTGTTCAATCTTTGATCTCAATATCCCTTAAATTTTTCTTACTTGTGTATATAAGATAATTTCTTTGGTATTAAAATCCTCTTAAAAGTGCTTCAATTCCATTTTGTATACTGATTTTAAAGTGTTTAAATGTGGCCTTTGTACTTTTCTTTTTACATGACTATAGAATTTATGTGCATTAGAAGCTGATAGAAATGTCTGTAGAGACACTTTCTTGCCAACAATATATTTATACACTACAGTATAGCAACAAAGGTAACTAAAAAGTAACTACTTTTTATTTTTTGCTGTTTAGTAGACACGCTGTCAGTGCACCAAATCAATAATACATTATATCATGCATTTGAATTAAGACCTTTCCAAAAAAACGTATAACTTCCAAATATATATTTTGTATCAAAGGAATTCATTTACCTCTGAAATCCAAGGGTTTCATGTTTTTTTTTTTTTTTTTTTCCTTTTTTTTTTTTTTTTTTGACTGGTATGATTGCCGTCAGATGTGTGGTAATTTGTCAATTTGATTGGAACCTTCACTGTGAAGTTGTCAACTTTTAGCACTGCTACTACCATTCAAAATATCAGGAATTTCTGTTTAACTATTTCAGAAAAATCTAATAAGCTTTTCTTCTGCATTGAGGAATGTCTTTACTCCATAAGCACAAATGCTGCATAATGGTGAAAGAACTGAATGTTATGTGATTGGAGAAAAATACAAATCATCTTATTTATTGTTTAGAAGTGAATAAGGATCGGAAGATTTCCACAATGGTAACCAAACATTAGAGTTCAGTTTTTATATTTGTTACAACGAGGAGAATGTAATATTGGAAGCAATTAAAATGACCATTAGTATCATCCAAGCTCAGCATGTTAAGGTGACTGTTCAAAATACGTAGGTAGAATAGCTGTCTTCTTTTTCAAGGAATCAAAATAATATATCTGCAGACTTCTGCTTTTCAAGCATAGAAATAAGGAATTAACTGAGAATAATTGTTTCAGGTTGGTGAGGATTTACAGCAGGATATGCTGACAATACAGATGGTTCGTATTATGGATAAGCTGTGGCTTAGAGAAGGACTTGACCTCAAGATGGTTACTTTCTCTTGTGTACCTACAGGACATAAACGAGGTAAATTTTAGTGAAAATACACTGCCTAAAGACTGAATAAGATTAGCATTGAAAACTGTGTGATATTGAAAATTCAATGTATGTACTTTTAGATTCCATTCTTACTCTCCTTAAAATTCTTTGTGACTTGGTAGGTTATATACAACTACATCTATGATAGTGCTGCAGATTTTCATGGTATACTGGAGAGGATCTCTATTGGTAATACGGTAAAAGCTGAGTTTAACGGACCCCTTATTAAACAGAAATCTGCCTTAAATGGATATATTTCAAGGCTCTGTAAATATATGGGTGAAAAGCATGCTTACATTTCCTTTATTAAACGGAAACTATCTAATGCAGACAAGGGAAATAAAGTATGGCTTTTAACACAAGATTTCCAATTCAAGAATGTAGCATTTAGAAAATTTTCAGGCACCCTGTGAAAGTTTTTATTGTATGCTTTATAGATGTGATGTTTATGTTGAAACATGACCACTTTGCTGCTGCCCGACTATCCATGAGGGGTGGTGTGCTAGTGAATACTGAGAAATTCTATCATAGTCGTTCCTTCACTGCATAGTTTAGTTAACCACTGATGTTAAGATAAGCACGGCTATTTGTTTTTTATTATTGTCTGTGCCCTATATAATTTGCACTGTAATGTCCTGTCAAACAGAACTGTAAGGTTCACCTCTAAACTTACATAGGTGACGATTTAGCATTAGTCTCACCACAACTTTGAAGACAAGGGTTGTACTAAATCTTAACATAAGAGTAAAAGTGATTTATGCGAGTAAATGTGATAAATTGAGTGTTAAGCAGTCATGAAAATGCGTGCTCATTATGACAAAACTCAAGTTTATGAAATTCTAAAGAATAAATCGGAAATTTTGAAGCGATGGAAAACTGTGCTAGTAGAAAAATCTGATGTGCTCCATTCACATGACTTTCTCTACACCTCTGTAACAAATTATTGTTAATAAACTTATTCTTCCATCTATTTAATGCTAAAAAATTAGCAGAAACATTCTTATTATTTTATAAGTAGAAGGCAAATAATGGAATACACTAGGCTAAACCAACTGTCAAATGTTTTAAAATGTGGTTGCTATGGGAATGAAATCCATTTCTTTGCGTGTCCAAGCTTGACAAGTTACAATATGAGAAAAGTTGCATTTTAAAACTAAAATCAATAACAAGGAATATCTCTAAAACGGCAAAATCCACAAAAAAAAAAGTATACGTCATAAATTGTATGTTTTATCGTGATCTGCATTTTTTGTGTAGTAAGTTTTTTTACTATCTCTTATGGTTTACCAGTTATGCAAAATTCAATAAAATTCATCCAGAATAAAGAGGTCTTTAGGGGCTATTCCCAGAAAATTCAAGATATACATTTTATTTGGCATGTAAATATCTTAAATATAAGAGATTTTAATCAAAATTGTCACAGCCATTTTTTGAGAAAATCAACATTTTCAAAATTTTGTCCATGTAAAGGATAGTTTGTGGTGGGGAGATTTTCTTGAAAATCTTTGTGTCGCATTCTTGGAAGATGGCAAACTTAAATGCCAAGTTTGGTATTTACCAGTCTTTTCATTTTTGAGCTATGCTGTTCACACGCACACATGCACGCACACTCACACTCATACTTTTAGAAAAAGGTCTGTGTGTGAAAGAGAACAGAATAATTCAAAATTGAAAATTACATTAATTACAAAATTCAGCATCGTTCACAGATGTGACAAAGATTTTCAAGAAATTCCCTCCACTCGAAACTATGCTTTACATGAAACATTTTTCAGAAATGTGTACTTTTTCAAAAATGGCTCTAAACTATATATATAAAATTTTCAGGAATAGCCTATAGAGCTCTCCTCAATCTGGATGAATTTTTGCATAACAGGCAACTGTAAAAGATAAACAAAAACTACACAAAAAACGTAGATCTTGTTATAACACACAATTTATCATATATGCAATTTTTTTTGTGAAGTTAACCATTTCTGAGTTATTCCTTGTTATTGGTTTCAATTTTGCAGTACTTAAACTTTTCTCAAATATCTCTCTATTCATTTTTGTTTCTCCTAGTCAACCAAAGAGAATGGCATTTCAAAACTATTACATAATGACCAGTTCTGTAAAGATTTGACAATTGCTCCAGCCTAATGTATTATTAACATTGTATCTGCAAGAAAATATGCAATAAAAACATATCTGTAAATATTTATCTCGATTAACTTGAAGTAGATATAAGAATAAGCTTTTCTAAGAATCATTTAATGAATAGGCAGGGAAAGTCATGTGAATGTAATATCAGTTTTTTTTTTTAGAAAAATGTCATTGTGTACATTATTCAAAAAATGAAAAGTGTTAAATACCCAAATTGGTATTAAGTTCATTATCTTCCATGGATGCAACTAGAGGCAGTCAAACCTGTGCCTCTCACACTCGTTACTCGTAGGCCATGCCGCTCCGAGAGTGTGCCAACAAGGATCTCTTGTATCAAGAACTACTGCTCATAAGTGAGGCAACTCAAGTATTTGCATAACTACATAACTACAAGCAAAGTAGGTTGACCTATAAATTGTAGATGTTGTATAAACTGGTTATGTAATAACTTGGATTTTTGGATGTTAACCTATTTAAGTTAGAATGTTTCAAAGTATTTTTATGTTTCAAGGTGTTTGGCTGCTAATGTGTGAATATTATTCAATGTAAAAAAAGCTAAATGGGACGTTAAGACCTAAAACTCGCTAAACTTCAAGTTTTTTTTTTTTTGTTTTTTTTAACTTGGTAGAAAATTTATACATTTTTTCTTCAATCCATTTGAATTACAATTTTTGAAACAATTCATTTTTTTTTTTTTTTTTTTTCCTTTTCCTTTTCCTTATATAGCCCCCTTTAACATCAAGGTCATATTGGGGGCTTTCCACTTGAAACAACGCGTTGTCTGTAGATGCTTTTACGTTAGTTTAAATCATTTTGTTTTACTCAAACACGCACACGTTCACACTCACATACAAACTTCCAGACTGTGGGGGATAGGGAATAATTCTGGCTAAAGAAAAATTCCTGCTGCAGCTGGGAATCGAACCCGGGACCTCCGGGTGAGAAGTCAGCTTGCTGACCACTCGACCACAGAGGCAGTCTTCATTTGGTTTTGTTTTCAGTATATATGTGGGATTAGCCAGGAAAATAATTTATCAATATTTTTATCTTGGCATAAAAATTGTGTGTATGAAGTATGCGCCAGTGACATCTTATGATGTTTAAAGGTCTTTTACTGTGTATATATTAAAAACAACAGAACATTTGGAAATATGGCTCATTTTGTACAGCAATAATACTCAGATGTGAAGTTTGTTTAATGTGAGTGCTACATAATATAAATAAATGCTGAATGTTTTAGTTAAGAAGTTCTAGCACAAGCCCTAAATAATATAATTGCCTTAAATTACAGTATATGTTAAGAACACACTTCCATGAAGTAAAATTGTTTTCATATTTTTAATTGTATTATGTTATAAAAGGTGTTTGTTGTCGATTTCCTTAAATAAGTAGAAACATTGTTTAAAACCTTTTAAAAAGAAAAAGACTAGGAATATTGTATAAAAGCCTAAAGAAAGCTAGGAAAATGGTTTAAAAACCTAAAGAGGCTAGTAGAAGATGATAGAAGGCATTTATAAAATGCTAAATTCTCCAGCTCTAGTAATAGCACAAGATGTCTCATCATTTAACAGTACATATACCCCAAAGGTGTTCACAGTAAATGGTTTGAATCAGCAATATTAATTATTAATGACGTATCTATTATTTGTGTACTGTGTATATAACTTTACTTGCACTCAAATAAACATTACTTCTTGTAACATAAACATTTTACAAGTTATAAAACTATACATACTTATTTGGAAACCATGTACACATATCAGCAGATTCTCTGATAACACATTTCGTTTTTAACCCTTTTCCCTTTTAAATATCATCCTTATTCTGGTAGGCTAGTTAAACATTAAATCATTTAAACAGATGAAATAATATAATTTAAAGAATTGATTATGTGAATTTCTGTGCATTACACTGGAGCCTTGCTATTAACAAGACTTGCGAGTAATCAAGAATTTCATATGCTCGTTGGTTAAGTTCTCTCCTGCCACTATGTGTTCAGCTTCGTCTATTGGCTGTGAGAGGCGTGCTTAGCTGCAGTGAGAAATAAGCAAAATAATCCTTTACATGGAAGACTTTTTGGAATTTACAATGTTCTCAAAATGGCTCTACTGAGTTTTATTAAAATGCAATATATTAAAAATGTTTATATCTCAAACAAAATGTGTATATTGATTTTTTTGGGAATATCCTCTGAAGCCCTCTACATTTTGGATGATTTTTACATAACTGGTAAAGCAAAAGAGGTAGACAAAAAATTTTATTGCACAAAAAATGTGAGTCTTGTTAAAACACAATTTATGTCCAATATATATTGTTTATGGAGTTAACCATTCCCAGATATTCCTTCTTATTGGTTTAAATTTTCCAATACTTGAGCTTTTCTCAAATTGGATATGCCATTTGTTGTGTGCCACTCCTAATCAAGCAAAGAGAATAGAATTTCAAGTCATCATTTAGCAACCAACTTTTAAAAGATTTGACTATTGCTTAACCAAGTGTATTCCGTTATTTCCCTTCTACTCACAAAGAAATAAGTATTAAGACCATTTCTGTTCATTTTTATCTTGATTAGCATGGTGTAGATGAATATGCCTTTGTAAGAATAATTGTTTGCTGAATAGGTAGGAAAGTCATGTGAATGGAACACATCAGATTTTTTAATGAAAATGTTTTTATATATAAATGTTCTTATATATGAATGTTTTTATATATAAATATTCAATGCTAATAATTTTAAAATGTATTTATTAATGCAAAAATAAACAGTTCTGTTTAGTAGAAAAAAAAATGTATGTATGTATATATATATATATTTTTCAAGAGCAATATGCATTATGCTACAAGGGTGATTCAAATATAAACGGTAATTTTGTTAAAAATATTTATTTATTAAATATATACACAAGTGACTTCATCAGCATTTCTTAACATAACCTTCTTCACACTCTACACATTTTTGCCAACGTTTTGGCATTCCTTCTTCAAAAAAAGTTTGAGGGCATGTTGCCAACCAATTGCGCACGTGCTCCTTAACGTCCTCGTTATTTCCAAAATGTTTCTCTCCAAGCGATTCTTTCATGGGTGCAAACAAAAAATAGTCTGTGGGGGACAAGTCTGGACCTTAGGGATGGTGTTCAAGGGTTTCCCAGTGCATGTCCGCCATTGTGTCCATTGTCAAATTGGCTGTGTGAGGCATAGCATCGTCTTGGAGAAGGATACATCTCTGATGGGCATACAACGTCTTTTGCTTCTGTTGCTTTTACAGACTTTAACAATTGGCAATAGTAAGCTGCAGTCACTGTACATCAATCATGAAGAAAATCAACCAGCAAAACTCCTCTGTAGTCGAAAAACACAGTCATGAATGTGTCATCTGTGAGACTTGACCTTTGTCATTGAGCATGACCTTCATTTTCCACAATTTCTTGGCTGCCCTTAAATTGTCGGACCCAAGTAAATACTTGATTCTGTGACAGTGTAGTGTCCCAAACTGTTCACTTAAACAAATTAAAATCTCCGAAGGTTTTACCCCTTCCTTGGTTTAAACTTGATAATAATGCATTGTGCAACAGACGAATGGACTTCTTGCTCACTCATGGCTGTACTGATGCCAGAACCTAGCAAAGCGGCTAACAAAGCTAGTTCCACCTCCCTAACACGCAACCTTCAACCCTCCACTCCACCGTCCCATTCTGAACTGTTTCCTCTGTGATATGCAACAATTACCATTTATATTTGAATCACCCTCGTAGAATTCTTTATAACAAAGATTTATAAATATTCTGCTGTAACATCATGCAAAGAAGGAATTTTAAAAGTTTTTACTCTTCATGCATATAAGACATTTCAGACATTATTAGATTTAGTCATATCTCATAGAGTATGAACTCTTAATAGGAATCCTTAGAAGAACTTCAGTTGGAGAAAGACAACACTTGTAAATCATCATTAATTAAATAATGTGAAGAATGTGATCAAACTTTAATATGGAAAAAATAATTATTATTTTAAACTAGTAAGTAAATTGTATATGTGCCATCATCACTCTCTTATATCTATAATTTGTATTGTTTTTACATTCCTTATTGTTAAAACATAAACTTCAAATGCCAAATAAAGTGCAAGGTTTCCATTATTGAGACTGAAGAGAGATAAAGGCAAGAGAGCTAATGGCTACATTTCCAAATGGTCAATCTACTCATCATCATCATCATCATCATCATCATCATCATCATCATCATCATCATCATCATCATCATCATCATCATCATCAGGATTGAGGACATACATTTTATTATGCTTCAGAGATTATTTGCATTTCATAAAAACAGAAAGTCAAACTGAAATAAGGATCTGTAGCAACAATAATTGTTTATAAACTATCAGGAACATTCCATGCATCTTCAAATAGCTTGCTATTGGCATGATTATATTGGAGCTGTGGAAGGCTTTTTAACATTTGCGGTAACTTATGGTAATGTTAATTCAAAGCATTATATGATAATGGTTTAAAATTCATTATGCATAAAAAGACTCCAAACGATGTGTTTCTGAACATGTGTTTACTTCCTGAAGCACCTACTTCTAAGTTGGAGGAGAAGTTTTGCCTTCCACCCAAAAGTTTGATATTGAAATTCATTAAAAATATGTGTTTTTGAGGTCTCTGAATCAAGCAAAAGGATTTTTAGAAAAAGGAAGTGTTCATCTCTGTAAACAGCATAACTCAAATACAAAAAAGTAGTAAGTATCAAATTCATCTTCTTCTGAAGATGTGACCCAGAGATTTTCAAGAAAATCCCCCACCCTATCTTTTACATGAAAAATTGTTGTTTTTTTTATTTCCTCAAAAACTGCTCTAATATGAAATTAAAATATATATTTATAATATTTGAATGACTAATAAAATGTGTACTTTAATTTTCTGCATATACTCTATGAAGTTCTCTTCACTCAGAATGATATTTGAAAAATTGGTAAACCACAAAGGTTGGGCAAAAGATTGCCTCACAAAATGTGTAGGTAGATCTCTTTAAAAACTCACAGCTTTTTTTGTATTCTCTAGTTCAAAACTGGCCAAATTCAAAACTTTTAAAAATGCACTTTGTTGTAAAAAGTCTTGTAAGAAGTTTACTTAATGATGTAATAAGTATCGGTTCCAAAACTGAAAAATAAGAATTTCAATGGAAAGTTGAAAGCTATTTCCAATACTAGCAATTTGATCTAGGCTTTTAGTTTATAAACCAGCCATAATAGGTACACATTCATCTCTACTTGTAAGGAGAAATAACATAAAAGACAAGTTCCAAGATGAATTGCTTGGTATTACATGTTTCATTGTCAAGATACAGTATTTTTAAATTATTTCATCAATGTTTTAGCTATCATTTAAATACCCTAACTGAGAAAATTAGCCTAGAAAATGTGTGGGATTCAGCCATCTTTTGAATTTTGTTTTCTGATTCTATATCATTCTCGAAGTTACCAACGCTGAATACTACGTTAGGCTCAGCTTTATTCTTCCAGATACTTAGTTCAGATCAGTGTTACTGAACACAGATAAATGTAATAATACATTTTACCTAGTCTAGCCATAAATACTGTCACAAACTTTTGGCTTGGACTGTAGAACCAGTTTTGCACACAAGGAATGCTGGTACTGAAGGTCAATACATACCAGTGTGTGTTCAACAGTGAAGGAGAAAGAGTGAATCTGCTTTGCTGAAGCACAGAGTGGGGTGATCACGAAAACAGGGTAGTAATGATTCCCTTCCACAAAATTGGAAAGTCAACAACTGAGATTTTTCAACTTCTGAAAAAAGCTGAAAATCAGCAAGAGATGTAGACTGGACAATCCAGTGGTTTACTGAGATCAGCCGTGTAAGTGATCGCCCAAGGGATGGTCATCCTCTTGAGATCAGTGGCAGCTGGTAAAGCAGTGACAGCTCGTATCCGGCAAAATCCAGTCCAGAAGCAGAAGATGTTGGCAAGAGTGCTCAACATCCAGGATACTCTCTGAAGACTTTGGGGTCAGGGCTTATTGGCGGAGCTCTGAACATTTCTTAATACTGCAGCTGAAGCAGCGGAGGAAACTGAAATCAAGACAGCTCCTGAGCAGAACGCCAGCATTGGTCATCAGAGAATTCTCTTTACCAACAAGAAAATATTTGCTGTTGAAGAGAGCTTTAAATGATAAGAGTATATAGGCAAGCTCTCAGGAATGCCCATGAGAGAGTTTCTAATGTCCAGAGAAGTTGGTATCCTCAGTCATGATTTGGTGGGGGTGAATTATGAAGGCCCCACAAGAGTTCGTTTTTGTGAAAAAGAAATAAAAACAAGTGCCAGGATATATGTGGAAACTTTTCTGGACCCTGTTGTGAAGGATTTGAGTGACACCATATTCAATAATGAGCCCTGGAACATCCAGTAGAATTCTGCTCCAGCTCATAAGGCAAGGGTGAATAACAGTGGTTGCAGGCCAATGTACCACACTTCTTCTCCAGGTTGAGTGGCCTTCTGGTAACTCTAATTTAAACCCCCTGAACTACAAACTGTGGTGAGTGCTAGAAGAAATGGTCTACCAGAAAATATACCCTTCACTTGAAAGTTTGAAGCATTCCTTGGTGGCAGCAATGGCAGATTTTCCAATTGATACTATCCATTTTGCCATAAATGACAGACCCAAGAGACTCAAAACATGAGTGCATGCCAATGGTGGACATTTTGAAGTCTGATATGTGCAAATTATGAATGATGTATGTGATTATGACATATTAAAAGAAAATTGCAAAATATTAAAACATACTTCATATATTCACAAAATACTTTGTGATAGTATTTATGATTAGACTATGAATATTCCACAAGATGAACATATTCCCATGCCATTTGAGGAAGGTAGGAAACTAGTCAGAAACTCTGAAGTTGCAAAAACATTTTGGTATTGAATGGAAAGGTGGTTTTATAAGTACATTTTAATCTCAGTTTTGAATTTTTGGGTGGAATACAAATACCTACTCTGTCAGGTGAAAAGCATTGCCACAAAAGCCAGGGTTGCATGGTCAGAATCCAGCTATGCAATGAATTTTGAAATCTGATTCCATGCTCTACAGGATGATGCAGTTTAAGTTCCATCACACCATGTCCATATACATTGAGCCACTTTTACGTGGTTTCTTGATTAGGAAATTTCTAGTTTGCAAGTTTGCCACTATGGGAATCATATGGGATCAACTCATTGCCCACAAATGACACTATAGGATGAAATCATGTCTTGTGAATGCGAAACATGGGAGATTTATTCCATGGAGTTTTTCTTTCAAGATAAGAAATTCTTTTGCATGCAAATAAACATTACACGAGATCAGTGGCTTTACTTCCCTTTTGAAGGAAACCATGCTAAGGGTTTTTACATCCAGGAACAATCCATTGTCCTTGTTGGGTTTGAACCTGCAACCTTGAGTATTAGAGGCTAGAATGCTAACCACTACACCACAGATCAATAACTAAAATTTAATTTTGTTCAATATTTAAATTTTTGAAAAATTTGAATGCATGCTAATGTTCATTTAACTGCAAGAATTCTGTATTAATTTTAAAGTGCTGTTAGGACATAGTCTTTCAATCTCAAGAAATAATTAACTAAATTAATTTTACTGTTTGATACCACCTGTGAGTGCCTCATATATTAAAAGGAAAATGTAACACTTCCCAAAATTTATTTTATAATTTGTAATGTTTTGTTAACAGGCATGATAGAAATGGTGGCAGATGCAGAAACATTAAGGAAAATCCAAGTTGAGCTTGGTCTGACAGGATCTTTCAAGGATAGATCAATAGCAGAATGGTTGGCAAAGCACAATCCTTCAGCATTTGAGTATGAGAGAGCTGTAGAAAATTTCACAGGTACTTTTTGATTATCTGGTAATGTTGAAAAAGATGTACCACATTTGCAACATAAGCTAATAAAAATTTCTGTTGCAGCATCTTGTGCTGGTTACAGTGTTGCAACGTATATCCTGGGCATTTGTGATAGACACAATGATAATATTATGTTGAAAACTTCTGGTCACCTATTTCATATTGATTTTGGAAAGTTCCTTGGAGATGCACAAATGTTTGGTAACTTCAAAAGGTATATGTACTTTGCTGTTTTTTATAATGTTTGTTTGCAGGCACAAAACCTTTTTATGTTTTAGAAAATTTTAGAAAAGCTGTTACAGAAAAAAATGCATGAGTTTAAATCTAGTCAAAATAGCAACCATTCAATAAGATCTTGCTATAAGAAAAAACTTTTAAAAAACTCTCAAAATATATATATTGTCATTGAAGAAACGATGCCAATGAAATATGGTATATAAAAAAGAAAAAGCAGAACACCATGTAGAAGTTTTACTCTAGGTCTCAAAACCTAAAAGTTAGCATTAAAATACATAAAGAGAATATTTTCACTTTTTGTTACATTTTCATATAGTGATATACCTTTCTTATTTTCTTTTTCATTAAAGCCATTCAGCTAAGTTTATTTTCTTGAGAATTGCTTGACCTTGGGGCCTTATACACAGTAACCCCTGGTTTTTGATGTATAAGAATTCTGTTTCAACTAAAACAGCATAATCCCATTCTCTCCTCTTTTCATTTCCTCCTCCTTGCTCTGCCTCACAATTCTGTACCTTTTCTCATGTACCTTTCCTAAATATTTTCTGCAAGCTATAATAAATTCTCTTCTATTATTGTTAAAAATTCTTTTTGTTAGTTCCTCTACCCTTTGGTTATCCTATTTATCAATTCTCAGTTCACTTCTCTACACCTCTTTTTTCTTGCACTTAAGAATGTAATGCAGTACTTCATTTTCCCCACATATTGGATATATCCCATTAGTTCCTGTCCAAAATGTTTCCTATCTGTGCATACCAACTAAACTTCCAGCCAGCCTTTTCTTGAATTAATAAATATTCCCTGACAATATTCTCATCCTCCAATATTTCCAGTCTATGTAAATATTCCACTTTTTGACGTGCAAAATATCGGAACAACACACTTCAGTTATGTTACACTTGCATACCATTTTGCATGGCAGTATTTTGCTGCCAGTTTTGATGAGAAGCTGCAAATCAGTGTCCACTGTCATTAACACTATTTAAGAAGGAATTGCTTTCACAATACTGCTACTTTAAATGTTTAAACAAAACATTTGTTTTATAACTTGTTTAAACAAAAAAAATCCATTTTCTTGCGTAAGCTTCGGCGGCTAGTGTCCATGGTATCTTGGTCTTCCGGGAAGACTAAGATACCAAAAAAAATCCACTAAATTGCATTTGCTATTCCAAAGTTATCAATAGCATAAAAATATTTATTCCAAGGTTACCAGTACCAGAAAAATGTTTGTTACGCAGCATTGTTTCTTAAATAGATATTTTCATTTTGTGCTAGAAAGCTTTGCAAAGTATATATTTATATTGTATAAAAGTTTTTTGGGAAGAATTTGGGTTGATTAGCACCATATATATGACGTTAATAATGTCTTTATTCACTGTTGGAAATGTTACAATTTCATGGTTTCGTCAGGGATACAATATTATATACAGACTCCTATACATAAGTCTTTGTACAATAGCAAAAAAAAATATATATATAAATATATATATAATCTGTTTAAACATTATTGGAAACATAAGTAATGCTTACAATCTATATATACAGATTACAAATAATTAGTTTAGTTTCTAAAATAATCAAAAAACTCCTGCATGCTATAGAAACTCTGCTCAATTAAAATTTTTTTTACTTCTTTCCTAAACTTTGTGTAGTTACTGTTATTAATTTTATTTGTGATTTGGTTGTACATATGTATGCCCTTGTGCAGTTTAGAATTTACCTTTTTGGTTCTGGCAGTCTGTATGTGTATTTTATTACTGTTTCTGGTACTATATTTATGAACAGTGTTGTTTGCACTAAATAAGTATGTATTGTTCCTTATAAAGCAGACAGTTCCAAAAATATAGAGACTTGGTAGTGTAAGAATATTATTTTGTTGAAAGTGTGGTTTACATGATGTTGTTCTATGCATTAACATTAACCTAAGTATTTTCTTTTGCATTATAAATAGTGTGCTTATTTCATTACTGGATCCCCAAATAAATATATCATATGCAAGTGTAGTTTGCACATAGGAAAAGTAAATCATTTTTAGTGTTTGCAGATTACTAATTCTTTTTAAGACATATATTATATAATGGGTCTGTTTATTCTGGATGTGACATTCTTAATATGATTTTTCCAGTTTAGGTATTGATCAACTAATATTCCAATAAATTTTGCTTCAGCAACATGCTGTATGGTTTCTATATTACATATAATTTTTGGACTTATTATTTTATTACTTCTTTTGGAGTGTGTGACATGCATGCATTGTGATTTTTTTCCATTTAGTACTAGTTTATTTACTATTAACCACTTTTTCGTACTTAACATCATATTATCTGCTTGAATTTGAAGCTCAGTGGAATTACTGCCCCTGAGAATAAAATTAGTATCACTTGCATATAGTATAGTCTCGACATATGGTGTGTGAGCAGGCAGATCATTGGTGTATACTAAAAAAAAGGAAAGGGCCGAGATTCGAGCCTTGAAGAACCCCATGTCTTATTGTCTATTTGATTTTGACGGTGTTGTATCAGAAGTTACTACTGTAAATTGTTGTCTATCAGTTAGATAAGACTGAAACCACTCGTAAGCTATCTCATGCACTCCATAGGCTTCCAGTTTTGTCATTAATATGTTATCTTAAAAGTCAATACAGAAAAGCACTTCTTAAATTAAAGGCAGAACAAATAGGGAGCAAAATAATGAATTCTGATAATACTACAAAAACAGTGTGGAATATGATAGATAAACAACGTAAACCCCAAACAAATGATCATTCAAACATAAGCCTGAGTCAAGGTGGGCATATATTACAGGACCCTCTTGAAATCTGTAAATTATTTAACAACTTCTTTCTAGATCCAAATGACTATTCTGTAATCAGCACGAACAGTAATAAATCTATTATGAATAGCATGCATTTGCATAAAACAAATGCAGAAGATAATAAATAGTTTCAAAAACCAACAATCCTCTGGGTGGGACAATGTATCACCGATAGTCTTGAAACACTGCAAACATGAGTTACGGAATGTACTAGTGTATCTAATAAATTACTCAATGAACAAAGGCAAACTCCCAGAAATATTAAAGATAAGTGTAGTACGACCAATTTATAAAAAAGGTTTCAACACAAAAGTTAGCAATTACAGACCAATAACACTGACATTGATATTCAGCAAAGTATACGAGAAAGTGCTTATAGTTAGAATTAATAGTTTCTTAAAATCAAACAATATTCTGAGCCACTTTCAACACGGATTTAGAAATAAACTGTCAACCATTACGGCTATAGTGGAATATATACATAAACTATTGGAATTGAAGGATACCCATATAAATGCAGCAGGAATCTATCTAGATCTCTCTAAAGCTTTTGATTCTGTGAATCATGATCACCTAATCTCAAAATTAGAGAACTGTGGGCGTAGAGGACAAATAAATAAACTATTAGCCACATATCTTAAAAACCGTGTGCAATGCACAGAAATAAACTGGAAAAAAGGTGACACTATATACATCATTAAAGCAGAGTTGAACTTAGTAAAATCAGGGTTCCGCAGGATCAGTAATGGGACCAGCACTCTTTTTGCTATATATAAATGACTTACTGGAACCAGAAAATAGCAAGGTGATTTCTTATGCAGATGACACATCTATAATATGTTGGAATGAAGACAGAGAAAATGACAAATACAGTTTCCGAAATATCACAGTACTTTCTAAACAATGGACTGAAGTTAAATATAGGAAAAACAAAATTCATGATATTTCAAAATGATAATCTAAATATAAACATTGATAATATTCCTCTAAAACAGGTAAGAGACTTCAAATTTTTGGGCGTTCACATTGAAGAAAACTTAACTTACAACAGACACGTAGAAATGGTGTGTAACAAAATGAATTCGGGATTGTATCAACTAAGGCAATTGGCAAAATATGGGAACATTAATATACTTAAAGCAGCATATTAAGGCATTATATACCCACATCTAATGTATGGCATAGAAATTTGGGGGGGAACAAGTAAAACCAATATGAACAGATTGCTAAAAATACAAAAAAAGTGTATAAGAAGTACGTACAACCTTCGGTTTCAACAATCTTGTCGGGAAACATTTGTAACCCAAAATATCCTAACTGTAGTCTCGCTATATGTGTTTAAAACTATTATGCTTGTTAAAGAAAAGAAGCAATTTAATATACTTAATAAAGACTGTCATTCATATCATACAAGGAAAGCAAATGATTATCATAGGGTGAGCACAGATAAAACTCAAACTGATAAAAGACCCATATAAAAAAGAAGCTGTACTGTACAATAGATTACCAATAGCAATTAAGAACACAAATGAATCAAAATTTAAATCTGTATTAAAATCATTCTTAATATGTAAATGTTTGTATGACATCAGTGAATTATAGATACATGTAATGTAAATATTTTATGTATTCAGATTCTAAATTCTGTTAGAAAAAATTGACGTCAGATGCTTGTAACTGCAATAAAGCTATTATTGTATTACAGTCAACTAAATCAAAAGCTTTACTCAGATCCATAAATATACCAATCATATTGTATGTTGTACCATTTACATCAATTCCCTCAGTGAATACATAAAAGGCATTTAATATCAATTTGTTTTTTCGAAAGCCATTTTGTTTATCGCTAAATACATATTTTTCCACGAAAGGTGCAATTCTATTATACATAACTGATTCCATAAGTTTAGAAGAACCTGATTGAATGGCAATGGGCCTACAATTATCAACCATATTTACACTGTCTTTTTTATATACAGGAACAATTTTTGCCACTTTCATCTTGTCTGGAAATATCCCAGATAAAGGGAAGCATTACATATTACCTGTATGGGATTTAATATACGGTCCTTATATGACTTAATTACACACTCGTGTATCTCATCAAATCCTGCTGAAAAATTCTTCTTCTTTGAATTAATTATTTTACTTACTTCATCCGTAGTTTCTGGTTTTAAAAAAATAGATTTTTCATTTCTTTTTAATTTATCTTATGAATTACTATTATTTTAATGTGGAATTGTTACTTTATCAGTAATATTGATGAAATGATCATTGAAAATATTGGCAACTTTGACTGGATTTTCAACAATATCGTTAACTTCTTTTAATGCAATTTTTTTTTTAGTATCATGGGATACTTTATTAATGGCAGTTTCTTTTTTTATTATGCTCCACAATGTCCTATTTTCGTTTGTCGACTTACTGATACATGTATCAATAGAAAGTTTTTTTTCAGCCTTTACAACTGTATCAAAGATTTGCTTGTATTTTCAACGCACTTAGTGAACTGTTCCGTTTTGTTAGTTTCGCTTAATTCTATAAGAGAACGTTTTCGTTTACTTGAGACTATAATTCCTTTAGTAATCCATGTTTTCCTATCATTTCACTTATTTTTTATTGCTGTATAGAAAAGCTATGATAAAGTAGTGAGTAAATGATGTAATGAAATTGTGGTATTTCATATCCACCGTGGACGCTTTGTACACATGTGAGCAATCTTCATTTCTTATCAGTATATTAAAGTATGAAATGTTTTGATTGGTAAAAATATGTTTATGTTGTACTTGTGATTTGGGGTATTCACTGCTGTTTGGTGAATTTGTTAGGCTTAGCGTTATGATCAGAGTAGCCTGTATTAATGTTTCTGTGATTCAAGTTCATACCTGCTTTATCAAGTATCAAGACATCAATTAACATACCTGTGCTTTCTGTTTCTCTGGTGGGACTTTCAATAACATTTTCAAGGTTATATTCACTAAGTAGATTTCTTATTTTTTGTAATGTTGCACTATTTTGTTTAACATCTATGTTAAAATCGCCACATATTAAAATCCTGTTTGCATGCTTTTTTAAATTATTTATCATATTTTCTAATTTGTCTAAAAATGCCTTAAAATCTCCATTAGGTGACCGATATATACATGCAATAAGGAGTTTTAAATCACTAATTTCTACTACGGTATGTTCAAACACTTTTCTTCATTCAAATTAGCCTTAATGCTAAGCCTTTTATATTTGGTGCCCCTTTTGATTGCAATCATAGGCCCCACCATGAATATGCTTCTCCCTACAATATATATCTGCTACTACAAAATGTTTAAGAGAATGATTGAATCTAATCATGCAGTTATTCTTGAGCCAGTGCTCAGCGAAGCAGCAAACCTATATGTTTGCATTATTATTCACAAATATTTTTAATTCTAAAATCTTATTACTAAGACACTGAGTGTTATGGTACAATATATATTAAAGTTAGTATCACCTTCTCTTGCTATCGAAGGAGTATAATTATTATCACAGTTCTCAGATGTAGCAATGTGTTTAGTTTCCTGGGGTACTGCATCCACCACTTGGGTTATTAGTTTCCCTGCTTTTGACATATTTTACTGATGCCCTCACACAGGAATCTGCCAAATTTGTCTGCTCCTTTTCTGTCAAGATGAACTCCATCCCTGGCCAGGTCCATATCGCGAAAACACCAGTTACCATCTAGTACAACGGTTCCCAACCGGTGTGCCCCGGCACCCAAGGGTGCCGTGTGATTGGCTAAGAGGTGCCGCGAGATATTGAGATAAACAAAAAAAAATACCTTCTACTGAAGCCTTAAGTCTTGTAAGGTCTTGAAATAAAATAAGTCAAATCAATTACTCTCATGCACGGCAGATGGTAATAGTGGTCGATTCATTTCAATAATTCAGTTATACTAGTATCCCACAGATGGCATTACAGCTATACCCTGCCGAACATTCTCGAGACTACTCGCTTCCTCACGAACATTCCCGAGACTTCGACAGATGAATATATAAAAGTGTACGCCGCTTGGCGCTTTCAGTTGTCTTCCTCGCGTTGATTCACAGTGTTTAGCTATGGATAAGTTCATTGTTAAACGTAAATGCCAGGACAATGAAAGTGAACAGTCGGCTTCTACCGCTTGCTTTAAGAAGCCAAATCTTACAGTTTCTCCCGGACCGTCGAATTCACCACATAAAGAAGACAAGCGAAAGAAAAGAACAAACCATTACAGTTACTTAGCGTTCTTGGAAGTCTGCAGTTCAAAAAGGAGATTTGTCGAACTTTCCATCTCTTCTTAATGTGGCAGGAGATAAAGATCTGGGTAAGCTGAAAGACCGCATTTGTGATCACTTATCAAGATTGCAAGATGCAATAGATGCGTACTTTCCAACTATTTCCACTACGAATCTCGTCTGGGTTGTCTCACCATTTGATTTCATAGATAGTGCAGAGGAAATAGATTTCACTGCTTGCGAACGAGATGAATTTATTGATCTTTGCGCTGATTACACACTCAAAGGTAAGTTCACCAAGAGTGAGGCGTCGGTGGCTAGTTTTTGGCTTCAACGGAGAGAGGAGTGCCCTAATGAAGAAAGCAATTAACGCACTTTTGCCCTTTTCAACATCCTATCTATGCGAGCAAACCTTCTCTGCTATGGTGACATTAAATGCAAAGCAAGAAATAGACTGAATAACCTTGAGGATGATTTGCGTGTTTCACTGTCAACTGTAAGACCCAGCATCACATATCTGTGCTCTAAGCATCAGTCACAAGTTTCACATTAATCATTAATCGAACAAAATTTATTGATGTATTTTTACTCAGTGATTGTAGTAAAGTTTAGTGTATTATGTTATGGTGTACGTTATTATTATATAATATTTCAATAAATTAACATATTAAGCTTAATTTTCTTTTAATTCAAGGAAGGGTGCCCCTAGTTTTTAATGTTATTCCCAAGGGTGCCGTGAACTTCAAAAGGTTGGGAAACACTGATCTAGTAGAACATACTTCCAGGTATAGCACAGCCAGTCTAGTTCTGCATTAATTCTCGCTTTTTTCTTGGTCACATCATGTCTGCACAGAATTCCACTAATTACAATTTTGGTCTCAGCAATATGTTTCAAGAGATCAGCTGTCTCCATTTTCAACCTTTGTTTAACTGCAGATTCATTGTCTTTATTATTCCAAAGTACTTTCTGTTGCTTTGTAAATTGTTTTAAGTGTAAAGAAATGGTATTTACTTTGTGATGAAAGGTCACTGCAGATTTTGTTGTTTATATTTTAAATACCTGAACTGCTCTTTAGCTCAAAATTCCACATTCCTTTTTGTTTTCCTTATGTAGAACTGTTTACTATTGTTGCATACACTTTTACTGACATAAGTCAGATTTTTATTCAGGGGCTGTTGTCAAATTTTTCCCAATTTATTAAATTGTAGTGTCTTTAATTTCTTATATACAGGATAGAAGATGACCTATGATCATCCTTGAACAGGATGACTCTTTATAATGAATAAAACAAAATATCTAGTGTAATTTTGATAGTTTTAAAGTAGTTTTTGAGAAAAGTGAAAATTGGCTCTATTTTAAATGAAGAGTTCACAAAATTTAAATACTTTTTTCAAATATTTCTTGGAGGAAATTGAAAGATACATATTTTATGCATGTTTAAGTTCATTTTGAATTAAAAGCAATATTCATTATTATTGTTGTTATTATTATTATTGTTATTATTATTGTTATTATTATTATTATTATTATTATTATTATTATTATTATTATTATTATTATTATTATTATTATTATTATTATTATTATTATTATTTAGCTGCTTTCAAAAATTTGTCTCAGTTGAATCTACTTCATTAGCCACAAGATTACATACAACACTAAAATTGAAATATATGCACTTCAGCTGTTTGCTTATAAAGAAATACATTTCATCTGCTGCTTTGTGCGCTTATGGCTTGTTTACAAATCAGTTACAAAATAGTTCACTTTACCAATCTTTACCACTTGGGTTTCTCATACTTTAATTTACATTTATAAAAAGGCACTTCTATTATAATTTGTCTAATATTGTAAATTCTTCTTCAGTTCCATTTTCTGTAGGATATTTAGTTTACATTGCAGTCATCTATAATTTTGTATTTATTTGTATATTGGAAGTGTTTATTTGTTCATTACTTTAACAGCAGAAGTGATGAATAAAAAGATAACCTGTTAACAACGATAATTTTACTTAACTCGGGTTAAAGATTTTAAATCTGCATTTTGGTAAAATAGCATTTCACCAACCAAAGTAATGATTGCAGAGGCCTGTAAACCTGGTTATAGTCTTATCGACCTTTTCCACTGTTTATGAATCCAAAACTTAGTTTGCGAAGCAAAAAAGAAACATGACACCACAACAAATAATAGATATAGTTACAACATAAAGGTAGTAATGATAAATGGTGTGATATGAGAGAAATAGAAGGCAATTGGTAAAGTTCAGATAATGAAGCAATTAATACTTCAGTATACATTATGATGTAAACTTTGTGATGTGGTCCCATCTTGCACACCATTATGTTAACTGCTTCCATAGCCATTCTCACTCAAAAGTTCCATGTTTACATACTGGGTGCCCCAGTTATTATATTTTTTTTAATTAGTATTGCTCTCTCCTTCTACAGAGACCCCAAGTATCCATGTGGAAGTGTTTCAAACTGAAAATAAATGAATAAAAGCCATCATTAAAATAATAAGCTATAATTAACATTTTTTTTTTTTTGAGTCAGCTTACCTGATATGGCTAAAAGTTATGAAACAAGAAAGTGCTGTATTCTATTTTAGAACAAGAGCAAGAATTGGAATTCCTATCCAAAGTATAACCAGTCAAATACTAGAATTTATATTATTAATTAAAGATTTGTGCAAAGCAAGGTCTCTTATTTCTCTTGCATGAGTACCATTATATCGGCTGCAGTGAAATCTTTTGTAAGCTAGTTTTGCATTAGAGGCAAGAAGAAGTACTTCCCATTCTTTCTTTCTTTTTTTTTCCTTTTTTTTTTTTTTCCTTCTTCTTTTCCCTCCACCACATGAAAATGCTGCTTTACCAATTCTAAAAGAATACACTTTTCTGCACCAGCCATATTTGGGCTTTCAACACAAAAATTAGATAATTCACACTTTAATCCTGTGCATCCACTGTTTTATGTTCAAAAGGGCTGAATGAAGGAAAAATTAGAAATGGCGGTAGGTTGTTATGTAGGAGAAATTGCTGGTTTATACAGCAGATTATACACCAAGCTAGTGTTTATGGTGAAACCAGCTCTAAATGTAAAGTGAACCTGTTGAATTGGTTGTGTTACACATTGTGCAAAATAAAATTATTATCGTAAGCACAGAAAGCTTTCTGGAAAAAAAATTTAGTTAAGTAAAATACTCAATACAACATGTGCTTTCTTAACTGAAAGAATGATTATAGTTCACTATCCACCCTGTATAAATTCCCAGCTCTGTGTAGCAGGTGCCATAACAAAAATAATTTAAGAGCCTCGTTATATAAACTGTCCTTAAATTTGTACCAATTTAAACCAGATGAAAATGTACCAAGAAACTTTCTTCAAACTTTTGCAGTTTTCTTAAAGGTTATAAGTTTTGAGAAGACTTTCCACATAAAGTAAGTTGAATATGATTTCAAACAAAAGTGAAATATCTCTATAAATTGTCTTCTAACTTTTACCAAAACAATTTTAACTTCATGTGTACAGACAGATAGCAACCATTAATGTTCCATAGTAATTAATGCTTCCCAAAAGATTCAGAAGAGAAATGCCACTAAAGGAAAGTATAATAATTGCATTAGAAAAATATTATCATATTCGGTTAGTCAAATGATTGAATTTTTATTTCAGGGATCGAACACCATTTGTGCTGACTTCTGATATGGCCTATGTCATCAATGGTGGTGACAAACCATCAGCTAAGTTTCATCACTTCGTAGATTTATGTTGCACAGCATTTAATATTGTCCGACGTCATGGCAATCTTTTGCTCAGTTTGTTTGGATTGGTAAGTAATTATACATTCATAATGCAGTAACAACTGAAGTTTGTCCACGACCTTATTTGAAATTAAAAATGAGAAGATGAAGGATTTTGATTCACAGTAAACAAAATGCATAACAATATGCCTAGAGTATGGAGTTTAATTCTGATAAAATATATATATATATATAGGGTCATTATATTATATGGTAACCCACGCGCAGCCTTTCTCTCCTTTGCTACTTCCGCGCTGTCTGCTTGGACTTCATACTGCCAATGCCCGCCCAAAAATGCATTTTTACCATTTCTGTATTGCTGAGTCAGGTGCATGTGCAACCAGTCATTGTCAGCTAGGTGTGTAATTTAACTGTGGAAGAAAGCGTATTTATTTCTAAAGTTTACTTTAAGCATGAATCTGCTTGCCTTGTGTGCAGAGAATTTGCTGAAAAGTTTACAAACTCTGTTTCACCTGAAAGAAAAACTATACAAGCAGTTATAAATAAATTTGAAGCTTTGGGTTCAGTATTGGACAAGAATTATTCTAGGAGAAGGTCAGTGTTAACAGAGAATAAACTGGATGAAGGTGCCACTTTGGAGCATTCTCCTCAAAAATCACTGATAAATTAGCACAGCAAACAGGTATATCTCCGACATCTGCTAGAAATGCTACACGTCTGTTGAAACTAAAACCTTATCGCTACACACAAGTGCAAGCATTAAAAGCAAATGACCCCGGTAAACATGTAATTATTGCAGTTGGTTTTTCCAATCTATAGGAGTAAGTTTCATTGACCTATAACTTTTGTTTCTCTCTGATGAATTTTGTTTCACGTAAATGGGCATGTGAGTATTCTCAATACTCGATACTGGGGTTCAGAAAAACCTGTGCTCTTGAATGAAATGCCTCACTATGATCAGAAAATTGGAGTTTGGTATGCAATAAGTGCTAGAAGAATAATAGGCCCCATTTTCTTTGATGAATAAATAAATGCAGAGCAATATCAGAGGCTAATTCTCAAATCATTTTTTGATTGCTTGACAGATGAAGAGAACTGAAATGGTTGGTTCCAGCAAGATTCTGCAACACACGCATGACTGCTGAATTGTTATAAATACAGAAAGAGAGGTGTTTGATGACAGAACTATTGTTGATTTGTGGCCCGCTCATTCTCCTGATGTGTTGTTTATTATGGGGTTCTTTAAAGAAAGTGTATTATTCCAATCTTTGCACACTAGAGGAACTAAGAGATAATATTGTGTAAGAAATCACAACTAATCATGCTGCTGAGCTTCTGCGAGTGAGTGACATCATTTTTTAAGAGATACAATGCTTGTTTGAGAGCAGAAGGTCAACATTTCGAGTACCTATTATAAGGTAAGGATTTCAGTCCACCTCTGCTTGCATAGTTTTTCCGGCAATTCCCAGCTCTCTTGCACATTGATATAGAGCACACAAGTGGTTTACCACATAAAATAATGATCCTGTATAATATTAAAGGTACTTCAAATCCCAGATTTATTGTTCTGCATTTCTGGGTTGTTTGCAGTGGACTATGTTAATTGCTTTTTGTTTAAAATTAGACTTTCATCAAACTTGTTTATGTCATGGCCTCTCTGAGTAATGATTGTGATGAAAATGTCTATGATGTTACCAATGTGTTCCTTTAATATACTTCTCTGTCATTGGGCTGGCAACTTATCTAAAAATAGAAACACTGATGATTAGCTGCAGATTTAAAAGTATTTCATACGGCTCAGGTTTTTATTTCCTGTGATGGTGAAGCAGCAATGAAGTAAAGGCTGGGTCTACAGTGACCCCAATGAAGCAGCATGTGGACACATTCTTGAGTTTAAAAGTCAAGCACAAAGTGCTATATACATTGTTAATTTCAGTGTGTTGATAAATTTAGTTTTATTATGTGTTTTCTTAAAATGTGCAAATTCACATATTCATTTTTCTTTGCATTAATTTGGCAAACCTATTTAAAACCTTTGTTTTTTGCAAAAGTCTCTTTAGCCCTTAGTCTTTCATTGAAAGTCCAGTTTAGCTCACCCCTTTAAGATGCTTCAGCACAATTTATCCCTTTTTAGGTGTTACAGAGATAGCATATTTGGAAGTAAGAGGCATGAAATGGAAAAGTATATCAAAACGTTCTAATTAGAAAAAATAGGTTGCAACCTTCAAATCTGGTCCCTACTCATCACAATTGATTTCAAGAAGCAAATTAATAACAAAACATGCATGACTGATCAGTAACCCTAGACAGATTAAGATGTCTTTCCCAAATATTTCTTGTTCTTTGCTTGGTGAAATTGTGTCCAAAGATCTTAGTTTAATGGACAAGTTGGGACAAGTAATGACAATGCTTAAATAAAGGAAGTGAATTATATGAAGAAATAAAGAAAGCCTCAATTTTGTATGCAACATTTTTGGTAAACCGAAAAGGTTACTAATTTCTGGATTATTCTCATATTTGCTTACCTGTGATGGATTCTATCTTGGTTAAAATTATTTATGTATACTTACCATTGATTGCTGTGGAGCAGTTTGGTTGCATAATTGAGCATACTTCTTAGTTTCCTAACGGTTGATAATAACGGATTGATAAATGCTGGAAAATTTAAACTGTTTTTAAATGTACTGTACTGTGATCATAGAGAAAGTTATATTAATATAAGGACCACTGTGACTGAAAATTATATGATGATAATTTGTAAAATTCTCAGAGTTCCTCACAGATTGCAGCAGTAGTTTAAAACCAATGTTCTCTTTTTATTCAGCTTTTGAGAATAAAAGTGTATGGGCTCTAGAGTGAAAAAAATATTTTAAAAAGTAACTTAATTCCAAAAGCAAGACATTAGGGTTTTGTAAACATTGCCACTAAATTACAAATTTAATTTTTTACCAAAGTGCATAACATTTAAAATATGTAGCATAGAAACTATTTTACAATATTTTACACCACATAATGAAAAGTCAACTTCCAGCATTCTGAAGTTATTTTTAAGTAAACAGAGCACCTGGAAGTTTAGGATAGTTTAAGAGCTCTAATTTTTAACAGAAGAATTCTGCTGTATGCTTTTGAACTACAGAATGTGTTTAAATCAACTACCTCATTGTGGGATTGAAGCAGTTTTTCTTTTGTTTGTCTTCTATGACCGCAAGGAAAACAAAAATAATTCACGATATTATTTTATTTTTCAATAACAAAAATTGAAGGTTTTTGCATCAAGTTAGGAGTTGTTTATTGCTTATATTAAAAGAGAATACAGTCAGATAAAAATAGCACCTATCTATTCCCTATTCCTTGGCAGATATTTGTAGAGCTGAAAAACAGTATTATTTCTCCCAATATCTTCACCAAACTATGAATTAGATGAATTTACTTTTAATCAATTGAGTAGAAACTCATAGTAATATTTTTCAGCAGTATTGATAACGTGTTCCAAATAGTTTAGAACCCAGGGTGTATACTAAAGTAAAAAAGAGATGGAAAATTCTGGTGGCTAAGGTGGCATTAGCCAAAATGACAAAACAATGCAAACAAAGCAGCTAATCATGTGCAAGAGTGTGTGCAAAATAGAGCCTGGATGATAACTAATAGCTTGATTTCTTTAATAATTATTTTGCAGTGAAGACACACAGAATGGAGATTACTCGTTCATTTGTCAGCCAAGTTACTTATTTGCTGGTAGTCATTTATGCAAGCTGGTTTCTCAAATTTGTACTTGCATCAATAAGAAGCAAGTACTTTGCATGTGGCCAACTACCTGGTTGATGGAATGTGAAATGTTTGAGTTACACAAAATTAAATAAAATAATATAAACAGTGTTTGCTAGTTCAAGACTGGCCTTTGTTGGATGCTGATATTCCAGCATTTGACATCATGAATAATAACAAGCTATGTTTTTGTAGCATAGAATGGCTGGAAATACTTCACTGTAATATGCAATGATTACTGAGGGTGATACTGAAAAGTTTTAGAAAATCAAACACGCTTTAGTTTTAAAAATGTAAATGATTTTATTGTCTTCAAAATATTCCTCTTTGACATCAATAAATTTTGTCATCCAATGAAAGCAGCCCTAAAGCAATGGTGCCATTTTTCGTAAGGCACTTCAGAAACCAAGTCTTTATACTTCCACTTCCTCATCTGCTAATGAAAAGTATTCTACATATTTTATCTTTAATTTTTGGAAACAAAAAAAAAAGCAGGGTGTTGTGTCAGGGCTGCATGGTGCTAACATTTAGAAGATCCAAACACTCAGTTTTGCTGTGTGCAACAATACATTGTCATGATGTAAAATTGTTTTTCCTTTTGAGTGTTTTATAAGATTTTTTCCAAATTTTCCAGTAAACAGACATTTGGGAACCTTTGGGCAGTAAGAGTATATCTATCTCTAATGCTACAGTAGCAATAAGAAAGAAAACTAGAAATCATCTTCCTACCAGCACTGCAAATTTGTCATACTTTTGCAGGCTTGGGTGCTATTCAAAAGACCAATTGAGCCAGTTTACTTTTCATTTCAGAATCATAGCGATAAATCAAAGATTCATCCAGCAATAATATTCCAAGACAAATTTAAAGTACCACAGGGAATTTTTCAGAGATGTTACCAATTAATGTGTTTATTTTGATCCAGAGACAGTTTATGTGGAATCCATTAACAACAGTTTTCTCACATATAACTGTCAGTGTAAAATGTTTTTTATTTCACTCATGCTAGCACCCAATTTGTCCAAATTAATTCATAAGAGTTTGTAGATCTTATTCAGGCATTGCTCTAACAGCAACAATATTTTCATCAGTAACAACCATTCTTGTGCATCCTTCACAAAATTCATCACTAAGAAAAACTGATCTCATTTGAATTTGCTGCATCAATTATTGTTATAGATAGGACTTCTTTGCCAATTGCATTTGTAAGCCAATCTTCACATTGTTTAAGCATTAATGATGATTTAAAATCATAAAACATCATAGTCCAGAAATGTTCTCTACTCAAATTCCTTTTTGGGTGAACACAAAATCTTTAAGTGGTGATAACAAACCATTAGAGCAAGTTGAACAAACTGCAAGGTAATCAACTGTCAAACATTATAAAGTAGCTTTCAGATCTAAACAAATTTCATTTGCTTTTAAAATCATGGCTTTCTAAAAATGGCATGCCCTTAATTTCACTAATCTCTCTTTAAACATTAGAATTTTCTTGCATATTTTTAGCAAGGGCTTATTTATAGCAAACTTCAGACATAAATAATAAATTTCACTGCTTGCACTTAACATGCACACACATGAGATCAGTATCTAACTTGGAATTCTCATTATATCTTTCAAGAAAGTCAGTACTGCATCTTGGATTCTTAGAGATTCTTAGTATTCAACACTAACAAAACATTTGTTCAACAAATTAAATGTATACCACTGTCTGCAATGTATTGTAACTGTTAACTTTTAACATTCCATTAACACTGTTGTCTTTTTGTGTCAGCAAAATCTTTCAGCTAAAAGCAAAATGGTCTCCAGTGTTGAGGATTTGACTATTGCTATTTGTATGTTGCTTGATATATTATGATAAAGAAGAGAAAAAGAATATGAATGAAGCCTTATCTGGCTAATCGACACAAAAGTAAAAACCTTTTAATTGAGCTTAAAACTGAGATTAGGATTCAATGATTTCTTGAAAATGAGTGAAAGGGACTTTAAATTTGTTTTGAGCAAAGTAGAATCTATAAAACACAAAAACAACATTAAAGAGCACCATTCCAGAACATTTAAATCTTGGAAATGGCTGCACTTCCATAGCCATAGCAAAAGCAGCTGTGGAAATTGACCAAAATTGATTATTAAGTGAGTGAAGGAACAGCTGAATATATGGATGTTCCCGTGGAGACTGTAGAGACCAACAAAGTACCATTCAACACAAATTTTCCAGCTGCCCAAGAAAATACAAGGGCAGATCAAATATAAATGGGAATTTTAATGTAACGCTGCTGTTGGTCATAATTTTGAGGAGAGAATTTGTCAGTATGTTGGTGGGGTATCTGGAGAGGGGGTATTGTGCACGCACTGCAGAGAACAGGGCTGCATCAGTACACCATGGGTGAGCAAGAGGTACACATGTCTGTTGCGCAACTCATCAGATTTCTTGCAAAAGAGGGCATCAAACCTTCGGAAATTTTTAGATGGCTCCGCGCACAGTTTGGGGAAGAAACACTTTCGAAGACTTGAGTGTATGAGTGGGCTAAAATTTTTGTGGCAGGAAGAGAAGATGTGCAAAATGAACCTCATAGGAGGAGACTACGTACAAGCATTACTGCAGACAACATTGTTGCCATTCGTGACATTATTGAAGAAGATCGGCGCATAAGAATATATGAAATTGTTTTTGCCGTAGGAATAAGTTACGGAAGTGTTCAAACAATCATCCAAGATGAACTCCATTACAGAAAATTGTCTCCTTAACCAGGAACAAAAAATGTTACGCCAGGAAGTTTGTCAGACACACTTGCATCACTACAAGGAGGAGGGAGAAGATTTCTTGAAACACATTGTGACTTATGACATCATTACACCCCAGAATCAAAACAAGTAAGCATGGAGTGGCGGTGAGGAGACGAAGGAGGTCCGGTCAAGGTTAGAACATGACCATCTGCTGGAAAGGTGCATGCAACCATTTTCTGGGACTCCACGGGCATTTTGCTAATGAGTTTTCTTCAGGAACAATGCAGCCTATTACTATTGCATTTTGGATGAAGCAAAAGCTGCATATCGCAACAAGCAATGCCGGCAACTGGTCCGAAATGTCATTCTTCTCCGTGACAATGCGAGGCCACATACTGCCGCTTAAATGCGGGAAAAACTGGAGAAAATGCATTATACACTCTCGAACACCCTCCTTACAGTCCCGATTTATCGCCCTGCGACTACCATTTGTTACTACTCAAACAAGACCTAGGCGGTTTGATGAGATGCAAGTGAAGAAGAATTTGTGTGCAACTGGCTCCGCACGCGTTCTCCTTCTTTCTATAAGGTTGGCATCAAAAACTTGCCAGTCCGAGAAAATGTGTATCGAAGGCAGGACGCTATGTAAAAAAGTAATCTGTATATGAGTATTTTTGTTTGTTGATGCAATAAATTTAAAAAAATAATTCCTGTTTATAGTTATCTGCTCTCATAGTTTTGAGCTGAACATTAACACTGCAGTTCTTTAACATGTTAAGTCAATCAAATTTTTTTAACTGCTTTTCAAATTTACTGAAAATGTTTATATTAACAGGTTAAATATAACATGCTAATTTAATTATTTTTTCACACAAGCCATATTTAGACAAGGAGTTGGATAAGTAGAGTCAGACTGAAAAATTCAATGCCATAGCCAGGATTTAAATCACAGATCTCCCGATCTTAGCCAGTTGCTCTAACATTGAGCTTCCATGGCAATATGATGGCATTAAATTCCTCAACTGACTCTCATGTCTCCAAGCAAACCACAAGATGATCTCAAGTACTTATGACATTGTAATTCATCATTGGGGCATGTCATCTCAAAATAATTTAACCTTGAGACTTACCAGGAAATTTGCGAGTCAGTTGGATTTAATGCTATGTTGTCATGGTAGCTCAGTAGTAGAGCAACTGGCAAGAGAGCAGGAGATCCGTGGTTCATATTCCGGCTATAGCATTGAATTTTTCACTCTGACTACTTATCCAGCTTAAATATAACTTATTTATGGCAAATATTGAGTAGTGTGAACCCGGCTTTATACATGCCAAAAAATCATTTTCACAAACATGCATAACAAAAAGATTCTCGGAAAGAGAAGTGGGGAATTTCGCTATTTAAGTAATATAATTTGATGATTAATGCCCTAGACTCCTTGTTGTCTTCACAAAACATTTGCCTGTTCCAGATGACTTCTTCAGGAATTCCTGGAGTAACATTAGACGCAGTGCGTTATGTACAAAGGGCATTACTGCCAGAACTGTCCAATCCTGAGGCAGCTGCTACTTTTGCACGCATGATTGAAAGTTCTCTTCGCTCATGGTTCACTCAGTTTAATTTCTTTCTGCATAATTTGGCACAGTTACGTTTTACTGGTGACCACAATGATGGGGACTTGCTCAGCTTTGTTCCTCGTACTTACACGTAAGATATTTATTTTCTTGCATATTTCAAGAATGTATATTGTATTCAGGTTTAAGAATAATTTGGCAGAATAATTAGATATCTAGGCCTCCATATACATTGTAATGTGTTTTAATCTTTTGGAGTACCTTACCATGTATAAAAGAAATTGATCAACATAAATTATTTTTCTATAAGCTAAAACACAGAATATAATAAAATCACAGGCTAAGTACTATTTATATTGAAGCATTACTACATTATGCTTAATGGATATTTATTCTGAGCATATAAAGTATACCTGTATTGATATAGATTATTATTATTATTATTATTATTATTATTATTATTTCACTGATGCTTCGGCATACAGCCAAAAGGAAACATGTCAAACTTTTATTGGAGCATTACCTTTGAAGTTATTAAGGCTCATTGATTTTTGATTAGTTCTTAATGCACATTTTGGATATGTAAAAATGAATTTTTCAAAGTCAAATATTCAAATAGTAGATGGACCCAATGCAATCCTCTTAAATGGAGTGCACAGGTAACTATGGAATAAGTTAACCTGAAGTTTGCTTACAATTTGGTATGATTGGTGGTAGCATTTTTGTGTTTGAATTTCATGCCATCTAAGTGTAAATTTGCACCAGTTTATCTTTTAACTAAACATTTTGTTGTAAAGCTTTTTTTAACTAATTAGGGTGATGGGCCTTTATATTTAATATAGATTGTTTCAGGTAGCCTGAAAATAAGTTGAATGTATTCAGAATGCAATAAAACATACTTGCTGTCAGTATTGTGATTTTTATAGGTTAAGTAGGAGTACATTTCTAAATATTAAGCTATGTGTATAAGAGTTAATTAAGTTTGCATTAGAGGGTTTCGTATAGTTTAAATTTGTTTCAATATATTTAAAGCATATTTATTTGCAGTTAATAAAGTTCTAGGAAATGGTGTAAAATAGGATGGCTGTATAGAGCATTTTGGAGTAATAGGCTGTACTGGATGCCATACTCTCAGTGTATTTCATTTAGATTGATGGAGCAGCTCCTAAACTGCACTTCGTAAAAATCTCTTAATGCTCCTTGTGAATTTTGTATGGCCATGAGTCAAGTACCAGTTGGAATAGAAATAATTGATCTTCCGCAGGAAACACTGGAAACCAGGCGCTCTGTAAGGTGATAAGCAATTCAATATCTTGTTTTGATGTGAATTTTTGCCAGCTGACAATTTCTCAGAATCATATGGCAGTTGCCAAAAGCAACAGACATCATGCAGCAAAACCAAACAAAATGACAAGATGACATGCATAAGTTTCTATTAAATTTTAAAATATCTCATTACTTTGCCCCTCTACTCAGTTGTAGATCATTCAGCATTCAGTGTTTGTTTATGAGTGCTTTTAGTGCATCATTTTAAATTTAATATTGCAAGTTTCATACAATGGACCAGTTATTGAAAAGTGTGGCTTAAAAGAGATTCACAAAATTTCCATTTCAGTAACTCCAAAGTTGTTGAAATTTTGTGTGTGTGTGTATGTGGAGGGGGGGGGGGGGGGGGGGAGTGTTGAAGTGTTTTATTAATTTCATGACAATTGTAGCCTTGTGAAGTGCTTATTAGCATTAGTTTGTCCCTTTGCCCCTATAAGGGCTGACCCTGGGTCCCTAGAACCAGACTTGCCATTCCCCTTGACACAATATGGTAGGTAAATATACACTAGCAAAAGACATATATATATATATATAGATATAGATAGATAGATAGATAATACAAGGGCTGTTCAATAAAGAACGATCATATTTTTTTTTTTTTTTGACAACATACCTTTGTACATCCTCATATTTTTGATGGTCCTTCAATGCACTTGTCCCAGCATTTCTGCCAGTCTTCAAAGACATGCTGGAAACCATTTTTTGAAAGATCCTCCAAGATTGCCTCCGCAGCCTTCACCACTGCTTCTGATGACAGATAATGCCTCCCACGAAGGCGTTTCTTCAAGTTAGGGAATAGAAAAAAGTAACATGGATCTAAATCCAGACTATAGGGAGGATGAAGAATGCTCTTCAAGTTGACTTTTGCAAGATATTCAGCAACAACATAGGCAATATGCAGTCGTGCATTATGTCCTTTTGTTTGGGAATCAACAGTCTTGGAACTCATCGCGCACAAACACGTCTTATGTGCAATGTTTCTGTCACCAACATGTGAGTGGCACCCAATAAAATGTTCAGTATTTCAGAAAGTGATCTTAAGGTAATTCATCAATCCTCTCTCACAATGACAGCAGCAGTGTTGATGTTTTCTTCCATAAGAGCAGTAAATGGAGCACTGTATCCACCTTCCTTTGAAATTGATTGCCTCCCCTCTTTAAAACCACTTTTGAGCTGTGCTGTAGGGAAGAACAGACTCTCCATAGGCCTTCTGTAACATTGTTTAGGCCTTAGATTTGTTGAGACGAAAGCAGAATTTCAAAGCAGCATATTGTTCCTCGTATGTTACCTCCATTGTAGCAGTAGGCGATACTGAACATGTCTGAACTTGCCTGCCTCTCACAGGCGGGAATCAGGAGTACAACAATGAAACTACTATGGCGTGTTTGTTTCACATTAAGCTAACAGTATATAATAAGATTGAATTTTAGCGCAAGAAATTATGACCGTAATAAAATTATGATCATTCTTTATTGAACAGCCCTCGTATTATCTTTAGATAAAAAAATAAAACTGGCCAAAAAGAAGAAATTCCTAAAAGAAACAACCACCCTCTCAGCAATAGAACAAAAGATGAGCTACAAGAAATTCACTTACCACTCATGGGCATTTGACAAGTTTCAACAAATTTTCAAAAAATACACATTCAGCTAGCACCAGTAAACAGTCACAGCATAAAAAATGAATTAGGCTCAGATCTCAAGCACATCATCCCAGCAAAGAAAAAATCGGGCATATGCAAAATGGAATGCAAGGATTGTAATCAGATTTATATTGGAAAAACAAAAAGAAATCTAGAAACAAGATCCAAAGAACACTTCAGAAATATAAATCAAAAACAATTGGAAAAATCAGCAGTTGCCACCCACTTTTGGACAAAACACCACAATATAAATTCAGAACCAAAATGTCTAAAACACATAGCAGGAAAACAAGAGCTGTCCACATGGGAACAAATCTTCATTGTAGAGTTTTCAATTTCGACGTACCACAGAAGGATGTGTTTAGCAAGTTCATTGAACCACCACCAGAGGAGACAGCACTTACAACATCGCCAGCTTCCCCACAAGGAATTAGTCAATGTCCAGTTGAAAATGAAGGAAAGTAGCCCTTCAAAACATGTTCCAGAAAAAATCCCAAGTAAGTGTTGTTTAGTGTGATTATTCCACTCGTCAAATAAATGAATATAACAACATTGTTTACAAACTTTCACAAAAAGAAAAATGAGGTAATTATGTCATGCTACCTAAGAGGGAATAAGTTCATTGATATTCCATGTTAGTTGTTAACCCAAGGCTGTAATATAAAAATTTCCCAGCTAGCACCTAACTGAAACTTACAGATGATGTAATATAGACCGTATTTTAATGTAAACATTTTATAACTTCACAAACTTTTATGACGATATAAGATAATTGTTACTTTGTTGACAGGATGCAGCAAGAAGGGCGAATACTGAATGCTGCTGTTTATGGATACCAGAAACGCTATGACCCAGAGAAATATTATGTATACATTTTGAAAGTTGAACGGGTTAACCAACCAGATCCCATGTATTTATTTAGATCTTACAAGGAGTTCTGCGAGTTTCACCAGAAATTGTGCCTTCTGTTTCCTCTTGCCAAATGTTACAGGTAAACTACTTCAACACACAATTATTTGTAATAAAATGAGAAATGTAAAACCTTAGGATAATGTAAATTACACATAACAAATGACAATTGATTTTTCCAATGAATGCTTAAATTAAACTAATCACCAGCTTTGGCTACTTAATATTTAAAGAGTTGCTCATTAATGAGTTTTTCATAGCTAATTTTATCATTCTGACATGATTACAACATACCAGTTGTAATATGTAATTTTTTATGGAGTTAAACCATTTCTGAGATATTCCTTGTGGTTTGAATTTTGCAATACTTAACTTTTCTCTAATTGGAATTCTTTATTCATTTTTCTTTCTCCTGGTCAAGTAAAAAGAAACCATCTCATAGCGACCAGCTTTTAAAAGATTTGACTATCACTTTGGCTTATTGTATTTCTTTATTCCTCTTGTACAAGGAAATAATATGTAATAAAATATTTCTGCTAATGTTTATCTTGATAAGTTTGAACTAAATAGAAGCTTTGTAAGAATAGTTTGTTGCAGCATAGAGAAAGTTATGTGAATGTAGCCCATCAAATGTTTAATTTATATAACAGCCTTGATATTGAAGCAAAAGTTTCATGTTATAAATAGAGCTGGTACAGATAATGCAGTATGAACCCATTATGAATATGAAAAATAGGGAGGTAGAAGGATAAAAGAGTTGATATAAGCTTCCATTATTCCATTCTATTAATAAAGGTGATAATAATTTCAGATTTTTGGAATCATATAAATAGTCTCTCTCTCTGAATAAGGAGCTATTTTCCTGATGTTCTCTTTATGCAATTCTGCTCTTCAGTAGTTCCACCTGTCTTTCTCTTCACTTTATATCCCTAAGGCTCAGTTTCACCATTTAACCTAAGCTTCAAACCAGGCTTAAGCAGAGGCTTAAACTGGACTTTGGTTTAAGCTAAGAAGTTGCCTGGTTAGCTGAAGAAGGTAATATTAGTAATGAGATATACAAAACATTTTAGCCCATATGGACAACAGATCCTTTAGAATGTGATCCATTATCACATATAGGGTACAAGGAATTCCACCAGGAATTTTGATTATGTAAACAGCAATGATAGTACCAGAAATTATTGTTGATACAGTTAAACATAAACCATGGTAAATAAAACTTAATTTTAAAGTTATATGTCAAGCCTTTATCATATACTTTATTGCACTCATTGTTGGATCTGTAACATATCATTTTATAATTCAGTAATATTTTCTCTTGAAATTCAGGCTATAAGGTGCATTCAATAAATCCTTAGAAAATCCAGCATTAACTCGTAGCATCAAAAAAGTTTGTATTTAGTAACCGTCGTCTCTTACTAGATGGCATTTAAAAGTTTCAGCTATATCCATCACATGTATCATTGCCATAAATAATTGCATCAACAATCTTGTGCTTATTTAGAAAGATGGAAAAAAAAAAACGTGTTTCATGTGGTGATTAAACACTTCTATTTAAAAGGCTTAACACCGAAAGAGATAAAAGCCAAGATGCATGAAGTTCATGGCACATCTGCTTCTGCATTTGCAACAATTTACAATTGGATAAATGAATTTAAACGTGGCCGTACATCCACAAATGATGAAAATCATTCCAGACATCCAGTAGAAGTGACTTGCTCCAAAGTTGACCAAATCCAGGATATGATTTTGAGTGGTCAACAAATAGAAATTTGCGAAATACTAGAGGCCACAGGCATATCACAATGTACATTGTTCTTAATTTTGCACTAAAAATTAGGTCTGACAAATGTCTCGGCAAGATGGGTGTAGCATTTGCTCTTAATGGGGAATAAATGCAATTGTGTGATCGATTCAGAAACTGGTTTGGCACTTTTCCATCGCAATCCTGACAAGTTTCTGCATCAATACATAACTGTGGATGAAACATGGATACACTTCAGAGACAAAAGTACAGTCAAAACAGAGGGTTTTTAAAGATGAACTGGCTCCAAAGAAGGCAAGTGGTGGCCTCGGTTTTTTGGGATACATGCATAATCATCGACATTGATTACTTATAGAAAGGAAGAATGATAAATAGAGAGTATTATGCATCATTATTGCACTGGTTGAGCGAAGAAATCAAGGAAAAAACACCCTTATCTGGCAAAGAAAAAGATTCTCTTCCATCAAGACCATAAAAGAATGCACTCCTGTGCATTTTCAGTGGCAAAAATTGTAGAATTAATGTTCGAATTACCATAACATCTACCGTATTCACAGATTTGGCTTCTAGTGACTTTTTTTTATTTTCAAGCTTGAAAAAGAGGCTGGGCAGAAAATGATTCACATCTAATGAAGAGATCATCTAAACAGATACCTATTTTGAGGATCTTCCAAAATCCTACTTTTGGAATGCTTAATGCAAATCTAACTTTTAATCTAAACCCATGTAGATGGTATAGCAAAAGAAAGGCCCATGTGCAAGCAAACGAATACCTATACCTTGTAATCGAAATTCAGAGTGAGCAAAGCAATCTAAATACATCAATAGTTGGCGCTATCCGAGCCTGGGTAGCAGCATAATGCTTTTTTAAAAACTTCCGCAGCGCGCCATATGCCCTTCTTGCACGCAAACACGCTCAAGGTCGCGGACTTAGTTTATTTCAGCCAGGCGCAGGGTAAATCGTGTACGCGAGTGCGTGGTGTTCTAGCACTCGCTATCGCGGCGCACTTCCGCTCGACCCAGATAACAAGTTTAAACTAGTCATTCATACAGCAATGCCGCCAGCAAGAGCTGGAGAAATGCTGGAAAAAGTGTATCAAGCTAAAAGGCGAGTATATTGAAAAATAAAAAATATCCACCAAAAGTAATTTGTTTGGTCTATCTTTTTCTAATTATCTTCTATATACAAATGGAAGCATACTTCTGCAGCTGGACATTTTTCCGGCATCTCAAAAATCTACAATATGCAGAGCTGTCAAAATCATTTCACACCATTTTAATTCAATCTTCACATTGCAGTTTTTCCCCAATTGTGTTTTCTTAGTCCAAAGTAATTTGTTCAGTTGCTTTTGCTTTATTACTTGCTTATGTTGCTTCATAATTTTTGAGAGATGGTATTATTGAGAATAACGTTTGCAGCACAATTTAATAATAAATATTGCTGAATAAGCTATAAAAGCTTATTTTAGGAATAACATTGTCATAAACAAGCCATGGGAATTCAATTGATGCTCAACTTGAAGTTGATAATTGAACATCATTACCAATAAAATTATTAACATGAATTTTAATTACACCTGAAGATGTGATCCATTCATGAACAATCCCTAGCCTTGGGGTAAAAGCTGATGCTACCCCAGGACGATTAAATCAAGCTGTTTCCAACTTTACAGTCTATAGAGTTAAGCTCAGTAAAGCCATTTATCTGAGAAACTTGCAACACTTTTCATTAGCGTCATCTGCAACTTACTAAAGCTTCAGCTTAAGTTTAACCTTTGGAAGCAAGAGTGTTCAGACTGACATTAATGCATGATGGGGTCCTTAGAAGCTTCCATTGAAATTTCTGTAAATGTTATTTTTCAGCTTGTTACATTTATTATGAAAACTCACTTTTTATAAACAATGAACACAATCTCATAAACATATCTGTAGTTAGTTTAAATTAGGAAACCATTAAAGAAAAGGCTTGGACATCATTTCAGTGGAATAAGTTTAAATCTTATCTTTACTAATTGTTTTGTTTTGTCTTATTATAACTCGTATTAGCATTTATATAAACTAGGAATTTTGCATTGTTGAGATACAATGCAAATCAATATGTATAAAGCATCCAAATACAAAATAGAAAATTGCACATTACAAGGGCACAGCAAAAATTAAGTTACACAGCATTTAATGCAAGTCAAGATTAGAATGCCTGTCTCAAAGCTTTATACAATCTTCACAAACAAGTATACTATGTTCATTACATACATTTTGAACAACACAAATCAATTTCCCTTTCCAATTCATGTGGATACAAAAAGCACCTTCTTTCAGGCATTTTTCTTTGGTGGATGATATCCATTTTTTGGCCTCTATTGATGCCACATGTAGCCATGCTTGTAGCACATTTATATGCAAATTTGGAATTTTGGCTCTCGATCCATATGTGGTCAAATAAGTTCTAGGGCCAAGTCTTTCAAGAGAATCCTCCTTTAAGTGATTTTCCATTGTGATATTCTGGATGTTGATTTGTGAATAAACAGAAAGCATTTATCGCTGCAACATCCATTACATTAACCCATAAAATAATCAGCCATCTCCTTGTCAATTTTATTATAAATGTAAGTACATACCTTTTGATCATGAGAATCCACACCTGATGTTTTGTTATAAAATAAAATAATTTCTGATTTCTTTTTCCTGTGTCTCATCAGCTGTGGCATCCCGATGCGTGGAATTTGGTAGCACCACATTCTTATTCTTTTTTGGTACATAGTTCACAATAGTCGAATCATCTCTGAATCCAAATGTTGAAGATAGAACCTGTTATGTCTTACCTGGTTTCATTTCAGGTGGAATTTGTGGTTTGTAATGGCAAAGAGTATCGACTGCTGTAATTTTATCCTTCAATAAATCTTGAAACAGGGAAACACTTGTAAAGTAGTTGTCTATTGTGATATTGATTGAGCTTCCCCTGAGTGTTTTTGCCAGGGTCTTTACCACATGGGCTGCAACATTAGCTTGACAAGGGTGATCTAAGCAAAGTAGCCCATGTGTAGCATTTGATATCAAAGAGTCGCAGAGTCAGAATATTTTTATTCCATATTTTCTTGAAATAAACTGTAGAAATTTTCCTCTTAAAAGCTGCTGCTCTATTGTGGAGTTCCTTCCTGGATGAAGTTTTTGTCTGCAGCAGTTTATGAATAGTTTTACAAATGTAAAAAGAATATATATGACATAAAAGAATATATGAATAGTTCCTACACACAGCAGAAAGGTGCTCTCTCATCATCTTGACTCCTAGCTTGTTGGGTACATCTATTGCCGAACATTATGACTCTCCTTATCTCTTCAAAGCTGTTTGTAGAAAAAGTTGCCATATAAACAGGGTTACCAGTTGAATTGGGAAATAGTTCTGTAATAGGAGCATCCCAGCTTCTGTAAATGCCAGCTAATAGGAGAATTCCAAAAAATTCATTGATTTCCTCATTTATGACATTATGCCATGTTTGACCTTTTAAGCGATCTTTCACGCCCAATTTAGAATGGGACGCTGAGAACCACAGTAGTTAAAGAGATCCATAAATAACATGACATTTACATTTTTATGGCTGATGAGCATTGTTCTTCCGGATTTGTGTAAGGAACTATTTCATCCACAATATTATTTTTGATAAAGTAACTCCATGCATATTTTGATATTTGCGTATTTGTTCCCTTAGGAGTTGGAGAAACTTTAATTTTATTATGAGTGAATATTCTGCTAGTAGGAGGTGGTGTTTTACTCTGCAAGTTCCATCACATCCGATAAAAAAGTTTGCAGACCGGGTTGGACTGGCTACATTATTTGCATTTTCAGGCTGGATTGTGCTTGGATTCTTGTTTGTATTTGCAGGCTGGGGATATTTGCTACATTATTTGAATTTGCAGGCTGCACTGTATTAGCAGGCCAGGATTAGATTAGATTGCGTTCTGTAGGTTCATGATGGCCAAGTAAGAAATGGAGTTTGATTTATGGACGCTCTTTAACTGCTGTGGTTCTCAGCATCCCATTCTATATTGGGCGTTAAAGTGGGCTTAATTTTGCTCAGAGGCCTCTTTATCAGGCTTGAAGTTCTTGCCATAGGCCAAGTAGGCCTTGAATATTTCAAAACATACAAAATTAAATACACCAGGTATTCATTTCAAGTTCTTGCATTACAACTAATAATACATATCTTAAACTTTCAGTCACTTTGCTTTTACAGCCTATGTTATTATACAGTGCTTGCATCCTTATATGCAAAGTTGTTCAAATTTAATGTTAAGATCTACATTCTGAAAATATTAAATATGTACATAGAAATTTTGTCAATGTCTTTCTACATTGTTAGTTATTACTCTCAAAATTACATATACAAAGTATATATTTCAAATTACAGTACTAAAATACATACATGCAATAAGTATTCATTTTAATAGTCCATTAAATGTAACAGTTACTAAGCATAAAGAACTTCACTTAACTTTTAGTCTGTGTCATATCTCTTGGTGTTTACATTCTTAGTTATGTGTACAAAATGTAAAAATTTGGTATTAAAATATATATTTTTAAATTAAAATGTGGGTACATTGATATATAAATATATATATTAATGATTACATCCTTACTTGTATGTAAAGTGTGTCAAAATATTTGACATTAAGATATATGTTCTAAAATATTGAGTATGTACATTAAACATAAAATCCCTTCACTTGCTTTAATAGCTTATGTCACTTTCATTTATGCTGGCATCACAAGAAAAGGATTATGCTAATCATTGATTTTTTTAAGTATTCTACAGAATAAAATGACTTAAGTTGCTAATTTTGTAGTTGCTAATTTTTTCCTTGAGATTACTGGAAAGAGCATCAAATATTTTAATTGTTTCATAGTATATACTTTCTGAAAGCAAGAGGGTTTTGTATTAGAGCAATGGATATTTCCCTTTTACCTGGTGTTAAAATGACATATTTCCGTGTTTGTTATAAAGCTATGTCGGTTATTGGCATAAAATTTTAAAATGGGTAATATGTGTATATACGCAAGATAAACTTAGAATATTTACTGAATTATTACTGATATATGGTGGACTTTGCGACAGTGATGTGTTCTATCAATTGAAATTAATTAGTTGAGTCAATTTTGTAACACTACATCACTTACTTTTATTATTGAAAAACATGTTTCAGAAGCCATGTGCTTCCATTGTCAATTCCATTAGTTGACTGCCGGCATTGCTTGCTGTGGCGGTTGTCATTGTCCCTAGTAGTGGTTTGATGAACCTCTGCATTAGTAGGTCACCTGACTGGATTTTGAAGTTGAAAATGTGGTTCTTAGTCTTTCCAAATATATATTTTTCCCAAACTTTTAATTCTGTCTACCTTGTGATATTTTTGAGTATTACTGGACATCTATTTATGGTGTGTTGCTCTTTCCAAAAATGCCAAGCTATCACAGATTTGTCTTCTTGTTTAAGTTTAATATTTCTGTGGTGTTCTTTTGCCCTTGTTTTTGTTTCTTTTTGTTTGGCCAATGTAGATTTTTTCACAGTCGTTGCTGCTGAACTGATATATTCCTGGTTTGTTTCTTATGAAATATAAATTTAGAATTTAATGTTTTTGTGGAGTAATTGTTTTTTGGTGCCAGAATGATGTGTTGTTTGAAGATCCTCTGGAATTTGTAGAAAGTTGTAGGGTGGTATGTAAGCTTCTTGTAAATTTTGTTTTCTTTCTCATTTGGTGTGAGTGTACTGACTTGTTTTATTCTCTTCCTATTCTTGTGCCTGTTAACTTTTTTGTATACTATTTCTGCCCAGAATCCATTTTCTGTAGCTATGTCCAACATTTTTGCCAGTTCACAGTTGTGTTATTTTTTGCCCATTAGTACATTTACCAATCTATATGCAAGGCTGTTGAGTACTGCATGCTGATAGGGAATGGAATTGTAACTCTTCTGCTTTATATAACTGTTGATATGGGTAGGTTTTCTGTAAATGCCAAATGAAAACTACCTAACATTTGGCATTTACAGAAAACCTACCAAGTAAGCAAGTAAGCCTGCATAATTTACAACCCAAGTTCCATCACTATTTTCTTCAGGTGCGAGCTGTCTGACATAGGTTTGTTTATATAGACTGTCAATTTCAGCTTCGGAGCAATATTAGATTCGTATTCGTTCAACTATTCAGAAATAATCATTGAAGCTCTTCAGAAATAATCAAAACATTTGGATCATCTTTATTTACAGCATAAGTTGGTAGTCTTTTTCGAGAAGTACTACATGATTTCACACTGTAAGAAACCATTATTCCTTGATTAGAAAGAAAGACTAAATAGCTACTTTGTCAGAGAAAGAGAGAAAAAGAAGAACAAAGTGAATGACAAACATAATTATTTACATCAGCCATGAGAACAACACCTTTCACTTCTGAAGTCTATTATTGCTGTTTCTAGAGATAAGCATGTGCAATAATTGCCAGTATAAAAATATCATAGGTACCAACATTCATAGACCGATAGAAAAGCTCTTGCTAAAACATTAGATTACAATTGGCCTAAAAGGCCCCCTTTATTCATTATGTGCATAGCATTAAGAAAACATTTTTTTCATGAAATCTTTGCTATATTAAATAAATTTTATCATGTTTCTTAATCCTAGACATAAGAATTACATAAAAAAAGGTCCAATTATGTATGATTATTCACTCTCAGGCCTGAAAGGCTCCCATCATGTATCCAAAGGTAAAACTATGAAACCAGCCATAAAGAGCTGCCTAGAGCAATATGCTCATTGGGAATTCTATGTAAATAAATAAATAACATTGTTTTTGTTTTTAAGCATTGTTGAACGAAATTACAATTGTTTTAGTTATGAACTTATCACTTATAACTGCAATAATGTACAAGATGCTTTTATGTTACAACAAATATAAGCTCCTTTATTTTATTTATGCACATATTAGAACATCATGTACCTATAAAAGCTATTTGCCTAAATTTATGTTTTTTGCCAATTTACATTTATTGCTGAAACCAAGACAAATATGAAAGAGGACCAAACTGTACTGTTAGCTCAGCTCCTTCAAAATAATATAAAAATACCTTATATGAATTGGCAGAGAATCAACTTTAAGAAAAATCAATAACACAAAGCAGTAATAGTCTAATATTAACAAAAAAATTGGACGAAAATTGTTGCGCCTGGAAAGCCAGTGTATTGTAAGTACCATTTAAATGAAATTTATGATCTTACTAAAAGTGAAGTACTAGAAAGTAACAGTTACTGTTTCGAGTCATTTTTACCTGTAATTATTTCTTGTTATAAATGTAATCCTTATTCATAATTAATTCTTGATATAAAATGTAGACATTACATTCCAGTAATTGTTACACTTTAGTAATGATGTCATTGAATCAAGAATTTTGTAATGTTTGAATCCCAGCTCTAGCAAGATGTATGCTAAGGGCATGACCACTATAGACATACAATAATTATGATAAAGATACAATAAATAAGCTATTTTACCATGTACTTACTATTGTGCTTAAAATGCTCCATTTTGTTTATGGGAACAAGCTATATTAACTTGAAATTCAGCAACAAACTTTTTTATGCTATTTTGGCCATATGTCAGAGAATTCCTTTGTTAAAAACATTTAATGACAGTTACTAAATCATAACTATGACGTGCGTAGATTTTCACATTTGTTGGCAATGTAACCAGAACAAATGTGTGTGTCAGTGAAGAGGTTAAGGAATCATTTTAAAATGTCAGTGATTCCTTAAGATTGGTGTTTTATGAAGCAACTATAAAAAAATATATATATTACTTTTTGAACAATTAATTTGTAATTCAGTAAAATATATCTTAAATAGCTGTAGTTCATTCCAATTACTTTTTATAAGCTTTTTCTGTTAGTGAATACAATCAAACTGTATATTTCATTTCCAGCAGAATATTATTTGTCTTAAATGATCATAAAATTCACGTAATGTAGAGTTATTAGTCATTACCAGTTGGTTTAATAAACAGAATTATAATTTGTCAATGCTCACTCATTTAATGAAAGTAGCTTACAAATAGTAATCGGAATGAACTACAGCTATCTAAGATATATTTTAATGAATTACAAATTAATTGTTTTAATCTCCCTTAAAGTTCCTTTTTTATGCTTAAAATCCTTTGGATTTGTGGTTATTATTTCTTAAAAGGTAGAAAAGGCAGTACTTATAAATATATTCCAAAATATTAAAAAAATTGAAAGCAATGGGTTGACATTTTTATTGACGAAAACAATAAATTCATAAGTCTGCCTGGGTAGTGTGGTGGTAGTGTGCCTGCCTCCATTCAACAGGTCATGAGTTTGAATCTCGTTTAGGGTGAGTTACTTGGATAAGGTTTTTTTGGGAGTTTTCTCTTATCCTAAGAAGACAAATTTCGAGTAACTTTAAGCTCCATGGACCCTGATATCATTTGAGCATCGTTTCACCAATTTCATTCATTGTCCGATATGACCAACCAGGTTAAAGGACATTAAGCTACAAAAAAAAAAAAAAGAAAATCATGAGAAATTATTTAAATAATGGACATTGCAGACATACAATAATTATGATACAGTACTATAATATAAACTTTTTTACCATGTATGTAATACTTTTACTATGGTGCTTAAAATGCATAAATTAGTTGAGATCAGTTAGTAGTGTTACAAAATTTAATGTGAATTAAATACAATAGATCATGGTAATGAGATTACATCTGAAACTTGGCACATGCACCTAGTTAGCATCTTAAGAAATATTGTTTAAATACTCAGCAACAAAGGAGAGAAAGTAGACTGTAATAAAAATGTCAACTTTGCTTTTAAGGCTAATAACAAAACCCCTGTATATTCAACTTTACTCTTCCAACTGGGTACAAGCAAGTAAACTTAATTACAGTATTAGAAGTTGGATAAATGTGCAGCAGATTATGATTACTTAATAGGCTAAGTATATTGAACCTTTATTAACACTGTTGCTCCACAAATCTATTTTTAATCAGGGCAGGTTTTGAGAGCATAATTGCTCTTATGCTTAGCTGATAGTAGACTAAATGTGATTGAAAATGGTGCAGAGGAGGGATCTGTTGTTGGAGATATGAACTAGTACAGCTTGTCCAATGTGTACAACTGGCGTTCATGACTTGTTCTTATTGTTTATCTCTACTAATATTATAAAGAGAGAACATTTGTTTGTGTATGGAGGGCAATCTCAAAAACTGCTCAACTGATGATAATTCTTTCACCATTGAAAAGTCTGATTCGTTCTGACAGACATAAACTTATATTTAATTCATTTCATAAATTACTAAAAGATTGAGAAGGTTTTACAAAGAGTCTGAATCCTAAAACATTGGAGTTATAAAAGAACATGCTTTCAAAGAAGGCTTTGGCTTTTAGTTGAGAATGCCATGGAGTAGAAAATGATTGTTACTCCAAAGAATATAAATAGTTGCTGTACACAATTCCATGCAATAAAATGTAACAAAATCCAGTTATACTTTATTGCAAGGAATAGAATAGATGGCCATTACATAACACTTCAGCAAATAGAAGACAGAGTTAAAAAATTGAAATTAATCCTATGTTATATTTGATTGTCATTTATCAAATACTGCAGATGTGTATGTAATGAAACAGTATCCAAACCTCTGGATAAATTTATTCTATTCAGTAGATATATGCACCAAAGTTTCTGGATGCCATAACCTTAAAAATATCATGAAAGAAAGTTTTGATCTATTTCCTTTGAATTTGTGTGGTAACAAAGTTCATTAGCTGGACATGCTAAATAATTGTATAAGGAGAGAACACTGGAGCAAGAGAAATCATTGAACAGATATTTTATATTAACTGATAAGATTATTTTTCATGATGGACTTGTTTGCAGAATTGTTGATTGGTTCTGGGAGTACAGAATTTTATTTCATTGTATGTGTATTCACATTGTATATGTGAAAATTGTATAGTTTTTACATGATTAAATAATTATGAAATCAAAAAGAAGGTACAATGATTTAAATTTGTACGTGACTATTCGATTGAAAATTCTATATGTTGCGCATAATTTTCAAAATTCAGACTTCTGATAGGTTAAGGAAGTCAGATGTTCCACCATTGTTTTACATTCTTGAATAACAGGGGATTTTTCATCCATTATTCAGAATAGTTGGCACTCCATGAAATTACAATTATATGGGGTAAAAGGGAGAATTAACTGTAGTATCTTTCTACATCATTATACAATAATTTCATAAAGAATGTGAGGTAAATTAATTCATTTGTCACTGGAGTTTAAAATGCTAACCATACTACAATGTTGGGTAAGCCAGTTAATGAAAAATATTTTCTCCCAAGTTGACATTTCAAGGGGATTTTAAGAATATTTAAACAATTAGGTATTACATCAATGTTGCTGATCTATGTTCAAAAATTATTTTAAACTGCAGACTTATCTGTCGGAATTTGATGTTCATGAAATGATCCTTTATTCTTGTATCTATGTTCTTTTTGGTCTTTCAAATGTCTGGTCTAGACAGTTTATTTGTTATTAGTCAACTCATATGACTTAATATTTTAAGTAGCAGTAACGTGTGTTTTGCCAAATGGATTGCCTTTTTTACAGTTAGGTATAAGATCCTAACTGTCCACAAAACCAACCCATTATGCAGAAAAAAACTAAGAAGGGAGTCCTATCATAAATAACAAAATCTGTTACTGATAAAAGTGGGATGGTAATTGGGTATTCATTTCCTCAGAAGTACCATGCACTCATATTTTGTAATGTTTTATTACATGTTAAAGGCTCTCTCATTTGAACATTTAGTTTTCTGAACATTTAAGATGTAGCAGTTATACATTGAAATGTTTCATTGTTGTTGTTATTCTAAAAAGTAATTAAGTCCAGTGAATTAAACCTCTACAACTGTGCTAATGAGAACCTCCCCTCTGAACTGTAATAAATGAGAAGATTGTTAAGTTGCAAAATGATAAAATGAATCATTAAGGTTGTAATGAAACTTAGTTAACCGAGTCATTCTTTAAACTTATTTGATAGTTCTTAGCTTTTTTAGAACTTAAAACTTAGAAGTTTTGGGTTCTCAGATTTTGGTTTCTGTTATTCACAGCTTTCAACATATTAAAATGGAATGGAAACCCGAGAAACCTGATGCTATTTTTGGGTTAATTAGAGATTATTACAGATCGCTTACAGTTTTATCTTGAACATGTTTCAGAAACCAATAATTTGCATTTTTAACCTTTTTTTGATTGATGTAGGAAATTGTATATACACCTACAACAACAATTTGGGAATTGAACAGATGTTGAAAATGGAGACCATTGAACTGTGAAACATGTTTCTAGTAAATTAGATGGCCTGTTATTTATGGACGCTCTTTAACTGCTTTGGTTCTCAGCGTCCCATTCTATATTGGGCGTGAAAGATCGCTTAATTTTGCTCAGAGGCCTCTCTTATCAGGCTTGAGGTTCTTTTACGTGCCGTAAATCTACGACACGGGACCCACAGCTTTACTTCCCTTCCGAAGGAAGCCATGCTAAGGATTATTACGCCCGAAAAAATCCATCGTCCTCCGCCGGCTTTGAACCCGCGACCTTGGGTATATGAAGTTAGCATGGTAACCATTACACCACGGAGGGCAACATGTTTCTAGTATGGCATTAATTGACTCAAAAGTAGTATTACATTATGCTAATATCTTGAACCTCATAAAAAGACAGTACTAAATTTTATATTTAAGGAGGAGAAGGTGCTGTGTATTTCTGTTGGCCAGCTTGCTTTTGTTTTACTACAGAAGCAGACTTATTCTCAAGGATGTCAGGATTACTCTGAGAGAGATTATCTTTCACTATTTTATTCCCAAAGTTGTGTTCCTTGGCACTCTTTTCTGCAGCATTAATTTGCAATGATGATTTGGTTTGGAGAGTAGTAGATGGCTGGTATGACCCAACAGTCTCTAAATTATTATTTCTGTAACGTCCTGTCAAAGGTAGCTCATCCTGTCTTCCAAGAGATGAACCAAAGGTTACACTAGCATGGAACCGTCGTGGTTTCAGCCCCATTTATTTAGCATAGAGTAAATTGTTGCAATCAGAGATTATTCTTCATCCTGCAGGAAGAAAAGTTCCAATTGATAAAAGAAAGTATTAACACATAAATAAATATTAGCATCATAATGCTTATCAGTAAAAGTAGAATTTATGTTTGTATTTCAGGATCCTTTATTAATGGTTTTTTTTCCAATTAAAAGTTTAAATTCTTCAGTACGTATTGAAACAATTGGAAATATTATCCAACCAGCTGTTATCCAATGCTATGTATTTGCAGTTTTAAGTATATTCAAAACTCATTAATTTGATTAGTACCAAAAAAATTGGTTACTGAAAATATTTGAAATATTTCAAATTTAGTGTACCTGCTCTGTTATATGAAATCTAATGTTGCATTTACTGCACAGGTTTAGCCACTTAAAATCACCACCTTAAATAGCTTGTGTATTTTTATTGAAATTGACAAGAAAGATTAAAGGACATCAAGACTAAAAGTCTAGCTTGTAAAAAATTGAAATATTTTAAAAAAAGCGCCTTCTAAGCACAAATATTTTTATTAATGGGATAGTAGCCGTAAGGTAGCAGATATAAAATTAAATTAAATAATATTTGTAAAAGCACTATTAACTGCATGCTTAAAAGTAAAATAGTTAATGAGCAAATTGCTGTTGAGCCTTTGCAAATTAAAGTTAAATGAACAGTGTTTTGGAATTAAGCATAGATCTTTGAATGTTTTCTCAATATTCCTTTATTCATTTTGTTTAAAATATGAACATTTAATTATGATTTCAGTAGTTCTAGTTATTATTAATTATTATCTAGATATATATATATGAGAAATATCAATGATCTAATTTTGTTTTAATTTAATAATTTCTGTCATACTTTTGGTTAATCTTCAAGTTTTGCTTATTAAAACAAAGTTAATGATATCAATGCCCGCCTGGGTAGCGTGATGGTAGCATGTCTGCCTCACGTTCAAAAGGTCGTGAGTTCGAATCTCGCTTAGGGTGAGTTACCCGGGTAAGGTTTTTTATCAGGGTTTTCCCTTATCCTGAGAAAACGAATGTCGAGTAACTTTAAGCTCCATGGACCCCGGGATCATTTGAGCTTATCATCAATTGCATTCATCGTCCGATATGACCAAACCAGCTTAAAGGACGTTAAAAAAAAAAAAAATGACATCAATATACTGAAAATAAGAGTAAAATTACTTTTTTAAGACTAATGTTTAAATTGTTACAGTAAGATTGAAGGAAATCTCAATTAAGGGTTATGTTATAAAGTATATAGAGGTTACAAGAAGTACATAAATATATTAGTGAAATAATGTTCACAATGGAAAGACCTGTGACTTATACTAGCAAAAATAGATGGTGGTTGAATGTATAGACCTTGCTCAGCTGGGTTATGTGCGGATTATATGAATCTGTCACTGAATCTCTTTTTCTTTAAATGTGCTTATTATTGACAGGATAATGTATTAGTGTTCAGCACTTCATAATTTTATTTAAATGTACTGATCTTTACAAACCAAATCTTTGTTGGAGCACTTATTTAGAAGACATTTGATGCAGTTGTAAGAATACTTTCACAATGCAATAGTAAAATGTCATCAACAAACACTTTCATAATACCAATTGCATGTTTTATTATATAAACATCTGTGATATTCTCCATCTTAGGCCACTTCTGTGGTGTGGGGCTAGCATGTCTACCTCACATCGGGTAACTCTTAAGCTCCACTGACCCCAGGCTCATTTGAGCATCATTTCACCCATTTCATTTATTGTCCAATATGACTTACCAGGTTAAAGGACGCTAAATTTACAACAAAATTAATACAAATTAATAAAATCTGCATAATCCTGAAGGATGACTTTAGGTTGATTTTGAAAGTTATAACTGCACATACTTAGTACAGGAATAAGTTTAAACTGTAATAACATAAATGTATATAACTATATACATACAATTAATTCTCATTATTTTTTGTGGCTGTTCTGCAAACAAGCTATTCTTACAAAATATTATTCTTTTATCTCATCATGCTAAATGAGGTAAGAATGTAGGCCAAGGTTCCCCGTGAGCTGTCGTGCCATGGAGTAAAGTAAATGTCATTACTTAGTTCCTTATAAGTGGAAGGAAAATAAGGGAATACATTAGGCTAAAGCAGTAGGCAAACCTTTTAAAAGCTGGTCACTATGTGAAATGATTGAAAGTCAAGTCTCTTTAAATGTTTAGGAGTCAAACAAAAGAGAAACAAAACAAAAGTTGACTACCCACTTGAGAAAAGTTTAAGTGGTTAAAAATTGAAATCAATAACAAAGAATAACTTGGAAACAGTTAACTCTACAAAAGAAAATTGATATGACATAAATTGTGTGTTTTAATGAAATCTACATTACATGTACAGTAACTTTTTGTTTATTTCTTACGATGTACCGTTATATAAAAGTCTTCTAGAATGAACAGGTCTTCTTCAGAGATTATTCCCAGAAAATTCAAGCTATACATTTTGTTTGTCATAAAATTGTCTTAAATATATGGTATTTTAATCAAAGTAATTAGTGCCACTTTTAAGAAAATCCAAATTTTCTAAAAATAAAGTTCCATGTAGTTGGGGGTGGGGAGATTTTCCTGAAAATCTTTGAGTCACATCCTTAGAAGATATTGTACTTAAATATTTATTTTTTGAGTAATGCTCTCCATACCCACATGCACACACACAGACACACACACACACACACACACACAGACTGTTTTCTAATAATGCTTGTTTTGGATTCAGGAGACCCTGAAACATTTATTGCCAGTGAAATCACACTATCAAATTTTTGGTGGAATACAATACCTTCTATACTTGCTATATACATTGTAAATATGTGCTAGAGAAAGTAAAAATGAAATCATTTGTTGGGATTATATTGAAGCATGGCTTTTGGGATTCAATTTTCACCCATGTGATGTAGATGATATATTCATTTGTTTAAATAATGTTGTATTTGATCAATTATAGGTTCTAATTGTAATTCTTTCATTACTGTATATCTATGTTGTCAGCATTATTGATGATTGTTTCTATTTTCCATGTTAAACAGTTGATTCCGCATTTAGTTATTCTTTATTTCTGTTGTTTTCTCTGTCATTTATTATAGGTTAATTACTTTTGTATATATTGCTCTATTAGTGAACTTCTAAAAATTAATTTTTACATATACACGTCAGGTGAGCACATGTTGCAGTTGTATTTCAACTCAAAATTAACACACTATGTATCTCACTATGTATGCAGGAAAAGCTAAATCAGAAGCTCAGGCTTTTTGGTCATGGATTCTACAACTTCAACTCAATGCATTATTGCATCTTGTTAACCATGCATAATGCATTGAGGCCTCATTTATTATTTCAGATTAGTTTACCCTCCCTCTCCCATGTAAAAGTTTGTTTTTTTCTTTTGTTTTTCTAATTCATTTTCTATTAATATCCAAAATATCTTAAAATGCTAATAAGATGTTTTTATTATTATATTACACCTGTCTGAGATAAGGAAATTATTAGGCTGACTTTGTTTTCACCAAAATTTGAGATCATTGAAATCCATGTTTTATGGTGGAAAATGTATATATCATAATTTCCATTATTTTACATATCAATTTCAAGTTTAAAAAAAAAGGACAAAAAATAATTAGCTAAATAGTGCAGATAGGTACTTATCAAAAATGCCATTTTTACTTTCTTTACTAAATATAGAGTACATAGAAAAGGTATTGCATTCCACTCAAAAATTTGATACTGAGATATGTGGGAAATACACGTTTTAAGACCCTGCATCCAATAAAAGTATTTTTAGACAAAGGTCTGTCCATGCAAGAGAGAGAGAGAGAGACAACACAATAACTCAAAAACAAAAATTTGATAAAATACTGAACATGGTATTTAAGTTTAGTATCTTCTGAGGATACGACACAAAGATTTTGAGGGAAATCCCTTCATCCCAAACTAGCCTTTACAACGAAAACAATTAAGAACATTTTGATTTTCTTAAAAATGGCTCTAAAATTTTTTATTAAAATGCTGTATTAAAGATATTTATATGACAAATAAAATATATATTTTGAATTTTCTGGGAATAGCCTTTGAAGACCGCTTCATTCTGAACGAATTTTGCATAACTGGTAAACCATAAGAGATAGACAACAACTGACTCCATAAAAAATGTAGATCTCGTTAAAACAAATTGGTTTCAGTTTTAAAACACTTAACTTTTCTCATAAAAAAATTTGTCAACTCCTGTCTATTCAAAGAAATGGATTTTAACCACATAAAACTGGCTTTTGAAATATTTGACTATTGCTTTATCCTAGTGCACTCCCTTATTCCCCTTCTTCTTACAAGGAAGCAAGTACTAAGACCATTTATGCTAATGTTTATCTTGTTTATCATGAAATAGAAGAATAAGCTTTACAACAATATAACCTGAAAGAAACTGATCTAGCATTATGATATTGGGAAGCAAGAAGGCGCTCGGAAGAACTCCAAAACGCTCAGCATTAGCAACCAACCAACCAACCACAATATAATAGCATACATAAATTAAACATCCTTCCAACTTGAAATTGTATACTGTGGAGAATAGGATTCTACAATGAATTAGGATCATCTTATGAAATGTCAAAATCTAACAGCTACAGATCTCTCATTGCGTTACTGGGAAACAAGAAGGCAAATGGAAGAACTCCAATATGCTGAGCATTAGCAACCAGCCAACCAACAATATAATTTCATCGGGATAGTGACACTCGCCTCACTTGAAATGAAATTTACAAAACCTATGTTTCAAGGACATTTGCTCTCTTCTTCAGTTGAAGTCCAACTGATACTTGGGATTTGTGCTCTGTGGTCCATTATGGTGAAGCCATCTGGTGTTTTCAACAGAAGTTCGTACTCAAGTGGCAGTATTCCAAAATTCATGAGCTGGTCTTTGTGTTATGTGATGAGTGCTGCCAGGTTGCTTACAAGTTTAAGCAACTTTATGTAATTTTCTACTTTAGGGTGTGATGCCCAAAAATGGTGTGCCACTGCCGATTTATCAATCTGTTTTTGTTTAATGTTCTTTTAACCTTATTTCCAATCTTCTTTTTGTTTGACCATTGTAACATAATTTCAGTCTTTACAATCAATTTTGTAGATGCCTGATCTCTAGTTTGTAGGTGTGGGGCTTTGATGTCTGTTTGCAGTGCATTTTTTATGTTGAATTGGTTACTTGAAGCTAGATTTATGTTGTATTTCTTGAAAATGTTTCCAAATTTTTTATCTGCTTTTGGGTTATAAGTGCATTTTTATATGTAACTTTTGGTTTTTGTGTGGACAGAGTGGTGACAGGTCGTGCCATGGCTGAATAATTAGACCATTTGCCTCTCACCTAGACAGCCTGGGTTTGATCCCAAGGGACCACATGTGGGATTTGTGGTGGACAAATTGACGTAGGGGCAGGCTTTCTCCGGGTTCTCTAGTTTCGTATGCCATCGCATTCCACTAATGCTCTATCTTCATTCCATGTATCAGTGTCATTGTCTCCAGTGCAACAAGTAAAAATCTGATGTGTACCATTCACATGACTTTCTCTACATCTCTACAACAAAATTATTCTTAAAAAGTTTATGCTTCTATTTACTTCATGCTAATCTGAAAAAGTTAGCAGAAATAGTCTTATTACTTGCTTCCTTGTAAGTAGAAGAGAAATAAGAGAGTACCATACATTAAAGTGATAGTCAAAAGCTGGTTGCTATGCCATTGAAGTTCCTTTGTTTGTATGGACAACAGTTGACAAATTCCTGTATGAGAAAAGTATCAGTTTTTCAAAGCAGAAACCAAAAACGAGGAATGTCTCAAAAACGATGAACTCCACGAAAAAAATGTATAGGACATAAATTGTGTGTTTTAATGTGCTCTACATTTTTCGTGCAGTAAGTTTTTGTCCATCTCTTACGGTTTAGCAGTTATTCAAAATTCCATAAAATTCATCCAGAATTCATCTTCAGAGGCTATTCCAGAAAATTCTAGATATACGTTTTATTTGTCAGATAAATATCTTTAATATACAATATTTCAATCAAAATCGTTAAAGCCACTTTTGAGAAAATCATAATTTTCAAAAAAAGTTCCATATAAAGGGTAGTTGGGGGTGGAGGGATTTTTCTCAAAATCTTCGCGTCGCATCCCAGGAAGATACTAAACTTAAATACCAAGTTTGGTATTTTACAGTCTTTTCATTTTTTAGTTATCATGTTTACGGACACACACACACACACACAGACATTTTTCCGAAAATGCTTTTTTTTAGATAAAGAGGACCCTAAAACATATTTCCGGTGAAATCTCTGTATCAAATTTTTGGGTGGAGTGTAATACCTTCTCTATACACTATGTACATAGTGTGTACAGAGAAAGTAATAAAAATGGGTGTTAAACACGTTAAAAAAAAAGAGTGTTGATCTATTATGTTAATTTCTTCATATGTTTTTCAATTTTTTTGTCAATTATGTTAGGGTTGAAACCGTTGGCTGAAGCTATGTCTCTTAATTGGAGGTATACTGTGTTGTATTCTTCTGGACTGGGTGAGATGCTGAGGAGTCTGTGTAGTGCGCTGTTGAAGATTGCTTGTTTGTGAAGTTCCAGGTGAAACTATTTCATTTTATATAATTTGTCCCTTTCCATGTTAGCTTTAGGTCCAAGTATGGTCTTTTTCTGTTTCCATTGCCTTGTAGGTTTAGTAATTTTAGAGAATCTTCTGCTAGTTTTTTGAGGATCGCTGCAAATTATCCACATTTCTAAACCATGTTTTGAACATATTAGGAAAACTGGAGGTTATGTGAGCTTCAAGTTTTCCCATGTACAGATTTGCTAATAAGGACATCAGTCGAACCACAACTGAAGAAGAGGGTGAATGCTCTTGAAACATATGTTTTGTAAATTTCATTTTAAGTGAGGTGAATGTCACTATCCTGACTCATGCTATTATACTTGAACTACTTCACTTGTTTGATGTTTAGAGGAATTTAGTGACAGTGACGGTCAAATTATACATTTTATTAATTTGTTGAGTTGGTTTTTTAACACTACGTCACTTACATTGTTATCATGAGGGACTAGTTTCGAAAGCCTATGCTTTCATTTTCAACCTCACGGGTCCAACTGATTTTTTTTGTTACTGCCATTTTTGTTAGTTTTATTCCAATTAATTTGTTTATTTGTTTAATAAGAACAGCAAATTTCATATACAAATTAACATAATATTTTGTCTTTCAGGTTCTAACATGATGTACTATCTAGAGTAGTGAAAAAATGTAATAATGTAATGTAATAAAAAAAATATTAATTCTTGATGAGTTAATGAGAGTTCTTGATGTAGAACTCTCATTGTCAGTATATACTTACAATGCAATAACCAGAAGCTTAGCCAGAAAAATATTAAGGTGGAAGAAAATGTGTAGGGATCAATTTTTTAACAATTTGTATAAAATCAAATGATAAATAGATAATAAAATCAATATGGATTAGTCCTGAGTTGAATTTTTTTTTAAATATATATTTTATATTTATAGGTGCAACAATAATAATTAAAATTAGATTTTGCTATCACTTTTTTATCCTTTTAGCAAGGGGAGGTTCCAACCCCAAAACCCTTCCCTAGCTAAATTTCTGAATATAAAACTGCTGGTGAACAATATAAAAAATAAATAAAACATAGAAAATAAAAAAATAAATAAAACATAGAACGAAAAACCCTTATTCAGACAACAGAAATAGTGTCAATTTATTGGAAACCAAAAAAGATTTTTAGTCAGCTTGAAAATTAAACTGCAATAAGTAAAATTCTTTTCCTGAAGCATAGTTTTTGCAGTAATCTCTCTGTGTGTCTGGAAAAGCATTACGCAGATAATTGGTGTAAAAAAAATGTTTGACACAATATAATTTTAGCAATTTCCAGAAAACCCTGGTATACCTTATTTTTGGTCGATGGCCCAGCTAAATGTGCATAAAATGCTCAAATAGCTTAAAATTCTAAAGAAGTTATTTTATTCAAAATGTAATTTTATACTTTGATAGGTATTGCATTCTATCCATCAAAATCATAGAGATTTTACATGAAATATATTTCCAGAACAAGAATTTTCAGAAAAATGCAATGTGTGTTTCTGTGTGTGAGCTTTAAAACTATTGTAGGATAAATGACAAACCAGTATTTGATTCAGTGCCTTCAAAAGACATGATTCAATGATTTTTCTTTAAATCTCCCCACCTAAATACAGAATCCATAGGAGATAGTAAATGACTAGGACAGAGAAAAAGTAGTAGATCTCTTTAAAGCACACAATTTATTTAGACAAACTTCTATTGTGACATCGACCATTTCCAAGATATTCATTGTTATTGATTTGAATACATGTTTTGAGGGCCTCTGAATCCAAAAAAGTATCAAAAGTTCAATGTGTGTGTGTGTGTATGTAATATAATGCAATGTTATGTATGTGTGCGTGTGTGGTGTGTGTTTTTTTTATGTATGCACATATGTGTACAGCATAACTCAAAGAAAAATCAGTTAAATATCAAACTTGATATTTAAGTTTAGTATCTTCCAATGATATGACAAAGATTTTCAGGAAAATCCATCCATCCCAAACTACCCTTTACTTGGAAATTTTGAATTTTTGATTTTCTAAAAAATAGCTCTAAAAGTTTTGATTAAAAAGATGGATACATGGCAAATAAAATGTGTATCCTTAAATTCTTGGGAATAGCTCATAAACTCCTCTTCGATAGCTCATAAACTCCTCTTCATTCTGAATGACTATTGGTAGGTAGAGAAGGTTTTGCATTCCACTCAAAATGTTGATGTCGAGATTTCACCAGAAATGTGTTTTGAGGTCCACTGAATAAAAAAAAGGACCAATACCAAATTTGGTATTTAAGTTTATATCTTCCAAGGATTTGAATATTTTCAAGAAACTCTTCCGATTTTTTTTTTTTTTTTTTTAATTTGTTTTCTCAAAAATGAGTAATGATTTTGACTAGAGATGTTTACATGACAAATAAAACATATATCTTGAATTTCTTGGGAATAGTCTTTGAAGACCTCTTCATTCTGGATGAATTTTGTATAACTAGTAATCTGTAAGAGATAGACAAAAACTTACTACACAAAAATTGCAGATATCATTAAAACACACAATCTATACATATGCATTTTTTGAAGTTAGCCTTTTCCAAGATATATTTTGTTATTGGTTTCAATTTTAACCTACTTATACTTTTCTTAAAACAGGAGGTCATCTTTCGTTTCATCTCTCTTCTTGTACTCTTGGCTGTGAAAAGCAAACCAAATTTCAACTGTTTCACTTAGCAACTATCTTGTTAAAAGATTTGACTATCGCTTTAGCCTAGTGTATCACCTTATTTCATTTCTACTTAGAAAGAACTGATAAAACCATTTCTTCTAATATTCATCTTGATTACCACCATGTAAATAAATGAATTATCTTTTGTAACATAGTTTGTAGAGAAAGTCATGTGAATGGAACACATCAGAATTTTTGAAGTGGCCATCATAATGTTGTTTCAAATAATGTCATGTAAAGATATTATATAGCAGCATGCTGTGCATGCTGTTTCATTGGCAGACAGTATATAGCAGCCCCAATTTAAACATTTTAGTTTCCTGTATCCACCTACAATGAAATAACATGAAACTACTGCTGCTAATGTTTATCTCAATTAAGATTAAGTAGTTAGAAAAATAAGCTTTTTAAGCATAGCTTGAAGAAGCCATGATAGTGGATAGAGAAAGTGATATACATAAATGAAATACATCATATTTTTGTTCCTGTTACACAGGCGCCAACACCCACCCTCTCAGAGTATGACATAATGCATTTTATTGCACACTTCTTTTTTTAATTTTGAAGGCAAGGACTAAAGTAAACTGGGGATGGCCATGCTGTGGCCAAGTGGTTAGACCATTTGCCTCTCACCTAGACAGCCTGGGTTCAACCCCAAGCAACCACATGTGCATTTTGTGGTGGACAAAGCAGCACTGGGGCAGGTTTTCTCTGGGTTCTCCAGTTTCTTCTGACATTTCTATCCACCAGTGCTCCATTTTCATTCTAGGCCACACTGTGACCAAGTGGTTAGACCACTCGCCTCTCACCTAGATGGCCCAGGGTCGATCCCAAGCGAGTATGTGAGATTTGTGGTGGACAAAGTGACGTAGGGGTGGATTTTCTTCAGTTTCCCCACCATTGCATTCCACCGGTGCTCCATCTCCATTCCATGTATCACCAGTGTCATCGCCTGCAGAGCCATGGTAGTAAAAGTGGGCGTTAAATACTATAAAGATGATAATAAACTGGGGGAAAACAAACAAATCTTTATTGTGATTTGAAGGGGGTTAATCGCATCAATCTCTCCCTCTTCTGCTGCATAATCAAGATTTGAAAGATGTGATCATTAAATTTCAAATGTGCTGTTTTGATATCTTATATGTCTGTTAGTTATTTTGAGAAATAAGTATAATAAAATCATGAATTATTGAAAGTGACACACACGCTCACCTGCTCACCCCACACGCATGCTCTCGCTCGCTCTCACACACAATCTCTCTCGCTCTCTCACACACACTCTCTCTCGCTCTCTCACTCTCTCTCACACACACTCACAGGTAGAAAATCCATACATAGAGCAGTTCAAGAAGTTCCTATGCTGTTAATAAAACTAAGATTTTTATTTATTTCTGTGTATATGATGTGTGTGCATGCATACTTTGTTCTTATTTGTTTTTTTACGACATTTGAAATGACATAATTTGGCACATCATATTAGATGATGACTAAGTTTGAATGAATGACCGACCACCCCAAAAGAGCTAAGAGGATACTACTAAAGACAATGTTCTTCCTTAAAAGGTTAAACTTCAAACAAAAATCTACAATCACACTGCTTGATCTGCCCAGAATTAAAAACCAGGTTAATACCCTACAAGGAATATCTTTTGTAGTACTTACACAATATTTGCTTTTCATAGTTTTAGCCTAACTGAGCTCAGAGGTAGAATTCCCAAGTTTAGTTCCCAGAAGCTTCTAATGCTCCAGACATACCTTTTATCTTATCCTTTGATACTTTTATCATATCTCATTTACACTTGACAGGGCATCTGCAGTTTGAACTTGCTTCTAATGTTATCACTGTAGATAAAGGTTCCAGCTACCTATCATTTATGTACACAACATTGTTAATTGATACACCTACTTAGCTCCATTTATTCTTCTTTTTATATTAATAAAATTCCTCGGCTCAACTCCATTGATGTGGCATATCTACCTTGTATTCTAGAGGTCCCAAGTTCAAATCTCAGTTGAGATAAATTACCTGAATAAGGCTTTTAATCATGGCTTCTCTTTTTGCTCAGAAAGTAAATATTGGGTCACTGTAAACGCTGTGGATCTCAGATTTGTTTTATTTCATATATTCACTATTCAGTATGACATCCAGTTAAAGGATGTTAAAAGAAAGAAATCTATTGCATACTTTACTACTGCTACCATCTTATAAACAGAATGCTTCAAAATGATGTTAAAAATTTACGGGTGATATGTTCAAGCTGCAGTGATACAATGAATTTCTTCACTAAGCTATCAACTGCTGGGATTCCAAAGTACTAAGTGGTCCTAATGTTTCAATATTAAGATATTTTCCAGGCAACTGCAACCAACAGTGGTACTCGGATCCCTGAGGTTGAAAATGGAAGCAGTGGCTTCCACAACTAATCCCTCACAAATAAAATGTATAAATGATATGTTAAAAACCAACTTCACAAATATATCCATATAATTTTAATGGCACTATGATTAAATTGCTCTAAACATGCACCAATTCATTTGATTTAGTTTTATCAGTAAGTGCAAAATGGTTATAGAATTTAAGCAACATTTTCACATAGGATCACCAGCAGTTTGTCACAAGAAAAGTTAATGAAGATGAAACTACTAACAACATTCTGCATTCTTGGAGAGAAGAATATTGCTTATAGACCAGTATGGAGCTGACATTATGTGTAATGTAGATCAATCTGTCATCAATAAAGAAACACATTCTGATACATCAACACATTTGATTGACATCATATGAAGGTGGTGCTACACAACCACAAAGTGCACAGACACATTTATTCACAATTATTTTGCCTATGAGGCGTCTCCTTCCCTGAAATCAACACCACCGTGTCATAGTGTAAAAAGGGTAAAAAGAAAAATTAATTGAGCAGTTATTAAAATCTCAGAAAATAACCAAAGACTTTTTTTTGTATATCTCTGAAGTTTTATTTCAAATTAATTACTATTGTTTTGCAAAATGTTTGAGTGAAGTCAGCCAAATAAGCAGACAAGCAGCATTTAAAACAGAATTGTTATCAGAAGAGAGTATTAAACATGCTTATTAGATACAAACATACAAGATCAATATATTATTTTTCATAAAGGAAATAATTGTTAATAATTCCTGTACTTATTTATAAACATAAAAAGGAAAGGTGAACTAATAAATCATTTTAATCCAGTTATGCATTTTTTTTTTTTTTTCTTCCCAGTCTACCAGGTGGAATATCAGTAGGACGATCAAACATCAAACAAGTCGCTGAAAAGCGTCGTGTGGAAATTGAACGCTTCCTAGACACTCTGTTTCGTATGGCAGATGAAATTGCTCATTCAGATCTTGTGTACACCTTCTTTCATCCATTGTTACGGGATCAACAAGAGGCAAACATTCATGCCACCAAAGTCAAAGGTAAAATTTCACACATAAATGTTTTATGTAGATGTAATGAGATGGAAATATCAAAGAGGAAAAAAAAAAAAAAAAAACAAAGTTCAGACATAATTGGTAAATATAATGGAAGCATTGTAAAGCATCATTTTTCAGGTGAAAGTGTATGGATATTAATATCAATGCTATTGCGGTATATCTACTTCTGTTTATTTGTGCTAATTGCAGCATAAAGGTATACTTGAATACAATTTTATTTTTAAAGTAATTTATAGTTTAGCACTTAATATGCATTTTCAATAAATAATAAATTACTTTTGCTGTCTTAAATATGAAACCAGTAAAAACCGGGCGAGACATCAGGTGACATTTCATCTAATCGACCACAGCCTACAAACCCAGAAACCTCTGCATTTTACTGGATTAATGCCGGCCATGAAGGCCTAAGCATGTATATTAAATCTCAATGTTCTTTACCTCAGAAATATTAATTTTAATATCTAGACATTCTGACCATAAATCTACTTTCTCTGGCATAAAGAAGAATAAAAGAAAGAACTTCAGAATATAAGCTAAAAATTTTAAATGCTTAAAAACACAATCTTCATCATTATTACTTAACAACATAATTGTTTTCTGACCAAATAATAAGGTCATTATATGTTTAATTTATCTGATTTCAAAATGTTTTGCAATGCAGAAAAACTGTTACTCAGATATTCAAACAAGGAATTTAATACAACAAATTAAGCAAATACAATAATTACTAAATAATGAGTCACACTCTTAACTTCTGTTTAAAGCTTTTTAACTGGAAACATGTTATTGCCAGTAATAGCTGGTGAAACATGTTTCTAGGTAAAAACCTTTAAAGTGAAGTTAAAATGTGACACATTTAATAATTAGGACATCTGTATTTTATTTATTTTAAAAATGAAATAATGTAAATTAATATTTAAAGGTTTTACAAAATATTTTGCTTTAACTGTCACCTTAATGTCTTAAATTGTAATAATGTGTGAAGTGAGGGGTGATGATCTTGACTTCAGCTGTGCAGGAGAAATACAGCAGTGAGAGTGAGCAATTGCTGAAGTAAGCATATTGGAATTAGAGGAGGGGAAAGGAGAGATGGTGATGCATGAAATGAGAACCAGATACAGAGAAAAATTAAAGCAATTCAAAGGGGAAAGAAGGGGTTCAAGATAGGAACTAGATTTATCAGTAGTGGTGTTTAATGTAGAAGGGTTATGGCCTAAAGTGTTAAACAGTGAAGTGCTTGAGTTGCTGAAGTTAAGGGAAGGATTGCAGCACTGGCAGAGTTTGAAAGGGTAGGGAGAAAAGACGTAATAGTAGAAAGAATGCTTGAAGTTCCTAAAAGATATAATAGGAAGAGAGAGAGTTGGTACGGGGGCAGAATTAGAAGAAATAAGCGAAGAATATTTGGGTATTAGAAAAAAATAATAACAGTGGATTTTGGAAGTAAGTGAGGTTGAGGATGGAAGACATAGAGAAACAAGAGTTATGGGCAAATTTTGAGGATAAAATTTCTTTGAGATTATATAAGATGGTTAAAACAAATTGGGGGGAAGGAAAACTATGTAGACATATGTAAGAAATTGGAAAGAATAGGTCTTGCATGGATGTGGAGAGGAATATTAGGTTAAAACGAATAGGAAACAATTATCCAGGTAAATGTATTATATATGAGAAATCAGATGATATTCTACATTGTTTAATAGAATGTAAAAAGGTCAAAAGATGGAGAGAGGATGTATGGAACAAAGAATGAGATAATTTAAGCAAAGAAATAATAGTGATTAAAATGTTGGTGAGTCCAAGGACAAAAACAATTAAAATGAAGGGGAAGTTCTTAGGAAAGTAAGAGTGGATAAGGATCCTATAAAGAGAACAACAGATTGGGACAACTTAGAAATGAAGAGTCAGTTTAGTAGCTCTGCACCATGCATTCAGCTTAGGGGTTAAAGTATGGGGGACCTAGCAGGTTGATGCTCTAGATTTTAAATAGTTATTATTTGCATGTAGGTTATGCTTGTAATATTGTAGTAACAAAAGATGGAAGTAAATCACTCATTCATTCATAGTAATAAGAAAAAGAATATTTCATATGTGTATTATGCATTTATGGCACATTTATGTAAATCAGAATATTTTGATTCATTGATGAGTGAGCAGTATTTTATAATATTATTTGGTAAATTTCTAAATGTTACAAAGTGTTTATTGAATTTCTTTTATATCCATATGCCTTGAACTTTTCTTTCACTTTCTCTATCATGCTTTTGCATGCAAGATAATTTGAGTCAGAATTAAGGGTTGAAAATGGGACAAGTGTTCCCAAAACCAGTCCCAGTAAGTAATTACTAAGTGATGTTTGTGTTAGAAAAACTGATTCAAATTCTTTTTAATTAATATGAGACATCTGTTTAATATTTATACATTTTTTTTCTAAGAACCTCGTCCACAAAGAAGTGCAAACTATGAAGGGCGACGAGTGAGGGGTCAGCTGCGCCTATCTTTGCATTATCAGCGAGGAACTTTAATGGTGATGGTGCACCATGCACGTAGTCTTTCAACAGTTGCTGGGGGACAAGAACCATCTCCATATGTTAAGGTGTACCTGCTACCTGATCCTTCAAAGGTTACCAAAAGAAAAACCAAAGTTGTGCGAAAGAACTGCCACCCAACATTTATGGAAATGGTGAGATTATAATTTTATATTTTGTAATATAGAGAGAGGGCAAAGAATGAACCCCACAACTGCCCATCCTAATGACAATCATCTGGCATGCAGAGATGTACAACTATATCGCTCCCCCCTGGGGGATTTGTGCAGTTAGTGTCTAACCTCCAGTTGAAAGTTAGAGCTTAGTAGTCGAGTCTTGCATAAGTACACCAGCTATTCCACAAAGTAGTTTCCACAGATCTATGCAAATATGTCAGACAATGCTATAATGGGCTGCAGTCATGAGCAAGTTTTGAATGCAGCTCAGGGTATTAATAATAATAGTGAAATATATTTACATTGTCTTTAGTATTGCTCAACAAAATAAAAAATTGTTGGAAAGTTATAATATTTCCCATTGTCTAATGGTTGAAAAAAAGAAACAAGTGGCATTTGCTTGGAATTTGCTTTGTGACCATGGTAGAGAGTTTATCAGACTTAAAAAAGTAAATGCCAGGGCTGGATAGATCATAACCATAGATCTTAAGGTTTCTGTGGCAGTGCTCTGCTTTTAAGCCAACATGGCAAGATGCTCAAACACACATAAAATTTTCTCATTTGATTAATGTACCCAAGTAAAACTTCAAGGCAATATAAAATGCAGGATATAAATTACAGGCAATATGTAATGCTATAGGTTCATTTATTACGTGGTTTTAAAGTTAATCTCTATTAGGTTTAATATACTTTGAAGATTGATTTTTCACACTGGCTGTGAGTGGACTAAACTCAAGGGTGTTGAATCAGATTTGAAAAATTCAATGCTATTGTCAAAACTCAGGCCATGGATCTTAAGGTTTCTCTACTAATGTTCTACCACTGAGTTTTTATGGCAAGATGCCCAAATATGGATTACACTTTCTTCTCTGATTCACGTCCAGTAAGCTGACATAGCAGTCTCAAAAGCATGAACTTTCCTCTTGATGTATCAGGCATTTTTTCACCAATCCTGTATTAGGTAACTCTGAAAGGTGACTTTGATTAGAATGTATATATTAAGAGAGGATGTAGGCAAAAAATGGCGAATTTTTCAGTTTTTTTTATTTCACTAATTAATTGTTGATACATTCAGCTTTATGTTCCCAAAGTTTCGTAACCTAATTTGATTTCTTTGTGATCCAAATAAATTAAGAACTTAGGACTTTTCATGCCACTCCCCCTTTTTCTCCTTGATTATCAGCTTTGATCCCTTGTTTGTCTCTCTACATTTCTTACAGGCAAACATAGTTATAATTATAAATATTTAGAAGGTATGTTTCTTTAGTTTCTGAGCAGGAAAAAGAAGCTGACTAAAGTTATGGTGGATTTTAGGCAGTATCTAAAGTATATAGATCACTCCCTAAATAAAACAAACAAAATTTTCTTCTCATTTTCTCACATAATTTTTCACACTTATGTATCTTTTTCTTGGAAACCATTTGAGATATTGCAATGAAATTTTGTACACACATATTTTAGTCCACAGTGAGTATTTTGGCACAGGTAGTTTTCTTTTGATTTAGATTCTAGAGGTATTGTGATATGAAATACATAATAATTTGAAATAAAAAAACTCACATACTTTAAAAAATATTTTAAAAATCGTTGAAGAAAGATAGAGAAAAAACTTCTGCGCCAAAATATATTGCATAGTTCTAATACTTTATGTACACTTGTTTTCAAGCACCTTCACCAAATGCATACCAAGAAAAAGGTACATAACTTTTTTGATGTTTTGAAAATTCCAATGTAGTGTAATTTCTTTATTTATGGACATAATTACTTATAAAATAGCACAGTCATTGAAGATATCAAGACAATTAACTGTGCAAAATTTCATTTTTTTAGAACAAAAATTATGGTCATGGTAGAATTTTTGTTGTGTCGAGGTATTTCTGCGCACGTCCCCCCTTAAATAAACCCATTTAATACATCTAGCATATGGGCATCCTGACATGGTAGCTCAGCAGTGTAGCATTTATGACTATCTTTGTTAAAAAGTTTCTCAAAGCAATTTCACCTTTTTCTTGAATTGTAAAATAGCTTAATACGAGGGGCATACTGAAAGTCACAAACAACCCATTGTAAAAATTTAAGTTTCAACAATGTAACGAAACGAATTGAAGGATCGTAATCTACAGACTTTAAGCCACATGTTGACATATTGTGACGTCATTAGCTTCTATCACGTGACCACAGACAGTGTTTGAAAAATGGCTGACATTGATGTTTCGTTTCGACAGCGTGCTGTCATTGAATTCCTTGTGAAAGAAGGAAAATCTGCTCCTGAAATTCATTTCAGACTTCAACGTGCGTTGGAAGTGTCTGCATGGGTGTCAGCAGTGTTAGAAGATGGGTGAAACATTTCAAAGATGGAAACACAAGTCTGCAAAATGCACCTCGTAGCGGGCGTCCTCTAACTGCCTCTACAGAACGCAACAAGGAAAGAGTTGATGAGCTCATTACAGGAGATAGGCGTTTCACTGTGAATGAAATTGCTGCACAACTTGGAATAGGACATAGTGCAGTGCAAGAAATGATCCACAGCTAGGTCTGTGCCTGTTGGGTTCCCCATTTATTGACTGAAGACCACAAACTTCAGAGAAGAACCATTGCACAAAACCTTCTTCAGAGATTTCATAATGAAGGTGATGAATTTTTGACGTGTATTGTGACTGGAGATGAGAGCTGGTTCCATCACTATGAGCCAGAAACGAAACGTCAGAGTATGGAATGGCACCACTTGAACTCACCATCGAAGAAGAAAGCGAAGACAGTGCAGTCTGTAGGAAAAGTTATGGGAAGTGTCTTTTGGGATGCACAAGGTTGCATTCTGGTTGACTTTCTTGAACCTGGACAAACCATAAATTCTGCCCGCTACATCAAGACACTTCTGAAGCTCCATCGGGCTTTGCATGATAAACGCCCTGGAAAGAGGATCATCCTTCAACAGGATTATGCGCGTCCGCATACTGCCCGTGCCACTATGGAGAAGATCAGGGCATTAGGGTGGGAAACTCTTCCACATCCTCCCTACAGTCCCGACTTGGCACCCTCTGACTACCATCTTTTCGGTTCTGTGAAGGGGCAGATGCGTGGCCAACGCTACGAGACGCTGGAGGATATTCGGAAAGCAGTGCGTCAGGGTCTGTGGGCAACTGGAACGGAGTTCTATCACAAGGGCATTTTCAAACTTGTAGAACGATGGGAAAAATTTGTGCAAAACAATGGAGACTATGTCAAAAAGTGAAAGAAAGTCTGTAGATTATGATGTATTTGGTTTGGCTTAAAAATAAATATTAAGATTGTAAAACAGTGTTGCTCATGACTTTCAGTATGCCCCTCGTATTTCAAAGTGCTGTAATCCATCATAAAAACAGCTCTTCCCTTCTGCATTCCCTTGCCTGCTTTCAGCTATTCCATTTTGGTTAATCCATATCTCCCACAATTCTTCTTAAAGTCTAAATATTAGTTAATTTATATACTGAAGTGCTAAGTACATACATAGTTAGGACTGACCTTAACACTAGTTGGCCAGGCCATAACTGTTTCACTATACACAATTGTATACTAAAAAATTATCCTTCTTCATCTAAAACCTGATATAGGTACCATGTTTTCTAACTGACCATTTCCTCTTTATCTTCCAAAAAACTCTCCTAACCTGCTTCTGACCTTCAAAAATCTTCTTAAGTTAAATTTCATAGTTTCTCAATAACCCTTTCTTGTGTATTATATTTTCTCTCCAATCCTTTATGGCTTTACATTGAAGTAAAATGTGGTTTTCATCTTCGTCCCTCATTCCCCTTAGTTTCCAAATACTCGATCTAAGCTAGGCTAACCCTTGTATATATATTTTTTTATATATATACAAATTAAAATATACTTCTCCTTCTCATCTTCTGGGTCATCTTTTAGTTCCTTGTAAAATGACAGTTTTTCTCTCTGACCTCGGCAAACAAGATCTGCTTATTTATATCTTCTATTCTTGATCTCACTTTCCTCCAAAAACCTCTTCCAAAGTATCCCATTTTTAATTACCCGTTCCCTGATTTTCCTGAGCCACCCATTGGATATAGTATCCAAACTTTCCTGTTGGTGTATCAGGCATTTTTTCACTTAAGTTTGTATTAGGTAACTATTGGACCCAAAATAAATATTTCAGGATTTTCTTCACCATTAACACTCTCACAATTACCTCTCCTAACTGCAATAAAGCTGCTACATTTGCAGTATTAATGAGAACTCCCAGAGTTAATTTACAGATACTTCTTAATACTAAATTCATGTTTTACCAACCCTCATCTATTGCCCAAATTTCCCCTCCATAACTCACTCCAGATTCAACCAAGGCAGAATAAAGCTGTTCAAACCACTTAATATTCATAACTGACATTATATATAAACAGTTTTGTATTGCTTTCATGGCCATTTTCCCCTTAACCATTGCATTTCTCCCAGTCTCCATTACTGCTTAGCTTGATACCCAGATATGAGAACTCTTTGACAACTTGAATTTCTTGTTTTTTCATGAATCACTTTTCAGCTTGATGTAGTTTATTCCCTTTCTAACCTCATTTTTTTGCAAAATTTGTGAATCTCCCCAATAGCTAACTTTAAGTCAATCGCTGATATTGAACATAACGCCATATCATCAGCATAAAGTAACCTGGGATATCTATATTTTTTATTGAAGGCATATGAATACAAGTATACTGCAAACAAAATATCGTCCAAAAATCATCAATAAAGAGATTAAATAGTACAGGACCTAACTTAAACCTTGCCTCAGCCCTCTCTCTTATCCCACAACTCCAGTTATTTTCCTAAGCCACACTTGATGCAAAATCTGTTCTGACACTACAACTCTTGCATTGTCCCTAAATAACTTTAAACTGTCACAATAGAATACTGCATTCTACTGTCATACCAGTTGGAAACTCCTTGTGAATAATCTATTCACAGCCCAAAGAGCAGCAACATTTTTTAGTATAATACAAGTTGATAGTCTTTCAGAATAATTATCAACCAACATTTTTCCATTTTTAAATTGCTTGAACCACTTTTAACATTGGATTTGGCCTAGAGCATGGTCTCCAAATGCTTGCCCCAATATTTCATGTTTTTTTGCAGCAGTTAGAAACAAAATTTTACAAGAAGCGCTACTCCCTCACATTGCAATGTAAGCAACATAACAATGAAAAAATGCTTGCATATACTAAATGTAATGCGTAACTTGCTTGGTACACTATCTCACAAAAGATGTATAACATGTCACCAGCAGCATATTCACAAACTACTGCTTGGTCACATGCTACATGAATTTCAAGAATTTTTGGTTAACACCTTGTTGAAATACTTCTGATAAAATTCAAAATAAGTTGTGTTTTACTTGCCCTTCTGATTAAAATAATAGCTACACTACTATTACTGTATCACTATTGTAACATCTCTTTGAGTAAAAGGATTGAATTATCTACTGTGAAAGCTTTTCTAGGTAGAGAAGTTTATCAACTTCTACCTAATCAACCTAAAGTGAATAGAAGAGAAGTTTTTATTTGAATAGTATTTATGGGTTAGCATAATTTATAATGAAACAAGAAAAGTTTGTGATGCTTACACATCAGATGTTTTACTGGCTGAGCAGTTCAAAGATACTCTATTGAAAGTTATTGTAGTAGTGAAACAGCTGTTCCTCTGTCTTTGAACTCCTTTAAACATACTCATCTTAATACAGAAAAATAAAAAGAGATTCCTAAAGGAGAACTTCAGAATCCTGAAGATTTGTTTTTGAAAATTTTCTGTTAAAAATTTTAAATGCCTCCTAATATAATTTATCATAAGATGCATATTGTATAGCTGATTTTGAATGCTTATTGCATGATTGCAGTTGGAATACAGAATGCCGCTAGAGGTGATAAGAAGGCGGAGATTACAGGCCACAGTTTGGAATCATGATCCACTGCAGGAGAATGAATTTCTTGGTTGTGTGTTGCTACCTCTGGAAAGTGTTGATCTAGGCTCAGAAACAGTAGAGTGGTATCCTTTAGGAAATCTTCAAAGATGAGGTGATCCCTCTAGCAACAAGAACAACATAGCATTTTAGTGTATAAAAGTTTTTAAACAATGAAGCAAAATAACATTAGTGTAATATATAAATGAGTTGGTTGTTATAATACTTCACTTGATGTGTGTTTCAAACAATTATATTCTTCTTCAGCTCTGGACCAACTGGTGGATGTTGCTATACAACCTCTTCTTTGTCCATGTAGGGATGTGGTGTAAAAAATCTACTGAGTTAATCTGCAGATTTCAAAGTTCATGATGCAATCTCTGTTTTTATTTTCCCTACTCATAGTTATAGTAAGTAGAGGAAGTATTTCATTCCAACCTAAACTTTGATATTGAGATTATCAAAATACATTTTTAAGGCCTACTAAACCAAAAAAAAAAAAATCATTTTTAGAAAATAATCGATGTTTATCTGTCTGTGAACAATATAACTAAAAAATGAAAAGCTTATTAAATGCTAAATATGGTATTTAAGTTCAACATCTTCCAAGGATGTGACACAAATGGTTATCAAGAAAATTCCCATATCCTAAACTACCCTTAGCATGGAAAATTTTTATTTTATCAAAAATGGCTCTTAACAATTTGGTTAAAATCCCTTGTGATTATGATATTTTCACAATAAATGAAAGGTATATCTTGTATTTTCTGGGAATAGCCTTTGAAGTTCTCTTCATTCTGAATTTCTTCAACTGGTAAACAGTAAGAGATATACTATATAAAAAAGTAGATTTTGTTAAAGCACACAATTTATGACATTGAACATTTCTGATATATTACTTTCCTCAAGAGAAAAACCAGCTTTTGGCCCTGCAAAGAGTAGTAATTTAAAAGCATTCAATCTTAAAACTTAAACCCTACTGCATTCTCCTAACACTTGCAAGGAAATATGGAGTAAGACGTTTTTGAAAATATCTATTTTGACATGAAGTAAATTGAAGAATAAGCTTTTGTAATAGTAGTTTGTTAAAGAATATGTAGAGAAAGGCATGTGAGTGCAAACATGACTTTAATAAAAGTTGCACCTTTATGATAAAAATTATCCCGACACCAATTGTCAGTTCAGCTTCTTTTCCTGTAGATTAGTTTGGCAATCTGTTTAATGTTGTGGTTGTAGGAATGCATTACCTAGCACTGTTTCTTTTCCTGCAACCACAAAATTAAACAGATTGCCAAAGTGATAAAAACTACCGACAATACAACTGACAATTTTATTAGAAATTATTGAAAAAGAAAACTAATATGGATCACATCGTGAACTTAGAAATTTCTACCGCCAGATCAATTCAGAGATTCATCACACTACAGTCACCAGTTTTCACATGAGCACACTAAGAGATTATCAGGAACCATGCACCAGCCGGTCCAGAGCTGAAGATGAATACTAAGTATATAAAATGATGTGTCACAACCACCACATCATTTTTATATTAAACTAACATAGCATTTAACTGTAGGTTACTTTATCCTTTTTATGTAATTTCTGTGTATATCTTTATCATCGAAGACTGAACAGTATTTGTATGATAATGGCTTTATATTGACTTTACACAAGATGTAAACCTTCTGAATGAAACAGTGAAAAATGAAACATAAACTAATCTTATGATAAAAAATAAAGGTCCAAAGAAACAAAATGCTATAGGGAAAGGGAGAAAGTTTCTAAAGATTAACAAGTAATTAGTGAATATCTTGCAGTTTCCTGGCTATGATGCAAAGCTAAGGTTTTAAAAAATGCTTGGTCACTTGGTAGCTTGCTATAACTGATTGCTTATAAATCCCTTTGTAACTCTTCAGTAGTTATAATGGAATTAAAATTATAATGCATTAAAATGGCTAAATCTAGTCAAAACCAGCATAAAATGTTTTCCTACATATGGGAAATGTTAAAAACAAGCTCATTAACTCTTTGTGATGACTGAGATTAATAAAAAAAAACTGTAGAAATTGACCATTGTGGTTCAATGTAAAGGGGAAAAAAACAGACCAAGGGCCACTTGTGCAAACTTAAATAAATATGTAATAGACTTTTAATCTATGGTGAGGTACTAAATCGTGTTATATAACACTAGACAGAACCGATCATTCCATGCAAGGATAACTCGTTATTCCAAAGCTAAAAATGAAAAAGACTGCTGGGATGTTGACACAATTTTGACCGATATAATCATTTCTTTATAATATGTTTTTAAGAACCAGTAAGTTTGACTTAATGTGTTATAAAGGTTCTTCAATTAATGAAAATTGAAGATGAGATTCAATTTGATTAAGAATATTGCATTGAAATAATTTAATGGTTATTTAGAAGATATGACAGACAGATAAAATAAAGTTACTATAAGAGTATAAATAACATACTCAGAATTGATCAGAGTAATACTTCTAGTTTAATGGAAACAGTGAAATACTACCCAAGATAAATGCAACAAGTTACTATCAACTATATAAAGGACTGGTAACTTTATAGCATACAAAAACATCATTCAAAATGTAACATAGCCACAAGTGTGAACTTTGGTGATAGGTATTCAATATTTGGAGACTCCATAAGCTTTGCAATGTATGAAGGAGGTCTTCTAATTTGTTTTATTTCAAACATCATATTGTGTTTGCAGTATGAATGTATACTCTAAACAAATGTGGAGGTAAACTCACTTTTATCACTGTAACTTGGTATGATGCCAAGATTTGAAGTGACATTAGTAACAAATTTTGTACAAGTATAGAAATCATGGCCAGTAAAAAGTAATACTCTCAATGTCATTGCCTTGACTGAGCATTTTTAGCTATTGCGTTTAAGTATTGCCATCAGCAAAATGTGAGCTTAAGAGGAATAGTTTGCTAATTTATTATTCATATGCAGCATTCTATATTTCTGTTGATTACACTACGTGCTTGGCAAATCATTTAGATACTTGATGTTGATGTTGACAGTGACGTCAGCAACAGCTAAAATGTAATTTTCAAAACTGGAATTAAAAGGTATTTTAAGATACATGACGAAGCCAGGTGTAGTGTGTTAGCTGCTATGAGCATAGAAAAATAAAGACACCATAAACTCATATATCAGAGTAAGGCACAATTTTGCACAAAAGTAAGATTACATACTCTTAACCTATCATAGAAGTCATGCTTATATTTTGTACAACATAGTTATAAAATCACTTGTATTAAATATGCTACATCACCCTATAAGGAGATAATAATGGGTATCTTAGAAATAGCTTATGGCACAAATAAAACTATTTGAAACAAATTGTGTGTTTTAAAGAGTTCTACATTTTTTGTATAACAAGTTTTCACCTACTGTTTAAGTATACAAACTTATAAAAAAATAATTTCAAATGAAGTTGTCTTGGCAGGCCTGAAAATACAGGAAATGTATTTTGTCATGTAAATATCTTTAATATATAATATTTTAATAAAATCATTAGAGCCATTTGAAAAAATTCCCATGCAAAGGATAATTGGGGTGGGGGGATTTTGTTGGAAATCTTCATGTTATATTTGGAAGATACCAAACACAAATGCCAAGTTTGGTATTTATTTGGCTTTTCATTTTTAGTTGTGCTGTTCATAGACACACAAATTCCAACTTTTTTACTCAGGGGTTTTCAAAACCTGTATTTCTGGTAAAATCTTGGTATCAATTTTTTACCTTATCTTCCTATTATGTACTTGGTAGAAACAATAAAAATGAGTTGATGAAAATAAAAATGGAAAATAGAACAAACAAATAAAAAGAAGATAATTGGTCTGTAATTCTATGGAATGTACAGCACTGAAGATACAACTTCAAAAGATTAGCATGAAAGCAAATAGGGTAACAACAGAATAGATTAGCTTAGATTTATTGTCAACTGTAGGAATTACAAGAATTCATGACATCATCAAGGCAATAAATATTGAACAAAAAAGAATAAATATATACATGTTAAATTATACACCCTGCAAGTAATCAAAATTATTTAAAAGTATTTGCAAATTCAATTGAATGAAAACAATGTTGTAATACCAATTCTTTCACTTTGTGTTTAAATGTAGCTTCTGCTATGTTAAGTTTCACACTATTATGTAGCTTATTATATAACATAATTTCAGAATGTCTTATGCTTTTGCCAAATAATGATGTACTGTGTGTAATTATGCCTATTTCTTGTGTGATATCTATGCTTTTCACAGTTTGTCCAAAAGTATACCAGATGTTGACTAACAAATGTGACAATATATATAGGCAAGGAAATGGTTATATATGGAGTGTTTGAAATAAATTATTGCAGGAATCGCTTAGCTTCTTCCTCATTATTATTCTAATTGCTCATTTTTTTAATTTTGAAGATTATATTTTCATTATCACAGTTACCCTAATATATCACACCAAATTTTAATAAACTGTTAAAATGTGGTGAGTATAGATTGCTCAAGGTTTTCAAGTATGTAATATTTTGTATAGATCTAAACATAAAACAAAGCTGACTTAACTTAGATGCCATTTTCTCAACATGCATGCTCCATTTCAAATGTTAATCAATCTTAGACACCCAGGAACTTGGTAGTGGGTTTATAGTGCACCAATTCATTTTCTAGTTTTATTTGCAGCTTATGAACATTGGTAATGTGAATGTGACTGAATAAATGACTACAGATTTATTCTTATTTATTATATTATTTTGAACAAACCATTCCTGTGTTTTTTGTTCTAAAATTGAGATATCTATTTTAACATCTTTAATAGTACCCATTATGGCTATGGAAGTATCATCAGAAAATAATACAATATTGTTCGAATGTAGATGGTTTACTTAGTCATTTATGTATAATCAAAATAAGAAAACCTTAGGGAACTCCACAAGTTACATATTTTTTTATCAGATCTATACACTTCAGATGTATGGTTATGAGAATTTGTTTGTACTTCTGCAACTAGTTGCTCACGTAGATTTAGATACATTTAAACCAGCAGTTTGCTAAACCTCTTATACCAAAGAAATCCAATTTTTTCAGCAAAATATCATGATTAACTAGATCAAAGGCCTTAGAAAGATCTAGAAATATTTCAATATTATTTTCTTGTTTATCTAATGAACTGTAAACTGCATCTAAAAATTTGAATATGACTGTCTCAATAGATTTACCTTTTATGAATCCATTTTGCACTGCAGATAACATATTGTTTTTTAATTCATTTTTAATATCTATTATAACCTTTTCTAGTACTTCTGAGATGGAAGATAATATTTGTATTGGTCTATAGTTTTCATTTTATTCTTGTAACCCTTTTAAATACAGATATTATTTTTGCAGTTTTCATAAACTTGGGAAACACACCTGTTGAGAAGGAATCATTAAATAAATAGCAACAATAGCTGATAACAGTTTTTAAAAATAAAACCATCTACTCCATAGAAGGTTTTATTTTTCATGCTCTTTAATATTTTACTCACTTCACTAGCTGTAACCGGATAAAGGTATATTGTATGTCTATTCCTGGGAAGTTGCTCATTTGTCCAAGATGTTTTATGTTTATGTGAGAGATCATAGATTATGTTTACAAAGTAATTATTAAATGATCTTGCCACTTCTATTGGGTCCAAGATCAGCTCGCCTTCTTTATTTCTAATTGTGTGTTTCTACTTTCTTGAGCTAATTCCTAACTCTTTATTCACTATCTGCCACATAGTTTTTTTTATTTATTTTCAGAACTTTGTAATATCTTTTCCGTGCAACTATTAAAATCTGTTTATATACCTTTTTGTACTTATTCAAGTATAGATAGCTTGAAGCTCTCCTGTCGCCCTCCATGGTGTAATAGTGACCATGCTGACTTCATATACCCAAGGTCGCGGGTTCAAACATGGCGGAGGACAATGGATTTTTTCGGGTGTAAAAATCCTTCGAATGACTTCCTTGGTCCCTTGTCATAGATTTATGGCACGTAACCTCACGTAACTTCAAGTCTGATAGAGAGGCCTCTGAGTAAAATTAAGCAGCCTTTCGCACCCAATTTAGAATGGGATGCTGAGAACCACAGCAATTAAAGAGCGTCCATAAGTAACACACCATTTTTTTTATTTTTGAAGCTCTCCGAATTTGTAGTTTTGTTTAGTTAACTAAGAAATTGTAGCCTGTTAGATGATTTTATGATACCTTTCGTTAGCCATGGCTTGGACTTTTTTCACTATCTCTATCCACTTTTATGTCATCGATGTCAATATTATATTAGCAAATTTTTAAAACCATCATTTATGTCTACTGCCTCATATACTTTTTCCCATGTTTAGATCTCTAAATAAACTGGTATTAATACTACCATAAATACACCCTATTCTATACTCATTTCTTGTATCATATTTAGAATATTCAGAACAATTTCAAATGTCTGTGCTCTGTGATCAGAAACACTTGGTCAATGATACTTGTTGAGTGGGATGTCACCCTAGTGGGTATATTTATAATGGTATTGTGTTATAAAATAAAATTAATTTTTGCATTATTGTACATAATTTACCAGGGGAGAAGTCAATGTTCCAATCTTCTATTTTTACATCTTTAGCTGGTTGCAAATTATATAGAATAGCACTTAGACTTATTATTACGTTGGTAGGACCATCTGGTGCCCTATAAAGACAAATAATAACCATGTTATGTTTAGTGATTTCTATTACACTGGCTTCAAAATGTGCTTCTATACTTTCAGTTCTTATTTTTGGTATCTCCCTACTTTCTAAATTTGCTTTAGTTAATATACATGAACCACCATGTTTTTTGTTAGGTCTACAATAGTGTGATGCTAGCTTATAATTATCAAGACTTAGGAACTAGATTTGATTACTGTCCAACCAGTGTTCAGTAAGGCAAATTATATCAGTATCAATTTCACCTGAATCAAGCAAGACTCCACATGTCCTTCATTTTTATGTGTTCTATCATGGAGTCGCCCATTAACAACACTTCACTTTGTATCAATTTGTCTTTGCTTGACACCACCACCATGTTGGATTTTGCATTAGAATTTATCCACATGCATTTATTTTTCACAACTTCATGCACTTTAGGGGTGTTAATAAACTGTTCCATATCCTTGACCAGTTCTTATAGCACCTTGTATTTGTTCTCTGTCTCAATGATGCAAGGAACATTCTTCTCACTGTTGACACTTTTGCCCTGCTTTTTCATGATTGCAGAGTATAAGGCATTTTCCCTTGCTTCAGCCTTTAGCTCGTTTTCGTTTCTTGTTTCCTGTGCTGCAGCTTTTAACTTGTTTATTTTTCGTTTCTTAAGCTATTTAATTCATCTTGTGCTTTCTTTAAGCCTTTGCTTAAGATATTTATCACTACTTGTAGTAAAGCTATAACTTCACTGCCATGTGCTTCTTGCTGCCCTCATTCATCCATATTAACTGCCGTTTCCCATTCTTTTACTGATTTGCACTATTTCCTATGGCTAATGTTATCATTCATACCTCCCTTTGTTACTATTTCACCATTTTTGCTGTTTATTTCACATAATTTGTTCACTTTACTACAGATCATCACTCCACATGCCACCATCTTACAAACAATTGAATTTTGTAGCTTCTTAAAAGAAAGTATATCCACAGAAGCGTAATCTAAATAATTATAACATATGGCATTAGAAAAGTGCATAAATGGAAAGCTACTGAGTAAAAAGCAGAAATGGCTTTGTTACTGAAACATTACTATTATGAGAATAATCTTTGAATATATACTAGGGTGAGTTGCTTCTATCAGCAAATGTGATCCAATAACAAGATTCCTGATATGAAATTAGATCTGACTTAAGGTTAAATATATTTTTAAGTGAGATCATTCCAAATAAACTAATTAAATTATTCTTACTTTTCTAATTATAACAGTTACTAATTGGTTATAAATGTAAGAAATAGATTCCATTTTTAAATATATCAGAAATCTTGTTAGTGGATCACAGCTTCTTATGCAGGCAGTATGCCTCTAAAATATGTTTGAAGATAGTTTATCTTTGTTTATATCATGATCCACTATGCTACTTAACTTGTCTTCCCAAGAAGTTTTCTTTAGATATATACATAATGTTTCATTAGGCTGCATAAAAGATTTAGAAGCATAAATGTTACATATCCTACAATTTCCTTTTATTAGACACTCACTAATAGAGATTATTCATTTTGATAGTTACTTATACATGTTTATTGACTCTCAGATTACAGCTACTGTTACCATAAGTAACAATGAGCAGACTAAAATCCAAAAATTCTTAATGTCATTAAGTTGAAGGAATATCATACACTGTTTCCTTTGATGCATACTTACTTAGAAAAGGGCCATGTTGTAAAAGTAAGATGAAAATATTGAGTATGATCCCTCATGTAAGTAAAATATAAAATGTTATGTTCAACATAATTCAGGACTGATGAACACCACTCCTACAAAGTATTATTGCTTTCACATTTACGCTTTCAGCAGTTGTTTCTAACAATATGTTATCTATGACTTGTTAGGAAAAGATCACTTGCAAAAGAGATACCTATCTACAGTCTGAAATATTAAGCTTTATCATTTCAAGTTGAGATAATGACTGCATTCAAGTTTAACAGTAAACTCCTAGTGCTTGGATTTAATAGCAACAAAATATCAGAAATTTATGGTAGTTTATGAATTATGATATATTTGTTAGTTTTATTATTAGGATTATATCATAGGTTTATGTAGAAAACATACCATCACAATATAGAATGTTAGCTTGGATATTACATTTTGTAAAATTAGAATTTACATGGGGAACACTTTTAAAAATAACCTCAAGAGAATTATGATAAAATATGAAAGACACTGCAGTCATATTGGTATTACCCAAATTTTAACATTTGAATTTGAATTAATGAGTTGGCCTTATTTTATTCCATAATTTTTCTGTTTTATTATAGTTTACTAATATGCTCATTTAGTTTGCAACTGTTATATATTTCCCTTAAGGACTAGAAGTAAAGGTATTTTATTGGGTTCAGACCTTTTATGTATTTTACAATTATAGTCATATTGGTTATGATTCTTTTGCAGTGCAAAGTTTTCATTTTTCACTGTTTTGAAGATCAGAACAGCACACTCATATAAAAATATAAAGGATTACTGAACTGGTTATAGGTTCATGGTTGTGTGACATTGGAAATTAGGTTGAATGCTCATTTTAACAAGAGACTTTTATATAAATATTTGTAAATAAGATAATGTCTAAAAATGTAAGAAAGATATAATCATCAATGAAATGAGGACATTCTTTTAATACCTTTTACGTGTGCTTATGTAAGTTGTAATTTATTTAATATTTTTACTGTGTGTAACTTTATCTTTGTGCCTCATTGTTTATCTCTCAATGTTGTCAAAACAGAAGCACTTAAAGTTCATTAATGTAGCTAATGAACTAAATATCTAACTCAGTGATAGTCCTAAAATATGTTTTGTTGATAAAACGGGTTTATTGGATTTAGCTGCATTTAAATGTGTTCTGTAAAAAATGATTACATGTTATCATGTTAAAAGGTGTGATGCTTCTTGAAACATTGTAGAATGTATTCCTACACAATTTGCCTTCCATTCATACCCTGTTGTTAAAATTACACTAGTACTTTTCTGTCTCTGATTTTGTATAAGAAACACATTTATTTTGTGCAGAAAATATATTTACAGTTTATAAAATTGTTATATTTTTGTGTATGTCACGTAAAAATTTTCAATCCTAATTGCATGAACATGGAGGGTTTTTTTATGTTAAAAATTTTGTTACAAACCTTTTTTTATATGTATATATTGTGATCATCAGTGACATGTATACATGGAAACCAAAGGTAATTTGATTTATCATGTTAATCAGCATTCTTTCTGGTTGCAGAACAGTGAAAGCATTAAACCAGTTTGGCTTTTGTATTCTTGTCAGTATTTGCATGTTATATTTCTTAGTATGGCTAAGAATTTTCTTTTTAAATTTATTTGATTAAAGTCAAACCTATGGTCATATTGTGACTACAAAGTCTAATTAACGATGGTAATATTATAAAACATCATAAAATTGTGTATCCTTTAAATATTTAAGTACATTATATACATTGACATTTGAGAGCTTCAGATGAGTTGTTTGGAATGAATTCTGAAGTCTTTGGTTGCAGAATCTAGAAGCTTGATCTTCTCTCTTCCCCTTGACAGCACTTCTTCATTTCACATTATGGCTTGCTATATCCCCTCATTGCTTTCTACTTCCCCTGTGGGGCATTTCATGGGACAAGCAGTGTGTGCGAGGTACCCAAGAGCACAGCTATCACAGATCAACCACAGTAGCTGGTGCCTCGCAGACAACATACAAGATAGCCAACACTAACCTGCTGCAGCCTACTCAACTTTTTAGCACAAAACTTCACAACATCTATACACACACAACAGCCCTTCAACAATTACAGGAGACACTTCAGAACTACATGGAACAAACTCGACTCCACAGTGCAGATCTGCAGCACATAACGGACCAAGAAGCCAACACAATGCCCATTCGGGAACTACAGGAGAGACTGGACTCAATAAGAATGCCTGTGCATGGCAGACTGCATGGGAGAATGGCCATTATACACCAGCTGCTACAGAACTTCAGTGTTCATCTAAAGTCCTTCAAAGAAAGCCTCACAAAAAAAAAAAAAAAAAAAAAAAAAATAAGATTATGAATAAAATTTACTCTAGAATCTCTCACATCCACAAGCAGATTGATGAAATGTCTACCACACACTCATGCATGCATGCCTCAAAGATACAGGATAGCATGTAGGCTGCACAGAGAAACCAACATAAGATCCTCCACCCCTGAACCTTCTGATACTCAACCCACCCTTTCTCTTATCCCCTTACCATACTATTCTGAACAACTTTGATAGAAACATACTAAAGATCATCATCAACTCTTATTCTGATTTTTTGGCTCCACAGATTTCTGAACATTGTCCATAAAATACTCCAGGGAAAAAAAAGCTGATGTGTTCCATTCTCTCAATATCTCTGTAATAAATTATTGAAAAAAAAGCCACAACTTCATGCTAATCGAGACAGACATTAGCAGAATTGGTCTTATTACTTGCTTCCTTGTAAGTGGAAGGGAACATATGAGGGTCGGCTGATTAGTCCCAGGCCTCTCAATGAAAACCGCTTTTAAAAAAAGTTTTTTTTTTGCTTTATTTCTCAACGTATCTCCAGAAGGCGAATACATTTGTCATATCAGTGTTCTAATTTAATAAAACCATCTCTGTAGTGTGATTCATCAAGGTCCTCAAAATAGCTGTTTACCGCATCGTTGCTGTGAAATCTTCATCCTCCAAGAAATTTTTTGAGGTTTGGGAACAGGTGGTAGTCACTGAGTACTAGATCTGGTGAATAGGGTGGATGTTCATGCAATTCAAACTTTAATTTGCACATTTTCCCCATTGCAATGACTGAACGATGGGCCGGACCATTGTCGCGATGAAACAAACGTTGCAATAAGCTTGTGTAGTAATCACCAGTGATACTTTTACCCGTTTCCAAGTAATCAATAAAAATAATTCCCTGTGCATCCCAGAAAACACTCGCCATTACCTTGTTAGCTGACAAAATTGTCTTTACCTTTTTGGAGTTGGTTCACCTAGCGCAGTCCAGTGTTTTGACTGTGATTTACTTTCTGGAGTGTAATGATGTATCCAAGTTTCATCCATGGAAATAAGCCGTCTTAAAGCTTTACTGAGATTTTTACAGTAGAGCTCCACATTCTTAACAGAAACAGTTTTTCTTTGCAACTCTAAATCAGGTGTGAACAATTGCGGCACACATCTTGCATACGCCTTGTGAAAGCCCAAAACATTACTTAAAATATTACCTGCATGTTCTTTTGATATGTTTGCAGCCTCTGCTATCTCAAATAACTTTAATCTGCAGTCTTCCAGTATTAAACAATGAATTTTTTAAATGTTCTCTGGAGTTGTCACTTGTACAGGGCATCCAGAGCGAGGCTCATCACTAGTGCTCATATGTCCCATTTTAAATGCTGCAACCCATCTTTTAATCATTGAATATGAAGGGGCAGAATCTTTCAATGTACTGTTCATTTCCTCCTTGATTTCTTTAGGCATTAAGCGTTTCAAATGGAAGTATTTAATCACTGCTGTTTTTCCAAATGCTCCATTTTCATGAAAATTCTGAAGTTGTCTTGTTTAAAATGCTGTCATTTGAAAATTAAGCAAGCTATTGACCTGTAACTATGGGTGCAGGCTAGTCTAGAGTTAAACTATATGATGCTACTGTCTAACTGGCCTAGTGGCACCATATCTCTGTGAGGTCTGGAACTTATCAGCAGACCCTAGTACTAGGTTAAAGCAATAATCAAATCTTTTAAAAGCTGGTTGCTATGTGGATGAAATTTGTTTATTTGCATGGCCAGATGTTGACAGATTCCTGTATGAGAAAAGTTTAATTATTTTGAAACTGAAACAAATAGCAAAGAATATCTGAGAAATTATCTACTCCACAAAAAAAATGTATGCAACATACATTGTGTGCTTTAACGAGATCTATATTTTTTTGTGTAGTAACTTTCTTCTATCTTTTACTGTTTACCAGGTATGCAAAAGTCATCTAGAATGAAGAGGTCTTCAGAGGGTATTCCTAGAAAATTCAAGCTAATTATTTATTGCTCATATTGGTCTTTAATATACAGTATTTTAATCAAAATTGTTAGAGCCATTTTTGAGAAAGTCAAACTAACTTTTCATTTTTGAGTTATCAGGTTCATGGACCTTTTTCAAAAATTGCCTCTTTTTAATTCAATGAACCCTTAAATGTGTATTTCTTATGAAATCCTGATATAAAATTTTTGGGTGGAATACAATACCTTCTCTACCTCTATGTACTTAACATAGTACATGTAGAGAAAGTAAAAGAGTGCAGTACAATAAGGTTGTCAGGTACTTGCTCTGGCCACTATCTTCCCATTACTGTGGTTCTTTACACAAGCAGATCCTTGAAAATAGCATCCACGATTCTTTGGATTGCTTCAGCAGAACTGAACACTAGCATCACTGCAATAAAACATATAAAATAAGAATGCCAAAACCCAAATAAACTATATCTTTATTGTAGTATATATTAATCGTTTAAAAAAGTTCCCTGATTTTTCTCCTGGTTGTGCCATTAATACACTACGCTATCTACTGATGGCCTAAAAGTCATTTTCAAACGTGCAGAGTTAATATTAATATTAATAACAATTATATAGGTTGTGTGTTATACAATGTTTTATTAACATCTTACACATATGTTTCGAATATAATAATAATTTTTAAGTTTGCAAAGGTAAGCAATTCAGTTTTTTGCATACAATAGGGGATATGAATCTTGAACTTGCCACATAAAGGGCAGCAAGGGAGTACTATGTGCAGGATGTTTTGGTGGGATGTCCCACTTTTTAATTAGCTATAACTCTGCATCCTTACATGACTTTTAAATATTATGTACATTGTAATGATGTACAAAGTTAGGAGTTTAAGTGAATGCCAGTAGATGGCAGATGTTCGATTTCAATACAAATCAATGTTTGCCTTATGTTCATTGTTGTCACATAACCTTTAAAATGGAGTACACAACAGTGTGTATGTATTGTGAAAAATTATCATCTCAGCAATTCTATTACCATGAGTAGGTGTTGATGATGGTTTTGATTGAAAGTTGGTGGAGAAGCTTGAACAAACTGGTTCATTAGTCAGTGAAAAAGGCAAGCATCATCTGCTGTCATTAGTGCCACAGCACCCTGGACATGTTCGGAGTGATTGCTTTGCTCCCCACAAAAGTCTTTATGCTACCACAAGAGGCTGACTACTTGTTGACAATGCCAGAGAGCAACATATTATGCAAAACTGTTGCCATACAAAGTGACACAGTACACGAGCAGAAAGAATCCGACAAAATGAAGCAAGTGCTATATTGCAATTGGTTGCTAAACTTAATGGACCAAGACATATTGAAAATGATGTGGTTTACCAATAAAGCTTGGTTTCATCTCAGCCTATATAAATTCTCAAAATGCAAGGCTTGGACATCAAAAAAGGTCATTAAACAGTACTTCATACAGAAAAAACTTGGGAGTTTGGTGTGCATTATCTGGTCACAGGGTCGTTGGGCCAATTTTCTTTTATGAAACTATAAATATGGATGTATATAAGAACATTTTCACTAAATTTGTTGAGCAACTAGATGACTTAGGCAAGGATATTTTCAACAGGATGGTGCCACATAGCAGCAACTTATTCAAGAACTGTGTTATATTTAAAGACCTCCAAGATCACCAGAATAGATGTGAGGTTTCTTTTAATTTGTGGTGCCATTTCAAGGAATGAAACTACAGAAACAGACCACGAACCATCCAGGATCTCCAGACTAACATCATAGTAGAAATAAAGAATATCAATGAAGATATGCTCAGACATGAAAGCATTGTGAAATAGGCAAGAAAATGTCTCCAGGAGGAGACTTGCAGTACATCTTGTAATTGTCATTATTTCTCCCAGAGTTAACCTCTCCTTTACATTTGGGTATATTTATTTTTAGTTATTTGGTCAAAATCTAGATATAATTAAGAAGTGGAACTTTCCACTTAAACACCCCATAGAAAATATTTTAAAACAAAACTTTTATTCCTGTAATTTTGAAGAGAAAAAAAGATAATTAGGATTATAACCTGAATTAAAAATAAGAAGACCTGTGAAAGAAATTCAACAGTATTATTTACATAAGCCATCGGTGCCTTACTGGTTATCCTAAACTTCAGACTCTTTTGTTGTCTTTGGAGAGCTTATTGTAAAGTAATATTGCAAATGACATTCGCTAAAGTTAGAATTGATCTAATAAACCAAAATGTTAAAGAATTTTTTTCTTTTTCTTCTCTCTTAGAGAAACAGGAGTTAGCATTTAGAGGACAGTGAAACAAAGGAAATTATGTTGAATTAGTTGATTTAATTAGCAACTATGATAAGTTAAAGCATCATTTAGAGCATTCTTCAATATTTACAGATTTATCAAACTGAATTCAAAGTTATTTAAATGTCCAGAGGTCTGCTGGCAGGAATAAGAAAATAAGTGAAACCAATTTTATTGCTATTCCACTTCATGAGTCAACCAATATAACAACTATTTATCAGCTGTTATCTGTGTTTAGATTTGTTGTTCAAAATGACTAAGTTAGAGATTTTCAGGTTTTCTCAATATTTAAAAGATTACTTAATAGAGGCATTGTATAATATTGAACAATTGCTTAATAAGTATAACCGCAGAGACAAATTAATAGTAACTCAGACTTATATATATTTTTATATATATAAGTTGCTATATTTTTAGTCAGCTAAATGGACTTCAGAAAAAATATAATAAACTTACCCTCATTGCAGAGACAAGTCAATAGCTCAGTCTTATGACTGTTGCTATATTTTTAGCCAGTTAATTGGACTTCAGAAAAAATATAATAAATAGGTTAAATTTATTACTATCTCAGCTGCTTCAGCCTACATGCTTTCTTTTTAATATTAAATGAGTTAGCTGCCCTTTTAAATAAATCTACAAAACAGTTCTTGTGACATTGTTCCAGAGAATAACTGATCCTGAAGAAAAATGGAACCAAAACAGCAATAATGCTTCTAGCAGTTTTAGAGTATCATTGCAGATCTTTGGACAAAATTCTTCTTTTAGATTGGAAGGCCTTAGTTTTGATTTACTCAATTCACCTCTCACCAACCAAACATAAATGTACTAAAAATATTGGTATTTTAAGTAAAAAAACAAAATTATTCTAATATATAAATAAAAGTTTATAAAATGATTCTTATTATTAAACCCAAATTTTAGTTTTCTTTTAAATATGTATGTGTATATTTTCCCTCAAATTGCTAGATTAGTTAATATTCTATAGACTAAAAGTAGTGATATAAGCTACTGTACTGGAAAGTCAAAAAATTTAGAGACACTGTCAAAGAGAAAAGTGAACAATTTTCAAGAACTTGGGGGGGGGGGGGGAGGGGGACAAAACATTAACTGTAATGACATGAACCAACTTAAAAATGGCAACAAGTCTGAAGAATGTAAAATAAAAATATCAGATTTGCACTGTGGAATTGTGGTCATCATACCAAGTTAGTCAAAAATTGTGCAGTGTTTTTCCACTGGGCATGTGGACAAATGATTTCACACTGCTGCTGTAAACAAGGTCATGCTTCTGATGCAGTTTTATTCTGCTTTGGAAGTGCAGTATTGAGTTGATATGGTGTAGTTCAGTTATTACAAGTGATTTATTATTTTGTTCAGTACTTAGTCACAATGTATATTATGGCTCAGCATATGTTTTATACACAGTGTGTATTTATTTATGATTCATATTGTTAACTCAGTCAGCTTACCAAATGAAAGTATAATTTGCAGAAAGATTTGCAGATGTAAACGTTCCAGGCCATACAACAATTCATAAACTTGACAATAAATTTCAGTTGGTTTTTTTTTTTTTTTTTTTTTTTTTTTTTTTTTTTTTTTTTTTTTTTTTTTTTTGTAGTGTTTAACATCCGCTTTTACAACTTATGGCATTGCAGGTGATGACACTGGTGATAGATGGAATGAAGATGGAGCACCAGTGGAATGCGATGGTGGGGGAAACTGGAGAACCCGGAGTACACCTGCCCCTGCGCTAATTTATCCACCACAAATCTCACGTGCAATCGCTTGGGATCGAACTCGGGCCATCTAGGTGAGAGGCGAAAATTTCAGGTTAAGAAATCTAAAAGACGGCGTAGGTTCTTACCGTAGAAACATTAGATGACATGAGCCATCATTTGGAGAATTCCTCCCAAAAATCACTTGGACATCTTTCACAACAGGTACATTTCTTATGGCTCTAAGCCATATTGTGGCTTCAAGCAGATGATCCTGTAATTTGCACATTTTGTGAGTGAACTCTCAATAGTAAATACAATGACGGAATAGACCAACATTTAACATTTTTCATGAATGAGGCTTATGGATATGTGTATACACAAAATAATCGTTATTGGAGGTCTGAGAAACCCAATATTGTTCATGAAAAAAAAAAATTGGCGTGTGGTGTGCCATTAGCAGAGAAAGAGCTATACGGCCAATTTTTTTCAAGATGACACCTGAACATAAATGAATACAATTTGGCCCCCCTTTTTTAGAGAATTAACAGACAGGAAGCATGATTTTGCTTTTACTAACAAGACTCTGCAACAGTTCAGTCAACAGAACAATTGAAAGTGTGTTTCAGATCAGGATTACTATTAGAGATTTGTGGCCCCACCTGTTCCCTCACTTAACCCCCTGTGATATCTATCTCGGAGTAACTGAAAATATAAAGTGTTCAAGACAAACCCGCACACCCTGGAAGAATTAAAATAAAATATCCGCCAGGAAATTGCCAGCTTTCTCAAGATGAACTACTGTGATCGATGATAGTTTCCTAAAGAGGTACCAAAAATGTATGGACAACGATGGTGGACAGTTTCAGCGTCTCCTTTCATAAAATTGGTAAGTGAAGCCTTTAAAATTAGTTTTAAAAATGATTATGGTTTCATCCGCACCTTTCTATGATAGCAGATGGCAACAAGCGCTGAGCAAAACATCCATTAGTTCAACCATTAGAAAATGGACACTACAACTTTTATCACATTTTTTACTCTAAGAACGTCTGAATTATGAACAATACAAGAGAGCATCCCTGACTTGTGATTCCAGACTCTGAAATACATTCTAATGGAAATAAGTTTGACTTTGTATCCTTAAGATCATAGATCATTGTAATATGAGGGTTGTCTCAGAAGTACCTGACCTGATGTATAAATAGCAGCTATTTGAAAAACAACAGTGGTAAAAAGTACCAACCTTAGAAAGTATAAGTTTGAAGTGTGACGATTTTACATTGTTTAGCTTTTGTTTGGCAGCCATCATTAGTGAATGCTCTCAGTGAATTTGTAAACATGGATAAAACTGGTCATTGTTATGTGATATAATACTTTCATTTGAAAGGTCTTAGTCCAACTAATGTTAAAGCTGAGCTAGATTCTACTTTGGGAGAGTCTACTTATTTGTTTACAACAGTGAAATATTGAGTGGCAGAGTTTAAGCATGGCCGTACAAGCTGCCAAGATGAACATCGCAGTAGTCGACCAAATGAAATTACCAGTCCAGAAATTGTAAAGAGAATACACAAAGAGAATAACTCTCGACTGAAAGTGGGCAAGCTAGCAGACATTGCAATTTCAAAAAGTTCTGTACATCGTATATTGAATGAAAATTGTGAGAAAAGTTATGGGCAAGGTGGGTGCCGCATTTGTTCACAAGAACAAAAACAGCATCCTGAGGATGTTTCAGTTGAGTGTTTGCCAATGCTTTGCTGCAATAAAGATGAGTTTTTCCATTGATTCATAATAATGAATGAAACCTGGGTCCATCACTTCACACCTGAGACAAAAGAACAGTCAAAACAGTGGGTTGGAAGAGGAGAATCGGCTCCAAAGGAGGATGCATGCAGGATAATTTTCATTATCTCAAAGGAAAAGTGATCAATGGCGAATATTATGCAAACTTGTTACAGCATATGAGTGATGAAATTGAGCAAAAACAGCCACATCTACCGAAAAAGAAAGTTTTGTTTTATCAAGCCAATGCATCAGTTCACACATCTATTATCATCATGGCCAAAAACAATGAGTTAAAATTCAAATTGCTTCCTCATGCACCTTATTCGCCAGATTTAGCCCCCTCTGATTATTTTCTGTTTCCAAGCATGAAGAAATGCCTTGGTAGATGATTTGCCAACAATGAAGAGGTGTATTCTGCAGTTGATGGCTATTTTGCAGACCTTGATAGTACTTACTATAAACAGGGTATTGAAGCTATTGAACATTGCTGGGAAAAGTATATCGAGCTGAAAGGAGACTATGTAGAAAAATAAATATGTTTTCCTCAAAACTTTTGTGCTATCTTTGTTAGGTCAGGTACTTCTGCTTCAGAAGAAATCTGTTACAAAAGAATTGCTGAGCTTCTTGTGTTAATAAAGCCTATCTTCAGAATGCATACTGTGAGATAGTGAAACTATGTGAATTGTTGCCTTGTATCCTAGGCACAAGTGATTCACAAGAGACCAATACAGATCGTTTGTGCTTACCACCCCCAGGAAAAATGGAGTGAAGGAATCAAGTAGGTTATAGAGTGCAGGAAGGCAAGCAGGCCAGCTGATACAGATGTACAGAGATAAACTTTGACGTCAATTAATTCTCTTAGTTATTTATTTATTTTGTAAAATGCATATATGAAATTGAAAAGCTAGATTCTAAATCAGAATATATAAAGGATTTTTATTATAAGTTAAATAATTAAATTCATAACATTGAGACAGAAAATATTGTCACGAAGGCAATGATAATCACATAAAGGTGGTTTATTATAATGACAATGAGAAACCTACAGAGAATTATGCACAGTTCTTGTAAACAAAATTCATTTATCTTTCCTTTTTTGATGCAAACAGATCAGTCACTTTCATTGAAATTAGGGCATGTTACTTATCATGTTCTTTTCTATTGATAACATGTATTCAACCATTGTGCTTCTCTAAAATGTCCTTCTTTGCTTTAAACTCAAGAAGCATATTTCAGTTTCTGAGGTGGTCATGGGTATGGTACACACTGTCATTAATAATTTAATTAACGTGGTCTCCAGTTTGTTTTCTATAATGAACTGCAGGAAACATGTAGCATCACTCACAGCTGGGAAGTCTTGTCTGTAAATTACATCCAATTCAGTTCTGAGGCATTCTTTCTCCAAAAAGGTGTACACTTAGACAGTTTGTTCAAGTGAATAAACTGGAAATTTTATGACATGCAGCTCAAATTGTCTTGCATCAAACAGAGACACTGTAAAGTAGCATGTTGTCAAAAAAAATTTGGAGCATATTGGATTAATTATGGCATCACACACTTTTTTTGCTGCTACATCCTGTTTAAGTGCAATTTTCAATTCTCCTTTTCTTCGAAATGGTTCTGGGTCCGAAGAATCTGTCTGTTGTCCATAGATTCTCTTTCCTTTTCAATGGACATCCAAAAAGTCTCAATTAGCCGTTAAGACTGCACTACATTCACAGTTCTTTTCTGAATTTGACATATACTCAAGGTCGCAGGTTCAAACCTGGCGGAGGACGGTGGATTTTTTTGGGTGTAAAAATCCTTAGCATGGCTTCCTTCGGAAGCAAAATAAAGCTCTTGGACCCGTGTCGTAGATTTATGGTACGTAAAAGTACCTCAAGCCTGATAGAGAGGCCAGTAAGCAAATTAAGCAGTCTTTCATGTCCAATTTAGAATGGGACACTGAGAACTTCAGTAGTTAAAGAGCATCATAAATAACACACCATTTCTATATTCTGAATTTGACTATACAATATGCCAATATAAGACATGATGTTATTGGAAGACTTTCAGCTAAAAGACAAACATTGGATCTCTAAGCATACTTCAAACGGCTCGAACTTGTCAGTTTTGATTTGCTGCCTGCATTACAATCAAGTTAGTAATGCACAAAACTAGCATATCTGTATTGTTGCCAAATAATTTACTTATAGCAATAGATACTGTTCAATTGCTGTGGAATATTAATTTTCCCCAGAAGATTATTCAACTAGAGAATTTATATGGGATTTTCAGTTGCATATTTCTTAATTTTCTGTATTAGGTATGAAAAATCAGCCATTCTGTTGCCTCCCAAGAGGGCGAGAAACCATCATGTTTTGCAAATAACAGGCAAGAAAAGCAAATCAATTTATTTGTTACCTCACAGTCACAAATCCATTTTGCCTGCAGTACCATTTGTAGTAAAAGTGGCGTTAAACACAATAAGACAAATCCATTTGTTCTTTTCATATAGGTCTACTTTAAATTCTTCTCTATAATCCCTGGTTTTGGATTCAGTTATTTGTTGTATGTTCAGATGAGGTGTTGGTCTGCTTTCTTTTATTTCCACCTTCTTTTCTTTTTCTTTTCAGTTCTTTTAGTTCCATGACTTTTAATTCACCTAAAACCATTTTCTATCATAACAAAATGAAAAAGCTTACTGAAATAACAAAAGATATTAACGTGTACAAAATACACATAACGCACAGAAAAAGCACTGCAATTACTACCTATCTCAAAGCTGGATTGGAGCACAACTAAACTGTGCAATGTTAAGTATATGAGGAAGGTACCCCCACCACCACACATTTTGCTGTCCATACTGGCAGGCTATTAATTTACGGGCAGGCTCAATCTTTGTTCACTCACACTTGCAAGCGGGAGGAAATGAAATCAAGCAGCTGAAATGCAGAAAATGGAATCAACGCTGACGGAAAGCATGCAGAAATATTCCGAGATTTCATTGGAATGCATGGTGTTATTTTTGTGTCATCAATGAGCATATTGTTTGAAGGTACTTTGAAATAAATTCTCAGTTTTAGTGAATTAAAATGGACTAAATGCACATTTTATGAAAACGTGCATTGTTTAAAATCCAGTACTAGGGGGTTCATTTGTGCACAAATGAAATAACCACCCCTGACATACAGTGAAAATATCTAATGTGTCCCATTGTTATATAAACAACTTTCCATACAAAAGATTATTCTTTTATCTATGGTAAACATTAGCAGAAATTGTCTTATTACTTGCTGCCTTGTAAATAGACAGAACATAAGGGAATACACTAGGCTAAATCAATAGTCAAATGTTTTAAAAGCTAGTCCTATGTGAAACAACTGAAGTTCGGCTTGCTTTGCATGGCCTGCAGTAAAATAAGAGAGATGAAATGAAGCGTCACTTCCCATTTGAGAAAAGTTTAAGTAGTTTAAAATTGAAACTAATAACAAGGAATATCTCAGAAACAGTAAGCTGTAAGTAAAGAAAATCTGATGTGTTCCATTCACATGACTTTCTCTATATCTCTGCAACAAATTATTGTTAAAAAGTGTATACTTCTATTTACTTCATACTAATCAAGAAAAAAATAGCAAAATAGTCTTATTACTTGCTTCCATGCAAGTAGAAGCAAAATAAGGGAGTACCATAGGTTAAAGTGATGGAAAGCTGGTTGCTATGTGACTGAAGTTTGTATGGATAGGAGTTGACAAATTCCTGTATAAGAAAAGTATGTTTTCCAAAGCTGAAACTAAAAATAAGGAATGCCTCAATCATCTCCACAAAAAAAATGTATATAACATAAATTGTGTATTTTAACATGCTCTACATTTTTTTGTCTAAGTTTTTTTCCATCTCTTACGGTTTAGCAGTTAAGCAAAATTCTGTAAAATTCATCCAGAATAAAATAGTCTTCAGAGGCTATTCCCAGAAAATTCAAGATATACAATTTATTTGTCAGGTAAATATGTTTAATATATGATATTTTAATCAAAATCTTTAGCCTTTTTTTAGAAAATCAAAATTTTCGAAAAAAAGTTCCATGCAGAGGGTAGTTGAGGGTGGGGGGATTTTTCTCAAAATCTTCGTGTCGCATCCCTGGAAGATACTAAACTTAAATACCAGGTTTGGTATTTTACCGACTTTTCGTGTTTGGGTTATCGTGTTCGCAGACACACAGACCTTTTTCTGAAAATGCTTTTTTTGGATAATGGGGACCCTAAAACATATATTTCCAGTGAAATCTCGGTATTAAATTTCTGGGTGTAGTGCAATACCTTCGCTATACACTATGTACATAGTACGTATAGAGAAAGTAAAAAAAACGTATATACATAAATTATGTGTTTTAATGAGATCTACAATTTTTGTGCAGCAAGTTTTTGTCTATCTGTTACGATTTAACCATTAAGCAAAATTCTGCATGATTCATTCAGAATAAACAGGTCTTCAGAAGCTATCCCCAGAAAATTCAATGTATACATTTTATTTGTGATGTAGATATATTTAATATACAGTATTTTAATCAAAATCATTAGGGCCATTTTTGAGAAAAACAAGAATTTCTTAACATTTTTCCATGTAAAGAAAAGTAGTTTGGGGTAAGGGGAATTTCTTGAAAAGTTTTGTATCACATCCTTGGAAGATACAAAACTTAAATACCAAGTTTAATTTTTAATGGTGTTTTGTTTTTGAGCTACACAAACATTTTTCTAAACATTTTCTTTGCGTGCACTGACATTTTTCTAAACTTTTTTTGGGGATTCATGGGGCCTCAAAACATCAAATTTTTGGGAGGAATATAATACTTCACATTGTACGTATGGGCTAGAGAAAGTAAAAGTTTATTCAAATTCTCATCTTAGCTTTTCAGTGAGTTTCAAAGAATAGAAACAAGCGTAAATGTGAAAGTTTCCATCTATTGTCATTGACAACCACTTCTTTTCAACATTCTTGCATTTCATAGTCCTAAAACCAGGTACAGAGGGTGAAATACAGTTGGCTAACAGACAACCCATGATTGAGTACTGTAGAATTATTAAGGATTCCCAACTGAATATTGTATGTAATACTTAATACTATAAATAATTAACAACATCCTACCTATTTGAGATTAACTTCATAAAAATATCTCGATTCTATAACCCATCAATGTCAGTACCTAGAGCAGTATAGTCAGATTTATTAATGCATGATGACTAATTGTATAGTGTCGGGAACACCAAGGGCTGCAGAGTTTTAAAGAAACCCTCAAAATATAAATTTAATTTTATATTTTTACTTTCTCTACGCATACCATGTATATAGTGTATAGAGAAAGTATTGTATTGCACCCAAACATTTATACTGAGATTTCACTGAAAATGCATGTTTTGGGACCTCCTGAATCCAAAAAAAAGCATATACAGAAGAAGGTGTGTGTGTGTATGCGCGTGCGTGCATGCGTGATGTGTCAAATATGTTTTTTTCATGGATTTGACTATTTCTGAGGTATTCCTGGTTATTAAAATGCTTAAACTTTTCTCACATGCAAAGTTGTAAATTCCTGGCCCTGCATAGAAACAGATTTCAACCACATTGCAACCAGCTTTTAAAAGATTTGTCTTATCATTTTAGCCTAGTGTATTCCCTTATTTCCCTTCTACTTACAAAAAGCAAGTAAATAAGACAATTTCTGCTAATTATCATAAAGTAAATGGAAGAATATGCATTTTATTAATAATTTGTTACAGTGATGTAGAGAAAGTCATGTGAATGGAACACATCAGATTAGTTCATTATTCTTCTAGAGTTTTGCTCCTAATGTTTGTGATAAAGGGTGAGAGAAGACTCGGATAATACTAATAAACTTAGTAAACTTTTAATAAGAAGAATTAAAACCTTCTTGGAACCAAATCATTGCTGTGCTACTGATTTGTCTTTGATCATACAAGGACATGAATACTCTCCTTAGATGAGGAATTAACTCAGTGCCACAATCACCTCTGAGAACACAGAAATATTTAAAGCGATGCTTCTGCGAAATTTGACCAAAAATTGTTAAAATTTGCATAATTATTTTTTTCATAATAAAATAATATGAATTTAATATATGTCATTTTTCTACTTGGTACAAATTTGACCAAAAATTGTTAAAATTTGCATAATTATTTTTTTCATAATAAAATAATATGAATTTAATATATGTCATTTTTCTACTTGGTACACTTTTAACCCAATTAACTGAAGATATTAATGGGCAGGCAGGTGTTTATTAATAGTCATAATCAACTTTAAATATTTTCTTTCTAACACTTATCCATACTGAAAATGCTTCACATTATGCAAGTTTAAACTAATTGGTGTCAAAATGTTTATGCACCACTCAAAAGTACATTAAAGAAAATAGTCATTTACTTTTTCAAATAAGTGCCCCAATTTTGAGTTATAAATAGATAATTATATTTTGAAAAATCAAGTTTTGGAGAGTATGAAAAGTAATAATTTCTTCAGTAATTAGGGTTAATATGTGAATTATAGACAGACTTGTAAACTCATTTTCTGTAAATTTTGAATGTTTTATATGAATATTCATTTTAAAATGCATAATATGGCTCATTTTATCAGTACAATAAATTTAGACAGTAAAAAATGTTACTGAACCATGCAAGCTAGAATTTTAATAAATGACAAAAATATCACTATTATTGTATGTAATAAGTGGCATAAATTTCAATAAGATATCTTACACACTGTAACAAAATATCTTTATTAGTTGCAAACTGATTACAATTTACAATGTACAACAATTCTGCAGTACAGTTTTCTCTTGTCACGTTGACACACTGACAGTTTACTGCTCTCTCTCCAATGTCACTGCATGCTGGGACCTCTCAGTCAAAACAACTCATTGCTCTTCCTTTTATAGCTGTTAATGACGTAGCAAGAAATTTCCAGAAGTAGTGATCATCCTAGAATGTCTTCATGTTACTGAGTAGTGACCTTGTCACCCAGGTGCAACAATAATAGCTTTGATGTAATGTGCTCATCGACTGCATACATGCTCACTTATTGATTCAAAAAGAAACTGATGTAACTATTAGTTATGATGATCTAAAGCCAACTATTCTCACAGTGATTACAGGTTGGCAAGAGATGGTCACATTGCACCCTCCTCAGGGCTGGTCGTCCTGGCCCTGGATACAGTAGACATCATTTATCCTCTTCACCACATACTATGACCTTACCTTGGTGGTTGAAGTTTGGGCTAGCATCCCTTGGTCTGGGAAGGATAATACAGCAACACCAGATCACCCAGCTGGGATCCTTGGCTGGTGGCCTACTGGTCACAATGGAGTTTCATCCGGTTGCTCTCTGCTTGTACATGTTAATGAGCCATCACATGCATGTCGTGAAGTTGGCCTATGAGATGCTCCACATAGTCTACTGCTAGCTGTACTGTCCCAGAAGGAATCCCAAATATCAGGTCGCCCGTTGCCGATCTCCGGATGTTCGTGGGGGCCTCGGAGGAACACCTCGTCTCGGCTGACTCGTAAGATCCAACGACCGGCGTAGACCGTCGCCTCGTGGCATCTAACAACCTCAGTCCCAATATCACATTCTCAGCCATCCTCGCGATGAACACCCACAGCCTCACAGTTCTCCGTCCCAGCAGTGTCAACTCCGCAGGGTCCACTTCTAAACAGGCAAGATGTCCAATGCTGTCACTAGTTGCTAGGACTGACTGAGTGTGCTGTAAAGCCCTTGCTACATTAGGTCTGATTAGTCACGACTGCATCTGTGCTTGCTAGTATCCGGCGCAGCTTTCCTTGTAACCAGCCGTTTGCAATGAGGCTGTCTCCACTCTTCTACCCAAAGCATCTAACATCACTCGAGAAGGTGATCAAGGTGCACCTCGCCAACGCCATTCCTTACTCGTTTTCCGCTTGCTCGTCGGTTTGGTGTGGACAGTCTTTCCCTAGGTTACCTGGCTCGGCACACACACACACACTTGAAAGTCGTCGTCGTCGTCTTTCTGTTGTCTCTCCTTGAATACTCGCTCCTAGTCTTTTATTTGCTAATTGTTATTGCCCAGTGGCAGGGGGAGCGGTCCCGTTTGAGAGCCATCATGTTTTGGAGAAAAATTTACGTGAGAAGTTACCAAAGCATTCCAACATTCAATTGCATCTGATACTGCAACTCCTCTTTTGTTCCTGATGTAGGGTAAAGTCTCATAAATTGTAACGGCATATAAATTGTACCAGCCTTATATCTGAAAGACTATATTACAATCACGCTGCCAAGCACAAGGGAATGTGTATTACGGCAATATGTGAGGCTATTACGAATATTGAACGTAGAAGCCAAACAACTCGTTTTAACGTTCATTGTTTGATTTCCAGCTGTGCGACTACCATTCAACACTCATTTTTTAAACTGAAAGAAAGAATAATTGACCAACAACAAATCACTGGCAGATTTGTTAGCAGTTTTGATGTTTTTAGAGCGCAGAAGGAAGTTTTATTAAACTAGGAGGGATTCTGATGCATTAAAGTATAACGAACGTGCAAGATTAAAATAAAATGTGCAGTGCCTACCTGGGTAGTGTGATGATATCGTGTATACCTCGCATTCATCAGGTCTCGAGTTCGAATCTCGCTTAGGATGATTAACCCGAATAATTTTTTTTTTTTTTTTTTTCGGTGTCTTCCCTTATCCTGAGAAGACTAATGTCGAATAACTTTAAGCTTCATGGACTCCGAGATCATTAGAGCATCATTTCACTTATTTCATTCATCGTCCGATATGACCAACCAGGTTAACTGACGATAAGCTTAAAAATAAATAAATGCAGTGTTGGAGCTTTACACTAAGGAGCAAAATATATTATTATTGTTATTATTATTATTATTATTATTATTACCATCATCATTTAAAGCCCACTTTAACGTCTATGATCATATCGGGGGCTTTACAGACAACTGCTGGTGATTTCTCGCTGAATTGTAGGGTTTCTTAACATTTTTTTTTTTTTTTTTTTTCAGTTTTATACTATTAAACACACACAAACAAAAGCATACCCACAAATTATGTGGGGATAGAGAATAAATCTAGTTTTAAGCAAAAATTCCCTGCCCCAGCCGGGAATCGAACCCGGGAGGTTCGACGTGGGGAAGGGGTTTTGCAGGAGCGGTTTCCTGAAAAACCAGAATCTGACCTCTCGACTGCGGGTAGTAAACCCTGGGTTTCAGTTTGGCATTGCAGAAGATACTCTCAGAGTTCAGTATCCAAAACTTTTGGGAAAGTTGGCCTGCAGAAGGGTATGAGCGTTTGATTGTGTTTGACTGCTGGCAAATGCTACTGTATTTCAAAAAGTAAATCGGTGTGGCAACAGTAAGATACCTGCCTGGTGCCATTGGTGCTTTGAATTAGGCTATATCATAATCAAAATACCGAAATCTCAGTAGACGAAATCGTTACAGGAAAGCCGTTCTTTGCATGTGGTGATGCAAAATGGCATGGTTCTACTCAGGAGCAAAATTCTGAGTCTGCAGAAATATGCCTAATAATAATAAATATGAATTTGTTATTTCTTAAGGATGAGGTTGTGTACAGCACAGACCCAGGAATAGGTTATAATACGAAAAGATATTTTGGCCAGCCAAAGAGAGTTTTTAAATAATTCAATAAAAAGTATGTTAGCTGCAGAGTACCTTCGTTTATCGAATGTTGTATAGTTCTCCATAATAAACATTTCCAGGAAGATATTCCTGTGGTCAAAGACTGCGGAGAGGAGTAAGAGCAGGAAGATCGGCTTAAAACTTTGATCATGGACATGAGGTGGATAATGTGGCGGCTGCGGCGGTAGGTATATATTATATGTATACTCACATGATATAAAATGTGTCCGAGATATTTACATTTAAAAGTATTAGAATGCTTAAGTTATGTACAAATAATATATAGAATGTCCCAGAATTTAACCGCATATACTGGCAGGATTGTAGAGGGGTCCTAGATAAACTGTTTAAGAAAGGGAACCTATTGTCTCTCTTGCCAAATTTCACATTTATGGCATGTTTTCTGGATCGCACATAGATGACCGAAAATTAAACGAATGTGGTCGTGAGAGTCTTATTTTCATTCAGAATGCCTCATTTGTATACCATCAATGGAAGGATTGTTGCAAAATCAATGTGACATTTTAAATTAATGGACTTGCAAATTAGGCAACTTGAGGGTGTATACACCTCTATTAACAATTCGGTTGAATTCAGAACGTATGTAATATGCGACTACTTTAAGAACCACCAATTGCTAAACATCGTGTTCATATTGTAGAAGTATACACATTATAATCATGTAAGAAGAGTAATTGTTTCAACGAGGTGCGAAACGGAGAAGCACAGCCCATAGATTACAGCCTAACATCCTAAGATGATAATCTAAGTTGTGAACTTCAGAGCTCAAGTGCTTTTTGCTGCCACATGGTACCATTGTGCATGCTTAAGAGCGTCGCTTACCAGGTACCCGATAATCAGACAAACAATAACGCTGACACGAACTTTAACTTTTTGTGCTGAAGTTCACCACAATCCTGAAAATTTTGACACGGTGCGAGGCTCACTTCGTAAGTACGATCTCTGCAGGGATGTAGCAGGTCGTCAATCGAAAAGTTCCTCTGGTGGCTTGCAGTGTTTTGTGCTTCGGATATTGTATTATTTCTCAATTTCTTTCTATTTGCCTTTCATGCAGAGGCGAAAAGGTAGAATTCGCTTTCTTGACTAGTGCATTGTTCTAATCGTTTTAAGTAGGTACTTGTTTTACTACAGAGAGTGTAGTTTTATTTTATTTGAAGTTCATTTGTCATAATGATAATATTATTTCGTTAATTGTAAATTACAACTTACAATTTTATTGTAACGTACATAACACATCAATGTGTGATACCTACACTGTATTTTAGAAACTCCTTCGAGGGGTACGGAAAAGTGTACCCCTTCAGATATAAAATGCAATTGTTATTGAAACGTTCTCCGTTGCGCCTACGAGCAACGTATCACCTACATGTTAATCGTACATTACATTTATTTTATCTGCCAGTACAAATAAATCATATTGAGTAATGCAGCAAAATATGAACGACTCATTATAAAATGCAAAATAGGAGATAATATAAAAATAAATGTATCTCTGGAGGCTTGAACTCTCAATTCCCTCGCACATCTTAAACCGATGCCTATATGCTAGCCATAGCGCTTAATAATGCCACTATATCTATGCTCTCCCAAATTCAGGTGCTCACATCGCGGTCCACTGCGGTTTGATCAGTAGCATGCTAACCCTTATTACATTTTATGCTGTAAGTTTTTATCCATTGAGATTCCATATCGCAAACTGTTTAGTTTGGACCCGCTACAATCTTGCCAATTTGTGCGATCAAATTATGGAACACCCGTTGTATATATAATGTAATCTATGTAATCATTGAATCTTAACACTTATATTATAAATGTGCGTCATAGAAGCGTTTTATACAAAAAATTAATAAATTAATAGTAATTTGGTAGCTAATTTTAAAATCTTTCATAAAGCTCTATTATACTATAAAACATGCTGCATAAAAAGCTTTTGAATTGATGCAGTGCAGTTATTTACTTCATAGAACTCCATCATAAAGCTGAAGGCCTGTGTAAACAAAAATGTGTTCAAATAAGCTTGAATTATGCGTGATTATGTGAATGTTATCTGTATTATTTGTGTCATGAGAATATATTTCTGAGTTTATGCTATACATAGTAAGATGGCTTTTTATGTAAAAAAAAAACCACACACACACACACACACGCACACGCGCACACACAGGTAGAGATAATGTGCTCAATTACTCAAACGGGGTCTTCAGCTGATGCTTTTGACTCGTAGCATTATTTGAATTATCCTTTTTTGGAAATAGATTTAGCCCCTTTTGAATTCCCCCAAAACATTGTACTAAAGGAAAGTACTGATTGAAAATATACATAACATAATGAGAGAACTAATGCTAGAACCACAATTTTCGAGATGATTGAAATCGCATAGATTATTCTACTCAGTTGTTAGGATAGCTTCTGATTATGAGCAGTTCTTTCTAGATTCCCATCCACCCATACTCTCAGAAACGTTGTGTTATTGGTATTTGTAATAAATTTTGCTTTAGCCCTTATAGCGGAATAACTAGTATGTGTGTTCAGTTTATGATGGAATGATATTTCTATCGTTTTTTCTGTGTTTAGTAATGTTTTTATTTGCATTAAACTATTTTAGAGTTCACCTAATGTCTATACCCAGAAATATAAACGTTGGTGCCATCAGCAAATAATATTGTATAACCACTTTTTAAGGAATCGCTAGGTCATTTAATAAGAAATAGAACAGGAACAGGAATCGAACTCTGTGGTACTCCAAAATGCACTGCTGCCTTGGGTAATAAGTACGTTTTGTTTTCATGTATTATATACGAGATTTCTACCACCTGCTGTAAATTAGATATTATTAAACCACTTGTTCATTATTCTACATATGCCAATAACAGATAATTTTTTCACAAAGTGGTTGTTCTACTAAATGAAATGCCTTAAACAGGACTAAAAATATACCAATATGCTCTTATTTTTTATCCATGCTTTTTAAGCACATTTAACAAAATATGCTATTGCTGTGTTTATGGACCTGTCTTTGCGAAATCCATTTAATTGGTTATTATATTATGTTTCGTAATGGAATGATGCAAGCTTTGTGTACATTACTTTCTCAATTATTTTTTAAAAAATTGATAGTAACGATACCTCAGATTCTGCTCCTCTCTTATAAATCGGTTTAACCATTGCCACTTTCATTTTCTCTTAAAATTCGCCTGTTGAAAATGAAGGTATAATATGACATAAGTTTTATTATATGTTGATGACATTTCTTTATAAGACTGTCAGAAATGCCATTAATACCACATGATGATTTACACATTAGACTTTTAATTATACCTACCAGTTCCACCTCTGTTACTGGGTTTAAATGTATATTATTACATTACTTATGGCATTACTTATATTGTCTTTGAAAAGTTATATTATTTTACCATGTTAAATATTTTGAGCTATATTTGTGTAATAGTACTTAATTAAAGAGATCAGCTACTTGTTTTGGATCACATGCTACTTCCCTTATGTCTAAGGTTTAATGGTGATAATCATGATAATGATGATGGACAGTAAACAGGTATTTTAAGTAAAGGGGGCCCGAAAATAGGGATCAAATAGCAAGAATAATAAGATCTTTACAACAGCGATTACCTATACAATGGTGCTTTTATAACAAAAACATTTACAATAATATAATTAATAGGAACTACCGGGATTTTAATAAGTACAGGCCTTTGAATTATTTCAGTTACCTAAATTATAACAAGGGCAAATAAATTATCAGTTTCATCGATACAAATATGTGTGTGAGTGTGTGTGTGTGTGTGAGAGAGAGAGAGAGAGAGGGGGGGGGGAGAGGTTTTTGCACTCCTGAACATAGTGGAGCTTTTATGCAAGCATTTCTATTTAAAAGTAACTAAGTAATAGATGTGTAAAATAATACACTTTTAGTGTTTTGTTCTTAACCTTCTCTGTTTTCAGAGGATATTTTTCTCCTATCAGGTCCAAGGACTTTCTTTTCTACAGGGCGGCAATAAAGTTCCATTACACCCCCCCTTACAAATGTAATTGTTGCATGTTTCAGAGTTTGTGAATTAAACGATGGCTGATACATCCAGTTACACTAATAAGGAACGTGCCATTGCAAGTTGTTGGGTGCATAAGCGAAAACAATGGCAGAACTTGGAGATGACTTTTGAACACGGTTTCAACAGATACTCCAGCGAAACAAACACTGTTAAAATGGAAACAAACTCTTCACCACAGGAAGTGAGAAGGATAAGATAAGAAGTGGCAGACCTTTCACAAGAAGAGAAATATGTCAGCTCGTCATAGTCCGTGTACAGATTACCGCTTAAGTAAACGCGTAAACGATCTGCAGATTTGGATGTACCCCGTTCAAGCATGCAGAAACACATGAAAAATAACTTAGGCCTGCGACCATACCGGCCTAAATCCGTCCAAGAATTATCGGAGTTGATATGGATTGGAGAAAGGAGGCATATACGGTACTCTTTCAGAAGTTCGACACAATATTAAAATGAGGGAAAGTCATCTTTTCCGATGAATGTGCAATTTACAATTGTTCCCGATCACGTAATGTGGTCTTTTGGTCTAAGCAAAATCCTCACTTTTATTAAGAGTTGGAAAATAACCCTCTGCATGTGATGATATGGGCTGTCATGGACAGCAGGCACTTGTTTGGGCCGTTCTCTTTCGTCGGTGTTGTGAATCAGCATCGGCACCTGGACGTGTTGCAGACCTGGTTTCTTCCTCTCTTGAGGGAGCACGGAATTGAAGAGACATGTTTGTTTCGACAGGATGGGGCACCTGCCCATTATGCCATTAGGGTACGCGAATATCTTAATGAAGTCTTGCCTGACCGATGGATTGGTCGTGGTTCTCCTAGTCGCCCTCCGTGGTGTAATGGTTACCATGCTAACTTCATATACCCAAGGTCGCGGGTTCAAACCCGGCGGAGGACGATGGATTTTTTCGGGCGTAAAATTCCTTAGCATGACTTCCTTCGGAAGGGAAGTAAAGCTGTGGGTCCCGTGTCGTAGATTTACTGCACGTAAAAGAACCTCAAGCCTGATAAGAGAGGCCTCTGAGCAAAATTAAGCGATCTTTCACGCCCAGTATAGAATGGGACGCTGAGAATCAAAGCAGTTAAAGAGCGTCAATAAATTACAGGCCATTTCATTTTCGTGGTTCTGCTGCCAGCACCACTTGTCTGACCACCTCGAAGCCCAGACCTCAACACATGTGATAATTCGCTATGGCGGGTTCATAAAGGGTATCTTTTCACACTGCCGCTACAATACCACTGATGAACTGAAAGATGCTGTTAGACGAGCCTTCCGTCAGGCTACACCAGCAATGCTCCGCAAAATGTCGCACAGAGCCTGGTTGCGTATTATTCTTTGCCATGAGAATGATGGTACACAGACTGATCATTTGGACATTTAATGGTGCATATGGTTCAGATCTCAAATATTATTCATTTAATTATTTTTGTTAGGTTGAAGTTTGTTTGTTTGTTTGTGGAAGTTATGTTTCAGATTGATTTTACTGGGGGTAATGGGACTTTGTGGCCACCTGTATTTTTCGGGTATATAGTATTATTGTCCTTTGTAAAACATTTGCTTTTTTTTTGTTTTTTTGTTTTGTTTTATTCCGCTTTTCAGATTGCTTATTTTCCTAAAAAAATTAATTTTCTTGTAATCCAAATCAAGAATTTTTCCAATAGCTTTATAAAGCATCCGCGAAACGCGATTAAAATGTATTGTTTCCTTTTTCGTTTAGATGGTATAAAATGAGTCATAAGTGCTTCAATAAGCTTTTCTACACATGCAACAATATATTGAGACGTGTCTCAGGTTTTGGAATGAATAAAAAGTAGCTGCATCTTATTTTCATGAGATTATTATTCTTTCTACACCATGGTAATCGAGATAATCATTAGAAGAATGTTCTTATTACTTAGTTCCTTATAAGTAGAAGGGAACTAAGTGTATACACTAGGCTAAACCGATTGTCAAATGTTTTATAGGCTATCGTTATGCGATTGTCATTGCAAATCGCTTCTTTGCTTGGTTAGGAATATAACAAATGAAAAATGGACACCTCATGTCTGAGAAAAGTAAAAGTACTTTATAACTGAAACCAGTAACAAGGAATTTCTCGTAAACGGTTACCTCCACAACATAAATGTAAAGGACATAAATTGTGTGTTTTGACATCTACGTTTTCTGTGAAGTAAGTCTATCTCTTACGGTTTAGCAGTTAAGCAAAATTCGGCAATTCATCCAGAATAAAGAAGTCCTCAGAGACTATTCCCAGAAAATTCAACATATACATTTTATTGGGACGTAAATATCTTTAATGTACGGTATTTTAATAAAAATCGTTAGAGCCATTTTTGATAAAATCAAAATTTTCGAAAAAATGTCCATGTAAAGGGTAGTTTGTGGTGAGGGGATTTTCATAAAAATCTTCGTGTCACATCATTGGAAGATACTAAGCCTAAATACTAAGTTTGGTATTTAACGGACTTTTCGCTTTTGAGCTGTGCTGTCCACAGACATATACATGGACCTGTTACTAAAATGCTTTTTTCGGACTCATAAATTAAATGGCGTTTTATTTATGGACGCTCTTTAACTGCTGTAGTTCTCAGCGTCCCATTCTATATTGGGCGTGAAAGACCACTTAATTTTGCTCAGAGGCCTCTATATCAGGCTTGAGGTTCTTTTACGTGCCGTAAATCTACGACACGGGACCCACGGCTTTACTTCCCTTCCGAAGGAAGCCATGCTAGGGATTTTTACGCCCGAAAAAAATCCATTGTACATACGATGCTAGAGAAAGTAAAAACAAGAATTGGTCTTTCAAGGACATGGTCAAACAGCAAATTCTATTAATCAAGGCAATTGTGTGGAACTGTTTGATCCTCTTTTAGCGCAGTATATGCTTAGAAATCTCTATTATGTTTAAAGGATTTTATAATTGAATTCAAAATGACATAATACAAGCCATGGTTTCGACGGTTTTGCCGACTATAAAACAAGATATTGTAGATATTCCTTTTGTTCAACACAATAGAATTACTTGCCAAGGTTGGTAAACACCGTGAACAGGAAAATCACTCAAGTTTGTAAATTGCTATGTTAGAAAACCCTCAAGAAATTCATTCTGACATTTTAGTACCATTAGAAAATTTCAAATTTGTCTTTCTCTTTGAAATTTGTTTTTCTCTTAAAAATATTCGACAAAATATTCGTTTTCGTCGATGTGTTGTGTAACATACTTTAAAACAACTAATAATAAAGCATCCAAAACACCCGCCGCTCAGTAGCAGCATTACATAATGAGAGAATAGATTTTTCAATAAACTGTGTTTCAATTAAAAGTTTTCGAAGAGGAAAATATCGAATGTAAGCCTGTATTCGAAGTGTTTGATAACGTTGATAACTGTCTGAACGTAAATTTTTAAAATTATTCCTAATTGAAAAATGTCAACATATTGTCACATAAACTACGTACTAATTCCCCAAAACTAACTTTCAAAGTTTTTTATATACACATGGAAGTTTAGAGACTGCTTCCATGGTCACGAGGCCAGCAAGCTTTCTTACCCAGAGGTTTGATTCCAGGCTGGGGCGGGGAATTTTTGTTTAACCAGAATTATTCCCTATTCCCCACAGAGTCTGGTAGTATGTATGCGAGAGTGAATGTGCGTATACTTGAAGAAAAGAAAAGTATTAAAAACCTAACATTAAAGATCTACAGTCAACGAGTTGTTTCTAAAGCAAAGTCCGCGATATGACCATAGGTTAAAGGGATTCATACAAATAAATAATAATAATAATAATAATAATAATAATAATAATAATAATAATAATAATAATAATAATAATAATAATAAAAAGAGTTTAGAAATAAAATCATGAATGAACTTTAACTGCTGATCACTAATTCAATGTTAAATCAAAATTTTCCGCGGTTTAAAATGTTAGTGTCATTCTGTACAAGTAATTTCTGGTAGTATATTTTCAGTAGAAAGTTCGTTTTCAGCGTTGTAGAGATCAAAAAGTTCTCGGAATTCTACTGGAGAAGAAACTAAGAGAGAGGCTTTCTCATTTTGTAATCATTTCAATTGCAGCTCGCTTACTAAGAAAAGTAAGGAAAATGAACGGTTCAAAACAAACAGAAAATTAATAAATTTGCTTCCCTGGAGAGGATGGTTTTCAATTCCTGATCTTACAGATGTGACTACCAAAGTGTCAAAAGTGAATTTAAATTCAGAAATGAGCTATTTTCTGTTAAATTTCGCGTAAGGTTTATTAAATATAGTATTTCAGTAACTATCCTTTCAATTTAACCCGTACAAGTTGCGACTTTTATTTTTAATATGAATACCTTTAATTTAAACTACTATCAGTTGTGTTTTTATTCCTTTGATTTATACTATTGCTGGTACTAATTTTTATCAAAGCGATCCTGTTCCTTGATTTATTGTTGTTTACTTAAAACTATCTTCGGCTATCTGAATGGTCACCGCACGCCACTGTTGAGAAGTTGTTTCCATGCCGGTTTCCAAAAGTGGTTTTGTATATATGCTATCTGAATGGTCACCGCACGCCACTGTTGAGAAGTTGTTTTCATGCCGGTTTCCAAAAGTAGTTTTATAGATATGAAGAAGAACGCAAAAATCGATTTTTTTTTTGTATTATTATTATTTAACCGATGATTGCGAATACGGTGTGCAAGATTAACGCTTCAAATGAAATTAACTCCAATGCCAGTGAGTGCAAATATAAAAATGAAACTGCGTGCTACTAATGAGGAATTTAACAATTTTTCAGGAATTAGTACCAGTTGGTCCAATAAACTTTTTTTTTTTTTTTTTTTTTTGCTTAACGTCCTTTAACCTAGTTGGTCATATCGTACAATGAATGAATTTGGTGAAATGATGCTGAAATGATCTCGGGGTCCATGGAACTTAAAGTTACTTCTCAGGGTAAGAGAAAACCCCGAAAAAAAAAAGAAAAACCTTATCCGAGTAGCTCGCCCTAAGCGAGATTCAAACTCGCGACTTGTGAAGCAGAGACTCAACCCCCACATTACCCAGGCGGACAAGAAATGTTAGGTGTGGCATGCTGACAACCTATCTGAAACCTAATAAATCATTTGTTTCCTGTGAGGTGTTTGCATGGACCTAACAGACTCGCACATAGTGAGTGGCTGGATGGGTTGCTAACATATTCCAAAGTGAAAGACGATGCCTATTGCTGTTACTGTGTTTTCTGTAAGTCATCAAAGCTTCAAATGTTTAGTGACAAGTATTTTTGTACATGGAAAGATGTTATAGAAATTTCACAATCACCAGTCAAGTGGTTATCAACAAGACTGCAATCGGTTGAGCAATTTTTGGCAGTAGAAATGGCAGAGAAATAGCACCTCAGATCAATACCAGAAGCGAAAAGAAATTAACTGAAAATCTCTTCTCCCAGTAATAAAAACAGTATTATTTTGTGGACAAGAGAAGCCTTTGAGGGATTATGCATATAATAGCCCTTAATAATACCAAAGCCTTAAAAGAAAGACGGAAAATTTCGAGCTCTCTTGATGCTGGTGACAAAATTGTAGAAAAACAAATGAGATCGAGAGGGGAAAAAAATACAACTTATTACTTATTAGCCCCTTAATTCAAAACGAAGTCCAGGGCATATATGCCGAAATAATACGATGAAAGGTCATCAATACTGTAAATGTGCTGTTTGATTTTCTCTGACGATTTTGATTAAAATACCATGTATTTAAGATTTTTGGCCGTACCGTAGCTCAATGGTTAGACCGTTCGCCTCCCAACTCGGTGGCCCGGGGAATTTATGATGGACAAAACGACATTTGGGCGGGTTTTACGGGTCATCCGATTTCCCCCGCCACTCATTCCACCAATTGCTCCATCATCGCGTTTCCTATCATCCATCTCGTCGTTGGCTCCCCTACAGACTTCTGACTCCTGGGCACCCGTTTGTAAGTCCTAGGGAGGGGATGTTAGTCCTGTATAAGGAGAGTGTAAGCCGAACATAAAAAAAACAAGATGTTTACAAGACAAATTAAATTTACAGGATTATTTGAAAGTCCTGCAGCCATGTAGCTGATTAACACGAAAGTTAGTATATGGGAGATAGGCACAGGGACCTAAAAAAAAAAAATTAAATTGTAAATATTCGGATAGTACTCTTCAATAGCTTATCATAAGGTAACCACAATAGAAAAACAAAACCAGAATAACAAGAAAAATTTAAGGAGAGATTCAAACTGGTAGTCCTGAGATGTTAATAATATGGCAATCAATCATTGGAGCCATATAAGGAAATACAACCTATTAATTTTCCTTTATAGAACATCTTATTGGACACCGAAATTTAATCAATCTAATTTGTAATAATTATAAATTTTTCTTCCTTTTAATATTGTTAATAGTTAATAATACAGCTTCGCATTCCAACCCCTAGTGTCAAACTTGTTAATCTTGTTTTAATTTCAATTGTTGAATTTATATGTACTTTGTATGCCTAACCTTTTAAGCTTTGTTAATTTATTTTAAACTATATTTTTCAGAATAAAAAACATTGTATTAACGGTATAGAATGACCCACTTCAATGTTATTTTGTTACATGTGATATTATAACTCGCATGTATAATTTTTTTTTTTTTTTTTTTTTTTTTTTTTTTTTTTTTTTTTTTTTTTGCTAGTCGGTTAAAAATAAACAAAAAAAAATAATAAATACTTTTAAATTGGATCTGTCTTCCGTATCCAATCGTATGACTTCACAGAACCGAACCGACTTGTACCAAACCATCCCCAGTCCTAAAATATGGAACAAATGTCACATATAAATAAACGTAAGATTTATCAGTGCTGGAATAGTATTACCAACAATAACTTGCCTACTTTTACTTCGTGCTAACTTGGATTTACATTTTTTGAAGAATAGAATAAAAATGCTATGTTTGTAACATAAAATCTAAGTATCACATTCTGCGAATGATTTTAGGAGCTATAAACAAAATTCTGGGTGGAAGGGAAGTAATATATATTTTATATATTTCATTTTTTTTCCATGACCATTTTCTGCTAAAATATTTCAGATTTAAACTATTTATTATTTTGATATCTTCTTGAGAATAAACCATATAATTTGAAGGGAAAAAAAACTTTTTTTTTTTCGAAACAGTTGATCACAGAGCAAAATGATAATATATTTTTTACTTTCTTAGCACGTATGTACTTACACACAATGTACATATAGCTAGAGGCGGTATTTTATTCCTCCCTAAAATTCGATGTGAGGATTTCACCGGAAATATATGTTTTGAGGTCCCCTGAGTCCAGAAAACAATTTTTAGAAAAAGGTTCGTGTGTGTCTGTGACAGCAAAGCTCAAAAACGAACATACCGTTCAATAAGAAACTTGGTATTTATATTAGGTTCTTCCAAGGATGCGACACGAAGATTTCCAAAACCCTCCCCCGCACCCCAATCTACACTTTACAAGGCAAAAGTTTTCAAAAGTTTGTTTTTCTCAAAATTGGCACTAACGATATTGATTAAAACGCCGTATATTAAACATATTTACTTCATAAATAAAAAAAAATCTTGAATTTTCTGGAAATAGTCTCTGAAGACCTCTTTATTCTGAAGGAATTTTGTTGAATATTGCTTAATCTAACCGTAAGATGTAGACGAAAGCTTGCTTCACAAAAATGTAAATCTCGTTATAACATTTCATGTTTATCATATACGTTTTTATTATTACATTCCCTGTTATTGGTTTCATTTTCTGTAGAGTTGACCGTTTCCGAACTATTCATTGTAATTAGTTTTATTTTAAACTATGGAACTTTTCTCAAACGGGAAGTCACCTTTCGGTTCATCTCTCTTGTTTCTCTGCTGCTCATGCAAACCGAACCGAACTTCAATTGTTTCACATAGCGACCAGCTTTTAAAATATTTGATTATCGTTTTAGCCTAGTGAATTCCCTTATTTTCCTTCAACTAAGTTATAACTTAATAAGACCATTGTCTATTTCCATTAGCATGATGTAGATAAAAGAATAATTTTTTGTAAGAATATTTTGTACATGAAATAACTAGTGAAAGTAATGTGCCTGGAACATACTAAATTTGTATTTAATCTGTAATACCTCTATGAGGTATTAGAAGGAACGTAATCCATCTTCTTTCTTCCTGTATATCGCCAATAGGCCACCTATAAAAAAAAAGTACGGCAATATGATACACACATTTAATATATGAATTAAATTACTTTATGAAATGTGTACTTTACAAAGCTCATTGTCAAATAAAATTGGGAAAACAGGTGGGTATTTTAAAATATACACTTGCTTTTACGGTTTTACCCATCGATAAACCATACACCCAAATAGCTAGTACATATCTAACATACTCTCCCTCGTTTTTCTAGTGTTTAACGCCCACTTTAACTACTTGTGGCACCGCAGGCGATGACACTGATAATACATAAATGAAGATGGAGCACTGGTGCAATGCGATCTCGGGGGAAACTGGAGAACCCGGAGAAAACCCGCCCCCACGCCGCTTTGTCCACCACAAATCTCACATATGGTCGCTTGGTATCGAACCCGGGCCGTCTAGGTGAGAGGCGAGTCCCCCTCATTTAATGTTATACAGTAGCGGTACAAAGTGAATCACAATAACAAAAACATAAATTAATGCCTCAGAGTGGAGTAAAATCAATACGGTTAAAGCAAGGAAAGAATATAGTTGCTTCGTATTTTAAGATCAAATGCGAGTTTCTGCAATCTCTTATATCACTCTTTAAAGCGCAAGCGCAGAGATTTTCACTGCTATTTTATTATATCTTCATGATTTTACGGTTTTCTTTTAGTAAACGCTTATTCTGTTTATCCTTATGCCACGTGAACACAAAGAAAAATAAAAAGAAAAAAATATCTACTCGATGTATTATTACATATAAGGTGTTTTCAGTATAAACGAAGAATTGAGCTCATAAACAAGGTGAACTTTATACAGCCTTGAAAATTATCGGAAGCAGCTGGTTTACTATGGCCTTCGACAGAATGGGTGCAGTGCAACATTTATCTTTTTTTTTTTATCTGTTATTCTAGTTGCCTCCTATTTCTCTCCCTTTTAAATAAATCAATACCCAAAAACATTCACTTCTGTTTGATTACCTAAGAAATTGCTGACAAGTTTGCAAATTGCATTTCTTCTTTGTGTTTGGCCTGTGGTTTGGCACTAGAAATTCCTGGCGAAAAAAGATAACGAAACGTAAACGAAGGAAAGAAAGAAAAGGAAGTGACACATGTGCGGCAATGTAAGAATGCCATGCTTGTACTGCAATGTTATCTGCTTTCGATATCCTGAAAGAAAGAAAATCTCAAGGTCCCCACTCATTTGCCAGCGCAACAGCAACAACAGCACAAGTTAGCGTCCGCTAGTTGACATGATGGTGAAAACAAAGAGCGTGCAACTGAGTTTGTGCAACAACGCTGATCAATGTTCAAGGATAAATCAATGAAGGCAGCTTGGCGCATGTCCGACGACCTCTAATCTACAAGTTAGAACCGTATTCTGTTATATAAATCTGCAGGTAAATATTTTGTTTATTCATTGTTTAGCCGTATTGTTACGCGTAGTTGCGCGCACAAGACATTCTAAACGTCTACTCAATTCTTGAGCAGGGAAGTTATTTCAAAAGTAGTGAATACATCATTTCTGCTTATTGGCTCTCACACATATCGACAATTGAAGAATTTGGGTATGACGATGTAAACTACGTAAAATATCATTTAGGAGTAAAGCTTTTCTGTAAGAGGATTAGTTGTGAGAAAAAATATATAAGGGAAAACATCCAAGGGTAAGACTTTTATTAAATTTTAAGTGAGAAGGACTGTACATTACTATTTGTTTTATTGGACTAAAGATGTTCAGTTTTTTTTTTTTTTTTGCTAAATAATTGACTGCATTTCACTGAAATAAGCAAGGGCACAAACATTTGAATCACTCACACCTGCAGCGATAACCTCCCCCCCTGCAGGCTGTGTGATTTAAAAATCTGAACCAAAAATACAAACCTTTTTTCTGCTTTAACAACTAAAGAATATAGTTCCGTTGAAAGTGTACCTACTAAATATAGTGAATGTGGCTGTGAAAACTGCCAGGGTTTTAGATGCACACACCACCTATCTATGTATGCTCTGCTTTGCTCCATGGTTTGTGGCCTTCCCTTTACACTATGTCCAAAAACATCACATAGCTATACCATGCAGTTTAGGACTCTCAACACTGGGCTACGATTTACAGCTTAGAAACTTCAACAAGTAAGTGTGGTGATTTTGTTAGTCATCTGCAATTGTGAATGACAACAGCAATAGCTAGGAAGCTCATCTGCAGGGAATATCAGGAAACTTGTTTCTGCTTGCAACTATACTTTATTGAAGACTGTCCAAATAACTTTTCTCGATGTGAAATTTTGTGTAATGACAAAGTAATCAAAGAAATTATTTTCATTACCTATTCTTAACATGCTTTTTTTTAAAAAAAAAAAGGCTATAACAGAGTATCTACTAATATTGGAATAACTGGAAATTTGATTATGTTTTACATACTGGACATACTGAAATTATAATAGCATTTGTGATTATTTATTGGAAAAATTAGATGAAATATCCATATAGTATTGCTTTATTTGAGATTAAATTTTCATGTGATTGGTAGTTGGAAAACTTTTTAATCAAATAGATGCTTTAATAGATTACTACTTTGCATGATATCTCTTTTTCCATAATTTTTATCCCTTATTCATTCATTGAGAAGAACCAATTCACCGAATGAATGGAGCTTGCAGTTTTTACATATTTCTCCTTCATTTAATACTGCCCTTCCTTCGAGTTTCCTTAGTATGGCTACCTTCGGATGGGAAGTAAAGCCATTGGTCCCGTGTCGTAGATTTATGATACGAAAAAGAACCTCAAGCCTGATAAAGAGGCTTCTGAGAAAATTAAGCCGTATTTCATACCCAACATTGAATGGCACGCTGAGAACCATAGCAGTTAAAGAGCATCTATAAATAAAACTCCATTTTCATTTTTCAAGTTTTCTTAATGTCCAGTTTTTGGTCCTGGCTCATTTGTAATTTTTTGATACAAATGATGGATGAAACAGATCTCTAGTTTCAGGTGTGCAATATTGTCAGATATTTTCATATAAATATTTTTGTTCTGAAATGTGTGAGACCTTGTCATAATAATATTGCTACATTACAAATTGTTAAACTAATGCCATGGGCATAACTCTCACACACTATAGCTTCAGGTTGATCTAAATTTGAGGATAAATGGCTGAAACTAATGATTTGGTAATCCCCCCTCCCCAATATAAGCCCCAACATCTGAGCAGCAGTTTCCCACCTTCTTTTCCAGCATTGCTGCTTTTTTAATGGGTACTTTCTGACCTACTACTTTGATCTACCCATTGAAAGCAATAACTTGAAATATGATACAATATTCTGCTGCATTATACTGAGAGCCCAACCGTAAAAAAAACTTTACAGACAAAATTAAATAGTAATGTTATGGTGTTAGCTTATTATCACCCCTCATATTAAATAGCACATAGGAATTTTATTCTAATCTTGTGTAGCACATTGTATGTAGAAAAACCTCCATCTGACCAAATTCAGTGTTTTCCAGGTAATGATGAAGTATATTATAAGAAAATTTGTTTCTTTGTTTACCACAAGAGTTTTCAGGAGCAAATAGTTATGTGGAAGTGATAAATCACATTGTCTCCACATAAGGTGATGAAAAATAAATTGGTCTCAGCTATAGAGGAGTAAGTAGATGTAATCGTTTAGCCAAGTCAAAGGAATTTTGACAGAAACTGGAATAAGAACAAGGTGACCTTGGTGTAGCAGGGATATTATTTCTTCTTTTCAGAGCTTCTCTGTTTTCTTTTACTGTTTGTATACGCAGTTTGAATCAATCTATCACTTTTAATTGGCCAAAATCATATATATGAAAAGAACAATGTCAAAAAAACTATATATGATCAATTATGTTATAGGTTATACCTCCGCATTCTTTATTACGCTCTCTATCTGGTCCATGATCTGATTTATGTCTTCTGCTGTCGGTTCTCTTTCTTCTGCTAGCTGCAGTAGTTTGTCTTGATACAGTTTTCTAGGGAGCTGTTGTCTTGTTGTAGACTTCATTTATAGACTTAAGAGTGTTCAGTGGAGAAATATCATGAACCAGATCTACACTGTCAATGTGAATTATGTTATGGACCATGTGCCATATCATATGCTAAACTGCACTGATATAGTTCCTTATTAAGAAAGCTCTGTGACGATTGGGTAATCAATGAATAAAAGTGAGATGCATCTTAAAGCTTACAACTTTCATATGAATAAAACTCAAACAACTCAAGCTTGAGGTGACCTTGATCATGACTGTCTCACTCGCTTATATTTTAGAATGGATAAAAAGCAGCTGCATCCTACTTTCATGAGACACATCTACCAATTTGTTAAGACACCTCAGAAGATGTCTCAACACGCAAGACACAGGTTCTTACAATAAATTACCGGCAGATTTGATACCAGTTTTGATGTTTTCTGAGTGCAGAAGGAACAATGGGATTATGATGAATTAAATTATAACAAACTTTATACACTAAAACAAAATGTGCAGTGGCATTGACATAACATTTTCTTCCAAAACAACAGGAACAAGAGGCGGAGCTACACGCAAAGGAGCTGAGAGTAGAATATTATTATTACTATTTTTTAATTTATATGGCCCCTTTTAACCTTTGTGGTCATTTAGGGGGGCTTTGCTTTAGAAACTACTGGTGTTTTTGCACTGAACTGTAGGGTTTCTTAACTTTTTTTTTTTTTTTTCCCCAGTTTTATACCATTAAACACACACATTCACTCTGACATGCATATTCACAGATTCTGTGGGGATAGAGAATGATTCTAGTTAAAGAAAAATTCCCTGTCAATCAAACCTGGAATCTTTGGGTGAGAGGCCAGAATGTTGACCACTCGACCACAGAGGCACTCAAGAGTATTATTTTGGCATGTAATGAACCAAGGTTTCAGTGTGGCATTGCAGAAGATAAGGGAGTCTCTTGGAGTTCAGTATCCAATGTTTTGGAAAGTTCATCTGCTGCATATGAGTTCAGGATTTGTTTGGATCAAATTTCTGGCAAATGCTGCTGCATTTCAAATAAGTAAAGGGGTATGGGAAAACTTCCTGATACAGTTGTAGCTTTGGATTAAACCCATATTCTTAATTAAGAAACCAAAATCTCATGTAGACAAAAAACATTACCAGGAAAGGCATTGTTTACAAGTGTTGACCCTAATGTTATTTGAACATCATTTCATCAATTTCATTCATCATTAAAGGATGCTAAAAAAAAGTGTTGATGCAAAATGGCCTGGCATTCCAATATCCATAGAAATATTTGTAATAATAATAATAATAATAATAATAATAATAATAATTATATGAATACATTATTTCTTAGGGATGTGGGTTATGGACAGCATATAGATCCTATACATATGTAGATATCTCAACATGGAATATGTCATAATACAAAGACATTGGCCAAAGTAAGGTTAGCTACCAAGTATCTTTGTTTATCACATGTTGTATGGTTCTGCATAATGAACGATTTCAGTAAGATGATTACGAGATGCCTGTGGTCTAAGACTAAGGAGAAGAGTAAGAGCAGGAAGCGCAGCATATAACGATGATCATGAACATGAGGAGGATGCTGATAATGGATAGGAAGCAGGTATATTAGGGAAAGGTGACCCAAAAAAGGGATCATATAGCAAGAATAATAAGAGATTTGACAGTGATTACACAAGTACGCTTTTATAACAAAAATGATATTACAATAATATATTTAACAGGGGCTACAGATATTTTAATGAGTAGAAAAGCCTTTGAATTATTTCAGTTAAGCTAATATTTTCATTGATACAGTTACAAATTAATATATATATATATAAATTTATAACTGTATCATATAAGTGAACTGCTCACTTTAGTCATCATTGGTCTTTTATGGCACCTGAGGTATTATCCCTCTTATAATGTTCCACAATAAATTAAGGTTGTTAAACTCCTTAATACTGTGGAAGAACTTCTACATAAAAGTAAATGAATGAATGACAGATATGTGAAATAATCCACTTTTAATGTTTTATTCTAAACTTTCACTGTTTCCATAGAATTTGTTAATGCATATAATTTTAAAAATACATTTAAAAGTAAATATCAATGCAAACTCTTTTTAAAATACTTATATGTATTTAAAAACAACTATATAATCCTAATGATGATCTTTCATAGATTTTCATTTCCTGGTCCAAGGATATTTATCACATTTGTAATAGTAATACAGAAATGCTTTGCCAAAACTCAGAGATGTATTAATGCCTGTAAATTTGACAATTAAAACTTTACTGTCAAACCTGTTACTACATTTAAGTCACTATACTCTTGTAGTGAATCAAATACAATTAAACACTAATGAACTCTTAAATTAGAAACAGCTCAAATATAAAGTTAAAAACAATCTCTTAACTCATATGTTCTACAGCATTAATAAATTGATAACTAGGTACTTCATTTTTTAAACTTATACCAACCCTTGTATAAAAATTTGTAATCTTGTTTAAGTTTCTATAAAACTGTACATATTAGTTGTAAGTTGTATACTAGAGAAATGTAATTTGTTATGATGAAAGCCTTTGAATTCCTGTCATTCTTTTGGTGAATAAACATCTTATCTTATCAAGATGAATTGTGAAACCTAATTTCAAATATCAGACTTCTGTTTTATCTAAGACATTCCCATTTCAGACATTCTTTCCTCTGGGTTGATAGCAATAATATAACCAGAAAAAAATTATAGGAGGCAATGGATTAGGTACAGGGATTCATTTTATAAACAATTTGTATAATATCAAATGATAAATATTAATTACTCCTGGGTTTAAATGCTTAAAGAAATCAATTAATATTCATAGATTAAGTGCAGCATTGGAAATTAAAATTACATTGGCTATTTTTAATTTTATTAGTAAGGGGTTACCCCCCCCCCCCCCCTTGGCTACACCTCTGGTTGATAGGGTACCCCTGGAACTCCAAATCTCCCAGTTTTCATCAAAAGAAGGTGACATATTTAGTAGTTATAATCACAGTTTTAATACATTTGTTTTTTTCTACAGATACGTACAACATTACCAGATCAATAATTGCAAGCTGTTGTTTTTAGCCTGCTGCAGCTGCCACATCACAAATCTACACACTTACTAGTTGGATGGACTTACTTTAAAATAACTTGTTTCCTGCTTTTGTAAGATTAAAGTATACAAAACTCTTTATTAAGATGCATTATTTTTTATGCAGAGAACATTTCTCTTTAGCCTAAAAGTTTAAATTATGGGAGTATGGAATTGTATTGTATGTGTATTTCTTGTATAAAGATAATAAAGTGCCTCAGTTTTATTTCTGAATTTAGGATCTCATAACTTAGGTAATTGATATTTTTATAGTTTTACTTTTTCTAATATAAATATAATTTTTAAATGTAAATTTTGTGTTATATTGGTACTTCTTGGTACTTTTTGCATGTAGATAATAAGGTGTCTTATTATTTTTATTTTCTGAGTTTTGGATCCCTTAACTAATCATAGTTTTGTGTCATTATTTACTCTCACTGTTATGATGAAAACATTTTGGTTTGAAAAATTTAGATATTGCTGCATTTTTAATATAAAATTTTGGGTAAGCAACCCAAACAGAAGGAAAACATACCCCCTCCCAAAAATACTTTCCAATTGCTCTACACTGATTTTTTTAGAATATATATGAGTCCAATTCTTCCTCATATTTGAGCAGTTTAATTAATCAAGATGGAGATTTTGAGCCAAAATTTAATTTTTTGGCTTTAATACTATTCACATTTGTCACTTTTGTTCCTGTTAGACTTTACCTGCTGGATAACGTCTCATGAAAATACAGAACGTTTTTTAAAATTGTTTATTTATTTATTAATTTATCTCAAACACTAAAATGTACAAGAATTCTTTACTAAATATTCCTCATATTCAAAGCTAATTGTATGTATTTTAATATACTGCACTGATAATTAGTTCTTACCTTAATGGGTGTACACTAATTATAAAACAAAAATAAACATATAAACATACAAAGGGGTGAAATAAAAAACTTAGCAGTCCTTTAAATATGCTTAAAATCTTAAAGTTCTACTATGTTATGTAACACAAGGAGTTTCCAAATAAAGTAAAGAGTTAAAGTACTACGGAAAGATATTTTCCATTTTATTATGATGGTCATTAAGGGTTAGCACATCTTTCAGTTGGTTATTATTAGTATAAACTTCAACAAAATGAGAACTCTATTTTCTTCTTCCTTTGTAGCAAACACACTACCAGCATACCCAGAGAGAAAATTACCTGCAAATACAGCATATTTTATGACCCACATCAACCAAGCAGCTTTTATGCTGACTCCTTCAATTTCTTATTCTTCAAATTCAGCATAGCAAATTGTTTTTCTGAGTAATTGTGTTATTATGGTGTTTCAATTGCTCTTGCAATATTTATTCTGATAATCAACTGTATTGAACAATAAAACTGGTAACCAATGTTTTACTCACATGGATAATATCATTATAATGTCATATCCCATTATCATTCAGTGGAAAAACAAACTCCATACAAGGCTATTCATCTTTTTGTTGTTACTAATGCAGTGTCAACATTGTTATCAAACGAGGGCAGTGGTATTTGATCATCACTTCTCTGCTGTGTGTGAACTTTGTCTTAGACATACAGCACAATCTTGTGAAGTGATACTATAGGTGTTGCATAAAGCTAGTTTGTCAGAAAAATGAGAAAACATGTAGCATAATGTAGTGAAAAACATTTATATTGTTACCATAAATGTGTTAGTTAAGATGGGTTAACATTTGTTACAGGTACAAAGGGAGGATGGCTTTCAGAAATCTCTTCAAGATATGTGTACAGCAAAGATTTTTCAATTCTGCTAAATTTAAATGTAAGTTCTTATGTTGTTAAGCAAAATACTCCTTAAAACATTAAACTTTAATAAATCTGTGATAATATCCAGTCTGCCTTATGAAAACTATGTTTTGCTTTCAATCTGTTGATTTTAAATAGGGGCATTTGTGCTCTAGCTCAATTTAAATATTGAAAACTGATATGGTGGGGAAAAAAAAACTTCTGTAGCACAATTACAAATGCTGGTTGTCCACCTGGGTAGTGTGGTGGTAGCGCGTCTGCCTCACATTCAAAAGGTTGTGAGTTCAAATCTTGCTTAGGGTGAGTTACCCGGATAAGGTTTTTTTTGGGGTTTTCCCTTATCCTGAGAAGACAAATGTCGAGCAGCTTAAAGCTCCATGGACTCTGAAATCATTTGAGCATCATTTCACCAATTTCATTCATTCTTTCAGTTAAACTTAAAAAAAAAAATACTAGTTAAAGATGTTTGTGCACATTCCTTACTCTTAGTAAAATAACCTTATTACTTTCTCTACCTATAGTAAACACAGAGCATATTTCATTCCACCCAAAACATAAATACTGAGATTTCACTGGAAATACATGTAATTAGACAGCCAGAATTCAAATAGCCATTTTAGCAAATGATGCATGTACATATATTAAGGAGGAAACAGCATAACTCAAAAATGAAAAATTGGTTAAATGTTGATCTTGTTGTTTTAGTTTGACATCTTCCAAAAACATGACACAAAGCTTTTCAAGAAAAAATTCCAGTCAAACTATTCCTTACATGGGAAAAATTTTGTTTTTATTTTTCAAAAACGCCCAATATTTTTGCTCAAAATGTATGTTTAAGATATTTACATGACATAACATTTTAATAAAATAATTAGATCTATTTTGGGGAAAATTGAAATTTTCAATGTAAAGGGTAGTTTGGGATAGGGTATTTTGTTGAAAATCTTCATGCTGCACTTCTGGAAGATGATGGATTTGATTTTTCAGCTATGCTGCTCTAGGCACAAATGGACCTTTTTCTATGAAGTATTTTTAATTTGATTTAGGGGAGCCCAAAACATATATTTCCAGCTAAATCTGTGAATGAAATTTTTGGGTGGAATGTAATACTTACTCTGCTTACTAGAGGTAAATGGTAGGGAAAGTAAAACATGTATCAATGGTTGCAAGCTTGACAAAATGTGCCCATCCAAACTATACTTATCGTAATAACTTACCGAAACTGACTTAAATACCTTGATGTGTTTATGTTTTTATTCTTTCTTTCTACCTTTAATACCATTTTGAAGTACAGCATGTGAATGTATTAAGAATGAGTTAACTTTTTGTAGGAAGGATTGTAATTAATTATACTGACATATTGAAATTAAAATACATAAATCAAAACATGATTTAAAACTTAGGCTAAAACTGCATTAATATGCTTTACTAAAAAGCATGGTGAACAAGACTCATACTTGAAAACAATGACAACCTTTATTCGAAAGCTAATATCATAACCATTGTACCAGAGAGGTATAGTCTGAAATGTGCTTTTGTTTTCATGTGTCGTACTCTCAAAGGGTATCATCATTAACCAGTGATATATACTTCTTTAAAAACCTATAGCCATAACTTTAAAATTTGAACAGAGAGGCCATATATTTCCTATCTCATATTACTTGTTTAATACACCTCCATATTCTTTGAAAAGATATCACTGTAGTTTGTAATGGTACATAATGATCCCAATCCTGATTAACTATTTCACTGTTGCCAAACTATTTTGGATTCATATAATTGGAAATTCTACTCATTCAAAAACCTTCTCTATTACCTATTTATTTTTGTTTCAAGGGAAAAGCACAGCAGTAAATCTGGAACACTCCATAACAAATCCAGTTGTAACAACTGTATTTCCAACATCTCACCAGACCATCAAGGTATTGTTCAACAATCACAGAACAGCAGATTTCAAGACAATCTGGGTAAGAAGTATTCCATATCTTTCTACATTAAATACCCAAGTAAATTTAATGCAAACTTATGCACAAAGGAGCCCCAGTATCTTTTGCAGAACTTAATTTGCCTCCTAAAAAGTTAGAAAAAAATAATAAATATTTTATTTTGAGTAGCGTGTACTTTTATAATTTGTATTTTGTACATATATCCATACTGGAGGCATAAATCAATGACAGCATTTCTCAGATCATAACATTTGCAACAGTTAAGATTATTTTTAACATGTGAGAAAATTATAAAACAAATAAAGATTAAATTACACTCAATAAATCTGAGAAGTGCTGGTCCTTTGGAGTATTGAGTAAGTTCTTGTTCCAGCTACGAGACAACTGCAAGTGTGCTCAATGTGTTCACGAGGAAACGCGTCAGAAAGTTTTAGATACACCCTCGTTGGATGTGGGCGCAAAACCCAAGTCTCTGAAAGTGACAGACGATGGAAATCTGATCATAAACTGGCAAGAAAATGGGCAAGATCATGTGTCCACATTTGATTCTAGTTGGTATGCATTGCTGATAGATGTATGCTAGGGCTCTCTGCATCCATCTTTCTAAATTGCCCTGTTATGGTTTCTGTTAAACTGACACTTCTAATTGTTCAGAGCATCACATAATAGTTAAAGAATTAAATTTTCAAAATTGTTTGCAATCATCCTCCCGCTGAAAAAGAAAGAAAACATTGTTAAGAATTTTTTGGTATTGCAAACTCTCCAAGTAGAGCATTTGTTCTTATTTTCACCAGGCTGTATCGCTATGGACAGTGTTTCATGCATGAGACATTTGAATCTGAATCTTCTGGGACCCATCCTGACCAACCAGCACTAGTTCTGTGGGATAGAACAGAGATTTGGAACAATTTTCCAGAGATATCCTATCAGGAAATAATGGAAAGTGATGAAGGGTTGAAAGCATGGCTTGAAATGTTCATCAAATATGGAATTGCTTTGATGAGAAATGTGCCACCAGAACAGGTAAATGTGGTAATTATAATAAAACTAGTAAGAAATTGTTTACCAAAAATATAAAGCCATAACTATGCTAGTTCAAGAATCCCTTCAAATTTTTAATGCAGAATAATTTTTAAAAGTACTAGTACTATCATTTGTACATGCTTTAAGCTTTGTCTGATGGCCTGCTAACATCACTGAACCTATAGCTAACCAGATCTTTTCAGCAGCTCTCTATTAATTCTTCCTCAGTATATTTTTATTTTTTGAAATATATATATATATATATATTCACTCATTCATAGACCAGTTTGGAGTGATGAATGAGTGCATCAACTATGTGACATCGTTAAGACCATGATAAAGTAAAATCTGCAATTGTTAAAGGAAGCAATTTCAGTTAACTTTGTGGCACCATTTTAATGCCATTCAGCTATGCTCATTGTGATAAATGTGACATAGAATACAATGGTGGGTCATGCGTCCAAGCACCTGGAGAGCAGCAGTCTTGAAATAGGCTAATTGTTATTAAATAACTGGAAAATATTTGCCAGATTTGGTCATATCAAGGAACTTTCTTTGTAAAATAAAAATTTCTTGAGACCAGTCAGAAATCATTGAAGCTATATAATTGAAAATATTAGGAAAAAGTGTGTAATCTATTTAAAATAAAAAAATAATAAATAAAAAGCTACCAGATGTGCTACATTCAAGTGACTTTCTCTTACCTTTTTTCTAAATTTCATATGGCTTCTACAAACTATTTTTATGAAAGCTCATGTTAATCGAGATAAACATTTCAAGCCCTATTAATCATCTTATCCAAAAATGAAGAACATTTTGGAAATACAAAATATGATCCATACTATCAAAAAACTTGGTAAACATATAGTGTTACAAGGGATTCTAGCTCATTGTGAATACAGAGGAATGAAAACCCTGATATATTAGCAAAAAAAGGAAGTAGAATTAAGGAGAAGAAAACAAATGCTTTTTCAAATGATTCCATTAAAATAATTATAAAGAAAAAATGAATGGGCACTATAATTCAAAATTAACTAATAAAAAATCGGAAACCAAAATATAAAAATACTACTGGGAAACCCTTCTGTAATCCTGGATCTACCATGGAAATTGTAAATTGCTAGTATGAGACTTACCATGACTGTCTGCGAAAACATCTATATAGAATTGGAATAGTTATATCTCCAAATTGTATACTGTATTGCCAAGATGTGGAAATGGATAGACAACATCTAGTTAATTGTGCAGTTCTTTAAGAAAAAACATGCACGTGCACATGCATGTACACACACTTACATATACACACAAAGTTTCACTACATATTTTGTTGTAGGAACAAGCAATACTAACTAGAGAGAAGACCTGACTATTGAAACAATATGGCTGCTCATATATAGCTATCGGTTGCAGTGAGCAGCAGAATCAGCTTAATTAAAAGTTGGTGAGATGTATTTAAAAATAATCTTACTTTAATGTCTGTCATTAATGGAAAGTCTGTAGTTCAAATCTTACCAACAGTGCCCTACTTGACACTGATGTTTTCCAGGTTTTTTCAGTCATCATAATGGGAAAATGTCAGGGAGGTACTTAGGTATGGAATGCTTTCTTCCCAAATATCATTTCATTTATCATTAATGTCCACAGCCTGTGGTGTCATATGTAATAGGAGCAGGCATTAAGCACTAGTTCAATCTATGGGTTAAAATGCTTTTTGAAGACAATGAGACTTCCAGCTTCCATAATCCTGTTATTACTATGTACAAAGCAAATTAATCCAAATTTGAAAACTGTAAAATATGACATTTGTTCATCAAAGACTGCACAGGTGAAATTTTAGCACAAAAAAAAAACAATGAATTTTAGATTAGCTAATTAAATCCAATTATCAGATAAACTACTAAGAATATAAGCATGAAAATTTAAATATAAGTGTACATTTTAGTGTAAAAGTGCTGGACATTTGTTTGAGAGTGTAGATTTTATAAATTTCACCAATACATAAGAATGTTCAAGAGATGAAACATAACATGCCAGTAATGATAAGCATTGAAAGCATTCTATATAACTGCAACTTGTTCCAAAGAGTACAGTAGCCACTTTTCTGCATGTTATTTTTCAACAATATTTTTTTCTCATAATGGAATCTCAAGCTTTTGTTGGTAGGTTATGGTTAAGTGTATATTCTATTAGGTTGCTTCATTACTCTCTCTATACGTGCTATGTATATATTGCACTCCACCAAAAAATTTGATACCAAGATTTCATCAGAAATATATGTTTTAGGGTCCCCTGTATCCAAAAAAAGTATTTTCAGAAAAAGGTCTGTGTGTGTGTCCGTGTGTCTGTGAACACGATAACTCAAAAAGAAAAACTTGGTAAAATACCAAACTTGGTATTTAAGTTTAGTATCTTCCAGGGATGCGACACAAAGATTTTGAGAAAAATCCCCCCACCCCAAACTACCCTTTACATGGAACTTTTTTCGAAAATTTTGATTTTCTAAAAAATGGCTCTAATGATTTTGATTAAAATATTGTATATTAAAGATATTTACATGACAAATAAAATGTATATTTTGAATTTTCTGGGAATAGCCTCTGAAGACTACTGTATTCTTGGTCAATTTTACGGAATTTTGCATAACTGCTAAACCATAAGAGATGGACAAAAACACCACAAATGTAGAGCACCTTAAAACACACAATTTATGTTATATACATTTTTTTTATGGAGTTTATTGTTTTTGAGATATTCCTTGTTTGTTTTTTTTCAACTATAAAGACATACTTTTCTCATACAGGACTTTGTGAACTCGTGTCAATACAAACAAAGGAACTTCAGTCGCAGAGCAACCAGCTTTTGACTATCACTTTAACCTATGGTACTCCCTTTTTTCTCTTCTACTTACAAGGAAGCAAGTAATAAGACCATTTCTGCTAATTTTTTGTTGATTAGCATGAAATAAATAGAAGCATAAGCTTTTTAACAATAATTTGTTGCAGAGATGAGAGAAAGTCATCAGATTTTTTTACAATAGCAAGTTTGACAATAGGCCTTGATGTCAAACAATGCTGATACACTACTGAAAAATTGCTATGTACTAACCTTAAATTCTAACTAAAACTTTAAGATGAGGTTTGATTTAATATATAAAAATATCAGTGAGTTGATATTTTAAATTTTAGGCACACATTTAATATTGAACTGGAAATTCAGAAGTAGTAATTTACACAGCTTTGGAAAACAATCTTTTTATGGTAAGGTTAAGTTATGAATAGATTGCCAATTGCTAAAAGCACTTCATACAGCTAAATATGAAATATTTAAACTTATTTAGCAAGTTACTATTAAGCTAAAAAGAAAACTAAAGTTCATCCTTAAGGAATTTGAACATATCACTTTTTTACTGTTTTTATAATTTCCCCTGCTGTTGGGAATACTGAACTATACCATTGATTTCAAAATGCATAATCACCATCTATACAATAATCTTAAAACAATCATCCAAACATGCTTAATTTTTGCTTATTTCTGCAAAAGCCAGGGTGCTAATAGCCTTCTCTCCAGGTGGTATTGGTACAACAGGGGTAGAGGAAAGTATATTGATTGTTAAATCTTTAAAAGTAGGATGCTGAATGCTCCAAGGTCTTTATATAATATCATGAGAAATAACTGAACAGTTATAGTACTTGAAAAACTACTGCATATAAGTTATATTCACATAACACTCTTCTGCAAATAATTTTTAAAACTACTTATTTTTATATCTCCTATATATTAATTGAGATAAACATTTGCAGAAATGGTTTTATTAAACATTTGACAAAGGAAATACAGTATTAAACAATAATTAAATCTTCTAAAAGTGGTCACTATGTATTACTATGGGGAAAAATGAAAAAGAAAAAAATTTAACATTTTAATATAGTATTACATAATTTAAACCAACAGTAAAGAATATATATTTGGAAATGTTTAATGCCACAAACATTTATTTCACATACATTGTGCATAAAAAAAGAAAAAAGAGAGAAAGAATTTCAGTGTAGCATCTGCTAAGTGAGAGTTATCAGAAAAGATTGCCAAAGTTCAATGTATGATTCAATTCAATCCAATATCATTCATCCTTTCAATCAATCTGTACAATATACTTTGATACAGGATATGTCAAGTTAACAGTTATATTTACAATTAAGTTAATGAACATATTTACAAACTAAACACATATATACAAATATAAAGCTGATATGCTACACAAATGGATATTTATTAAATTCTAAAAATTCATCTACATTGTAAAAGAAGTGTTCCTGTAAGAAATGTTTCACCTTTAATTTAAATATATTATACTTGTCTGTTGCTTTTATAGAATTAGGGAGGAAATTATAGATATTTATGCAGGAATGCTGAACTCCTTTTTTACTTATATTTGTTCTAAAGGAAATTAAATGCATATCATTCATATTTCTAGTAAGATGGTGATGTGTATTATTGTTTGTTTGGAAATGATGACCGTTCTTTTTCACAAATAGCACTAATTCCAATATATACCTACATACTTGCCATTGGAATAATGGCCTGCATGCACATAATCTTTTTTCACCACACATTGCTCGGATAGCTTGTTTTTGCTTAATAAATACCATTTTGGCCTCTGGTGAATTACCCCAAAATATTTTGCGATATCTTATTCTTGAATGTGTTGGCAAAATAAGCTATTTTTACTACTTTAAGGATAGCATTAACATTCTTAAGGGCAAATATGTTTGTACTTAATTTACTTGCAAGAAAGTTCACATATGTTTTCCATTCCAGACTAATCTGTATCCATACACCAAGGAAATTTGTTTCTGTCTTATATGCTATTGTCTTATCTTCTAACTTTATTACTGGATTATATTCATTCTTATTTTCTACAATATGAAAGTTAAGACAAACAGTTTTTTTCAGTTTTTAGTACTAAATTATTACTTTTTATCCATGACATCAGATCTTTACTAAACACTTTGTAGTGAAAGATTTAATGCTGTGTTAGATTTCTCTGTTATTAATAAATTGGTATCATCCGCAAATAATACTGTATTATGTGCTTGAATTTTACTTTTTATGTCAATTATATACAAGACAAACAGAAATGGGCCCAAAATAGAACCTTGGGAAACTCCATATTTTACTTAAAGTGCATGCATCAGAGTGAATTTTGTTTTTTGCCTGATTTAATATTATGATTTACATATGTTACTTCTATTATTTGCTTTCTCTTTGCTAGATATGATGCAAACCAACTAAAAGCTATTCGTCTGATGCTATAGTTGAACAACTTGTTCAAGAGAATTTTGTGATCTACAGTGTCAAATGCTTTGCTAAGATCTAAAAACATGCCAACAGATTTTTGCTTACTATCTACTGCAGCTAAAACATTATTTAGAAATGAGTAAATTGTAGTTTCAGTTGATTTTTTTATGCCTAAAACCATATTGAGGTTCAGTAATTATGTAGTTTCTATCAATAAAGCTAAGTAATCTTTTATACATTATCTTCACTAGTATTTTTGAAAACACTGACGGAATCAAGATGGGTCGATAGTTACATCAGATTTTTTTCCTTTTTTATGTAGAGGTATAACCTTAGAGGTTTTTAATATGTCTGGAAATATTCTGTTTAAGAAGGATGCATTCATTATATGAACTAATGGTGTAATTATATATTCTGAACATCTTTTTATGGTCACATCCGGTATTTCATCTATTCCTGCACTGTATTTATTACCAAGTGAATTTATTATTGAGATCATTTCCTCTTGATCTACTTCAGCTGCATACATTGAATTTATGTTATTGTAAGAAGTGTTTGGTTTAGTGTAACTATTTCCATTATTTTTTTGTACATTTGCTTTAATTATTTCTTTGAGGTATGTGTTAAAATGCATAGCAACCAGTATAATCTCTTGTCTATAATAATATTGTAGCTCTATATTAGCCTGCAAAGGGGCATTATTAGTGATATTTTTTACAATTTTCCATATAGCCTTAGTTTTATTATCAGAATTTTTTATGTAATTATCATTACTGTTTTGTTTAGCCTGATTTATTACCTTATGCAGAATTACTCTTTAAAATAGTTATCAAATCATGTTGTGGTTTTGTATTTAATTTTTATTTCATGTAGCCATCTTTTTCGCTTATAAGAATTCTTTATACCTAAAGTTATCCATTCTTTACTCTTATTTTTACTACTTATTTTTATCATTTTCAAGAGGAAAGCTATACAAAGTTGTACAGAAATGTTTTTATAAAAAGACTTACATTTTTCATTTATATCAGTCATACTGTACATATCATAGGACTTGAGACATAGCTTCAAGCATATGGTGTATTATTTGTTGGAGGATTACTTTTGGTTCATAATCATAATTTTACTGCACTTATTCAAATGCATTACTAAGAAAATGTATGAAAAATAATAAAACTAATAACACAAATAATATTAAAAAGGATTTAATAATAAAAAAAAAGAAGAAAGAACCATATGAACAATTAATGTAAGAAATTGGTTGAATAATGACAACAAGCCTTGCAAAGTTGCATTTGGATCTCATCAGTTAAAAGTTTGACAAGATTTAGCTCCAACATTTTAACATACAAAATTATGCATTTATGTTAAAAAACGATTTGAAGCATTTACATTAAAAATACTTTCTGTATATACTATCATCCCTTTTATACTCGCGTATATCCCCTCTAGAATATTATAAAAGAATATTTTGCTATCTACTTCATGTTAATAGAGTAAGAATTTAGCACACATTTTATAGGTATAAAAGCATTGGTGTAGTCTTGAAAAAAGAAAAGGGTCAGTATATGCCAGTATTGAAAATCCATGTTCTTAATATGATATCATGAAAAATAAAGTCCTTCCAACAATGTATAATAAAACTATTGTAAATTAGTAGTAACAAATTGCAAACATAATGCTACCAAAAGAATTTCTAACAAATTTTGTGTTTTAATGAGATCTTGGCATTTTGTTTAGTAGGTTTTTGTTTATCAGATTCTTGAAAATATACAAATTTCACAGAATGGAGAGGACTGCATAGCATATTTTAAGGAAATTGAAGATACACATTTTATTAGTTGTGTAGATAAAATTATTATCACTGAAAAAATTTTGAGGGGGAAAAAGTGAAACTTATTTCATGTAAAGGTAGTTTGGGTTGGGAATTTTCATGAAAATATTGTGTCATTCCCTTGAAGTTAAATACCAGATTGGAAGTTTTTGTTTTTGGGCCACAAAAGATGCATTTTACTGACATCTGATTTACAATTTTTGGTTGCAACACAACTTCTGTTTCTAAAGTATAGCTTGAATTTTACAGGGTAAAGTAGTTGAGGTAGTGAAGAGGTTTGCCTATGTGAAGGAAACCCAATATGGTGTGACGTTTGATGTTGTCAATGAGCCAGACCCAAGTGCACATCCTGCATTTAGTGGACTACATCTGCATCACCACACAGACATGAACTACAGAGAGAAGAGTCCTGGGATGCAGCTCCTTCATTGTCTCAAAGCAAATGATCCGAAGCAACTTGGATCAGATCCTGGTGGCATGTCCTTCTTTGTTGATGGATTCCGTATTGCCAGATGGCTGGAGGAAAATGAGCCTGCAGCATTTCAGATCCTAACTACTACTCCTATACGTTTTCAGATTAAAAACAAAGGGGTAAGCAATACGTGGAACAGTATACTTAATTATAGTTATGCTATTTAATTAATATTTATGTATTCTTCTTTTCTTTTTGACATAACTGCTATATTTGATGACTGTCACCACATTATTTCCAGTAGCATTATTATGCATATTAGGTGTAAAAGAATGAAAACTTTGTTTCAAAATCAAACCTGCAGTCAATTTAAAGAAAATCTTAAAAGTAACAGTAATGCAATTTCTCATTTATTTTCATTGTTACTCTAACAACACGCTTAGCCAAGGTATTTAAGAGACTTGTGATAGGGAAATCTGCAGTTCAAATCCTCCAGGGTGATCCTCCCTGACAGTTTTTTTTTCAGATTTTCATCAATCATAACTGGTTTCCTAAACTTGGCCCTGAATTGTTTCTTCTCAAATTTAATTTACTGATTATCATTTCATTTCATGTATCACTGATGTCAGCAGTATGAATGGGCACAAAAAGAAATCTGATGTATTACATTCACATGACTCCATCATTTATTAGTGCACGCATAAAGTACTGTCATTTTAATTGGGATAACCCTTTGCAGAAATGGCTTCATTACACTCTTCATTATAGCTTCAAAGATAGAAGTGATAGTCTAATGTTTTAAGAACTGAACCCTATATGCTGGCCTCCTTACTCTTTCTCTGCAATCACAAGAAACAACTGAATGTTGAAATGGCTTTAAAAGTATTGAATAGTTTGAACCATTAATAACAAATTTCTCGGAACAGGAAAATTTTGTTTTATGTTTTACAAAATTTCAGTGTTGTTACTTTCTCTACACGTACTATGTACATAGTGTATAGAGAAGGTATTGTATTGCACCCAAAAATTTGATATCAAGATTTCATCGGTAATACATGTTTTGGGTCCCCCTGAGTCCAAAAGAGCATTTTTGGAAAAAGGTCCGTGTGTGTGTCTGTGGAGAGCATAGCTCAAAAACGAAAAGACCGTTGAATACCAAACTTGGTATTTAAATTTGGTATCTTCCAAGGATGCGACAAGAAGATTTTCAAGAAAATCCCCCCACCCCCAACTACCCTTTACATGGAACTTTTTTCGAAAATTTTCATTTTCTTAAAAATGGCTCTAATGATTTTGATTAAAATATTGTATGTTAAAGATATTTACCTGATAAATAAAATGTATATCTTGAATTTTCTGGGAATAGCCTCTGAAGACTACTTTATTCTGGATCAATTTTACGGAATTTTGCATATCTACTAAACGGTAAGAGATGGACAAAAACTTACCATACAAAATATGTAGAGCACATTAAAACACATAATTTATGTTATATATAATTTATTTTTCTTGGAGTTGATCGCTTTTTAGATATTCCTTTTGTTTTTGGTTTCAGCTTTAAAAAACATACTTTTCTCATACAGAAATTTGTCAACTCGTGTCCATAGAAACAAAGGAACTTCAGTCACATAGCAACCAGATTTTGACTATGACTTTAATCTATGGTACTCCCTTATTTCGGTTCTACTTACAAGGAAGCAAGTAATAAGGCTATTTTTGATAATTTCTTCTCGATTAGATGAAGTAAATAAAATAATTTGTTGCAGAGATGTAGAGAAAGTCATGTGAATGGAACACATCAGATTTTTTTTTTAGTGTGTTTTAATGTAATAAAGTTGAGATACTTAGGGACACTTTTGCTATGCAGCATTTTAAAAGTTTGGTTATAAGTGAAAATTACTTAATATAAAAGTTATTTTAAGAACAAACACTTTTTGTATCAAGTCATGAAAGCAATCATTTTATTTTTACATAAGTACACAAATACAAGATTACAATGCAGTTTCATTTGCATATTAATTGCACTTCTATCAGTCACTATAAAATGCATTCTTCATGGATCACTGAGTTACACTTCAACTGATAGCATGATCATGAGTTCCAACTTTTCTTCCCTTAGATTGTGTCTTCGGTCAATCAGAATATCACTGTACTGTGATAATAGTCATTCACTGTCCACATTGGAACACAAAATCCAAACTGCTAGTAGAGCTGCAGCTTTGAAGAATCAGAACTCAAAAGTTCTGAGAGCTTACTTTAAAGATGTAAGTCTACTCACATAAGAGAATACTTAACTTCTGCTTGAAGCAGGTGGTTGCCTACACTTACTAAAAATTGACTTATTTCACCTTCAAAAATACCTTGGCTGATAAATTTAAGCCGTGTTCCAAGTTTTTTAACCTTGAGTATAAATCATGGGTAGTAGGGAACTTGGATCTCTCAAGATGCTGTACAAGTTCTGTGAGGTCACAAGACCATTCCTTAACAAACACTGCTTCAACTTTAAAGTATTAAAGTTGAATCATTATATGTAAGTCGAAGCCCAGACTTAAGTTGAATTATTAAACTTAAAAGAAAAACATCAAAAAGTTAAAACTCCGTAGAAGAATCACAAGTCATATTTTACAAAAATTGTCACATACCAAAAATACCTTAGCAACACATCGCTAAATTTGGAGCAACACTGAAAAGTGCAATGAGGAAATTGGCAACAACATTATCTATGTTGCTAAATAGCCAGCCAACTGTTGAATGGTATCGTATTTATCCAAATACAAGGTGACCTCAAATGCAAGATGATCTCCACTTTTCAGAACTGAGTTTTGGAATTAAGCATATCATCTATATAAAAAGAAGATATCTTAAATTTTAAATGAAATTTAATGTTTTACCACATATTTTGAACAAATTAAGGGATACTTAAGTTGATTAAGTATTTTTTTGCTTAATTTGAATTTGTGCAGAAATTCACGTGGAGGTAGGAGACAGGGAGAAGGAAGAACAAAATTATATACTGGTACCTATGTATTTGATTAGAGGTGATGGCAATGACAGCGTCAGTGCAATGTTAACATTGTAATGAATAAGATACTCTATTTAAGAATATACCTAATATAACACACCATTGCAAACATTTAACAATTCAAATTTGCGTGGAAATTCATGTTTTGGGCACAAGAGAGACGGAGAGGGAATACGGAAATGTACAGTATATATGCAGTGGGGGAAAATGGCAACGGTGGTGGCAATATCTGTTACAATGATGGATATGATTTTCTATTTAGTCAACATGTCGAATATAACGTATTGTCACAAAAGATAGGTACCTAATTCGAGTTTGCAGAGAAACTCACATTGTCGCTAGATGTAGCAACTTCTACAAGTTTTTGGCGACATATCTAGCTCCTTTTTTGGGAAAATACTCATTTGGCAAAAAAATTAGGAACGTTATAACTTATTTCTTCAATTTAAAAACTGATTGAATTTATTGTCTCTCGAGGGCTTATCTTGTGCTTATGATGCAATGATGGAATCACAGCACATGGTCAATCACATGGTTGGTGTTTCATGCTTATGATGCAACTACCACTTTCCCGCCAACTTTAAGATCCCAGTATTGACTTGTCTCAAGCTTACAGGATGGCAGTTAACACAATCAATGTATTTCAAAGTCAAAGAAAAGCATCTGATGAGCGTTTTAGGAACATTTAGCAGTGCACAGTATCATTGGCTAAGGATCATATGTCGATGTGTGCTTAAAAATGTAAAATATGCCCAAAGCCTTTTGATATCAGTATATACGACAGCTTGTCATGTTCCAGTATTATTTTTATTAACGATGGCAGCCACCACCATAATGAATAATAGAGACGAAGACAACAAAAACCTTGTAAACAATTTCTTGAGTGCTCCTAATGGCTGAATAATATACTAAGAAATTTGAATCCCCAAAGGAATAAAGATCAAACAATATGTAAGTGATTCTAAGTGTTACAAATCCAACTCAAAAATATTTGATTTTTTCATTTGTTGCTGGAATTCCATATTCTCCTATTAGTACAGTGTTTTGTTTTTTCAAAGAAATGTCTATGGATGCTAGTTCACATGTGATTTCCACTAAAAATTTACTACAATCTAATCCTTTAAATTTTATTGACTTGTCCACATAAACCACTACTCCTCCACTATTGTGTTCTTGTCTACAGTAAAATGTCCCTAAAGCATAACCCTCATCATTATTTATTATTATTTATTCCGCTTTTAAACCATGTCCAGTAAATATTACATTTTGATTTATCTTGTTTAACTAATTCTGTAGGCTTTCTCTTATTGCTTATATATTGTACATTTTGATGACAGAATGTTATATCCTCTTTGCTTTTATAACTCACATTTGTAATTTTTTATTTGTTGTTTCTTCCATATTTACTAAATTCCCTCTTTCTGCTTGTCATATTTTACTTTTTTCACTTTCAAAATGTTGCTTAAGTTTATCTATTTTGTTGTCATCATCTCTACCTATTTCTAATTTTCCTGCCTCATGAATAAATTTACTACCATAAGCTTAACATATGCAAACCTTTTGTATTTAAATATAGACCATCCCTTCCCAAACAACTTTTGTCTATATATTTATTTGATTCTACATAAATTGCTTTAGTAGCTTTGCATACTATTTAATTTCATCATGTATAGCATGTATATACTTTTTACTACAATCTTCTTGTCACTATACTATTTACTAGAACTGTTACACCTGAAAAACACCTTTTGGTTCAAACAATCAAGTTGTAAGCTTCCTCCATAACCTCATTTGGACTTTTTCCTTTTTTAATGTTGTTTGTGCCCACAAACTAATTATATTACACCACATTTCATATGTTTAAAAGAGAGACACTATTGTATATGCTGGCTTTAAAATTCCATGTTTTCCATAATGTTGCAAGAAATAACTGAATAGCGACACCACTTTAAAAAATGAGAGTATTATGAAAATTTTAAACCAGTTAACTGATAACTTGGAAATGGCTGATATCACATAAGAGGTTATTTTAAATAAATTGTGTGTTTTAAACATCTACATTCAATATATTAGGAATAATTTTGTCTATTTGTTACAATTTTATGGTTTACCCATTTGGATGAAGAAGGCCTCAAGGCTTCTCCCAACATTTTATTGTTACGTAAATAGCAATTCTAACAAAAATCACTAGGAGCTATTTTTGAGAAAATCCAAAATTTAAACATTTTATTTAAAAGGAGCAGGCTATTCCACCTTGGGCACGTTAAAGAGCAGTGAGTTTCTGACGACTCATGGGGGCTGCCTGCAATATGTAATACAGCTTAGCATAGAAAGCAAGCTATTGTCATGACTGAATCAAATGTTGGAATGAAAATAAAGGAAGTACAGCTATTGTTATGAACTTTGCCAGTGATGTATTGCTATCACACTTCCTTTCCAACCCTTTGCAGTCTGTAGATGAAGGAACATAAGTGAGTATTCTGTCTTAATTCATGATTCTTTTGTTGTTGTTGTTAGTGATGCTGTCAATTACCAGGATCATATCAGTGCCACTGATATGCCGGAATTTCATCCTGCAGGAATTCTTTAATGTGCTTTTAAATCTACTGACATGGGGCAGTTACTTTTAAGCACACTTAAAAACCATCGGGGTGGCTGGGTTTGAACCTGCAACCTTGAGTGCAGAACCTAACCAACCGAGCTACCCAGACCGGCTTACTCAACCAAGTCAAGCTGGAACAGCTAAAATTTATTGAAAATTTCATTTTAAAATTATGCTGCTCACACACACACACACACTTTTTTTATTTATTTATTTTTTAATTCAAAATATGCATTTCTGTTGAAAACTTGATATACAATTTTTGTGTGAAATGTAATACTTCCTTTTACCTACTATTCATAGCTGATGGCAGAGAAAGTAAAAAGGAATAGCTTTCAAGCCCAATATTGGTACAATCCAGAACAATTAAATTGAGAGGCTGCTTAATTTACAGAAACGATACTCACAACTCTGGCCAATCATATGCATCAATCAAGATGGCGATCTCACAGAAATACATTACAATAATCGTACAATGGGTCCACTCCAAGCACCAACACATATTGTTGTACCATTTTATCATGCATATAAGGTAAACTCTTTTAAGCTTTTTGTTTTGTATTTTATTCATAGAATAACTTAAATTTAAATTTTTTTATTAAACTTTAGTTATTCACTAATAATGTGTTCTGCAATTTACATCTCTTAATGACCATATTACATGTATATGCTTCTGAGGTTTTATATGCCATAATGCATTCTTAGATCATGATGTTTCAAAATACTTAAACCAAAACTGTTACCTGCAAATCACTTCAAGAAATTGGTAAAAGTGTATATCTGTACAAATTGTGAGAGAAATATCTGTTTAATTAGTTAGGTGCCCCTAACAAAATAATAGGAAAAATAATTTGATGTGTTATCACTTACTCTAACTATTCTGCAACTAACTGTTTTTGTAAAAGCTTATTCTTTATTTACTTCTGTCTAATCAAGATAAAGATGACTAGAAATAGTTTTAGAACATATGTTTTTGTAGATACAAGGGAAATAAGAGAATATAATAGGCAAAGCGATATTAAATGTTTAGAACTGGTCACTACGTAATTGAAATTCCATTCACTTTGCATTATAACCAGGAATAAAAATAAAAAAAGAAACAGTAACAACTTCCCATTTGAGAAAACTAATAAGTATTGGAAAATTTAAAGCAGTAACAAGGAATAGAGATAGATACCCTAAAAAGTGTTTGGCATAAATTATGTGTTTTGATGAGCTCTACTTTTTTGTGGAGTAAGTTTTTGTCTACCTGTAATGCAAATATCATCCAGAACGAATAAGACTACAGAGGCTTTCTCAAAATATTCAAGATATGCATTTCATTTGCAGTGAAAATACCTTAAACATCTGGTATTTTAATCAAAATCAGTAGAGCCATTTTTAGGAAAGTAATTTTTTTGAAAAATGTTTTATGCAAAAGGTAGTTGGGGTTGAGGGAGATTTTCTAGAAAATCTTTGTGTCACATCCTTAAAAGACGCAGATCTAGTTTGGTATAAAGTACTTTTCTTTTTTTTTTCTAAAAATCTGATTTGTTCCATTCAGTTGACTTTCTCTACATCTCTGTCAAATTATTGTTAAAAAGCTTATTCTTTTATCTACCTCATGCCAATGAAGATCAACATTAGCAGAATAATGGTATTAATAAGTATTTTAAAATTGAAACCAATAACAAGGAATATCTTGAAAACGGATAATTCTATAAAAAAAATGTCTGACATAAATCATGTGTTTTAATGAGCTCTACATTTTTTGTGCACTAAGTTTTTTTCTATATCACTTACTGTTTACCAGTTAGCCAAGAGTCATTCAGTATAAAAGGATTTCAGTGGCTATTCCCTGAAAATTCAAGTATCCTTAATACAGTATTTTAATCAAAAACATTACAGCCATTTTTGAGAAAATCAAAATTTTCAAAATGTTTTCCACATAAAGAATGGTTTAGGGTGAGGGAAATTTCTTGAAAATCTTTTTGTCGTATTGTTGGAAGATGCTGAACTTACATATCCAGTTTAACATTTTACTGACTTTAGTTTATGAGTTATTGTGTTCTCTCTCAAGCGCGCGCACACATACAGCACACACACACACACAGACACCTGCACGTACGCATGCACAGACAAACCTTTTTATGAAAATCTAATAGGTTCCATTCAGTTGACTTTCTCTACAGCTCTGTAACAAATTATTGTTAAAAGCTTATTCTTTTATCTACTTCATGCTAATCAAGAGAAATATTAGTAAAATAATGGGTCTTATTACTTGCTTTCATGTAAGTAGAAGGGAAATAAGTGAATACACTAGGCTAAGTAATAGTCAAATTTTTTAATAGTTGGTTGTTATGTGGTTGCATATTCTCTATAAAAAAAGTTTAATTATTTGAAAACTAAAGCCAATGACAAGGAATATCTCAGAAATGGTCACCTCCATGAAAAGATGAGTATGACATAAATTGTCAAGATCTACATTTTTTGTGTAGTAAGTTTTTGTCTATCTCTTTCGGTTTACCAGTTATGCAAAATTTAGCAAAATTCATCAGGAACAGAGAGGTCATTAGAGGCCAGAAAATTCAAGATATACATTATATATATATGGTATTTTAATCAAAATTGTTGGAGCCACTGTTTAAGAAAATAAAAGTTTTCCTATTTTTTCCCATTTTGGGGTGGGGGGATTTTCCTCAACCTCTTTTTGTTACTAAACTTAAATACAAAGTTTGTATTTTACCAACTTTTTGTTTTTGAGTTATCATGTTCTTACACACATACACGGGTCTTCTTCTAAAAATGTTTTTTTTTTTTTAAATACAGGATCTCTAAAGCGTATATTTCAGGTGAAATCTCACTTCAAATTTTTAAGTGGAGTGCAATACCTTCTCTACCTATGCACCATGTATGTACTATGTAGAGTAAGTAAAAATGTTTTACTTGGATTCAGATGCCCTAAAATATGTATTTCTAGTGAAATCTCGGTATCAAATTTTTAGGTGGAGTGCAATACCTCTCTACCTACATTTTTTGGATTCAGGGGACTTCAAAACATATATTTCTGGTGAAAACTTGACTTCAAGTTATTAGTTATATAAACATTCCATATTTATTACTTATAGTATAGAAAGTGATAAATATGATTTTAGCAGAACAACCTTCTAATGTTTATAAAAGTTTCTAATGCACTGGTTTTTTCAAAAATAGTTTTGTTGTTATGAAGTATACATATAATATGGCTATAAATGTAAAAAGAAGCTAGTGACAGTGAAGTATCACAAATATCAATATAATAATTAATAATTGTAAAAATTCTTCACTTATCTTTTGGAATCCAATGGGACTAGTTTCACAATAAAATGGTCTATTGCATCGTCAGCTCAGTTTCTTTTTGATCTTGTTTATTTACATTGTTATGGATACTACTACTAGGTGAATTGGGTCCTTAGGCATTGCTAACTATTCCTGGATTTAAAAATAATACAAAATGATAATAAATTGAATTTTGGAATATATGGAAAACAAACTCACACTAAAAATGATATAAAAATAATGACTTTAACCCTTTTTCACATAAATTTGCTGTTTTTAATAGTTTAATTTATAGGTTAATTAATTTACCCCTTAATAAAGATAAATTATATAAAGAATATAAACACATTATCAACACTGCTTTAATTAATGGTTTTAATACTGATTTTATAAATAAAAAATTGAGAAGTTTAAATATAAAAAAGCTATTAAGGAGATTTCTACGCTTAAATTTTTAAAATATTTACTTATCACCCTTGGGCAAATAAAAAATCCACAAATATTTTCAAAGAGCATGGTATAATATTGGTTTCTCAAAATAAATACAGTATAAAAAGTTTGTTAGGCATTTATCAATTAAATTGTCTAAATTGTGACCTTGTTTATATTGGTAAGACTTAACGTCATTTAGAAACCAGAGTAAAAGAACACTTTAGGAATATTAAATACAAACAAATCAGCTGTGGCAGATCATTTTTGGAAATTTAAACATGAAATAAATGCAGATGTTAAATTATTAGAACACTTAAATGGACCCATAGATTTAATGGTTTGGGAGAAAATATTTATATTCAAGTATAAAAATCATGCAATGAATTTTGATATACCAGCAATTTGTTTTGATTCCAGTAGTTAGCAATGCCTTGTACACAATCCACCTAGCAACAGTAACCATAACAATTAAATAAACAAGATCAAAAAGAAACTGAGACCAAAAAGAAACTGAGCTGACGATGCAATAGACCATTTTATTGTGAAACTAGTCTGTGGATTCCAAAAGATAAGTGAAGAATTATTACAATAATTATCAATTATTATATTGATATATAATGATATTCACTTCAGACTTCTATTAAGATGAGAATTAATCTTGTTATAGATTTTTAATCTGGTGTGCATTTTACTTTCTCTATCACCTATGTACAATACACATAGTAAATAGAGAAGGTGTTATTTCCACCCAAAAATTTGATATCAATAATTGATTGGAAATACATGTTTTGAGACCCCCTGAATCAGAAAAAAAAATCCATTAAATACCAGAATTAGCATTGGTTCAGTATCTTCCAAGGAGGCACCACAAAGGTTTTCAAGAAGATCATGCAACCCCTCTACCCTTTACATGGAACATTTTTGAAAATTTTTGATTTTCTCAAAAATGGCTCTAACAGTTTTTTTGTTAAAATACCATATGTTTAAAATATTTTCATGACAAATGATCTGTATTTCTTGAATTTTCTGGGAATAGCCTCTGAAGAGTACTTCATTCTTGATGACTTTTGTGCAACTGGTAAACTGTAACAGACAAAAACTTACTGAACAAAAAATATATAGGTACATCACATTAAAACACACAATTTATGTCATATATATTTGGCAGAATTAACCATTTCTAAGATATTCTTTGTTATTGGTTTCAATTTTAAGCTAGTTAAATGTTCTCAAATAGGGAGTCATCTTTCGTTTCCTACCGCTCTTGTTTTTTCCTAGCCATGCAAAGAAAATAAAATATGAATTGTTTAACAGCTTTTAAAATATTGGACTTTCATTAGCCTAGTGTATTCTCTTATGTCCCTTCTTATAAGGATGCGAGTAATAAGATAATGTCTGCTAATGTTTTATCTCGATTAGCATAATGCAGATAAATGAATAATCTTTTGTAAGAATAATTTGTTTGCAGAACAGGTAGAGAAAGTCATCTGAACACAACAGATTTTTTCTCTCTAAATTATAGACAATGGTAACCAACTACCATGTTTGTTTCTTATTTTTTCCTTTGAGAAGCTGTTTAGAACAAATTTATTAATGCAACTAATCTTCAGATGTTGAAAGTGAGAAGTATTAGGTTTTTATTAGTTAATGAATTGCTTTAAATTTTCGGTACATTTATAATGGTGTTAAACAAGTGTGAAAAATTTGCTATACTCTCAGGTAATGAGAAGTATTACAAAATAAAAATTAAAAACCCTTTTCATGGTTCTCATTAAAGGTATAGTGATTAGCAGTGTAAAAATAACTGTGCAAGTGTTAGGCATAGATTAAGATGAATTAAAAGTTACCTATGGATGCTATACCAATTAAAATTTAACTAAAGAAGGTTTTAAATGGTTCCTATAATGCTACATAAATTTGAAAAGTAATATTGAATATAGAATCTGTATATGTTTGATTACAGCTGATATAAATATGTAGCAGTACCTAATTAGTTCAAAAAAAAAAATAATCAAAATTATAAACACTTTAAAAAATATCTCTCTTACACCTTAAGGTATTGTAATGGACTAGTTTCTGGGAGAGTCCTCCCTATCTTTTTTGTTGACTGCCGGATTCCACCATGGGTTGTGTTGCCATCTATTCCCCTGGTGGAACTCAGCTTAGCACAAGAGCAGCATCATTGGAGGATAGGAAGGAGTTCCCAGAAACTAGTATTTTACAATATCTTAACATGTAAGTGGAGATTGTTAGTGTTTATAATTCTGACTCAACTTTATAAAAGATTTTACTATGATGATGCTACACTGTCTAAAATATTGTAACAGTTGACTTTAGATCGGTTTTCTACTCAATGATCAGCTGTTTGGTAATATGCCAGGTGCTAATTAATAATTCACCAAGGCTGCAAGTATCTAAAATATTAATAACAGTGGCTTGCAGTGACCATTCAGATATCTGAACCAGCGAATACTATGGTTTTTATGTAAACAATAGTAAATTAAGAAACAGACTTGACTTGACGAAAAATATAACTCATAATAGTATAAATCAAAGGAATAAGTATTAAAAAAAATCTGATGTTTTCCATTCACATGACTTTCTCTACATTTTTGCTACAAATTATTGTTAAAAAACTTATTCTTCTATTTACTTCATGCTAATCGAGAAAAAATTACCAGAAATTGTCTTATTACTTGTTTCCATGTAAGTAGAAGGGAAATAAGGAAGTACATAGGCTAAAGTGATAGTCAAATGTTGGTTGCTATGTGATTGAAGTTACTTTGTTTGTATGGACAGGAGTTGACAAAGTCCCTTATGAGAAAAGTATAAGTATTTTATAGCTGCAACCAATAACAAGGAATGTCTCAAAAACGTTCAACTCCATGAAAAAAAGTATATAATATAAATTTTCTGTTTTAACGTGATCTACATGTTTTGTGTAGTAAGTTTCTGTCTATCTCTTACGGTTTGCCAGTTACGTAAAATTCAGCAAAATTCATCCAGAATAAAGAGGTCTTTAGAGGCTATTCTGAGAAAATTCAAAATATGCATTTTATTTGTCATGTAAATATCTTTAATATACAATATTTAAATCAAAATCGTTGCAGTCATTTCTGAGAAAATCAAAATTTTCAAAAATATTCCATGTAAAGGGTAGTTGGGCATGGGGGGATTTTCTTGAAAATCTTCATGTCGCATTCTTAGAAGATATTGGACTTTAATGGACTTTTTTTAATACTGGTAATGAATGCAATTTACACATTTATCTTAGGTGATTTCACAGGAAACTGGGCAAAAAATTCTAAGAACAGGTCCTAAATATGTGCAGCACAAAATAATGAGTAAGTCTGAAACATGCTGTTTGTCATAAATTACATTAAAAAACATCTGATGTGTTTGATCATCAATTCTTTTAGAAGCTAGTCGCTATGTGAAACAATTGAAATTAGGTTCTCTTTGCATGCACAGGAGTGATATGAATTCCCATTTGAGAAAAGTTTAAATAGTTTAAAATTGAAACCAATAATAAGGGATATCTTAGAAACAGTAAACTATGAAAAAAAAAAGGAATATGACAAAATGTGTCTTTTAAGAGATCTATATTTACTGTATGGTAAGTTTTTGTCTATTATGGTTTACCAGTTGTACAAAAGTCATGCCAAATGAAGAGGTCTTCAGAGGCTATTCCCAGAAAATTCAAGCTATATATTTCACCTGTCATTAAAATATTTTAAACGTTTTTGTCTATTATGGTTTACCAGTTGTACAAAAGTAATCCCAAATGAAGAGGTCTTCAGAGGCTATTCCCAGAAAATTCAAGCTATATATTTCACTTGTCATTAAAATATTTTAAACATATGGTATTTTAATCAAAATCATTAGATCCAGTTTTGAGAAAATCAAAATTTTCGAAAAATGTTCCATATGAAGGGTAGATGGTGCTTTCAGGATTTTCTTGAAAATCTTCGTGTCGTAATCTTGGAGATACTGAGCTGGAATACCAAGTTTGGTATTTAACAGACTTTTCATTTTTGAGCTATACTGCCCCCGCCATGCACACACACACACACACACACACACACACCTTTTTCTCAATGATTTTTTTTTTCTCAGAGATACTCAACATATGCACTTCTGTTGAAATCTCGGTGGAATACAATATCTTCTCTAGATGCTATGCACATTGTACACATGTCCAATAGCCAATAAAATAAGTAAACTAGCCTGGAAAGAAGTTAGAAGCTCAAATTAGATCTGAAAGTTTAAGAGTAAGTATTACAATAACAGTGCAAGCAATGGATCATAACATAAACAATTAATATTTAGAAAAGCAAAAGTAATTGAGGACGAACTGGGAGAAACTAGTAGATACTTAATAAGTTAAATTTACAATACAAGATCAACTGGTTGAAAACAACGGTCAAGTATAAGAATAATATTAAATTGTTTATAAATGAATTACATAATTATAATAAGCATAAAGATGTGAGGAGAGGTAAACATTTTTATAGTGGTTAACGCCTACTTTTACTACCATGGCACTGCAGGTGGAATGCAATGGCAGGGGAAACTGAAGAAGCTGGAGAAAACTTGCCCCTGCACCGCTTTGTCCACCACAAATCTCATATGCGGTCACTTGGGATCGAACCCAGACCATCTAGGTGAGAGGCGAGTGGTCTAACCACACGGCCATGGTGCAGCCAAGAGGTAACCAGGAGAAAGATAAACTGGAAGTGAGGATATAGAAGAAACATGGAGAATGAAAGGAGTATGACAAGGAGGACAACAACAATACAGCAGGAGCATGATGAGCTGCCATGACTAGGAGCATACTATTATGGTAGCATATCAAGTTCACCAAATTGATGCTATATCACAGTCAAAGTTAATTGTAATTTACTTCAATATGAAGTCAAGTTTAAAGATAAATTTTTCTTAGTGAAAGTTAAAAGTTTATTTATATAATTTAGAAGTCAATGTTTTATGTGAAGTAAAAATAAAGTGTTTTGGTAAGTAAATGACTAGTGATAAATAAGCATAAAAAATAAGTGAAAATTGATGGCTATGCCTTTATTATAAGTGATGAAAGAAAATAAAGATTTAAGTCTAAAATAAACTCCTTATTGCTTTGATAGATTAAAAGAAGCTTATAATAAAAGGTGATGTTTATTTAAATATAATACTAATGTGATGTGAATTGTTTTAGCAAATGTTATGAAGTTTAATGATTTTTATGATTAAGTGATTGATTAAAGAAATTCTATTTTTATTTTCTCTGCATGTATTATGTACATAGTGTATAGAGAAAGTTTTTAATGCACCCAAAAATTTGATACCAACATTTCATTGGAAATACATGTTCTGGGTCCCTCTGAATAAAAAAAAGAAGCATTTTTAGAAAAAGGTCTGTGTTAATGTGTCTGTGGACAGCATAGCTCAAAAACGAAAAGTCCATTAAATACCAAACTTGGTAATTAAGTTTGGTATTTTCCAAGGATGCAACACAAAGCTTTTCAAGAAAATCCCCCCACCCCAAACTATTCTTTAAATGGAACATTTTTCAAAAATTTTGATTTTCTCAAAATGGCTCTAACGATTTTGATTAAAATGCCTTATGATATTTTTATGACAAACAAAATGTATATCTTGAATTTTCTGGAATAGCCTATGAAGAACTATTCATTCTGGATGACTTATGTAACTGGCAAACCGTAAAAGATATACAAAAACTTATTACACAAAAAACGTAGATCTCATTAAAACCACAATTTATGTCATATACATATTTTTAGTAGAGTTAACTGTTTTCGAGAAATTCCAGATTATTGGTTTCAAACGTAGTCACTTAAACTTTTCTCAAATGAGAAGACATCTTTCTTCTCGTTTCTTGTTTTAGTCCTGGCCAGCAAAGAGATTTGAATTTCAATTGTTTCACATAGCAACTGAATTTTATAGGACGAGACTATTTCTTTAGCCCATGCATTTTGTTATTTTCCTTCTACTTACAGGGAAGCTAGTAATAAGATTAATTCTGTTTATGTTTATCTTGATTAGCATGATGTAGATAACAAATTATGTTTTGAATAGAAGGTTTGTTTAGCGAACACCTAGAGGACATCATGTGATTGGAACACATTACATTTTTTCCCTTCTACTTACAAGGATCCAGGTAATGACAATTTCTGCTAATGTTTATCTTGATTGTCACAAAATAGAAGAATAAGCTTTTTAACAATAATTTGTTCGAAATGTAGAGAAAGTCATATGAATGGGATGCATGAGATTTTTAGTTATATTATAAAATTGTTTAGGGTTTTAAATTTCTTAGAATTATTATTACTAAGACTCAGATAAATAGTAGAATGATATATTTTTTTTTTAAACGATTTATTGATCAATCAGCGCATGTGCACTCTACAGATCATTGATTTTAGACATTATTTACATGTATGGTACTGAATAACATTGAAACGAGTAAGCCCCATTGGGCCCCTCATAAGTAGGTACCTACATTTTTGTTTTTATTTTATAGAAAATCTTGTTGTAAGAGCTGGCCCAGTAGTAGGTGGCTCTTGATGCGAGTTGGATAGCTAGATTTTCTGCCAAGAGAATAGTGAATGGCTCCTGAGACGTCTTTTAGCTTGCTGTAAAACTGTTCAGCTTGTGAAGAAATTGACTTTTGAATGATACTGATTCCAGTTTCTCTATGTAGTTGACTATTTCTGACAAACCATGGTGCATTTGTTGAGATTTGCAATATTTTGTCTTTAAATGTCTGGATAAGTTTGATTTCGGAAGGACTAGTTCCTCCCCATATAATTTTAGAAGTAGTTTCTTTAAGAAATTTAAAATATTTATATATTTTTTTTCTATGGACAGGTATATAATAGCAGTGATCTTAATAGAGTCATGTAAAGTAGTTGCAGTTTTTTAGTTTGAGTGAAGATCTTTTGTTGAGAGGGTAGAGCTTTGCCAGTCTTGCTCGGGCTAATTTAAGTTTGTTGCTTATATCTGGTTTCCTTGTGAGTCGTCGATCCAGGAGTACACCGAGATATTTCACTGTTTCTGTCTCAGTTTTCCAGGGTATCTGTTTTGCTGGGAGTGTTACTGTTGGTGGATAGTTCTGTCTGCATAGTGTAAAGATCATTGCTTCACATTTTTGCTTGTTGAGCAAAATACTCCAGTTGTCTAGTCAGGGTATAATTAAGTTTAACGCCTCTTGAAGGTGATTTCTGGCGGTGTAGATATTGCAATGTGTTGAGAAGATTGCAGTATCGTCCGCATACATAGCGATTTGAGCTGTAGGCGTTGCAGGCATATCAGAGGTGTACAGGTTGAACAGAACTGGTCCCAGGATAGATCCTTGAGGAACTCTGGCTGTTATAGGTTTTGTCAAAGAGTGGACTGAGAATGTTCGTTGTGACAGAAAGGAGAAAATTATTTTCTAGAGGTAGTCTGGAATGCCGTTGATGAACAGTTTATAAAGAAGACCCTAATGCCAAACCCTGTCGAATGCCTGAGTGAAGTCAAGGAAAGCTGCAGCTGTGTGTTCTTTCTTCTCGAAGCCAAATGCTACTTGCTCTGTAATCCAGAGAATTTGATGGGTGGTTGAATGTTTGCTACGAAAACTGAATTGAAAGGGACGTAATACTGATGCTTCATTGAGAAATTTTGTTAAATGCTTCAGTATAATTTTTTCATAGAATTTGTGACAGAGTTGGTAGCAGACTTATAGGACGATAATTGTTTGGGTCTGAGGAGCTTTTTCCAGGTTTATGAATAACAATAATTATAGCGTGTTTCCATACGTATCAAACTATTGAAGAGTGAGCCTAGAATAGCAAGTGCTTTGCAAGTCAGATGTTTTAATACAAAATTTGGAATTAGCTCATGACCAGGCGATTTTCTTGCTGGTAGTTGCTGGATTATGAACAAGATTTCTTTTGGTGTGGTGAAGTCAATAGGGAGTGGAACAGTGGTATAAGAATCAGGAAAACGTTCAATTTTGTGGTTGAATTCTTCGTTGATCACTGGGTTTGGGCTGAAGATACTGTGTAGAGTATTTGCGAATAGTTCCGTCTTTTCAAAGTTGGCTATGTAGTGTTTTCCATCTTGTATTAAGGGTGGAATAAGCGCCGGTTCTTTTAATATTCTTTTGGTTTCTTTCCACAAGGATGAATCTTCTGGTGTAATGCTGGAGAGGTGCTGCTGGTACTCATCCATTTGTTTTTTTACCTTTCTTGTAAGTTGGTTCAAACGATGAAGTTGCCAGGTTTCTCTGTACTTCTGCCAAAGCCAGCGCATTTTGTGTTTTTCTTTCAAGAGAGATCTGATGTTAGAGGGCAAAGTTTCGTGATAGGGTTTTCTTTGTTGCTGAGGTCTAGCTGGAGCTGTGGATTTGTCTATGGCTGAAGTTATGACTTTTGTGAACACAAGAATTGCTGCTTCTGCATCACTGGGAGTTTTCAGATTGCGTGCAGGTTTTAGCTCGTTATCAATTACATGTTGGAAGGTTTCCCAGTTTATAAAACCTCTGCTGAGTCTCCTGTGGACATAAAATCAGATTGTCGTCAAATGATATCAAGACTGGGGAGTTGTCAAGAGTCCATTTCAAGTAGAACAACCATGGTGGGAAAGCCTGAAACATTTTTTTAAAGTGCTATGTCTAGTATGTCAGGTGCTACATTTTGCCTAAAGAAAGTAGGACTAGATTGGGCTAAGATGTTGATTGCATTGCGGTCAGCTGCTGTTAATAATCGTCTTCCGTTTGGAGTTGTCACACGGCATCCCCATGTTTCATGCTTACTATTTAGATCTCCCACAAGAAGGGTTGGCACTGTGTCAGAGAATATAGTAGTAATATCCTGGTCATTGAGGCAGAGTCCTTGTATGCTGAAATGATTGATTGATTGTTTTAGAGGAGTTTTGCATGGATATTTGAACTATGCAAGCTTCGAGGCTAGTTAGTTGGGGTAGTAGGACCGAGTAGTGGTGTATGTCCTTTTGAATGAAGATGGCCACTCCACCCGAGGTGACGAGAGCGTTGCAATTGGACCTATATGCTGCATAACCAGGTATTGAAAACTTTTCCTGTCGTGCTAGGTGAGTCTCAGTTACGCAAGCTACAGCGACGTTGTGTCTTGAGATGAATTCCAGAAAGACTTCCCGCTTGGCTTTGATTCCGTTATCGTTCCAATTTAATATAGTTAATTGAGAGAATGTATATACTTGATTTTTAGTGGCCATTAGTAAACAAACTTGCAAAACGCTGTAATAAAAACGATTTGATTTTTGGTAGATATGGTGCTAGAAAATTAACAGTTAACTGAATAAGGTTTTCAGTGTCATCAGAGAAAGAAGCAGAAGAAGAATTCTGTGTAAATGCTTGCTGAGTGGAATGTCGGTAACTTATCTTCTGGAGGAACAGAGGGTGGCCACTGAGGAGTTTCAGGAGCAGAGGAGGAAGAAGTTGGTGTCAGCTTTGGAAAATTCTCCAGGTTTAGCTTTGGTGGTGCAGGTGTTGTTACGGGTTCAGTTACAGTCGCATTGGATTTATTTTTTTAATTCCAAGTAAATACGACCTCTAAAATTTGCCAGATGAGTTTCTCCGCAGTTCATGCAGGAGGGCTGAGAATCTTTGTCTTCTAGGAATTCAGAGAAATGATGATTAGAGGGCCACTTTACCCATCGAGGTGCAAGTCGACAAAAGTTTTTAGTATGCCCGTAGCTCTGGCATCATGTGCATTGTGGAATGCTTGTGGGTTTCTTATGATATTCAACTTTTATTAAAGCATGATGAATGTGTTTGACTTCACAGATCTTCTTTCCTTGTTCATTGTTTTCTAATTCAACAGATAGGGGCATAGGTTGACAATCTATGTAAAAGAGTCTTGTAACTTTTATCACTGGTAACTTCAGAGTGGTTAATTCTGTAGCTATGTTGTCATTTGTAAGAGAGTAAGGCACATTTCTCAATATAATTTCAAGTCTTTTGGAATTTGGGTCACGGAAAATGTGAAAAGGAGCTTTGATTCTTCCAGGAATTTTGTAAGGGCTCGGAAGTTGTTGACTGAAGTTGTATTTATCTTAAGGACTCTATTTTGTTGTTGTGTTGAGTAGTCATCTTTTACAACAGAACCTATGTCACGGATAATCTGCTGGTAGTTGTTCACTTCATGGAGAAAAATGGGTGGGATCCTAGTTTTAGAGGCTGTAGTAAAATTTACTTCAGCGACTGAGTCGTTAGCTTCCTCCATTGTTTCCAAAGGGGAAAATTTATTGTGTATGGAGGTTAAGTCCACAATATATTTAGAGTTTACAGCTGAGGTTGAAGCTATATGCTTTTTGTTAGGAGTGAAAAACCTGTCACTTGACATGCAGGTATTGCCTTGATTGAGATCTTTGAGTGGGTGTTTATGAACTAACTTGAGTGGTAGTAAGACTGAACAAGATGTAGTAGAAATTTCCACAGGATTAATGGAATGTGAATCTGAGAATCTTTGTTCTTGTTGATTAGATTGCATGGTGTTGGCAACCAGACATTGGTCTGCTTTGCAGACAACTGATGATCTGCTTCTCTAACAAAAGGCAATATTTTGAAGAGAGCTAACCAAATGTGATTAAATATATAATAAATAATGCGTTATATACAATGTACAGAGTTCCTAACATTTACACTGCTTGTTAAAGATTTGAGGTTAACTTCTATAAGTAAAATTACTTACAGATTTAGCTGGTTGCAAAATGTTGCACTTTTTAGTAACACAGAAATAACACTATTAAAAGCTGTGCTCACCGCCTCCTGTATTATCATATATTTAATACAAAAAGAAATATAGTAAATAGAAGGAAAATGTACTGGGAACCAGTAATTATAGTTTGCTGCTGACTACCAGCAGCCTTAGATGATGTGAGATAGAATGTATAAATAGGATTTATGGTTGGATTCCAGCCTTAATTGTTTTGATGGGAGTGATTAGTAGATTAAATAAAGGTTTTACATACATATATAAAGAATGTCACAGAATTTGACCACATAAATTGGTAGAATTGTAGAGGGGTCCAAGATAAGGAATTTTAAATAGGGAACCTATGGGCTATGGGTTCTAAATTCTATGCTACAGCATAAAATGTATTAAGGGTTAACAAGCCACTGGTCAAACCGCAGTGGACCATGACATGAGCACCTAGATTTTGGAGAGCATAGCTATAGTGCATTATTTAGCGCTATGGTTAGCCTGTATGCATTGGGTTGAGATGTCAGAGGAGTTGAAGTTTCAAACCTCCATGGATAGGGAACTACATTTATTTTTATGTAGTCTCCTTTTTTGTATTTTATAATGAGACATTCATACCTTACTGCATTACTAAATATGATTTATTTGTACTGACAAATAATATAAATGTAATGTACAATTAGCATGTAGGTGCAATGGAGAATGTTTCAATAACAATTACATTTAATAAATGAAGGGGTACACTTCTCCATATCCCTCGAAGGAGTTTCTAAAATACAATGTTATGTACATTACAATTGCAGGCACAATTTACAATTAACAAAATAATATTATCATTGTGACAAATTAACGTCAAATGAAGTAAGAACTATGTACTAGTCAAGAAAGTACCTTTTTATCTCTGCATGAAAGGCAAATAGAAAGAGACTTCGAGAAATAATACAATATCCAAATTACAAAATACAACAGGTCACTATAGTTACTTTTTGATGTGATGACCTGTAACATCCCTGCAGAAATTGCACCTATTAAGAAATGAACCTCGTGCTCTGTCAAAAATTCCAGGATTGTTGAAAACCTTACCACAAGAAGCTAAAGTTTGCACCAGCAATTGTTCATCTGATTCAACAGAAATCTGGTAAGCAAGGCTCTTAAGCATGCACAATGATATCAAGTGGCAGCATAAAGCACATGAGCTGTGAAGTTTGCAAGTAGCAAGTAGCTTAAGAGATTAAAACGCCATAATACCTACATACAGATAAAATCAAAGTACCACTGCTCCAATCCTGGCAGTAGCCCAGACGATTTTTATTCCACTGCTAAAAGCATAGTTCAGTTACTACATTTCAAAGCACACATTACAAAAATGTTTTCCGCAAACCTAATAGGTTCCTTGACAATTGCTGCATGTAATACTGAATGCTACATAGATATCATTCACAGTCTTTTGAAAGTAATTTGTACTGAAGGGTTTATCGTCTTGATTTCAGAAATGTAAATTAAGCATATTAGTGCTGCTCTAATGGTGTACTCTTTAAGAAAAACAGGAAAATTAAAAAACTAAAAAAATGAAAACTTCAGAGGGCAGTGCGATCTTTGTATCTTGAGATTCAATGACCAACACTATACCACCTCACCCACCAGTATGTTTTGGCGGAGAGCTCTAGCTAACTACATATGATCTGAAATCAAACAGCCTTAAAAAAAACAGGTAATTTTACCGAAGCTACAAGTCCAATAATTTTAAATATTGTGCACCAAAGGTGCATTCCTTTGGCTGCCTGGCATAGAAGTGAAAATAAGACTCACATGCTCACATTCTCTTAATTTTTGGCCATTTATATATATATATATATAAAAATAGAAGATAAGAAAAAAAGGTAGTAAATAAGTTAAATAATAATGTATTATAAATAATTTAAGACTGCCTCCGTGGTCGAGTGGTCAGCGAGCTGACTTCTCACCCAGAGGTCCTGGGTTTGATTCCCAACTGGGGCGGGGAATTTTTCTTTAACCAGATTTATTCCCTATCCCCCACAGAGTCTGGAAGTATGAATGTGAGAGTGAATGTGTAACCTAATGTTCTAATCTACAGTAATACGAGTTGTTTCACAAGTCAAAGCCCCCGATATGACCACTGAAGTTAAAGGGGGCTATACAAATGAAACAATAAAAAAAAAAAAAATAATAATTTAAATAAAAATAATTAATTGTAGTAGGTTAATATATAAAAATAATAATATAATATTATGTAATATATATAAATTTTTGAAATAAATATTCATGGTAATTAAGGATAATAAATAATGAAAAATATTTTAAAATTTGAGAAAGAAAGGGAAAAAAAAAGAAGAAAGATAAAGTTATTGAAATTGAAGTTGTAGTTTTTAATTTTATTCTTAGTTTAATTTATATAATATCTGTAAAATAATTTTATATGAAATTATAAATTATTTTGGAAATAAAGGAATAAGAATTTGGAATACATGCCCTGGTTTTAGAAATTAACTACCAGGGTATGATATTGCAAGTTTTTATTTATTTGTATAAACATGCTAGAAAAAATAATAAATATCAGTGACTAAATTTAAAAGATTAGACTATACTGAGATGAAAAAAGGAAAGAAATGTATTAATAATAAATTATAGCTAATATTTTAATTCAAATACTGTTGTTATGTTATATTTCCAGCTGTTCAGTCAAAAGATGCGAGAAGCAGCATCAGAGCTGAAATTTCATCTGCTGCCTGGAGATCTTGTTGCATTTAACAACCGTCGCATATTGCATGGGAGGACCCGATTTGATCCAACACGAGTGTTGAGGTATGAATCTCATCTGTCAGAAGGTTTAACAATTCAAATTTTGAGTTTCTCTGAGACTACTTCAAGAGTACATAATCATGGTGTCTTAAACTCTTTACATATTTTCAAAACACTATGGAAGTGCATTGTCTAGTTTAAAGAATATTTTACTTTGGCTTATTTATTCCTTAATTGAATTTTATATTACTCTGGGCTAACTTGGCCGTTTTGCATTTATGTTGGTATCACTCTGTAGATAGTTAATACACTACACTTCTGTGGCACTACCTATTAGTGTTTTACCTTGTTTTTTCAGCTGAGAAATGGCAGATTCTTAATTAACATGAAAACAGTATTTGTCAGTTCTTTTTTTCATTATCAAAATATACAGATACATATCTGTATCAGAATATAGATTTCAAAATAAAGATAAATTGTTAAGTAACAGTGATGCCACTATCTTAGTCTCAATTTGAAAGCAAGTGGAATGCATTAAGAGGAGAAATGCAGTGACCAATTCTCTTGCATGTTACACCAGCTTCAAATTTTAGCATATGGTAATATAGGTTAGCTAAATCAAAGTAACAATAATTCCACTGAAATATTAATCTATTAATAATTTGAATATTTTAAAGTGCTCATATTTATGTAATAATGTACATATATAATTATTTCTACTGTGCTGCCCAACCTTGAGTCAACATAATAATATGAAATCAAAATACTGGAATGCAAGAGAGTGAATGGCTTCACTGCAACTGCTCAACATTAGATACCAACCAACCAACATTTATATTTATGCAGTAACATGCTTTATGTATGGCAGTGATTTTGAACTATTAAAAACAGACCCTACATAACTATCCACTGATGCAGATAAACCCATTTTATGAGATTAAGAAATGAAAAAAGTGACAGCAACAAATCTAACTACATCCAGGTTATATAGTAATAGAACTCTTATTTCTTTCACAAACTTATTACAATCAGAATGTGCTCACAAATAACTGCTGTTTTTTTTTTTCAATGCAGCAGTTGAATACAGTTTTGTTATGCATTCCCTGTTGAAACTGAACTCTAGTTAGGGTTTTGTTCCCCTTTTTGTACCTGTTGAACATGTATGAATTTCCAGAAGCAGTCACATGTGCAAATCATCACAGGTGTCACAAACTCACTCAGGGTAATAATGCCTGTCTTTGATGTCAAAAAAACTTCAGATAGCACTTGTGTTCACTCACAGAGGTGCAACAATCACAGCTTCAATATGAAAAGAACTTCCTGCTGGCACTTATGTCCACTATTGCATGTGTAACAGTGGACGCCAACAATCAGCTAGATGAAGCAATTCACATGTTTGGAGACAGGGCATAATTACAAGGCTGGTCATCCTGACTAGCATCATTGTAACAGGCTACAAGATCCAGGTATACTACTAGTTTCTTCCCTCAGGGCAGCCTCTGGATGTGTTAAACGACGACATCATTTAACCTCTTCACCCATGGTATGACCCTTGCCATGTTTGTTGCAGCTTGGGGCAGCATTCCTTGGTCAGTAGGGTGATATCAGCCATTTTTCCAATGCTGGAAACCTCGACTGTTGGTCTGCTGGTCGTAACAGGTCTTCATCAAGTCACTTGCTATCTGGATGTGTTGATATGCCATTTCATGCATGTCATGAAACTGTTATACGAGATTCTCCATGTATCAACTGCTGGCTGATATGCCCCAGGAGAACTTCCAAACATCAGGTCACATGATAGACACAGCTCGCTCCAAATACCAAACTGGCTGGTGTCAACCTGGTAGTGATTTGGGTTGAAGAGTGGTAAGCCAGCAAGAAAATGGCACCCTCACATCTCAATCTGTTTGGTAATTGACCACGAACCTTCCTCAAATGTTCTAGAGTCTTGATGTACAGCTCAACTGTGGGTGGAGAGGTGTTGTGCACATTTTGTGCACTAGTCAATCCAGTGTCTCTCTTATCAGGTTAGATTCAAAGTTGGTGCCCTGATCACTGTGCAGCTCCAACAGTAGCTACAAAATAGTTCTTCTATGAGGCAGTTCATGATGGTCCTCGCCTCCTGATTAGGGAAGGTGTACACCGCCAGCCACTTGATGTTGTAATCCATGGCGACCAACAGATACTTGTTGCCCTATCTGACACAGGCAATGGCCCAGCTACATCAATAAATGTACATTCAAAAGGTACTCCCACGTTATTATGCTGCATACAACCCTGGCTCCTGGGCTAGATTGGTCTAATCCCTACTTCCACTTCTCTCAGGAGTGGCCCCCAGTCATCATCCACCAGCTGCTCCCTCCTCAGGCCACACACTATCCCATTCCAGCTGCAGGTACTGCTGAAATGACACGAATAGTTGCGGCACTCTTTCTCCTCAACTTTGGTGCTGTGGTTGCACTCCTCTGGACAGGGTCATCATGATATGCATCTGCATTGTTGGGCTCCTTTCTTTCTGATGTGAAGTTGTGTTCTTGGAGCCTTTGGACCCAACAGGCAAGTCTGCTCCAGGTTCTTGAAGCTCAACAGCCAGGTCAGGGTACAGTGGTCAGGTTGAATGCTGACCATACTTGTACTTATGGAAGTGCTCCAGCACCTTCACTATTGCCAAGAGCTCTGATGTTTCCTGCATTGGAGATTGCCTTGCTATAACTTGCTCCTGGCCATCCTGGATCTGGGATAGCATGCCTCCATTGCCGGTGTCACTGGTATCAATGTCCACAATAAAGTCACCACCAGGTTGTGGAAATCCTAAGATAGGCGCACTGCAGAGTGCTGGCTTAAGCACCTGAAACACACTCTCTGCCTCTACCACTGGCCTGACTTTTAACAGAAGAAGAAATATTGACACAATAACACATGCAATAGACAACATGCATGCAATAGACAACAACTTGCAAACAGATCGATACCACTGCATTAAAATGTGGACAGTGCCCGATTCTGGCACATTATTGGGCTGGAAGCTCCATCTAGACTTTAGATCTACAACTCTTCAAGGCGCTATTATTGGCACTATATATATAATACATTCAAGAAGCTTTTGGTAGCTTTTTATTCATAAAATATGCAAATTTTCCATTCTTTTAGTAGAATGAGAAAAGAAATTAGAATGCCCTGATAGAATTAGAAAAAAAAATTGCACTTATCAATACACATCGCTGCCTGTAGCAGAACCAAATTCAGGATCTGACAGTAACAGTGAACAAATAATGCCCCTGTGGAAATGCTAATTAACTTTAGATTGCAGACCACTTAATTGAGCATTTAGCTGTTAGTGTACTTGCATGTTGCCTAAATTACAATGAGTGAATACACAAAATATGCAAGTTTTTGATTTTTCAATCTTACTTAATAAACCAGTTAGAGAAACTATATTATCAAATCCTTCTTGAGACCATGTGGTACTGCTTTTGTCATTACTAAAAAGAAGACATACCAACAATAAAGTTTGTTTAATTTGGAGCAACCATTTGTACCTAGAATACTTGCTAATGCAGAAATTCTATTATGCTCTCGTTTTCTATCTTGACATTTAACAATCAGACCTGGTAGTTCTGGAGTGGGCCTGCTGTTGTTTTTTATTTTAAGTTTTTCAGAAACTTAAAAATTCCGAAATCCACTCTTTAACACATGTTCTACTGTACAGTCACAAGAACCAGTAGCTTCAGTAACACTTACATTGGTCATTTTCACAAATACCTATAAGCAAAACAACATTAATACAGACTAAAAAGCATTGTTAATCACAAAATTTAGCAGTGCATTTCATCAGCTAAAGGCTGGCATCTAAGCTTTATTTCCTCTTGCCTTTCTAGCAGAGAAGTGGGAGTGGTTGACTTCGTTTCAACTTGCCATGAAGTAGATGCGCGCGCACACCAGTGCTGGCCTTGCCTAGCTAGTGGGTAATGTTGGGAGTATGGCTATCATTTTAACTTATGGTGATGTAGATGTAGGCGTACACCATTGCAAAAAAAGAGGAAAATTTGACCGCACAAACTTGCAATCATTTCGAATCTAGTTGAAGTGACATATAAATAATTCCGATTATTTTGCTTTATTAAGAGTCGTCTTGAACTCTCTTGAGTTTAGTACACCGGTGGTGTATGCAGTGTATAGGAGAATTCGCCACTGCATAATAGAGAAGAATTTTGTTAAGGATTAAACAATTCTACTGAACTTAAAAATGCATCACTAAAATTTGCAATAGAAACAGAATCAAATATTATAACAAATAAGAAACATCAGTTTCTGTTAAACTTGCTTTATTGCCATTAAGAAAATCAACATAATACACTATCTTGGAGTTATGCTGAGTCACTTCTATTTACATTGAATTCAAAGCACATTAAAATCCGAAATCTACCAGATTAGTTGTGAAGATTGTGAAAAATATTACATAGGCAAAATGAAGAGAAACTTGGAAATCAGATTAAGGAAACATCAGAGAAACATAAAACTAAAGCAAATAGATAAATGCGCTGGGCACACCATTTTTGGACAGAAAACTACAACAGTGGGCAAAATATAAAATTGTTAAAATCACTAGCATCACCAATGGAATTGGACATCTGAGAGAAAATACAATAATAAAAAATGTAATAAATGTTGGAATCCTGCCACTGAATGATGTATTAAAACTTCGCATCCCTAACACCAGATGGCAACAGGAATAGAAACAACAGAAAGAAACGAAGGAGGAGGAAGAAGCAGAAAAGGAGCACCAATCACCAAACTGCTGAAGACAAGGACGAATGTTCTTGGAAATGTTTCAATGTTTTTCAACTATATTAAGTGAGAGTAAGTGTAAATAAGTGTGACTAAGCATAACTCCAAGATGATGAATACCTCACTATTACAGTGCTTCTGTTTTTAATATTTAAATAATACAAGTTACATTTGTAACACTAACATCACACACTTGGTACAAAATAACTGAATCATTGAGTCATAGCTTATGATTGACTGTGCTATGCACTTTTTGCTGTTACTACACATTTTTCACTATGTTCACTGCCTTAATGTTTGTCACTTAGTAGATCACTTTTCAGACTGCCGGCCAGCACTTATCAACCCCTTTATTACTCCCGTAGCCAGGCTCCAAAGGCTCCAATTATTGAAAACATATAAGGTTGTAGAAATAAACTGTTCTTGAAATCGCAATTAGAAGTTTTGAGATTGTTATACTTGAACTTGGGAAGTAACACAAACATCTTCATTTGTACAGCTATTGTGTTCATTTGTGCTATTGTTGAATAAGCTTCTAATTATAGAAGAGTGCAACAAAGAATACCATATGGTCCTAAAAATTGTGTATAATAATGGTTTCCAAAACAGATTCTGAACAAAAAAATAAATAAATAGCCTTGCCATATAACATAAAAGAAATCAAGAAGTTAAAAAATTTTAGCTTCCACTCTTGGGCCTTCCAGAAATTAGCTAAAATATTCAAAGAATATGTATAACCCTAGCTCCAGTTCAACAAGCAATTACTTAATAAGCATACTAAGACCAACACAAAGGACAACATTTCAGTGGGAAAAACTTTATTAAGTTGGCTGTAAAATTATGGTAGAATACATAGAGAAGACAGGAACAATGTTTAAAGAACAATGAGAAACAAAATACAAACATATTGATAAATCAGCAGTTGCAGAGCATTTTTGGTCCATCTATCGGCAGTTGCAAGAAAATCCTAAGCTTTAAATAACCTTTCAAAAACTGGTTGTTTTCTCCATTTGGAAAACCCTATTTATACATAAACTTAATACAATTTATTAAATTTGATGTCCCACGTGGAAAAATCACTCACACAGTATGCCAACTCAGGAACTACCACCTACCACCTACCACCTACAAGCCAAGAGGAAGTATGGCAGTGAATCTAGACTTATGTTGGAGACAAAGTCTTTAAAACTTGTTCCACTAAGTTTTGGTATAAAGTGAAGCTAGAGCAATTCAAAATTCAATGGGTCTATATTTATTGTTCAAAGCTTATAAAAGATCAGGGTACTAATTCCACCACAGTTAAAATAATTGTAGATCTTATAATAAACTATATTATCAACACATTGCCATGTTATTTTGTGGTTCCTCAGAAACTTACTAGAAAAATACTAGTTAGGATGTCCAACTTTCTAATGCCATAGCAAATATCTCTATAAAATATATATTACTTCTATGGAGATGAAAACAAATAAAACTCATTTTGGTTTATTTCTTTTGTTTCAGGCATTTGGAAGGGTGCTATGTTGACATAGATGAAGTCATGTCACTTTATGATTCACTTCTTGCCAAGCGAGATATAACTGTAAATCATTAAATGCTAAGAGCAATGAGCTGTATATTTGTACATTTGTTATTCAGTGTGTGTCACTGGCTCTTCAGTTATTTTTGCCAAAGCTCTCAGTGGTTTTAAGAAGTGGGATATGTGCCCCAAAAATACATCAAGCTGTTGGCTGAACATTGTTATTCTGTGTTCCATTTATCCATTGCATTACTATCTTTGGTTCTTGTATAATAATTTTTAAAAAAAAAATCCTTATTTGAAATGCCTAAAATCTAGATACTTAAGTAGCATTTAATAAAAAAATAATTTTCAGTCCATGACCAATTGCATTACAAGATATTCAATAACAATAATAACAATCCTGACTACTACGGTTCTTGTGGGACTTGGGCTGACATCTTTGTGCCCACTTATGCACATCAGATGTGGGCAATCATCCAACCAACATAGTGAATCAATGTGGCCAACATCACACATTCCCTAACCGAAATGTTGGCTGTCATAGTTGGAATTTATATGTTGATACATCCAGTAAAATATAAGCTAATAATGCAACAGAATGATTATTTAATTTCTAGTTTCAAATGTGTAATTGCCTTTCAGGTGCAATGGTAATTAAGCACATGGAGAATGAAAATATTGGCTCAGACACATTTATCAAATATACTGATATAAATATGGTCTGTTCTAATCATAACACATAAAATGAACCCTGCATATCTTGTTTGTCACTTTTTTTTAGTTTAGTTTACAATGGAAACACTAATCTAATGAATATCAGTTTCCCAGTAAGTAGAAGGAAGTTCTTGATAAATATGCAGTCAGCTTTAAACATTAAAACTCATGTGTAACATCATTATGAGAACAATACATTCAGCATTTTCTGTGTGTGTGTTGCCAACATTGATATTTGAAATTGCCCAAGAAACATGCTTGCAAAAAGTATCTTTTCATTATTGAATCTTAATTTGCTTATACCTCCCTTCCTCCCTCACCCCCCCCCGCCTCTCTCTCTCTCTCTCTCTCTCAATTTTAAGTTTATGCATTGCTCATATTTTATGTATGTATACAAACATTAATGTTGATTTCAAGATTTCTTTTCACAATGGGTTACAAAAGCAAATCGGTGTAGCTGATTTTATTAATTTTTGTGCATAGTGTATAGAGAAGGTATTGTATTTCACCCAAAAATTTGATACCGAGATTTCACCAGAAATTTTTAGAAAAATCCCTGTGTCTGTGGACAGCATAGCTCAAATACTAAGAGACCATTAAATACTAAACTTGGTATTTAAATCTATTATCTTACAAGGATGCGACATGAAGGTTTTCCAGGAAATTTTACCACCCCAAACCACCCTTTACATGGAAACATTTTTGAAATTTTAGTTTTTCTGAAAAATGGTTGTAATGATTTTTATTAAAATATCTTATATTAATGTGATTCACAACACAAATAAAATGTATGTTTTTAATTTTCTGGGAATGGCCTCTGAAGAGCACTTTATTCTGATTGATTTTTGCAGAACTTTGCATAATAACCATAAATGATAGACAAAATCTTAGTTCATAAAAAATGTAGATCTCGTTAAAACACAAAATTTTTGTCATATGCATCTTTGTTGTAGAGTTGACTGTTTCCAAGATATTCCTTATTACTGGTTTAAATTTAAAATTCTTATTTTTTCTCGATAGGAAGCATCCGTTTTGCTTTTGTTCTACTCCTGGCCACACAAGGAAGCCAATTTCAATGACAATTGCATAATGATAGCTTTTAAAACATTTGACTATCGCTTTAGCAGATTGCATTCCTTTAGTTCCCTTCTACTTATAAGGAATTAAGTAATAAGTACATTCTACTAATGCTTGTCTCGATTAGCATGGAAAGAAGAAAAATCTTTTGTAAGAAGTCTGCAACACATCAGATTTTTATTGATATGCTATCCTACTTTGTGTATAAAAATAATCTCCTAGCTGTGACCTTAATAAAAGAAGCGATAAACTAATAAAACAAGAATGTGATACAACTTACAATTTTCTCCTTCTGTACCTTATGCTATCAAATGGGCATTAAAAATAAATTTACTCCCATTTTCTAGTCCGGTTATAACAGCTCCAAAACCAAAATATCAAAAGCCCAATAATGGAAGAAATTCATAACCAATACAACAAATACTGAAGAAATCAAAATATATTATTTTAATCTATAGCCCTTCACATCAAAGTATTCTCTGAAACGAACAAGCATATGTTTTAGTAAAAGATGCAACTTGTCTGCTCATACAGGAAGCAGATGTCAATTCTGCATATACCAATGTAATTGAACAGCTTAAGTTACCTTCCATGTGATTAGAGACATCTGCTAACAAATTTTAATTAATTAAATCATCATTCCAGGACCATAACAATACCCACCAAAAACAAGTTATCAACTATCTTCGGTTACCCTAAATTTATCCATAGCTGTTTACTTAATAAAACTTCACCTCCTGTCTGCAGCACTTGCAGCAAGATATGTCAAACATATTTATTTCAGAATTCAGCACCTCAGTATGATAATCTGTAGTATTTACACAGAATGAGGGCTATGCATACAGCTTTTCTTGGGCACTTGATCCCTAGTCTTCATTCGGTAGATTTTACATAATTTCAGAAGCAGAGCAGAGTGACAGTATTGAGACATGGAGTACATTATACCCCGCTTATATCTTATTGCTTCAATGCTACGGTTTCATTCTGTCTGTAGGTCCCAGAACTCACGCATATGAATATGGGTTGTGCTTCATGTAATATCAGCAATTTGTGATAAATTAGATAACCTGATTGTAATAGCTAAGGCCCTCAAAGAAAGAAACCTTTGGTTGACAACACTGGGGAAAGACAAGTCACCAAGGCAGGGCAATCTCTGCCTTCTTCCCCCAGCCCTTGCTTCCCCTTAAAACTAGTGCCTATGAAAAAGTGTGTGCATAGTATACACTGCTGCCAAATATTGCATCCTTAATTGCAAATTCTGACTTCCATTCTCAGATTTGCTTTATTCGGTGATTGATTATAACTGTAACTTATTTTAAGCTACTAAATGAAAAGCAATCCACAAGTTATGTAGATTGTAAGGGCAGAATTAAAAATATTTCTACAAATGTTCTTTCCTGTGTTTTTTGTTACAAAATGTATTATTGACAATAAACTATAAATTATTATAGAATGACCAGTGATTTTTTAAACAGCTGCATCCACTCCCTGTATTCCTTGAGCTCCAAATAAATAAAAAGCATTATTTCAGTTTATCTGGAGCCAGAGTGTGATACTACATAGCCATGCAAATCTGTAGTAACAAAATTTATAGTAATTTAGAAGTTAATTTTGGATTAAACTCCTTTTGCTTATGCCAGATGAATGAAATACTTTTGACTGAATGGCATTTTATTTTCCTTATTCTTACTAATATATAATTTATAAGATATACCTATTTGACAAATGAACCAAACCTAATCTACACATCTGTAAAACCAAGGAAAAAATATATTTAAAAAAAAAAAAAGTCCATTTAATCATAAACCGAGGTGAAAATTGCAAGAATAATCAGTTTTATTGGTGGAAAGGAGAAAATACCTTTTGTCTGGAACCTACATTTCAGGTTCCTTTACATTTAAACTGTATTTAAGAAAAAATGTCAAGACCTTATAAAATTATACACAATTCCTGCATTTGCTTAAAATGTAAAAAACACTTGAGAAAAAAAGAACTTTTAGTTTATGTGTGTAGGAAGAAATGGCGTAAACCACAGTAAACATTCTTCTCTGCATGAGGATACTATAAATAATTGAGTACCACTAAAGCAAATATAGATTTGGTTAAGTTCATGGAATACAATTAACCAGTTTTCAAATGTGTAATCATTGGAAAAATGGTATATAACTGCAGATGCCATTATTCAGGTAAGCACCTTGATTATTTTTAGATATAACTCACTTTTCATATTTTTTCTAGAAACCATTGTTTTCTATCAATTATATTGTAAAAATGTATACTTTTTTGAAAAATATCATTTCTTTCATTAGTCAAGTTGTATATTAATCAGATTCTTCTAATATATTTTGAAGCAAAATGTAATTTCTTCCTTCCCTCAAAACATTTTTTAATTTTATAGCAAAACTTTTAATGTCAAATGTATGTAATATAAATTACAGATTAATTTTTCATATTTGGTTTGTGCACTATTTGATTCAGATTTGAATACACATTTAAGTAATTAATAAAATGAAATATTTAAGTCTTGAGATTTAATTTTTATTTAATTTCTCACCTTTATAAGAGCAATGAGTGTATTCTGTCACTTAAAGAAAAGAAGTGCAAATTCCTACACCAGTGATCCACAAAGATTCACTCATGATTGCAGCCCCTGCAGATTCAGGGGAGGAAGTTTGATGCAGTGATGTCATGGAACTATCCCTTCCATCAGCATGTGCCAATCAAGTGACTAAACACAACAGTCAAGAGCAGACTGTGCATTACTATCACAAAAGAGTATAATGGCAGTCTCTAAACTGCTAAGGAGGCCACAAAAGTGTGCATAAGGATGATTGTGAAAAACAATTTTTTGTCACACCTCATTGGGAAAACATTAGATGTCTTCTTTGTTCAAAAATTTTACTAGGCAACCTCAAGAATATTATACATGTCATAAAGATCATTTGGATCCTACAAGCTAGCAGTTCAATATTCAATAATAATAATAATAATAATAATAATTTGGTGCATTAAACTGAATCATTGCCTTTGCAACTTATATGCTTTACTGTTTCTGCTACTGTTGATATTTTTAATGTTTTTAATATTAAATCTGTTAGTATATGTAGCAAATGATAATTATAATAATTTTGAAAAAGAAATGGAAATTGAATAATATCTCTAAATGTATCATAGGCTATTATATTCAATTATAAATTTTAAGGTTGGAACATGCTAATCACTTACAAGAACTGAAAAATACAACTGTGGGAAAAAAGCCTTGAGGCATCAGACATGCTGAGCAGGCTTTTCTGATAACTGTCTAAAGAGAATATTTGGAGGCACTAGTGCTTAGGAGAGCATCTCATAATAATTCTCAATACATATTCACCAATTTCCATCACTATTTTCTGTTATTCTGTGCATGCTGTGCCATATTTGAAATTATATTTCATATACATTTCATTGTTCTGCTTCATTTTATTCTTGCCATGTCGGTTTTTAGTTTGTTTTATTAAGTTACAAGTTTATTTACATAATTCAAGAAGTTTCAAGTACCCAACCAGCCATGGGTATGCCTGGCTAAAAATATTGGGGACCTACTCTTATGATTTTCAAAAGTCAAGTCTAGAAACATTTATGTTCTTGTATTACATTCAATTTTTACTGTTAATAAATTTATATTATACTGTGACAGTATCATCATATGCAATAGTTCTCATGATATGTGAGTCATTGCAGTTGGAATGCGTAAATAACACATAAAATTGGCGTGACATAACAGGATTCTTCAGAGTACAAAACTCTTTTAGTGACATCTAGTGACATCTTCATACTCAAGAAGCTTCTCCATTAGCTTCCAGTATCTTCGGTAAGTTTCTAGAAAGTTTGTGACGTAATTTTCTAGCAATAAAAGAAGGAAGGATTGCAGTGAGGTGTTGTGATGTTGTGAATTGTACTGAGTCATAAGCGACTGGAGTGTTAGCGCACAGTTGTGCACGAGCTATGTATGGTATGCAGCTTTAAACTATCTATACATCGAAACGTCAAGTGAATTATTTGCAGCAGTGAATCAATGACTGTATTTGTAATTAATTGTTGAGCCATTAAAGACATTTGTTACTCTGGTGTGAGCTTTTTATGCCTAGATGGTGAAGATGATGAAAAGTTTGTTCTGAAATGAATAAAAAGAAAACTGGAATGCAGAAGATGATGGAGGAGAAAATGGAACCTGGAATGTGTAAGATGAGAAATGAAATAATGACAGTGAATTACTCATTGATTGAATGCCAAACTGAAGGGCATAAAAGAAGAAATGAAAACCGGAATGTAATCGACAATGGAGAACCTGAAAATGGAAAATCAATGAATAACTCCGGTGTAATGAAGGACTGGAGGATAGGTGGCGCTTGGGAGAATGATGAGCCTTGACCACCAAATTGACGCCCTGGAAACAAGAGCCAAGGGCAGCAACATGGAACTGGATGGAATGGTGAAATATACTGGGATTAGATGCCCTCAGGAGCCACAAGGTGATGGTTAACCTCATCCGAAGGGTTTTACGACTTGGGTGAGAAGGGTGGTTGCTCCGGAGGCACAAGAACATCAGGAAATCTACAGGGTGACCTTGAAGGACTTGTAGTTGTGCCCGCAAGAAGCAAGGTATTGATGATTGAGGTGCACCTGGGGGGCCAAAGGTAAGAAACTTGGAATTGGACTAGAAGAGCACATGGTCTGTGTGTTGCCTGAGCCTTGTTGCCCTACTGGGGGGAAAAACCTGTGAGGCTGCTGAATCCAATGGACACAGACCAGGGCATCCAGGCTAGGTCGGAGTTAGGGAAGTTTATTTTTTTTTTTGGTAGTGTTTAATGCCCACTTTTACTATGTGTGGCACCGCAGGCGATGACTCTGGTGATACATGAAATGAAGATGGAGCACTGGTGGAATGCAACGGCAGACAAAACCAGAGAAAACCCGTCCCTGCACTGCTTTGCCCACCACAAATCTAACATGTAGTTGCTTGGGATTGAACCCAGGCTCTCTAGGTGAGAGGCGAGTTAGGGAAGTTTAAGATTTCCACAACCTGGTAGTGAATTTATTGTGGACATCAATACCAGCGACACCAGCATTGGTGGCATCCTATCACAGATCCACGGATGGCCAGGAGTGGGTAATTGCCTACTACAGCAAAATACTCTTCAATGCAGAAAAGAACTACTGTGAGAGCTCCTGGCACTGTGAAGGCACTGGAACACTACCACAAGTACCTGTATGGTCAGCCATTGCACCTGAGGACTGACCACTCTGCCCTCATCTGACTGTTAAGTTTCAAGAACTTGAAGTTTGGTCTAGAGACTGCAAGAGCACAACTTTACCTCAGAACAACGGAAAGGAAGGAGCCACACCAATGCGGATACCATGTCCAGATGACCCTGTCTAGAGGGGTGCAGCCACTGCACTAAGGTTGAAGAGAGGGAGCGTCTGCAGCTGTTTGTGTTATTTCAATGGTGCCTGCAGTTCGATGGGATAGCATGAGGCTGAAGAAGGAGAAGCTGTTGGACGCTGAATTGAGGCCACTCCTGGGAGAAGTGGAGGCAGGGACTAGGTCAAGCTAGGAGGACATCGCATAAGGAATACTGTGTACAAGTCCTACTGAGCCCAATAGGACTCATTGAAGATTAAAGACTGAGTATAGTTCAGAGTATGGGATTCACCTGATGACACCTCCCCCAGAGAACAGCTGATCGGAGTAAGGTCGCGGAAGTCCTGGAGAAAGTACATGTGAGGACTTTGGGAGGACATTTGGGACTCAACAAGCTCCAACAATGGTACTTCTAGCTGAGACTATGTGCAGGCGGTGAGAGATGGTGCGATCAATGTCATGTGTGTGCGGCAAGTTACATCCTACTGACTAGGAGCCGGGGTCGCATGCAGAAGTCCGTGGGAACACGCTTCGAGTGCGAAGTCATTGATGTAGCTGGGCCATTCCCTGTGTCTGACATCGGCACCATTTTTGAGTCCAACCTCATAAGGAAAACAATGGAGCGACCCGGAGTGCATGAAATATGCACAACATCTCTTCACCCACAGTCAGTCAACATGGTTGAGCAGTATATCAAGACCCTACAAGAACATGTGAGAGACTGGGATGTCAGGGTGCCACTTTTCTTGCTAGCCTACTGCTGTTCAAGCTATGACACAAACGAGTAGACACCAGTCAATTTGGTCTTTGGCAGAGGTGTTCAGGAGTCTTCTTGGGGCAGCACAGCCAGCACTCGACTACGTGGAGCATCTCGAAGATCTCTTCATGGCATGAATGAGATGGCCGTCAAAACATACAGGTAGCAAGCGATCGGATGAAGACCTGTTATGACTGGCAGGCCTACAATTAAGTTCAGCATGGACACCAATGTTAAAGAGCCTTAATACCTAATCCTCTACCTGCAGTCTTCCAAGACTTATTTTCTAGCAGGCGCGTGCTCAAACACAAAACATTAGCCGAATAACTGCTCTAAATAGTTTTCTATGAAGTCCGTGCCCATGTCTCAGTCATCTTAAATACCAGACCATAATATCACGCGAACCAATCAGATGTTAGCTTCATCCCAGCTCTTATAAATATCAGTCTCCGCAAGCTCAAACCATAAGTTCACCCTGAAGACGAGGAAGATGCACTTCTTCGAAACGTTGGTGTCAAGCCAAGTTTTTACCTGGCTAGAAGCCTGAGAAGATTTTGAATTAGCCTTTCTTTACTTTGAAATTTTTAACTATGTTTCTGAAAATATAAATCTGTGCTTATTTATTGTGTTCTCTTTTTCACTGAATAAAAACAAGCCATTGCCCAGATGCACTTAATTCTGGTAATATTCCACCATCTATACCCCCTTAAACACAAACTTATATATTAGACAAATGCTTTTTTGAGTCGCTATATATCACTATTTTAGTGAACCATTACCTTCTTTTATGCTCTAAGTTGATTAAAAGAAAGATGGATTCCCCCCACCTCCAACACACACACACAAATTGCCACCACATTCACATCACCCACACTAAATCTTAAAATTAAGGACAAAAAGGTAAGTGTGAAAACAAAAGCCTGAAGCGAAGAGAAAATGTTGATTCTATTCTTTTTTGTGGTAACCAAAATAAATTGCTTGCTTACAGCATCTGTCAAACTTGTCATTTTTCTCAACTACAGTATGGTTGTGAAAAATATGTACCTTTATAGTAAACATAGGAATTTGTTTAAAACATGCTTCTGAATTCACAATTAATGATGGTGATCGTGGTATTATTACATTAAAATCATTTCTATAAGAATATTACTCATAGCTTTTATTTTTATTCCAAATGCTTACCTCCTCATGTAATGTGTTTCACTCTTGCATATTCCCTAAAACTGCAAGTGCTGCTCTTGAATTTATTCTGCAAACTAGGGTTGCCTGCATTCTACTTGCTAAAATTTTAAAAATATTTAAAGAAGTTTATTCTTAGTATGACATTCTAAGGTTGTTTTCTAAACATTTAGCATTTCTTAGTTTTTTTCTAGAGGGGTTAGACCATTTGCCTCCCATCTAGGTGGCCCAGGTTTAATCCCAATCGAAGCGGCATCTGGGTAGGTTTTCTCAAGATTCTATGGTTTCCCCTGGCATTCATTCCACCAACGCTACATATCACCTTTCCTATCATCCATTTTGCCTATATTTTATATCACCTGCTTCCTCGATTTCATAGCAGGCATTGGGCTGATCCTCCATCCCTGGACACTCCATCTGAACCATAGCCCAGACATGACCCCAGGAATTTGTTTGTAACTTCTGGGGGTGTAAGTCCTCCACATGAAGGTGGAGGAGAAGAAGAAGCAGAAGAAGTTACTCTGTGTAACAGTATTATTTTACTCAATAACAACATAATAGTAATAATTTGTATACCTATTAAGGATTATTACATCACACATGTTCAGATGTAGAAGTGATCATCAGGTTCTAACAAATGCTACATGATGAACTGCTTTGTCAAAAGACATACATATAATTAATTTTTGTGAAGATAGTCTGATCTCAGGAGTACCTAAGAAGTTGCTGCAAAATAAAACTCAAGTTATCATGAGGACTTTGGGAGAGCATGGCACAAGTGAAATGCTTTTATGGTAGCTATTGAGTCTATCAACAGTAATAACTGATTGTGCAATTAATTGATTTTAGTTTGTATTGACAGCTTTGAATGCAATATGTAATATCTTTATAGAGAAATATGAGTATATTTAAAACATGCTTCTGAATTAATAAATTAATTATAATAATAGCAATTCTCCCCCTCCCTGCCCTCTTATTATCAACTTACTTTTTTTATGTATTGTACAATTTTTAATTTAATAGTTGTCATCATATTTCTCTGCATAGGATTCAAAATTACCTTAAAATATTCAGTGTTTTGATAGAAACAAAGCTGGTATATAAACCTTAACAGTATGCACCTGAAAAGTGTATTTTTGACCCAAATTACTTACACTATATGAAATAAAACCAATAAAGAAGATCAAAATTATTAATATTAGTATTATTTGATGCATAAATCAGAATACAGAAATACCTCACTGCATCCATTTTCAGACATTCTGGTTATAAGAAGAAAGAAAGATAAAACAATCTAGAAAAATATCAAACTTGAAGCCTCTTGAAAGATACATTCCCATATTAGGTAACAATCTTTGAAAGCTAAATTCTCAATTTATATACTAAGACATGACCTCACACATAGATTTCATAGATTTTAAACGAGCTGTAATATTGTAAGATGCATTTATCCCATTATTAGATACAGAGTAGCATTCTGCGGATCCTCCCTATGTATCCATAGTAAGAGCAAAGTGCTTGATGTCGTGGTTCAAATTATAGTATATAAGATAAAAACTAGCTGAAAACTTAGCTTGCTATCTCATATCTTAGGCAGGATTTCCCTTTATTAAAATGCATTTTAATGGAAAATATGAGCAAAGTCTTTCGGGAACTGATAAAGCTCCTCAGAATTCTGTAACTTCACCTGTAACAACTGTAGAAGTGGAAAGATGTTTTTTCAACTCTTTGGCAGATCAAAACCTATCTAAGAAATACAATGAAAGGAGAAAGAAAGATGTTATCCATTGAGAACAATTGATTGGAGGTGCAGACAATTTCAACAGCAGGGTGATGAACACATTTTCCAAGCTTAAAGACTGGCAGATGGATTTCATTTTTCTTCAGTAATTTGACGAGCTTTTTTTTATTTGATCAACTCATTTTTACTTTCTCTATATGTACTATGTACATAGTGTATAGAGGAAGTATTGTATTCCACCCAAAAATTTGACACCGAGATATCACCGGAAATACATGTTTTAGGACCCCCTGAGTACAAAAAAAAAAGCATTTTTACAAAAATATCCGTGTATGTGCGTCTGTCTGTAGACTACCTAAGGTCGTGGGTTCAAACCCGGAGGACAATGGATTTTTTTGGGCATAAAAACCCTTAGCATGGCTTCCTTCAGAAGGGAAGTAAAGCAGTTGGTCCCGTGTCGTAGATTTACGGCACATAAAAGAACCTCAAGCCTGATTGAGAGGCCTCTGAGCAAAATTAAGTGGTCTTTCCTGTCCAATTTGGAATGGGACGCTGAGAACCATAGCAGTTAAAGAGCGTCCATAAATAACACAACATTTACATTTTTCTGTCTGTGGACAGCATAGCTCAAAAACGAGAAGACTGTTAAAGACCAAACTTGGTATTTAAGTTTGGTATCTTCCAAGGATGTGACACGAAAATTTTCAAGAAAATCCCCCCACCCCAAACAACCCTTTAAATGCAAAAAATTTTGATTTTCTTAAAAATGGCTCTAACAATTTTGATTAAAATATTGTATATTACAGATATTTACCTGACAAATAAAATGTATATCTTGAATTTTCTGGGAATAGCCTCTGAAAACTACTTTATTCTGGATGAATTTTACGGAATTTTGCATAACTGCTAAACCGTAAGAGATGGACTAAAACTTACCACACAGAAAATGTAGCTTACAATAAAACACTCAATTAAGGTCATATACATTTTTTTCGTAGAATTGATCATTTTTAAGATATTCATGGTTTTTCGTTTCAGCTTTGAAAAACACTTTTTTCATACAGGAATTTGTCAACTCGTGCTCTACAAACAAAAGAACTTCAGTTACATAGCAACCAGCTTTTGACTAACCTATGGTACTCCCCTTATTTCGCTTTGACTTACAAGGAAGCAAGTAATAAGATTATTTCTGCTAATTTTTTCTTGATTAACATGAAGTAAATAAAAGCATAAGCTTTTTAACTACAATTTGTTGCAGATATGTGGAGAAAGTCATGTGAATGGAACACATCAGATTTTCTTTTCATGTTACGTTGTAGTACAGGATCTATTTTTTAGCCATGAGCAGCCATTGAAAGATACTATTTTTTTATATAAACTACAGCTTTTAATCCAAAAATATAAATATAAAAAGAATTCTACTTCATTCAGCTAACCTATATGAACATCCAATATTAATGAATTACAAACCGTCACAAATAACATAAGATTTTTGGGATTTTAAATTACTTGTTTTATAGAGTACAAAATATTTGTGAAAGCTCTTGTAATTACAATTAATTTTCTCTGTCACTGCAACAATCGAAAGAAAATATGTGTATGAGGGAAGGTGGAAGTTTGAGTGAAATACACTGCATTATTTGATGATGCCAACTATTATCTATAATTTTTTGTAGATTGATATTATTTGGGATAATTGCTATGAAGCAAACACTAACAATAAGTAGTATTCTGAGTCGACTTAAGCACTTGTAAACTTAACAAATTTTATTCAATACCTTGAACATGTTTCACCCTCACTTGGGGACATTGTTAGCAATTTATTGACTGACAAGGTACTGCATTAATCTATGGCAAACATATGGGAGATATCTGGTGTTGTTTTCATAAGTTGTAGTAAAATATTCTCTTTTGTTGGAACATCAAATTTCATTAAGTGGGACTCAAACATCTTCATATAAATGGTTTCTGTCATGACCTTTTTCTAATGTAGATATTAATCTCAACCAAACTTCGTATGCATATTTTTACTTTCTCTACATAGAAATATACATTTTACGGTCCCCTGCATCCCCCCCCCCCAAAAAAAAGAATTTTTAGAACAAGGTCCATGCATATGTCCATGTATCTGTGAACACAATAACTCAAAAATGAAAAGTCAATAAATACCAAACTTGGTAATTAAGTTTAGTATCTTCCAGGGATACGACACAAAGATTTTTGAAGAAAATCCCCCCACCTGGAAAAAATTTGAAACTTTTGATTTTCTCAAAAATGGCTCTGATGATTTTATTAAAACACTATATATTAAAGATATTTACACAACAAATAAAATGTATACATTGAATTTTCTGGGAATAGCCTATGAAGACCTCTTTATACTGGATGATGTTTACACAACTGGTAAACTGTAAGAGATAGACAAGAACTTACTGCACAAAAACTGTAGATCTTGTTAAAACACAATTTATGTCATATACATTTTTTTTCGTGGCATTGACCATTTTTGAGATATTCCTTGTTATTGTTGGTTTGTTTTAAAATACTTAAACTTTTCTCTTACAGGAATTTGTCAACTCTAGGCAATACAAAGAAACAGATTTCAACCATATGGCAATCAGCTTTTAAAAGATTTGGCTATTGCTTTAGCCAAGTGAATTCCCTTATTTTCCTTCCATTTAAAAAGAAGCAACTTATAACATTTCTGCTAAGTTTATTTAGGTTAGTATGAAGTTGATTGAAGAATAAGCTTTTTAACAATAATTTATTACAGAGATGTCGTGTGAATGGAACACATCAGATTTTTAGAATAGCTATCTACAACATTAATTTCATAATTGTAGCTAATAAATTGAAAGCAGGAGAAACTTATTTTACATGAAAAGTTTATGTAAAAAGAAGAAACTTTATACTTTATTAAAAATACTAAATATGTAGTTAGCATAATGATCTTAGTTCAAGCTGTTGTTAGAGAAAACACCTTTTTCTGTACTGACAAAAATGTTGCATGAGAAACAGTGGCTACTTGTAAAGCGGCGACAACCATTTTGAATATTGATTTACATTAGTTAAGCTGTTTAATAATATTTAATGTTTTATTTCCATGCAATTTACATGTAGCCTGTAAGTACCAGAAATTTGGTGAAGTTACTCTTTCATGTTAAAAGAAATTCATGTTTTTCTGCATCACTGCTTTGTCATGTATTAATACTGTACCTCCTCACTTAAAAAAGAAAATACAGAGATATTTCACTTACCAGTAAAGGCTTCTAATCTCAAACATTTTGCAATGTCTATCCTGACTTTTAGCAGGAACATAACCCTATATCTGCAAATGCTTTCCTATGGGTCTCTTAGCTCCATTTTCACCTTGTTATCGTTGAATAATTTAAGATAATCTATTCACTCTATTTTCTTTCTTTCTTTCTCATATGAACAGTTTATATATGTATAAATTTTTTCTGTCTGTTAAATATCCATACTTTTCCACATAAAAATATAAACTGAACACTATGTGCCTTTTCCTATAAAAGTGTGTCTCAAAAGAAATATTTTCCTTTCATCTGACAAATCTAGATATATATTAAGAAACAACATACCAAATAAAAGCAAAATACTAGCATTTGTTTGTATTCAGCTGAGTAGAAGTGTGTGTAATAATATAGTTTTAGTTATAATAACTTCTGACCCTTAGCATCACTTATAAGAATTAGGATGAAAATATCTTGCAAACCGATTGAATTTCTAGACCAACTTTGAATGGCTGGGAAATCATCTATCCATATTTCAGCTTTTTACTTTATTTTGAAACCCCTGCAACCCATCTACCCCCACCAAAGCATTTTCAGGAAAATGTCTATTTGTGTCTATATGAATGACATAACACAAAAGCAAACTTGGCTATTATGAAGCTTGGTATTTAAGTTCAGCATCTTCCAAGAATGCAACACAAAATTTTAAAGAAAATCCCTTCTTGCCAAACTAACCTTTACATGTATTTCCCCCCCCCCCCCAAGATAATTGGCTGTACTGATTGTGATTAAAATACCATATGTTTTAGATATTTTCATCAGGAAATGTAAACCTAAAATTTTCTGGGAATAGCCTTTTGAAGTAGTGTTCATCCTAAATGATTTTTGCCTAACTGGTAAACGATAAATATAAACAGTAATACTATATAAAAATATAGAGCTTGTTAAAGGACAATTTCTGTCAAATAACAGTTTTTGTGACGTAAACCATTTCTTTTTCATTATTATTGGTTTGGATTTTCAAATACATATACTTTTTTTTTTTTTCAAATAGGAAGTCACTTGTTTATTTTCATTTTTTTTCCCCTCCTAATTGTGTAAAGAGAACAGAATTTCAAAGTGACCAGCTCCTAAAGATTTGACTATTGCTTAATCCTACAGTTTCTCTAATCCCATTGTATATACAAGGAAATATGTAATAAACCATTTTTATAAACATTTATCTTGATTTAACAAGAAGTAGATAGAGGAATAAGCGTTTGTAGGACTAGTTTGTTGAAGGATGGGTAGAGAAAGTTTTATGAACGTAACACATCATGAAGTGACCACATAGAAAACCACATAGTGCCCACAACATAGAAAAGGTATTTCAAGAAAAGGATGTTTACAAAACAAGATGCTACTCTAGACATTTCATGTCACTAAACAGCATGGATATAAAATTAAATGTAAATTACCTGAGCAATTAACTGTATACATTAATGTAATATCATCACGCAGTTAATAGGACAAAATAAATAATAGCACACTAAATACTAGAGAAATTGGTAAACCAAGTCAATGTTAATATAGATTTCTCCTAGAAATATAAAGAGCAGTAATCTCTAATCCCTAACTCACATCAACATCCCTCTGATTTGAAAAATATCCCTCCATTATTTGCACAACAGTTGCAAGGCTTTCACAACTGGGAATCTAAAAGTCTGTTGCTCCTACTTTAATGACTCTGTAATCCTTTCTTATACATATTGGGCCACTGTCCATATTAACAAAATCTGATGTTTAGATTACCATAAATGCATAACATTTTTCTTTTCCCTGCTATGAAAATTATTCTAATATATACATTTATTTTTCTATCTATTTTATGTCACCCTCCATGGTGCAATGGTTACCATGCTAATTTCATGTACCAAGGTTGCGAGTTCAAACACAGCGGAGGACAATGGATTTTTTCGGGTGTAAAAATACTTAGCTTGGCTTCCTTCAGAAGGGAAGTAAAGTTGTTGGTCCTGTGTCATAGATTTATGACATGTAAAAGAACTTCAAGCCTGAAGAGAGACCTCTGAGCAAAATTAAGTGGTCTTTCATGCCCAATTTAGAATGGGACACTGAGAGCCACAGTAGTTAAAGAGCGTCCATAAATAACACATCATTTACATTTTATTTTTACCGATTTTATATTAGTTGAGTTCTTGGGTGTAGATATTAAGTCCCTGATATAGGGCCAAAAAAGTGAGGAGTTGCAATAAGTAGTTAACTTGATCTTGGGAGCCAACTTTCCAGCTAGTGGATGTATGGTGTTGATCACATCCCCTCCATATCAACTGGATGATCATTATGTTAGTTGAGAGAAAGTTTTTATTACATATTTTATTGTAGTTACAATTGGGATACTAAAGTTGAATAATAATATTGGAAAATTAAAACCAATAACAACAAATATCCTGAACGGTTAGTAGTACCATAAAAAAAAAAAAAACTTATATAAAATGCCTATTTTAATGAGATCTACATTATTTTTTTTTTAAATGCAGAAGTTGAAGCTATATATTAAGCAGTGCAAAATCTACTAAATCTCTTACTTCCAACAATGTATATTTTATAATTTTAGAGCAGCTATTATTGCTGTAACTCAAAAATAAGGTAGTTTTTCAGTTGGTTTCAGTTCATTGCATTTTATCTGAAAATGAAATTGCTGATTATCTAACATAGAAACTCATCAGATTTCTCCTTCTTAAGAGGTAAAAGTTAAATTAGGTAATTCATAATTTAAAAATATATTATCAAATAATTTAAATGAAGCTTCAAGAAATAAGAACTATGTACCCATGTCTCAACATCCAATTATTTAAAATCCCTGAACATCCAAGGAAAAGTGGTTTCATGTTTTATATTAATCACAGATCTTGACTATCTGTTAGTATGCTGCACCCTCTTTGTCCCTTGTGTAAAATATAAGAAAATAGATCAGGACCACCTTCAGTGACGCCCACCTCATTTATCTGAATCTACTATATCTGGAAAATTCTTGAAATCAAAAGAGCATTGCATTACCAAATTGTGTTTTATTGTGTGATAGCTTTTGGTTTACCCATTGCACAAATGTCATCTGAATGAAGAAGACTTCACAGACTATTACCTGAAAAATTTTGGATATACATTTTATTGCTATGCAAATAGATACCTTAAACTGTGATTTAATCAAAACTGTTAAAATGGCTATTAGCAAAGTAAATGTCCACTATATTGAGAGAAAGAAGAAGCAAAACCACATTATTTGAATGCAGCAAAATGGAGATTTGGGAGAAAAAAAATCTGATATGTACCATTCACATGACTTTCTCCATATCCCTGCAACAAATAATTCTTAAAAAGCTTATACTTCTATTTACTTTATGCTAATTAGAAAAAATTAGCAGAAATAGTCTTATTACTCGCTTCCTTGTAAGTAGAAGTGAAATAAGGGACAACCGTAGGTTAAAGTGATTGTCAAAAGCTGGTTGCTATATCAATGAAGTTCCTTTGTTTATATGGATAGGAGTTGACAAGTTCCTGTATGAGAAAAGTATACGTTTTTCATAGCAGAAACCAAAAATAAGGAATGTCACAAAAACGACGAACTCCACAAAAAAAAATGTATATAACATAAATTGTGTGTTTTAAAATGCTCTACATTTTTTGTGTAGTAAGTTTTTGTCCATCTCTTACGGTTTAGCAGTTATTCAAAATTCAGTAAAATTCATCCAGAATTAACTACTCTTCAGAGGATATTCCCAGAAAATTCAAGATATACATTTTATTTGTAAGATAAATATCTTTAATATACGACATTTTAATCAAAATTGTTAGAGCCATTTTTGAGAAAAACAAAATTTTCGAAAAAAGTTCCATGTAAAGGGTAGTTGGGGGTGGGGGGATTTTTCTCAAAATCTTCGTGTGGCATCCCTAGAAGATACTAAACTTAAATACCAAGTTTGGTATTTTACCGACTTTTCGTTTTTGAGTTATCGTGTTCACAGACACACGGACACACACACACGGACCTTTTTGTGAAAATGCTGTTTTTGGATATTGGGAACCCTAAAACATATATTTCCAGTGAAATCTCAGTATCAAATTTTTGGGTGGAGTGCAATACCTTCTCTATACACTAACATAGTGCATATAGAGAAAGTAAAAAGAGAGTGTATGGGCCAGAAAGAATAGGAATATGAAACTAAGAAATTGACAACATGGAGCAATATCTAAAATAGTAAAGAACAAATGGAATTTTACTGTTAAAAGAGGAAAGGAACGTTAATGTATTACTTTAAATTCAAGAATTAAAATCATTGTAATATTATGTAATTACATAACAGACTGCCCACCTGAACAGGTTCCTGGCCCAAATTATAGCCTCTAACACATGTAATAACTGAATATATCAAAACTGCTAAGGCTTTACAGAGAAAATAAAATGTTTTTGAGTAATTGGCAGTATGGGATATGGAGATTTTCTTGAAAATGTTTGTTACATTTTTTGATTATGTTGAACTTCAATACAGTTTATCCAAATTTGTTTTTGGGTTATGATGTTTAAGTAATTTTTATCTTAAAAAGAGTTTACTTTTATTTTTTTTCTCCAGCATCCTCAACACATTAATTTTGAGAGATATCTTGGTATCAAATTTCTAGGTAGAATACAATATTTTGTCACATACTACAACTACAGGTATGCTGTGAGAAGCTAGCTTGAGTATAACTGCCATTGCCATATAGTACTTTTGGTAGCTTACTGTAAGTTTTTCTCATGTACACTTCCTGATTCTATGGAGGGAAGGGAATAAACCTAATTAAAGCTTCCATCCCCTAGTCAGAAATTGATCCCAGGACCTCCAAGTGAGAAGACAGCTCATCCATGGAGGCAGTCTCTTTTGATCCCAAAGAGAAAAGCTTCATTATAGCAACATATTATCTAGAATGTGTAATACAATATTCTTTCTTTTGTTGATTTTATTTGAATGCTGAGATTAAGCTCTTTGCATGTCATTTAGTTTTATACAGGTTGGTTACTATTTGAGATGGCAGTTTAGCATAGTATAGGGATTCACTGTAATGATCACTGAATCTGAAACCTTAAAGATACACTTATTAGGCACCATGCTTGCAAATTATGCTTAAAAAAAGAGAGAAAAATAAATCTTCCCACCACTGTAAGTAAGAATGCAACTATGATTACCATTATTTTCATGCAAGATGGAGCAACACAAATCTCCTACAAGATGAAAGATTTGCTGCAAGGAAATTTTAGTAATAACTTTATTATCTTCATAATTTTGAGGGGTGGCCTTCATGTGACTTTTGGTTATGGGGTATTTGAAAAATCATGTTTATCAGGGACATAAAGACTAGCATACAATTAATTACATGTCATTCTAATTTCGCTATATATGCTGCAGGACCTGTTGATTCTGCTGTGTTGTAGATGCAAATGCAGAATTGGGAAGTCATGTTGAACAGCGTTTGTTACAATAGTTCCTAGTTTGCGTGTCCAAATTGTTGTTATGATTAATCAGTCTTCTCTGACATTCTTTCAGTACATTATTTTCACCCTGGGGTAAGATTTGCAACTAATAATTTGTTGGCATAATTCACAAGCATACTGCTTAATTATGTATCTACAAAATTTCAGACTTCTATGATCTTTACAATCTATACAATGCCATGTGGAACATTATTGCTTTAATTACAACCACCTGGTAATACTGAAGCAGAGCATCACTTGCTGTATCTGAATGTATGTCACTGTACATCAGAGTGATATTTGAGCAGAAATAAAGATATGTAAAATTAAAAGCTTTCTAGGAAAAGTTTGGTACAGGGAAACCCAAAACAAAAAGAATTAACCTTTGATTCATCCCCTTGTTTTAACTTTTGTCAGGGCATGTATTCAGCATGGAACACATCCACCTCAGAATATACAACTATCACTCTTGTCTTGCTAACAATGAAACCAAAATATCAAATTGTCAGAAAAAAAAAAAAAAAAAGGTTTATAAGCACATATTAGTTTAATGACTAAAAAGTGCAAGTATTTCCTCGTTTAATATATATTTTATGACAAATTAACAAGAAATTCTAAGCAAAAACATACCATAACACAAGATTAAACCCTGAGAGGAAAATTATTAAAATGTAGTACTTAAAAATGCACTTACCTTGACAAAACTAACTTTATGATACGTATTATTTTGGGCTATCAAGCTGGTGTCCAAATTAATAAAAGAAGAAGTTATATTTGCTGAGCTTGTAGGTCATGGTCAAATACTCTTATACCACTTTAAGCATTGCACATAAACAGTTTACTAGAATTACAATTAAATCCCAGATATGCATGTTATGCACCACGCTTTGAAAGCTAGGTCCTGCTTGATACATACTGAACTGTGACAATGCTTATTACATACTAATTTTAAAAGTCCCTGGAATTTTATGTTTTTGTTTTAATGCATGGGATAGTAAAGGATATGATGTTCATGATGTCACTTTAATAACATATTTATGGTCAAAATGATTGTTTGCTTTTGCATGGTAACAAGTTTTTTGCTCTTCTATCAAATTTATTTCAATGTTTGCTGCAGAGCAATGCTCACCATTAAGATTTGTGATTTATTACACAAATCTTCTTTTACTTGAAGAATCTTATGGCAAAGCAGCAATGAAAAAACTCAGGTTTATAGATATCTGGCATTAATGTTTCCATGATTGCTGTTAGTACAAAAAATTACTCACAGTGACTGGCCAACAACTAGAAAAATGTACCAATCATTGTTATGTCTATTGAGAAGATGGAAGCAGAGGTTAGGTTACCAGTTGAATGTGTTAAACAACTCTTCATAAACATTTAAACATGCATTATATACCCCATAAGTTAGTTCCAAAGATGTTGTTTCCTGAAAATAAAGAATTAAGATTGCCTCTGGAATTGGCTGATTAACAGAAGATTTAACATTAATCAGTGAAGATGCTATTGCTTAATGCTATTTATATGAACTGGCATCTAAATAGTGGTCATATGATTGATAATCTGAAACAAGAATTTCCTAAGGGCAATAAGAAATAACACCATCAGTTGTTTCCCAGGTTAAAGCCCCAGTTATAACCACAGAAACTGAAGGTGGCTATATTAAAAGGTTTAAAAACGTGAAGAGTGATGCTGTAAGTTTAAAAATTCATATAAAATCAAAATAATTTCTTTACTGAAATTCTGACTGTATGCTGTGTGATTCATCAATTTTTATGAATTTATATGAATGTTGGGTGTGAAAGATCTCATTACACTTCTCCTAATTTAGAGGAATACAATTTCTGCATTTTCAAGCACTTTTGCTATTGTAGCACATATCTTTCTGTTAGATTTTGTTTCCTTTCTTACCTGTGGGTGAAATGTGCAAATGTTTTAGCTTACAATCTCAATGCGATATACCCAGCTGATGGTGGACTTCTAAAATTTAACTTGGTAGTATTACAATTTGAAGCAACTGTTGAGCAATATTATTAGTAGTTATTTATGAAGCACTATGAAACAATTATTATTGAATGTGCATAAGTCCAGCAAATTTAAAAATATTTTTCAGTAACATGCACTTGTTCCTACAAAGTGAGACCTCCCATTTGCTTCTGCTGTTCAAAACATACTTGGCTTTTTTAATGTTTTCCTTCTTCTCGGTTACCTGCTGCTGTAATGTCAGCAGTTTCGTGTTTAACCAACAGGAAATAATCTGCTTCCATTACTCACACAGCTGATTCATTGTAGTGATTTATACCTGCCATGTTACATTTTATTTATGTAATACATCAGGCAGCATACCTTTGCTCTCATGGTACAAACAGCTTAAGTTTTTATATATTAGTCTTCTAAAAACATATGGAGATCCTTCGAATGCCACCTGTTAAAAATTAAATAAAAATGATCTCAGGGTGCATAGAGCTGAAAGTTACTCAACATTTGTCTTCTCAGGAGCTGTGCTTTTTTAAATTGACTAAGAAGAGGAAGAAACACAAGAGAGACAGTCTGATTGTTACGAACAATGGGCAAATGTTATTTAGAGAAAAGGAAAGATAAAAAATATGCATTTAATAGAGTACATTGGAGAAAACTAATGGATAATTTTGAAGAAACTGTTGAGGGTGAATTAAGATAAGGCTAGAAAACTATACATGAAGCAACTAATGAGCTAAGATAAGAGAAGAAAGTAAATGGAAACAGAATAAGGGAGGTATATGTCAGGGATGCTGATTATCTTACCCTCTTCAATATCTACTTTGATAGAAAGGTGGAGTCAGACTGAAAAATTCAATGCCATAACCCAGATTTGAACCATGGAGCTCTCTGACCACTGAGCTACCATGGCAACATGCCAGCATGGCACTTAATTCTCCAACTGAGGAGATCTCAAATTATTTTGAGATGTCATACCTCGATAGCGACATACAATCTCCATAATGTTAAAGTCCTAGGCTTAATAGATAACCAACTAAAAATTACCTAATATGTCTATGTATGTGTGTGTGTGTTTTTTGTTTGTTTTCTTTAAATTATCACAATAACAGCAGTACCCGATTTATTATCTTTATATATAAATTAACAGCCTAGAGTAATTTAAAATAATTGTATTATAGTATAATTATAGTAATTGTAGTATCTGGATGTCTTAGTACTCTTCGCACTTTAGGTTGTTGTAATCTGTGCAGAGTTTAACTTTAATTTTGTTTTCAGCTGTTACATACATTCCAAAACAATTATTTTGACTCAGGTGCTATGTTTCTTCTGCCTTGCAAGCAAAGCAATGAGCTCTTTAAGGTACAGGATAGACACACATGCACAATAATTATGTCATTTTTTGTCATATAGTTATTATGAAATGATCCAGAACATTTTAAGAAAGCTTGGACAAAAACATTAAATGGAATATATCAATGTAAGGATTTAAGATAACATGGTGAAGTCTAAGTGATTTCCTAACTGGGACCAATAAAGATAATAAAACTAGAAATTCTGTTAAGTGTATAGGCTTCTTAACACAGCTGTCCTTAGTATAATTCAAGGATGGGTCATGCAAATTTTGCTTCAATCTAAATTATTCCCTAATATCAAAGGAGTACAGAGCTATGAAAGCAGGAATTATATGTAAAAAGAAACATCTGAAGTATAAATCCAACATGAGTATATCCCTGAAAATTGAGACCAGAGTAATTAAAGGTAGCTCTGTAAAGAAGCAGAAACAGAAGCAGTTTTTCAAATAAACAAAATTACAAAGATCAAAATTTGTTGTAGATTCCATCCATTTCACTGAGACACGATGGTAATTTATACTTAATAATCTTAGAAGAGAGTTAACTTTGAATTCAGAAGTCAGATTGAGATTGAATCAGAAAAACAAAATCTCCTTCCATTATTCAAGAAATTTAATGCTCTTAACTTTTAAATTCCACAAAGTTATTTTAAAATATATATTAATTCATTATACTTCCTCTTTTGTTTTCAGATTTGATTTTCTTTTTATTTGACATAAAAATATTCAAGAAATTAGAACTCTGCTTTGATTTATTAGTCTAGCTGGTCAACTGAGCTAGTTTTCCCTTTCAAAGCATCATATATCATGGCGAGCACAAAGTGTAATTTATTACAGTTAAATACTTTTGTTCTCATTCAGCAATTGTTTCAGATAGCAGGCTGCAGTATAATAATAAGATTAATCCCATTCATGAGTCACAAGCGCTAAACATTCATCAGACAAAATTAACGATTAGTGATTATCAAAACAATGGTTTACTGCTTTGCACATTCAATTTGAAATGAATATCTTTAATATTGCAGTGAAGTTTGTCTCTCTGTCTAATGTTATTAAATGCCAATCCAGAAGATTTCATACGTGTTGGACATAGCACCTACACACCCTCTTGCCGCCAAGGCCTTTAAATTGTTTCAACCCTAAAATGCCACCTATCGATAAAGTTGACACTGCTAGTTTTTGCAATGCTAAATGTTGTTTCCATTATTTTGATAGAAGTGTTTGATATTTTACCTCAAATTACAATACAAAATTGATTATTCTTTGTTGTGACTGAATATGTGCTGGATATTATTTCACTACCGAATAATCAGAGACTGAAACTTTGGCAGAATGCCTTTCTAAATGTGTCAAATCTATCTTCAATTTGAAAGTGAATCTGTACGAATTATACCTTGTGATTGAAATGCCACAGTTTTATGTTGCCTTTTTAAATATAAATGCCTATTTTATAAAATAATTGCTTTATGTTACCTTTATTTGTTATTTACCTACTATTTATTAATTTATTATTAAAACTGCCTACAGGTATATTTTAATTTATTTCTATAACTGTTACAATGAAAGTGACTTCACTGAATGTATATTATTGTCTTTCAGTCAGTTCATTATTATTCTCTCTGCAATCATGAGTGCTGCCGAGCAAAAAATGTATAAATAGCAGAAAGTGCTTTAATTGCCACTTGAGTTTATTTGAAAAGGCAACAATGAATGTGGGTCTAACTTTAATTTTCTTACAGTTTTCATTGTGATGCTGTAGCTAGTAGCAAGCTGCCAAAATTCAGTATTTCTTTACACAGAAAATTGCAGTCACATTAATAATTTTGGATCCGACGTATTTTGTACTGAATGGTAAAGTACTCACATGTAAAAATGCAAGCAGTCAGTGAACTATGAAAAGAAATACTTCATATGGCAAAATATCAGTACAATCAAACACAAAAATGCACTTTCCAAGTATACTGAGAAGAAGATTTCTTTGTTTTCAAAAGTAATTGCAACATCAAGTTGAAAATCTCAATTTGCATTCAACTTATGTTAAGCTTTTCTTAGCACCTGAATCCCTTTGTGGAAATTACAGAATCCTACATTAACACATTTTTGGAGTCAAGTTTGTGAAAATGTTACTTAAGTGAATGTTACAAATGATGCAATGAAAATCATTAAGATCTGGATTTCTATCGACGAGTCAGCTGATCCCATGGATTGTTTCATTGCCTATGCCATTAGATCCTTCAGAAGATGAGTCAATGAAACCATTCCTGCTTACACAGAGTGTCTGGAGAAAGTTAACAATTCAATTATCGCCAGTTATTCTCCAATTCATTTAAATTACTGTGCCAATGTGTTACTTTTCATCAGTGATGCTTCACCAGATATGAAAAAGGCTGGAATGACATTAAAAGTGCTTTTTCCAAACATGCTCCATGTGAACTGCATAGCACAGGGCTTTCACAAGGTGTCAGAGCAGATACGATGCTTGTTTCTAGATGATGATAAATTGATTTCCAAGTTTTAAGAAGATCTTTGTGAAAGTCCCATCAAGAATTCTGGCATTTAAATCCCTTGCACCAGATATACTTCTGCCCCCCAACTTATCATAATAACATGGGGAACATGGATCTCAGCAGCACTTCACTATGCTTCAAATTTCCTGAGCATAACTGAGGCGGTGAATGCTCTGGAGGATGAAGCTTCTTCAATTGTAGTAGCCAAGAAGCTTCTCAATTCTTCAGAGGCAAAAAATTATTTAACTTTCTCTGCGCCCGAGTTTGATTTCCTGCCACAAGCGATCTGCCAGCTACAAGAAAGAGGACAGCTTTTAACAAAGTCAGTGAAAATTGTGGATAATGTAGTGCAAAAACTGGACAGTGTACCTGGGAAACAGGGTTCATTAATTAGGGAAAAGTGTGAAAAAGTACTTTCGAAAAATTATGATCTTGATAAACTTTAAACATTTTAAAAAATTCTAAAAGATAACAATTAGAAAAATGCAGTTGAAATGGATCCTACAATGATGCAACATTTTAGATTTGCTCCAATAACTTCTGTAGATGTTGAGAGGCCATTTTCTCATATGAAAAAAGTGTTATCTGACAGGAGACTCAACATGACCACAGAGAACTTAAAAAAGCCTTTGATTGTCATGTGCAAATAAAGAGGCATAGCAATACATGGCCTTTTAAAAACATTTTCATTTTTGTGTCCAGTATAACACTAGCATTTTGTCAAACTTTCAAGTTCTTTCAAATATGCCAATTGATTACTGAATAGTGTAATTCATTAAATAAATGGGTCTAGTGCAACGTTTTTCCAATTGCTTTTTATTGTCTATTTTACCTATTTATTATGTCTTTTTGCCTGCCTATTTTAATGATTTATAATTCCTTAATCTCTGGTACTTCTTCTAAGCAGTAGATTTATTGAACAAAAGTTAATATGGCAAAATCCAGATTTTTAATAAACATTCTTGCTTTAAAGTTGCATTAGTTATGATTTGTTTTCTAATGGCTAGTATTTCATGGCCTATAAGCCCAGCATTTTTCACCCCACTGCATATTTAAACTTGGCATTCAAACATCAGATAAGCACCATCAATCTGATCGACACATGGCAGCAATAAAGTTGAAGGATGAAAATGCAGCCTCACTTTGTAAACACCTTAAACAACTATTTGCTCTCCTGTTATAAAATGCAGTCTAATTGCTAGTTTATTTGTTTCTCCAAGTTGCATTCAAATATCTGGATTGCAGACTAGAACATACACACCTGCAAGATAAGAATTTTATAGGCTCAATGTTACACTTCTAAACAAACCTTAAATGTTTCAGAAGTTTTCTTGTTGGCTTGGCAGGACAGAGTTAAATGATAGGGTTTTCAGGAAATGCAGGACATCAGATCATCTTAAATACCAGCTAGATTGGAAGTGTGTAAATGGCAATTTGCTCTTAAAAGCATGCTTGAATTCAAACATTGTTGTTGGAACTGAGGAATATGTTTCTGACTGCATACCACCTATCTATTTAATGATTACGATCCCAATTCAATTATACTGTGCTCTGGCACTATTCTACCCTAGCTTTCATTTGTCTCTTTCAAAAGGAGCAATATTTCATTTTGTAGTTGGTATATCTGTGAAATTTTCTGTAGTATGAAATGCCATCATCATCAAACTAGAAGATTTGGCAGAAAGCCTGAAACACTGCTAGCTAGCTTCCCTATTATGAAGGTGCTATGCAGTCCATAAACTAAGTCACAAACAACTGACTCCTTTATAACATTATGTTGATCATCCCTTTACCTTTTCCAAGAGTTGTTGCTGTAATATTTATGTAGTTTTTTGGGAATAAAGGACAAGGTAAGAATATGCTATAATTCTTCAAAAAATGCTATCCTTATTTTTTTCATTTCTACTTTTTTCTCTTCTTTTACGTAGAGTTTGTGATAAAATAATATTATTTGCTTTATTAGAAAAGGATAGTAGATATCGTAATATAAAACATTCACACATATAGAGCATTTCAAATCTGCTCTTGATTTGTTCAACTGTCACTTCCTAAGCTTAACACTTGTTCTGAACCACTCACTTAACATGGCTAGATTTACTATAGATAAACAATATCAAAATGTAACTTGCAAAATCTGCCAAGCAGGTTTCTATTCATGAGAAAGGATTTGTGGTTAGGGTTATAAAGAGAATTTCATCACATCAAAATGTAAAATTAGAACTGTACAAAAGTGTCCGTATTTTATTTTTCTTCTCATTTTCAAAATTGCTTCTCTTTTTTAATATATATATATATTTTTTTTTATTTTCCAGTTTTGCTGCCACATCTAGGTGGGTACTAAGAAGGGCACAGTTTTGTGCCAGAAAAATAGCATCCGACTATATAGTACAAGCTACAGGAATCAAACCAAAAACCCAAACCAAGTACAGTAAATAGCTGCAGCAAGTAGCTCAAAATATTATAACAAAAACCTTCACATTAGCACGATAAAAACACAACCTATTAAAAATTGGGATCTGTAAAATGCACAATGAAATTCCTGAGCACTGGTCAACATAAATACAGCATTGATTTGACATTATATTGCTATTCCACAACAAAGCTTGAAATATTTTTGTGACAGGAAAGGTGTTGACCAAACTACCCATGAAATTTCTTTGCAAGATAGTTATACTACCAATTTTACACTAAAATAATAAAGAATAATTTGCACCAAGAAACTATCAGTTTGATTTAATAATAATCACCCTTAATCACATAAGTTTTTTAAACTGCAGAGTAAATAATATCAATTTATCACTTTCCAATGACATTCAGAAAAGCTGAACAAACTTGGAAAGTTAATTTAATTCAGGTTGATAGATGTAAAAACTTTAATTGCATATTACTACAATTTGGAATTCAACACAACTGCACAAAACTTTAGAAGATATAAAAAATTTTACCTGAATACCAACTAGAAAACCATATGATTAATATAAACATACTACTTAAAAATTGTATACAATAATTTACTTAATCCTTATATACATTTAGTTTGAAGCCAGCTAAAAAATTAAGTAGCACAATTTGAAGCCCTTTCTTCCTATATGAAACATATCTAATCTGGACTTATGGTTATGCCAAAATTTGTTTTGATTCTGCTGTAAATGTACCACAGATGTTAACATTTTCTTTAAGATTAATGTGAAAATTTATACTGGAAAGAATAATCAAACATTCCTTGATTTGATTAGAAAAAAAGGCAACCCTTTTTTCTCCAGTCGAATAAGATAAACATATGGAATATAATATATGACAATAAGGATATATAATACGTAAAAGTTATTGCAATGAAGAAGACAAAAAGAATGTGTATTATATGATCTCAAAGCCTAAAACGATTACATAAATTCCCTGCACATGATGTAATATACCCAACATGGTTAGGCCTGTTGTTTGCTTACAATAACCAAATGGAATACTTAATCTTCAACTCTACCTTATATATGAACTGATCTGGATGCACAAATAATTTACTATAACTTTTAAGGTTACATATCTACTGATAACCTGTGTTTAATTGCAAAAAACCAAAAATTATAACACAGTTTTATTACTTTTAAAAGTTTTACACATTTGTCAAATTCCCACTTTTCTGGATTCTACATTGTGAGCTGTCCTGCTATTCTAATCTAATACAAGTTAGTAAAGCAACCAAATATTTGGGAATGTGTAACACTGCCAATATTTATGAATCAAGATGCATCTAATGCGAAATTAGAAGATAAGATGCTACAACCCAGGCACAAATAATGTTCATCTTTCTTTTGCACAGCTAACTACTGGCTAATATTAAATAACACAATTGGGAATTAAATTTGGTGACAAAGAAATTAATCAACAATGAAAGTTGAGATACCATGGAAAATGATATATTGCAGTTAGAAAGAAAAAGAACCTAGATACCCTAAGAAAACTTTTGGATGAATTATAACTGAGCAATACAAACTTCAAATGACAAACTATTGTTGTTTTTAACTACCATAGTATTAGGGCATGCTCATACTCAGATTTTTATGGAATAAACTGATTTTAAAGAAAAGAGAGAGTTTCTTTTAAGTGTTCTGAAATCACTATAGTATTAAGAAGGGTGCACTATTTTCTGACAGAACAACATTTTATGACATAGAAGAACAAGAAAATGTAGAAAGTATCTAGTCCACAAAGATGAACAGTGCATCACAGAGGGCTCAAATGTTTGTCTAAGAGTATTAATCTGTTGTTGCTATTTCTGTAGCTATACATCATCCGTATTCAAAATGTATTAATTTTATGATCCACCAAGCAACAGATCACTTCATTTTTATACCGCATTCACTAAATGCTACCAGTATTTCACAGCTTTGATTTTAACATTAAATGATCTATAGTGTTTTGCCCTTGTATCTAACTTTCTAATGTACAATAAACTCAGCTCAAAAGAAATTAAAGCTTAAATTCTTTGTTCAACTTCAGGAAAACAGCTTCAATACATTATTTCCATTTCCTTCATTTTTTCCTACAAAAATCATTGTCCTCCTTAGTGCCACATTAAGTCATTTCTAGACTAAGCACTTTTTAATTTTCTTTCTTAAACCTTTATTTGCTAATTTTGTATACTGAAATTATACATAACAGACATGATTACACGAGCAGTATATTCTTAATTTTTTTTTTTTTTTTTATCTAATGCTTTAACACTAATGCTAATGCGCTTCTAACAAAACATTGAAATAATTCCTGTGTAATGAACAAATTCTTTCTGTAAATATTAAAGCTGAAGTCTAGTTGAGTATTATACGATGATGAGATAAAATATATTGCAGAAAATCTGTATAAAATTGCAGTTAAAGACTCATTGTTGTTCTAAAAAAATGTAAGATTACATGAGAAATAAAATATGACACCTTGTCAAATATATTATTAAAATTAAGTTATTTTATGCCCAAAGCAGACATCTAAATTTGTTCTAGATTTTAAGGTAGTTATATAATTTTCACACAACAAACTTTAATGGCTTTCTATGACAGAACATTTGTTCTTTTACTTAAGCTCTGTAGGTATATTGTTTTCTTATACTGTTGAACCACAGACTGTGCAAATGCATGCTCCTTGTACTGGAGGTTTTCTCTTCTAAAACTCCTACATTGCCTACTCATGAGGGATAGTTATTGCACTGTAGCAAGTAATAACTTTTTATAAGTTGTGCTGAAAGTAATATCCATCTGCATTGAGGCATTCCTGGCATTACTTGTCACTAATTTGTAATTCATGAGCAACAGTCACTCTGTAGGGCTTCAATTTTAAAAGATTAACACTTCAATGAACAGAGGTTTTTGAAATATCCACTTGCTGTGCAACATGTCTTGGACACTTCTTTGGAGAGCTTCAAATTTTTCTCAATTTTTTCCTATGTTAGAACATTTCTTGTTTGCTTTTTACATGTAGCATTTAATGACACCATTATCTAAAACTTATTAACCAGACATCTAACAGTTTCTCTACCTGGAACTGGAATATCAGGAAATTTATCTGAACTTGTTTACATACCTGTCTACACAATTTGGTTTTTATGTACGTATTGTACATAAAAATATTCTTCATTCAAGCATGAATTTTTCTTAGGCATTTAAGTGGACTAACAAGAATAATCCAATGTACCTAATTCACATACAACACAATGTTTTGTATATATTTTCACTTTAGAGATGCACAATGAACAAACTCTAGTCTTTGCAGCTTGAACTAAAGACAGCAACTGACAGTCTAGCACAGCTAATAAAGTAGCCTTGAGTTGGTCATTCATTGCTAGCATGCTCGTGTGCTGCGGAAAAATTGAGGTCACTCCAATGAAGTGAAAAATTTACGTATGCAATCTATGGCCTGGCTCAAATCAAATGCATGATATACTGCACCAATTTCTTAAACTTCTTATCATAAGCTCTTAATGATTTCCTAAAAAGTTCCCAGAAATTTGAAAATAAAATGTATAAATATGCAATCTATGGCCTGGCTACAAATCAAATACATGGTATACTGCACTTACTTCTTAAACATCTTATCTTAAACTTTTTATGATTTCCTAAAATAGTTCCCATATACTTGAAAAGAAAATGCACTACATGCAATTGCTTGTTGGGGACAAAATGTTAAACTTGATAAGCATTACGTTAATAATATGCAATATTTATTCTGAATTTTTGAGCATCTAAAGTGCAAAATGGTAAATTTTAATTAGCATATTAGAAACAAAATAAAGAATTGAATGAGATTGCAGTAAAAATTGTATGCCAAGATGGAGAATATTATTATTCAAGGTTAGTAATATTATGGCTAGAAATCCAAAAACTTGGTGCAACTACTGTATTCTAAAGGATAAATATTATGAATGGAGAATTCAATCAATTGATTACAGAACCTTTATGCAGAATCAATTCTAATTTCCTTTCATATGTTGGGTTATTATACAGAATAGCGCAACATGTAATTTTGTTTATTTCTGATTACTTTATTTTTATTTATGATACCTAACATAGGATAAGATTCAAATTGCTAGTTTAAAGATTTTCATGCTTACAGGCCCAGGAATTATATAAAAGGACATTTAAAAGAGATTGAAATGGCATTAAAGTTTTAGAATTATTTATAGAATGATGGATCTTGACAAGCCATAGTTTAAGAACCTCTTGCTGAATTAATGAGTGCACTGCAAAGGATGTAAAGCTAAAACATTCATAAAGATTTTAGTGGAAGATAATCAGTGCATTATATAAATAAAAGGAAAACAGGAAATTAACATGGGAAACACATAAAGGCAATCTATGAAAATTTGAATTTATCAAAACTGGTAATTTAACTTTACTGAAGACCTGAGTAAACTAGAAATAAAGGAAAATGGAGATCTGGAAATACATTTAGTCAAAATGGATAAACTCGAGCAACTCAGCACTCTTGAACAAAATATGGAGGTTGAAATGTGTGCTGCATTTTACTTCAAATCCAGGAAGTTATGACAGTTAGGCACTAGAAAACCTTGTTAGACCACTCAACTTTCATTAGATGACCCAGGTTTGATCCCAGAGGACTAAACATGTAGGATTTGTTGTGGACAAAGTAGCATCTCAGTGGATTTTCTTGGGGCTCTCAGTTTCCCCCAGTATTCATTCCACCACCTACTCCATAATCATCTTTCCTTTCATCCATTTCACCATCATATCATCTTTATTTTATATATCCACATTAACAGAAAATATCTGTATTTGGAAGCTAAACAATTTCATTCTGTTTAAGTGTCATCTTAGTGCTGCATTTTCTCACTAGGAAGGAACAAGGCAGCACTCTTCAGTCAGTTTTAATTTGCACACTCATTGTCCCTCAATTGGTTTTTGGTAATACAGTGAAATTAGTGAGCAAGCCCTGTGTAAACTTACCAGTTGTCATTTTGCTTGAGAAATTGCTAGTTAAGGCTATCAGAACTTGTCAAGGTATCTGTGTACCAGTTTTACCACTATGCAATGGCATTCCTTGCTAGTATCTTATTGCCATGCAATGGCTATGCAGGTTTTACCTAAGAATCAAAATAATATCACTAAACTATTCATTTTTATTTGCTTTTTTTCATAGTCATTTTGCATTTAGATTCAGTTTTCTGCCTGCCTAGTCCTCTTTTTATGCTGTTTCAAAGGTCTGTTCAGCTTTCATAAAAACGTCAAAAGTTCCACATAATTACTTCTAAACTATATGTTTCTTGGTGCATTTTGAAGTTAAGATATGGCAACTTGGAAAATTGAACTGAAATGAATAAAATGGGAAGGGGAGGAAATGACTTTGTACAAAATTGTGTTCACAACACTTGCATCTTGCTAAAATAAATCCTGGGCCTTCAAAGAGACACCAGTTCACAAAATAATAGCAACAATAAAAACTAAAAAAATAAGTCTACTTACATTCACACATACTGTAACAAAAGCACAAATGGCTGCATTCAATATAAGAAATACTATATCACAATAACAATATAATGGAAAATATTAGTAATTTTTCTATTATGATACTGCGTTATGCTTTTTCTGCCATGATATCGCTGCCATTGAGGACAGATCTTGATCAAGACTCATTTTAAATGAAAGCAAAATGTTTATGGCATTTAATAAAAAAAAGCTTTCAATTCTTTTTGCATTTTTCCCGATAAACATGTCCCTTATTTCAGTAAAATATGGCACATGTTCATCTTCTATGTTGCTCATTGCAACATGGGGGAGGACTTGTTTTGATCAACAACTGTCCTAAAACAAATGTCTGCATAAAAAGCACAATTATTGGATATGACTCAGTCAATGTGAAGAGTACAGAAAGGCACTTAACAAAGTGCAAGATTGCAATGATTAAAAAAAATAACACAAATCTCATTTGTTTCATGTGATATTCTTTTTGAATACCTTACAGATTTAATAGAAATTTTTGTTATATTTTCTTTAAGTACAAAGAAGTGATCTATACTTTGATATGGCAGTTCAAGATATGGCCAACATTTTTACACACAATGATAAACTTTTAATATCTTTCACCAAACCTCAACTGATTTATCTTGCGCTTGGCACAATAGGTTATTAAAATAAAACTAACACACCAATGCCAGCCATCATTCTATTTTAAAAATTATAATAATAATATTTACAACCAATCATAAATGATGAGTAATCATTTGGCTGGATAAGGTGATGGACAGACTGACTGACTGACTGTGAGTGGTGAGAGAGTTTGTTTATATCTTCACAGAAGACATAGATAAATATATATACATATATATTTTTTCTTATATGTTTATATGTATATATATAATAAAAGAGTGATGCTGTATCTCATTTAACAAGCACATCATTGGCTTATTCCTGATAAAAATCATTGGTTCTTTTTAAGTAAACGCTCTCAGCTGCCAAATTGCAAAATGCTAATCTTTCTCACCCTGAAAAAACATGGCTCTGACTAAAAGAGAGATCAAAAAATTGCAGTTTTGATGATGCCTATGATCGTTTGATTTTTCTGACCTGTAGTGCCCCTCTAATCATGTGGAGCGCTGCAATCACCTAGGGATGTCAAATCATCAATATTGTCCATTCATATTTTAATCGCATATTTTAAATGTGATTAAAATTGTTTTAAAGCTTTTTCCTTAGTGAGATGAACATTCTGGAGGCATAAGCATCCTGAACAAGCTGCACAATATCTTAAGACCATAAAATATGCTAATATATGCACAGAAAGTAATACAAAGGTAAGTCATGGAAAATTATACAAAAATGTCATAAATTTAATCTGTCTGAAGCTTTTGCATGCTGCCAAAGTGAGATCCATTATACTGACAAATTTGCCAAGGAGAGGTATTTTTGTTTTTACTAATTTGCATCCCTAGTTGGGGAAAAATAATTTCTGGCGGCATCCACAGTGAGGGGAAAGTCAAATAGATAACAAAAAGATCATAATGATAATACTATAGTCTCATAACAAACCAGAGTTCCCACCACAAGAGAAGAAGATGGGATCACTGGGCAGAAACACATCACGACCAAATGCGTGTGCGTATGTAGGCACTGTCGGAGGAGTTCTGGGCTGGGTCTGGTTGGCTAGTCTTTGACCAACCGATAGATATGATGCTGCGCACCATGCTCGGATGTTGACACCTCAAATACATATGCAGTGCACAGTAATGTTTCTTGTGTTTCACGATTTGTCACCACCTGTAATAGTAACCAAATATTTTCATACATTTTTACAATTTACTGAAATACATGTAATGACTAACAATATGTCAGTCATATTTGTGGTGAAAGAATAATAATTTTAAAATAAAAATGTTTCCAAAATCTTGACATTTACAAAGCAACTATTACATATGACTTTAAATTTATTTGAAGTTGTCTAAACAAAATATTGGCGAACTGGTTCAGTGATACTTCATCAACTTCCATGTTGCTGCTTATCTTCTATAGTCCCATGGTAGCTTTATTGATCTGTCTTAACATGTATAAGCAAATTATAATTTTATCAATGTTTTGCTTTTTGCTTTAAAGATCTTATAAAAGTGAGCATTCAACTTGTTTCAATCACTTTTCTGGAAAAATTATATGTCCCTATTTCATTTGAAAGCATTTTCTAATATATTTTATGCATTTTATGAGAGTGCTTGCCAGCCTCATTGAAGTGATATTAAAGCTCTCTTGAGAATGGACACTCTGTAAAGTGTGGTGCTTTAATCAGGCAACTATTGCTTGAGAGTAAATGAATGGAGAATTGAAAGGTACCCTCATCAGCAGAATTGCATATGTGCTTGAAGAAACATTCTTCAAATCTTCTTCCTATACCAATGCTATAATGACCAATGCCAGGATTTAATATAACATTTTTGTAGATGCTGAATTTTTGAACTTTCTCAATAAAATGGGGGAGGGAAGATTCCTGAGAAATGCTGGTTTGCGCAATGAGTTTTTATTTCAAAATTTACAACTTAAAACTTGATTTTGGCAATCTTGTAATGTTAAATTTTGCAGAAATTTTCCTCTTCTTAGCAGATGTATTTTTCTGAACCAAAAATTGCCTTCCTGATTGTTAGATAGAAAAATATTAAATAATTAAACTAAAGATTGAAGGTAGTGTTCTTTAACATAAAATATAAGTCAATAGTACAATCAGCCTACTGACAATTAATTTAATTATATGTATATCCAAGTAGAAAAATCTCAAATACAACATTCTCCCTTTTCCTGAACCTAATTTAAAAATTCAGCATATTATTACCAAAACAAAATATTCTGGTATGATTTTCTATGAAAAACTCATATATATTCAATTATTAAAAGAAGTGTTTTTCTGTTCTTGTTATCTTATGCACAATAGATTTCTGCTTAAAAATGATTTCAAATTAAGCAAGATATGCTTAGTTACAATCTGTGGAAACATTATTCAAATCCTTATTCATGTAACAAGCTCTTGCAATGAAAAAAAGGGAAAGGGGAGGCAGGAAACTGTAAACTTTCAAACTGTCCATTATATGATTATAAAAATTTGATGTAACACAAATTGTGTATTTTAATTATTTCTAATTTTTTCTGTAATAAATCTTTACTTTGTTTTAATGCTTTATTTATAATTCAAAATTGTACACAATTTAATCAAATAAAAGATATTTCACTGGGTATGCAAAGAAAATTCACAATGTGCATTTGATTACCTATCCAAATATCTTAAACTTATGGGGCTGCCCCATGGCCGAGTGGTTAGACTACTCGCCTCTCACCTGGACGGCCCACATTCGCTCCCAAGCGACCGACCACATGTGAGATTTGTGGTGGACAAAGCGATGCAGGGGTGGGTTTTCTCAGGGTTCTCCGGTTTTCCCCACCATCGCATTCCACTGGTGCTCTATCTTCATTCCATATATCATTAGTGTCATCGTCTGCGGTGCCATAAGTAGTAAAAGCGAGCATTAAACACTATCACAAAAAAAAAAACTTAAACTTAAGGTATTTGAATCAAAATTATTAGAGCCATTTTTGAGAAAATAAAACTTTAAGTGTTTCCAAGCAAAGGATATTTTGAGGACAAATTTGTGCAAATACTTACAACTGAATATGGGGTATATGAAATTCACATAAAAACAGCTTTAAAATACATAGACAAAAGAATAATAATGCTGAAACCAATCAGGAGTAGGAAAAGAAATTCAATCTAATTGGATGAGATGGAACTGCTGCACTGGAAGGAATTAAGAACGGAAAATGTTGGGGCAAAAGATGCCAAATAACAATATTAATATATATATAGTTCACATATGAACAGCCAAAGGGGAGGTCTGATAAAAGAAGTAAAGAATTAAGCTTTAATGAAGGAAATTTTCTCAAGCTAAACTGAAGGATAAGCATGGAAAAGAATTATGTTTTGAGCACATACCTGTAAAATTGTGAAGTTCTCCAGCACACTATTCATCATGTACTTTTCGGGAAGGTGCTTCAATTTGTGAATAAAGTTGATCATATATTCACACATAGGAGAGCGATGTATGCGGTAAACAAATCGACCATTCTCAAACCTTGCATATTCTGTCTCTACCTTTTCAACAACTTGTTTTCCAAATGAGCACACTTTAGTAGAGCACGTGATGGTCATATTCTCGTTACTTTCATATCTGAAACATTATAAATTCAGATGAATAACATCATTATAAGATGATTCTATTACTCTGTCATCCAGAACTAACAGTATAAAGTTGTTAAGGTAACACCAGTAAGATGCCATACTATTGGTGTTGCAAATTTTTAAACTATAAGTTAAAGAAAATGGAAATGTTTTTATTTTTTGTTACAGGAGTGCTAAATATATCAGCAAGTGAATCTCTCTTATCTATGCAAGGAAAAGTTCAGGCACTTTTAAACTCTGTGGATACAGTACTGACAGACTGCCATGGTGATTGTGGATGCACATGAATGCCATTAATGGATCTCCAGAAGTGTTTAATCAATTACGAGAAATGATACACTTTCACAAAAAAAAGCACTTATGATGCATATTATTTGTCACTTCTCTTTTGTTTCAAGTAAGACTTTAAAAAATAAAATGGATATCAAAATATTGTCTCGGTACTAAGAAGAAAATAAACTACAATGAAACAACCTGATATTTATTATTTCTAAGACTATAAAGAAACCTTCATGGGGCTAAGAATAATAGAGCAAGTGTTAGAATAAGAGATTGTGGCCCAGGCAGTTGAATTACCATGGAATGCAAATATGATTGGAAAATAATCATTGTCAAGTCATTCATGGGCTGTTTTTTTTATCATGTTCTCAGGTATTTGCAGGAATCAACCTTAATATTTGGATATTCAGAATCTGGGTTATGTTGGAAGAAAATCTCTTGTTGGAGATATTAAAAAGGGAATGTACAGAAAAATCAGAGACCGAGCTAAAAGCATACAAGCTAAGAATATAATTACATAATGCAAAAACAACTTGAACTTAAAATAATCAAGGACTGGGGCTCAGCATTCAAGATTATTCAAAAGCGTACAGCTGTATTTCAGTGTGCAGGTATTGTGGCAAAACTTCAATTGAGAAAAAAACTCACTAAGATATTCAAGGAATATGGCACATAAGCTATTAATTAACCCAATTTACAAACTGTTCATGTGACATAAATCTTCCATGTATTAGGATTGGTGCATTTCCAGTATACTTTATTTTTGAGTTATTAATTTTCATCATTGTATTGTATTATTTTAAGCTCCTCTGTATAAAAATAAACAGGATGAAAGAACAATAATTCTTTCATAATTTCTAGTTTTCTTCATATATACTTATGTTTCTATTTTCAAACCCTCCAAAACAAGTTTTAAATTCTGTTTAACACAAATTTTAGTTGCATATCAAATTGTTTTAATGTTAGTTTCTATAAACACCATGACCAGTAGAAAACATTCTACATTCCAGTAGAAACTCAGCTATTGTCACACAGAGGACACACTAAAATGAAGCATGAAAAAATGCCTTCTCTAAACTACTTCAGAACGTTATGGTCCTGACTGGAGAAATATTCAATCATTAGTTTTCATTTGAACTGAGCTGCACAAATTAAACACAACTGGGAGAAGCAAAAAGAAAGCGAACTGTTTTGTGAATCACAAGAAGATTGATTATCTGTATTAGAAAAGAAAGACAAATCTTTTTGTTTGCTAGTCATATATTCTTGTAATTGATGTATTATATTGTGGAAAACTGTTTCACTTTTTTGTATTTTCATTTCGTTTCCTGCTCTGATTACCACAACTTTTGCAGAGCATAATTTAAATGTGTTGGTTTTGCTGGCTGTTTCAGTTATTATTTTTTTTTGTGAGACTTTGTAATACAAGTGAAAGTAGTATGAACTAAATGAAGTAGGTAGTAACTATAAGCTTATGTAATTCAATACAAATATTTAGTTTCACATCCTCCAATTTTAATTTTCAAAACATAGTATCTCCATATAAAAACAAATTTTTCAAAGAATTCTATGTCAAACATTTTTCTTATTGAATACACTAAAATCTAGGGTGGTTACAAGTACATCAACATGGAGAAAACAATTCTATTCCAAAATATGCATTATATTTTTTCTTGAGAGAAAAGATATTTAACTTTTGGAGATGGAGAGTCTTGAAAATAAGACTTGGCATCTAAAGTTTCTTGGTAAGCTTTGGTCCCTTACATAATCTCACTCCACAATTGTCTATCTTCCACTTTATTTTTCCATCTTCTAATTCCAATCTTCCACAACACCTTGCTTATTTCTACAATACTTATCTTATTCTCAAATTATCTTTATCCTTAAGATTTGCACATTCTTCAAGTATTTTCCTTTCAAATCTTTATGATACTCCCTTTCTCTGTTGTCTAGGGTCTACATTATTCAACATATCCTACTTGCTGATAGTCTTTATTAATGTTTTGTAAATCTTACATTTTGTCTCTCTTACTAATTAACTCTTACTGATCTACTTTTTATAGTAGATTAGCAAAATGTTTGCATTCCTGCTTTGAATTCTTTCTTTTATACATTTACCTTAATTATTATTGTTTACAAATGCTCTGTGGTATTTAAATTGTGGTCAACAAAAGTTTTTTCTCCAACTACCAGAACCAGTGATATATTTTGCCCCTAAGATATATCTTTCTATCTACTTTGTATACTGTGCGACCAAAAAACATACAAACTGCTGCTCGGTGTTTTTCCACTGCGCACATAATAACACACAGCTACTGTACACAAGGTCTTGGTTTTTCTCTGCTCTGAAAGTGCATTATTGAGCTGACAATATTGTGTGGTTGAGTTTTTATCAGTGTGCTCTATTATTTTGTCTTGTACTTAGTGTATTACGAATCAGCATTTATTTTCTACATAGCATGTATTTATTTATGATTTGTATGTGTTAACATATTTTGTGAGTAGACTCTCAATAGTCTATAAAGTGGCAAAATTGACCCACATTTAATATTTTCATGGACGAGGCTTGGTTCCACCTTCATGGATATGTGTGTATATAAAATAATCATAATTGGAGCTATGAAAAACCTAATATTGTTCATGAAATACCCCTTTATGACAAAAAATTGGTGTATCGTGCACCATTAGTGGAGAAAGAGTTATAGGTCCAATTTTTTTCAAATCAACAGTTGATGTACTGCCATACATACGTGAATACAATTTAGCCCCCTTTCTTTTTAGAGAATTAACAGACAGGCAGTATAATTTTGCTTTTTTTTTCAACAAGACTCTGCAATAGCTCATACAGCCAATCTTTCGATGAGAACCATTGAAAGTGTGTTTCAGGACAGAATTATGAATAGAGATTTGTGGCCCCCTCGGTCCCCCGACCTAACCCCCTGCGATTTCTATATCTGGAGTAACTTAAAGCATAAAGTCTACAAGACACACCCAAACATCCTGGAAGAATTAAAACAAAACAAAATTGCCAAAATTTCTCAACATGAGCTACGGCAAGTGATGGGTAGCTTCCTTAAGATGGATAGGTGCCAAAAATGTATGGACAACAGCAGTAGCCAGTTTCAGCATCCCCTTTAATAACATTGGTAAGTAAAGCCTTTAAAAGTTATTTTAAAAATGTTGCATGGTTTCAGTTGCACCTTTCTGTGATAGCGGCAGGTGGCAACGAGCCCGAAGGCGCAGACAGGCAAAACACTGCACAGTCAGTTCGGACGTTTTTGGATCACCCGGTAGAAGAGCATTTATAGAATTGGTTTCATTGCATCTTTTGCTGTAGGGGGGAAATAAGGAAAGCTAAGACAAGAGTCAAAGCTTATATGCTGGTATTGAAATTCCACTTTTTTCCATAACAATGGAAGATTTTATTGAATGGCGAGATAACTTCAATAATTGGTAACTATTGAAAAATTCATACCACATACCAGAATTAAATTACTTGAAATAAAATGTGTGTTTTAAGAAGATCTATAACTTTCATAAATGTAGTAAGCTCTTGTCTATCTCTTATGGTGTGCCTTATACACAATTCTTGCTGAATGAAGAAGATTTTACAGGTATTCACAGAAAATTCAAGATATAAGTGTTATTAGTCAATTAAATATCTTACACATGTGGTGTTTAATCAAAATCATTAAAACTGAAAAAATGCAATAATTAAAATGTTTTCTTTAAATGGTATTTTGGGGCAGTGGCCGGGGAGCCATTTTTAAACCAATAGATATAAATTCAAAGTCTGCAATAAATATGAAGTAATTCTAAGTGGAAATATTTTAATACACAAGACAGATGCAGCAATTGAAATTAAACTTAGGATGTTACTATTACTTTTTGCATTTTTAGCAAGGGGAGGAGGGGGACAGGGAATTTTCCTGTTGACAAATTTGACCATATGAGGAATCTAATTTTCGTAATTATTTTCAGTATGTATTTAAAGGTTCCATGATTAATACCTTTTGATTCTATGAACTCAGGCTGCTGCATCACTACCAACAAAAAATATATAATGTTGACATGGCAGTGGAAGCATTTAGGCACAGACAATTAAGCAGAGTGAACTGTTATTTAATATTGTTCACTGTTCTTTGATGTATGCTATCTCACAAACACTGAGAGGAACTAACAATTTCTCTAGAAAGATAAGTGTAGCAGCTATAGTTTGAAGTTCATGCAATATTGTAATGTGGGTGTTGCTATTATAATCCATTTATACAAAGTATTGAGACCATTCCTTCATAAGAAAAATGTTTTATTTTAGGAAAATATCACAGTTTTATGTATCAAAATTTTGAAAACATGAAGTGTTTTGAGAACAACAAATTTATTTCACAAATTTTTATCAGATATCTTAAGTGTGCTGAAATAAGAGAAAAGATATGTTTTATTAATTTGTTGAGTTGGTTTTTTAACACTACGTCACTTAGCAATGTAACTTAATAAAACATATAATTTGACCGTCACCGCCACTAAATTCCTCCAAACATCAACCAAGAGAAAGGATGTCAATTTATCATTATTTTAATGTTGCTACCTAATCTGCCTGAAACTACAAGGAATTTAGTGAGACAAAGCTAATTTGGAAATAGATCTACTTCAATATTTATTGAAAACCTGCCATATCAGGGGTACATTGAACACTGTTCGAAGTTTGACTATCTGGTGATCTGTTTTTAACATTTTCAGACACTGTAATGCTTTTTCTTCTAAACCACTTGGCATAAATTCGTGTCATTTTTTACAATTCTTGAGAACATGTAGAAGTATAGAACTGTGCACTGATTTTCTTAAGCAGAGCCAAGAAAGTTTGTGCTGTTGTAGTAGGAGTCAAAGAATAATAATAGTAATTAAGGTGAAATTGGAGTTTAAGGGTAATGTATTTTGCAATGGTTTTAACAGAGTCATGTAATTGGGATTTAAAGTGTCCCTGCATTTCAATAGTTGAAACATATAATTGTGTAATGTATTCTGTTACTCTTGGGAACATTTGGGCATAGAAGAGCTATCTTGACCTTTCAGTGTATATGTAACTTCTGGGGGAGATAACTAGAAAGGGTAGTAAATTCCAGAAGGCTAATGTAACATGTTACATAAGCATTTTTTACTCATTACTGCTAGAGATTGAATTTGTGTACTTTACTCAGAGAGCATCCTGGAATATTGTGAGAAGTCTGGAATATTGTGAGAAGTATATAAACCTCGAATGGTGAGGCTGCTGTTGATGACCCAGTCCATGCTGGATGGCGTACTGATTTTACTAACCCCTCTACCCATATCTAATCCCTACGAACTTTAGTACTCATCTTTAATCACAATGAACCTGTGAGCATTACCATGTTTACTTGATTGTCCTCGAATATCCTGGAATCCTCACCTATTACTTCAGGTTCGGCAACCAGCCAGTCATTCTACTCCCGCCTCACCTATAGAGCAGAGTGCCAGGTGCGACAAGAATACAATAGGGGCACATTATTGTTATATGATTACAATGTAGTATTTGTTAGCTAAGAGTATATCACATAAAAACATATCTAAGTAGCTGAACATGAATAATTTTTTTTTTTTTTTTTTAATCATACAATTACATGACGTCCTGTGAGCCAAAGAATCATATGGTCATCCTAAAATCCTTAACCAATTGGATGGTGTCAAGAGTTTAAGTTAACTATAATGATAATAATAATAATTGATACACCTTTAAATATATTTACTATCTCACTTTATATTAAATTTTCAATTAAAGTTAGCTATATCAAAATAGGATATAAAATCACAGTTTTATCTTAGAAATGTAATAATTTGATGACACTCTCGTCCATGTCAATTCCAACCTTCAACTCTTTTTCTCCATATAGAAATAAAATTCATGTAATTTTTTCCATCTGCTTCAGGTATGGGCGAATGTGTGTTGTTTTCCAAGAAAGAGGGGAATGCAATAGTTCTGTTACATAACACAGATATCCTTTTATTAGAGCAGTGGTGTATTGCAATTCTGAGTCTTGAAAACACAGAAATTATATCAAAATGCAACGCATGTTTTAATTGACAATAAATCAAGTGCACTATTCATTATCTTTCATACAAAAAGGTATAAAATACTTCATATCAAATTGAGGAAATTTGTTTATGGCAGCCTCCAGTTGAAAATTTGGTAATAATCATTCTGGCATATGCGTTTAATACATACATATGAATATGGCCGTTAAATTATAAGGTAACCCCTGTTGCAGCCTCTCTCCACTGCGCGAGAGAGATCTGAGAGTTGCTGGGAAAGTGGTGCTAGCATAGGTGCACTAAAATGGAAGATACACTATGGAAATGTTGTCCTTCTGCTCACATATGGGCAGCACAATTTGCAAAAGTATTCTTGCTCACTCGTCTAAGCTTAGCAGCAGGAATTAGTGATTTCTTGCACGATGTTATCACTAAGTTTCTGTAGATTACACAGGGATTTCCACTGCTGAGCTTAGGTGAATGAGCAAGAACATTTTTAATTTGTTATACTGCCTGTTTGGGAGAAGATGGTCAATATTTGCACCTTTGCGTACCACTTTCCCGATGACTCTCGGATCTCTTGCGCAGCAGACGGGTTACCTTATAATTTAAGGACTCTATATATACAGGATGTAGCAAGACGGTATGCCAAAAATTTGAGAAAACATTGCTTGCAGATAGATGATAACAAAATGTTATATAAACATAGGCCCAGAAATTGTTTATTTCCTTTTTAGAGCACTATTTCTACAGCTGAACCCCATACTCAATGACAAAACCATGGGGAAACAGGAAATCACAGCACATGTTCAAAATGGGCTCCATTAGCTTTAGTGCATCTGCCGTCGCATGGATTTTCTAATCGCTGAGTTAGGCCTGGAAAATGTATTGTCTGGCAGCCTTCCACAATACAAAAACGAAGAGTCTCTACATCTGGAACTGAAGTTGTATAAAGAAGATTTACAGAATTGCCTCTTCCAGTTGTGGGGTTCTCCTCATTCTGGGATTTCCCCAGTCACGCGTAGCAGGCTTTAAGGTTCCATTTTCCCCTCGGACAAAGATAATTGATCGAAACGTTTTCCTATCTGGACTCGGTCGGGAAATTTTTGTTAGTAAAATGCTAAGCACAACTTACATTACCTTAAGCTAATCCATACATAAAATGAGCATCTGCCAATTCTGCATTTGAGTACACGTTCCTGTATCTGCAACACACAGTAATCGCTGAACTGACACTTAGTACATTCTGTATTACCTTCATCTAATGCGTACATTAAATGAGAATCTGCCAAATCCAAATGTAAATGTTACTGGACCTGAAACTCACAGAACATACTGCTGTGTTCAGCCTATGACAAACAATTAACTCAGTACCGGGGCCTAGCAAGCAAAACGCATACTGCACTGGGGTACAATGATAACAACATTGAAATGCATCACCTCCACCCAATTTAAGCAGATGTATAAGCAAATGTTTGTTACTGTACAATTAAAAAACTGTTCTGTTATGGGGTTATGGCAACAAGACAACTACGTACTACACATCTCATCATATAGAAAAAGAGCTCTAATATGGAAATAAACAATTTCTGGACCTATGTTCATTTAATATTTTTTTATCCTTTATATGCAAGAAATGTTTTCTCAAAGTTTTGACATACCTTTTTGTTAAATTGCACACGCACACAGGATGTCCCAGAATTCGACCGCACAAATTGGCAGGGTTGTAGAGGAGTCCTAGATAAACAGTTTGGGGTAGAGAACCTATTGTACCTTTAGCCAAATGTCAAAGTTATGGGATGTTTTCTGGATCGCACATCAATGGCCAAAAATTAAAAAAATGAGGATGTATGAGTTCTATCTTCATTCAGAATGCCTCATTTGTATGCCAGTAGTCGAAGGAATGCAGTATTGGTGCACAATCAATACATTATTTAAAAATTATTGGAGGATTTTTAACTTTGGCAAAATTGCCAGCTCTTTGAGGATGTGCACACCTCTGATAACATTCAGTTGATTTCAGACCATATATGTAGTTAACTAGAGCTCTATGCCAAAACATACTGGTGGGTGAGTCAGTGTAGCACTGGCCATTTAATCCTGCAATACAAAGATCGCATCTCTCTGAGGTTTCCATTTTTTAGTTTTTAATTTTCTTGTTTTTCTCAAAGAGCACATCATTAGAGCAGCACTACAATACTTAATTTACATTTCTGAAGCCAAAACGACAAAGCCTCCAGTACAAATTACTTTCAAAAGACTGTGAATGATAACTATGTCATGTTCAATATTAAATACAGCAATTGCCAAGGAACCTGTGCAGGTATTTCTAACGCTTTTAACGCATTCCACGATTTTAACTTGGTCTTGGGCTATACGGCAAAGAACATACATCACTTATCATTACTGTCTGATTTGTGCTGCCATCTGTCCTTGCTTTAGTCAACTATTAGGAATTTTAGGAGATTTAGTAATATTGGCTGCTCTCGGGTAGTCGCATACACCATTTTCTTTGAAGGTGGTGATCTGTTTGTTACATTTATGCTCTTATATGTTAAAATGCTGCATTTTCCTAGATTTCTGTGAACTGAAACTGAAATTCAGGATACAAATGAAGCTGTAGAAGATTCTGATTCCGAGGGAGAGTTTTTCGAACTTTGAATAAATGGAGTGTAAGCAGCTTTACGCAGTTTTTTTTCTCAAACTCATATTTGATGCTTGTTGTAAATTTAAAATAAAATATTAATACGGAAGTTATGACTATTTTCTTACTTGTTGAGAAATCCCTGAATACCATACTTTTAGGTTGTACCAATACTTTTCAGGCAGATTTAATTGATGTACTGTAAACCCAAAGTAGGTGTAAAAACCCTGGGTTTCTTGGCACTTCAACTACCGAAACGCCCACGCTTCAATGTGTTAATACAATTAAACTATTAAGTTTGTTGAAAACATTTATGTAATATATGCTTTGAAACGTATCTGAACTGAACTATGATTTTAGTGATGAAATAAAAAGATCTGGGCTATTACATTTGGACAGGGTGCTTTGATTTTATCCATGTAAGGATCGGATTATGCCATTTTAATTATTTGAGCTACCATGGTCATGCAAGACTGTGCTTCTGAAAATCTTGTTCTAATGCCTATGCATTACTACTGTGAGAACCATGAGTTGCTTAGCATTGTGTACTGTAAAAGTAAGTATACGCATTGTATATAAGAAACAAATTGCTTCAACGAGGTACGAAACAGAGAACAAACAAACTAACATCCTAAGATAATCTAAGCTGAGAACTTCACAGCTTATGTGCTTTTTGCTGCCATGTGGTTCCATTGTGCATGCTTAAGAACCTCGCTCAAGATTTCCAATGAATCAGATGAACAATTACTGACACAAACTTTGGCTTCTTGTGGTGAGGTTCACAATACTCCTAGAATTTTTCGACAGGATGCGAGGTTCGTTTCTTAATAGGTGCAATCTCTGCAGGAATGTTGCAGGTTGTCACATCGAAAAGTTCCTCTGGTGACCTGTTGTATTTTGTGTCTTGGATATTGTATTATTTCTGTAAGTCTCTTCCTATTTGCTTTTCATGCAGAGATGAAAAGGTAGAATTCACTTTCCTGAGTAGTACATGTTTCTTAACTTGTTTTACCACAAAGATAGTTATTCATTTTTATTTCATTTGAAGTTCATTTCACCAATCATAATATTACGATACATATATGAAAGAGCCCTTTTTTCCCTGAATGTCCGACCAACTATTGTGTGATGCATCTCATAATTGCGTACAGCAGTGTTCTGTCACTGAATAGAACACTGTTGTGTGTTGCAAACAGCAAATTAGGAGAGTTGGAGTGTAGGTTGCTCGACTCATGGTGTCCTGTAGGGTCAAAAATGTTAATGTCTAATCTATTCATTTTATTCTCATAGGATATAATGAGTCATGTTCATCAATAACACCTTGTTTCAATAAAATAATAATAATATTAATAATAATAATAATAATAATAATAATAATAAAGTTATTCACCCCTCCAAATATGTAATAAAACAGTATCAAAAACATTCATAATACTGCAGAACATAAACAAGAGTAAATCAATGGCACAAAAAGCTAAAAATCTTTGATTTGATGCATTTTCTTTAACTACTGGTTTGAAATTATATTTATGAACAAATACAATTTTTTAACTGTGCATGCCTAATCAGCACATAATTGAGTATATAGTTCTACCAGCAAGCCATTAATTAAGCAGTCCAGAATGGAAAAAGAGAATACTGTCAATTAAGGATGTTCTTGAATAGCACATGGTACTTACTGGCTTGTGACTCCATAGAATGCTCCCGCTTCATCTTGAATATTTGTGTTGAGGTCAGCCCAGAACTTCACTAGGAAAAATGCACTTTGTGGGCCTTTGTCATAAAGTTCTTTCAGCCCACCTTTCTTCTCTGGAAACTTGTCGTAGATTTGTCTCACATCTACAGCCTGAAAAATTGCATAAATAGTTTCAATACATATTAAGCTGGTCAGTGGCATGATAAAGGCATGGCCTGATTGAGACTAATTCATTTGACAAGAGGGTCAAGTTCTTTCAGAATTTCTACCAACACCTTCCAAACATAATATCCAGCAATAATAATGCAATATGAGTTGTTTTTATACAAGGCTTCATCAAGATTGTTAATTATGCAGCAGATCTTATGATACCAGTTCTGCTGTGTGAGTAACAATATTGACAAAGCCTTTTGTTAAAACAATTCATAGTGCATTACTTTTAATTGAACTTCATAGTGTATCATTTCCAATTCATTTATATTAATAATATTTAGCATATACAATTATACAGATAGTTGATGATAAAAAAATGTACATGGCGTGTTATTTATGGACGTTCTTTAACTGCTGTGGTTCTCAGCGTCCCATTCTAAATTTGGCGTGAAAGGCCGCTTAATTTTGCTCAGAGGCCTCTCTATCAGCTTGAGGTTCTTTTTATGTGCCATAAATCTATGGCATGGGACCAACACTTTACTTCCCTTCCGAAGAAAGCCATGCTATGGATTTTTACACCCAAAAAAATCCATCGTCCTCTGCGACCTTGGGTATATAAAGTTAGCATAGCAACTATTACACCACGGAGGGTGACTGAACGATGATGATGATAAATAATTAATAGGATTATAAGTATAGAAATGTGGAAACATTACCCTAAGTACTCTATTTGAAGATCTGCCAGAAGTCTGTGAACAAGTTTAATCCATTAAGCTTATTTACAGTTATATACATTGTTTTTTATACCTAATCCAACTTAGTTAAAGAAGACCTGATACAAGATATTGGTATACAGCTTGTGTATTATATCAACTTCTGTTAATAATATCAGAGTTAAAATGTCATTAATCATTAGCTGGGTGTTTAGAATAAGTATTTGTATAGTAAGAGATATTACCGAATTTGTAATAATTGTTACAACAGTAAGAATTTTGACAACCCTTCTCACTATGGGAAAACATGTTGATCATTTGGGCCCTCATTGTTGGCATCAATTCCTGTTTAGCTTACTATGAACTATTCTTACTTCATAGTGTCCCGAAGAATATTTGTGTATAACGAATTAGCATCAGGGTATCATGGCATTCATATTGCAGGTGTTAACATAGAAAAAATATAAATTAAGTACCTATATTCCTTATTATATGATAATATGTATTTTCTATCAATAATCATCCACCAGCTTTCCATAACGCGTGTTGGGAAAGATATGTTTGCATCTATTGCTAAAGAACCGCAGTGTTACATGTGTATCAAGTGATGCAAATTAAAAATATTTTATCGTGTTTTGAAATCATCTTATTAGAATGGTGTATCAGAAGGTACATGATCTATTTAAATTTGCAATAAAATAAATTTTTATACAAATTTGGCACTTTTTATGCAAGTAATGCAAATTTAGATAAAATTTAGATATAACATATATTATTAGGTATTTTCTTTTCAAAAATACTATTTTTGTCAAAATTCTGCAAGCTTGATTTATATCAGCTATCAATCATTAGTTTTATAAGGAAGTAAGATTTAGAAACCTCTAAGCGAATGTGAACTGCTTCACTGAATCTTCCTCCATGCTTTAATAATAGTCAGTAAGACTCACATAAAAAGTAAACATTGCCAATTTCAGCTTTGAGAAATCACAAATAGTTATGACCTTAGGCTCAGCAAGTCGGCAGATACCAAGCCACAGCCAGCTGTTCATGATAGTGCTATACGAGGTGTGATCAAAACGTTTCCGGAATGGTTTTGCAACAATGCTGACGCTGAGATTTCATTAAGTCTAACCCATGCAGCGTTCCTTCCCGACAAAAATGAGAGATCACGTGACTTCCTGTGACCATGTAATAACGAGGTAGACCCTCTGAAGTGAACATGTGTTTTGCATGTGCTGCGATTTTTTCACGTAACAAAAATGTCAGATTATGAAGAACACAAAACAAACATCAAATTTTGCTATAAAACTGCAACAGAAGCCTATGAAATGTTAAGAACAGCTTATGGGGAGAAAGTTATGAGCAAAACTCAAGCATTTGAGCGGTTTTCGAAATTTTAAAGTGGGTGACAACAGTTGACAAGATGCAGATCGTTCCAGCAAAACTGATGAAAATATCAATCAGGTGAGACAAATGGTCTTAAATGATAGGTGCGTTACAATAAGAGAACTTTCTGACTCATTAAGGGAGAATGTGCAACGCAAACAGCCGGAGAAATGGAGGAGTGGTGACTGGTTCCTGCATCATGACAATGCGCCCGCATAAAGCTCTTTCTGTTCGCCAATTTTTGGATAAAAATAGGATGAATACTGTTCCCCATCTTGTCTATTCTCAAGATTTGGCACCAATGGCCTTTTCCTTTCCTGCGCCTTAAAATGCAACTCTGAGGACATTGATGCCATCTATCGTGAATCACAGAAGGCTCTGAACATGGTGAAAGAAGAGAACTTCCAGAGGTGCTTCAGCAGTGACAGAAGCGCTGGGACAAGTGTATCAACTCCCAAGGAAACTACTTCGAGAATGGCAGTGCAGATTAGACAAAACAAACTATTGTGTAGTATTTATGACGTCATTCCAGAAACTTTTTGATCATGTCATCTTCATAACATGCAACATAATTTTTCCATATACTAAAGAAAAGTTTCATAATTTTGTAATTTATCTAAGATTTCCAATTGTCTATTATACGAAAAAAGTAAAACTATGTTGAGTTAAATGAAGTCAATAGTTGACTATATATGCAAACTCACTTTTACTTTTACTCTCCATCTTTAAAGACAGGAAATGGAACAGCACTGTCTTTTACCTGCTTTTTTATTATCAATTTATTTTCTGGTTACAGCTTACTTGAATGTTTACATGGTTTAAACAGATAAGTCCTCGGTGAATGCTTTTTGTTCACATGATTGCAATAGTGTTGAATCTTCAGCACTTAAAAACAAATTTGGGCCAAACTTATTTCCATTTCTGAGAAGCAGTCCATCTAATCTTACAATTGGGTGGAATGTCCTTGCTGCTGAATTTGCTGATTTTATTATTCAAACATGAGTGGATTGGTGATACTTATGTTTCACTTGCTAAGATGGATGGGCAGAAAATGTAACAGTTAACTTAATGTATGTTACCTTAACTCCTTAATTACAGGAGCGGAGACAGACGATAACCAGTCTGCTGTTAATAGTTAAAAAAGCAATAAATACAAATTAGTTGCCCAGTAACAAAGACAGCAACTAGTTATCCCAATAATGGTTACCGAGTTGGGTGACATCATTCACTGCATGTGGCATACTGGAAATAGTTCAACTCATTACACAGTATCAATTACCCCTGTAACACATCGTGAATTTTATTGTCCATATAATACACCATCTAGATTTATCTGCATTTTACTGATGTTGCAGAATAATGCAAGTTAGGGCTTCTTTAGCAACAATGCCTTTCAAAGTTTCATTAGCATGTTTTATCTAACATCTTATAAGAATACTTAGGTTACTATATACTTAAATTTCAGCCATGTTGACATTGCAATAATTATATATTTTCCTTTGCTACATCTGATTACTTGATGTTTATATTTAGGATCCCATTTAGCTCAGTTTCCTGAACATACTGTGCATGCATTTTTGCAGGAATGATAAACAAGTGTAATTATAAAGAACTATATTCAACAGACTGCTGACACAGGTATCACTGCCAATGTGCATTAGAATCAATCTTCTGCCTTTTCCATTAGGATTTTTTAGTCCAGCATAAAAACCCTGTAAAAATGCCTATCTTTTACTATTCACTGTTACACTGTTATGTCTAATCGAACTAGGTTTGTTGTACATCCTTCACTCAGCTTGGTCAGTGAAAATATGGGGTAATGACACACATGCTTCAGTTATAAACACTCCAGTATAACGAGAGGTAACCTTCCTCATAGCTTAAAATATTATCTACAGATGATCATTGCTTCCATACACAAATTTTGTGCATGGTGCTTGAAAGAAAACTAAATTGATTGAAATATTTTGAATGCTCAGAATAAATCATTATTTTAAGTACAAAACTATTTTTATGGTGGCACAGGGAGCTTATTGGCTGCAGTACCCAGTTACAAGTCTATCAGCCAATAAGAGAGGACCATAAGTATGTCATACCTTTGACATGCGAGCTAAGGTAAGGAAAAACAAATAATAGGTATACGCATTTGAGATATTCAGTGTCAACAGACTGTTTATTAATTATCTAAGATTGTCTGTAGCTACAGCTGCTTTTAGGGAAAGTAGAATAGAAATTCTGCTTGATAACCAGCTTAAAAATTAAATCTCTCTCCATAATCAATAAACCAGAATAGAATTATTCCTAAAAAGCTCATTAGTGCAGTAAATTTTCTGAGGAACAAAAAATGGCCTTTTGAGGACATGATAATGCAACAAATTGATAACTGCAAGTAATTGAAGTACACTGCAGAGTGTGATTCTCTTTTAGTGTAACACTTAAAACTTCTATTGAGTTTAAAGGAATTCATAAGCAAATCAAATGACCTAAAACAAGTTGTAGTTTGGACCATTTTGTCAACTATAAAGCATTAAACTGTGCATATTCTTTCTGTCCAACACAATGGTATTTGTCAAGATTAATAAATGCTCTGTGCTGGAACATAACTAAGCTTTATGATGTGTTTAGTGCTATGCTAGAACACACTCAAGAAATTGAGTCAGATGTTTAACACCAGTGGAAGATTTGTAAATTTGTTTTTCTCTTAAACACGATCAACAAAGTATTAATTTTCACCAACGAGTTGTACAATATTTTTGAAAATCAAACAAGTGATATACTTTCAACAAAAAATAAAAACTTGCCACTCCCTAGCCACATCTTATAATGACAGAACATATTTTTTTCAAGAAACCATGTCTCAAGTAGAGTCTGAAGAGGAAAAATCAACCTCTCTATTCTAAGGTGTTTGATAACATTGATAACTGTTTGGACACAAAGATTTTAGGATTATTCTAAACTTAAATTTTTAAATTTACTGTTATAAGAAAACTGTGGATCAGTTCCTCAAAAACAAATATTGAAATCTGTTATATACACATAAAATGTCATCAATGGTGTTCAACTAGGAAAAGAGCTGACTGTATTGTACAGTGCAAGAATTAGAAATTAAACCAACGAAAGAACTTTAAGCCTGAGCTAATTTGATGCCAAAACAAAATTTTCAGCAGATTTATATGTTAGCTTCATTCTGCATATAATTCTGTGAGTAAATTTTTGACAGAAAGATTGTTTTCAGCACTGAGGAGAACCAAAAGTTGCTTTCAAAATTCTACTCGAGAATAGAGAGAGACTATCTCATTTTTAAATTATTTGAGCTGAAACTTGATTACTAAGAGAAAAAGAACAGTTAAACAAACAAAAAAAATCATAGAAAATTACTAATTTTGCTTCCCAGGAGAGAAGGATGGAATTTCAATTCCCTTAACCTTGCAGAGGTGGCCTACCAAAGTGTCAAAAATGAATTTAAGTCCAAAAACTAATCATTTTCCACTACATTTAACTTAAGTAATTTACTTTAATAAATATAATATTTAAATAACTATTCTTTCAATTTAAATCATTACCAGTTGCAATTTTCATCCTTACATATTTTTTCCTTTAATTGAAACTACTATCAGTTTTGCTTTTATGTTAAATATTTATTCCTTTGATTTATACCATTAGCATTTAAGATTTTCATCAGCGCAAGCCTATTCCTTTCTTAAAAACTATAATATTCATTGCTTTGGCTTTCTGAATGGTCACTGCATGACATTGACAAAAGGTTAAAGCTTAAAACTCTATGTGAACTTATAAGGTTCACCATCATCATTTTCCAAACATCTCTATAGAGATTTTGTAGTATAATTGCCTTTTACATATACCTTACCTCTAAAATTGGATCTGCATATGTTGTGGACCCACCTATGTGTACAAAGAGATGCTTGTGGTACTGAAACAAAGATAAAAATGTTGCTTATCATTTGCCCAATTTCATACTTATTTAATACAGATGAAAAGCTTATTTATAAGCATTAAATATTTCAATATTGTACATCTTCTGAAACCACATTTGCAGTAAACATACCAATTGAGCAAATATGTTAATGTAAATATTGTTGCAAAAATGGAACCAAGTCCAAGTTACATTGTGCTATTTAGTACTCAAACCTGCATTACTGTGATTTACAAACTCTCTCTCCAGGGATTAGTTTCTATTTACAAAACAATTTTGGAAGTACATTTTTACTTTACTCTATACAAACTATGTACATAGTGCATAGAGAAGGTATTGTATTGTACCAAAAAAAAAAGCATTTCAGCATTTCATGTCTGCGCATGTGTGTGTGTGTGTGTGGGTGCATGTGTGTGTGTGCGCGACTGTGGGCAGCATAGCGCAAAAACGAAAGGCCTGTTACAGTCCAAAATTGGTATTTAAGTTTGGTATCTTCCAAGGAAGATTTTCAAGAAAATTCTCCCACCCCAAAGTACCCTTTACGTGGAAAAAATTTCGAAAATGTTAATTTTCTTAAAAATGGCTCTAACGATTTTGATTAAAATATTGCATATTAAAGATATTTACCTGACAAATAAAATGTTTATCTTGAATTTTCTGGTAATAGGCTCTGAAGACTACTTTATTCTGGATGAATTTTACGGAATTGTGCATAGCTGCTAAACCGTAAGAGATGGACAAAAACTTACTCTACAGAAAATATAGCTCGCGATAAAACACACAATTTATATCATATACATTTTTTTTCATGGAGTTGATCATTTTTAAGATATTCTTGGTTTTTCATTTCTGCTTTGAAAAACGTACTTTTCTCATACAGGAATTTGTTAACTCCTGTCCATATAAACAAAAGAATTTCAGTTACATAGCAACCAGCTTTTGGCTATCATTTTAACCTATGATACTCCCTCATTTCGCTTCTACTTACAAGGAAGCAAACAATAACACTATTTCTGCTAATATTTCTCGATTAGCATGAAGCAAATAGAAGCATAAGCTTTTTAACTAAAATTTGTTGCAGAGATGTAGAGAAAGTCATGTGAATGGAACACATCAGATTTTTAAATATTGCTATAGTATGTTACTAACTGGTACAGGCGTAAAAATCCTTTGCATGGCTTCTTTCGGAAGGGAAGTAATGCCATTGGTTCCATGCCATAGGTTTATGGCACATAAAAGAACATTAAGCCTTATAAAAGAGACCTCTGAGCAAAATTAAGCAATCCTTCTTGCCCAGTATAGAATGGGACACTGAGAAACACTGCAGTTAAAGTGTATCTATAAATAAAACTGCATTTAATTTAATTTAAAGACATAAAGAAATTAGTCTTACAAAATTCTGAGAATTTAATAAAGTTCCGAACAAACCATTGGTAAAAGCGTAATTTTCTGGCATAAATGTGAAACATATCTACTCATTTTTTCAACATCTATTTTTGTCTTATCATTGGGAGGGACAACATCTGTAATATGTACTTTTATAAAAGGCAAATCTGGACTTGTGTACTATTTTGCAACTTAGAAATGTGACAGATAGTGCCATCAATATTTATGTTCCATAAACATAAAGTGACTGAAGTTTTCTTTGTTATAGGTTAATTACTTTGAAACTGTCAGGTAAAGTTCAGAAGTACTGCTATGACAAGCAATTTACCGTGGTCGTCATTATGATCACTGGCTTAAAATCAGTTAAATTTGTCCAGCCTATTGTGTTTGGATATTTTCCATAAACAATTAAGTTCTAGTACCTGCATAAGCCTCAAGACAGCAATGATAAGTGATTAGCTCAACACCTCTTAGAAGAATCTAAGAGTGTAAACAGAACATTTTAAATGTGAAATGGCCAATAAATTTTGCTCAGACCATTTTTCTCACTGCATGAGATTCTTTGATGTGCAAACAAGCATCACACAGGACCATCATCTTCACTTCCTTCTGAAAGAAATCATGCTAAGGTTTTTTACCCCAAGGGTTAGTCGCTAGCATGGCAACAATTATAACTTCTTTATCATGATACCAAAGGATATGCTTTGTCCCATCAAAGTCTAGATCACTTGCTAAAAGCCATAAGCTTTATTTGGGAAGTATTGCTGAATTATATCTGAATTTCCTGTCATTGCTAATGAAACTATAAGTTTCCCATTTATTGCAGTACAATTCCCATTTTAATTGTGTTAGTATTCACTGCACCATGCAATGTTTTCAAAGTAAAGTTAATATAGGTAGTCCTTAATAAGTTAGAAATCTCACTTAGTCCTCATCTGGTCGGACCTCCATGCGAGTTTTATGTATAACTTGAAGGAATTTACAGCATTAGTCCTGGCTTATTTTATTTCTAACATTTTAACCAGCTATAGTAATGTTTTTTATGGAGCATAGGTTTTTCATTTATATAAATTTATACATTAAAGACTAACACATGTACAGTATGTTTGCAAAAATGGTTTGTTTTATTTTTAAATCACTGTTTTGATTATTCCATATAATAATTTGTAACCAGCAAATGGCAAGAGAAGGAAGAATAAACTTCAAATCTGGATGCAAAGATGACATACCAAAGTATTTTGATGCTCTTTTATACATCATTTGGGTTCAGTTCTTTCACTGCAATCAATGATTCTCAAACTAGGTCTCTAAGAGCATTTCTGCCAATTCTTCATATTATGATTTTATAATTGGTTTGGTTCATGTTGTTTTTTTGCATTTTAAATACACAATTTGACTTACTAGAAGCATTGGAAATGTATCAAGTAGTTATCCTAATATAAAATTTGCCAGTTTGAAAATTAATTTAAAAAATAAATATATGCATTGCACAAGAGACACATGAAATTATGAACAAAGAGCTGTAATTGTAATTTATTAGCAGCCTATAGACTCTTTTCGAGTATCGAGCATTGTCAGTTTACATTACACAAAATTAGCATTAAATAAACTTAGTCTACATAAATTATAAAAATACATTTATACAGGATGTTTAGTTTAACAAAGTATTAACATAGTCTACATAAATTATTTTAAAAATTCATTGATATCATACACAGGATTGTTCAGTAAATATGTCTTAAGATATTGTTTAAATTTAACAGCATTTTCATTTTTTACATATGCAGGAGTCGATTATACATGTGTAATCTTATTATATAGGGATCTTTCTTTATTTACAGATTTTACATTGTAGCTGGTATAATGTAAGTCAAGTTTGCATCTAGTATCATGGTTATGCATTTCACTATTTAGGTTTTTTCTGGTTAATTAAGTAAGCTACTTTGTATATGTATAGAGATACTATAGTAAACATCTTTTCTCTTTTAAAAACTTCCCTGTATGATTCTCAACTCCCCATTTTAAACATAGTTCTGATACATTTCTTTTGTAACACTATAACCCTTTGCATATGCATTTTAGTACAACCCCCCCATAATTCAATACCATATTGGATATGTGAATAAATTAACCCATAGTATATAAGTTTTAGAACCTCAACATTACAAATTTTTGCAAATTCCCTCATTAAATACAAACCTTTACTTATTTTTTTACAAAGATCAGACAGTCATGCAAAGAACTATTTCAAAGATTGGGCATCCTCACCTTACCTTGTGTTTATATATTATCCATTTTAAAATTCTATGCAGTTAATCGACATAGTTTTATAACAAACATGGAAATTCATAACATTAATACTAGACAAAAGGGATTGATTCATTGTCCCAATGCCAATCTTCGTTGCTTTCAGAAAGGTGTGTATTATGAAACAATCAAGATATTTAATGCTCTCCCCAGTAATCTCAAAGAAAATGTTGGGAATTTCAGGGCTTTTAAGGCCTCTCTTAAGGAGTACCTTTGCAATAAATCATTTTACTCTGTAGATGAATATTTAAGTGACAAATCTGTCTGACAATACCGTTAATAATCATTGTATTTATAAATATTACAATGTATTGCATTTTGTGTATATTAGTGTGTGTGTTTTATATTAAAATTAAACTGATTTATACTTTGACCTGCACGAATGTGTCAAATGAATTTTTTTAGTATTTAGCAATGACACAAGGTCTGTAAAGCCTGAGGTTTTGATATTTTACACTCTAGTACATAATTGTAAATCTTTGCATTGGAAATTATATAACATATTTGTAAATATGTATTGTAATTTGTTGACATTTATGAAGAGTACATAATACAATAATCATGTTTTAGTTTATATGATTGCTACTAGTAACTATTATATCAATAATTTGACGTTGATATCCCTCTGACGTAACATTAGTTTTACATATAATGAAATTATATTCATTTATTTATACATTTTGATACTCTTTGTTTTTATGTGCATGCAAAAAAAAAAAAGTATTCTGTTGTTTTTGTAACCTATGCTTTTAGCACTAGAGCTTTATATATTTTTTTTCATAGTATATAGTATATAAACATGTGTATACATGTATATGCCTTGACAAGTTCTATGTTCAGTGGCTTTCTGGCCTAAATGAACCTAAGAATGCTTTCTAATCTAATCTAATCTAATCTAATATGATTAGTCCAAGGCATGAGTTTATCTACTTGCATTCCTAAAAATTTGTGAGAATCAGATTCCTGTATTGCAACATTTCCAAAGTTAAAATATATTTTTTCTTCTTGCTTAACTCAAACTCAATTATATTTGTCTTGTCAGGGTTATTAGTGAGGTTGAGAGATTTAAAAAATGTGTTTATTCTTAGCGATTCATTGGTGGCTAACGATTTCAAGTCAAGATCATTGTTTGCTTTACATATAATAGTGGTGTCATCTGCATAATTTTACAATTAGGTGTCGAATACATGTCATTTAAACATAAAATAAAGAATAATGGTCCAAGTACTGAGGCTTGGGGTACACCGTATTTAACTAATGAAGATAGATAGATTAAATCATGCTATTGATGTATAAACAGTATCTTAATAAACTAAGGAGTGTTTTTCATTCTTAATTATCAATGTGCTACGGAAAACATAAGTATGAATGTGTCAGAAAATACAGCTGTCTGACCTCTACTTACTAAACATAGGAACAGTTTAATAAAATAGTTCAACTCAAGCTGGAAACAATACCTATAGTTTTGCTGGCCAAATAAATAATGAAGTAAGCAACTTACTGTATCTGCATCTCTCTGCTGTTCCATGAAGGCGGAGAATTCGACAAGCCGCAGTTTATGTGTAGCAATGGCACGCCCTTCCCATGGTGGTGGTGGAGGTGCTTGTAAACTCATGTCACTGGAGGACACTGCTGTGGCAGGCTTGCCAGCATAGCCTGGCTGTGAGAATGGCTTCACACTGCAATCAAAATATCAGCTTCATTAAGTGCCTTTCTACAACTATGAGAAAGAAATTCAATATTTCATTAAACTGTTTAAAATGTTACCCAATAACTCATACAAAAGCATATTAGCCAGCACTATGTACAATGCTTAAATTGTTTGTTTTGTACATGCACTAGTTTTCCAGCCTGCATTCATGCTAAGTAAATAAAATAATATTTTCTCCTCTGCTTCCCTCCTCCCATCGCTGCTCTTTTTTGTTTCTCATTACAAATATCTCCTTTATTTTGAAATGATATATCATCTGTCATTCCATTTTTATAATGGTTAATTTCCATACATGGGTTTCTCACAGGTATTTTGTATCATTTTTAAAATTGGTAAAAATGTTATTAAATACAATAAAATTGCTAAAGGAACATGTTAGTTCTTTTTCTTCCCCTCCTCACATCCTCCTTTAAATTCTCTGGTGTATTATGAGCATTAGCTTTTAGAAAAAAATGATGCCATTTTTAACTTAAGACTATAAACTTTAACATTAATTTTCATTATTAAATATACTCATATTCACCTGTATATTCACACATTCAGACTTTACAGAAGAGAAATATTAGAATTAAAGAAAAATGTACGTATCTAAGCTGGGAATCAAACTCAGGACCTTTGGCATGAGAAAAATGAATGCTAACGAATGCTAACCATTTGAATATAAAGAAAGATATTTAGGACATTTTATGGCAATTTCTTTTCTTTTTTCTCCTTCAACCTGTAGACTATACTTTGTACCAATTAGATATGATCTGCTCATTTGATGATCCTGATCTGCATTTTGAGCTCATTACATTTGAAGATTCAGGTAAAAGGGTTCAACAGAAGTCAAATTAAATTTTAAAGCTAGTGAATCCCTTCAGTGATCTGGATGTAATATGGCATCTTGTGCAGGACTGTTAAAAATCCATTTTATCAATGGATAAAATCAGACAACTCCATCAATGGCCTGGATTCATAGTATGAGGTCTAAGGCAGAAAAGGAATAGCTAACCTACGAAACCAAGAATTATGGGATTGAATCCAGTCAAAATGTATATTCTGCATTCAAGAAAAACTGTGGAAAGGATGGGGAGGGTCCAACTAAAGCAATCAGAGTGATGGCATAGTTGGATACTGACAGGTTTTGATTGGATATACTCTGGTACAGAGTTAGCAACCTTAATATACAATGTTGTGACCCCTTCTTCCCATCTGAATTCATTGTACCTATAAAATTCTGCCTACAAACAAGTGAGAGAATATGTGGAGAAGACTGTGCAAATTATGTGATTATTTGTTGAACATGGTGCCAAACAAACTTGTGTTTTAATCACTGCATCAACACCAGTCACTCGCTTTTGCCTCTGCAAAGTGCTAGCTACACCTGCAGGTAAGAGATGTCCTTCCCTTAACATTTTTCAGGTTCACTTTGGGTGTTTCAAGTTGAAAACAGCAACTTTTATTTGGAGCATCGACTTCTTATACCTTATATGTGACATGAAAAACTTTTGAGGTGTTTTCAATAATAGTATACTGATAGGTTTCTTGCAAGCAAACTCTTCTACTCTTTTCATTCTCTGCTTGCAGGAATACTATCTTCAAGTTTTATCACACATGGTATCTTCAAGTTTGCAGTCAAATAATTATCCAAGATTTCAGAAGATAATTCTTTTTCTTGCTTTGTGTTGCAGTTTGTCGGCTGGAATACTGATTGATTTACTTTTTATGCAGATTTTTTACTTGGTTGATAATATTATACTCATAATCTGGTATCCTTGCCTTCATCCAAATTTGAAAGACCTCTGATGCTATAATTGTAGCACTTTCTTTTTGTTAATATGCAAATGAAAAAAATCTAGCTAAACTTATGATTTGAACCTTACTGCCTGTAATGGCATTAAGTGTATGCCCTATTAACCATGAACCAGCACATTCTTTCCATTCAAGTCTCAAAAAAAAAAAAAAAAAAAAAAAAAAAAAAAAAAAATTTCAGGGCAATCTAACATGGTGTAAAAATACAATTTATGTAGGGTTGGTACAAAGATACATAACACATACTCTCAAATGGCCCAGCCACAGCTGAAAATGTGCTTGTCAAGTATCTTGCACATTTTAAAAAAACGCTTGCACATGCACATGTACACACACACGTGCACATGCACACACTTTTTTCTTATATGTGGACTCACTTAACTAGTACTTGGAATTTTTAATGTTAAAAAAATACATATTACCATATTTAATCTGTTTGAGCAACCTCTAAATATTTTTTTTTTTTTTTAATTTCAATTTTAAAAAATGTTGGTGTCCTTATTTAATGTAATCAAACATTTTTAGGGGGAAGACTTAGAAAAAGACATATCTATTTTCTGACACATAAAAAATTGTTAGCACTCCAATGCTAAGTGGTGGAAACATATAACAACAACCAGAATGGATGCAGTTTCCTTTCTATTACATGTTGTTCAAATAAAGATAAACTGAGAACCATTTTCTAGATTGCATTTACTTTTGTCTGTTGTTCAATTCTTACTGTCTCTACTATGTATAACAGGTAGGTCAAGTATTATATTCCATCCAAAAATTCAATACCAACTTTACACTGGAAATACACATTTTGAGAGTCTGTAAATAAACAAATAAAAGAACAGGTGTGTATGTGTGTGTTTGTGTGTGCGCGCACATGCATATGTATGTGTGTGTACAAATAAAAACAAAAGTGGTCATTCAATTTCTTCCAGTAATGCAACTGAGAGATTTTCAAGAAATCCTCCATTTCAAAACTACCCTTTCCATGTAAGATTTTACAAAATTTTGGATTTAACAAAAACAGCTTTAATAATTTTGATTAAAAGAATACATATTACAGATATTTATATGGGAAATAAAATATGCCTAGTCTTACCATAAATTCTGTTACAAACTTTTGGCACAGGATGTACAACCGGTTTTGAAGGTCACGGCCAACCCTTATGGGGGTAAGTTAAGAGGGGATCATTGTGAGTGTGGCTGCAGAAGAGAAGTGTGTTTCCGAATATATTTAGCGATGAAGTGGGGTGATTATGAGAATCGTGTAGCAGTGTTAGCCCTTCTTAAAGTGGGTAAATCAGCTTCTGAAATTTTCATTACCCTGCAGAAGTTGAAAATCAGCAGAATGTTTGTGTATTGGACCTTTTACCAATTCCTAAAAACTGGGACGGTTGAGAATCGCCAGAGATAAGGTCGTCCATGCAGCTTTAGGGACAAGAAGACGGTTCTATCAGTGGCGGCTCAAATTTGATGGAATCCTGTGAGAAAGCAGTCAATGCTGGCTCGAGAGCTGAACATTTAAAAAATGTTGATGTCCTGCCTGTTGAGTGATGACTTAGGGTTGAAAGCTTACCAAAACACTGTGTTGGAGACTGTTGTGAAGGATTTGGGCAACACTTTGTTTAGGAATCAACAATGGAGCTTCCAGCAGGATTCAGCACCCACTCACAAGGCAAAGTCTACCAAGGACTGGCTGCGGAGGAATGTTCTGGACTTCATTGCTCCAGATAATTGCCTTCCAGTAGCCCTGACCTCAATCCATTGGACTACAATTTGGGTCCATACTTGAGGGCATGGTCTGTAAGAAGAGGCATCTCAGTATCGACAGCCTGAAGTGCTCCCTGGTAAAGGCAGTGGCAGATTTTCCTATAGAAACTGTGCATAATTCTATTGATGCGTGGCCTATGTGAAAGCCAAAAGTGGCCATTCTGAAAAGTGATTGGTGCTCTGTGTCTTTAACACATGAAAGTGACCAGTATTAAAAGGATATTAGGTTATTTTAAAAACTGCAAATGGCTCAGGTTCATTTTTGTAACAGTATTTATGGTAAGACTAGGTATATCATTCACTAGGAGTTTTTTATAATCTTATATGAATAGTAAATGTGAATAGTAAACAAAATGGTACTACACAAAAAAAGTAGATCTCTTTAAAAACAAATTTGGTCTAAATAATTTTTCTTCTAATATAGTCCATTTCCGAGATGTCCATTCTGAATACTTGTCATTATTTTAAAGCCCTTTCAATATTCATATGTTTCTCATGATTGCATGGAAGCAGTATGATATGCTAAGGCATTATTTCAACATGTGACTATCACTATTTCTTTTGTATCTATAACTATAAGTGTGTAATGTAGCAATTTCTCCAAAGGTATCTCAATTAAAATGAAGTAGATGGAAAAATAAACTTTTGTAAGAATAATTTGTATATCCATTCAGAAATGCAGAGTACAGAAAGATATGTGAATGTAACATTCAAATTTTTCTATTGATTCAATTCTATTTATTCATCCTTTCTATCTTGCATAAGCTAAGATGTACCTAGGTTGTCATGTTTGGTAGAGGTATGATTCATCTACTGTCAGGACAATTCAAATATGCATTGACAACAAAGAGCTCATGTATCAATGTTCTAATTTAGAAAATAAAAATATTTACTACCTTAACCTTATTGCAATTTCTAGAGAAAGGACAAATATAATGGAACTTACTCTTGAGATGTGCCAGGTTGGAGTCCTGGTTGCCAAAACTGTAAACAAAATAGAAAACAGATTTAACAGATTGCCTCTGCAGAATCCATTGAGCATGATGCAACCTAACTTAAGGATACTCACAGCTCCAGGATATGATACAGGTGATGCCAGACCCAAGCTCGCCAGACCTGCTGCAGCTGCCTTGTTGTGGATGGCTGTTGCGGACACTATTTGCGCACTAGACATGCTTGACATGGTCTGCAATGCCTTCTCTTTTGCAGCATGATCCTGGGTAGGAGACTACGTCATGTCACATAGGTTGCTAACACAGGTTTTTATAACTATATACAATTACTACAATCATTTTTATGTATTATTCAGTGGCAACCAACTATAAATAGGCTAAATTCTAGTTTTAGAATTTCTCATTATTAAAAATTATTTTAAGACAAAAAAATCAATCAGTCTTTTAGATTTCAACTGCCAAATTTTCTTAAATCATATGCTTTAGCACAATAAATTTATTAAATTCTAATTCCCTCCAATGGGCTTTGTTGTTTTGTTTGTATGCTGCTCAGTATTCATGTTGGAGTACCAGGCATGTCTGGAAAGGAAGTAACATTTCCTTCTAGAGCCAACACAATGCTATATTACAGTGCTACAGTTCCACACATATGCACTCGTCTCTTTGGTTCAATGTCTGTTTACTAATGCCATTATAGCCAGATCGTGTTGTGTTTACAGATGTTGGTGATCGTTCAAAATGTTTAAGACAATTTCTGATGTCACCGACTGAGAAATGGTTTTTGAATGCAAGGAATGTTAAGCCAGTTTAAATTCATTGTCAACTTGTAGAGATTTATGATGAAAATGTGAAATGTAATGATAGATGGGGAATCGTGAGAAAGTGGGTTAGGCAATTCAATGATGGACGATTGAATGTTCATTATGAAGCATGGAGTGGGTGGCCCTTCTGTTGTCACTGATGGTTTGGTTGAACAATACCAAGTGAGCAGGGAACTGATGACTCAGGAATGCATGCGACCCAGGAAACAAGTCCATTAGGCCAGTGCCTATTTTACATACCAGGCCCCCCTCATGTGCAAGGGCAAATGTGGACTTGCCACTTACCTTGCAAACAAGGACAGAAGTGGATATGCCACTTACTTGTATCAACTCTGAGGGAAGACTACCAAAAACCATAGTGAGGGCAACTTTTACCAGCTTGGGCCTAGTAACTTTCCAGGTTAGTGCTGGAGGATATTAAGGCATCTTGTGTCACCACCCAGACATACCCAATCTCCTATGGGCACAGAGTCACTGTCACGACGAGCCCAGCCCAATCTGAACACTCTCTTCCAAGAGGGTCTTGATGTTCAGCCTGATTTCTTCTAGTAACATCATAAGTACCACAGGTATTTGGGGTCCACAGCACTCGCATGTTGAAAAGTGAATGAGGCCATTCATATACAAACAGTTCACAATAAGAATGCTTTATGATGTGTTTCCACAAACACATCGTTCAGCAGTGGCTGACTTCACTGGCAGCAGCTTTCTTTGAAGAGAGCATACAAAAGTTGAGTCCCAGCTATGACAAATGCCTGAATTATGATAGCAACTATGTCGAAAAATAGGAAGATGATGATGATGATAATGATGTTTAAGGGCGCTCAGCTGCCGGGGTCATTAGCGCCCTTATGATTAAAACTTGGCAATAGGCAGTAAGAAAATACCATTGCAAAAAAAAAAGTAAACACAAGTAAAAGAGCTAACAGAGTTGAAACGGAAGTAACAGAACTGTCCAGCCCTCTAACCAGAGCTGGATATAAAACTCCATCTAAAACCAACACATTAAAACCAAAAGAGTTTAAAAAAATGCTATCACACTAAAACTTCAAGGTAAAAGAAACTTTTGCTAAAAATTTAAAAACCCTGTCTACTGCTCTTGGGTCATCTGCCAGGACCTCAGCAAGAGAGGCCGGCATGCCCATAGATGACCGAATGTGTGCCAGGTGACCACACTCCAGCAATACATGACGAACTGTCTGTGCCTCCCCATAGAGCGCACAGACAGGAGCAGGTTCACATTTAAAAAGGTAACTGTGAGTAAAAATACAGTGGCCAATTCTTAGCCGAGCTAGTACTACCTCCTCCCGGCGGAATAAACGAGAGGAGGTTACCCAGTTGACAGGGAGGTCCTTCACCTCTCGCAGCTTATTACCACGGAGAGCCGACCACTCCGCATGCCAAGTCGAAAAAACGGCTCTCCGTACAGCCACTAAAATCTTCTGCTGTTGAATGGGTAATCGTAACACTGGGCGCTGTGGCTGCCGATTTCGCTGCCAAATCCGCCGTGTCATTCCCTGGCAAGCCAACGTGTCCAGGAATCCATGCGCACTCCACATTAAAACCAGAAGCGTGCAAAATGTGGAGAACGTCCTGGACGCGCTGCACCAAAGGATGGTAATTGTACAGCTCACGAATGCTCTGAAGAGCACTAAGGGAATCACTAAGAATAAGGCAGTCACCTAATTTTCGACGTCGAATATACAGAAGGGCTTGATAAATAGCATATAGCTCGGCAGAATATATAGATGTGCAACTAGGCAAACCGTAAGTAGAAGTTGCGGTGCTAGTGACAAAGGCACATCCAACACCGTCGGGGCTCTTACTACCATCGGTGTAAATACAAATACGGCCACTGTATTTGGATAAAAATTCTAAAAAACAACGACGAATACTATCAAGAGGCGTAACAGATTTCCCGTAAAGCGTCATCCCGAGATCGACATGGGAGGTAGCGCGTAACCAAGGGGGGTATATATTCTCTCCCTTGGATAACAGCCGAGGAATGTCAACATGGTGCTGGCGTAGAAGCTCACGGAAACGAAAACCTGCTGGCCTGGGGCTCAGAGAGCGGAGGCAGTATCGCTCGTGCAGCTCAGGGGAGAAAAACGCGTGATAAGTTGGATGCCCAGGCATACACTTCAGCCCACAGTCATAATTAGCAAGCAGGACATCACGCCGACAACGCAGAGGAGGTTCTCCCGATTCGGCGTAGAGGCTAACAACTGGGCTCGTTGGAAAAGCTCCAACGGCCACACGGATGCCCTGGATATGGACTGTGTCTAACCTTCTGAGCACTGAAGGTCGGGCTGAAGAATACACAATACTGCCATAGTCCAACTTCGAACGAATCACAGCACGATAAAGACGGAGCAATGCCGTCGGATCCGCACCCCAAGATTTGCCACTTAGTATCCGTAAAAGATTTAGAGAACGGTCACATCGTGCTCTAAGCTGTGCTATATGTGGTGCCCAAAAAAGTTTCCGATCGAAGATCAAACCAAGGAATCTCGCCTCATCTGCGAAAAGAAGTAAATCTGGCCCGAGTCGAAGACGGCGGCATTTGCCACTTACGGCGCCAGAAGTTAACGCAGACTGTCTTCTCAGCGCAGAAACGAAAACCGTGTTTCGAGCTCCAAGCATAGAGATTGTCCAAACACCGCTGGAGACGGCGTTCCAAAAACGGTGTACGCTGAGAAGTACAGAATATGGCAAAGTCGTCCACGAATAAACAGAAAGACACACCTGGAGGCACACATAGTGATATGGAATTTATCGCAATAGCAAATAGAGTCACGCTGAGTGCGTGAGCCCTGCAGCACTCCGTTCTCTTGAATAAAATGGTTAGAAAAAACCGAGCCGACCCTCACTCGAAAAACGCGGTCCCGCATAAACTCCTGAATGACCAACGGTAGGCGTCCACGTATGTTCCAGTTGTGGAGAGAACGCAATATTCCCGCCCGCCAACACGTGTCGTAGGCCTTCTCGAGGTCAAAAAATATCCCAACTGTGGGGCTGTTCTTAAGAAACCCGTCCATAATCTGAGTTGACAGAGAGACAAGGTGGTCAGTTGTTGAACGTCGTCGTCGAAAGCCACACTGGATGTTCGTCATAAGATTGTGGGATTCCAGCCACCACACCAACCGTCCATTGATCATGCGTTCCATCACCTTGCACACGCAACTGGTGAGGGAAATAGGACGGTAACTGGAAGGAAGATGGCGGTCCTTTCCAGGTTTAAGAATGGCTATGATGGTGGCCTCCCGCCACTTGTCTGGAAAAATGCCATCAACCCAGACACGATTATAGACCTCGAGTAGGAAAGCTTTGCCATCAGGAGAGAGATGTTGCAACATTTGGACGTGGATACCATCTGGCCCTGGTGCTGAGTGTCGTGAAGAGGAGAGCGCATTGTCTAGCTCTGCCAGGGTGAAAAGGCGATTATAATCCTCAAGGTTGCCAGAAAGAAACGAGAATTCTTGAGATTCCACCTGAGTCTTAACTGTAAGAAACTCAGGGGAATAATTGCCTGAGCTAAGACACCTGAGCGAATGCACTGCCTAAAGTATTCGCCACGTCAAATGTATCAACAACAGCTCCGGTAGGTGTTTTGAGACCGGCGATGGGCATATGGGTCGGTTTCCCAGCCACACGTCTTAACTTATCCCATACGACAAAGGAAGGTGTATGTCGATTAAAGGAACCCACGAATTTATTCCACATCTTTTTGCTATCCTTAATAACCCGCCTAGAATGTGCACGCATCTGCTTATAGTGTATCAGGTTATCCAAAGCAGGAAAACGCTGGAAAACCCGTAGAGCTCGTCTGCGAGCGCGAATAGCATCCCGACAGTCATCGGTCCACCAAGGTACCGGAAATCGACGGCTGTAGCCGGTCGAACGCGGAATGGATTGTTCAGCAGCAGAAAGAATGGTCCCTGTGAGATGTTCGACCAAGTAGTGCACAGAGTCGTGCTCTTCGTAGCTAAATTCAGCCAAGTGGGAGTACAGTTCCCAGTTGGCGTGGTCTAGGCGCCAACTAGGTAAACGGGTGGAACATACAACGTGTGTCAAGACACTAATGCGACAAGGAAAGTGGTCACTAGAATGCAAATCCGAGATGATATTCCAGCATAACGTGACTGCTAGCTGAGGGGAACAGATTGCAATGTCAATGTGTGAAAAGCTATGAAAGGCGTCAGAAAGAAAGGTGGGCTTTCCCGTGTTCAAGAGAGCAAGATTCTGACTATCCAAGAAGTCTTTAAGTAGCGTACCTCTCGCACAAGCCCGAGGAGAGCCCCAAAGAGGGTGATGGGCATTCACGTCGCCTACCAATAAAAAGGGTGGTGGCAACTGCGAAATTAGGTGTTCTAAGTCGCTGTGCGAGAGGTCCGCAGATGGAGGCAAATAGATACTGCAAATGGTGAATAAAGCGGAGGGTAGCTTAATGCTGACAGCAACTGACTGGATTGCAGATTGTATGGGTACGGAGTTGGCAAAAATATCATCTCGAATAAGCATCATAGTGCCCCCATGTGCCGGGACACAGACCTCCGGGGATAAATCACATCGTACGGAGGAGTACTGCCTGGTGGTAACGGTGTCCTGTGGACGGAGCTTCGTCTCTTGTAAGCATACAGCCAAGGGTTCATGCTGGCGCAGCAACAAGTCAAGCTCTGGTCGATGTGGTCGAATTCCGCGTATGTTCCAATGGAGGATAGCCATTGAGTATATTATGGGACAAGTTTCAAATCGAAAGACGCTTCTGCAGATTGGGATTAGCTGGTCGGTTCAATTTGTTCTTCTTAGGCGTTGGGCTAGTACTATTTTCAGGAGCACGATCCTGCCGTTTCCGCACTGTCCCTCTAGCAGTGGCGGCAGAATCCTCCTGGTCCATCTCCTCCACAAGGGAGGCCCCTTTTTCAAGACCAAATTTCGGTCCGAGAAGTTCGTACATACTTGGTCTTAAACTGCTTTTCCGGGGCAGAAGACGTCATGAATTTACCAACTTTAGTTCCAGAGGTCGAGGCTTTCGGTGACAAGTGTGCAGGACTATTCTGTAAGCTAGCGAATTTGGCAGATGTTAATACCGACTTGGGTGTAGGTGTCGAAGGCTTTGGCAGCGCTTGGGCTAAAATAACCTTTTCCGCAACAGTAGCCCCGTTCATATCGCCGGTCTGTGTTGCGATTTCACGACGCGGTACCGGTTTAGCTGCAACTGAGCTATAGGTACCGGACCTCGGGGCAGAGGGTTGGCGGAGTCGCAGGAGCTTCCGGGCTTCCAAGAAGGACACCTTCTCTTTCACCCGTATCTCCTGGATCGCTCGTTCCTCTGCAAAACGGGGGCAGTCTCGGGAACTAGATGGGTGTTCCCCGTTACAGTTCACACACGATGGAGCTGAAGCACAAGCCCCATCGTGGGAGATGTCACCGCAGTGGACGCAGGTGGACTTGCCGGTACACAACTCACTAGTGTGACCAAAACGTTGGCATTTAAAGCACCTCAGCGGATTGGGTATATAAGGCCTTAACTTCGATGGCTTCATACCCTGCCCTAATCTTTTGAGGGAGGTCAACCCGATCAAAAGTAAGAAACAGGGTACGAGTAGGCAGGAATTCACCGTTGATCTTACGTTGTGCCCGATAAACAGATGAGACACCCTGAGTCGCAAGATTTTCTTGGATCTCTTCAATGGACAAACCGTCCAACGCGCGGGTTGTTACTACACCGAGGGAGGAGTTCAGCGACTTGTGCACCTCGACCTTCACTGAATAGCTGGCTAACATGGTGGCTTTAAGTATCCTTGCAGCTTGCGAGGCGGAGTTGGCTTCGATAAGAAGTGTACCATTACGAGCTCGAACGCAGGATTTAACCGGACCAGCAATGGCATCGAGACCCTTTGGATAGTAAAAGGGCTCACCGTAAGGAACTTCTTACCTTCCTCTGTCCTATGAATAACCAAGTAGCGAGGACCACATGACTCGACTACTTCCTTTCCAACGTCTTTATTTGAAATCAGGGGTTTAAGTTTTGGTGCCATAAAAAAAATTGTATAAATTCATCCCCCAGTGCTCCCCACCCACCACGGAGCCCAACGAGGGGTCACCCCACTGGGGTGACAGGGCTACACAGGGGATATAGTGGGCTCGCCGTCCCACTCACCCTGGAGTTCGGTGTAATACCTAGTCCTGGCCGATTGACTAGGGGTGGGTTAGTCCCTAGCCTCCCGTTTAGGCAAATCAGAAACCAAAGCAGTGTATTAGGCTGTGCACCCTCCCCAGTTACTGAAAGACAGAAGCCCAGGCTCAGGTATGCAACCCTCAACCAACCAGGATATTCCTTTTCACTGACACGGGTCTCCATGCACGGCCTACACGTGGGTGGGCATTTTGACCTACTGACTCCCTCACCACTCTGAGGTTGCCCACAGAGGGAGTCAAGGTGGCTCGGGACCCCGGGTGCGCCTAACCCGTACCTACCGTAGTAGGCCCCTGGGGTGGAAAAATAGGAAGGAAAGCTCTTTTACATACAAATAAATGTTGTAAAAACAAGTATTTTATGCCTTTTTTCCAAACTGGTACTTATTTTCTGGACATGCCTTGTACATTTAGGAAGAATTTAGTTCACAGTTTGGAGACAAAGTCGAATCAGATGTTAAAAGTGGTAATCGTTTTTGATTCAAATTTTCTTCTTTCCAACATTAAATTTTTATTCCAAAAAGTTCAAACACAAGATATGAATTGTTAAGCAGGAAAATGCTTTGAGTTCTAGCAATGATAAAATTTGACTTTTTAAAAATATTGAACTTCTGAAAAATCTCCTGATTAAATTTGAGACTACAAGTAGTATATTGTGCAAAATCAATAAATAAACAAAGTATTTACTTTCATTTAGCATGTAAAGTAGTCATACCATTGTAACATTTGGTGCCGTTCTCCAACTCAATGTGCTGTGTAGGTGGACTTTGCCAACATAGTGATAATGAAAAAGATGAACCATAGGCCAAAAAAAGGGGGGGATGGGTGAAATCCTGTGTCCCTTCCAGTGGCAACCCTAATGTAAAGCAATTTTTTTTTATTTATTTATTATTATTATTTTTTTTTTTTTAAGAATGAGCCACTTATTAACGAGGCAAAACCAAATCCAGTATTTTGAAACTATTATAGCGAAACACTTTTATACAAGTTGCAAATAAAGTGTTTAGTAAACTTTACAAATATTTATGAATTAAATAACTGTTTATACAAATCCCAGAGCATTTAAAATGTTTGCACACTAGCAGACAAAGATTACTCTTATCTACACCAATTATTATTTTGATGTCTTTACAGCAAGCAAAAACATTTGGATAGCACACATATTATTGTTGATAATGTATAAATTCCCTGCATAGTTCTTGATATTGTAATAGCTTCTCTGCATGCTTGCTAAAATGAAGTTCCAAACAGATGATTTGAAATGTAGAAGTGTTTTTATTAGTTTTTACTAACCAAAAATATAACTTAAAGTTAAGAACTACAGGAAATGGATATTATCTAACTCCTGAACTTTAAATCTACTAATATTTTCTCAGCATATTCCACAATAACACAATATTTAAACTGATCTTGACTTAACACAATGTTACATGGAATTCTAACACATTTAAATGCAGCTTAACTTAATGTGACATAACTAGTGTTTGGAAATATCAAACTTTTCCTTCCCATTACAGTAAGTTTGATGCCACATGGAAGTTGGAATCAATCGGTGTGAAGGAGTTACATAAAGTAATAAAAAAACTACCAATGAGTCATTCCCATTACATTAAGTTAAGTGAATCTTAATTAGACCTCTATTTAAGCATAGCATTTCTTAACTTCACATTAAATTCTGTAGCATAAAGTTTGTAGTAATCTGACATTAATCATCTTCACAAGTTCAGCTTACAACTGACCATTCTGTATGCAGCACTGCCAAGGAGCAAAATGTCGACAGGAGATATTATAGTGACAGCAATATTTCTTGAGCTATACTTACTACTTTAAGCTTAGCCTGTATTTCCCTCAGTTTTCTTCTGGCAAGAACTTGAATATGAGAACTAACTTGCTTCCGCGTTCTCGTTTTTCCTGTACGCAGCTTTATATACCTTGCTATCAGCTCATTGCGACCTGGAATGCACAACAAATATATGGGCTTACATTATTAAAGTGAAGAAAATTTGACTAAACCTTACTTATTCAGTTTGGTAGTAACTGATAATAAGTGATATGCAACTTATTTAAAAAATATGAACTAAACAAATTATTAGAAAGCCTGAGTATTTTTAATAACATACAAAAATGACAAAAAAAATGTTACATCATTTTTATCATATAAGAGGATATTTTTTAAAAGGTTGCTTCCTAAGTGATAACTGGAAGATATGGTCTTGAAACCAAAATGAAAATAAAAGTGCTAACTCCTTGATTAACATGCATCTGGATGTGTCGCACATGCAGACAATCCAGAGGCATATGTTGCAACCAAGTTCTGGGCTAGCTTTTTTATTTCACTTGAGAAATTATGTGTGCACATCTATTCTGGATTTGACACCTTAACAATATAAATAATTTCAATACAATACTATATACAGTTAATAATAATAAATAATAATAATAGTAATAATAATAATAATAATAATAATAATAATAATAATAATAATAATAATAATAATAATAATAATAAGAAGAAGAAGAAGAAGAAGAAGCATAAGAAGAAGAACAACATACTTTGTAACTACTCATTAATTACACCCTTAAATTTAAAAAAGTGGAAAATAACCAACTCCATCTATTTTTGAAATGGATAACTTCAGACTTTGTGTCCATTAGGCAAATTAAGAATTCTTATCTTCAATAACAAGAATAACTAGACTGGCTTAAAACATATCAGTTTGCTTAGGCTGTTCTCAACACTTGTTGGCAAGAGAGAAGATCCAAGACGTATTGTATTGACTTCATCCTTCTCATGTTGTCCCTCTAATTTGTCTATTATACCATGTCAATTTAGCCATGTCATTCCCACCTGAGAATATATGCTACATTACATTCTGAACAGAATCAAAGTTTATCGCAAGGAGTCCATTTAATGCCATAAGAGTAAGCTAGGATGCAAACAGTCAACAGATTAGGAATAAATTCTTTGTTATTCATAAATCCATTAGAAAATGTTTCTTCACCAATTAACCAAGCTTTGCAGGTAGCCTAGCTAGACCATAAATTGTGACAATTGTAAACAAAATGACAACATATATCAATATGGGGTGAAACACTGTGCTGTTTTAGAACTCCTCTCAGTGTACCCCCATATGTACTCATTGAAGAACAAATATAATATATGGCAATTCTTGCATGGAGTAAGTACAATCAGAAAATGGGCAAGTTATGAATGGGCAACAGTGAAGTTATGCATCAGATTCGCAACATTAGGCATGTGCAGACATGTGCCAATCCACTCTTACAGTAAAAGGATATATCCATAGTACCTGGAATTTCAAATGAAAGAGCTTTCATATCATCCATAATTTGCTTGACTTCAGGAAACAGTGTAAACTATGAGTCCAAAATGAAATATCAAATAGTATCTGAACACCTGGCACGATATGATTTGGAAGGCAAGAACTTCCACATTGTCACTAGTTATTGAGCAGTCATTGGCTCACTCCAGAAAATAATAACAGCTAATATGAATAAAGACACAAGGGCTTACCAAACCCAAAAAGTTGAGTGCTGATGACCATTTTCACCTATTGCAGTGACATTGCACACATAATTTCTGGAATGTGTTATTGTCAACAACATTATCGTTTCTAGCATATGCTACCCGAATGCTATATGGGCTGTCCTGAAAAAAATGCCATTTTCACAATGTTAACTACACACAAGTCAAACACAGGCTTCACTATATAGTCTCATTTCTAAATATTTTAAGCCACCATCCATGTAGCTCAGAATTCGTAGCTTGCGATCTCTTCCTCTTTCCAAAGCTGAAATCACTATTAAGTCTCTGAAGAGGTTCAAGTAGCAGTCTCCTGATTTCTTCATCATGTGCACAAGATGCCATGTATATGGACTTGAATTGAAGCTTATAGAAGGTATTTCTGACTTTTGCAACATATTTTACAGCACACTTTCTGACAGAAACTAACAATTCCGAATATCATTGTAGTACAAGTTGTGCAGTCATTAGAAACATTTTTAAATGACCCTATATTATTTGTATACCATCTAAAAATTTTATCAAGGTGTATGATTGTAAGGCTATCAATTGTTTTACTCAATAATTGTTATGGTAACTGAATAAATAGTTTATTTCCTGGTGTTATTGATGCAGTTTATTTGTACAAATTAAACATTAACAATGATATTTTTTGGTGCTATTGACACACACAATACCACTATAGCAATATTTGTTTTACAGAACAGTTGATAGTCTGTACAATCCTATACAATAATCAAATCTTTGAATATAAAATTCTGATGTTACATTCATGCAACTTTCTCAATCCCCTATTAATTAGGTATACAAATTATTCTTATGAAAGTTTGTTTTCCCATCTATTTTATTTCAATCACGATAAACCTTTATGGAAATTACTAATTTACACAATCCATTAAAAACAAAGGAATAGCATTAGTTGAATCTTTTAGAACTGGGTGCTATAAGCTGGTCTTAAAGCTCCATACTGTTTTCAGTATCACAAAAAACAATTTAAAATCAAAAAGACTTAAAGGAATGACTAATTATTGAACAATTTTAACTATTAAGAAATATCTCAGAAATAGCTAATGCCACAAAAAGCTTATTTTAAATTAATTGTGTGTTTTAAAGACATGTATCTTTTTTTTTTTTTTTGGTAATACATTCTCACCTTAGCTTAATTCTTCATGCAAGCAAATATAAGTTTACAGTTGATTTCCAGGAAATTCAAGATATACATTTCATTTGCCAAGTAAATATCTTCAACGTGTAGTACTTTAAACAAAATATTAGGGAGATTTTAAGAAATAAAAACATTTTAAGAAACATTTCACATAAAGGATGGTTGTTTGCCATGAGAGATCCCTTGAACTTTTGTGTGTTGCATTAAGTTTGTATTTATCTGACATTTCATTTTTGAGTTGCTCACACACAAGTGTACAAGTACACACAGACCTTTTTCTGAAATGGGTCTTTTTTTATTCATGAGACCTTAAAACATGTATTTCAGGCAAAGTTTCAACATAAACTTTCTGGGTGGATTGCAACAATACCTTTTCTACCTATCATGTGCTGGTAGAAAAAATAAAATAACACTTTTTTTTAAAAATCTGTTACCTTATGTGATCTCTATTCTCTTATTTTATTAATGGGTACAAAAAACCTTTAGGAATTGCAGTTTCTATTCACATAATTTTAATGAAGCTAAACCTTGCAGAAATAACTACATTACACATTTTACTATAAATGCAACGGGAAGTGTAACATGTTCCAGAGATGTGACATGGAGATCTTCATGAAAATCTTCCCACCCCCAACTACCCTGTACATGGAACATTTTTCAAATATTTGATTTTCAAAAATGTGCAAGATTTTTATTAAAATACCATATATACTTCTACATGATACTTTTGAGTATAAGCTAGATGTGATTCTGAGAGCCTTTTTCTGCAAACTAAAGATTCTCTTTGATTCGTTGGAATTTCTCCCAAAAATTATACCATACTTCATGACAGTGAAGGTATGCAAAATAAGCTAGTTTTTTATGTGTATGTTGCTAAAAGAGGATAAGAGATGTAGTGCATAGCACACCAATTTGTATGTTAGAATTGCTTACAATAATAATATTTCTGGAGTATTTGTATATAATATGTGATAATTTTTAAGTTTTTTATGTCAGCAATAATGTAGTGAAGGAATGTACTTTATGCTATACAGCATATCACTAAACTTATCTAGTTGAAATACTTCTTCTGGAAACCAGTGCTGATGAAAAATACATTACTGCCTCTTTAGGCACGAGTCTTCTTCCATGTCATCACTGGTTATATGTGATTATGTAATTTACATGAATGAATTTTATTGCAACTTCTTGGAATATTACAAATTTACAACACTTTGCATTAACACTTTTTCAAGTTCAAGCCCATTACTGATGTCACTTGTTAACACATGAATTGCTAAACTTAAATATTTCCATTGTTATTGATATGCCAGATTCACTTTTCACCAAGCCATAACAATACATAACACAGAAACTGCCTAGATCCTAAATCCACTGCTTAGATTAATGTAATTTACATTGGAATATTGCTTGACATGTTATTGTCCAGTCTTGGATTAATTTTTAAAAATTTCAAATAAAATAATTTGTAGGTTAGTGCTCATTTTCTTAAATAGGCAACACCGAATTTTCAGAAGAGAAGCATTATTTTGGTATGATAACATTGCTCTAAGTCAAAAACTGTTAATTAGTATGTGCAACTGATTTTGCAATGTTACACTTAGCAATTATCATCAAGATTATTAAACCTGTTCCTGTTTATATGGAAAAGTTTGGCAGATTTGAAACATGAACAATGAAGTTGTTCATGATTAGAAGCTAAGTGGCATTTGGAGGCAGAATCAGAGCTTAAAAATATTCAATTGGTAATCTGTTTTTTCTAAAAGTTAAGGAACATAAGCAGCCTACCACTTGCAACTTCCATAAGAACAAACTATGGAAGGGACATACATCAAATAAAAAAAAATGTGATGTGTTACATCTTCATCACTTTATCACTATTCCCCAACAAACTATTTTTATGAAAGCTTATTCTTCTCACTACTTCATGCTAATGGAGATTAGCAGTCATATTTCACATTTTCTTGTATATACAAAGGGAATAAGATAATATGCTGGCTAAAGCAATAGTCAAATCTTTTAGGAGTTAGTTGCAATGTGATGGTATTAAAATTTCGTTCTCCTTACATAACCAAAATATGAAAAAATCTTATGTGTTCCATCAGATGACTTGCTCTATCTGTTCTTCAAACATACTATTCTAACACAAGATTATTTTTTTACCTATAATCAAGATAAATAAATTGTCTAATCAATTAGTCCCTTGTTAGTAAAACTGAAATAAGGGAATATGCTTGGTTAAAGCAATAGTCAAATCTTTTAAAAACTATTGCTATGCGATTGTCATTGAAATGCATTCTCTTTCTATGGCACAGAACAAATCAAAAAAGAGATGAAATGTATGAGGGCTTCCAATCTGATAAAAATTCAAGTATTTTAAAACTGAAAGCAATAACATGGAATATCTCTAAAATAGTTAGCTTTACAAAAAGTTTGTATATGACATAAATTGTGTGTCTTAACAACATCTACACTTTTGTGTAGTGAGTTTTTGTTATCTCTTATGTTTACCAGTTATGCAAGTCATTGAGAATGAAGGAGACTCCAGGGAAATTTTGGATATTCCTTTCATTTACCATATAAATATCTTTAATATATAGCATTTTAATCATAACCATTAGTTCCATTTTTTAGAAAATCTAAAAATCTTCCAAGTAAAGGGTAGTTTGGGCTGGGGGTGGGATTTTCCTGAAAAGCTTGTGTCACATTCTTGGAAGATACTGAATTTAAATATCAAGTTTCATTATTTAACAAACTTTTCGTTTTCAAGTTATGTTGGTCAGATACACATAGGTCTTTTTCTAAAAATGCTTTGCTCTGGTTTCAGGGGTTCTCAAATATGTATTTCAGGTAATATCTTGGTTAGAATTTTTGGGTGGAATGCAATATCTTCTCTATCTACTATGTAGATTGCAGGTGGTATTGAAAATAAAAATGTGACATATTGTTTTGTACATCATTATGAAAATGGATTTAAAATAAATTAAAAAAACTTTGAAAGATCCTTGGATATCTATAAAGTGCAACTACCATACAAAGGTCGGTAAGCTAACCAAAGCTATGCAGCCTAAAGCTAACGAGGAACAATTACTTCTTTTATTAGGATTTTTCTACTGCACAATAATATTATCATCATTTTTTATTATTATCTATTATTATTAGTCGTCATCGGCGGCGTTGGTGGTGGTGGTGGCAGCAGACATATGTCCTGCTGTAGAAGTAACTCAGTGTGGTATTCACCTCGAAACAATTAAAAAGATGTGAAAAGGAAAAACCACAGTTTGGCTAAACTAGTGCTACACAAAGCTAAATAACCAGACAAAGTTGGATTCATCACGTTGATCGCTGAATTTAGTTACGAAATTGAAAACATAATAATTACAATATTAAAGGGAGAACCAAAAGTATGAGAATGATAGTTTTCTAGATAATCTTATTTATTTCATCCAGCTCGTTTCTGCGAAGTAATGATAGTGGGGTTGAGTTAATGAGAGCGGAGTTTTGTTCTGGGCGTCAATTTTCATCCCGAGTGGAGAACGGTTCTGGAAATTTGCCCTTGGGAGAGAAATAATCAAGCTGACGTCAGAATCCTTCCTCCTCATATACCACACAAGGGCTTTACAAGATTCAACTGGTACAAAGTTTTAACAACAACAAACGTTGTTTTGCTTGAGTTGATACAACTCTTTCATCTAGCTGTTTTCCAGGCTTCTGACGAAACGTTTAGTTAGCCGACCGAGCAAGCGGGCGAGCGAGGAAAAAGAGATGGAAACAGAAAATGGTTGGTCCTTACTCAGTGTGCTTGCAAGGTTGCTATTTCTGGAAGACAGTCAGGATTACACTTTGATGTGTACGAGTTCGACATTGCCTCGTCTTGTCACAAAAACACATACAATCCGCATTCATCTCTGAAATCAGCATCGAAGCTCTGTGCAAATTATTACTTCTTCGCTGCCACAGTGCGAAAATATTCATAAATCTTCTCAGGGGGCGGTCACAGGTGCAGCATGTGTATCCCCTCAATTCCTAAGTTTAATGAGCAAGTGACATCACTGTCGTAGTGATGGAGTCGAGCTTAATTATCCTTATCACTGAAACCTTTATTGTATTGTCTCCTATCATTATTGTTTTAGTTAAATAGCTCTGTTCTTTTAATCAGAAACAATAGCTTATTAAGTTTTCTTTGGGAAAATCATATCTAGGTTTCTCAGAATTCGTGGGTACTTTTCATTTGAAGAATGAATGAATGGTTATTAGGCAGTTCTGACCAACTTAGTTTACATCTGATAACTTGTATTGCTTTTATCGCAGCCTGTCAGAGAGAACCCAAATGTTTAATTTAGTACCTTTTTAATTTCTCCCTCACACAGGTTTCAAATCTGTAAACTTCAGCTTGAAATATAATAGTATTGCAACCAACACCAACATGATCCATTGCTCATTTTAAACAATTTAACTACAATTAGTATCGCCGGTCGTTGCGGTAACGAAAGCAAATATGCTGCATTTTTTGCGCCACTGTTTAAGTTATCGATCCCTTCCAAAGTGCAAAAGCGAGACACAAATGTAGTAACATGCCAGTTTACTCGGCTATGAACATTGCTCAGTCGGTATGAATATGTATCGCATTCCTGTCTAAGAAAAGTCTTGGGCTCGATTCCTAACTATGCATTTTTTTCTTTCTTAGTACATGGTCATAAACGTGCTGCATTGTAAATGCGTAGTTTTCCAAATATCCACCCGTAAACTGCCATTAGTTCTATAGCGTAACATACAATCATCGTTTAATTTCACCATGTCAAAGTAGTTACTCAAGATGGTGTCCCTCAGCTTCCTGCCAGGAATGTCTCTGAATTGCTAAAACATTTGTCAGCATGGATCTGTTTTGATATGAGTGCCGTATATAAATACTCGCTGTTGAAAAAACTTCACACTTCAATTATCTAAATAAGCAATTTAATGCACACAAACTCACGCTTTAAAAGTAATTTCAAAATAGTACAAAAGAGGAAACGTTTTCTAACACTTAAAACCCTATGAAGCAAATTCCGTTAATATGTAGCCTGTGCAAATATGAGTTTTGTGCTAATACCGTAACTTGTACTAAGCATTCACAGGAAACATATGGATCCGGGCAGCATTGAAGAAACATTACGGCCACCAGAAAGCCGCTGTTTACCTCGCGGTCTACCGGCTTAATCCCGTAGCTTTCACGCAAGCATGCTTCGGACACTGTATTTGTGCATGTTACACTTATTTCTACATTATTAGATTAGTTCTTTATCAATATCATAAATAATGTTAATATTGATAATGTGTACTAAATGTGGCATTATTTTTATTATAAGTTAAGTAATGAATGTTATTTCCCTAATTATTTGTATCAAGAAATGTTATGCAACGCCGTAACAAATAATTACATTAATTCTTAATTTGATATATTTTGAAGTTAATAGATAAGTAGCTTGCACATTTTAAAATCGACATTACTATTATTATTATTATTATTATTGATTTATTGGTGAATTTACTGAAAAGCCGTGCGGCTTTCTTTCAGTACATAGACATTTTCTCATTTGCAAATACATCATTGCATAATTCCAGAATTTCTTAATCCTTGGAATAAAATGTATGCTCATGATGTTTTAATATCACAAATTAATCATTAATCTCACCCATACTACAACGTTAGAATGACTGGAAGGAAAACTGCAATACTCTTTATATACCCTGCCAAGGAATAAAAAAGCTGCGCAGAACGTTGTGGGAGCAATTATTACGACTACGTCATACTCTCTTTCTCGCATACCCTCGCAGACACGCATGCGCACCGCGAGGTTTTTGTCAATGATGGGAGAGAGGGCATTGCAGACGGCAGTGAGTGATCACATAAAAATAAACAAACAAACACACACACACACACACACACACTGTTTATTGTTAAGAGTACCTATATAAATTGAGAACTATTAACAGCAATGTCAGGACCTAAGTTCTCATCTGGTAAGTCTTTTAGTCACATGCGAAAACAAGTACTTGTTCTCATCCTACATTAAGCCATGTACGCACGTATATTGTATCAAAGTAATGGCAAACTCTCCCTCCATCCCTACCTTTCTTACCATCTCCGAACACGGCCGGCTAGATCGGGAAGAGAGGAAATAGTAGAAGGTTTGAGCTGTGCGAACGAAAAAATGGTAGCATTTTTAATTACCTAGCTATAACAGCCAGTGAGTTAAAGCTTCCTAAAATGTGGCAGCATAGAGTAGCACGGAGAGGGATAAGCAGTTGCTTAACAATATCCATAAGCCACTACTCCCTCTTTCCAACTACTACGAACCTGACGTAGATTAGACTCATATTCGGATCCCTGTTCACGCGGTTTTAGCAACCATATGAATGCCTGTTTACAGAGACTTCCATTAGAATTATAAGTAATTTTATTTGTCATGCATTATTATTATTATTGTTATTATATATGCTTATTATGACGATTACAATATGTTATTCATCAATGTCATTATTTATATTATTAACAATTTAGATATTATATCACATCATCATAATCATCACCATCATCAGAAGTAGCCGCATAATTCCCATTAGCATTATTGAATATTCGAGATTGGCTCTCTGTTGGATGCTGAAATTATACTATAACACAATATAATCAGAGGAAGGCAAGATAAGCTTTTCAGTAAGTTTACCAACACCTATTACTGTGTTGCACGTCTTTCAACCTGTTGGTTACATGTGTCACTAGGCTGTGACATATTTCGGCGTCGCCTTACACTCTCCCATACCTCCATGCCCTGGTTCGAAAGAGCGCCTGTTTTTTACTTTCTCCATACGCACTATGTACATAGTGTATAGAGAAAGTATTGCACTCCACCAAAAATTCGATACTGAGATTTCACCGGAAATATATGTTTTAGGGTCCCCAATATCTAAAAAAAGCATTTTCACAAAAAGGTCCGTGTGTGTGTGTGTGTCCGTGTGTCTGTGAACACGATAACTCAAAAACGAAAAGTCGGTAAAATACCAGACTTGGTATTTAAGTTTAGTATCTTCCAGGGATGCGACACGAAGATTTTGAGAAAAATCCCCCCACCCCCAACTACCCTTTACATGGAACTTTTTTTCGATAATTTTGATTTTCTCAAAAATGGCTAACGATTTTGATTAAAATTTCGGATATTAAACATATTTACCTGACAAATGAAATGTATATCTTGAATTTTCTGGGAATAGCCTCTGAAGAGTAGTTTATTCTGGATGAATTTTACTAAATTTTGAATGACTGCTAAACCGTAACAGATGGACAAAAACTTACTACACAAAAAATGTAGAGCATTTTAAAACACACAATTTATGTTATATACATTTTTTTTCGTGGAGTTCGTCGTTTTTGTGACATTCCTTATTTTTGGTTTCTGCTATGAAAAACGTATACTTTTCTCATACAGGAACTTGTCAACTCCTATCCATATAAACAAAGGAACTTCATTGACTAAGCAACCAGCTTTTGACTATCACTTTAACCTACGGTTGTCCCTTATTTCGCTTCTACTTACAAGGAAGCGAGTAATAAGACTATTTCTGCTATTTTTTTCTGATTAGCATAAAGTAAATAGAAGTATAAGCTTTTTAAGAATTATTTGTTGCAGGGATATGGAGAAACTCCCATACTCGAAACGCTATGTCCCATATATTCTCGATCAAATTTAAATCGGGTGATTTAGCAGGCCAAGGAAATCGTGTCTTCATATGAATTCGTTCAATATTTTGGTTACAGACTAGGATAAAAAAAATCTGATGTGTACCATTCACATGACTTTCTCCATATCCCTGCAACAAATAATTCTTAAAAAGCTTATACTTCTATTTACTTTATGCTAATCAGAAAAAAATTAGCAGAAATAGTCTTATTACTCGCTTCCTTGTAAGTAGAAGCGAAATAAGGGACAATCGTAGGTTAAAGTGATAGTCAAAAGCTGGTTGCTATGTCAATGAAGTTCCTTTGTTTATATGGATAGGAGTTGACAAGTTCCTGTATGAGAAAAGTATACGTTTTTCATAGCAGAAACCAAAAATAAGGAATGTCACAAAAACGACGAACTCCACGAAAAAAAATGTATATAACATAAATTGTGTGTTTTAAAATGCTCTACATTTTTTGTGTAGTAAGTTTTTGTCCATCTGTTACGGTTTAGCAGTCATTCAAAATTTAGTAAAATTCATCCAGAATAAACTACTCTTCAGAGGCTATTCCCAGAAAATTCAAGATATACATTTCATTTGTCAGGTAAATGGTAAATATGTTTAATATCCGAAATTTTAATCAAAATCGTTAGCCATTTTTGAGAAAATCAAAATTTTCGAAAAAAGTTCCATGTCGCATCCCTAGAAGATACTAAACTTAAATACCAAGTTTGGTATTTTACCGACTTTTCGTTTTTGAGTTATCGTGTTCACAGACACACGGACACACACACACACACACACACACACACACCGACATTTTTGTGAAAATGCTTTTTTTGGATATTGGGGACCCTAAAACATATATTTCCGGTGAAATCTCGGTATCGAATTTTTGGTGGAGTGCAATACTTTCTCTATACACTATGTACATAGTGCGTATGGAGAAAGTAAAAAATTACCTAATTTAAAGCAGTTTCAGACAGGCGCTTATAGTTGATAAATTGATTTGGATAAAATAATTTAACGTAACACACAATTAGTAACACACATTAGGTAAAGAAATTCGTGTGACAGTCACAAAAATAAAATTTAAATTTTTATAATTTTAAGCGATATTAGATAGAGAAATTCGAGTTATGTTATGAAAAATCCTGTTAACTTCAGTCTCTAATAGAACAATAAGAGACAAGGGAAAATCAACAAGATATAGTAGTATACTATACAAGTGATTAAATTCAGAAATGCATTAACGCATGACTTGCAAAATGCATTTGGGCTCTTTCAGTGGGAAGCTGCATGCTGCTAGGCTATATTATGTACATCAAACGATGCGAGATACAGTTTGGGGAGAAAAGCGTCTGGTTTTGATTTTCGCGAAGTTTGCCTGTAGGAATGGTACCACAATAACAGGCTGTGTGCGGCGGATACTGCCAGATATCATCTCTCGCTCTGCCTTAACTCGCCGGAAATATCGAATTAGCAGGAGCCTTTGACCGCGATAAAGACAACACTGTTTCCATTTGTGGATGTGCAGGCAATCGACATCTGACTTCAATCACGGCAATCAACCAAACTTGCTAAAGTAACAAATCATCTTGTTAGGACAGTAAAGCGTGTAAATTACTCCCGGCAGGAAAACTAAAGCCGAAGCAGCATGCAAGTAACTTTGACAAAATATGAGCCGCTTTGGACAAAATGTGAAAATTTTAAAACTTATTATTACATTCTTTACATACAAAATACACTTACTTATTTGACATTATAAGTGATGCGAGCGAGTTCCTTTCAGTCAACGCACTGTTTCAATTACCAAACCAGATTCGAACTTATGCGATAGTTTTAAAGCATGGTGCTTAAAACTAATTCTTTACTCCTGCTATTCTCACTGCTATACTTCTAAAAGCTCTGCGTCGATTGGTCTAGAACTTGAAGCCATTTTTATAAACAACTAGTTGAAATACCCAGTCTTGCCTGTGGTTTGACGGTTCATCCTTACATTTGGCTTTAGGTTTGCCCTTGTCTAAAAACCCTGCTCTTCTTTGAACACCGTTAAAAATATTATACAACACACTTAAACAAAAAGGTAGTTAATACGTTTCTGCTTGGTAATGGGTGGGCGGAGGAGTAGGGGTGGTTGCTGCTGCGTAGTTCAACTGTTTTCTTGTTTGTACATATATACATAGGTATTCTGTTATCAGAAATCCGTAAAATAATAAGGATGTTTGCAGCGTTAGTGAACAAAATGCAAAATACTACTGTGTCAAGAAAGTTCCGGGAACTTGCCAATAAAACACAAAACATGAATTATTCATCCAATTTTATTTTATAGCCTTCAAAGTAGGCCCCTTCTAAAAGTATACATTTATGCCAACGAATAACCCAATCATCAAAACATTTTTTGTAGGAATTGAAGTCAATTGTCGCCACAAATTTTCCTTTATGTCTTCTATCGACTGAAAACGGGTGCCTCGAAGTGATAACTTGAGTTTTGGAAAGAGAAAGAAATATAAGCAGGAGCCAGATCAGGTGAATATGGTGGTTGTTCCATGAAATTTGTTGAGTTTTTGGCCAGAAATTCGTTCACAATAATAGTCTTGTGAGCTGGTGCGATATCGTGGTGCAGAATCCATGAGCTGTCGTTCTACAAATCTGGCCTTTTTCGCCGTATTTGTTCTCTCAAACGCCGCATAGCGCTCAGATAACAGTCTTATTTACCATATGACCTTCTGGCAAGAACTCTGAGTGCACGACACCGCGATAATGAAACAAACTGCCAATAAGACCTTCAGTTTTAATTGAGTTTGACGTGCCCTTACAGGTTTCGGTTCAGTTGGAAGGCGCCATTCGGAAGCTTGTTGACTGGTTTGAGTGTCAAACTCGTAAACCCGCGTCTCATCACCTCGTATAATAGGTTTCATGAATTTGGAGTCGGAACTGGCTCGTTCTAGCATGTCTTCAGCAATCCTTACACGATTGAGTTTTCGTAGAAAATTCAAGTCTTTCGGAACTAACCGAGCTGCAACGCGTGTCATTCCCAAACAATAGTTTAAAACGGTACGAATCGATTCGTTAGACACAGAAAGTTCAGCGGCAATCTCTCTCAGCCCAAAATGACGATTTTCAGACACCATTTTCTTCACTTTAGCGATGTTCAGTTCAGTTGAAACCGTTGATGGCCGACCATAGCGAGGCAAATCTTCCACCACATTTCGACCACTTTTGAATGCACTGTACCACTCATATGCACGTGTTTTTGATAAAACCGATTCACCGTAAGCCATCTGTAACATTTTCAGCGATTCGGCACACGAAATACCATTTGCAATGCAAAATTTGAGACAGATTCTTTGTTCAATATTTGTATCCATCGTAAAATCGCAAATCACCTTTGAGATGAACTAATAAAAAAGCGTACTGTAAACAAACTAGAGACAGAAGAAGATCAAACTCCGCGTGGGTATAGAGGAAAGTTGTACCAACTTAGCGACAACAATAATTTCGAATCCCCTTTTGAACAGGATTTTTAAATGATCAATTCCCGGTACTTTTTTGACAGAATGTATATAATCTCTCACTGGTATTCCATCATATTATTTATGATTATTGCCTTTTCTTTATAAGCGGCACTTTTGAGTTGTTTCAGCATAACAGCGTGGAGCTCGACTGGCTGGAGATTGGAGCTGATTGTATTTACTTTAGCTGTAGATGTGATTGTATGATGTGGTATAGGAATTTCAGTAGAATTCATAGTTATGTCTTTTTACCTCGGGAGCAGGGTTATATAGATGTTGCGGAAGTAGAAGATCCAATTGCGTATATTTTCTGTAGTGAAGCAGTAGGGTTAAGTTTGGCATCCATCGTTGTAGCATCAAAATATGTAGACACAAAATAATTCGTAGCCCGAGTAGAGTTCAGCCCAGGTACTAATACGCAAACACAATATGTATCTTTTAAAACAGGTGAACTATGTAAAAACATGTATATACGTGTAAAAAGACTTGCAACGTGATATTAAACTCTTACGAAACTCAATTTTAATGTGGTGTTGTTTATAAACTCACTTTTTCCTGTTGTATTATTTTATATATACATAACAAATAATCATATGAAAATAAATAATATGATGGAGTAATAGTAGTGGCATTTAATATAATGCAGTTATGAAATTAATTCTTCAACCTTGCTGTTATCGTTTTTGCATAATAGCTGCTGCAATTATTTGACCCAGAAAATGAAGGGGCTATCAGTGGAAAGGCAAATTCAAAATATTTTCCGATATTGGCACAACTGTAGGCACAATGTTATTGTGACTATGCCTTGCCGGCCCGTAATCGCCGCACGTGTATGGGCAGCTTGCTTCAAACGTATAGCAATAATTGTTGAACCTGCATGTTCTGCTTCTTTCGTTGTTCTACTGCCATTTCCGCAGGGTTTCGAACAATTAACACGTTACCTCAAAGTCATTGGAATGCGACAGCTGGGCGCAATGGACATGTGCGAGAATAATAGCTATTTCTGGAAATTCCTGTTGACGTCATCGACAGCAAGAGCCAGGCGAGTCAGTTTCGACTATCAAAGCTAAGAAACGAAATAACGGCTGTGAATTGCGTGATGACAAAGACGGACATATGGAATAAAATTGACGAAGAATTGGCCGGCGTACAGAAAACCATGGATAAGCTGTGATGAAGGAATTTGATCAATGCGTTAGCGCCCTGAACGAAGTCGGGGAAGTCCTGGATGAAAGAGTCGACGGCACGCTAAGGAACTGATCATGATAGAAAAGACGTTCGACGGAAAGCTGGAAAACTTGAAAACAGAATGCGAAACAACATCTGCACACCTCAAGCCACTCAAGTTCGACGGATCATCCACCTTCGAAGTCTTACGCCGTTAGTTCGCCATGGTCGCCACCCGCAACCGGTGGCAGGCAGAATAGGAAGCCGCACAGGTGATATCCCTTCAGGGACGAGCGGCAGAATTTAAATCGATCCCGTCGTCGGCGATGTCAGAGAGAACTGGGAGGCCCTCAAGGACCTCAGTAGCTGTCGCTTGGCTGCAACTTACCGCAGCTAGAGGAGATGATGCAAGACCATTGCGATTGAACAGCTGACAAAGTACTGGTGAATCTATTACCTAGTTTCGTAATATTATCCAATTTCCTTTCAAAAAAAATATTGAAGATCGTGAAAAAAACTCTCCTTTTGAATGTCCTAGGAAGCTGCCTACTTCTTCGTCGAGGGGGTACGCGACGCCCAAATACAATAGTGCCCGATGCTATAAGACAAACCACCAGGCGTTAACGGCAGCACTGAGAATGGAGACAAAATAATACTCGCACCCATCTAGAAGACCAAGAGTAATCGCTACGACAGACAGAAAGAGAGAACCCAGAGACGACAACAACGACCTTCCTGCGGGTATGCTGGGGGTAGTGAGCCAGGACTCCTAGCAACAGAATGTCCACAACCAACAAAGCTGAGCAGCAGGCAGGAAACAATGGAGGGGCACGTCGGGACTTTATTGCGGACGCCTCGAGCGATACTACGAGCCTTGGGCAGATGATGGATACCAGCCACATCGAATGCAGCTGGATACAAGGAAAGCTGTGCCGGATATTAGTAGTATTAATAAACAAAGGAGCAGCCTCACGGCAATTACAACTGACGAGGCGAAGAGCTAGAAGACATAAACACCCAGTCGACCCTACGAACTAATGACGGCGTCGGGCGACACCTTACCTGCGGGAAATGAGCCCTTGCTGGAGTTGACACTTCGACTGAGCCTAGGAGTGTTCGTTACGAAGGTGATAGAGGATGTAATGGGACTGGATGCTTCAGAAGCCACGACGTCGCCCGGAGAATCTTCCGAGTCGGCCGAGTTGAAATGTTGCTGCGGAGCCTCCATGAACCTGCAGGGTGATCCTGAGGGTCGATGCAGTTGTGTCCGCAAGAAGTGAGGTGGTGGTGAAGGCGCAGCTGAAGGACCAAAGGTCAAGGAACCTACTATTGGAAGACACCTCTGAACGCATGAGCTGCCCGGACGTTGCTGCCTTGTCGGGAGTAAGTGTCCTTGGGACTGTTAAATTCAATGGGCGTCGATCAGACATCCACGTCGGGACGGAGTAAGGCAAGTGCGAGCTAACAGCGAGTGTATCGCCGTGTGACGAATTCGACCAGCCAGCACTGTCGCAGGATTTGGGGTCCCGGCTGACATGCTGGAGGACATAAGAGCTAGGGGAATCGTTGAAAAGTCCGACAACCCTTGGTGCTTCTCTGTGAGCTACGCTTCTGTGAGAACTACAGGAAACAAATGCCATCGTTAAAAAGGGCCGTTTCTCCTTACCCTGGATTGATGACATCCTTGAAAAACTTGCTGGTGCCCAATGGTTCTGGACTTTGGATTTGAGATCAGGATGACCAAGTGGCCCTAGATAACAGCATTCTCCAGTAGACATAGCCTTTGGCATTTTACGGTTATGCCCTTTGACCTCTGCAATGCGTCAGCCACCTTCTATCGCCCCATGGAATCACTGATGAGAGGATTGACTTATGACAACTGCCTATTCTATAGGGATGATATGTCATGACAGACGATGGATGAATGAAATGTTGATTAAATAAGTCCGTGGTCACTAGAGCTTAAGAGTTATTCGACATTCGTCTTCTCAGAATGAAGGAAAATCCTGGGAAAAACTTATCCGAGTAACTCAACCTAACCGAGATTCAGACTCTTGAATGTGAGGCAGTCAAGCTACCACTAACTGCAGAGGCGGGCCTTCTTAAGTACGAATAGTATTGTGACGAAAGAGAAGTGGCACCTTAAAATAAAACTAAGTGGAGAAAATCAGGACAAATCCGTAAGTTACAATGTTTTCTTTTCTTTTTTACAAATCGATTAGGCGATTAACTGTAATGTCTAGTATGGATATATGGCATTCGGTAAAACTTTTCGAAACAGCAGGGAATGAAGCCGAGGATGACCGCTAATAAGACAATGCACTTATCTACCTCGGAACAAAGGAATGAAATGTATACAGATCCTTTGTGAGGTGATGCACAAGTTACATCAAGGAGAGGGAATGGTGGGGAAGGAAGATGGTCAAGAAGCCCACATTTTGTTCATATGAAATTAGTTAAAACTATCTTACTTTTCTCCTCCGTGCATTTAAACTTTTCTGACTGACCATTAAATGTAAGCATACTCGCAATTAAATGCTCGAAATTGGGCATTCATTGAAACATTACAATAGTGATATATTGAAAGCATCATTTGTAGAGTTTTGCAATGAATTGGTTTAACACATAATTACAATTATTATGTTTTCTCTCAGAAGTAAAAACGATAGTTTAAAAAAAAAAAACTGATGAAGTTACAAATTTTTCGAGCGTGTAAAACGTTTTTTTACCCTGAAGAGCGTCGTGGCCGACATTGTTAGATATGAGTCGTCATTTAAATTGAAATTACGCATTATTCATTTTAAATAATGTAATTTAATTTTAGGTAATGAAAATAAACAAAATAATTGTTTACTTCTTTATATTTCTAAAATCCTGGAAAAGGATATTAAAATCAGCGTAGCTGATTATTTCCAAGAAATATTTTATCCTGCAATCTGATTTAAAAAATATTGAAAATCCAACAACTTTACTGTTTTATTAATTACATCTACAGAATTGTAATAAAGTCCAGTTGTTCTATCGTAATTATAACACCAAACGCTCTGAATGTTTAACAACTGCGGCCTACAAACATAGTAGGTAGCATTCTTGATCCAAGCATGCTTATACAGAAGCACAAGGGCTAGCAGCAGTTTAACGTTAAAAACAAATTGCAAACGTTATCAAAAAAGAATGTGTGTAACAAAAAAGTTGTGTCGTCTATAATGAGGTCACCTTTACAACCAACCTACTGTTAGCTGTAAATTATGCGCAGTAGTAATCATACCTATAAGTTTCATTCAAAATGTTACTGTTAATTTTAATTCAAATTAAATTATGCTGCCTACTTTTTATTATAGTTTTATCATTGGTTGGCAAGTTAATTCGTTATTAAAACATGTACGTTTGGACTTAAGATTTATTTGAGGGTAGTGCTAGAATGCATACATTATAGTTTCTTGCTGTAAATATTTGTTAGAAGTAAATAAATTAACAATAATAACAAGCAGATGCTTTTTATATATTAACATCGCAACTCATGTGGGTGAAAAGGACGGTACTCAATTTGAGAACGGTTTAAAAGAGAACTATGGAAAGAGAATAGAGAATGGTAGTAATTTGTATATCAATACTAGGATATTGAATATAAAGTTAGTGATCAGAACACAAATAACGACTACATTTATCTATTAGGAACCATTCGGGATTTAAAATGTTTTGAATTTGGACCTTCAGAGCTGCCAGTTTTATCGTTTTCATTTTATATCACAAAGGGCACTGCTTCTCTCTCCTTTGATAGTTAAGCCATGTGTTATCCCGTATCTCGTTTCTAATTTCGGTCCTGTGTTTGTTAGTGAAATTCCACTGGAAAGTCCTAACTGCATGTTTAGTTTTCATAATCATTATTTTACCTGGTTAGAAGCCCGAGAAGATTTTGAATTAACACGTCGCCAGGAAAGCTTCAGTTCTTATTTCATTAATACCTATTTTATATTTTTCATTTGTGTATTTCATTTTTATTTATGTAGTAATCGTGAGTACAACTTAATAACCAAATTATCCCAAGATAAATTCCGGGAGTCTAATTATACCCATTATTAGCGATTTAACAATGATGCGCCCTTTATACTTCTAGAACTTGAAGTTCAAGAAAGGAATTATGCTATGTGCAAAACCCGTTTCAGCTGCGTTTCGCAAACTAGAGATCCTTGTTTCCAATCAACTAGACCTAACAAATAGTGGAATTGCACATTTAACAGGACTTTCATTGGTTGTATTAATTTCCAGTTATCGGAGCGATTGTAATGCTACTCATTTTGCAAATCTTCTGTGTTTGACAACTTTTATGGCAGTGTACGCGGACTAACAAATATATTCCAAGTGGCAGTTTCTGCATGCGCGGTGCCGCACAGAACATTTCAGACATTCTTCTGACAGCGACGCAAAGCTTTAAGCCAAGAAGATACAACAAAAGTTTTATTAACTCACCTTGCACTAGAGCCGTAAGGATAAGGTAAGGCAGCTTGCTCTACAGTTCACAAAGAGACCGCCTTCTCAACCGTACTGCAGAAACCCCTTCTGCAGGAAGTATTCTGTCCGTTATGTAAACCATCTTAGCAATGGAACTTCGTTATTTCCAAATATTAAATATCTGGGCTCCAAAATCAGCCGGCACTTCCAGCTGTTCGAGTCCTGTCCTCTATTAATTTTTGTCCTGAGATTTCTGGGAGTATGCTTTAATCCCGGGAGTATGCTTTAATCCCATTTCATTTCGCAAACTTACAAAGAAGATGTTGCAAGTCCCACACGTTAAAAACATGTTTGGGACGACGATGTATAAAATTAATTTAGTAATCATTCCGTGAATGGAAATTACCAACAATAATTCGAATAAAATCCTTGGTGAGTATACAGTTCTGCAATTTGTTTCGTTCCGTTGATTAGATGTAGGTGTAGCGTGCGAAGCGCAGGTGAATCCAGCATTAATAATGGAATTATTGTAAGAGTCCATAGCAAAAAGTGTGCTTTGCTCTGATTTCACGTTGGAGAAACAAACATTACATAGAGAATGTCCGCAGAACATAGGCTTTCTTGAGTGCATGGCAGTCATGCAAAACCTGAACGATCATTATTGATTTTATGCTTCCTTTTCTCTGCTAATGGGTAGATGATATTGAGCGATGAATTAAATGCGTGAAGAGTCATTAAGACTAAAAAAGTATCCAATATTCATCCGTCTTGAGGGCGAGAGAGACCTCAAGTGAATTTGAATTCGGGTGCCTTTGAACATGAAACAAACTGTCTACCCTAACACCAGATGGGCTGCTGCTATTTGTTTTCATGAAAAATCATAACTGAAGGTGTTGTGATTGATCATGTTATCATGCAAAGTAACGTAATGTGAGCCTCGAAATTTATCTTGAAAAAAAAAATTGTGCTCAAATTGCATTTATTTTGAGTACTCCAAGAATAAAATTCTATATTGACATATCCATAAAATGCACATACAAAATGTTAAGGATTATAAATAGTAGTCGTAGAATAATGAACTTCTAATCCAGCTAATAGTCCATATAGAGAAGGTATTGCACTTCACTCAAAAATTCGATACCGAGATTTCACCAGAAATATATGTTTTAGGGTCCCCTTTATCTAAAAAAAAACATTTTCACAAAAAGGTCCGTGCGTGCGTGTGTGTGTGTGTGTGTGTGTATGTGTTAGTATGTAATGTAATTATTTTGTAAAAGATTGAGTGAATTTTCTTATGTGGTATTGGTGGTTATATTATTCAGTTTGTAACTTGCGGAGAGTTTGGAAGATATTTGCATGTAACTTGCGAATCTAGAAACCCTGACAACTTCTTGTGTTGCGCTTACGAATGCATTGAGAATGGTCTTCCCTCGCGCTTGTGTTTATGCTACATTGCGTCTAAACTTGCATTTCATTGTGAACGTAGCATAAATGTGATTGCAATTGATGTGGGTCCCTTTTTGACTGTTGCACAATGCAGTTTATCGTGGTCGACCACCTGCCCTCCTTAGGACAGCAGTGCCTGTGATTTGGAAGGTCCCTCCCACGGTATGTGAAATAATGCTGTGAGCAATATCAAACCATAGGCAACATAAGAGAAATAGTACAAAGATGTTTGTTCATGTAAAACCAGAAGAAAAATGCTCATGGAAACTTATTCTCATAAGAGATATATCATTATAATTCATTAATGTATTGTGATGGAAAGCTTCAATTTGACCTACTAGTTTGGAGACGGAAAAACATGAAATTCCAGATAGTATGAAACAAAACCATTTACGCAGCAGCAACGTGTAGATGCTGGGAAACCGACAACGAGCACTTACTAGTGCTTCACCAGCAAACATTTACTGCTTTTATAAGCAGTGAAAATCTGAGCCACACTATTACCCGATGAGACTGCATAGTATTTCAACTGTAACAATATGAATACCAGCGGCAGGCTCAAGCACATACTGCGCAGAGTTGACCGGGTTCAATTTTCTTGCAGTAAATTAAACCGCTACCCTGGCCTCTTGATCACAATGTGCTAAGTTTAAGTTGTGTTTCGTTGCATTTTTCAATCTATTGATTTTCTACTTTGAATTAGTACGAGGTGGGTTCAATATGTACCCGGTTTAATAATAGATAGTGTTGCTAAGACAAATTGATGTTACCACCGTACACTGCCATTTGTTACATGTCAGCAAAACAAAGTTGTTACTGATTCATAGATTAGCTTGGATTTTATAGCATTTCAGTTCATATTCAACGGATTTTCGCTAAATGGAAAAACTACAGTAATGCTCACTAATTGACTTTTTAGTTTTGAATAAGAAAACATGCGATATAAAAGGAACATTGGATGTTGTTTATGGGTAGCTTTCAACGACAACAGTGAAAACAGATATTTAACGACTTTAAAACGTGATGGAGTATTCTTTTTTGACGAGGAGAGCCCAGGAAGATCGGCAGATGTGCTTACCCAGAAACTCATTGAAACAATCCACGAAGATTCTTGCTGATCGTTGAAAAAAGGTTACGAAGCGGCAAAGGTGTGTCGTTGGAAACGGCAATTCATATATTTTGTATAATGGTTGAAGATAAAAACATTGCCGGTCCGATGGGTGTCACAATTGCTCATTGTAGACAAGAAGCTGTGTTTGGATCTATTTAAACGAAATCCGAGGGATTTTTGGCATTGATTGTCACTGTCAATGAGACCTGGATCCATAATTATTCTTCGGGAACAAAGCAATAATGGGGCTGCTTGATGAATCTACTCCATAGAAGCAAAGGCGGTCCCATCGGACGGAAAAGCAATGGTAACAATTTTTGGAGGTGCGAAGGGTGTCTACTCATTGACTTCTTAGAACAAGGAAAAAATATTGTTGAGAAATACCACAGTGAGTTATTGGCCTGATTCGACAAGGTTGAAGGAGACAGGGTCCCATTTACAGAGAAGAAAGTGACGTTTCACCAATGCACCGGCACATTCATTCGAAATTTGCATGAATTGGTTGTGAATTGCTCGACCTGACTCCCTTGGATTTCTTCTTGTTCCCAAGCATGAAGAAATGGCCCGTGGTAATAACATTTAAGATTGAACGAGGTCTTCTTCGAGACAGAGGCGTATTTTGCAGAGCTTGACAATTCCTATTTTTAGAGGGGTTAAAAATGACGGAACGTTGGGAGAACTATATATCCCTAACAGAGGACTCTGTTGAGAAATAAATTGTGTTTGATAAATGGCGCCTAAAGATTAAAATCGTACAAATCTCATAAAAAATCATAAAGCTAATAAAACTAGAATCCGTAAAATTGCAAACTGTTTCTTCTTTCGGCAATTTAAAACGAACTTTTTTGTCCAAAATGCTACAGATTTTTGAAAGCGGGGACAAAAATCTCCTGGAATTATTAACTATATTTTGAAACATAACGACATGAAAAAGACAAAAAGTGTTTCCATTTACAAGGAAAAAACAAATATATGAGGTTCAAAGCATGCACTTCTATATTATCCATGAATGGAGTGCAAATATAGTTTAGATTTTAAGTACTGCGCAGATGCCGATACGAATCCCGAATTATGGTCGTTATTAATAACTCATACGAGCCATTAAAAAAAAAAAGGATATTCAATAATAGCCGCAGAAATGCCTTTCTGATATCTTGGTATATGTAACAACTTCTTTCAATCCATCGCACACTAAGGAAAGAAGATAAGCACTGGAAAGAATGGATTTGGATTGGAGACCCCGGTATAGTAGAGGAAGATCAAGAAACACATGAAAGGGATATTGAAGAAATTGCTAAAGAAGGTAAAAGTGCAATGAAGTAAAGAAGTTGGCAGAAATGGTGCCCAATGGTAATACTTTGTGAATGCCCTATGCGCCTCAAAAGGAGATACGGTGATTGGTTGATTGATTTATCTTTCGATCCACAGAGTACACTTCTAAATCGCTGAAGAAATGAGGATGAACTAAAACTAAGTTTACTTTGTTCTTATTTTTACTGCCTATATTATTATCATTATTATTATTATTATTATTATTATTATTAATAGATTTCTTGCCCAGTATTATTCGGAAATATTCTGTAAGAGATTGAAAATGAGGATCGGGGTGGTTTTTAAACTCAATTGTCACACGTTTCCAAAGGTTTATTCAGATTGCTAAAATTGTGCAAATGTGTACTTATGAGGGAAAAAATATCAAGAGAAGTAGTTTATTTAAGTTTTAAAGTATTCTATAGTTCCCGCTATCCTATAAATTAAGTGCACACATATGGTAGAGGAAGCTTTTGAGATTTTAAAGTGTATAAGTATTGTCTAGAAAATAAAAGTATGTTATTTGATTGCTATAGGAGTTGATCATATTGAACTGAAGATAAGGGTGTGGCGTAGCTTATCATTTTTTTTCTAAATCCTAAACCTCAGCGTATGTCTTAATTAAACCATACCAAAAATACCTTTTGATAAGCAAGATAACAAATGGTGGAATAAGATAGAAGTTAACTGATAGAAACAGATATGACCTCCCCCCACCCCGAAATAATTAGCCATTTATCCGTCTAACACAACATTAAACTATAGCTAAAATGATGATAATAATTAATAACAATATTTGAAATAACAATATGGTTTGTAAGCAGTATCCCGCATTTATTATGGTTAAATGGTCATCTTAGTTAAACTCATTATAGCGAAAGCTATTTTTTCTAATAAACGCGGTAAGGTGTTCGAAAACAATAATAAACAATTTGCGCAAGTTTCCAGAAGAAGAGAGTTTTTCCTCCATAAAGTTGAATGTACGCAGTTTGCATGTAGTCACATTATTTCCGCTGGAGGAAGTATTAAATGCTTAAACATAGGGTGGGGCAACAGGTGGCATATATACCGATCCAAACAGACTACAGGGCCGCCTCTTTCTTTACATTACCTAAGCTTTTGGACATCTGTTGAATTGTTATTTCACTGTTTGGCTGTGAAGGGCATCCAATACCCTTATATGTTGGCCAATGGCATCGACGGAACGCCATGTTAGTCATTTGGATTGCCTTTAAGGGAAAAGAAGCAAAAACATCAACCTGGTACATGCTTAAACCCAGTAGTGAAAAACTCAAATTGGGGTTTCAACCCTAAAACGTAATCGAGAGGTCACGGCGGACCGTCGATCAATAAGAGTATAAGGTATTACAGGGGTCAAGCAAATTGTGCTTTATTAGAAGCTTCGAGTGACTCTAAAAACGTTTTTCTCTAACTTCTAATAATTTTTACAAATATTAATTAAAAGTTTAACGTCCTTTAATCGGATATGTCACATTCCTTCACCGTAATCTGCGAACTGATATCCACGAGCACGTCTCTCCTACGACTCCAAGTTCTTTGCTCAGCTTCCTCGAGCATATAGTTAGTTAATTCTACACACTTCCTACCCATTCTGGCGCTGAGCCTCGACTGCACATGATATTGTCTTACCTTTAGGACACATAGTGAGGTACTTGTTTCTCTTCCACATGAATGAATGAACTAGTGTTCGTTTTGGCGCTTCGCATATGAGCATCGCTTTAATTTGTATTCTTAAGAGTAATTATACACCTATATATTGATTGTTAACAAAAACGATGTCTCCCATTCGAAGACTTTCTCTACCTGTTCTGCAAATAAACTATTCCTAAAAAATCTGATGCGTTCCAATCACATAGCTTTCTCTAGCTGTTCCAAAGACAAACTAATCTAACAAATATTATTCTTTTATCTACATCGGACTAATCAAAATAAATATTAGCATAATTGGCTTAATACTTGCTTCCTTTTAAGTAGAAGCGATAGTCAAATCCCTTAAAAGCTCGTCGCTATGTGAAATGGCTAAGGTTAGTTTTGCATTGAATGGTCACGTTTGAGAAAAGTATTTTAAAGCTAAATCCAATAACAGAAATATTTCAGAAACGGTCAGTTCTTTATAAAAAAAAATTATGACAAAGTATTCGCTTTAACATTTTTCTCCATTTTTGTGTGTTAAGTTTTTGTCTGTCTATTACGGTTTACCAGTTATGCAAAATTCAGCAAAATTAATTCTGTATTAAATGGTCTTCAGAGGCTATTCCCAGAAAATTTCAAGATATACATATTATTTGTGATGTAAATATTTTAAATATACGAAATTTTAATCAAAATCGATAGATCTATTTTTGAGAAAATCAAAATTTTCGAAATTTTTTCCATGTAAAGGGTAATTGGGGGTGGGGGAATTTTCTGGAAAAGCTTCGTGTTGCATCCTTGGGAGATACTAAACTTAAATACCTCATTTGGTGTTTAACGGACTTTTCTTTTCTGAGCTATGCTGTCAACAGACGCGCGCGCGCGGACCTTTATCTAAAAAAACTTTTTTCGGACTCAGGGGACCTCGAAACATATTTCCGGTGAAATATCCACGTTCAACTTATAGGTAGTATACAATACTTTCTCCATCCACTATGTATACTGTACATACGGGCTAGAGAAAGTAAAACTATTATTCTATCTACTTCAAGCTAATCGAGATAAACATTAGTAAAAACAGTGTTATTACTCCTTTATGAGTAGAATAGAAACAAGGGAATACACTAGGCAAAAGCGACAATCAAATCTTTTAAAACCTGCCGCTAAGTGATGACCTAGAAATTCCTTTGTATTACTTTCTCTATACGTACTATGTCCATCGTTTATAGAGAATGTATTGCACTCCACCAAAAAATTCGATACCGAGATTTCACCGGAAATATATGTTTTAGGGTACCCTGTATCCAAAAAAAAAAAAAAAGTATTTTCAGAAAAAGGTCCGTGTGTGTGTGTCCGTGTGTCTGTGAACACGATAACTCAAAAACGAAAAGTCGGTAAAATACCAAACTTGGTATTTAAGTTTAGTATCTTCCAGGGATGCGACACGAAGATTTTGAGAAAAATTCTCCCACCCCAAACTACCCTTTACATGGAACTTTTTTCGAAAATTTTTATTTTCTAAAAAATGGCTCTAACGATTTTGATTAAAATATCATATATTAAAGATATTTAATAAAATGATATACCTGACAAATAAAATGTATATTTTGAATTTTTTGAGAATAGCCTCTAAAGACTACTTTATTATGGATGAATTTTGCATAACTACTAAAGATGGACAAAAACTTAACACACAAAAAGTGTAGAGCACGTTAAAACACACAATTTATGTTATATACATTTTTTTTCGTGGAGTTGATCGTTTTTGAGATATTCCTTTTTCTTGGTTTCAGCTTTGAAAAACTTATACTTTTCTCATACAGGAATTTGTCAACTTCTGTCCATACAAACAAAGGAACATCAGTCACATAGCAACCAGCTTTTGGCTTTCACTTTAACCTATGGTACTCCCTTATTTCGCTTCTACTTACAATAAAGCAAGAAATAAGACTATTTCCGCTAATTTTTCTCGATTAGCATGAAATAAATAAAAGATAAGCTTATTAACAATAATTTGTTACAGAGACATAGAGAAAGTCATGTGAATGGAACACATCAGATTTTTTTGCTGTTATAATTTACCGTCCTTTAATCCGGTAACGGACGACCAATGAAGGTGAAATGCTCATACGAGCCCGGGGTCCAAGGAGCTAGAAAGTAACCCGACATTTGTCTTCTCAGGTTAACCGAAAACGCCATAAAAACCGTATCCGGGTAATCGTTATTCTAACTCGAGAACTGATGAATATGAGGCAGAAGTGCTACCACTACACTACAGAGGCACGCCTTCAGTTCTCCTTATATAGTCAGTAGGGGTTTGGGGGACGGGTAGATTTCCCATTTGAGAAAGTACTTGAAAATGTAAATCAATAACAAGGGATATCTTGGAAACGGTTATTCTCCTAAAAAGCAAGGACAAAACTAAAACAAAAAATAAATGTATATCAGGAACTGTGTTTTAAGGAGATTTTTTTTTTTTTTTTTTTTTTTTAGACCAACAACTACAGTTTACCAGTAATGCTTAAGTCGTCCAAAATACAGAGGGATTCAAAGGCTATTTCCAGAAAATACATGTTATACATTTTATCTGTGATGAAAAATCTGAAACATATGGCATTTTAATCAAAATCGTTAGAGCCATTTTTCAGAAATGCGAAATTTTGTGCTCCATATAATGAGTAGTTTGGAGTGGGGAATTTTCTGAAAATCTTCATGTCTCATCCTTTGAAAATATTGAACTTCTACATCAAATTTGCTATTTAACCAACTTTTTATTTTTGAGTTTGCTATTTACACACGCACAGTCACAAAAGTATTTCTTTCCCCCCCCCTTCTTCTAAAAATGGCTTTTCCTTTTGTATTCAAGGGAACTCAATAGAAGAATAAGCTTTTGAAAGTATAGTTTGTTGTAGAATAGGTAGTGATTTTCACGTAAATGTAAGACATCTCCAATTTTTTTAATGTACTGAGGAATTTAATAGAATCGGTTCTCAATGATAAATCTGGCAGTGGTGAAAGGCATTGGGGAAGAAAAGCGATAAGCTCTATACAGTAGGAACCTTACTAAAATAATAATAAAAAAACAAAAAACACAAAGCAATTTATCATTATAGCAACAATAGAAAATCTATTAAGTATGGTTTAGACAGTTGGACAGTAAATGAAAATATGATGAAAGAAAAAGAAGTGCTGGTGACTTAAAAAAACCGCATGGGAATATCCCGCTTTTAATATTACATTAGACAAGACATGGGTGCAGATGAAACGGGTTATACACATAGAAAAGAACAGAACTCTGCAGTGGTATGAGAATGTAGAACGTATGCGGAGGAGCGAAGGCCAAATGGATTGCGCCAGGAAGAAGACAGCGTGGAAAAGCGTGAAAGTGGAAACCGCGTAAAAAGTAACGCATTTTTATTTATTTAAAAGCGAGCTCAAAATATAGTGGGCGAATACTTTCTGCAGTCATTGTAGGCAAATGAGCAGTGAAACAAACGAAGATAGATCAAAAGATCGTTTGTTGCTTAACATATTACATAAACTCAAAACAATCTATAGCAGCAATATATTCACCCAGTAGAAACATAGACACTTTATTGTGCAAAATAAAATGCCCCTCTTAAAAACTACACCCACAGGACTTTCTCAGTACACTACCATTTATTTTTATGTAACTTCCACAAATAACTCTTGAAAAAGCTTATTTTTCTATTTATTTCACCTTCGTTGAGATAACACTAATAGAAATAGTTTCATTTCACAGTTCGTCAGGTAAACAGGGGACACAGGATAACGACTTATTGTCAAATAGCTATTCCTTGGCTTTGAAATTCATTCTCGTTCCATGACAACGCGAAACAATTGAATGGTAACTGCTACAAAAGATGACAAAAACTATTAAAAATGCAAATGCATAACATGAATACCTCTTCAGCAGTTGATGCCACAAAAAGTTACTTATAACATTCTTTCCGAATGAAGAGGAATTCACGTGATATTCCCAGAAATTTTGAGGTATACATTTTATTTGGTCATTTAAATGTTTGATTATATGTCATTTTGAGCAAAATCGTTAGAACCATTTTTAAGAAAATAACGATGTAAAGGGTAGGCCGGGATGGAGAATTTTCTTGAAAATATTCGTGCACCATCCTTAGTAGACTGAAATTAAAATATCAAACTTGGTATTTAATGACATTTCATTTTTGAATTATACTGCTCACAGACACACAACTTTTTCTAAAAATTATTTTTTGATTAACGGAGCTCAAGGCACGTATTTTCGCTGAAACCTTGATTCCGAATTTTAGGATGGAATGTAATACTTCATGTACCTACTATGTGGAGGCAGAGAAAGTAAAACTGGGATCAGGATAGCAAGTGAAAATGGTAAATAATGCTAAATTGTGGATTACCTATGTATTGCTTTAAACTACTTTCGTGATGTACATTTTCTAGATCATGTGTTGTTGGTTCACATTAAGCAGCAGTTCAACTGATCCCCAAGGCCTTTTTACACCTAGTACGTACTGCTCCAAATTTCCATCGTGATAATATTCATGAAGAATATCCGTGATCATCACAATTAAGGAGAGTAAACGGTAGCAAAGAAAAAAACATCCAACTTCAAATGTTGATAATGTGCTCCCTGGCCCCAAGCTTGGTATTCCCTCAGAGAAAACTGCCATTTCCCAGAATCGAATTCGGGACCGCTCTGACAGCTGACCACCGCACCGCAGGAATGGTCTCCACATTTGTATGCCAAATCTGCAATATATGTATGTAATTCTCCCGACCCGCCCCAGTGCGTATAACCACAACATGGTTAGGCTATGCGGGTTGTATAACCACACGGCGTTCCAAGTCGCCGCCAGCTCTGTTTGGTTTGCTTATTATGCCGCGCCAAACTTCACTAAAAATTCGTTTATCTGCAATACTTGCAACTCGCACGAAAAAAAAAAAACAATAAAAAACAAAACAAAAAAACAAAGTTGTTTTGGTATCATTTTACTATCTTTAGCACTTATGTACAATTTACATAGTAGGTAGAGATATTATACCCAAAAAAATAAAAATTAAAAAAAAAGAGATTTTAGAAAGCATATGATGTGTTTCATTCACATGGCTTTCTCCAGCTGTTCCGCAAACAAACGTCTCTTACATGCTTTCTTGTAACTAGATGTCGCCCTCCGTGGTGTAATGGTTACCATGCTAACTTCATACACCCAAGGCCGCGGGTTCAAACCCGGCGGAGGACGATGGATCTTTTTTGGGCGTAAAAATTCTTAGTATGGCTTCCTTCGGAAGGGAAGTGAAGCTGTTGGTCTCGTGTCAGGTATTTACGGCACGTAAAAGAACTTCAGTCTGATAAAGAGGTATCTGAGCAAAATTAAGCGATCTTTCACGCCCAGCATAGAATGGGACGCTAAGAACCACAGCAGTTAAAGAGCGTCCATCAATAAAACTCCGTTTATCTACTTTGTGACTAGAAGGGAAATAAGGCAATGCACCAAGCTAAAGCATTAGTCAAATCCTTTAAAAGCCGGTCACTAAATTGAAATTCCATTCTCTTTGCCTGCCAGGAGTAAGCAAAAGAGAGACGAAAAGAAGATGGCTTCCCGTTTGAGAAAATCTCAAGTGGCTTAAAATTGAAACTAATAAATAACACGGAATATCTTGGACATGGTTAACTGTACTAAAAAGATGTATATGTCAATAATTGTGTATAGCAAGTTGTTTATCTCTTGCGGTTTACCAGCTATACCAAAGAATACCAGAATGAGGTTCTCATTGGATATACATTTCATTTGTCATAAAATATCTTAAACACGTGGTCTTTTTATCAAAATTTTAGAGCCATTTTTGAGATAGTCAACATTTTCTATGTAACAGGTAGTTGAGGGTTAGCGGATTCTCTTGAAAATCGTGTCGCATCCTTGAAAGATACTGAACTTAAATATCAAGTTTGCATTTAACGATTTTCCGTTTTGAGTTATGTTGTCCACATACACACACGGGCCTTTTTCTATTCTATTCTCTCTCTCTTCCTCTCTCTTCTTTCTTTCTTTATTTTTGGATTCAGAGGACCATAATATAGACATGCATTTCCGGTGAAATCTCAGTATTGAATTTTTGGATGGAATCCAACAGGTACCTTTCTATTATGGTCACTGTGCATATATGTTAGAGAAAGTAAAATGGTTCGCACGTATGTGTGTGTGTCCCGGATAGCATAACTTAAAAACGAAATGTTAAATGCCAAACTTGATATTTAAGTTCAGTATCTTCAATGATGCGACACAAAAGATTTTCAGGAAAATCCCACCACCCATAACAGCCGCTTTTAACATTTTTTTAAAATATTTTAAATTCTTTAAAAAATGGCTCTAATGATTTTGATTAAAAATCCATATATTAAAGATATTTATTTGGCAAATAAAATGTATTTGTGGGAATGACTTTTGCGTAACTGGTAAACCAAAAAAATTTAGATTTCTTTAAAACCTATATGACATAATTTGGTTTCAAATTTAACATACTTAGCTTTTCTCAAACGGAAAGTCCTCATACGTTTCACATCTCCTTTGTTTTTACTCTTGGCCATGGAAAGTGAACCGAATTTCAATGGCGCTCGCAAAGCGACAGCTTTTAAAAGATGTTACTATCGCTTTAGGCTGACGTATTCCCTTATTTTCCCTTCTACTTACAAGCAACTAAGTAATAAGACCATTTTTGATAAGTTTATCTTGATTAGTATAATGTAGATAAACGAATAATTCGTTAGCAGAATAGAGAAAGCCATGTGAATGGAACTTACGATTTTTATTTACGTAATAACAAACCGTAGGTCAGTTCACTGAGTGCATCAACTGCAACGAATTATCTAACTGCCTCTTTTTTCTTCACCTACAACTGTATCCACGCAGCGATACTGCCATGTGACAAAAAATATATAAATAAATAAACAACAAAAACAGAAAACAAATAAAAGCAAAACAAAACAAAAAAAGAGTCAAGTTCAAGCCAATGAATGGATATCTCAGAAACGTCGAATGCCATAAAAGTGTTATATTAAATAATTTTCCGCGCATTATTTGTTCAAAAGGTTTACCAGTTACAATCGGCCGGTTACAGCATCTTAGCCCGCATTCGGGAGGTCCCGGTTTCAAAACACTGGGGTTGACCAATATGACCGAAAGTTTTGTCGTGGTTTTGCTCGGTCGCTAGGCGAATGCTGGGTTGGATAATTGATCTACAAATTTTCCTATCATAACTTCCACCAATACATTTCTTCTTCACCGCCATATCAGACAACAATGTCCTGATCACCTACTCGGGGTATGCTATGATCCAGGGTTTGCTTGTTTCTCAATAGACTACTTGGCATTGGCTTGTAAGTCCTTGGGAGTGTAAGTCATAGGAGCACGAGGGTAATCCGAAAAAGAACGTTATACAAAGTTCCTTCTAAATGTAGAGGGTTTCTCAGGCAATTTCCAGAAAATTCAATATATAAATTGTATTTGTGTTGTAAATGTGTTAAATCTATGCCATTATGGTAGTAATTTTTTAAAAAATAGCAAAATATTCCATTTTAAGGGCAGTTTGGTGTTGAGATTTTCTTGAAAAATATTGGCATCGAATCTTTTAGAAGACGAATCTAAATATGAAGTTTGTCATTTATTGGAATTTGGTTTTTATCTTGTTACACATACGCGCGCGAGCGCAATTTTTTCTACAAATATTCTTTTTGGGTTCAGGGGCCTCAAAACTCGTATTTCAGGTGAGATATCCATAGGTGTGTACTTTTTGGTTGAAACTCGTTCTTCCTCTTCCTTGTGTATGTAGGTGGTAGAGAAAGTTAAACTTTTAGCAGCCAAATTAAAGTAAGGAAACGCTCATTTTAAGACATAATCTAAGTGCTCAGGTATGTTAGTTTGTTGTTGTTTTTTTAAGAGTTTTGAGTTTTTAAGTATTTTTTTAAACTTTTTGTGTGCAAATATTCCTAGAGTTAGAAGAGCATCCCTTTGTATATATTATGAAAGTCTGAGGAATATCGGATTTGAAATTTCTCTTTATTGTCGCGACATTCAATTTATGAATTCATCATTTCTCCGCCATTTAAATTATGTAAGTGCATGCAAGTCTGTTTCAAAAATAACGTAACGAAATTTGACAAAGTATTAACAACTCAAAAAAATCAGAATATTGAGCATCGTCAGAACAGAAACAGTATTATCATTCTTCATGCATTTTGCGTAGGAGAATTTTCTAAATCTAATTAATTGAGCTACTAATGTGTTTTTTTTTTTTTAATTGGTGTGCAATTGCCTTCTGCTCCAGATGTACAACTTTCATAAGAATTAAAATACAAGTTTTGGCTTCAGAATAGCCATCACCTATAATATTAGAGGTCACTTGAACAAATTGGAGATTATTGGAAAATTTTCGACAGGTTTTGTTACACGTAGACCCACAGACATATAAATTTATTTCCCCAATAATTTCTCAAGTCTATTCTCTTAAACTCTGTCGATGAACACTCATCAATTTTATCGCTGACATATTATAAACGCAATTTTTCCATAGCTTCTGAATGTAGGGTCTACGAATAACTAACACATAAATGCCTGTAAGAGAGAGGGAAGTAGGAAAATCAAGAGGCTCTACGATGAGTCCTATTCCTCAGACGAGAGCTGGTTATGAATGGTAGTGACTCACATACCGGAATAAGAACTAAATCGATATTAAAGGATGGTGTTTGCACTCAGAGCATAGAAAACACGCATTACGATATAAAGTTTGCTGCGACAGTATGGAAATATCCAACAGCCGATAATGTACATTTTATATATTCCAAACACTGAGCAGTAGTAGTAGTAGTAGCAGTAGTAGTAGTAGTAGTAGTAGTAGTAGTAGTAGTAGTAGTAGTAGTAGTACTAGTAATAGTAGTAGTAATAGTAGTACTAGTAGTAGTAGTAATAGTAGTACTAGTAGTAGTAGTAATAGTAGTACTAGTAGTAGTAGTAATAGTAGTACTAGTAGTAGTAATAGTAGTACTAGTAGTAGTAGTAGTAGTAGCAGTAATAATAATAAGCGCGCATATATGAAAACCATACTTCGAAAGCGAATCGTTGTATACAAATTTTGGGTACACAGGTTAGAAATCTTGAAAATGCAAGCGAAAATAATCTGGAAATTTCTCCCAATCCGATGAAGTGGTAGTTTCTCTACTGGCTGTTCCTTGTTCTGTATGGTGTCCTGGACTGTAAATCCAGTGGTTTTGAAAATACACAGCGTGTTATTTTAGTTTTATAAAACATTTACAATAACAGAAACACTCCCTAAAATGCACGTGTTTCTTATGATATATGCGATCTAGTAACCGGGGTGTGTACTTATGCATTTTACTAAATAAAATATACTTCTCTTGAATATTTATGTCAGAAATAAATACAATAATTTCAGCGTATTAATTACCAACTACTTGACGATGTTTCCAGGTTAGCTTTAAACTCCTGTGACGAATTAATTTAATTTACCTCCTCCGTTATTTAAGAAATTATTGTTCAATGATCTAGAATGTTTATATGGTTCGTCCTCCTCATTAATAGTTATAAATGTAATTTTGTACAGCCCAACTGTTTCAAATAGCGGAGGGAAAATGTGATATTCATGCAAAAGGATGTGAATGTGTGGCTTCCTTAACCTGTCCCAGACGAATCATTAAAAATGATTAGTATGTTAAAGCCATCAATTGCTAGATTGCTAGGATTACATCAGCGCCACCGGTGTACCATAATTTCGTTCCGCAGGAGTTCTTTTATGTCCCAGTAAATCTGACATGCGGCTATCGCTTTTAAGCACACAACAACTATCCAACTATAACAAGCATTAGTTATAAGTACCCTTTGGCAGTGGAAGAATAATGGATGGGAATAATGAAGTAATTCTTAAAGATAATTACAACAGGTTAAACTTTATACTGTTACACCTTTCTTGGTCCCATATTATTTCATGACATAAAAGCACATAATTTTCACATAATTCAGAAAATCTTAACATACATGCGAAATAAGATTTCGTACACTCACGCTACCAGGTAACCTCTTTAAAAGATAGTCTTCGACCACGTAGGAAAATAATCTTCTCAGTTAGCTCATAATTATTTAGCATGCTCTGCTAACAAACTTGATTGCAAAATAAATACAATGGAAATAAAACGAAACTTTCTTGCATGAAGGTTATAATAGTTTGGCATCTACAAACTTCTTCAGCGCATGCATCTACATAATTAAAATAAAGGTAATTCAAGGTTTTTGTATTGATTCACTGCATATATAAGCTGTCTGCAGTTTACATCATGGCCAACTATGTATATTCCTTGCAATAAACATAAATGGATTTTAATTTTTATATTCTGTGGGTAACAAAGGTTACTCCATTGCATTCCCAACTAAAAATCAAGACCTTCGCAAGCGATTTTCTTTCACAACTCCAATGTGATCGTATTTAAGTACAAAGGCTTAGCAATCATTTTAAATATATATATTTTTTTTTTTTTTAGTTATGAAACGAAATTGGAAGGTATTTTATACTCGCTTGTCTGGCAGAACGAATTGGGCTTTTCAAGGTGAAGGAATCATCAAAATCGGAGAGTGGTTTTTGGGATTAACAACACACATTTTCTCTTTATAATAGTAGTGTGGAAGTAAAGATTCTTAGCATATTAAACAGTCCTATGTAGTCTTAATTTACTTCCTTTACTGGAGTATTATATGGTTTAGAATTTACTGTTACCTGTAATCAAATTGCTCGTTTCATTTAGTGGAGTATTATATGGTTTTGCATTTCCTGTTACCTGTAATCAAACTGCCATGTGCGGTGCAAATATCCAGTAGCTATTAGTACAAAAAGGGCTATATATGAAAGAACTATGTATTAATTATATTATCACTAGCATTGCAAAATGTCAAGAGACGCATTAGTTTTTACGGTATTAGATGTATAACTAATTCGTCTATTGGGTGGCGAAGTTGGTTGAACTCTGGCTTTTTCTCTGTACAAAGCTACCGGTCTCACTTTGGCCACGAAGTGCACTTATATGAGACAGTTATATTATAATTATCGATTTAGTGGCCTATATAAGAATTCCTGAAACACAACATTCTGAAACATTGTGCTTCTGATATAATATCAGCAGTTGCTAATACCCTTAAATATGCATCAATCGTCATCATCATTTAGCACTTGTGTGACATCTGGTGCTATTGCATTCTGAGAGAGAGAGAGAGAGAGAGAGAGAGAGAGGGAGGGAGAGAATAGAATAACGTGTTTATTACTTGTCGCTTTGGCTGGCATCATTGGTATTAAAGCAATTTTTACTTTCTCCACACGTACTATGTACATAGTGTATAGAGAAGGTATTGTATTTTCCTAAAAAAATCGATACAGAGATTTCACCGGAAATACTTGTTTTGAGACCCCCTGAATCCATTTCTTTTTTTAGAAAAATGGCCGTGTGTGTCTATGTGTGCGTGTGTGTGTGCGCAGGGGGGCAACATAGTTCAAAAACGAAAAGACAGTTACATAACAGCCTTGGTACTTAACTTTGGTATCTTCCAAGAATGCAACAAGAAAATGTTCAAGAAAATTCCCCCACCCCCAACCACCCTTTAAGTGGAACATTTTTCGAAAATTTTGATTTTCTCAAAAATGGCTTAAACGATTTTGATTAAAGTAACATATGTTTAAGATATTTTTACGACAAACGAAATGCATATCTTGAATTTTCTGGGTATAGCCTCTCAAGATGCTTTTTGTATAACTGGCAAATCATAAGAGATATACACAATTTTACTACACAACAAATTTAGATCTCATCAAAACACACAATTTATGTTATATACATTTTTTGTAAGGTTAACCGTTTTCGAGATATTATCCGGAGATATTCCGGATTATTAATTTCAATTTAGCCACTTAAAATTTTCTCACACGTGAACATATCTTTCTTCTCGTTTCTTGTTTGTTTACCCCTGGAAAGCAAAGAGATTGGAATTTTAATTGTTTCACACAGCGACCGGCTTTTGACAAGACTATCGCTTTAGCTTGTGCATTTTTATTTGCTTTCTAATTACAAGGTGCTAGTAATAAGACTAATTCTGATTGTGTTTATCTTGATTAGCACGATGTAAATAACAGATTAATCTTTTAGATAAAATGTTTGTTTGCCAAACAGTTAAAGGACATATGAATGGAACACATTAGATTTTTTTCCCTTCTACTTACGAGGGACCAAGTAATAAGGACTATTTCTGCTAAGGTTTATCTCGATTAGCACGATGTAGATAGAAGAATAAGCTTTTTAATAATAATTTGTTACAGAGATGTAGAGAAAGTCATGTGATTGTAACTCAGATTTTATTCTTATATCTTGAAAACGCAATTACGTTCTTTACATTATTTTAAACTTGCATACACTTAAAAAAGAACAAAATAGAAAAAAAAACTTTATAAAATAACAAGATACTCGTATCAGACTACTTCTTAGTGGTATTATAATTTCCGAAATGTTTCACCGTTGTAGGTTTAAAATTTACCAAGAACCCGTGCACTCTAAAATTCGCATTAGCTTATCGAAAACATTTATATGGAGGTAAGATGCCCGAGATACTAAGATTATTTCTTGTATGTTTAATCAAACATGATAGATTTTTGAGAATATTATACAGATGCAATCTGAGCATTATATGAAGAAATTTTGGATTAATTAATTTTCAAACCAAACCTCATATAAATGATTGAGAGTCTGTATGATCATATCGAATTTTAGGATCGCCTATACGTTATTGCATGGACTTTATAAACTACGAATATGTAATTTTTATTTGAAAGTGAAAAGCATTAAGTTTGTCAATAGAAAAAAGTTTATTTAAAATCAATTAACACTATCAAAAAAGTATGAATCCATTTCGTTAATTTTATTAAGCATTTGGTTAAAACTTTGTTGTACTCCATTATCATTTTAATCGAAGAAAGTACACTCAATGCATACATTTAGTTTGCGGAAAAAGACGTTCAGTTTTATATCTAAGAAACACACACACACTATATATATATAGCTTATTCTTCTAGCCTTTGACGAAGGCAGTAATTAACTCTCATACATGAATAAAGGATAAATAGTATACACAAATTAGGAATATTTTTTTCAAATGAAAAGGAAAATAAAACATATTTGACCAATTTAATGCTAAATGTGTATTATTTTATAACAGTGAAACTGTAAATTATCAACAATTCTTTCCTTAACTCTTTTCGTTTCTTTAATTTCCGCTTTCATCTGTAAATGTAGTACAACATAGCGTTTGATCTTGAGCACGTGGGATATCTGCCTTTCTCTCGACGCAGGCAGTTCCTAGCGAGGAGCGGGAGATCTGTCAATTTCCGCAGCATCTCTTCTTTGTACCCTCCCCACGCCCGCCCATCTTCTTTCATTTTCTTCCCTGGCTCACTAATTGCGCATTCTTCGCATAGTTTCGGCTCAATGCGTATCACCCCAGCAGTATTACAGCCTGGCTGCTGCCGCTGCTGCATAGTATTTTGGCGGGGTAACTTATTTTCGCGTCGTGGAACTCTCCTACAAAATAGAGCCATAGTGGGCGGCAATCCCAGGCGTCCCTTTCTTCCTTCCGTTTACAAATTAACATTTGTTCCGGGCATTTGCTTTCCAAAACAAGGGTTTAAATTGGAAATATAATATCACTACAAAATCACCGATTAAAATAAATGAATGTATAGAAGCAGACATCATTAACGTGCGAGTTCTTTTAATTCTACAGTTCTAACTAGGGTGTTACAAGTAATATTTAACATACCATTACCTAATGTTTAACATACCCACACATTAGTTCATAGTAAAATCTACTAGTAGCAGTAACTGCTGATTTTACAGCGCTTACTGTTTCAGCTCAAAAAACAACTAGGTTCCGATTACCCATTCCAAAGTAAGTTACGTATGTTCGCCCTTGAATATTTACGCTCTTGGTCCATTGTTGTCTGGATGAATTAGGTTCTTTAATGTCAAGTCGTTGATTTTTCGTTCTATGTCGAATATTCCGAGACAAAATGATCTTTTCTCCTTCTCTGCACGCACTGTAACGTGGTTCTAACAGTAAACATACTATGGCATATCTGTGTATAATCTTCGTCACATGCAAAGGCGGTGTATGAAGTTACCGAGTAGTTACAAGGGATATGGCGCGAATCCGCCAACCATCATTTCCATTATTAAACGTTAATATACAACCTAACACGTATCTTGATTCATTTACCGAATTCTCTTCTTCGCTGGATACTCCTCAGAATGAGAATCTCGAAGGTGCATGCACAATGGAATCGCTTTATAAAGTGAAATTAAACAAATTAGGCTCACATAAATTTCTCTGAAACGGAATCACATAAATTTGATATCGGTTTTGCTACTGCGCAACCTTATTCATTTGGCCGAGGACTCTGTAGCCGTTGCCCTCTATTGTAAGCGGCGACGCTACGGTTCTAAGGTTTCGAAACTTACTTGTTTTGACGATACGTTGTAAGATCACAGAATATTTATGGAAGAGTTTAATACTCATTCGATAGCGTGAGTTGGAATATCTTGAATTTCAATAGTCAACTTGATACCTAACAACCTTTTCGTTTTTAGTAATTGCTCACATCAGACACGCATGCGCGGGGTCATTTTTCTTGAGGAGGGGGGGGGGGAGACAAAGTACAAGAAATCCAAAAGCGTGTATTTTTTGTGTATTTTCCATGTATTAGGAGTACAATATTCATGCGTACTATAGGTAGGTGTATAAAGTAAAAATTTTAGCAGCTCAATTGACAAGAAGATAATTCTCATTCTTTTTAATATGTACACATCTGATGTGTTCCATTCACATGCCTTTCTCTACGTCTAGGAAACAAATTATTGTTAAAAAGTTTATTCTTCTATCTATTTCATGCTAATCGAGATGAACATTAGCAAAAATGTCTAATTAGTTGCTTTCTTATAAGTAGAAGGCAAATAAGGGAATACACTAGGCTAAAGTGCACACTAGTCAAATCTTTTAAAATCTGGTTGCCATGAGGTTGGTACCCGTTTCTTTCATTGTCTGGAGTTAACAAATTCCCGTATGTGAAACGTTTAAGTACTTTAAAACTGAAACCAATAACAAGAAATATCTCAAAAATGGCCAACTCCAAGAAGAAGAAAATGTATATTTAAACAAGATCTACATTTTCTGTGCAGTAAAATTTTGTCTATCTCTTATGGTTTACCAGTTATGCAAAATTCATCCAGAATAAAGAGCTCTTCAGAGGCCATTCCCAGCAAATTCAAGATATACATTTTATTTGTCATGTAAATATCTTTAATACAAGCAAAGACGTTAAGCTTTCAAAACAGTATTCACGTCAGTGACGTATGTGGTATAGCTAGTACACTAGGGAGAAAGTAAAATGCGAATATGTTTACAATCGAGAAATGAATTATTAGAATTGCCGTTGGTTTAACGCTAGATTGTGAAAACTCTTCTGCATTGTTTTGAATATACCGTTACTAAGTCTCAACCATTTGACATAGAACCATTATCGATGAAATTATAGATAATAAATCACATCTCTATACATTGATTACTGAAGACTACACTCCTTTATGGTTAGATATAAGGAACACATGACAATGGAAACTACTACTAAATTCAAAATCACAAAAAATCGTCAAAAGAATTGGCCAATTTACTAAAAAGGAATTAAAATAAATGACATAAATTTAAAAAACAGTCGCTAACATGACAGATCACAATTATTTTAATCGCCAACAAGGCATAGGGAGTTGGTGTGAATTTAGAGGATTTATCGTGATGTGCAGCCAAACTTTTAATTTATATTCGGCAAGTATGTTAACATGCATAAAATCTTAGCTGCACACTACAGTGTTTGGAGGTTAATTTGTAATTTATTCAAAGTATTTTACATTTCATTTATAGGTTTTATTAATTCATTTCATTCGTGAAATTGTCCTTGAAAATATTGAAGAAAAAACGTTTTATGGTGTTGATTGTGAAAGATGGTACCACAGTCTAGCAATTCACACAATTCGTGATTTTCAAACTCTCTAGCGATTCGAAGATTTGATAATTTAAAAAGCACACTTATCATTAAGTAGATAGGATGATTAAAGAGATGTGAAAGTATGCGCTTTTTAGTGTACCGACACCAAATAGTTTCTAGAACGCATATTGGCGTTATTGAATGGCTTCACGAGAATTTTAGTCGATAGAAGATGGTGCACAAAGCCCCGATGACGTACCATCGTCTTAAGTCTGTAAGAAGAGCACGAATATGCTGTTTTATCTTCAAGTTGAATATATCGACTACTTAAGATTACAGAAATTAACATTTGAGCACGTATTCTTACTGCAAGGAGCATACTGAAGGAGAGTGTCGATTCCGATTTTCTTGCAAAGAAGAGGATAATTATTTAAGAATTACAAAACAAATGGTACCGAGCGGGATGGCTCAGGCAGTAACCTCTATGGCCCGCATTCGGGCCCATGGGCGATTAATCTGGCTGGGTCTTTTCATGGTGCCCCTCAGCCGTCAAGGTAAATATAGGATTAGGTATTTAATATCACAATCGAAAGATTCACCTACAGTCTAAAATAATGGTAAAACTAAAAATAGATGGTAATTGAGATTTCTCTGCCATTTATCTATAAACAGCGATAGCAGCTAGTCAAAACGGTACCCTAATGTCATTGTCGTGGACCAAAGTGGTATGGCATAAAAGGATGAGACTTCAAAGGCTAACTGTATTCCGCCACCTGACTACGGATGGTGAAAGCAGCTAGACTGGACGGTATGCTAATACCATCTGCTTGGCACGAAGCGAAGGTGGTTTGGTAAATGGATAAGACCTAGAAGGCTTACTGTTCACGCTACCGATTAACGAAAATTTTACCTAACAGATAAAATCCCCACGCCGGTACTGGGGATCGAACCCAGGTCTCCCGCTTGGTAAGCAGCAACGCTACCACAGTCGCGATATAAGCGACGTAAAATAAATTGATTAAAACTTGGTATAAATAAACCAAAGATAGCATTTTTGCTATTAAAAAAAAAGAGATACAGTATTGTTCATCTGTTCTGAGAGATGTTTACAGTGGCTATTCAAAACGACGATCGGCATAATAAAATAAACTGTACAAAGACGTGTTACGGTCGTTGTTACCTTCAAGTACCTATGCAGTTGGAGTCAGCTCTAGGAATTCAATCCAAAAGAATATCCACCGCAGTCTCGTAAATTAGGTTCTTTATATGACCTCAAATAAAAAAGTGCATCGGTTTACATCTGCTGAGCGATGAATTATAACAGAACTAGCCGTGGAATAAGGCTATCAGGAACAAATGGTTGCAACAAGGTGGTTTGTTCCTGATATTAAATGTAGTGTTCGGCGACCTCATGAAGGCGACCGCCTGCGAATAGTGACATATGCTCCTGCAAATGATGTGGAATTAATTGTAATCGCGCCAGAAACAAGGACTTTTGCATGTCAAAACATTCATCAAATAATGTGAGGGCATAATTATGAACATGACTAGAGTTGTATCCTGACTGTATAACGGAAAGTATGTGAGGCTAAATTAAAACCATTTCACACTATCATCTTGAGAAACAGTAATAAGTCTGCAAGAGACATTCTTGGTGGACGCTTTCAGCTTGGTTCTTCTGGAGCATGAAACAACGGACTTTAAAGGCTATCTGGATTTTCTAGAACCCTTTTATTAGTAATGGTAGACAAATTCCTTCCTAAGAACCACTTCTCTAATTATACATTCATTCGTTCATTCATGAAATATAGCCATTCAATGAAATACTGACGCATGACGAGCTAATGATCTTGACATATCAACGACTTCGTTGAAGCTATATTTGAGACCAGGGCATCATAACGTCTACTCATGCTACTAACAGTTGACACAATTAGGTACGCAAACCTTTTCTTGGGCGCTCAGCTCCCTAGTCTTCATTCGCAATTTCGGAAGTAGAGCAGAGCAACAACAAACAGACATGGAGTACGATGTATATCCTGATATCTAGTGGTTTCAATGCTAAGGTTCTATTAGGTCTGTACACCCACAATAATTCATTCAGCTAGTTCACGATAAATTAGATAACCTATTCATCATAATAGTTGGGGGCCTAAAAGAAAGAAGCACTCTTTGGTTAAAAACCATGCACAAAGACAGGCCAACAAACTCTCCTCTAACCCCGATCCTCGTTAACCCTTAAAACTAGGGCCCCAGAAAAGGTGTGCGCATACCAGTCCATTCTTGTCTATGGCATAAACGTAGGTAACAGAAAAAAAATCTGATGTGTTCCATTCACATGACTTTCTCTACATCTCTGCTACAAATTATTGTTAAAAAACTTATGCTTCTAATTACTTCATGCTAATCGAGAAAAAATTAGCAGAAATAGTCTTATTACCTGTTTCCTTTTTAGTTGAAGCGAAATAAGGGACTACCATAGGTAAAGTGATAGTCAAAAGCTGGTTGCTATGTGACTGAAGTTCTCTTGTTTGTATGGACAGAAGTTGGCAAATTCTTGTATGACAAAAGTTTTTCAAAGCTGAAGCCAAAAACAAGGAATATCTCAAAAACGACCAAATCCATGAAAAAAAATGTATATAACATAAATTGTGTGCTTTATCGTGTTTTTATGTGCTCTACAGTTTTTGTGTGGTAAGTTTTTGTCCATCAATTACGGTTTATGCAAAATTCCGTAAAATTCATCCAGAATAAAATAGTCTTCAGAGGCTATTCCCAGAAAATTCAAGATATACATATTATTTGTTATGTAAAAATCTTTAATATACGATATTTTAATAAAAATAAAATGCAATACTTATTTTGAGGTTTTTGGAATAAAAAAAGTATAAAAAATGCGTCAAGGTCCCTGTTGACACTGCAGCTCAAAAACGAAACCTTGATAAATGTCAAACAAAGGTCACAGCATCTTTTAACGATGCGACGTGAAGATTTATTTAAGTAGGTCCCCTCACCCCAAACTACCCTTTACGTGAAAAATGGCTCTAACGATTTATATTGAATTAAGACATTTTCATGAGAAATAAAATGTATATCATTATTTTTTTGCGAATTGTCTGTGGATTCTCTTCATTCGGAGGAAGGGATTTTATAATACTAGTAAATGTAAAGAGGTGAACAGAGACGTACAACGCTAAAATGTGTAGATTATTTTAAAGCATAAGTTATTTCCACTAAGTTTATAAGACATTAGCCACTTTCGATATATCTATTATTTATTGGACTGAAATCTTCAATTTGCCATTTAAATGCTGTTGCTATTCAGTTATTTCTGGGTATATCATGGAAACAGTTCAGCACGTAGCTGTTTTTTTTTGTTTTTTGTTTTTTTGTTTTAGCCCGACTATCGTTGTTCCCAATATGCTTCCTATTTTTATCTCTTACGTTTAGCTCAATTAACTTGAGATAGACAAAAAATAAGCTTTTGTAAGAATGGGTAAAGAAAGCAATAGTTACCCTTAATAGTTTTTACTCGACTGATTAGCTTCGCGCGCACGCACACATACACCCGAGGTGAAACTATAACCCCTTGTTCTCTTACGTCACAAAAGCAGAACCCGCTGAAACAGTTCTGCGAGCATTGCAAAGAAATCAGCCGATACCCATACTACCGAAAGCCAATACCGATACCAATACTAACGATAGCAATACTGCCAATACTAATAATACCGAGAACAGTACTCCCGATACCAATACTACCAATAACAGTACTCTCAATAACAATACTACTGATGCCAATACCACCGATAATAGAACTCCCGATAGCAATACTAAGATAAACAGTACTCCCGATACCAATAGTACCAAAACCTATATTACCGATACCAACCCCGCCGATACCAATACTGCTGATAAGTATACCCCCATACTAATACTGTAGATAAAAATGCTGCCGATAGCAATACAGGCGATAGCAATACTTCCGATACCAATACTACCGATTATAACGCTGCCGATACCAATATTGACAATAACAATACTTCCGATAGCAATACTACCCACACCAATACTACCGATTACAACACTGCGGATAACAATACAGCCGTTAGCAATACTCTCGATACTAATACTACAGATTACAATACTCCCCATATTAATACTACCGATAATACACTCCTGACACCAATACTGCGGATACCAATACTACCGATACTAATACTACAATAACCAATACTACCGATACCAATAATCCCGAAAACAAATAACGCTGTACCAACACATCCGATACCAATACTGCCGATAAATATACCTACGATACCAATAACACCTATACCAATACCTTCGATACAAAAACAGCCGACACTAATATGGACGGCACCAATACAAATGATACCAATACTGCCGATACCAACCATGCTTAATTACGACATTACCGATAACAATACTGCAGATAACAATACGGTCAATAACACTACTATCAATACCAATACTGCCGATACTAATACTGTCAATAACAATACTTCCGATACTAATACTACCGATACCAATACTGCTGATGCCAATACTGCCGATAACAATGCTGCAGATGACAATACTGCAGATAACAATACGCCCGATAACAATACTGCAGATAACAATACGGCCGATTACTATACTATCAATACCAATACTAATACTGTCAATAACAATACTACCGATACCAATACTGCTGGTACCAATACTGCCGATAACAATACTACAGATAACAATATGGCCGATAACAACACTGCAGATAACAATACGGCCAGTAACAATACTGCAGGTAACTATACTATCAATACCAATACTGCCGATACTAATACTGTCAATAACAATACTTCCGATACTAATACTACCGATACCAATATTGCTGATACCAATACTGCCGATAACAATACAGTACTGCCGTTACCTTCCTTTAAGCTATGTCTATCAATGTCCAGCAGAGAGAGGCGTTAGTGGGGAGAAGACGGATCAAATATGTCAACCACCCACCCTGACAATGCCAACAGAAATTTTTCGATGCTGAGAGGTTGCGGATTACTTTTAAATGAAATTATGTATCAGTGCACCACCTTTAAAGTTAGCTACAATCGCCGCAGCACTGCGGTAGCGTTTCTAGTACTGACGCTAGTTCGATTTTCGGTACAGAAAAGGAATACCAATACCGCCGATACTGTCAATAACAATACTTCCGATACTAATACCACCGATACCAATACCGCCGATAACAATACTACCGATACCAATACTGCAGATACCAATACTTCAGATAACAATACTTCAGATAACAATACTGCATATTACAATACTGCAGATAACAATACGGCCGATAACTATACTACAGATAACAATACTGCAGATAGTTATACGACCGATAACTATACTATCAATATCAATACTGCCGATACTAATACTGTCAACAACAACACTTCCGATACTAATACTACCGATACCAATACTGCTGATACCAATACTGCCGATAACAATACAGTACTGCCGTTACCTTCTTTTACGCTATGTCTATCAATGTCCAGCAGAGAGAGGGGTTGGTGGGCAGAAGACGGATCAAATATGTCAACCACCCACCCTGACAATGCCAACAGAAATTTTTCGATGCTGAGAGGTTGCGGATTACTTTTAAATGAAATTATGTATCAGTGCACCACCGTTAAAGTTCGCTACAATCGCTGCAGCACTGCGGTAGCGTTTCTAGTACTGACGCTAGTTCGATTCTGGTACAGAAAAGGAATACCAATACCACCGATACTGTCAATAACAATACTTCCGATACTAATACTACCGATACCAATACCGCCGATAACAATACTACCGATACCAATACCGCCGATAACAATACTACAGATAACAATACTGCAGATAAACATTACTGCAGATAACTATACTGCAGATTACAATACTTCAGATAAACAACACTGCAGATAACAATACTGCAGATAACTATACTACAGATAACAATACTCCTGATAACAATACGGCCGATAACTATACTACAGATAACAATACTGCAGATAATACGGCCGATAACTATACTATCAATATCAATACTGCCGATACTAATACTGTCAACAACACTTCCGATACTAGTACTACCGATACCAATACTGCTGATACCAATACTGCCGATAACAATACAGTACTGCCGTTACCTTCCTTTACGCTATGTCTATCAATGTCCAGCAGAGAGAGGGGAGAAGACGGATCAAATATGTCAACCACCCACCCTGACATTGCCAACAGAAATATTTCGTTGTTTACTTGAAACATTACTTTTAAATGAAATTATGTATCAGTGCACCATCATTAAGTTAGCTAATTTTATATACAAAACTAAGCATATGAACAAGTTTAATAAAAACCATCGCCGCAGCACTGCGGTAGCGTTTCTAGTACTGACGCTAGTTCGATTCTGGTACAGAAAAGGAATCTGGATACATGGTGTGTTCAGAGCCGTGAGGTCCTTGGGAATCAATTGAGGAGCTGGTTGATGAAAAAGTACAGGCTTTAGATTCGCAAACCGCATTCAAGTGTGTGTTTTGGGGGGGGGGGTTAGTTTTTTTAACGGTTACTTGATCTGCAAGTTTTATCTTGCAAGAATATTTCATTTTCGTTACACGTTAATGCATTCGTTGTGTATACGTCTTTTAGAAATTTCTTATGAGACATTTTGTAGAAAAATCTTGTGTGTTCCATTCACATAAATTTCTCTACCTGTTCTACAACCAAACTATTATTTTATCTACGTCAATGTTAATCGACATAAAAATTTAATCGACATAAAAATTAAAATAAATTGTGTTTTTACTTGCTTCCATGTGCGTAGAAGGGAAATAGGGAATATGTTAGGCTAAAGCGATAGTCAAATCTTTTAAAAGCTGATCGCTATACGTTACAATTGAAAAACAATTCTCTTTGCATGACCAAGAGTTAAGAAAAAAAAAATTGTAAAAGTAGTTTAAAATTGAAACCAATAACAAGAAACGGCTAAAGCATCAAAGTAAAACTATTTTTGTATAGTGAGTGTTTATCTCTTTCGTATATCAGTTATACAAATGTCATCCAGAATGAAGAGATCTTCAGAGACTATTCCCAGAAAATTCAAGATATACATTTCATTTGTCATGAAAACACATCTTAAACATTTGGTATTTTAATCAAAATCCTTAAGAGACATTTTTTCAGAAAATCAAAAATGTTCGAAAAATGTTCCATGTACAGGGTAATAACTGGTGGTATTTTCTTCAAAATCTTCGTTTCCCACCCTTATAAATATAAAATTTATTATTTAACCAATTTTTCGTTTTAGAATTATGCTGATCACACACGCATGCGCACACAAGCCCTTTTCTAAGTGTGTTTTATTCAGGGGCCTCAAACTTGTATTTCTATTAAACTAAAATCCGGTATCAAATTTTGGAATATAATACATTTTCTACCTATTGAAGTGTGATTTAAATTTACAAAGAAGGAATTTTGTTTCCATACCACAAATAATATTACTAACAATATAGCTTTGTACACTATTGTAAAACAGGCGTCAACGTTTAAAGTTATTATCTTCTGTTTTAGAGAACTGATCAAACGCATCGCCCAATGCTGCAATCTAGACATAATGCCGGTATGACAGAGGCAGAGAATGCCCAATTCGGCAGTTACGCTGCGGAGTTACTCGAAATCTACAAAATCGGACAAATGCCTAACTCGGTATATAAGTTCAATATCTTCCAAAACTGCCATACAAGTTTCAACAAACCTCCCCCCCCCCATATCAAAATATTCCTAAAATGTTTCTAACTAGAAACATAAGTCATTTGTATGAAAAAAAAACTCTGATGTGTACCATTCACCTGACCTTCTCTACACATCTGCAGCAAATTATACTTAAAAAGTTTATACCTCTATTTACTTCATGCTAATCAGAAAAAAATTAGCAGAAATAGTCTTCTTACTTGCTTCCTTGTAAGTAGAAGCGAAATAAGGGAATACCATAGGTTAAAGTGATAATCAAAAGCTGGTTGCTATGTCACTGAAGTTCCTTTGTTTGTATGGACAGCAGTTGACAAATTCCTGTATGAGAAAAGTATTAAGTTTTTCAAACCAAAAATCAAAAACAAGGAATGTCTCAAAAACGGTGAACTCCACGAAAAAAGGTATATAACATAAATTGTGTTTTTAACGTGCTTAACATTTTTCGTCCATCTCTTACGGTTTAGCAGTTATGCAAAATTCATCCAGAATACTCTACAGAGGCTATTCCCAGAAAATTCAAAATATACATTTTATTTGTCAGGTAAATATCTTTAATATACGAAATTTTAATCAAAATCGTTAGAGCTATTTTTGAGAGAATAAATATTTTCGAAAAAAGTTCCATGTAAAGGGTAGTTGGGGGTGGGGGGGTATTTTACCGTCTTTTCGTTTTTGAGTTATCGTGTTCACACACACACACACACACACGGACCTTTCTCCAAAAAATGCTTTTTTTTTAGATAAAGGGGACCATAAAACATATATTTCCGTGAAATATCGGTATCGAAGTTTTGGGTGGAGTGCGTATAGAGAAAATAATAAAATGCATATCTTGAAAGCTCTGGGAATTACCTGCGAAGCTGTTGATTCGGGATTATTTAAGCATAAGAAATAAAAAATAAGACGAAAAATGTAGATGTCTTTAAACGACACCCTTTATGCAGTTTTGTACGGCATTAACAAGATATTCGTTGGTATTATTTTTACTTTCTCTACACGTTTTATGTACATAGTGCATAGAGAAGGCATTATATTCCACCCAAAAATTCGATACCCAGATTTCGCCAGAAATACATGTTTTGGGTCCCCTTGAAACTAAAATAAGCATTTTTGGAAAAAGGTCCGTGTGTGTGTGTGTGTGTGGATAGCATAGCTCAAAAACGAAAAGACCGTTGAATATCAAACTTGGTATTTAAGTTTGGTAACTTCCAAGGATGCGAAACGAATATTTTCAAGAAAATTACCCCACCCTAAACTATCTTTTACATGGAAAAAATTTGGAAAATTTTGATTTTCTCAAAAATGGCTCTTACGATTTTGATTAAAATCTATATTTAAGATATTTATGTGCCAAATAAAATGTATATCTTAACTTTTCTGGGAATAGCCTTTAAACATGACTCTGTTCTGGATGGTTTTTATTGAATTTTGCATAACTGGTAAACCACGACACAAAAGATGTAGATCACGATAAAACACACAATTTATATCATATACATTTTTTTCGTGGAGTTGATCGTTTTTTAGATATCCCTTGTTATTTGTTTCAGCTTTAAACAAAACTACTTTTCTCATACAGGAATTTGTCAACTCCTGTCCATACAAACAAAGGAACTTCAGTCACATAGCAACCATCTTTTGACTATCAGTTTAACCTATGGTACTCCCTCCCTTATTTCGTTTCTACTTACAAGGAAGCACGTAATAAGACTATTTCTGTTAAGTTTGCTCAAATAGCGTGAAGTATAGAAGAATAAGCTTTTTAACAGCAATTTGTTGTGGACATGTAGAGAAAGTCACGTGAATGGGACACATCAGATTTTTTATTTACCAATACTTACATATTTTGGGGTACTTACTGTCATCAACACCTACACGATAGTTGGTAGAAGAGAAAAACATTTTTTCTTTTCGTTTATGCACAGCAATAAGTCAGGAAGGGCATTTAAAAGAAAGGCGTGAAGTGGGACTACTTGAGGTGACATACACTTTAGCAGACGCTTGCTCTGCGTCGTCTCTCGCCCGGAGGAACCTGCTGTGTCACAATATATGAGGTAATCTCGCCTTATTTGATGGAATAATACTGCGTCCCGCTACCGTAGTAAACTTCCTATGTATGGAATCAATGAAGCAAGCCTTAATCCCATCCTTCTGCCACGGCACTTAAACTATTGGCATCTAGCGACACTTGAAAAACAAGCACGCCCGCTCATCTCATGTTTCCATCGTGTGTTTTCTTTGGCACAAAGACATACCCAACATTTTTTAAACCTCAGATCGATAGCAGTTGTTTTTATTGATAACACTCGCAGCTACCCACTTCACGAAACAAGCAATTGCGTACTCGGCTGCAATTATATACCGCTCTGCATTCACAGAAAGTCATTAGGAGTCATGTCAACATTCGGCACCGTTGAGACAATATCCACAAAATTCACACGAGTACTTAAAGAATAAATATATAATCCAAAATGTTATTCCCAAACAAGCCTTTATAGACAGTGATATTCGTAGATAGTAAATACGAGGGCTCTAAATAAAGTAGTGGCAACATTGATAGAAAACAATATTTATTGAACTCACAAGCACAATTGCTTTACATTCCTTCAATGTAGTCACCCGCAAAGTCCCTGACCTTTTGTCAAATGTAGGGCAGGCGTTGGGGACCGTTGGCAAGGCGATCTCTGTTGATGACTGCGACTAAGCGCCCTACTGCGCGGACTACAGATGCCACGTCAGGAAATCGGCGGCCTTGGAGGGGTACCTTCATGCGTTGTCATGCAACACTATGGGGTGATCGTCTCGCAACAAACGCGGACGTTTGCGCCACATAGCCGGACGAAGAAGTCGCTACAGAAATCGGCAATAGTCCTCAGGCACAGTATGCGTAAGAATAACCCCCTCGTAGTCGTATACCACAATCAGCACCAGCTTCACCCAACTGGGTTCCTGTCGAACTTTCTGTGGACGTGGTGAACCTGGATCACGCCATTCATTCGACTGACGCTTCGATTCCGGCTCATATGCTCGTGCCCACGTCTCATCAATGGCGACAATACGCTGCAGAAATGCGTCTCCTTCGTTGTGGTATCTGTCCAGATGGATGCCAGCCAGTGCATACTGGTGCCATTTCTGTACCTTAGAGTGTTGATGTGGAACCCAACGGGACGCAATTTTCCTCAGGTGAAGACATTTCGTCAGGATATGCCACACAGTTTGATGACTGAGACCAACCTCTACGGATAACTCCCGGACAGTCCATCGATGGTCCATGGCAACGAGACCACTCACGATGTCAATTTGATCTTGCGGAATGGACGCCCGACTTGCGCGGTGCAAATCCGCAGTCTCAGTCCGACCTGCACGAAACGCCTTGACCCATCGTGCAACCGTCCTGTACGGCAATGCATTCCCGCCACAGACTTCACGTAATCCTCGATAACATGCAGATGCATTTTTTCCATGGGCAACGTCGATTTTAATCCACGACGGCTGATCGCCTTTGTTAAACATGCTTTAGAGCGGTGCACTTGACACTGTTCACTTCAACGTTACACAGCAACAACATACTCTCAACTGGCAGCCCGACCAATGCATACCTCACATCGACACTAGTCACCTGATCGCTCCCATATCCTATTGGCTCATACCCGCTCTCCTGTGAATTTGGGGAGCATGTTGCCACTACTTTCTTTACATCCCTCGTGTATAGATAGCGATAGATTTCAGGTGCATTCGTAATGTTATGATCTTTCGATTTGGTATTTATAGATAGTTTAGTTAACATTCCTATGAAAGGGTACTTTTTAAGAGTTCCAATATATCTTTTAGATCTATGTCGAGTTCAAACAAACCACACGAATATTCGCTAGGCATTTGTTAACATTGTTTTTGAAATTCTTGATATGTAAGTTACTCATTCTAAACGCATGTTTGGTAATGTAAGCTAAATTTACAATTCATTTATTAATCGTCATGCCAACAAGCATTGTAGGTACTTGCATTAAAAGTTTGAAAGGTCATTAATACTTACAGTACAACCAGTAAATGATGTAATACTCAAGACATGTGCTAATTCAAGTAAAGAATCTATTGCAAAAGTCATTGACAAGAGGGTATAAAAAGCCTTTCTCCATATAATTTAGATGTAGCCTTTCATTTGTTCCAGTCGAGAATTCATTTTACTTTCTCTACACGTACTATGTGCAAAGCCATTAATATAATTACAATTTTAATTGCACCATATCTAAAACTTTAACTGCAGTTGTTAAAATTACTAGTATTTATAAAGGACCTCTACGTCAAATAAATTAATGTACTGCACTCCACTCAAAAATTCGATAACGAGATTTCACCGGAAATATATGTTTTAGGGTCCCCTGTATCCAAAAATAATATTTTCAGAAAAAGGTACGTGTATGTGTCTGTGAACCCGATAACTCAAAAACGAAAAGTCGGTCAAATATTTGGTATTTAAGTTTAGTATCTTCCAGGGATGCGACACGAAGATTTTAAGAACCCCCCCCCCTCATCCCAAACTTCCCTTTACATGAAACTTTTTTCGAAAATTTTTTATTTTCTTAAAAATGGCTTTAACGACTTTGATTAAAATACCGTATATTAAAGATATTTACCTTACAAATAACATGTATATCTTGAATTTTCTGGATATAGCCTCTGAAGACTACTTTATTCTGGATGAATTTTACGGAATTTTGCATAACTGCTAAACGGTAAAAGATGGACAAAAACTTACCACACAAAAAATGTAGAGCCAGGTTCAAACATACAATTTATGTTATATACATTTTTTTTTTTTTTCGTGGAGTTGGTCGTTTTTCAGATATTCCTTGATTTTGATTTCACCTGTAAAAAACATACTTTTCTCATACAGGAATTTGTCAACTCCTATCTATGCAAACAAACGAACTTCAGTCACATAGCAATCAGCTTTTGACTATCGCTTTAACCTATGGTACTCCCTTATTTCGCTTTTACTTACAAGGAAACAAGTAATAAGACTATTTCTGCTAAATTGTTCTCGATTAGCATGAAGTAAATAAGCCTTTCAACAATAATTTGTTGCAGAAATGTAGAGAAAGTCATGTGAATGGAACACATCAGATTTTTTCTTAATGTTCAATAAACTATTGAAAAGCAATTTTGATTTATTATTATTTTTACAGTTTTTTTTTCAAGTATTTTAAAAAGTAATTGGCTAACTACGAACTATAAGTTAGTCGGCCCTGCGGGCCTTGTATTCCCAATATGCATTCTGGACCTGTTAAGTATAACTTGCAGTTCTTAGTACGCAATATATTATTACTTACTCATTCACTGTCATTTTTATTCGTTTCGTTGCACCTGTATTGAATTTGCTTTGCGCTTTACAAGCATAGCTATATGTGTGGAGTTTTAGGCTTGTTTGCTGGGCTAGTTTGTAAATTTATGAGATCCTACAATGTCTTAAATAGTTTATCCGTTATCTTCTGTTTTAATTTGGAAAAGTTATCGAACAGCGCCCAGACTTTTTCGGGCGCAGGTTTGATAAACTAAATCTTGTTTTAAAATATTTCAATTCATGACACAAAAATCAAATATGTCGCAGTGTGTTCAGCTGAATTGAAGATTATTACAATAAGAGAAAGTTGGTTAATATCGTTAACTAATAAGCCATCTAAAAATTGATCATTTGTACATGGTTATCCTCTAAACTACCCCTTATTTTGTACCAATTTCGGCAAATTTGAACGCGTAGAGACTAACTTCCTCCTAAACTTTAAGTTATTTCATACATAAACAAGGCAACATTAATAGGTATGGCCGCGCCGTGGCCGAGTGGTCAGACCCAAGCGACCGCTTGTGAGATTTGTGGTGGACAAAGAGGCGCAGAGGCGGGTTTTCTCCGGGTTCTCCGGTTTCCCCCGCTCCATTTTCATGTATCATCAGTGTCATCGCCTGCGGTGCCAGAGCAGTATCTCATCTGTTTCGATCTGTGCCGTTGGCGGTCTCCTCTTCAACAGTTCAGCTGATCTAAAAACAGCTTCGAATCTAAATGGTCTATGATAAATCTTAGGAAATACGTCCTCCAATGAACAAATATAATGAAAATAAACGAATGCAGCCAGATTGTTCAAACTGGATGTAAACATGAAAGGCGTGAGTAAACCACGCCAACCTCGTCAACTCGGCAAGGGGGCTGAAGAGCTGTATGACATATTAGTACCTGCCGAACTCCTATACTAGTAAGAACATTTGCATTTAACCGTACACTAGTTCAAAATAAATGTGTCTTTTACCGTTATTGCAGTGAGATTAGAACAAGGTGCTTCGTTTCAGAAACACTGAATCCGCTTGGATGTAGATTTTCTGTTCAGGACCGCTGCACGCTCAGGAGGGATATAGGGACTACCGCCTGATTCGACCTGAACATGTGGCCGTGAGAACGGTAGGCAGAGTGGTAAGCCTTGGCCCGATATGGGCAATCGTGCCGCAGTTTATTCTGTGTTAAAGGGCATAACTTAAATCGTAAAACTCATTCGTGGAAGCCATGGGTTTACCTATTGGCAATTAAAGGATTATAACTTCCCTAATTTGCAACATCTTTTAACTTGACTGAGGTCAATGTTGCACTTAAAACTCGTCAATACTAGGAATCTTCTTTTAGTTGGTACGGTAAAAGCCCTTAAGGCAGGCTGTTCCAACTCTACTCATCTGAGTCAGAGTATTCATGAATACTCAACAAACCTTTGAGCCACCTGGCGTGGGAGCTTAATATAGCTAAGACACTATTAAGAGGGGGTACAATTGTTCACGGTTTTAGCTCAAGAGTAGATGGAACAACAACATTAACTTCAGATTTTTCTTGCGTAGCATATTGATAAATAGAAGACAGCGCATGTTTTATGACATTTTAGTTTTGAGTTTATTTACTATATGGTGTGCTGTTCGGTACCAATTTTATCTAAAGGAAATATAAAAGGGCACCGATTATTCCGATTCCCGACTGATTCCAGATGAGAAATTTGGTTCCAAAATTGCAAGCTGAACATTTGAATGAGTTGGGTGATTAAATGAAAATACAACAAGGAGAACTTATATAGAAAAATAGCAGCAAAGAAATTTATATTCATACCATCCTATAGTTTTGCAATCCTGCCCTATGCTAAAATAGTCCATTGTTGTAGTTGTTTATTATTATTTCACACAAACATAAGTCCTAGGTTCGAAAAAGATTATATATTAAACTAGCGAATTGCAATTCATCTACTTTACTCTTTATTAATATACGCGAGAGGTTAGAAAAAGCTTCATTATTATCATTAATATTAATTATTATTATTATCATAGTTATTATTGTTATTTTATTTTGTTTATGTATATCCCGCTTTAACTGCACGGTCATATCGGCGGCATTTACGTTTGGAATGTTGTGGTTGGGTTTCTATTTTTTCTTTATTAGACAGATTCGTTCAAACTTCCAACCTCTCGGAAGTATAGGGAATATTTTTGGCTAGAGAAAAATCCCCTCCCAAGTCAGGAATCGAACTCGGGACTGGAACTGAGCTACGGGGCCAACCAAAAAGCTACATTTATATTTGTTCAGATTTTTTGTTGTTGTAATGTTTAGTTGGTTAAATAGATACTTTTTTTTAACAATTATTTTATGACTTATTCCAATATCAATATGATTAATTCCATCACGAAGAACAACATTTCAATGAAAATGGGTTTGAAATTTTCATCAATTAAATAAAGAATCCAAATGGACATTTGACATTTGTGAATAAGCAATGAAAATGTTACACATGTAGACGACCTGTTAAATTTAGAATTCGATCTGACATTTATGAAAAGGCGTTGAAAATGTTACATATATAAACAACCTGTAAATTAGAGAATTTGATCCAGAAAAGCATAATTTTAAAAAATTGAGCTAAATATAGGAATAAACAACGGCAATTTCGCTCACATAATTGGGCTCTTTTTCGCAGAAAGAATATATACACATGGTTCAAAGAAGCACAACATGGGTTTAGATCTGGGTATTCGTGTGAAAGTCAAACAACCTCATTCAGGATTTTGCAGATGAGGTGAATACAGGGAGAAGGATTGATGCAGTGGTGATAGATTTTTCTAAAGCTTTTGACTCATCCGAAAGCTAGCAAAAACAGGAATTGATAATCGCGTAGTATCGTGGATAGAATATTTTTTTGAAAGGAAGGACACAAAGAGTAAGAGTAAGTAAAGAACTATATGTAAAGGGTTTTGTACGTTCGGGCGTACCACAAGGCTCGGTACTGGGTCCGTTACTTTTTCTTATCTATGTTAATGGGATAACTATAAATATTAAATGTCAGATTAGATTGTTCGCAGACAATTACATTATTTACAATAATATTCGAAATACCGTGCATGAGACCGCTCTTCAGGATGACCTAAATGAAATAAGTAAAACAAAACGGTAATTAATGCTAGGAAAAGTAAGTAAACTGTTTTTAGTCGAACTAATGGGAAAAATTCTTCATAGCTATCATATGGGCAGGGAACAAATTCCACAAGTGGGCAGCCTGCAAATATTTGGGAGTGAGCTTGTCAAGTAATGCCGGATGGGAAGATCAGATAAATTCTACGTCTAGGAAAGCGTGGAAGACATAGCACTTCGTAATGAGAGCACCGAAGAAGGGGAGCGCAAAGTCCAGGGAAATTGCCTACAAAGTCCCTTAGTGCGGCCAGTTATGGAATATGGAGTAGCATGCTGGGACCCATACAGGGTTAATCAAACTGAATTGCTGGAAAAGATACATAGACGGGCGGTTAAATTCATAAAGAGAGGTAAACATTTTGGACTTAGAAAGGTAAAGAGAATAAATGGGAGCCGCTAAAAGTTAGGCGTAAAAAACATAGGTTAGTCGCTTATACTGGTTTAAATGCATGGATGGACGTTAGAAAACCCGGCATACTACGGACGAAACGATGTATAAAATTAAAGGTAGAAGACGTAGGAAAATGTTCTTTTGTTATTACGACCGTTGAAGAATGGAATGACGTAGGAAAATTTTCTTTTGTTATTACGACCATTGAAGAATGAATTGCCGCTAGCAGCCTTTCAGGGCTGACCTCTGACCTTAAAGAAGTTTAGGGATAATTTAAAGAGACTAAATGTTAGTTAATTTGAGTAAATATTGTGAAGTAATTGAGGATCTCAAAAACCGTATTAATGTATATTATTATTAATGTTGATGCTTCATAATAACTGTTTATAAACATGCTGGAAATTGACATAAGTATTGCTATACTGAATAATAAGTAGTTAGGCATTAAAAAAACATGTATATATGATATGTTAGTTGTAATACTATTCATAATTTAACTGTAAGATTGTTATTGTAGTGAATTTTGTACATTTAACTCGGCCACCTAGCAGTACCTAATTGCAGAGAATAAAAATACATACATACATAAAATATACTAGCCCAAATATACTGTCTCGGTCACCGCAATTCTGAATGCAAATTCTGAAAGGTCGTGTTTTTACGTATTAAATTCATTGCATACGTAAACAGTTTTTTGCGGGAGAATAAGAAACCCGCTAGAGAAGTTATTTATTAACGACTCTCTTTTGGATTTATATCCACCCATTTACTTAAAAGTTAAGCAGATTCAGAAACGCCCGTTTTTCTACTGTATTTCATATTAGGTTTTCAAGGCGTCGTTTATACGAGGGCCATTCAGAAAGTAGCCTCCGATCGGTCACAGTGCGGGTAGTGGGGGGAGTAGCAACGCCATCTGTGCATTCACGCACTCAGCAGGTCAGTCGGCATCAAGCCGTGGTCGAGTGAAAGTCGTACCTGCGCTAGTTTAGTGTTTGTGGCCGTTTGAAATGTGTACTGCAATAGAAAACCCCGCCAAATGTGAAGTGCGTGCTGTTATAAGGTTTTTTTATAGCCAAATGATATTCTGCAGCAGCTATTCATCGTGAGCTTTGTGCCGTGTACGGACCAAGAGTTATGAGTGAAGGAGTGGTCCATGAATGGGTACGTTTATTTAAAAGTGGACGAGAAAACGTTCATGATGAAGAGAGGAGTGGTAGACCATCATTGGTCACGGACGAACTCGTTCAGACAGTTGATGCAAAAGTTCGTGAAAACCGACGTTTTACAATGTCGGAGTTGTCTACTGATTTTCCACAAATTTCTAAGACTCTCTTGTACGAGATAGTGACAGCAAGATTGGGTTACCGTAAGTTCTGTGCACGATGGGTGCCCAAAATTCTTACCGACCACCACAAAACTCAAAGAATGGCCTCTGCATTAGACTTTCTGTCACGTTATGAGGCCGAAGGTGAACCATTGTTAAACAGAATCGTGACCGGGGACGAAACCTGGATTAAGTACGTGAACCCTGAGGCAAAAGAACAATCAAAGATGTGGGCACATTCAAATTCGCCTACCAAACCAATAAAAGCCCGGCAAGATTTTTCTGCCCGAAAATTGATGACAACGGTGTTTTGGGATGCAAAAGGGTTGTTGTTGGTTGAATTCATGGAACGTGGGACGACCATTAATCAAGAAGTGTACTGTGATACACTAAAACAATTACGACGGGCTATACAGAACAAACGCCGTGGTATGCTGACTTCCGGTATCGTTTTTTTGCACGATAACGCCCGTCCTCACTCTGCTCGCAGAACAACAGCCCTTCTTGAGTCCTTCAAGTGGGACGTTGTCAACCATCCACCTTACAGCCCAGATCTGGCGCCAAGCGATTATCACCTCTTCATGCATATGAAGAAATGGCTCGGGTCCCAGCGGTTTGATGACGACGAAGAGCTCAAAGATGCGGTCACAGGCTGGCTCCAGGCACAAGCGGGTGATTTTTATGCAGAAGGAATTTCAAAGCTTGTGAACAGATACGATAAGTGCCTCAATCGTTATGGAAACTATGTAGAAAAATAGTGCAAAGATGTAGTTGTAAGATGTATATATTAAAATATTTTTATTTAACTTGGTGAATTTCTTGCAATCAACCGGAGGTTACTTTCTGAACGGCCGCATGCTAATTTACCACAGATACAAAGTTACTTGAGATAAAATCAAAACAGATACCTAATGTTAAATACGCGAATGAAGAAGTAGCTGAGGAGAAAAAATGTAAATCAAACTTGATTTATCCTTAAAATTACACATGTTCATATTTAATTTGACTTAAGGGCAGCGATAGACAGAAAAATAAAAGCTTGTATCAGAGGCCGGCTATGACTTTCGAGACGGTTTTGAACAAAAATGTCGGACGATTACACCTGTTGAGTCCTGGTGATAGCCATTACGTAGCTCGGCGAAAGTCATAGCACAAGTATATGTGCTTGCTCTCATTTCAGTCAGCCCTAAAAACAGCTTTCCCTCAATATTGAGACTACTACGGTCTGCAGGTATACTCCTGTGTGTAAATGACGTGCAGCCTATCTGGAAAGCCTGCCTTAAAATTTTTTCGTATTTTTCCTTCTTCATTTGTATAACTTGCCTTTAATTTCCGGCCCATACCGAATTTTTGGCATGGCAAGCAATTGCTGATTTTGGAGCTCTTTTACTAGGGTTTTGAATTACTTCTTATTTTTCCACAATGGAAAGCAAGCTCATAGTTCACAATCTCTAATGCGGCAGGAAATAACCCTGATTAAAAAAGTAGGATATTTGAAGAAAGCGTTCGCAAAAGAGAATAAACCCTTCTGCCAATGGCGCGTCAATGTGAAATCAATCAAGACCACAGCATGATCGCTGCAGTATTTGCTTCTGTCCGCATAGGCATATTATTTTTGTTTTTACTTTTCGATAACTTTAGTAACCAGTTATGTAAGAATACATTTAGTTATGAGAACACAGAAAGTGACAATCATATGAAACGTTTGTTTAGGTTACTGTTTAAAGTCCTAAATTACATGATGCTGGAGCAACAATGGCATAGTTGCATTTATAACATAATACAGATCATTACATAACGCTTGTACAGTAATATAAACTCAAATATATAGTGAATATATGGCATATGGTCAGGGAAGATACTGAAGCCGACCGCTCCCCTCTTCCGCCCAATTGCGTATGTGCGGTTTTGACTGGAGGCGCTGATATTTTCGTTTATGTCCTCCCATAATGAGAGTTATTTTATGATACCGGAGATCGAAGGCAGTGCTTCTAAGAAAACATAGTCGCCTTAGAAAAAAAAAACAACAACAAATAAAAAGAGAAGAAAGAAAGAAAACCAGCAATAGAATTATGAATACTCTCTAAAAACTGGAAAATAAATAAAAAAACATTTTTTTTTGTATGCCAGTAGTTTTTAAGCGTCAATGTGATATTGGTTGGGTAAACTTAGGCCCACTTCTTCCCGAAAATGTTCTTGGTGTTCTGTCATTAAATTTACCTCAAGGAACTACTCTAATACTTTCTACGAGTATTTTAGAGTAACGCCTGACATTTGTTACGCGAATTGGCAATTATAACCCACGCAGCGCGTTACGAATATCACATCTCACTAACCTTCGCAGTGTTGGTATGTCCTTTGAAACGAGGTATTGCTTCTGAAACGAGTCAAGCAGTGTGTTACACGTTTACTACCCTAACAGAGTGGACATTCATATATCAATCCTAAGGTTTTTTCCTTCTATGAGCAGCCAAGCACTTCCTATAGCAAAGAGGTCCAAAGACAAGCCTCTAAAACAGACTTTCAAAAGCTTCCATGTCTTCTCAGAAGAAATAATGGTTTTATTTTATTTCTGGACACTAACAAATAAACAAACGCGTCTAAAAGTGTCCGGAAGCGGACAGGAGTGGCAGGTCGCGCGTGCGCAATAGGTTGCCATCCTATTCTGTTAGAGAACAAGTGAAGAAGGACGTAGAATGTCCAGTTATTGACCGTGTGGCTCCCTGGAGAAGGCGCCCCGTCACTTGCCAAGAAAAGCAAGGAAGCGCTGCAGCGCCCCCAACACACTTTTGATTTGTTTTGCACATCAGCCATTCTTTCAGGCGCCATCTTCAAAATCGGATTGGATTTTACTTCGTAAATGATAAAACTGAGTTCCAAAAACGACTATTCTTAAATATACAGAATAACCTGCATGCACACAGTGCATTTTCCTGTTCTTTTCTTACGAAATTACATATTAGGGCGCTAATTTGCAAGTACCCATTCATTTTCTTTCCTTAATTTACCCATATTAAGTCCTCATACTTATCCTCGTCTCTCAGCCCACTTCTTACCCCCATTCTTTAAAGAAAATATGCCCAAACCGTAGTTAACTTTTGTACTCTCATAAGAGATTGCCATGTTATCGGAGTTCCCTTCAGCTCAAGCAGTCTAACGCAGAGATCTGCAAAAACTACTAGGACATGCGTACTCTTTCCAATACTGCTCCTGCATTTACGTATTAATATCTATACATATGTCGTTTTTTCTGGTATGTTAAGAAGCTCCCTATTTTAGTAAGCGTGCTTTAAAACTTAACGATGTATTGTTATGGAAGTAAAAATAATAAACAGACGTAGTTCGGCAAACATAGCGTCTAATCTAAACAGAAAAGAGAACCCAGAAGTTCATCTCTAGGCCCGAATGAAGAAATACTCGAATTCGCAATCCCTGTAACTTATATGCAATATGTAGAATGCCGACTTTTTGCCAAGAAGTTAAAACAACATTAACGCAGAAATGTGAGCAAATAGGAAACTTAAACGAACATGATGTGCAAGTCAATGGAAACGTATGCGCAACCTCTTGAGTCTGCAATACTTTCACGTAGGCATCAAAACAAAGCTTAAACTCAGGACAGAGAAATTGTCCACAAATGGTAATAAAACAGCAACTTTGCCTTAAGACCAACCCTGTTTTTAAACTGTTATCAAATGAAAAAGTTTAATCGGCCTTCTGATGAAGTTATATTAAAGTTTACAATGGATTACTTAATCACGGTAGCTTATAAAGTTATAACCATACATAGGAATTCTTAAGCAATTGGCTTCAAGCTATCAACATTCGAACCGTTATCACTATCAAGAACGTAAACAGTTGCTAGGGGTCACTGACAGGCAGATTAAAACCGGTCTGAGTGTTGCCACGAAACACCAAGAGATTGGGGGAGGGACGGGGTGTTATTACTTGCGATGTCCCCGCCTATAATTTAGTAAAGTAAAACTTTACTTCCTTCTGTTCTGGCTTTACTTCTAGTGCTTATGTTATCATTTAATGCAAGAGAGGACAAACCGATTATCATTAAAGATAGTATGACGTACCTATCTTAAACTGCTTTATCCAACTGAAATCTCTCGCATATTATTGTTTTGAAAAATGCTATACCGCGAAATATAATGTATAATGCCTCTGACAAGTTTATTATAAAATTAATAAATATTTAAAGACATTATACCAATGTTTATTAACCGTTAATGAGATGTCCATGGCTTAACGCCTGGTAGTGTGAGAGTTAAGTGTCTTAAGACTCATTCAGGAGAGTATGTCGCCCTCCGTGGTGTAATGGTTACCATGCTAACTTCATATACCCAAGGTCGCGGGTTCAAACCCGGCGGAGGACGATGGATTTTTTCGGGCCTAGCATGGCTTCCTTCGGAAGGGAAGTAAAGCCGTGGGTCCCGTGTCATAGATTTACGGCACGTAAAAGAACCTCAAGCCTGATTGAGAGGCCTCTGAGCAAAATTGAGCGGTCTTTCACGCCCAGTATAGAATGGGACGCTGAGAACCATAGCAGTTAAAGAGCGTCCCTAAATAACACGTCATTTCCATTTTCAGGAGAGTATACAATAATGGTCCCAATTCGATTTTCAAAAAAAAAAAAAAAAAAAAAAAAAACACGAACACAAATAAACGTTGGTTCAAATAAAATGTCATGACACGTACACTTTTTTTTTTTTTTTTAGAATTTTGATAAATTATAAAGTGATAGGCATATTAGACTTGTATGCAATTAGACTGATTTTAACGTGAACAGATATTATTTTGCTAAAAGTATCTAGCTTATTGCCGTTTTTGTGGGAACTCACGTGTTGTCAAAAGATATGGTGAAACTTACAGCTTTTACCAACCACTATTTTTTATCTGCGAGCTTCGGAAGAAAATAGAGTTGGTATCCAGAGAATTGCTATATAGCTTGGTTAGTAGTAACCTTTTGCACTAAACATTAACGGGGGGAGAAACAGAGAAATATGCTGAATAAAGAAAAAATGGATTGTTTATTTATTGAGGGCTAATAACGTAACGAAAACGGAATGGAAGAAACTTGTGAAAGGAAATAAACTTCAAGGCTATTTAAATTGAGTTTCATCACGTTGGTCATTTCTTGCCTTAATTAACCACATCAGATGCCGCCAGCGAGAGATATTTTCCCCAAATTTAGTGAAGAACAACTTTGAAGAATGAAAAGTATCAACTTGTATATTACATTTAATTCAAAATCTTCTCGGGCTTCTAGCCAGGTAATAACTTGGCTTGACACCAACGTTTCGAAGAAGTGCATCTTCCTCGTCTTCAGTTCACCCTGAAGACGAGGAAGATGCACTTCTTCGAAACGTTGGTGTCAAGCCAAGTTATTACCTGGCTAGAAGCCCGAGAAGATTTTGAATTAACACGTCGCCAGGAAAGCTATAGTTCTTATTTTTGTATATTACAGTTTGGTGCTGTAGATATAAATTAGTATTGCTTATAGTTTGACGATAAAGGTTTGAATATATGTGTCGCCTATTATGCTTAATTAAAACTGTTAAATTTGATTAATTCGTTACTGTTTACTCGTCTAAAATTAGAGCACAATTAGATCGGATTTGCAAACAATTAAAACATAAAATGTGTAAAACATTTTAGAATAGTTATCACCAGAAAAGCTTACATTTACTAATGGCTTCATCGGCTGCAATTATCCATAACTGGCCTCAAGGACACAGTTGAGGGGCAGGGTGGGGTGGGATAAGTTCTCCCATAACATCAATTACTAATAGACAATATAATTTGCCCCCATGCAAAGTAAATTGCGTTAACGGTCACATAGTCTGCAACTGCGAGACTGTTATGCGTTTCCGAAGTTTTGACAGCAAGCTTGCGCAGCCGGAAGGCTGAAGGAGAAAGCAATGACAACCTGCTGTTGTTTCTTCAGTTTCCTTTCACTTAGCTCTCCAAGATTCCAGTGATTTGCTATGGGCTGGCCCTTCCTGGCATCGTCTCTTAACTTCCCTGAGGTTTAGATATGAAAATGCAATTTAGCTACATCCCTTTTCAGAGCCCCAGAATATTGCTGTGATGTCTATTTGCCGACCCTATTTCTGCTTTTGGACGAGCCCAAGAAAAACAAAATTCAGCCATTCTGTGTGATCGTGCTATGAATGGCAGATCATCGCTCAGTATTAAACATTTATTACTGCGATGTATATCAGGAAGTACCAACAACAAAAATCCCGAAAATCGACAATATTTTGCCAGGACATGATAATCTTGCAACAGGATAATGCATCCGCTCATTGAGCATGGAAATTTAATACATAGCAAAACATGAGCACTGGTATTTCTCGAATCTCGCAAACTTGATTTTCACCCCATTCCCGGATGTGGACAGCTGCTTTGTGGTCACAATTTTGTGAGATACCGAGTTGATGGTGGTATTATAGCAATTCTGAATAAACTATCAAAACAGGAGATCAGCAAATGTTTTCTATTTTATAAATTGTTGGATCAATTACACTTCATCAAAGAGGAGAATAGTTACAAGTTGGCAGGGGAATTTCAATCAACAACTCAGTCAGATTATCTTTCATTCTCGGTTTTTCTCCACGCTGTATATACAGCAGACGTGATCTGCATACTTGATGGTGCGGCGTGTCCTTAAGAGAGAAATTAAGCCATAGATTCACCCAGATGTGACGTTCACTTACCGTACATCTTGCCCTCGTCTGAAAGGATGATCTTGCGGCGCCCACATGGCGGGTAGATGGCGAGTGCCTCCTGGAAACTCTGCTCAATGTCGGGGCTCCACACACCCTCTGCGTCCGCTGCAGCCAGGTCCTTGTCATCCTGCCACAGTAAGTCACTTGTTTTCCTTGATGGGCTTTACAAACTTCAACATCAACTGAATTTCATGCATAAGATACCTCGCAATACCACCCTAAACATTTCTTAACAGCAAATACTCAAACACAAAGATATGAAATCTGAAAACAACTAGCATACCGTTCAGTAACAGCAAAGTTTCAAGCGGCAGTTTTTTTACTTTAATTGAAACTTTTCCATTATTAGTAGTAGAACAGAAATAGGGGAAAATGATTTTAAAGTGATAGTAGTTAAGTTCCTCAATTTATAGATATCAAAATATCATACAGAATGATATTAAGCACGTTTCCATTTTGAAGGAGAGACTTAATAAATTACGTAGCAAAACATTACTTTCTAATAGTTGTGTTGCTTTCCCTAGTATTAGAAGATCATCTAGACACACTTATTGCCTTCTATACCATTTTAAAACAATAAACAAGTATTGTTGTAATTCAAGAAGTATTTACGGTGGTAATGTTATGTGATTCATTCTGTTGTTTGATATACACAGGAAGTTAGATAGACGGATTGTATCTACAATTACGCACAAATTGTTTAATTAAGAAAATTCATCAATGCAACTTTCTGAACCTCTATACCTCTACAAAAAGAATAAAACTACCTTAGGATTGGCGATGCAAACCAAACAGTGCTGAAATATTCCGTTAAAATAAGGAATTCTAACTACGCATGCAATTCTTCAGCAGTGTATAGTCTGAATGCTTTAAAACATATTTTGTAGTATTTTCAAACCGAATATTTCTATATCCGCGTCAATTTCTAATGATATATATATATATATATATATATATATATATATATATATATATGTGTGTGTGTGTGTGTGTGTGTGTGTGTGTTTTGACAGGTCATAGAATTCCCAGTTATTGTTCTCTAAAACCAGCTTGTAAAGCGCAAGGAATGTAAATCAAGCGATTTAAAATAATTTCTGTAACAAACGACAGCAAAATTTTTGCTACACGAAGTTCTGAATCGAAGGACTCGGTTAAAAAAAATAAATAAATAAAAAAATAAAAAAAAAATAGCTTAGAAATATTCACTTTAAAATTCGGCGCGCACCATAGAAGTGTGAAAATGCAGCTTTTTAACTTGCTCAGGTTTCCGTTAAGGCAGACAACTCAGTTTGTGTAGGATGGTGAAAAGCCTGAAGTTGGATTTTCCAGCTTCTTTGCCCATATCTCTTCTTAGTTTATCACAAAGCAATACCGATTGCCGTTTTATTTCTGAAATAATTAATTTTAATATTTATGGAAAGTGAAGAGTGAAACTTTGGCTATCTTTTTGCCAAATTGTGATTTTTGTGTTTGGCGGAGGGCATTTAAGCATACTAGGCATTTAGAAGTAAGGTTGCACACATATACAAAACCCTACAAGGAACATTGAGCAGAACACAGTAAGTCCCAACGTCTTTTAATGTAATGATCCCTGTGAAGGGATATGATGGAGGGGGGCTCGCGATGCGAGCTAGCAAAATCAGGGTCCCTCACGGTTCCAGATGGACATATTCTGACGCCGTCTAGCCACGCTGTTGTGCCGAGGGAGTCCCAGAGACCCAAGCCATCCCCAGAAAGGGTTCGCTGGTAGACCAAACAAACCTCAGTGAGCAATATTTCCAAAGTGCCCATTCCACTGTCCTGCTGCAACAAATCGATCGCCACCACCTGGTCCTTCAACCCTGAAATAGGTGACAGGATATATTGGGGACAGGAAATGAAGCACAAGAAACTTGTGGTCCAAGACGAATTACTTTATCATTCACTTACCGACTTCGAGAAACTACGAAAAAAAAAAAAAAAAAAAATCTTAATGGCCGGCCCGTCAGGATCGAACGCTGGTGCTGCCGAATGCGAGCCTCACATATTACCGCGGGGCATCTCGCTCAGTACTAGGCATCTAACTCAGCAGGTATGCAAACTTTTAGAGCGATGTATCCGTGAAAAAACCAACCAAACAAGAATCTTCAGTTTTCGTCTGATATTTGAACAGTTTGACATATGTCTACTCAGAACTTAAACCATACTGTAGTGTAACCCGGCGAAGGACGATGTTTTTTTTCGGGCGTAAAAATCCTTAATATGGCTTTCTTCGAAAAGGAAATAAAGCCGTTGGTCCCGTGCCGCAGATTTAATGCACGTAAAAGAACCTCAAGCCTGATAAAGAGGCCTCTGACCAAAATTAAGTTGTCTTTCACGCCCAGTATAGAATGGAACGTTGAGAGTCACAGCAGTTAAAGAGCGTCCATAAATAAAACTCTATTTACATTTCATACTATACTGCACACAAAAGTTTAACGAGACATAACTAACCGTTGCTAACATAATAGATGATATTTAGTAATTTTTTAATAAAATAACATGAATACTCCTTGGACCTTGCGGTTTACTGCATCTTTATTACATTTTTAATTTCAGCTTATTATACGAATATAAAAAAATCTGATGTGTTCCATTCACATGAATTTCTCTAAATCTCTGCAAAAAATTATTGTTAAAAACCTTATGCTTCCATTTTCTTCATGCTAATCGAGAGGGGAAAAAAAGAAAGAAAAAAAAAAACTAGCAGAAATAATCTATTTCTTGCTTCCTTGAAAGTAGAAGCTTAATACGGGAGTACCATAGGTTAAAGTGATAGTCAAAAGCTGGCTGCTATGTGACTGAAGTTCCTTTTGTATGGATAGGAGTTGACAAATTCCTGTATGAGAAAAGTATATTTTTCATAACTGAAACCAAAAACAAGGAATATCCCAAAAACAATCAACTACACGAAAAAAATGTATATAACATAAATTGTGTGTTTTAAAGTGCTCTACATTTGTTGTGAGGTAAGTTTTTGTCCATCTCTTACGGTTTAGCAGTTATGTAAAATTCCGTAAAATTCCCAGAATAAAGTAGTCTTCAGAGGTATTCCCAGAAAATTCAAAAGGTACATTTTATTTGTCAGATAAATATCTTTAATATATGATATTTTAATCAAAATCGTTAGAGCGATTTTTTTTAGAAAATCAAAAATTTCTAAAAAAGGTTCATGTAAAGGGTAGTTTGGGGTGGGGGGATTTTTCTCAAAATCTTCGTGTTGCATCCCTGGAAGATACTAAACTTAAATACCAAGTTTGGTATTTTACGACTTTTCGTTTTTGAGTTATCGTGTTCACAGACACACGGGCACACACACACACACACACACGGACCTTTTTCTGAAAATACTTCTTTTGGATACAGGGGACCCTAAAACATATATTTCCGGTGAAATCTGGGTATCGAAATTTTTGGTGGAGTGCAATACACTCTCTATACACTATGTACATAGAGCGTATAGAGAAAGTAAACATTGTTGTGCAGGCATTTATCAAGTTAAATTAGTTGAAGTGAAAAAAAAAGTTTAAGTTAGATATGTTACTGAATTTTTAACTTTTCAATTTGTGTTAAGGAAAATAGACTGTTTTAAATTGACAAATATATAAAGCTTAATAACTCAGAAACTGATAGGGTAACTGAACACTGCCAGGCCATTGCTTGCTACTTCCTAAATATACAAATTAAATTAATTATATATAATTTATATATATATATATATAAATAAATATAAATTAAGGCAATAGCTTTACTCACATAGAAAATGAAATCTCACAGATGTTCATTACCTTATAATAAACACGAATTAAGCAATTAATTTACCACTTGAATATCCGTAAAATATAGTTATATTCGAAAAGCTCTCAGAACAAAGGGATTCATGTAAGAATAAGTAGGAAATAAATTTGTTATATACGGGATTTTCTCCTCTCCGGAAAAAGTATTTGAATTATATTGGCTTATTTGATACCTACTCGTCATAATGGAGTCCGCTTGGACTGTCATAGTATTACATACCTCACACCATAGCGATAGTATAATTATTGTCCTGCACTTTGTACGCAAACAATTTGAACTGTAGTGAACGAAATACACTTTGTGACGTAATGTGTAATTGTAATGCCACCTAGGTAGCACGCTTCAACACAATAGTCAAAGCGCGGCAGTCAAACGGAGTCCGATGACACCTGGTGGGCTTATAGCATGCGCTGCGCCTCGCCTATGCACAGGGTACTTTTTTAACAGTGTTTAGCGCCTGCTTTTACTACTACTATGATACCGCAGGCGATTACATTAATGATACATGAAATGAAGATAGAGCACCGGTGGAAAAGATGGCGGGGGAAACCGGCGAACCCGGAAAAACCCGCGCCTGCGCCGCTTTGTCCACCATAAATTCCACATGCGGTCACGGTATGAATGTACCTAGCATGCAATACGTCTCTGTATTGAAGAAAGCTATTGTCAGAGCTTAATGAAATAAGAACAAAAACAAATAATTGTGCTGTGACCTTCGCCCCGTGAATCATTGCCTGTTAACATTACGTTAACCCTCCAGGCTGGATCAGAGAGTTATTGCTGAGAACGCACAAGTATTCCTGCGACACAGACGAGTAGAGTTGAAACAACCTGGCTTAGTCACAGAATATCATTAGGTGCTGTGTGCGAGTACACTTTACGTCGGAGAACGCTAACTAGCAAAAAGCCTAATGTAAACTACATCTCTGTCACAAAATAACAAAAGAATACTATAATATTGGTTGCAACGAAACATTACGCACAATGCATAAAATTTATGATCTGCGCATTCATATGTAATCTTAAAGAGTACACATAGGCAAAATCGATAAATTCTGCTTTTATTAACATGTGTTTATGAAATGTATACAAGTATCACACCACATTAGTATGATGTATGTATGCAAAATTTCATTCCAAGTATATATAAATTTAATGTTTACCAAAATGGTCTTCAATGAAATGACCAAGATGAATGAATTATATTTCTAACATAAATATGTATTTTGTTTAACGAATAATTTAGTTCAAATGTTGGAAACATATGGATTTTGGTGTTTGTTTTGGAGAAAAATTGAAAACCGATGAAAAACAACATTTTTCATTGATTTTAATCTTTTAGTTAAATATTAAAATTTATATTCATCCAAGATAACCAATAAAGAAAACGATTTCCAACATTTATATGCTTATAGTTTCCAGTGTAGTATCTCAACAAAATTTGAACTAAATAAAGATAATATCGTGTGGGATATTTTTAACAGGTAAAAATTGAGTGGAGAAAAAACAGAAACCGAGAAAAACTGCTTTGAAATTCTAAAGCGCTATTTGTATTTGTACGCAGGCATATTTAGAAGCTAATGATCATTTCTAATCATCAGTAGAAGTGCACCAAATACATGCTACCTATAAAGATAAAATGATGTTTGAATAGGTAGAGTCAGACTGAAAAATTCAATGCCATAGCCGGGATTTAAACCACGGATCTCCCGGTCTCTAGCCGGTTGCTCTACCTCTGAGCTACAATAGCAACATGCCGGCATTGCATTGAATATATCAACTGACTCGTATGTTTCCCGGTAAACCACAAGGTGATCTCAAATTATTTTGAGATGAGAACTCCAATGGCGACTTACAATGTTGTAAATACTCTGAGTCCCAGGATTTATAATATAACCAACTATTATGGTTAATTGGTATTGGTTTACCGGGAAACATGCGAGTCAGTAGAGATATTCAATGCTATGCCGACATGTTGTCATAATAGCTCAGTAGTAAGCAACCGGCTAGAGACCGGGAGATCCGTGGTTCAAATTCCGCTATGGCATTGAATTTTTCAGTCTGACTCTACCTATCCAACTCTTGTCCTATACACGGCTTGTGTGAAAAAATAATGAAATCAATCATGTTTGAAGCTTTTCGCTTTATTTACACTTAGGTTGATCTTAATATTTTAACACGTTTAAACTAATATTATTAAAGAATCTCCCATTCCTTAAACTGAAGAGTACTTCGAGTAGAAGTGCTGCTGCTACGGCTGTCTCTTATAGTCTTTTACATCTATGGAGAATGTTGCGTGACGTTACAAATTCCAGGAATAATGGAAAAGACCAAAACATATTTAAGATTAGGAACTCAGTTTGAAAAATCTTCATCCCACAAGTCAAAACTTGTTAGTAGATTGCAAGAGATACAATGGTAAGTAACTGTAATCTTATTTAGCTCAAAGCCTCAGCGGACGTGCTATAATTATATACATACTAGATATACGTATATCACAGTTTTAGTACTTTGAACTATTGCTTTTGTTCACCATCATCTCATCATCATTCATCGATCTTCTTTTTCTGTAATAAGATATTCCGCGTGGCTTATAAGTGAGAAGTTCGCAAAACGAGTTCCTTAGCCCAGACTTTTGCAACTCAAGGAGCGGAGTGCCGATTAGCGGCCCTGATGTTTGAGCGAGCAGATATGATGAAATGACTAAACTGCTAGTTCATGCAGGTGTTCACTCCAAAGAGCGGCATAGGAAAGATAGCCTAACCTAAAATTCTCAGAATTAACATGCATTCAAACATAGTTAACTGACTTAACTCAACAAATATCAAATAGTTGAAACAACGTTTATCCATCAAATATGTTAACACCAAAATCGATACAAGTGTTCGGTACATCCGATTTAACACAATAAACCAAGGTAATTATACTATCAAAATATAAATGCAAATTATATTTTATTCCACTAAATAAAAATAGCAGATATTTCGAATTTAACAAATTAAATTAAAGGATTCATTACTTAAAAGTAAAAACGACAATTAATGTTATGTGATGCAGCTGCATTTTAAACAACAGCAATTTAAACAATAGAAAATGTATTAACGCAAATGATTTTATCTTCCAACTTCAAAAGAAATTCGATATTTTAAACTTAGCCCAAATGAGTGTAAGTAGTGCAACAAAATTCATTTTTCAGTTCCTCACACACCAACCCAAATCTATCTATTTAAACATACTTCATCTCTGTGAAGTAGAAACGTGGCACCTATCAGTTCAGTTGTCAGAAAAATTGGTTGCGTTGATTTAATACTAATATAGCTTCCAACTGCATCTGGCATGCTGGGTCTTTTTGATTTAGGTTCATTATTGAAAATATTTTTCACAAACCTCGTTGAACCAAACATTGCAGCAAATCGACAAGAATGCAGAGTCACATCATACTGAGTGGTGGTGCCACGAATGAGACGCAGAGAGGGAATGGCTTGTCAAGTGGAAATGGCGGGGGCATTCTGAGCTAAACCCTGAGGCGGTTCGGGGCGCCCCAGCTCGATGAGCGTCAGTTGACCATGCAAGCCCAATGGCATTATGGGTAGAATGTATGTTTAAAAACGGAGTATCTCCATTGTGGTCATTTAACAACAGGCAAAAAGATTCTCTCTAGATATAACAAGACAGCCAAAAAATGTAGGGCAATTTCCTGCTCTTTTGAACCCAGACTCAATTCTGCATTCATAAATCCATTGTTACTTAACTCATTAATTTACGTAAATTTAACAAGTTTTATAAAGTGATGCTTCTATTCCCCACCACCTCACAAAATCGCGAAATCTGTATACGACTTAATTTGTGCTGATATAACGTTTCTTTAAAATTTAAGCGGCTTATTTAATTCCACATTAGCAATGAACAACGTTCTCCAGAATTGGACACCTATTAGTATAGTACATTTCACCATTTCTACGTATAGCAAGACGTCAAAGTAGACACGAATTTGTCATAGAATCCACATAAGCCAATCTAACCAGCTTGGTTGCCCTGCAAATTAAACTTTATGACAGATATGCAGTTTCCACGGCAACCGTCGTGTTTCCAAGAATGCATAACAAACATCTGATTAGATTATATTCGCGTTGCAATGCATCCTAGAGGCTTCAACTTGCATGCTATGGGAGAGCCAGCACGCCAGTAGGAAACCTTGCATCTGTCTTGAGCTAGATTTCCGAGAATTCACATTGACATTAGATTAATAAACGCATGTACAGTTTCTCACAACCTCAGAGGCATTGCACTCACCTTTAAACATGCTGGGATATAATAATAATAATAATAATAATAATAATAATAATAATAATAATAATAATAATAATAATAATAATGCAGAGGACGACCGGTAAGTGGAATCAGAGAGAAATTTTCTATTTTGGCTTTCTCGACATTAAATACCTTCGAAGTGTTTTTGTTGTGTTCATGCAGTATGCCTTCAGTTGGTATGGTATCTTAAATCCTTTATTGGAGAGATCTATTGTATGTCAAAACCGGCTAAGAGATTCTCAAGCAGCTGGGTTCAAGTAAGCTTCACTCAAACCAGCAATACAAAACGTACCCGACGGCGACCATGAGTAACTGACGGCAGGTAAAATGCGTTCTGCGATTGATCTGCGCACGACAATAGATTGAATAGGAACAGGGATGGTGCGTTATATCACGCCACAGCGGAGTATCCGGTAATAGTTACCCTAATATACGTTCGTCTTGGTTTTAATGTTTGGAAATTCCTTACTCTTTAACGCTTGCAGAAGTAGCGGAAGGAACCAATAATGGCAATTTTCACTGCTTTTCTCTTCTAATTTTTAACACCCGATTTTACTCTATACGGCACCACAGGTGGTGGACAGCGCTAAACATGAAATTAAATGGTACCTAATTAGGAAAGGGAATTTTGTAAGGAAACGTTCTAACTCAAATTTAAGATTCTCCCGTATTTGCTTTCTCCTTGAAGAGAAGAAGAAGAAAAAAAAAGTAGGATGGACCTTAAGGAATCAAAACGCAGACTTTCCGTTCACGAGTATGTGCCTTAAAGTGAGGGACCTTAAGCCCTATAGGATGGACCATGCAGTTCCAGCATGCTCAATGTTACAATCTGTTATATTTAAAAATAAAGTATAATTTTTAAAATATAGCAAACATTGGATCATCCTTCACGACGGTACTCTCAAGTACTTAGGTACTTTTGATTCCGACGGACTATTTAGTCCAGCCTTTTTTTTTTTTTTTTTCCCCTTTCTTTTTTCGCGTTTTCAGTTGTTTTTCTATTTATTTTTCCGCTGCTTTCTTACAGATACAGATTTCCTACTCCAGAAGTGCCAAAGCTAGGCTATGAGGACCAGCATACAATAAACAATCTTATACATTCTCTTTCCTAATTTGCTCCTTAGATCAATTATTAAATTGTTTGTTAATCTCTCCCATTTCCCAGTTTAATCCATTCGGGTATTATGTTAATGCATACGTTAAAACTCATGCAATTTTTATTATCTGATGTGTTCCATGCGACTCTGTAATAAATTATTGTTAAAAAGCTTATGCTTCTATCTACTTTGTGCTAATGCAGATAAACATTGACAGAAATGCTTTCTTGTAAATAAAAGGGAAATAATGAAATACATTAGGTAAAATGATAGTCAAATCTTCTAAAAGCTGGTTGCCATGTGGATGAAATCTATTTCTTTGCATTGCCAGGTGTTGACAAATTTCCGTATGTGTTTTAAAACTGAAACCAATAACAAGTAATATCTCAAAAATGGTCAACTCTACGAAAAAAAACGTACATGACATAAATTGTGTGTTTTAAAGAGATCTACACGTTTTGTGCAGTTAAGTTTTGTCTATCTCTTACGGTTTACTAATTGTGCAAAATCCAGCAAAATTCATCCAGAATAAAGGAGTCTTCAGGAAATTCAAGATGTACGTTTTATTTGGCATGTAAATATATTTCATATAAAATATTTTAATAAAAATCGTTGGTCATTTTTGAGAAAATCAAAATGTTCAAAAAATGTTATATAAAGGGCAGTTTGGGGTGGAGGGATTTTCCTCAAAATATTCGTGTCGCATCTTTGGAAGATACTATACTTAAATACCAATTTTGGGATTTTACGAACTCTTCGGTTATTTATGAGTTATCGTGTTTACAGACACACCACAAACCGTCTTTTAAGAAAATAAATGGGGGGGGGGGGGTAAACACATCTATTTCCGGTAAAATCTCGGTATCGAATTTTTGGGTGGAATGCAATACCTTCTCTATACAATACGTACATAGTACGTGTAGAGAAAGTAAAAGTGTTAAAGAGATTAGGTTTAGAATATATGAGGGCAACACTAAATTTTAGAATATCTTGCTTCTAAAAGCAAATGAAATGTATTTATATCCGACAGCTACTTTCTATTGTTTTGCGAGTTGATTACTGCTTGTTTACTCAATTTACTGTAATAGTTAAATGATCATAATTTAAAGATTTTGTCCTCATCAAAAAATGAATTTGATGAGAGAACATTTCCCGGCTATGATTTTTTACGATTTTAAGTCATCATTAACGCCTAACAATGTGAGAATCGGCTTAGAAATGTGGCCAAAAAGCTCAATCTAAGGCAATAATTTATAATTAGTACAGCGAATTCAAAAGAGATTGGTGTTTTCTAAGTGATGAACTTTGTGAAAAACGCCTAAGAATGGTTGTAATTGATGAAAATATTGTCGCTGTTGGAAATTTGCTTGAAGGAGATCGATAGACACGAAATTATTAACGTCACCTTGAGCTGGGCATTGATACGAGTTCATATCCAAAACATTTTGCATCAATAGACGTGGGAAAACTTCGTTATGGGTGGATTCCCATAAATTGACTTCCGATTAAAAACAACACACTTATTGGTGTAGAAAAACTCTAGGAAAATCCCAAGATCACAATTCAAATTTGGTTTTGAATATCGTTACTATCGATGAATCTTGAATTTACTATCATGATCCTGAAATGAAAAGTCAATGGGCTCAAGGAGTGTTTCGAACTGAACCTAAGCCTAAAGCTCGACGAAGCTATAGTGGTGCTATGAAGATGGTTATTAGTTTTCTTTCTAAAATGGGCTATATTGCTGTTATAGGATTAGAAGATAAAAATACCGCTACTATTACTCTAAAAATGCTCGTTTACCGCACATTTTTTTAAAAAGTTAGTGAAAAACGCCTAAAAGGAATAAATAACATTACATCTTGATAAGACATCATTGCATAAAGTAAAACCGATTATCTGGGTGCCCTATATATCAGCACCTTGGATTCTCTACCACACAGCCTTGACCTAGCACCCTGTGATTTCTTTTTGTTTCCAAAAATGAAAGATAAAAGATCAGATCAGTGGAATATTATAAAAGCTCGATTTCTGAAGTTCCTCAGGTAGAATGGATCCTTACTTTAAGGACTGGTTTCATCGAATACAAAAATGTAATGATGTTAAAGGAGCATATATATTTAATGGTTTCATTTGTATATCTCCAATTTAACATCTATAATGCGTATCGGTGGCTTTGACTTGTAAAACAACTTGGTGACTGTAGCTTCTTTAACGTTGGGTTTTTATTTAATCATTCTATTTTTAAACACAGGCTCATTCAGTCTCACATGCATATTTCCAGATTCTGTGGGGGACAGAAAATAATTCTGGTTAAAGAAAAATTCCCCTCCCCAGCCGGAAACCGAACCTGGGATCTACGGGCTCTACGACTACTCGACCACGAGGTAGTCGGAAATATTTTGAAAAGCAATAAAATGATTTATTTTTTTCTTAAAACTAATCCTTGTTTGATCCAAAAATGTGCAGCGTCGCCCTCGTGTATGAATGTTTTCTCATTTTATACTACCTAAGGTATTATTTTATAATTCCATATAAGTTGAATAAAACATTAAGTTTTATTAAATATTCTACATTAATAATATAATGCAGTTTTGCTTTATGCTGTTTTTATTAACAGAGATAATGGTTAATCATCCAAAGCAATTTAAAAGCCACGCTGAAACTACAAATTATTTTTCTGTAAGATGTATAATAATTTTACATCACGTGCAGAGAACGAAATCATTAGGTCAAGTCGTTGCGCTTCGGCCAAAATGGTGTTCCAGAATTTTTTGTACAATTGGAGTAAGCTTCAAGGAAGTCCGACGTGCATATGTTTCTATCCCCCACCTAGCTTCATTAGAGCTGCCAAAACCAATTCTCTACTGAGCCCGGCATTCAGCCAAACGGTATCTGCTACACGAAGCTGCAATTGACAGCTTTACTATTGCCCATTCCAACATAAATCATGCTCTAAGGACATGCGACGCTGCCACATCTCTCTAGCTGCATAATCATAACATCTCAACCAATTCCAACAGTTATTTAATTTAAGTCAATTTGGGGAAATTGTTCAGTTTATCGGTCAAACAGGCCTCAGAAGTGAAGTGGAAAACTAACAGCAGAAGTTTACAGATCATAAAAAATCAGCCAGTTGAGTGCACTATGAAGATGTCTTTAAAAGGTGACTACCGCTTAATACAACGTATTTGTTGGCCTGAAAGAAACAACTTTCTTTAAACACATTTTAGCCTGCATCAACAGTGGGATGGAGGCAGCCCGGTAGCTCAGTTGGTAGAACCCAGGCTACTGTGCCTGAGGTCCGGATTCGATTCCCAGCTGGGGGTAGGAATTTTTCTTAAGCACACATTATTCCCTATCCTTCCCAGAGTCTGGAAGTATGAAAGATGTGAATAAGTGTGTGTGATTTAATAAATAAAATTAAAGAAAGTAGAAACCCAAGGGCAACAAACAGTTCACGAGTACAATCTCAAGTGAAACTCACATATTAGAAATATGATACCACAGAGATGACTTCTAATTTTACAATTACGAGGCCGTTTTTTTTTTTTTTTTTTTTCCAACCTCCGATAAGTTATAAATAAAAGACAAGTTTATAGAAAACAGATATTTTATTACTAAAGGTTTTGTACACTTATGGCTATACTTCACCATAATTAGGACCGAGCGAGGTGGTTCTGCAATAATATGTGATATTTACATTCGAGGTCTGGAGTTCGATTCCTCTCGGACCAGCCACTCCATGGGAGTTTTCGTGTTTCCCGGTGCGGCGACGAAAACTGATGTGCCCTTTTATCACGAGTTTCTTGTCCCTGTCGTTTCATTTCATCTATTTCAGGGTTGGCGGTTGGTATTTTGCGGCAGGATGATGGAATGTGTGCTCTGGGAAGAGTTTTTCCTGTCGTTTGGCGAGACTGCTGGAGCTCTCTTCCTGGGGTAAGGGGGCGAACTTTCTCGACAACCACGGAACCCCAGGTTTGCGCGAAGCTTAGAGCTTATGCAGAGCTACCATTCAGGTGCCATGTTAGAATCCTTAGGGACCCTCTTGTTAGCCATATCGTCGTCTAAATCTGGCATCCTTCGGGCCTCACCTTCGTCCCTTCCTCCGAAGGGAACTTTGGAAGCAAAAGGGGCCCACGTCGGCCTACTTGCGGTGCTGTGCTCCAACTATCTGGAGGAATATTTAAATATAATTTAAATTATTATTTTAATATATTTAAATATTATGGATTTATTATTTTTTCGACTCTCCTCTCCTCTCTCTTTCTCCTCTCCTAACTACTATTTGGGCTACTTTATTATTGATATGTATTCTTTCATATTAGCTGTATGTAAAACGTTTAAAAACGAAATATAAGAATAAATGACAATATATAGAGAAAGTAGATTTACCCCAAGCCTGATAGGAGAGGCCTCTGAGCAAAAATTAAGCGGTCTTTCATGCCCAATTTAGAATGGGACGCTGAGAACCAGAGCAGTTAAAGAGCGTCCATAAATAACACGCCATTTCCATTTTAAAGTCATATGAATGTAACAAATTAATTTTTATTTATTAATTTGCTCTGTAGGCCAGCCCGGTTCAATCCTATTTTAGGAACATAAATTACACCACTCTAGTAAGAATGTCTTTTAACTTTCCTCCGGAATGTACACACTCACTTGGTGTAGACTGTTACAACTAACTACATTTGCTTGGTCGTGCCGTTATAGAATACTTTGTTGATAGTTACTCAACACTGAAGCACTCTTCTATTTTATTACCTTCGCTAAAACATATGCACAATATACATAATTGATTGAGAAGGTGCTGCATTGCACCCAAAAATGCGATACAAAGATTTCATCGGAAACCTGAATCCAAAGTAAAACCATTTTAAAAAAGTCCACGCGCGCGCGCGTGTGTGTGTATTTGTGTCTGTGTGTGCACGCGCACGCAGCATAGCTCAAAAACGAAAGTACGTTAAATACCAAACTTGGTATTTAAGTTCATTAGATGCCTTCCAAAGAAGCAACACGAAGATTCTCAAGAAAACCTTCCACCTCGAACTATCTTTACATGGCATGATTTTAATTAAAATTCCATTTGTTTAAGATATTTTCATGACAAACAAATGAATATCTTGAAATGTCTGTTGAAGACAGAAGACCTCTTTATTCTGGACGACTTTTGTATAACTCGTAAACCGTAAGAGACAGACACAAACTTACTACACAAAAAATATAGATATCATTAAAACATACAATAAATAAATATATATATATATATATATATATTTTTTTTTTTTTGTAGAGTTAACCATTTCCAGATATGTCTTATTATTGGTCTCAGTTTTAAACTATTTAAAGCGGAAAGCCAACTTTTATTAATCATCTCTCTTGTTTTACTCCCGGGAATGCAAAAGAGAAACGAATTTCAATTGTTTCTCATAGCGATAGCTTGTAAGAGATTTGATTATCGTTTTACTTTAATGTATCCCCTTAGTTCACTTTTATTTAGGAAGCAAGTAATAAGGCATTATCTGCTAATGTTTACCTTGATTAGCCTGACGTAGATAAAAGAATAAGCTTTTGTAAGGAAAGTTTGTTTGCAGAACAGATAGGGGAAAATCTTTGAATAGAACACTACAGAAATTTTTTGAGCGATTTGTCATTCTGTTCATTGAGGTAGTTCTACTTAAGACTTTCGGGCTGCTAAAATCTTGGTAGGGATGTCGGAAACCATCTAGACCCTAAACATATTTTTTCTCATCTGCTGCTTAATAGATAAGGACAGTTGATATTGTTCTACCTTTCTAGCTCTAACTACTGTCTCTTCCCTGCGAAAATGGATGCTCTCCAATTATTTATGACCTTTGGGTTAACGGAAATATAACAAGTTACGGAGACAACTTCCCCGTAGTTTCGCCAACATGTGACAGCTGCATTGAGGTTCCACTTTCTTAATGTCTCTCTTGTAGTAAGGTAAAAGCTCGGGCAAAGAGGATCCAATTTTGATTCTCATTACATAATAAGGGAGGTCTGGAAATGAGCTTTGGCTAATAGAATGAAATAATTTCGGGTGTCATAATTAAATTATTGTAAGACTCGAATCGCCTCTTTATATAAATACCTTTCGGTGCAGAAATAGTCGTAGAAGTCTCCTGCTTGGATTTAGAAAAGTAGTCACGGCAGTGCATTTACTGAGGCTGGGAACATGAAAGTTCGAAATCTGTGGTGTGGATACTGGTCGTGAACAGAATTTTTAAAAGTTATTTTTCCACTTTTTGGTGAAATTACGCTACAAAATTATAGTGCAGGTTAAGTGTTTATTTTTTAATCTTAATAACTGAACATTGCATATTATGAGTTTAATCAGGCTGCAGGTGCTCTGTAATGAAATTAAAGGCAATAACAAAAACGGTTTCGCTATAAGAGAAGTGGCAGCAAACTAAGCTACTTATGACTGGTTGCATGCTATGATAGAAAAACAATTGGTTCACACGTTACCTCGTCGCTTACCTCGTCCCCAACGTCGAGGTTTTTGGTATCCGAGCCGGAGCCATTGGTGTCGGCCGGCGGCCCGGAACTGGCGGGTGTCCACGGCGAGGAAATCTTGCCGGCTGCCAGCGAACCACCTGCACACAAATGCATCACCAATTCAATAATTTGCACTCCTAAGTTAGATTTGCACATCTAACATCAGCCATCTCCTTTTTCTATGCACTCCAGTTAAATCAAGCCGAAGTATTCCACTCACATGGAAGATGACTCAGACCACTACCTAAAACCATTAAAAGGCTTTACTGCTCACCTCCATTTCCACCCATTCCGGAAGACCCTAGTTCTAATTTCGGTTGGGGTGAGTTACCTCGATTCACATGAGCATCTATATCACAGTTTGCTCAAGTTCCAAAGGACGGAATCTTATTGTGGAAACTATATTATTTAACTCTTCCGTTATTAGTGTTCAGATAAGTAATTCTTCTGTACACGCGTTATCGTTATACATTTTGATGAAATTAAGCAATACGTGCTTAGTTAAAACATGCAGAATTGGCGTTTAAATTTTAACTATTGGTATCAAATAGTAATGATGGAAACAAAAAAAAGAAGAATCTCAAACTTTCAAACACGTCGTCAGATGAACTTGGGATTTGGGAAACATATAACTGTAACAATTCAAAAACGAATAACGCTATGAAAAAAGTCACTTGACACAGAGTTAAGTATTTTTGTCTATCTCCTATGGCTCCCTAGTTAAGGGTACTTATACAACTTAAGTCACTATGAAGAGAATTTTGAGGGCTATTCACAAAAAATTCAAGCGCCTTCAATACCAGATGGCCCAACATGTATGTGACACTAGTAGATATCCCTTCGTGCATTAAAAAAGTTGCAGAACTCGACGGGGCTATTTCAAGTTAAAAGCAGCCAGTGAAGAACTGGTAACTCGATGTGCGTTTTACCTTTCTGTGACCACGATCCGCTGACCGTCTTCGCTGATAACTAGAGGGATAAAAGGAATATCGTTCAGCCGGTTCCCTACTTACCGGCTTTAACTAAAGACAGCCTCATTGAGTTCTGCAACTCTTTTAACGCATTAAGGGATATCTGTATACATGAAATGCAGAGCAGTTGAGCCACCTGGTATTTTACTCAAACCGGTGGAACCTTTTTGACAATATAAAATATAACAAAAATGTTACATGTTAAAGGTAGTTTCCGGAGGACATATTTTCTTTAAAATCATATTCGTAGAAGCTGCTTAAATAAATTCCATATTTATCCCACCATTTGCTTTTGAAGTATTATCTCTCTCTCCTTATATATATTCCTCTTAAAAGTGCTTTTTTTACAATCTCTTCCACTCAGAGGGTATTGTAATTCATCCAAAAATTCCTTGGCCAAATTTCACGGAAACATATCTTTTGAAGCTAATTATGATATTCTTTATGAACATTATACAAATGTAAGCCACTATGAGGAGGATTTCACAGCCTATTCACAAAAATTAAAGGTAAATATATATTTTATTAACGATGGAAGTGTCTTCAAAACACTGTATTTTACTCAAAATGGTGGAATCATTTTAGATAAAATAAAACATTACAAATATTGTACATATTAAAGGTTGTTTCCCGTGGACACATTTTCTTTAAAATCATATTGCTGGAAGATGCCTAAATAAAGCCATATTTAGTGTAATCTCTCTCTCTCTAATTTTCCTGAAAGTTCCCTTTTCACTTTCTCTACCAGGTACTATGACAAGTAGATAGAGAAGGTATTCCTCGACCACATTTCACCTAAAATATATGCTTTGATTATTTGGCCAGTTGAGGTCCTCTGAATAAAAATAAAATAATAATAAAAAGAAAGCATTTTATAAAAAAAGAAGTTACCAAACTTGGTATTTAAGTGCAGCATCTTTTAAGGTTGCGACACGAAGTTCAAACTACCCTTTACATGGACACTTGTTCGATAATTTTGATTTTCTCAAAAATACCTTGAAGGACTTTAATTAAAATACCATATATTTAAGATATTTTTTTTCACAAATAAAATGCGTATCTTGAATTTTCTGGGAACAGCCTCTGAAGCCCTCTTCATGCTGGAGACTTGTGCATTACTGGTAGATTATAAAAGAGAGGCAAAAACTTATTACACACAAAAATATAATCTCCTTAAATTTATGTAAATGCAATGTTTCGTGTAGTTAATCATTTCTAAAACATCCCTTGATGTTGATTTTAATCTTGCAGCAATTAAACTTTTGTAAAATGAGAAGTCGTTATTGTTTTTCTTCTCCAGGTCAACAAGGAAAACATTTCAAAACCATTATACAGCGACAAACTTTTGAAATATTTTATTATCGCTTTAGGTTATTGTATTTTCCTATTCCTCTTGTTAAAGAAAGCAATGTTGTTAAACCATTTGTGGTGGTATTTATAAACATGAAGTGATAGAAGCATAAGCTTTTGTACGAATAGTTTTCAGCATAAGTAAAAAACGTATGTGAATGTAGCACATCAAATATATATAATTCTTTTGTGACCTTGAAGCTTTTGAGCGGAAAGCAACGCCTCCCCTATCTCTATACACATGTGATAGAGAATATAAAATTATACGTACTTATAAAGCCATTAGCATTTGGAGCTATTTAGCACAAGTCAGGCTTATGCGATTCTAAATCTTTTCGCAAGTGTTAAAAATAAAAATTCTAATCTACTCTGGCAACTTGAAACATCAACCGGGGTTGAGCATTAAGGAGTCTACTCATGCCATGGAGGACATTATTACCAATAGAGGTGTTTGGGATCTGAGGAAAGCAAGGGAAAAAAATCTATGTGTTCCATTCACATCGCTTTCTCTAGCAGTTACACAAACAACTTTCCTTACAAAAGATTATTCTTTTATCTACGACGTGCTAATTAATGTAAACATTAGCGGAAATGTCTTATTACTTGCTTCCTTGTAAGTAGACGGAACATAAGGGAATATGCTAGGCTAAATCGATAGTCAAATCTTTTAAAAGCTGGTTCCATGTGAAACAACTGAAGTTCGGCTCACTTTGCACGGTCTCCAGTAAAATAAGATAGATGAAACGAAACGTCACTTCCTGTTTGAGAAAAATTAAAAGTAGTTTAAAATTAAAACCTGTAACAATCTCTTTAAATTAAAATTAAAATTAAAACCAACCAATCTCAGAAACGGCTAGCTCTACATAAAAAAATGTATATGACCTAAATTATGTGTTTTAAAGAGATCTACAATTTTTGTGTAGCAAGTTTTTGTCTATCTTATGGTTTAACTGTAATACAAAATTCTGCAAAACTCAGCCAGAATAAAGAGCTCTTCAAAGACTATTCCCAGAAAATTCAAAATATACATTTTATTTCTGATGTGAATATCTTTAATATACGATATTTTAATCAAAACCGTTAGAGCCATTTTTGAGAAAATCTAAAATTCGAAAAATGCTCCATGAAAAAGGTAGCTGGGGGTGGAGGATTTTCTTGAAAATCTTCGTGTCGTATTCTGAAATATACTGATACCAAGTTTTATATTAAAGCACTTTTCCGTTTTTGAGCTATGTTGTTCACGGACACACACACAAACATGGACCTTTTTCTAATTTTTTTTGGATTCATGGGACATCAAAACATACATTTCCGGTGAAATCTCGGTGCAGGCTAGAGAGTAAAAATTCAAACGAAAGTTTGAAGTTTTTGGAAGTGATTTTTTGAAATGCTGGTGCTTGTGGGCATACGAATTATTACATTTTATTAGCTTCCTAAAACTAGGGAAAAGTGATTTTGAATTTTTTTTTGTGCCAATTTAAAAGAATAACACAAACTATTTCTAAAATTTGTTCTACAAACAATTATTAATTTTCATTGTGTGCAACATTTCTTATCTTTGGTTAAATAATTATTTAAACCATAACTTCAAAAGTACTAAGATGTTACGATGATATTTACTATACACTCTACTCTTTGCATGTATAAATGCTTTGTATGAAGCAAATATTCTATAAATTAGCATTTCCACCTATGGATGGATTAAGATTTTTCCATCTCTCTCAACCGCATTGTATCCATTATATTATGCAACATGTGTAACTTCTGTGATTTGCATACTGCCTAGCCAGCAGGCTAACGTCCTCTCGATTTGTGTTGCGGCACATTCAAGTTTGACAGACTGGAAGATATTTACAGAAAACCACATCCGCAACTTTTAACAAATCTCAATCTAGCACAATCGCTGTTTTACACAGCACTAATTAGATAGTTTAATACACGTTCATGCTCAAGCGCATAGCAATCAATTTACAGGAGCACAATTCATTTTTCAAACTAAAAAAACAAATATAAAGATAGATATAAAAAATGAATTAAGTTCCATACCCTTCACATATATACTTAAAATTGAGCGCTAAGAAACACTTGTGGGAATTTGAGTTGTCACTTTCCAAGTTTTTAGAAACTTTTAAATTTTAATTTCATTAGATATCTGTGTGCACGTTTAAAATATCAATTATGTAAGTATTAAAATTTCTTATAGTCTTATTCATTAGAATGCGATAAAGCTGTTCTGTAGAATTCATGTAATTAAATAGTGTCCGAATTATTTTACATCGAATACTGAAATGTGTAAAGCTTCTTTTTTTTCTTTCTTTATTTTTTCAGAAATACAAAGTGAAACTACAACGGCACTAATACTTATTGATAGTATTTCCGGATTGAAAGAAGATTCCGAAAAGAAGAGACGAGTTTTAGGATGCCATTTTATTTTTTCTGCAACCCTCTATAGTAGGTAAGGTATTGTGTTCCACCGAAAACGCATATTTTGAGGGGCCCTCATTAAAAGATGTAGAAAAAATTGTGTGCGTGCATATATACAACATAACACAACACAAACATTGCGATGAATACCACTTCTTACGGAAATTCCCGGATATTTCAGGAAAATATTTTCATGAAAATACCTTAGATACTTGCATGAGTAAAAAAATATTTATGTACCTTTCGTTCTAAATCAACTTTATACAATTTTGTATTACTGATTAACCACAAGAGTGTATGGCAAACTTAGTACACAAAACGTACATAAATATCTAAAATTTACAGTATATTTAAAATAAGTTGTATGCCATTTTATATCCATTTTATAGATACGATATCACATTCGTTATTGACTTGAATTGTTTTCAATCACTTTTTCTTTTCCTTTCGTCTATTTTCTCTAACACGTATAATGTAAACAGCAGGTAGAGATGGCATTGCATTCCACCCAAAATTTTGATATAGAGATTTCAATAAATGTGTGTTTTAAAGACTCGTGAATCCAAAAAATGATTTTAGGTAAAGGCCAGTGTATGTCTGTGTACAGCATAGCTCAAAAACGAAAAGTAAGTTAAAGAATAAAGCTGGCATGCAAGCTCAAATCTTCCCCGCCCCAAGCTACCCATTAAATGAAAGATTTGTCGAAATGTCCGGTTTTCTCATAAAATAGCACTAACGATTTTGATTGAAATAATTTAAAACTATTAAAGATATTTACACGACAAATAAAATTTATATCTTGAGTTATCTGGAAATAGCCTCTGAAGCCCTCTTCATTCTGGATGATAGTATATATAACTGGTACACCGTAACATAGACAAAATCTAACTATACAAAAATGCAGATCTCGATAAAACTAGATGTACGTAAGCCACATGCATTTTTGTGGAGTTAGCCATTTCCGAGATACTCCTTGTTATTGGTTTAAGCTAATGCTTATTGTTTTCTCAAATGAGATGTCGTCTTTTATTTTTCTATTATTTTTTATCCTAGCCTTGCTCATTTTTTAGAAATAAATAAATACTTGTAACATTTTAGTTTATAATCAGAAATACACATATTTAATTAACTTTAGTTCACCAAAAGCTAACAAAGTTTTGGGTGGTTTTCACACTTTCATTGTTTCTCACGATGTTAAGGAATAAGTATATCATTTCTACGCGAACACATTTTCACATCAATTCCTGAATGCCTTTTATACCTATAGTGAATTGTATAATGACCAAATTTGTAAATGTTTATCTAAGTAGAGATAAAAATACGATTCTTGATTAAAGTTTTCTTTCTAATTAGTATTTAAATTCTTCATTAAGTGTGTTAATAATTAAGTTCCACAAGATTGTTCTCGGGAATAGATTAATAACAAGTTTGGAAGAATATACTGTAGAACAGAGATAAAAAAAAAGTTATCTGAATGTAACTAATAAAAAAAATTATATAAAACGAATGATTGTTTAATAGATTAATTTGTTCTCTTTGTGGATCTACTTGGGTTGACATTGATGGGACTGAAACCTGATAATGGAAACCTTACTGATGTCCTTTTGACACTGGCTGTAGTACTAGTAGACTTTATTTTTTTTTTAAACTCATGATCGCTAATACGGTCACCTAGTCTCAGTTTCAGCCTTGTGACGTCTTCCACAACGGTTGTTTCTTGGACATCTTTAATTACAAATCCTCTGTAAGCTCTTTCATAGTACACTTCCGGTAGCTCAATAAGGCTCAGAAGCAACGTGTTTGATAAACATTCTCTACGTTAAATTTGGAAAGATTTCGACCAGCAACATTTTAAGTTTAGCTGAATGAAATGTTATAAAGTATTTTCGCCTCTTGAGTGAATTATTTTGCAAGTGATGTATTCACGGATGAAATAATGGGAAGCGTCAAACCAGAGATAATAACACAATTATCAGACTGCCACCGGATATCTTACGCTTTCTATTTTGCCACATTACAACATACTGACTCGAATTCTACTGATTCAGTTGAGCGTTTGTCGCCGCCATAGACATTTGCGTGAAGCCATTGCTCCTTGGTGTGGTTTGATAATGAACTAGTGGGTGTCAAGGTTTGAACTAAGGTTTTACTCACCTCAACCCACGGTGACGTAATTTTAGATTTCCTTGTTCGTTAGTCATCGGATAGAGAACCCTCCCATTATAATGGCGGAGTGTTTTCCTGGAAGAACATCTTCCAATAGCCCATGGCACTTTGCACATCCGCTGAGAGATGCCGATTGACTTATGTTCAACTAATGTCTTTGGTTTTCTTAAGGTGTGCTATAGTGGGGCTACAGTGGGACATTGGCATGGAATTGATTTCATGTATCTTTACAGCAAACACTACGCTTTTGGTGAACTAAAGTTAATTATATATTTGTTTTTACGATTTAAAAACTGAAATGCTACACGTGATTTGTTTATTTCTGAAAAAATGAGCATTTATTTCCAAAAAATGTTTTAAATCGTTCTTTCTATTATGCATTAGGAATCTAAGCTAAAAACTGATTTGTTGCATTCACGTGGCTGTCTTTACTCACTCACCTAAAATTATTCTATAATAAGCTTAATCTCCTCTCTACTGTATGTTAATGGAGAAAAACTTCCAATACACAATTACACATTCAGGTAAAGCGATACATTAAAAAAAGGGGGGGGGTGTCGCTATGTGAAATTTAATGCTCTTTGTACAACCACGGGAAAGAGTAGATATCGACTTACCTCTTGACAAAGTATGTACTTTATATTAAGTACATTGGTTAACGCTATGCCAAGTTTATTCTACATAAATGTATCTTTTAACGAGATGACATTTTTTGTGCAATAAGACTTTATGGTTTATCAATTATACTAAAGTCATTCCGAATAAAAATTCACAAGTTATTCCCAGAAAATTAAGATACGCATTTTGTCATGAAAATATCTGAACCCTATGGTGTTTTAATCAACATCAAGAAAGTAAAAAATGCAGAACATTTTCCCATGTAAAGGTTAGTTTGGGATGGGGACCTTTTTCTTGAAAATCTTGTGTTCCATCTTTGGAAGACGCTGAGCTTAAACGCTCGTAGGAAGTTTGTGTTTATCCAACATTTTGCTTTTTAGTTATGCTATTTACAGATCAATTCATCAACATACACTCGCCATGGCCAGCAAACTCAAAAGTATATGTCCGGTAAAATGCAGACACCGAATTTTTGAGGGGAATGCAACACTTCCTCTGCTTACAGTAAGCAAGTAGTAGAGAGTTTAAAAATATGATGTTAAAGCAACAAGGTACTTAATAAGTTCTCTTCAAGTTCCAAACACCGATCGCTTTATTAAAACTGAGATGCTAATATTCACGCCAATATCACTAGCCCTGACAAATTCACACGAAGTGATTCTTCTATCCAATCACGTTATTTACATTACATTACCCAGAAATTATTTCAAATTAGGTAATGAAGAACTTACTTAAGTACAACTTTAAAATTCAAGTGATAGACGCAATGGACCCGTGCGACAAGGAGGGGAAAAGGGATGTTCTGAGTAAATATCTCCGTCCCCTGATTTTGACAGGTTGCGGGATGCCACTCCTGGCGGGGGCGTTGACACTCTTTTGGACGGGGACCCTAGTCTACCTGTCCGAATGTCGGGTACTGGAACTGCAAACTATAGGGACCTGTCATTGTTCTGGTTCCGGCCGCCAGGTGCATCCTCTCACCTCATTCCTCCCTCCCGGGGCGCCTCCTCAGGTTCGGTGCCGAATCCCCTCCTATATATGTGTTCTGCCCTGTATATTTTATATCTTCACTTTTCTGCAAGGTCACCTCTATATTTCATGATACGCAGCTTTACAAACCCATATAACGATTAGTACATACACATATAGAGAGCTTCCCAAGTTATGTGCAGTTAATTCAAGAAATACATTTAGTTTGTCATTAACATATTAAACATAGCATATTTTCATAAAAATACTTCGAACCGTTTTTGAGAAAATGTTTTTCCATGGAGAGCTGAGATGTCTTTAATTTTCATCTAGCACATTTAAAACAGTGACTAAGTAAAAAAAACAGATGATGTGTTTCGTTCACATAACTTGCTCTACATCTCTGTCACAACTTATTGCTAAAAAGCTTATTCTTCTATCTATTTCATGATAATCGAGATAACATTAGCAGAAATGGTCTTATTACTTGCTTCCTTGTAAATAAAAAGAAACCAAGGTCCGGATCCACCCCAGAAGACCACATGAGATTGTGGTGGACAAAGCGGCGCAGGAGCGGGTTTCTCCGATTCACCGGCTTCCCCCGCCATCGCATTCCACGTATCATTTATCAGTGTCATCGCCTACGGTGCCATAGCAGTAAAAGGGGCGTTAAAAGCTATAAAAATGTGATGTGTTCCATTCATATAACTTTCTCTAGCTGTTCCAAATGCATACTATTCTTACATCTACTTCATGCTAATCGAGAAAAATATTAGCATAATTGGTCTTATTACTTGTAGTGTTTTAACTAGAAAGGAAATAAGGTAACACATTAGCCTAAAGCAATAGTCAAATCCTTCAAAAGCTCGTCGCTAGTTGAAACGATTGAGGTTCGGTTCGTTTTGTATGGTCCCGTTTGAGAAAAGTATAGGTAACTATTTTAAAGCTGAAACCAATAATAAGAAATATATCGAAAACGTCAACTCCACCGAAAGAGTGTATATGACAAAATTGTGTGCTTTAAGGGGATTTACATTTTTTGCATAGTAAGTTTTTGTCTATCTCTTAGTTTTACCAGTTATGCAAACTACAGAAAAATGCATCTAGAGTAAAGAGGTCTTCAGTGACTATTTTTAGAAAATTAAAATTATAATTTTAAATGTCATGCAAAGATCTTAAATGTACGAGATTTTAACCAAAATCGTTAGAGCCATTTTTGAGAAAGCAAAACTTTCAAAAGTTTTGCATGTAAAAAAGGGTCCGCCCATACACACACACACACACACACACACACACACACACACAAACGGATATTTTGTTGTATTTAACGGTCCTTTCGTTTTTGAGCTTTTCTTGGTTTCAGGGGCTCCAAAAACATGTTTTTGCGGTGAAATCTCGGTATCGAATTTTTTGGTGGAATACAATACCTTCTCTATAAACTATCTACACCCATCGCCCAGATTCCATGTTGCGATCAAAGGGCTCCGGCTATCTTCGTAAAAGTTGTGTTCACAACGCACACGAAAGAACTGTACAATGGCCAGTGACTGGCAGCGCAATGGTTGACTTTTGAGTACGTAACATTGGCCGAGAGGTTAAGATGGTCTTGCTTCCACATATAAGCTCCTAGTCCGAACCTCGCGCTGCTTGCATTTTTTTTTATAATGTTTGTTAATTTTATGACTGAATATATAGAACATAATATTGCAGCAATATAACTTGATATTTGAAGTTATGGGCCTATCTATGCACACAAAAATGTAATTCTACTAACACTCATGTTAAATAATTAAAAAATGTGTAAATAAACTGTTATGTTCTAAAACTAAAACACAAAAAATAAACATAGTTAATATCGGGTGTATGAATCCTCAGCATATATAACTGCCCTCAAACTTCGCAGCATACACAAAACAAATGCCCACAATAATGTGAACAATAAGCTGCAGAATCCAGGCATCTTGAATGTTGTCCTTCGCCAATTTATTGGTAATTAGAGCACAGCTCCCTTTTTACCTCAACCCATTCTCATTAGAAAACACATTCCAACACAGTGAATCAAAATATTATCGAATATTACCGTGTATAGCACACCGTTCATTGTATCGTCAAACTACCACAGCACACTAACACCGTTCCTTGATATCTCACTCCAACTCGATAGAGATACGCGACCATGATTTTTTTAGTAGTGTTTAACGCCCGTTTTTACTACTTGGGGTACCACAGGCGATGACACTGGTAATACATGGAATGAAGATGGGGCACCGGTGGAATGCGATGGCGGGGAAACCGGAGAACCTTGTCCATCACAAATCACACATGCGGTCGCGGGATCGAACCCGGATCGTCTAGGTGAGAGGCGAGCGGCCCGCGACCGTGATGGAATTGTGAACCACGTATTTTGCATCGTATCGGTTCCCCTTTGGACGATAGACAATCACGTTTCCCTTCCGTGTGGAAGAAAATGAGAATATCACCACGGATCGGTTTATGCAGGGTGTGTTTGACCGCTTTGTGAAAGGTATAGTAATTAAAAAAAAAAAAAAAGAAGAATCTTAAAAAATGTTTCAAAACATTGGTTTTCTTAACAATACTTTTAGTATTTCTGTGCACCACACGCTTACGTGTGCAGCATATTGATGTTTGGTAGAATAAACACTCAAAAAAGCACCATAAAACTATCATATCTTTAATTGTATCGAATGCCGTGTATGAAGTAACTATGCCTAAAATAAATAGCCATGTTTTGATTCAAGGTCATTAAGAGAAGGGGGGGAAATGTTTGCTACATGCAAGAAGCGAACCTACGTTTTGTCACAGCGCTACAGGAAACACACATGGAAAGTGGCAGGTTTACAATCCTAACTGTATCATGTTTTGTATCGTTAATATTTTAGTTAATTTCCATAATTTGTTGTTGAAGAAGTTTAAGTTATGTATTTGTTATGGTTATTTATCAAATGGGTTAATAATATTCAGATGTGGAAGTTGTGTCAATTTGTTGCTGCCGCTACTGTATCGCGGCGTTGTGCCATGAGGGACTTAAACGAATTTGGCGTTCCAGACATGACTTTTTTTTTTTTTTTTGGCGGCGGGTGTACACAATACATGTAGAGAAAGTAAAATGAACTTTGGTATATACCCTATATTGTTTTCACTTAAGTTAAACGCCACCCCTCGAAAGCATGCACACAGGGACCTTTTTAAAAATAACACATGATTTTTTTTTTTTTTTTTTTTTTTTTTTTACCCACCCTCGTTTGTTAAGTCTTATATCTTCTGCAAAGTCTCGTATTTTCCATCTCCTTTTTGCTTTCTCTACATAGTACATTGTACTTAGGTAGAGAAGGTATTTCACTCCACACAAAATTTCGATACCAAGATTTCAACGCAAGTACACGTTTTAGGATCATCTGTATTCCAAAAATACATTTTTATTACATTTTATTATGTACCTAGTGTGCATTCTGTCAAGAAAGTACCGGGAATTGATAATTTAAAAATCCTGTTTAAAAGGAGACTCAAAACTATTGTTGTCGCTAAATTGGTACAACTTTCCTCTATACACACGCGGAGTTTGATCGTCATCTAGTTTGTTTACAGTACGCCATTTTGTTAGTTCATCTCAAAGGTGATTTGCGATTTTACGATGGATACAAATATTGAACAAAGAATCTGTCTCAAATTTTGCATTGCAAATGGTATTTCGTGTGCCGAATCGCTGAAAATGTTTCAGATGGCTTGCGGTGAATCGACTTTATCAAAAACACGTGCATATGAGTGGTACAGTGCATTCAAAAATAGTCGAGATGTGGTGGAAGATTTGCCTCGCTCTGGTCAGCCATCAACGGCTTCAACTGAACTGAACGTTGCTAAAGTGAAGAAAATTTGTCTGAAAATTGTCATTTGGGTCTGAGAGAGATTGCCACTGAACTTTCGGTGTCTCACGAATCAATTCGTACCATTTTAAACGATTGTTTGGGCATGACACGCGTTGCAGCTCGGTTAGTTCCGATAGACTTGAATTGTCTACAAAAGCTCAATCGCTTAAGGATTGCTGAAGACATGCTAGAACGAGCCAGTTCCGACCCCACATTCATAAAACGCATTGTTGCTGGTGATGAGAGGTGGGTTTACGAGTTTGACACTCAAATCAGTCAACAAGCTTCCGAATGGCGCCTTCCAACTGAACGAAACCTAAAAGGGCACGTTAAACTCGATCAAAACTGAAGGTCATATTGACAGTTTTTTGTTGTTTTTTTTCGATTATCGCGGTGTCGTGCATTCAAGAGTTCTTGCCATTAGGTCATATGGTAAATAAGACTATTATCTGAGCGTTATGCGGCGTTTGAGAGAACAAATACGGCGAGAAAGGCCAGATTTGTGGAACGACAATTCGTGGATTGTGCACCACGATAACGCACCAGCTCACATGAACGAATTTCTGGCCAAAAACTCAACAAATTTCATCGAACAACCACCTGATCTGACTCCTGCTGATTTCTTTCTCTTTAAAAACTAAAGTTATCACTTCGACGCACCCGTTTTGAGTCGATAGAAGACAAAGGAAAATTCGCGGCCACAATTGACATCGATTCCTAAAAGTGCCTCCAAAAATGTTTTGATAATTGGATTATGCGTTGGCATAAATGTATAATTTCAGAAGGGGCCAACTTTGAAGGCAATAAAATAAAATTGCATGAATAATTTTTGTTTGTGTGTTTTATTGGCAAATTCCCGGAACTTTCTTGACACAGTAATATATATAGAAGGTACTCTATTGCACCCAAAAATTCGATTTCGAGATTACACCGGATATATATTTTTTTAGACCCTGAATAAAAAAAGAATTTTTAAAAAAGGCCCGTGTTTGTGCCTATGGGTAGTAAGCTCAAAAACGAAAAGTCCGTTTAATACCAAACTTGATAGTTAAGTTCAGTATCTCCCATGGATGCAACAAGGAGATTTTCAAGTAAATCGCAACTGGCCTGTACATGGGGAAAAAATCAAAAGTATTTATTTTCTCAAAATGCCTTTAACGATTTTTATTAAAACACCATATATTAATGGCAAATGAAATGTATATTTTGAATTTTCTAGGAATAGCCTATGAAGAGCTCTAAATTCTGATTCTGGATGAATTTTGCTGACATTTTCATAACTGGCAAACCGTAACAGATTAAAAAAAAAAAAAAAATGTAGATGTTAAAAAAACAAATTTTATTAATATATAAATTGTGGAATTGGCTATTTCAGAGATATTTTTTGTTGTTGGTTTCAGTTTTAAAATACTTAATTTTTTCATATGAAAATTTGCCAACCCCAGACATGCAAAGAAAATAATTTCCTTACATAGCAACCAGCTTTTAAAAGATTTGACTATCACTTAGCCTAGTGTATTGTCTTATTTCCTTTTACTTACAAGGAAGTAAGTGATAAGACTATTTCTGCTAATGTTTATCTCGTTTAGCATGAATTATATAGAAGACTAGCTTTTCAACAATAATTTGTTACAGAGATGTTTAGGAAGTCAAGTGAATAGACACATCAGATTTTTATATTCTCTAGCTCGTATGCACAATGCATATAGTGGAAATAGAAAGTATTATATTCCACAAAAAAATCGATAGCAAGATTTCACCGTAAATATATGTTTTAAGACCACCTGAATAAAAAATTAAGGAATATGTCCGTGTGCGTCTGTGGGTAGTACTACTCAAAACGTAAAGTCGGATAAATATCAAACTTGGTATTTAAGTTCAGTATCTTCCAAGGATGCGACACGAAGATTTTCAAGAAAATTCCCCGACCTACAACTACCCTTTGCACGGAACTTTTTTTTTTTTAAAAAAAAAATGGGTCTAACGATTTTTATTTAAAAGTCATGTGTTTAAGACATTTTCACAAACGAAATGTATATCTTGAATTTTCTGAGGATAGTCTCTGAAGACCTCTTCATTCTAGATCACTTTGTTATAACTTTTGTGTAACTGGTAAAAGCAAGCGATAGACAACCTAACTACAGAAAAAATATAGATCTCATCAAAACACACAATTTATGTCTTATACATTTTTGTTGTAGATTTAACAGTTTTCGAGATATTCCAAGTTATTGGTTTCAATTGTAAGCTATTTAAACTTTTCTCAAATGGGAAACCATCTTTGATTTCGACTATCTTTTGTTTACTCCTAGCAAGCAAAGAGAACCGAATTTCAATTGTTCCACTTTTGCTTTTAAAATATTTCATTATCGCTTTAGTCTTAGTTTTCCCTTCTACTTTCAGAGAAGGAAGTAATAAAATAAATTCTGCTAATTACTTGTTTAGGAGGTTGTAGATACAAGAATGATCTTTTTAAAGAAAAGTTTGTTTGTGGAACAGCTAGATAAAGGCATATGAATGGAACAAACATGTTTATGTTAATCGAGATAAAAATTTCAGAAATGCTTTCATTGAGCATTTCAATAAGGCTACAACGAGATACGGAGGCCGAGGCGGTAGAACAAAAAATTGAAATTCGCTACTTTTGCATTACATCACGAGAAATAGCTTTAACGAGATCTAAATGTTTTATGCAGCAAGCTTTTAGTCTATATCTTATGGTTTATCAGTATTAAAAAGCAGACTACATTTGCAGATTGAAAATAACCACACAGATTGTTGACAGAAAATTAAAAAAGAAATCTTAGTTGTATGCAATATCTTAAACAGATTGAGTTTCAAGCAAACTCTTCAGTGCCATTGTTGAGAAAATTAAAACATAACTTACCTGTCATATAAAACTAGTTTGGGGTGCCGCCTTTCTTCAAACGTTTGGTATTTATCCGACTTTTCAAAATGAGTTACATTTTTTCTGCCGCTCTCAAACACACATTCGCGCGCGCGTTTTCTATAATTATTTTATTTATTCACGGTGTCTCAAATGAAATATTTGGATGAAATTTCGATGTCATATTTTGGGTAGAATGCAACATCTCCTTTGCCTTTTAAGTGTAGTTACGAGTTAAATAAAGAAAGTAACACCAGGTTTTTATAGGATTAATTGTTTTTTCACACAAGCCGTGAGTAGGACAGGAGTTGGATAGGTAGAGTCAGACTGAAAAATGCAATGTCATAGCCGGGATTTGAACCACGGATCCCCCGATCTCTAACCGGTTGCTTACCGGGAAACATACGAGACAGATGAGAAATTCAGTGCTATGCCGGTATGTTGCCATGGTAACTCAGTGGCAGAGCAACCGGCTAGAGATCCGTAGTTCAAATCCCGGCTATGGCATTAAATTTTTCAGTCTGACTACCTATCCAGATTTTTTTATAGATTTACGACTGCGTTTCAGATGTAATCCGCAAGGTAATTTGTATGATCCTGAAGAATATATGTATATACTGTGGTGCTACTTCTGGTTCTACGTTCTTCTATTTTAACAATGTCTCCAACTCTTATCTCCAACAAAACATCCTCAAAACATAACAACCCTCGCCATGTTAAAACTAGTGGTAGAATGTACTACTGCGCCACATGCCCTAAAAGTCTAGTGTCAAAGACCGCTAATTTGGATTCTGTAAATATTACATTTTTCCAAGCTGCAGATGTCCAATTGCAATGTTTCCTAGTACATTCGAGTCTCATTATTTTTATTTATGGGCTTTAGAAGGGGAGTTCTTGCTGCCGCACGCCCTTTCAAGCCAGTTTCAGGTAGTCTCCTTTTTAGTACTGCAACAGACATATTCTTTATATTCATTTCTAAATTTCGGTGGGCATTTATTGTGTAGTTTGAACCCGTTTCTCTTAGTCTTTTCTCTTGCTACATTCATTAGAAAATGAATTATTGCAAATTTTACTACATTGTACTGAGGATGGAAGTCTTTATTGCGGCCGGTCATTTTAAAGGTGATTTGTGCATTCCGTCCTTAGGCACAATTGTCTTTCAATTTATGGAATTGATTTCTCTTCTATCTGAGCGCTACAATTATGGATAAATCATTGTTAAGATTCATCATAATAAGCATGTGCACCCAGAAGTTGTCACTAAGACCTGGTAAAATAAACGCAGTTTGTCTGGAGATTTAGTTGAATTAAATTAAACCACACGTTTAACTGCAGGGGTTGTTTAAGGTTAACCGCAACGTAAAGGTATACTTGAAGCTGAGAAACGAAGAAGCTTATCTATCAAACAAATGTCGTTGACAGACCTGCCTGTTTAATAAAATATGCGTTTTGTTGGTTTATGAACTAAAAGCAAAATGGCTCATGTGAACGAAAGGATAATGAAGAAGTCTGCAAACAGAGAGTTAAGCTGGTCGATTTCTCGTAGTATGGTAAATTCCGTTAAATGCCTAGTTTTATGTTTACACAATTTTCACCAATGCATTGTTATTTTAATAGAAAGCCAACTATAAAATTAATTTTATGTTCATAATTTTTCATGTGCTGAATTCGATTTCGTATTTGACCAAATAAACGCATCAGTCTGAATTTGTTTAGGAGCTCATGGTCAGTCCATATCTGAAAGTATTAATGAATAATCTAAATCTCCCCGATAACTCAAATATCTTTCTAATATCCAGATGTGCAATTCCTCAAACATCTATCAAAATCTCACATGTGCAACTCCACAAATACCGCTCCAATATTCCACATGTGCAATTCCTCAAATATCTCTCTAAAATTCAAATGTCTCTTGAATATCCCACATGAGCAATTCCTCAAATATATCTCTAAAATTCCACACGTGAAATTCCTCAAATACCTCTCCAATATCCCATATGTGCAACTCCTCAAATATCTCTCCAAAATTCTACATGTGCAATTGCTCAAATACGTTTCCAATTTCCCACACGCCCAATTCATATCTAAAATCCCACATATGCAGTTCGTCAAATATTTCTCTAATATCCCACATGTGCAATTCCTCAAACACTTCTCCAATATCCCATACGTGCAATTTTTCAAATACCTCTCTAAAATCCCACATGTGCAATTCCTCAGTTATCTCTTTAAAATTCCAATGTGCAGCTGAGACCTTATATTACAACATAGTATTAACTGCAGTTAAATGGAGGACGATTTCAAGTTAAGTTACATCCAAAATCTGCTGAAGCTTTGAAGATTATAAGACACAGAAAAACTGAAAGCTATAGCTTAAACCTAACCGAGGGTTTAAACCACGTTTATAACACCGGTGCTTAGAAACTGAACTGTAGTCAATTAAACTGTCTGTAGTCTGGCAATGCTTCATACACCTTGGACATCACAGCACTAGAGGAAACAGTGGTGGTTCAATATGCATTCAGTCGGCTACTAGGTAAAAAGTGTAACAGTTCAGATTACTATTGTTTACGTACACATTGTACTGCTATAAAATTCCATCTAAATGGAAACAGACGCGCAAAATAAAAATATCTTAGTGTCCCTTTACTTAGATAACTATAATCAATGAACCCGTTTCTGAGAGTTGTGGTAGCGTATCTGTCTTGCATTCTAGAGCCCCCGAGGTCGAATCTCATTTAGGAGGTTACCGGGCATTTTTTCTGGACTTTTCCCTTGTTTTGAGAAAGCGAATGTCGGATAACTTTAAGATCTACGGACCTCGGGCTTATTTGATCATTTCACCCAATTCATTCATTCATCGTCTGATATGAATTGCCAAGTTAAACGACAATTCATTTGAAAAAACAACGGTATTACATGAATTTAGGAGTTATATGAAAATTATAGATGTACTGAAATTAAAGAGTGGTAGTATACCCAAATTAAAAGAACGTTAAAACAAACTTGCTTATTAATAACAATTTCAATCCATGTGATACAAAAGCAATTAATGCTGATAACATACATTGCAAACACCACAATATCAAATGAGTTCATTACTGAAAGATTCGTGGAGAGCTAAAAGCAGGCAGAGGGAACGTAATTTTAATGGAAAGCGCACGATCTAGAAGCGGCAAAAGCTGCAAAGTCATCCAAATCCTGATGCTTTCTCTTTTTCAGATGAATGAATCGTAAGGAGAAACAAACAGCTGATCCGTTGCAATAGCATTCCACTTTTTCCTCCTATCAGCACATAATGTGCATCTGTTTGCATGGGAACGAGTGTATCGTGTGAGGTTTGTGCTGACACGTAGCATTTTACTGCGCTATTTAACTCTCATGCAGTATTGCACACACAACTCAACACAGAGCTTCCTCAAGAGTTCCAATGAAAACAATTTAAGGAAATATACAAACAAGGTAGTATTTCATATTTAAGCTTTCAAGCTTGGGGACTAAAATGGAGTTTAAATACCTAATCCTTGTTTCTTATAAGCTTGCCCCACTTGTAAGAATCTAATCCTTCCGGGCACAATTCCCTTCCCCTTTCCCCTGACTGGCCAGATACACGTTTGAATATATATATATATTTAGTTGATAAAAATGTACACGTATTTTAGATGCATTGATTCTGTTACATGATATATTTGATTCATATAAGTGTAAATACTTCTGTTAAATAAGGAAATACTAAGTACCGCACAATCCCTATCCATCATAGTAGCCATATTAATAAAACAAATCTGTTCGTAGAGAAGTTTCCAGATTCCCTCCAGCTGAATATTTTTAAAATGTCTGTTCCGTTTGAACAGGACTATTGCACCACTACTAAAAGCAATAAAGAAAACAACCTTTGATTATTACTTAGCAAAGTATTGGTAAAGTAGCCTCATCCGTACTTAAAACCCTCAAATTACCTCTTCGAATATTTTTCTATCCCGCAGAGGTGGAGTTTACGATGTTAGCTATAAAGTATTTTTACTCTTATCCCAAAATTTATGACTTCCTAATTTGGTGCAACGGTGTAGAAGCCTAAGGAACACACACGCTGGCCTTTATAAACATAGATAAACACAATTTGTTCCCTTTTCAAAGCCATGAAGCCATGGTGCAACGACGGGCATATCAACCAGTATGCAATAAAAGTATATACGCGAATGTTTCTCATAACTAACTGAATAGTTAGAAGAACAACCCTATCTAGGAATATTTGATTAAAGAATGAATATAGAAGGGCATGTGAATGTAACAAATCAGATTTTAATTCCATTTCTTTTGTTCTGTGGATGGAACTTTGGTTCGCAGTGGCATCAGAAACTGAAACCTCCCGAATGCGAGCACATTACCATCTACACTATTCCTCTTGGTAGTTTAATAATTTCACAAACCTGTCCCTGCTTTTGTTTGCAGTTTCCCATAGTAACCAGCGAACGGTAAGAAAAATCTAGAACTGTAATGTATCAAATGTGAACTCCTAAAAATCTACTCATCCTGCTGCGGTTTGTCAGAAATATTTGAACATTTAAAAAAAGTAGTGAGACACATTGATTTTTGAGTTCGTTAACCACTCGTACTCCTCCCTCTTTGGGAAAATAAATCAGATCCCATGCAGCATGTTATCTATTTAAGTGGAATCTAAGGCACTATACATACACCCTTTTCACAACAATCGCTTCATTCATTCTTGAGTGCTTGGGTAAGCCAAGTGTACCAATTGACAAACGTTATTTTGACCAAAATCTAAAACTGACACAGCACTTTTGGTTACATGAACAAACATTTGCGAAAATTTTATGAGCACAAAAAAGGGGGGGGGGGAAAAAAACAAAAAAAAAAACAAAAAAAAAAAAACTGGAATGCATTAAGAGGAAAACCAAACATTTGATATTATATTCTCATGACTTTCTGCACTACTCAGTTTATCATCTACTTCAAATTAATTAAGATTAACATTAGCAGATATGGTTTTATTACATTTTTCATATAGTTTCAAGAGAATAAGGGAATAGATCTCGGTTTTTTTTTCTTTGAGTTTTGTTTTCCTATTTGTTTACTGCTTTCTTTTTATTTACAAATACACATATACACATTTACAAACACAGAACCCATGCCCAACGCGGGACTCGAACCCACGATCCCCTGCGCCACGAAGCTAAGCGATAGTCAAATCCTTAAAATGGCTATGGCTGGTTGCTATATTAATTGCCTTGAAATGCCGTTCTGTTTGCATAGCCAGGATGAAAAAAGAAACACTGAATGACTTCTCATTTAAGAAAAGAAGTAGGGAAATGTAAACAAAAACAAAGAATACCTCGGTAATGGCTAACTCTACACAAAAATGGTATAAGACGTGAATTGTTTGTTTTAAAGAGGCCTATGTTTTTGTGTGGTAAGATTATGTTTTGCCAGTTATACAAAAGTCAACAAGAGTGAAGATGGCTTCAGAAGCTATTCCTAGAAGTCAATATTATTATTATTATTATTATTATTATTAATATTATCATTTTCATCCATGCAGATATATTTAATATATGACATGTTAATCAAAATTGTCAGCTATTTTTGAGAAAACCGAACATTTCGAAAAATCTTCCATAGTGAGTTATTTTTCTGGAAATCTTCGTGTTACATACATCCTTTGAAGATACTGCATTTAAATACAATTTTGATCTTAACCGATGTTTCGCTTTTGAGTATTGCTGTTCACACAGACTTTGTTTTATAAACATTTTTTTTTATTCACCGATCCTCAAAAAGGTGTATTTCCAGTGAAATCTACAAATCGAGTTTTAAATGGAATGCAATACTTCCTATATTTATGCGCACATTTTACATGGTAGAGAAAGTATAAAGTACCGAAAATTGTTAAAGAGCAGGCAGGAAATGAATACCGCCGGCGCCCATTGATGCACTTCAAGAACTGTGTACGAAGTTAGTGATCTCTGGCGGGAGTGGCTCTGCAGCCAGCAGACCGCGATGACCTCATCAAAATGACTCACCCTGCTTCGTGCAACAGGTTTTTTTTTTTTTTTTCTTTCTTTCTTTTTCTATTAATAAGAATAAAAATAAAAGACCTGAATGGTCGGTCCGCCTATGTTCCACTCCTCGCTTGATGTGGCAACAGTGCTCTCTCCTTTCTTTGTTGTGCACGGTAACAGCGACTTTGTAGTACTTCTGTTGGCAGATCTAATGATATGCTGCAGCCTCGGTGAGTTGACGCCACATAACATAAGAGTAATGCACAATAACACTTTGCTTTGACAACAGCTCCTCTTTCTCACGGTTCTGAACAGCGGCAGCGGCGAGAAACTGACACACATATTTTCTCTCATTAAATTATTTCTTTGGTCGGAAAAAGAAACAAAATATACTCTTTGCCATTGTTTCTCAGAACCAAAAATTCTGAAATGTTTGTTACGGAAATATTACCCAAATCCAATTATTGATGCGTTCACCAATGCGGAGCATGTATTAAGTGTGGTGTTTACTTTTGTGATAAATGAACAGAAGTGTAACCTAACGCAAAAATAAAAAAGATAAGACATTTCCTGTCAACACATGTCTATTCATAATTATATTATTATACTACTGATCAATATTCTCGATTACATACCACATCACTGTGCCATTTGCTTGCCTTAGAGAGATTCACAATCACCAATCCTGATTCTTTCTAGTGCATTTTGGCGATTTAAATACGACCTTCTATTACTTGAGTCTCAAAGTTTTGCCTTCAAAATCTTCCACTGGTTCAGCATGAACCTTCGCCACAGTAATAACAGCAAGCTTTCTTTCTTTCTTTCTTTTTTCTTTTTTAACTTCCATGTATTTTTTACTTTAGATATCAATTATAATGGAATTTTCCTGTCACTTTTCCATTTTTCGAAGAATCCAAGACGGGTCAAGATATTTTAGGTTTTAAATATGCGGTTTATTATTCGAAGGCTCATTCTGATCGTGAATGTTTCATAAAAATGGAATCGGAAGATGCACTGTCCATAGTAAACTCATGAGAATATGCCATATTCAACTGTACTGATATGCAACTTTAAAAGTCACTACAAGTCTACACTAACAAATCTAGCATAAACTTCCCCCGTTTAATATCCCTGCAACTCAACAACATAACTCCATGGCACGACAGCTCACGGGGAACCTTGGCCTACCGCCCGGCCGCTGCGTCCCCCATCTCGATCCACTACAGTCGTCATGGAAGGGGTGCAGTATTGGAGGGTGAGACGTGGTCAGCGCCTCGAGTCCCCCCCGGCCGGTTAATGCGGTCCTCGCGACCTGGAGCCGCTACTTCTCCATCAAGTAGCTCCTCAATTGGCCCCCCAGGGACCTTACGAGGCTGAGTGCACCCCGGGCCAGGTCTCCCAGCGGGGGAAAAATCCCCACGCCGGTACTGGGGATCGAACCCAGGTCTCCCGCTTGGTAAGCAGCAACGCTACCACCGCGCTAAGGAGACGACCCCCTGCAACTCAAGCATGTTCTCATGCTTAGTTACAAATTACTACGACAATAAAAGCATGCCTTATCATAAGAGTGTTTGAAATATTGTGGTATCTCAGAAACTTATTACTTACACTCAAGTAAATTTCTCGCCTGTTGTTTTCTTTGAGTTCTTCTAATATATGAGTTTTTTAATGCATACTTTAGTTTTCAAGTTCCCCTATAGTGAAAATCGCATAGGCCAAATCAGGGGATCTTGAGGGTCATAATCCTTCTATTTACCCATAACTTCAACATGTTCCTAAACTTAACCTTTGACTCATCAGCTGTTGAAAATTGGCTTAAGTCATTCCTGCACCCTTTCTGCTTTTTTATGCTCAACATCCTTTAGCATTGGTCATATCAAACGGCGAATAAATGTATGGGTGAAATAATGCTCAAATGAGCCTGTAGTCCACAGAACTCAACGTTACCCGACATTTGTCTTCTCAGAAAAAGGGAAACCCTAGGAAAAATCCTTATCCGGGCAACTTACCCTTACCGAGATTAGAACTCGGGACTTCTTGAATGTGAGGTAGACACGTATCCCCACACCATAGAGGCGAGTTTTCAGCATTATTCAGAAAGTATGAACCCTATTATTATTCGGTCGGTATTTACCGCACATCATACAATTTTCACATGATCCATGGGAGTATCGAGTATCAAATTGTGTTTCTCTGTGCTTCACTAGTGTTATTTAACAACGCTAGATAACCCGTTAATGAAACCAGCTTCGTCAGAGAAGAATCTTAGGTGTGGGTCAATTACTCAATCATTTCGCAAAATCTAATTAGAGAAATTGACTCACTCCGAAGATCATGTAATAAAGTGTATGCAACAAATCCCATAGACGGGTAGTAGCACTACAAGAAAACAAATGCCATAATGAGGACGTGAAGGGGAGGGAGGGAGAGAGAGAAGGCTGGGACTTATGTTCTCAAACATGTTGCATAATGCGCATCAAAAGAGCACCGAGTAAATCGCGACTCACAGGGTTTACAACAACAATCAATACGGCGTAGCATTGAAGACAAACTATCGTCACGGCTGTATTAGATATTGAAAATGAAGTGGCAGGACGCAAAAATTGTGGTGTGACCTTTGTCCATTGACGTAATAGCTACCAAGTTCCCCCTCTAGTTCTATTCCGAGTTTTATGACTGAGTACGTGCGTATACTCTCGTTCAGACGTGTCCAGTTGGAACAGCCTGCATTAGCAGGTGTAACACACGAGTTCGCTGGGCTGATCAGAGTATAAAGCTTCACTTCTGGAGTTTGAGCATGCTGCATCTCTTGTTTCCTGCGCTTGCCTCAAGCTTCCATTATCCTTTCTCGCCTTCTCCACTGTTTCCAGTACTCTGCAAAATGTCTGAGCCGAACCGAGGCGCAGCGATGCACAGCACCACTACCCCTCGGTATGCACCCATGCAATTTTACGCGTTTGAGAGACAGCACCAAGTAAGCTTCAGCCTAGGAAACATGTAAATAGACAGACTTAGATCTTCCCAATTTTCAATTCAACGGGTGGCTCACACGGTAGCGTTTAAGGACTGTATTCGGGAGGCCCTGGGTTCAAATCCCATGGGCCGACCAACCTGGCTGCATTTTCCCCCTCAATCGTCAAGGTAAACACCGAATTGGACATTTAATACCACGGTCAAAAGTTCCACCTTCAGTCTAATACAATAGAATTAATAGGTGATAATTGCTATTGCACTGGTAGTGCAGCTAGACTGGACGGCACTCTAATGCCATCTGCTTGGCGCGAAGGTGGCGACACCAAGGCTAGGTTACTGTCCACCACATTCCGTCGAGGCACCTTGCCGAACAGTTCCGGTGCGATACGTCCAAATACATTCTCTACATCTCTGTGACTAAAGTATTTTAATGAATAAGCGTTTCAACAATAATTTATCTATCTACTTCATGCTAATCGAAATAAACATTAGCAGAAGTGGTCTTATTACTTGCCTTCTTGTAAGCAGAAGAGAAATAAAATACATTAGACTAAAGCGATAGTCAAATCTTTTAAAAGCTGGTTGTCATGTGGTTGAAATCACTTTCTTTGTATTGCCAGAGTTGACAAACTCCAACATGAGAAATGTTTAGGTATTGTAAATCTGAAACTAATAACAAGGTATATCTATAAATAATAATAAAAAAAAAAAAAAAAAAAAAAAAAAAAAAAAATCAACTTAATCTCCATAAACTGTTTTTTAACGAGGTCTACTTTTTGGGTAGTGAGTTTTTATCTATCTCTTACGGTTTACCAGTTAAGCAAAATTCAACCCGAATGAACAGGCTATTCCCTGAAAATTCAAATGATACATGTTGACATCTAAATTTCTTCAATATGTGGCATTTTAACCAAAATCGTTACAGCCATTTTGAGAAAATCAAAATTTTCGAAAATGTTTCCATATAAAAGATAGTTTGCAGTGGGTGGTTTTTCCTCAAAATCTTTGTGTCGTATCCTTGGAGGATACTGAACTTAAATACAAAGTTTGGTATTTTACCGATTTGTTTGTTTGTTTTTGAGTTATCGTGTTCACAAACATACGGGCCTTTTCCTGATAATGCTTTGGGGGGGGATACTAGGGACCCTAAAACGTGTATTTTCGGTGAAATATTAGTAATAAAATGTTGGCTGGTGTACAATATCTTCTCTACCTACGTACCATGTACTATGTAGATCAAGTAAAAACTGAATTAAAATCCGCGACACTTCAGAACACAGGGGAAAGTTTAAAACAAGAGTTAATTGCATTTTAGATTTCACCCCACCTGTAAGCTGTCTAAATTTTGAAAAACAATCTTATATTTTGCTACGTGTTAATTTCCCGACCACCTACCTAAGTAGAAGTTTCCACCCCAAAAAACTCGATATCTAAAATTCATGGGAAAGATATGTATAAAACATGAATTATAAACAAAACGATAAACATTAAACCTCTTCTAAAAATGTTACACAAAGATTTTTAGAAACCCTCCCTCTGCAGCAAACTTTTCTTACATTTTTTCTAACGACCTTCATTGAAATACCACATCTACTAATTCATTTAGACTGAATTTATATTACTTTGTATAACTGGCAAACCATTAGAGATAATTTACACAAAAATGTAGATGTCTTAAAATTCACATTTTATTTCCAATATATTATTTTAATTTATAGCTTTATTTATTTTAAATAATGCCGATTTTATTGGCTTTATGCGAAATAAGATCGGTACTAATTCCAGGTTTACACCAAAAATTCAAATTTTCAAGCAACATAAAATAGCATCCCCTACAGCTAAGTTAGATGTTTGCTAAGTATGTATCTTGCTAGACGCTTAAAAGGTATCCGTCGAGCCTTGTTACTTTCTCTACCACGCACAATGTTCACAGTAGGTGGAGAAGGTATTGCATTCCACCCAAAAAGTCGTGGATATTCATAGCAGATAGATGTTATCAGGATCTCTGTATATAAAAAAAAAAATATTTTTGAAAAAAGGTGTGTGTACATGAACAGCATAACTCAAAAACTAAAAGTCGTAATGTACCAAACTTGTTAATCAAGTTCAGCAGCTTCCAAGGAGGACACGGAGATTTGCAGGAAGATCCTTTCACATGGAAGATTTTTCGGAATTTTCTCACGATTTTGATTAATATATATGTACATATATCACAAATACAATTTATGTATACCTTGAATTTTCAAGGAATATCCTCTGAATCCCTCTTCATTTTGGATGATTTTTGCATAACTGGTGAACCATAAGGGATAGACAAAAAGTTACTGCACAAAAATTGCAAATCTTGTTAAAACACATAATTTCTGCCACATACTTTTTTTAATTAACCATTATCAGACATCTATTCAGAAATACTCGGTTTATATTTTCCAATTTTTGTTTCAAATGGGAACTTGTCATTTGTTTTCTTAATCTATTTGTTTAATTTTTGTACCCTTACCAAGCAAACAAAACGAAATTTCAATTCATCACTTCGAGACCAGATTTTAAAATATGTGAACTATTACTTCAGCTGGTGGTTCCCTTATTTTTCTTACACATACAAGGAAATAAGTAATAATTAATAAGATTATTCATGTTAATGTTTATACAGAGTAGCGTGGAGTGCATAAAAGAATGAGCTTTTGTAAGAATAATTTGTTGCAGAAGCAATAGAGAAAGTCATGTGAATGGATCATATATTTTTGTTTCACCTGATATCGGTAACGAAATAGGAACCGGTGCCCATAAAATGGATTCCATGTTTCTGATAGTTGTTCACACCTCCCACAGAGAATTTAAGCTGTATATTGTGCTCATTGTTTATCCATGCCTGATTCCACCTTCTAACATCAAGCCTTGAAAAGAAGTCTGTGCTCAATACGCTCTTCGTAAGGTTTCCATTTACCTTAATCCCGCCAACTCCGGTACTCTACGTTACTCTATATTTACACCGCTCCTTTCTCATTATAAATGGTGGTCTCGGTAGCATCATTTACAAATTATGAAAGGCAAAAGTAAAATTTCCATCTAATGCTAACGAGCTGTTAGCAATAGACAGAAATATAATTCAAAGCAAAGGTTTACAACATGTGATACAATTTTTGGTCGAGTGCTCCGTCCACATGCTACTTTCTCTTTGCCGTAACACGGATATGAACAAAGGTTTCTCCTCTATCACAGACCGTAACATTATCCTGGTGCTAACTGCACCCACACTTTCCTCGTCATGCACAGCACGTCTGTTTTCTTTCCGGACTCAAAGAGTATCTCGACTTGCTTCCTATTCATCCCTACACTTTGTCTTCATAAAATATCTGAAAATGGTTTAGCCGTATTTTTATTCTTTTAATTAAGCAGTATTCTTGTCTTTCTCCACTTCCTATACAGAGAACGGCAACATGCAATCTAATGCTATACGATATTGCGATTGCTTCAAAACAGATACTGTGTGTGTGTGTGTGTGTGTGTGTGTGTGTGTGTGTGTGTGTGTGTGTGTGTGTGTGTGTGTGTAAGATAGAGATATAGGGTAGAGCACAACAGGCTCAAGAACAGTAAATCTACCAACTTCAGAAGGTGCAAGTAGAAGATTTTCGGAGAATTTCCTTAAACAGAAACTACTTAATTTTAAACGTCTGCTTAAAGTTGCATGCATATACAAATGAATGGCATACAGAATTGTTTTCATCAACATGTGAGCAATCTGTCTAATATCTTTTTTTTTTTTTTTTTTTTTTTTTTCCACATATCCTTTATTTTTGTGGAATGCTACTATATACAAGATGGTATATAACATATAAAATAAATAAACAAATTTGATACCGAATACCAGAAATACTTATTTCCAGAACCTCCTGAATAACAAAAACAAAAAAACAAACATAGTTTTAGAAAAAGGTTACTGCGTACGCGTGTGTATGTGTCTGGATCGCTCTGTCTGTCTGTGAACTGCATAACTCAACAGGAAAAATTTGTTAAAAACCAAACTTGATATTTAAGCCTGTCTTTCAAGAATTCGACACGAAGATTTTCAAGAAAATCACCTTACCTCAAACTGCGCTTTACATGAAAAAATGTTTGGAAAATTTTATTTTCCCAAAAATGTTCCAGAAGATTTTCACAAAATACCGTATGTTTAAGATATGTTTAATGTAAATATATCTTGAATTTTCTGGAAATAGCCACTGAAGTCCTCTTAATTCTGTACGACTTTTGATTAATTGATTGATAAACCGTAAAGATAAACAAAATCATTCAGCATTAAAATGCAAATCTCGTAAAAACACAGAATTTATGTCTCAGTCATTTTTTGTGAAGTTTCTCAGTGGGAAGTTGACAATTTTGATTGTTAACGTTTAGCTTCGATTAGCTTCGAATAGATAGAAGAATAATCTTCTGTAAGAATAATTCGTTGCAGAATAGGTAGAGAATGTCATGTGAATGGAACGCGTCAGATTATTTTAACAATAGTATTTTGTAAAATGAAGGGTTCGAATTGAACTTCGCAGACCTTTTTAATTACACCAAAGGTTGTACAAGGATCTATTCAAGGTGGATAATATCGACACAAACGTTATACAGTTTATTGCGCTTATTATAATTGTTAACAAACCAAAGATGAACCATATATGAAGCAATACAAATTATATTAAATATATTATTTTGATAGAGATTAAATATTACAGAAACGTGTAATTATTCTTTATTACTCTCTTAGTTTTGGCAAAAATGTTTTAGGATGCTGATTGGAAACTTTATTAATGATTAGTAAATATCAGCCTTAAAGAAATATACATTTTTCTTTTATAGTCTCTCATATTTCTATAACATTATGGAGGTAATTAAGCCAAAATTGCTTTGTGTGGAATATTTTGGAATTGCAAAAACGTAAGAAAAACGAGAAAATTTTAGAATCTTTATTTGGTTTAACGTTAACCGACTTAACATATGAATTTAAAAAAAATGGAAGGCTCACATTGTATCAATTTTCACTTTACCAAGGAATGGTAATTGGTAGAGAACTTTATGTGATAAATAAACCAGATTTAATCCGTAGGTATGATATCTGAGCTAATTCCAGCCCTCCGTCAGAGATATTAGAGAACCTGTTTATTATATGAGGAGATAAAGAAGACATCCAAAAGAGTTAAGACTTACAACAACAAAAGAGAGAGAGAGAGAGAGAGAGAGAGAGAGAGAGAGAGAGTTGGGAACTCAAGGATTAGAACTGTACTCAAACTTTTCATCTCCCACAGTTAAATTTTTCTACGTCAATCAGAAAGTATAAATTCTTTCTTTATCGCTCCTTACGCGCCACTAGCCAGCTATTCAGCTCCCAGCTGTACATGGTATGTTACACTGAAAAAATAAGGTAACACTGTCACTAAAACGTGATATATTTATTTTCCTCAGACTTGAATTTGCTCCAGTACAAATCCAGCCCTTCTTTATTTCGGCTTTCAACTAGCTACGTCAATAACATCTATTATTTAATATCACTTCCTGTTTTTTTTTTTGTTTTGTGTTTTACAGTTTAATTATTGTTATCCATAAACCGTTTATTCTCAGAAAGCTTCGTGTGATTTTAATGATTTTCTTTCACACTCTTTCCATATCGTCTTTATTCTCACTGTCTTTTTCACATACACACACACACACACATATCAAATGCGTTCATGTCTTCGAAACGTACAAGTATCTACACTATATATGCGACATCTTTTTTGTAGTTCTTTCGTCTTCTTCTTCTTCTTCGCAGAAAATGTTTCTTTGCTCCATTAAAAAAAGCTTCCTTATCAGTGCTATCCTCTGTAATACTTATTGTGAAAAGCTTAGTTTACTCACCAGACTATCGCATATGGGATTTGTGCTGGACAAAGCGGCGCAGTGGCGGGTTTTCTCCTGTTTCCCCCGCAATTGCATTCCACCAGTGCTGCATCTTTATGCCATGTATCATCAGTGTCATCGCCTGCGGTGTCTACTAGTAAAAGCGGGCGTTAAAACAATATATATTAAAAAAAAAAAAAAAAAAAAAAAACTTAGGTTTACTTCTTATGCAACACACCACACTAGTTCCCTACATTATTTTGAATTCTTAAGCATATCTTCATTTCATTTAAAATTCATCACCTTTTTAATTGTTTGATTAGCGTCGCGCTGGAAACACTTTGCCTACCTAGACGCCTGTATTTTTCAAAAAACTTGTCGACATGTTTAAAAAATTTGTTCACAATCGGTATAAATTAAGGGTGTTTAGGTGAAGAGCCTTATACAAATGTTCAATTTTTAGGCGAAACACTACAGATATCGAGCTGAAAGACTTTGAACAGAACTTTTTTTTTAGTTTAGTCCTTTAGCCTGGTTAGTCATATCGGACGATTAATGAAATTGGTGAAATGATGCTCAAATGATTTCGGGGTTCATGGAGCTTAAAGTTACTCCACATTCGTCTTCTTAAGGATAAGGGAAAACCCCGAAAAAACCCTTATTCGGGTAACTCACCCTGTTGAATATGAGGCAGACACGCTAACACCACACTACTCAGGCGGGTAACAGAACTTGTTGATGCATTTCAAATTTATACAAAATCTATAAAAAAAAATAATAAAATATAATATAAAAACAAATAATAAAACTTATACAAAATTAAATAATTAAAATTAATAGAAAAACTTCCCTTAGAATCGAAGTTGCACTTAAACACTTCCGAACCGAGGTTAAAGGATTTTAAACTTAGCCAACTTCCCTCCCCCCAAATTACTACATTGTAAATACTACGCAGTAACTGATTGTAAAATGAAAATAAATTTCGTTTTTATTTAGATTTATTTGTTATTATAATTAGAACCCACATTATTAGGAAATGTTAACATGTACTGGATGATCAGCATAGAACAGCTCTTGGCCGGTCGGCGGTGAAGCGCGAGGTTTCAGTGTAAGATGAACTCTGGCCAGCGTGGGACACGTCTGTCAGTTGGTGCAATGTTCGATCCCAAGCGACCGTATGTGAGATTTGTGGTGGACAAAGCGGCGCAGGTGCGGGTTTTCTCCGGGTTCTCCGGTTTTCACCGGTGCTCCATCTTCATGTATCATCAGTGTCATCGCCTGCGGTGCCAGAGCACTAAACGCTGGCATTCAACACCACCAAAAAAAAAGTTGGTGCAATACAGTGTTTATTAAGCGAAATGGCTCTTCGGATACCAGTATTCTGTTCCACGATTCAGACGTCCATAGAAAATCTGCCAGTGGCCCTCTCGCTTCCCCGGTTTAAACTCCTGTGATTTTATCTCTGGAGGGAATTTATGACAATGGATAGTTTTTAGTCAAGTTTTAACTGCTATTTTAGTGCCACATTTGATTGTTTCTCAAAAACTATTTATCATAATGAAATGAAACTTGCCTCGCTGAATACAGCTCAAACTGAGAAATGGCCAGTAAAAAATTCAACCATGTATCTTTAATGGGTTACACAGAAAAGTGCACCTAAATAAATAATTATTTATGATTTGTGTACCAATTTTTAATAAGCATCGATAATTAGACATGGATAACATTTGAAAAATATTGCTGTATTCAAGTGTCAAAGCTTCATTTTATTACGTTAGTTTTTGAGCAACTTACGTAGCGGTAAATTCTCACTCATTTGAGTAGATTTTCAAAATGCAAACTGCCTACTGATGTATGTAATGAAACGGCATTGGTTGTGCTGGTATTATTTAATTCACAAGCGAACAGAGGGTGGGGTTAAATAAAGAAGGTTAACAAGTGCTAACGAATATTTGTTAATATAATTTGAAATCGATGAAAATTTAAAGTAATGTAAGACTAGAAAATTAATTTATAGATAGCTTGCTTAAAACGAACGATTTTTAAGGCCGTTTTCTTAAAATGTCTAAATATAAAAGTGCAGACAAACTGTTGCGAGTACACTGCGTTCATTTACAATATTGTTTCGTTTATCATCATCCGTAGTTGTCTTTTATCACCAACAGAGCGTATTATCATCAGTTATTAATTATTATTATTATTATTATTATTATTATATAGTTTATTATTATAATTAAATTAAGAAATGCGGTAACTACTGCTTCAGGCTCGAGTTCGGTCTGTTGCCTGGAGAGAAACTCATTTTATCAACGAAGCGGAATAAACCTATGCTCCTGCCGTTAACGAATGGAGGAGAAGAGAAAGCCAATATCTACCGTACCGGGAGCCGAACCGAAGTCCTCGCACATAAATCAAGTGCACAATACGCTTTTCATAACGTTTCATCGGGTTTTTGGACATGCAGGCCAGCAAATCGGGCGTGAAGCGAGGGCCATTTGGTTTTCCAGGGCAAATCGGAAGTCGCCGTTTGGCAGGAATAAATCCATAACCTGGTAACAAACTGCACATACACCGCCATTCCCACCCCACCCCCTCCACTAGCGGCGCTCGCTCGCATCGCGAAACCATTTGGTTATGTGTGTATGTGAGGCGGACGAAACATGTTGTGAGTCATTCGCAGAATTACGACTGAGTACCGTGGCATTTAATTAATTTCAAAACACACACACGCTGCCTGTTGATACCGCCGTGTCACATACACACACGAACCTACAACAAGTAATGCAATTTTTCATTAATTAAAATTTATGTACGTGTGGAGATAAAAGTCCTCACAATGATCCAAATAGACATTTCGCTCTGTAAATCATAGCGTTTTAATGAACCTGCTGATATACACACATTGCCGCATGTCGTCACATTACTCATTTTCATAATTGTCTCTCGTAAGAAATACGCACTCGCTAAAAGCTGTGAAATTACCAACGTGTGAAAACCAGAAACGCGTCCATCTAGCGCTCTCGGCCATTGAGGTATTCCCAGTTTTGTTTGTTTGTTTGTTTTTATTTCATTCTTTAAATTAGTGTTCACACACGACAAACATTTCCTTTATTTAGCAGTGACAAAAATGACACTTTTCATCAAAGAGTAGAATTTTTAATTCAGCCGTACGGTAACGCTCCTGTAAAATGAGTTAGGATTATTCATAGACGGGGTGTCCAGTCACTGGGGCAGAGCGACACACGTAGATCCTTGGGCCCTTTGCAACACTGAGCCTGGGGTGGCATGCATGAGAGGACCCCGATAGAGATGACGACGGGCGCAAGCATAACGGTTCCAGATTGAGTGCCTTCGACGCCGCCCTAGCCTAAACCACCAGCTCCAAGTCTTCGGGAGTTCCCCGAAGAGTCTCTAGCTCGAAACCACCCAAGGTCCACATAGAGCGGAATAAACCTCTACAGAACGCAAGCCACCATCCAGCCGCAACCCACCCGTTCACCTAGCCTGGTCATTCAATGAAATAGATGACAAGGAAGTGATGCAAACAGGAAATGGACTGGAAATTCGGAGGATGTAATGGATCTGCCAACATTCGACCCGGAGACCCGGGAAAGCCCGATAAAACTCATGGGTCAGGAAGACCGGCCACGGTAATCGAACCCACGCCCCGCTCCCTTCCCGAATGCAAGTCGCACGCCTTACCGCTCGTCCACCTGTGAAATAGTTGAAAAACAAAACAATCGAATAATCATTTCTTTTTTCATTTACCAACTTTGGATATTTAAATACATTTGTGTATAGTACTACAAATTCCTTTTAATAGCCCATTTAAGATCTATGGTTATATCGAGGGTTTGAAAAGCAATTGCTGATGTTTTGCTCGCTGAATTGTAGGGTTTCTTAACGTTTTTTTTTTTTTTTTAATTCCCCAGTATTACACCATTAAATATATATACACACACACACACACACTCCACATTCATGTTTGCAGATTCTGTAAGGGATAAGAAATGATTTTTGTGAAACAAAAATTCCCCGTCCTAGTTGAGAATCGAACGCGAGACCTCTGGGCTGAAAAGTTAGAACGCTGCGCACTCGGCCGCAGTGGCGGTTAGATCACTATCTCTCACCAAGGGTTCTGGCGACCGCGAGTGGGATATGTGGTGGACGCAGGGGCGGGTTTTCTCCGGGTTCTAAAGTTTCCACAGCCATCACATTCCACCGGTGCTCCATCTTCTTTTTATGTATCATCAGTGCCTCTGTAGTAAACGCGGCCGTTAAAAATTACCTATAACTTTTTTTTAAAAAAAAAAAAAAAAAAAAAACTTAAGATCAGCGGCATAACGTCTAGGATAAATGGATCTTGGGTTTCAGGCTTCCATTATTTACTTATAATTATTATTCACATATTATACATTAATGGCCTAATGATTTATGAGAGCCAAGACATCTAGAGGCAGATGTTGGGTACATCCATTAAATCAGTAAGCAGACGATGTGGAAAGAAATGAAAGATGGCGCGTCACGGCCAAATAGAAGAGCAGCATATATATATATATATATATATATATATATATATATATATATATATATATATATATATATATATATATATATATACAGCAGGCGCTGTACAAAAATCGCACTGCAATCGTCTGCTGCCGATCAGCAGGCAATACGCAGAGGAAAAAATGCCGAATTATTTCTTATGTACGCAACGCAAGCATAACGTTAGGAGTTGCAAACTCTTGCGTCGCGTTGCATTGCATATGTCTATGTGAATGCTTTCATTGCTTACAATGAATTAGTATTGCGCTAACGTTGCGTCTGCGCTTATATCGCGTTAGGAACGGGACATAAGATTTTACACACAGAATACAGAATGCCAAATCTTTTAAAGCTTGTCCGCAACATGATGTTGATATCGTCATGACGCAGATCGTGGCGATTATGTTTGTATTCATTCCCATTGTAGAAGTATTTTCTTTGCGTCGTGCTGCAGATGCTCGCTAACTGTACAGTGATCATAAAACTTTAATAAACCTAATTAATTTGTTTTCGTTTAGTTATCGCAAAATTGCTGAACAAGTGAGTGCAAAATCTGAAGTTTCTGTAGGTGTGTAGGTGTGTCGGGCAATACAGGTCGTGAGGTGAGACATAGACAAGTCTTGCGCATAGGGGAGTTGCTTTCCTTCCTTCCCTCTCTGCAACGGCTGAGAGTGGCATAGAGAGACCCGCTTGCTGTGAATGAACTAAACACAACCACAGCAATGTACAGCGTCAAGCAATTGCAGTTCACATGAAAGTAATTGTTGAAACATAGCCATAGTTATAGCGCAGTTACTTTATTCGTTATTGAGCTACTTTTATACATATATAATGTTATTAGTAATATGTAGAGCATGACACGGAGTATTTTGCTTGAGGGAATGTCGATATGTTTATTTTTGGTTGCGATCCAGCTTATCACACAATGAGTTAGCAACCATGAACATAACCAAGCTATAAGCAATATTACTGTACTCACCACATGTTTCTACAGCTTAAATCGCTCGTTGTACCATAATCTTCGGCCAGCATAGCTATATCCCCGGCATCACTGTCTTCTTCCAAGTTAAGAATAATTTGCTAGTGTTTATTTGCATAAACACTAAAGAACGCGATAGCGTACTTTACTCCTACGTGGACAGAAAAGTTTTGACTTCTGCGCAAAACATGTTGGCGCAACTTCCACATCATCAGCCCTTCAGGTGAAGAATTGCCACTACGCAACTTGGGGTTTCGCTCTTGTCTCACCTCACGAGCCTATCAGACTAATTCAGCGAGGTTGATGACCCCAAGATTATGTATTTGGCATATTTTACAAATTTTACTTTGGTATGTATTTAAAATGTATGATTCATTATATCATCATGCTAGCCTCTTGTGTGTGTTCTATGTAAACAGAGGGTAGTTTCGTTTCATAAAGTTATTGCTTATGCACCTGTTTAGGACAAGGAACAACTCCAGAAGAAACTTTATCCACAATTACCCTTGAACGAAAATCGAATGGCCAGCCGATGAGACAGAAAACCCAACTATTAAAGAACGCCGTAGACACCATGATTTACACACTGCTACATTTGTGAAGCCAGTGCCAATATGCAAGTACACTTAGGAGATGGACAATTCTAGTATTGCGCTAAAAGTGATTTAAAATTTGCTATAATTTAATTACATGATATTTAATTGGTTTCCCTCGAATATATCTGGATGCTGTTAGACGTAACTACTGCTGCTTGAAAAACAGCTGTCTGCACTGGGATTTTTCACAAATTAAGCTCCTCATATAAGGCCAAAAGCAAAGGCGAACGATGAGATATGGATATCAGAATGGTGCAATTTGTCCGCCAACTTAATCTATATTATTTGAATACGTTCTATTTTAATAAATAAAGTAAAATTTACATTTTAAAGTTTAGGATTGGCAGGCTTGATCCTAGATAAACGAGGCGTAAGAAATGACATTGCTGATTGGTGAAATGACCTATGGATGACCTGAATGTGTCTTTCATAACTAATTTGGTGTTAGAGCTTTTATTCCATTTATAAAGAATGTGAAAGATCACTCTACATATTTACTTTGGCAGAGGATTATTAGTTATGTTGGATAACTTTACCACTCTTTCAATTCTAACCATTGGTTTGGTGCCCACTCGATTTGCCCTTTTCTTATTTACCAACACCTCTACGATTCAGAATTAAACTTCCTTCTTGATTCTGCATTACATGTTCAAGTCATGTGAACACAAAAGGAATAAAATTCCATAAACAAGCTTAATTGTTATAATGCAAATTCGCGATATTAGGCGTGAAGGTTCGAAATGGACATATCCGAATGCTGAAATTTGCAAGAGTTTCATTTTAGGGGATCCAAATTTAGCGAAGATACTTTATATAAAAACACCGGATTGTTTTCTGTTTTTGATTTTATAGCATTTAACGTTCACTTTTACTGCATATGGCACCGCAGTGGAATTAAGATGGAGCACCTGTGGAATGCGATGGCGGGGGAAACCGGGAAGCCCGGAGAAAACCCGCACCTGCACCACAGGTCCACAAATCCCACATGCGGTCGCCAAGTATTGAACACGGGCTGCCTTGGTGAGATGCGAGTGGTCTAACCACTCAGTCATGGCGTGGCCCCACCCGATTGTGACCTTACGTAATATATGCTTCAATGTAGCTATAACAAAATGCATATTGCAATAATAAAATAATAAGGCACATTTATCATGGAAGCAGAAATATACGAACAAATTTTAGAAGGGACATAAAAATAAATTGCTATGGGTAGAGAAGTAGCTGCAATGCATCAGATTGTTATTTCTAAGAATACACTGCACTTAAAGGGACATTTTGAGAATTACTTGCTCTACATTAGTTGAACAATCTTGGCTAAACGGAGAGCTCTGTTTACTAGATAGCTTTCCTCAACGATAGAAATATTTTAGAAGATGCCTGACGTTAGGGAAAGGTTGGATTATGACGCTATTCCTTAAACTATTTATCCGTGGTTGTTCCTTTGAATTACGAATACCCACTGTGCACTGCCATGCATATAAACTAAGTTTTTAGTTTCACGATTCTGTTTCTGGGTTATCAGATTAGTTTTATGACAGTATAATGTAACGTATACACTAATCGTCACGCAGCGTCTTGTCCGTTTCCAGTAGCATCTGGTTTAAAACTGCACCTGTTTATATTGGTGACAAACTTCCTTCAGCTCTGCGGTCAAGTACATCTTCATCCTCATCACGATCCACAGCTAAATATCAGCAAATATAGGCCACGTTCGACTAGCAGGTTATACCCATAGCTTTGTGTGCCTGGAATTAACCGTATTAAAATATTTTATTTTGCTCAAGACCCATCCCACCAGGAGACGTATCAGTTTGGACAATAAAGTTACTTCCAAATTCAAGTCATCCGAGACAAAAAAAACAACAATAACTTATATGTACCCAACAAGGAATAAAAAAAACCTGATGTGTTCCATTCGCACTACTTTCTCTACCTATTCTGCAACAAGATAGTCTCACAAAAGCCTATTCTTGTATCTATTTAGTGCAAATCGAGATAAACATCAGCAGAAGTGGTCTATTACTCAGCTCCTTATAAGTAGCAGGGAAATACGGGAACACATTAGGCTAAAGCGATAGTCAATTCTTTTAAAATATAGTCTCTATGTGAATGAAATTAGTTTTTTCAATGCATGGCCAGGATTAACAGAAAAGAAAAAAGCAAATGACGACTTCCCGTTTGTTAAAAAAATATTTTAAAATGAAACCAATAACAAGGAATATCTCGGAAATCGTTAATTAAAACGATGTATGACATAAGTTGTGTTTTAAGATACCTACTAATTTTTTGTGTAGCAAGATCTTACGGAGTTAAAATTTCAGCACTACTAATAACGGGTCATCGAGAAGTCGCTCCGCACCTCCCGTGTACCCAAGATTTCCTTAAAGTTGGGAATTTTGGTGGCAGCACTGGCTGGCGTGAGCGTATGGTGAAAACGTTTCGTTGGTTAAGAAAATTTCTCGGTTCACTATATTCATGCATGAAAGGTAATGTAGAAAAATAATATACAACTAACCTGTTTAAAGAAGATGTTGAAATGTTTATCATTTTCTTTAAGACACAAATTCACTCGTTTTAATTTATTTTCGAACACTGTAATTAATGTCTCCTTTGTTACAGATGTTATGTAATCTTCTATTGCCGTTTTCAGCTCATCCATTGTTTTTGGGTTGTCCTTATAGATCGAAGCTTTAGCGGCTCCCCAAAGAAAATAATCCGGAGGGGTAAGATCAGGAGACCGCGGAGGCCACAGACCTTTAGAAATTAGTCTTTCCCAAAAAAATTCCACTAACAGTCCCATGGATTTATGTGATGTATGAGCAATGGCGTTATATTGTTGAAAAAATGCACCGTTCACTTCATCTGCATTTACCTGTGAAATAAATGGAAAAAGAATATCCGAGCAATAAACATCTGAATTGAGTTATGGAAAACAACTGGCCCAATAATTCGAGAGCGAGAGGTCGCACACCATACACCAATTTTCTCTGAATGTAACAGGGGTTTCCTGAATTGCATTAGGATTTTCAGTAGACCATACTCGCATATTTGGGTGAATTTACGCATCCCGATAAGTGGAACCAAGCTTCATCAGTAAAAAATGTCCTATCTAACACGCCAATTCTATGGTGCAAAATAAACCTCTGAAACCATTCACAATACTGAACTCTTTTCCCGTAATCTGTGGGTTTTAATTCGTGGACGACTGATACGTTATATGGATACCAACCTAGTTCTTTTTTGACTGCTTTGTATACGGGCCGTAAGAAATATCACATTGTTGGGCCAATTTGTTTACGATTTCTGTGGACTTTTAAGCATTCCATCCGATACATCTGATAGTTTTGCATCTGTTAGCACACTGGGCCTTCCACTTCTAACAGCATCATGAACGGAACCTGACTCCCGAAATGTATTAATTAATTCACGCACAGTATCTCGGTGCGGTAATTTTGAGTTAGGGAACCTGACAACGAAATTTTGTTTCACTTTCTCAGTATAATTTCCACGTTCATTAAAACGTTTTCCACTAGAAACACACGTTCCTCTGTAGAATACATTGATTTCGCTTCAGGCACACGTCAGAACTCACAGTATAGTAGACCATACTAACCAGTACAATAAACAACTCATGCGCTCGCAGCCGCTGATAACGCCGATAATCATAACATCCCGCCTATAATCATAACATCCCGTCGAAGTCGAATGTGATAAACTTAGGGATGCCAACCTTTTATCGAGCGATGGCCAGCAGCAAGGTGCGGAGGAAGTTCTTGATGACCCGTTATAACAGTAACTAGCTCTTGTCTATCCCTTACGATTTACTACTTATGCCAAATTCATCCATAATAAACCGGACTTCAGAGGCTATTCTCAGACAATTCAAGATAAAACATTTCATTTGGTAAACAAATATTTAAACATGCGGTATCTTAACAAAAATCGTTAGCCACTTTTGAGAAAATTACACATTTTGAAAAATGTTCCATGTAAAGGGTAGTTTGGAGTGGGGATTATCTTGAAAATATTCGTGTTGCTTCCTTGGATGATACTGGTCTTAAATATCAAGTGTGATATACAACATACCTTTCGATTTTGAGTTATACTGTTCAGACACCCGCATAGAGCTTTTTCTAAAAAAAATTTTTTAAATGCCGAGGACCACAAAATATGTATTTCCTGAGTATCTCGGTAACGAAGTTTGAGTGGAATACAATACCTTATCTACCTACAACGTGCATTGTAGATGGCAGAGAACATTAAAACATATGTAAGAAATTAATGAAGAAAATGCTACTTTATTTGTTTTCTTATTGTACAAAGATACATCAGAAGTTCTTTTCATGTGACGAAGATATGTTGGCATATTTCGGATCCAGTTCCTCAATTCGTTTTTATTTTTGAGTCCTCAATTATACCTCTACTTTTTCTAAGTTCAGACTTACTGTTTTCTGTGATTACAAAGCGGAACACTCCGCAATGCTTGTTTAAAAGGTGCAATTTTATATATGAAATATCAGTTTACCAATATGCCTGTTTATTGTTCGTTGGCTAAAGCATCTTCGAGTTCAAATTTTCGTCAATCGGGTGGTACCTTTATCGTGCGGCTTCTTAACTCCATATTATTATTACCAGTCGATCGTCTCTAGATGTTGCTGGTTCCCTACTTTTATACATATCTCACATTTAATGATTCATCGCCAAACCAAACTCTATTTGAGGTCGGCCAGGGAATCAAAAACAAGATGCCACAAACTCTCAGAAACGTCTTTTGGATCATCAGGAGCCAGAAGCTTCAGCGAGCATTCCACCAATACATCCCAATAAGCATACAAGATGCCGCAAACCCTCAAAACTTCTTATGGATCATAAAGAACCAGGGGTTTCACCGAGCAATCCAGCAGTACATCCCCATAAGAAAACAAGATCCTTCAAACTCTCAGAACTTCTTATGGATTATCAAGAACCAGAAGCTTCAGCGAGCAATCTAGCAGTGCATCCCCATAGGCAAAGAAGATCCCACAAACCCTCAGAAGTTCTTATGGATCACCAAGAGCCAGGGGCTTCACAGAGCAATCCAGCAGTACATCCCCATAAGCAAAAACGATCCCACAAACCCTGAGACCTTCTTAAGGACTATCAAGGACCAGAAGTTTCACCGAGCAATTAACCAGTACATCCCCATAAGCAACACGTCAGAGAAGTGTGTAACACATGGCGGCCAAGTCAAAAGCCAACCCGACAGAAGCGGATACCAAATATCTCGCTATATTTCTAAATGCAATTTCAGACTCTTTGACATTTAGGTCAAATTTATGGTCTATACGCGGCCATATTCATCAAGACTGCCCCAAATTCAGCATTCGTATGCACGTCTTAAAGTAATATTCTAGGAATGTAAAAACGGCAAAAAAATTCTACACCAACCAAAGAAAACTTATTAGGTTATTTGACAAACATATATATCAGTTAGAAAAACAAAGAACAGATGCCATTTAGCTTAACAAAACTCATGTATGGGAGTAGATATATAAGCACTTGCAGAATTAAGTTGTGAGTGCTTCTGTAGTGTAGTGGTAGGCCGAATTTTTCCCAGTTATGTGAAGAGATGGAAATTTTTATTTTCTTTGCCACGTACAATGTTCATAGTAGGTAGAGAATGTATTGCATTCCACCCAAAGATGAAATATCAAGATTTGACCGGAAATATGTTTTGAGAACCTCTGAATTAAAAACAAAATTTTTACTTTCGGGAAGTGATTATTGTATACCACCCAAAAACTTAAGTGTCGAGATTTGACCGGAAATATCTGAATTAAAAAAAATGTAATACAAGTTCAGTGTGAGTGTCCGTGATTCTCAAAATGTTGATAAATATTAAGAACTTCTGAATAACTCAAAAAACTTGAATATAATTTCAGCATCTTCCAAGAGTGGCACGAGAATTTTCAAGAAAATTCCTAAACATAAACTACCCTTTACATGAAACTTTTCCCTCCCAAATGTTATTTTCTCAAAAATAGCTTGACGATTTTCTCGTGGAAAATTAAATGTATATTTTATATTTTCCGGGAATAGCCTCTGAAGTCTTCATTCTAGATAACTTTTGCATAACGGCAAACCTTAAGAGATAGATAAAAGCTTGCTACACAAAACATGTAGATCTCATTAGAGCCACTATTTATGTCGAATGTACTTTTGCGTAGTTAACCATTTCCGAGATATTCCTTGATATATACTTATACTTTTTTAAAATGAAATGTTGTTATTCGTTTTTATTTCTGTTGGTCAAGGAAATGGAACGGAATTTCAAAATCTAACTATAGCGACCAGCTTCTAAAAGATTTGACTATCGCTTTAGCCTATTATATTCCCCTATATCTCTTGTATTAAGGGAAGTATGTAATAAGACTTTCTGTTAATGTGCATCTTGATCAGCATGGAGTATATAGAAGAATAAGCTATTGTAAGAATCATTTTTTACAGAATAGGTAGAGAAAGTCATGTGTATGGAACATATCAACATTTTAGAGAAAGACCCGTGTGTGTGTGTGTGTGTGTGTGTGTGTGTGTGTGTGTGTGTGAGAGAGAGAGAGAGTGTGTGTGTGTGTGTGTGTGTGTGTGTGTGAACAGCTTAACTAAGAAAAGTCTGTTAAATAACAAACTTGTATTTAGGCGGAGTATCTTTCAAGTATGTGTCAACGAAAGTACCCTTGAAATGGAAGACTTTTCGAAATTTTCGATTTTCTCAAAAAAGGATGTTACCGATTTTCATTACAATACCGTATATTAAGAATATTTACATCGCAAATAAAATGCGTATCTTGAATTTTCTAGGAATAACCTATGAAGACCTCTTCATTCTGGATGGTTTGCATAACTGATAAACCGTATGAGATATATAAAATGTTACAGCGTAAACTATATAAATTTTGTTAAATTACACTATTATGCCAGATGATTTTTCTTCATTTTTAATTAACCAATTGCCAGATATTTCTTGTTCCTGGTTTAAATGTTCGAACAGTTATATTTTTCTAAAATGGAAAGTTATCATTCGCTTCAGCCTAGCGTATTCCCTTATTTCTCTTGTACCTTCATTGAAATAATACCAATAATTATGTTATGGTTCTCTCGATTAGCATGGGGTCGATAGAATAAGCTTTTGTAAGAATAATTTATTGCAAAATAGGGAGAGAAAGTCACATGAATGGAACACATCAAATGTTAATATTTTGTGTCATTTGTGTTATTCATAAACTTGATTTTCTTGCTTATCTACTGTAGTTATCCTGTACTAAGTCCGAAAACTACTTATAACGCGGGAGCAATGCTTTTTCTTTCTCCTATTTCTGACAAAGAGAAATCAAGATGCATTCACATGCGGACCTCAGCCCATCTCCGATGAAATCCTCGTACAATCCATATATTTCCGAACTTCTACATTAAAAGAGACGTGCCTAAGAGCATTGTCCTCTATATTAGCTGATAAAGTAGTCGGTGGTTTGCTATGCGTTTGTGGTGCCCCGATACTACTGGTATCTGGTCAAATTTTATAAAAGTTGTACATTTTGTTATTATTATTATTATTTGGGAATTTGAGTAGGCAGAAGAAGCTGTGCCGGGTTCGAGCACCGCAGCGGGCTCACCTCTTCATTACACGACGGACCACAACAAAAAGCGATGGGAGCCCGGGAAATCGGAATTCCACGTGCGGTGGCGAGCTGTGGAGGGCCAGCTTTCTGCATTAATTAAACGTGAGGACAATGACGGCCCCGCGCGCAGTCCGATATTAAACGCGCTGCAGCAGCGCATTCCAGCGGAGGACAGCGCAATCATTATACACCAAATTTACAGCTTATATAAAACGGGTAGGAAGGGAGGGTAGCAAGTGTTGAAATAAATTTGCCGCCTGCCTCCCCCCGCCCTAATGTGCTGACATCCACGACCCATATTCCATAAACTAGCCATTCAGAATGCATGCGCCTGCTGATGCCACGTTTAAAGGGACTATCAACCTCCGAGGCTGGAACCCAAAAGAGCCTGTAATTTAATTTCTAATAACGCAAAGCCCCCGGGGATGTGAGCCAGCGCATTACAGCGCCCCCACTTGTTGCGCCCTACCGCTCTAACCCCTTGGGAAAATAAAAAACAGGCGCGGAGGATAACCTTCTCCCTTTTAGTGCCTCGCTCTCGGGAAAAATTAGTAGCAATGGACCCGCTCAAGCCATCGCGTAACTGCTTACAATTACTTTAGCTGTGATGATGGTGGTGATAACAACCATATGAATATCAGAACCTACATAAATATATGTTCACTATCTTATCTGCTATGGTATTGTACCCATGCTCCTTCATTAAGCGGGGTGTCTCCCCGATAACACATACTTTACCCGCTGTCGAAATGTTCCAGTTTGAACCCTGATCTTCAACCAACATCTCGTAACTTTCCCGTAGCTTTTCTTCCAAGGAATAACCGCTAATTCCACACTGGGTTTCGTACGGATTTCACGGATAGCGGCTGAGCTAAAAAATGAAATGGTTATGGCCCAAAGTCATATTTAGAGTAGTTTTCAAGCGTTGAAGTTCAGCTTTGTGCTCAGCTCGTGAAGTTCCTCACCAGGGTGATGGACTTTCGCTCTGTCTCTTTGATGTTGACAGAGCTCGGTTAATTCCATGTGACATTCGAATGAAATCCATGTTCGCACGTGCTTTATTTGAATGCTGGAAACACGTTTACTTTTTCATTCTTTCCATTTTCTTATCACTAGCTTCCATAAGATTGGAACCTCTCAGAGGGTACACAGTCTGTCTATTTACTGAGGCTGTAAGGGCGCAACCAGTGAAGAGTGAGTTTTGGAAAAGGTCGTGATACATGGTAATTTGTCAAGAACGGTGTTACGGGACCTTGTAAGCGATCCTAAGTTAAATTGGATATGCTTGAGATTATTACTGCATTGACACAGTATCCACATTTTCATCCCTTCTTCTTAAGCATAAAGGCTAATGTAGTTACAATAGTTACAATACAATTACAATAATTACTTATTTCCTAATATGCTCCAAAGCAAACTGAGCGGAAGGTAAAGTCTGACTTCCAGATACACGATGGCAAGATTCTATCCTAAGAATCCAGGCAAACATCTAGAAGAATTGATACCAACCTCTAAGATGTTAAAATCATAGGTGAAGAAAACTAATGTATCCGAATGCACGACACTGCCTTGTTTCTCTTAACTACTTCTCAAATTAAAATTCAATGCCTACAAGCATTCCAAAATAAGGCGTTTAGAGGAACCTCTCTAAAGTCCATGCTGCGAGTGAGTGAGTGAGTGAGTGAGCGAGCGAGCGAGCTAGCAAAAATCCTTTCCTCTACTATCACTATTTTATCAGTCAGGAAATCTACAACTTGGCTGAAGCGAAAAGTAAATAAAAATGACTACTTGGCTACAAGTGTCGTATGCGAGCTGATTAGCTCTTCATTTTACGAAAGCTGGTTCATGTCTATGCTTAGACCATAGATCACCACAATAATATGAAGACACGTGACATGGTGAAATTGCCAGGCAAATTTCCAGAGTATACAATGATGCAATTTGATATAGCCTATCAATTCGTGTTATTTCCACTTCATTCGTAATCTGGTGTTATGGGGGATCTGATGCTGTATGCGAAAGCGCTATATAATTACGTAAATAATTATATTCCATTATGAATTGTTATATAGTAAATTACTTTGCAAGTGAAAAATTATCAATGTGTTCTGAAGGGGTTCAATTTGGCAAAAAGACAACACGTAAATACACATTTATGACACTGTCAAGTCCTACCTGATCTTGTCAAACCTTGCCCAATGTTATCAAACATTTTTCAACATTTGACAAATTTTCTTGTAAACTCTTGAATTGAAACACAAATTTGATCATGTGCAAGGGGCTTAACACACACCAGTTGAAATAGGAGCAGCTATACATTCACAAATTACTAATTCCTTCCCAAAATCATCACAGTCAACATATTTGAAAAGAGTCGTACTGTTTGCATTTGGGGCGTTATGGGTTAAAATCCGTGTACTGGCCAACCTACCTAAGACGTTTTCGATTTACCTTAAGAGTCGGGAGCTCATGCGGAGGCGGATAAAGTAAAATGACTGCAGAGAGAGAGAGAGAGAGAGAGAGAGAGAGAGAGAGAGAGAGAGAGAGAGTACAACTTCTCGCTCACTAATGGCCAACACGTTATGCGACACAGCACCAGTACGACTTGGACAACCTACACCCTATTTCTTGTGTTCTCCCTACAAATTAGCAAAAGCGATTTGTTTATCTCAATGCTACAGCCTATAATTTCCACATTCGAAGGCAATAATGCAGCGATGTCTGGCATAAGTGATGTAATGCGCGAGAAATCAAACACTATTGAAATTATCGATGCAATTATGTATAGAATATTCTCGCTGCACTCAAATAAATCTTCACGAAACTAAAAACATCTATTTGTAGGATCATTTTAAATGCCATGCTTCAGCCTTGTTCAGCTTGGATGCGTTACTAAACACAAGGAAAGTCCAAGTGACTCATTTATTGTATGCATAAAGATTTTCGGCCAAGAAGTCATATTATTATGGGTCCTGTAAAATGGTATTAATGAACGCCAGCCGTTTAGAAATTTAAAATCTTCCATAGATGCGCTCAAGCGACGAGCTGGTTCTGTTAAAAATTATAAGGTTATGTAGAGTTAAACGGTTTCGTTGCATTCTATAAGTTGTAACATTAAATTCAATTAAATTGAGCTATAATTATGGAGCTAATTTTGCTAGATACCTCTTTATCAGTTTTGAGGTAAATCTTCGACAAGTGAGCACCGGCTTTACTTCCCTTCCAAAGGAAGCCATGCTAAGGATTTTTTTTTTTCCTTTTTTTTTTACATCACCATTGCCGCAGGTGTTCTAATGGAGCGAAAAATCAAAATAAATAAATATTATATATATATATATATATATATATATATATATATATATATGTGTGTGTAAGTGCCGCTGGTTTGACGGAATGTCGTCTCTCAGTTGTTTTTTTTTTTAATTTTTTTTTTTGCATGCCAGAAAATTTACTGAAATGGGGCACTCCTTTAAAAACCATCGGCCTGGGTCGGGTTTGAACCCGCAACCTTGGCATCAGAAGACTAGCGCCTAACCATCTGAGTCACCCAGACCGACCAGATTGGAAAACAACAAAGGGTACAGCGAGGGAAGTAAAGGGATGGTGATAAAGAGAGAGAAAATAAGGTAGCAAGAAAGAAGGACAGAGAGAAAGAATGAGAAAACGAATGGAAACGGAGAGAGGGTCCAGAGAGGTAAATAAAAGCGAATGGAGGGAAAGTGAGGAGAGGACGGAAAGGATAGGGAAGTAAGGAACAGTGAAACAGATAGGAGGGATCCGAATAGAATTTTAGCGGTTAGCGAAATAACGCAGGCGGAACTGAGGGTTTTGCTGGTCTTTTCCCCGCGGACAGAAATTACTAAAGCCGTAAACGGATTAGATTCCGGAGTACATACATATCTCACGAGAGAATAGGAATACCTTACTGACGGAGGAGACTCGGCCCATAACCTTCTCTTTGTTATTGTACCTTTGTGCCAATAAGAGGCGGCTTCGGAAGGGATAGGTGAGGTGAGAGAATACACCGGGAGTCCGGAACCAGGAGTGACGCACAATAATGACAGCATATATAGGATTTTCATATAGAACCACCCTAACAGCCGGACAGGCATACCGGGAACTCTGCCCGGGAGCGGTCCTCATTTCGACAATCAGCAGAAGTCTGGGGATGTAGTGTCACAATGAGCATCCTTTTTCCCTGCCACGCTGCACCGAGTACCATCACCGATACTTCTAATCCTGAAAGAAACCAACAAGTTGAAGCACGAATGAAATGACAATGGAAACGACAGGAAGAACAGAAAATTCGGGGGAACACGAAACCTAATCTATTCGCAGATGATAAACAAGAAATTCAAAGCACTATGACAATATATCCATCGTTAACGATTATCTATGTATCTATTACAGATAAAACAGATATAACTGGTTTAATTCAGGATATAACCACCCCCAATTAAAAATACTAATGTTTATAAGGTGTAAACTTTTCACATTGTTATTATTATTATTATTTTCGTTTTTTGTTTTATTTATATAGCCCGCATTTAACATGTAAAGTCGTATCGGGGGCTTTGCACTAAATAACTCGTTATCTGAAGGTACTTTACGTTGAGTTTAACTCGTTTTATTTTTCACACACACACACACAATTTACTTTTACATACATACTTCCAGACTCTGTGAGCGGTAGGGAATAATTCTGATTAAAGAAAAATTCCCCGCCCCAGCTGGGAATCGAAACCGGGATGTCCGGGTGAGAAATCAGCTCGCTGATCACTCGACCACGGAAGCAGTCTTTTCCAAATTATTGTAATGCATATATGTTACAATTTTATAATGTGTATTATGTATGCCCTCCGTTATGTAGAGTATGAAAGTTCGTGATATGACCATGCCGTCAAAGCTATTAAAATTAAACCAACTTTTTAAAAAAATATCCTGACATTTTACTTCATTTTTTATTTCATTTATTACTGGATTGAAATATTTGACTGATAGCAATCTCTGAACATTTTGAAAATGACTTTGTGCTCGGTTAAAATTGATATAGTCACAGGTATTGAGTATGGTAACTGAAGCAGGCTGCAGAAGAGAAATAAACAGCCAGCTGCTTCTGCGAGACAAGTGCTCCTTACACAAGGATCTACTTCACTCTCTAACGAGTTCTACAAAGACATGTGCCTTTGCTACAAACGTCAGCATGCAACTTACAAGCGTAATATTCCAGCTTAAAGAACTGTTGTATGGAATTTACGATTTAGCTAACGTATATAGGAACGTACATGAGAGAATCACACATTTGGCATCCCAAGTTACTATTGTTATTCCTTATAACTTATTCATGTCTCTTCAGAAGGAAAAGTATATGTAAAATCCTCTTTAATAGGATATGAAAATTATATACTATCGTGCAATTTCTGGATTAACTAAATAACCAGCAACAACCGCAGCTCGCGTCTCTATATTATAAGCGAATCTCTTCTTCTTCTGCTCCTTCTCCTCCTCCTATACAGACCCTTCGTTTGGACACGTGACGGTATTACTTGCTAGCCTCCACTCCGTTGTTTCTAAGTGGTTGTTTCCGCTCTACTTTATTCCGGTGTAATTTTCAAAAATGTTAAAAATAAACTGAAACATACAGAAAAACGTCATAACAAGTATACTGTAACATAGTTTGTTCTTTCCGCATATTAAGTATTAGAATTTCCCCTGCTGCTAGACTTTTTTAAATGGAAAGATTATTCTCGTCATAAGTGATTTTCATGTAGGATTAATATGAAAGAAAAACCTGTATAACCTCTTAAATAGTCATGCTTTGAGATGCAGTGTACAAAACTCTTATCTGAAACACTATGCTTATTAACATTTTTCAGAAAAGTTAATGATTTTACCCTAAAGGTGAAGTAATTCAGACACCATACCCTTATTCTATAAACGGGACCTAATATATGTACACGTTAATCTTCATAACGATCGGTTAGGTCATTTTGCGCAAAAATGCTTCGGAACACATTCGGGAAAAAAAAAAAACTGTAAGAAGAACTCTTCGGTTACAATGTTATTAGTACAGATTAAATTTTATTTATGATGTAATCTAGGTAAATACGCACTTTAAAAAAGTAAATGAAACGGTAACACTTGCACATTATATTGATTATTATTGAATAGAATAAACTAGACTTATAACGAAGCACAATTATAAACCACCCAATTACCCAATGATGGACGTATGCTTATTTTTATTGTTTTATTTACTTCTTGGCAATTTTAATATATATATATATATATATATATATATATATAAGCCTTTATTGCCACTATTTATATTTATTCAACTGATATCCATAAATTTAATCAGACTACCGACATACGATATAGCAGTGACAACAGAGAATTGTTCTAAGTTATAACTTGTAAGTAAGTTACTTGCACTTGTATTTTGTTATGCAACTGTTATAAATGACTAACTTGCATTTTAATGGAAAATTACACCTTTCCAAGCATGTTCATACGAAAACTGCATTCGTTATTAGTTATAAATGTTCAGCACGCTCGTTTCCGGTAATGTGTCTACCTCATATTCAAGAGGTCCCGAGTTCGAAGCTTGGTTAAGGGAGTTATCCTGCTAAGGGCTTTTTGGGGGGGGGGGCATCTCTTATACTGAGGAGACGAATATCAAATAACTAAGCTCAATGGTCCCCAGATTCAATGAGCATCATTTAACCCATTTCAATCACCCATTGTCGAATATGATCTACCAGGTTAAAGGACGTTAAAAACACACTTTCAGTGGTTATAATTTATTATTATTATTATTATTATTATTATTATTATATGTATAGTTCAACTGAAGAAAGAAACAAGCAATGTTTCCATCTTGTCTGCAGCTTACAAGATGAAAGTTTAAAACTGCAAACGAAATAATTTAGATCACATTAAAATATTGAACACGTATTTCGTTCTGAGTATCATAGGGTTCGGAAAAATAAATTTCAGAAATAAAATAAAAACAATTATAAATAAACACACATTTCTGGAATCGCTTTAGTTTTTACTCAATTTAAAACTCGAGTATATTTTAGCATGAGTTTTAAAACTTGTTTTTCTAATCCCGAGTTAGAGATTTAATTTCCAATGATAGATATCCCGCAAATATCGGTCAATGATAGCATACTTTTGTATTTTGATTCTGAGAACTTCAGCAAAGAAATTCAAATTAAACTTCCAATATAACTTATTTTATTAATGTTTGTGACTCCAAAAATACCCACTTAGGATCATTTTCTCAGAAGCTAAACCAATATATAGGAGCATGAAAGCCAATAAACAGACAGTCGGAAACATTTGAAAAAGCCTTAATTTTTGTGGATGTTAATAAAATGTCATAAATTTATGAACAAAAGCGTAATTGAACAACCCTAGTTCAAGTAGCATATGAATCGCAATTTTGACAATATTTTTAAAGAGTATTAAGTGTCATGTTGTTAAGGATAACCAAGTTTAAAATCAACTCCATTATTCAAAAGCAATGTAATAAGAATAATCTGATATCAGCAAGTTCTTTAATGTTAAGACGTAAGTTGCACCAAAGTAAAACAATGACTAATGAGTATCAAAGAAATACAAAAACCAAGCTCTAATAGGTTCCATATGCTATTTTAGACTTCAGATGAAAATTCGGAAAAGACTTGTGTTAATTTTGAAAAAAAGGTATTGAAATTAACGAAATTTCCACACCTGTGGAAAACACATATAAAAGAATAATATTTTTGAAAGTAGAAAACACAAAATCTTAAAAATCTAATTTTTAAAATACCTAAGACAGGATTTTTAATAAATGTCCTTTATAAATACAAGCAGTTTATTTAGGTATCTGGATAAGTAGCATCATAATGCCTACAAAATTACTAGCGCGAATAAAAATTACGATGTCTGACAATTTTCAGACAACCGTGATATATTTCATAATCTGTCTGCGGTAATATTGCGGTCATACCCGGAATGTGCTATATTCAGTCAGTCCCAGCCAAGTGTTCGTAAAAGATAGGTGAGCTTAAAAATAGGAGATCCCGCCAATAACACGCTTCCTAAGACAGATCCCTAACCTCCCGCTGAGGGCGTGAAGTAATAAACACTTCCCTAAGAGACCACTGCAGATAAAAACAAGATAAGGGATTCATTATTTATCATATTAAGGTGTTGCATCTGTGAAATTTTACCAAAAAATCCGGAAAAATTAAAAAATTACAATTTTTTTCCACATAATAAAAATATTAATTTTAAAGTTCAAAAATTAAATATTGCTTTTCCATTTAAAGCATATAAACTTCTAGTTAACTGAAGCTATAGTGACATTATACACGCCCAAATTTAAACCTTGTTTTCTCGCAAACTTTTTCCAGCTTTTATCCACCCTCAAAATGCATTGTTGAATTATACACAACCCAATGTTTCAGCAGTTGTATCAAAAGTTTTGCACTGCTTCTTAAAGTTACATTAAATAAAATGGTCATTTACTTGTTTTACATTAATGCTATAATTTTGAGAAACAATTTATTAATTTTAAAATAAAAAAGAATTTTGCAGAGTAACAAAAGAAATACATTTTCTATAATAATTATCGAGTGATATGAAAACAATATTATATGGTAGATCATTTTGTAATTTAATTGGCTGTAAACGTGACTTTTGCTGGGAATGTTTATATTACTGCGTCGTGAAAATGTTATTAAAACTATGAGTTTACCAAAATGATTTTTTTTTTTAATGGCAGCTACGTAAATAACCGCCATTATTACAAGATATATTACATACTGCACATTTTTAAATTTCAAAGATGCATTACCTTAACCTCAGCTTAAGTCAAGACGACGTAACACATCTTAAAAAAAAAAAAAAAAGTAATACAGATAAACAAGGTGTTGAATTGGCAGTGCTCTACTAAACGGTACTTTTGTAGATGGGAACTTCTGGCTAGCAGATCATGAGTTTGGCAGAGATGGAATCCATTTCAATCACAGAGGATCCCACAAATTTGAAAAACTACTGTATAATGTAATTAGTCAGTGTGTGATGGGTGACATTACGGTACCAAAGCTAGGGATCAAAATGTACCAGAGCTCAAGAGGACTTGCAGATGTTATGATGCTCCATCAGGAACCAGTCTTGGAAAGGCGTGGAAATGTATCAAACAAATTTAAGTCCTTCATACAGGCATTTCAGTTCCATCTACACATTGAATTTCCATTGAAATCCATTAAGAAACAGCCTGGTTATAATAGCAAACACTGAATTACTTTGGAATACCAAACGCTACATATGTAGTTTATTAAAATCTCACTCTTCCAGCCCCGCACTAAAAACTATTTCAATAACTGTAAAAAAATTCTAACTAGGGTCATAGCAGAAGCCTATGGCAGGCAAATGACAAATTAATTAAAGGGATAGGCAATAGATCAAAGGCTATATGGAAAGTAATTAAAAAAGAAACTACAGATACTGTACCCTAGGTCAGTAACAATACCCTAAAGCAGAACTCAAATGCTATGTCAGCATAGTAGAAAACCTTATATAATCTAGCAAACAAATGATAAATATATGCTCGACTGCTATTGAAACCAGAAGTCTAATTAATAACTCTATGTACCGTGTCCAAACAAATGAATCAGAAATTTTTAAAATAATAAAGGACTTAAAACCGGAATAGATGACACACCAGACTTCCTTGTTATAAAATGTACTCAATTAATTAACCAGTCATTAACATACTTGTGTAATGAATCTTTTAGCAATGACATTTTTTCCACTTGTCTCAAAACAACTATTAAGCCACAATACAAAAAAGGGAAAAAAGTAATATGTCAAACTACCAACCCATTGCAATACTATCAGTCTTTTCAAAACTTTTCTACAAGTGGCTCTTGAGTTTCCTAGAAAGGAACAGCCTGCTATTTAGAGACCAACTTGGCTTTAGAAACAACCGTTCCACTGAATCGGTAATAGTTTATTTTCCATTCAAGTCCCTCAGAGACATTGATGAAAAAGATATCTCAGCTATATGTTTAGATTTGTCAAAAGCTTTCGATACGTTTGACCACAAAAAATTACTAGTAAAGATACTTCACCAGTGGATAAATTTATATCTCAGGAATAGGAAACAATTTGTTGAAATTAAACACAAAGATAAGTTAGAATTCAAGAGCTACAGATCTAGTCCTCTAGTGATTAATTATTGAGTACCTCACGGTTCCAAACTAGGTCCTATCCTATTCCTACTCTTCTTCAATGACTTCAGTTTTGATTATCCTCATGCTAAGTCACTTATCTTTGCTGGTGATACAAATGTCATTGTGAGAGCAAAAATAAGAGAAACTTCTTAAAATCGATTCATCAAATCTCAGATAAAATAGTTTATTATTTCATTATCAACACCCTTTTAATCAACGTTAATACTCTTCATCAATGACTTCAGTTTAGATGATCTTCATGCTAAGTCACTTCTCTTTGCTGATGAAACAAATGTCCTTGTGAGAGAAAAGTAAGAAAAACGTCTGAAAATCAATTCATCAAATCTCAGATAAAATATTTAATTATTTCATTATCAACACCCTTTTAGTAAACGTTAATAAGACCGTTGCTATGGACATCCATACAAAACAAACATTATCTGGCTCCACAACTCCAACTCCTCAATCGGACAATTGAGACGGGGGAACCATCCACTTTCTTGGTGTATGGGTCCAAAACAATTTATAATAGGACACCTACATAAGCCATATAAACAAAAAAATAAATACAGCCTGTTATATGATACGGGTACTAGCAGGGTGCACAAGGAGGGAGACCGTCAGAATGGCTTATTTTGCACATGTCCACTCTTTCCTAATCTATGGCATAATATTCTGGGGGGAGTCACCTGCAAGTAAGGCATGCTTTGTTATGCAGAAGAAAATAGTTGGGAGCCATGGTAGGAGCAAGCCCAAGCACATAATACAAACCTCTGTTTAAAAAATTAGATGTTCTCCCCCTCTATTGCATTTATTTATATGAAATAATAACGTTTATCCGTAAAACCAACTACGACACTGGTTCACCCTTCATTAAGAATGAAACTGTGCATCAGAACAATACAAGGCAAATCACAAATCTACGTGTTCATCAACATAACACCTCCCTATTCAAAAGAACGATATTGCACTCCAGTATAAAAATATACTACTGCCCTCCAAAGTTCTTGAGGGATATACAGCAGTAAATAGATTCAAACTTTCCCTAAAGGCAAATTTAATTACCCACTACTTTTATTCCATTCAAGACTGTCTAGCTAATAATTGTAATTTATTACCTTTATATATGTAAATATTCTTCTTTTAAATTCATATATTCCTATTTCTTGCATTAGTTTTCTCACATTTTAATGGTGTAAATATTGTATCTATTTCATTTTGATATGACACACATTGATTATACTAAATCATTTTCATTACTTTGCTTTTATCTCCAATTTTTACGTTTGTGTTGTATTAAATTAATATGTTTATTAATAAGCATATGTCTGCATTTGTTTTATTTTCATTTTTATGTTTTAAGCTGCACAATAAAATTTTGAAAATTGTTAAAACCGCAATAATCTAATCATAGTGCCTAAGATTAATCTTAAACATTAATAATTGTAATATTGTAGTAATTAAGACAAAATTTTTGTAAATAATGGTAAATACAATGTTTATACAGTTTTGGCTTATTCTATATCATGGTACCCATGCACATATGTATGATGTACAGGACGAATAAAATATCTATCTATCTAACTAGCTTCAAATTTTTCCCAACTTAAGGATATCCCTATAAGAAGGCAAAGTCCACAACGCACAGGTGAGATTTGCCACAGCGTTCTTTGTTGCGCATTGATGTGAGAATTCTGAAAAGGCACGCTCCGACCTGCTAATCTGCAAACAACGTGATCCTCTAAACTAACACGAAGTGTTCGATTCCGAGAACACGGTCAGTTCTAAAAAAACTGCGTCACACTTTGTTAGCAGCAAAATGTTCCATGGAAGGCCATGGGCTGCCCTTAGAAATAGGTTCGTGGTAGGAAGAACTAAAAATGTAATTGAAAATCATAAAGCATAATATGCATTTAATTACGCACATGGTCAATTATACGAGTTTCAATCAACTTATTTAACACTTTGCGCGTCTCACACCATTTTAATACTGGGCCCCTCTTATAAATCCCTAGTGGCCTACCTATATATTTCTTGTATGAAATGTTACTCCTACATCAAAATATTATGTAACACTTCAGTCAAGCCTATGTCATTAGGCTAATAAGTTATACTTATGACTTATGAGAGCTTATTATTACTACTATTGTCAAAATTATCAAAATAAAATTACTGTTAAATTATTTTTGAAACACGGAAATTATACTATTTTATGTGAAAATTTTACTTATTTTATTATACGAATTTTTACTGATATCACTCCATCAATTTTGCTAGTACAGTTGAATTATTTCTGAAACACGGAAATTATTCTTTTTTCGTGCGGCTATTTCATTAAGTAATATCAATTTTGCTTGAACGGTTTCAGAACAGAGAATTCATTTTGTCATTCCCATTGGGTGCTAGTATTAAATCATCTTTTGGTATATATATCTATGCATAAGGAAATTTCTGTAAATAGTAAGGTGCAATTATTTGAGTAAACACCAGGCTGGTCCAATGCAAATCTACTCCTGCAGAACCGACTGGCTCAAACGTTCTTGCTATATTTTCATCCTATCGTATACATGAAATGATATTTTCTGGAAACTCTTTAGAAGGGAGAATTATTTCGTTCATACATTTTCCAGGTTCTATACACTTTTTCACAATTTTACAGCTTTTTAGTTTTTCTTGATTCCCACATTTTTGCAAACATTTTTACATTTTAATAGTTGTTACACTAGTGTGTAGTGCCTTAAAGGTGGGCATTTTAGAACTTAAAACTAAAAAAGAAATTCACTGCTTTACATTATATCGAAATGTTTTGCACTCGAAATGGATTAGCCTTCCGCTAATTTGAGTAATGGCCATCAATTATAATTACTGTCAGATTTGCCCAAGAAACAACTGTTAGATAGTGTAGTTTAATTCCTATTATTTTAGGATCTAACACAATCCAACTCGCACTCATTTGGAATGACTGCTAAATACACTTGGTATAAAATATACACATACAAGTGAAGTTAATATTTTAATTTTTGAAGACAGACAAAGCAATTTTTCTTCATTGGTTATCATCTTCCCTTATTTGCATTCTTTATTTTTGGGAACCTGCTGAGATATTTCGACTGTTCGACTCTGTGTATGGCTAAAAAAACAACTCCTACCGCTATTGACAAAAGGGATGAACAAAGGTTATAAACTGTTTATGCATAGGGTTCCCTGCAAGAAAGTAAAATTACTCACCGAGTAATACAAGTATGATGTCATTCACCGCAGATGACAGACGAACTCCCCGAATTTGGAGGGTATCAACAAGCGTAACATGCACACCTCTCGCACCTTTAAACAGTCCAGGCAATATTCAACCTCTCCATGTTCAGTGTCGCTTCCCAAATTCTAAGGGAAGCTGTTCTTACGCTTAAGCGTTAGTAGGCGTCAGCAATTCGTTGTAATTATTATTATTATTATTATTATTATTATTATTATTATTATTATGCGGTTGCAGCAATGATTACTTCACTTTTTGTAAGCTGGATAATGTTCCTCTAATTTTCAAACAGTGTTGTACATCTTCGTTGTGTACGAATGATTTCGAATAATAAGCGCTAAAAGATATGAAAGCTTACCTGCTCCTTGCAGATAGTGTTTTATTATCTTCAAAACTGAGAATGAGTTGGATAATATAATGTACCACCTTATTAGCATTTCAGCATAATATACCCAATTGAAAGGCCGGTACGTTTCATCGTGTCCTCCGAAAGGAGTAATATGAGAATCTAGATACCAAACAACTGCGATAAATATCAAAATATCTAAACGTTCATAATACTTCACTCTCAAAGTTTAATTTGCTCTTAATTCAATTTTCCTTTAAAACAATTGCAGGTTTCTGACGAACATTGTGGTCAAACAAATTGGGCCGATTGCCTACTTTATAAATATTGTCTAATTTGTCCTACCGCATAAACCAAGAATTTCTTTCTACAGCAAGGGAATTTGAATCATAAATACTAATTTGAAATTTCAAGTATGAAATTTTGATGCTGTCGATTTTAATACATAATTTTAAATTTCCTTAATTTCTTCAACGAATGAAGAAGCATTAAGTAGTTGTTTTTTTTTCTACGGAACATTTACACTCACTAAAAACCTTACCAAGAGTATTTATATCTATTTTATACGTGACTGCCAAGTCAACCGTATTGAGATGCGTTTCATGTTGGATACGAAGACACTTGTGCAATGTGGTTTACATACCTTCATATATAGGTAAAACCTGCAAAGCAACACATTATGAATGCAACATAATTAGCATTCCGCACACATTGGAAATATAGTACTAAATTTGTTTAAACGCCTAAATGGAAGAACAGAACATGGGAAAAGTAATTCATGTGGCAGTGTGTGAAGTGTACCATCTGATGATCAAAATTCACATTCACATCCTCACAAATGTTTATAGTATCTCTAGATTTGCAAAGACGCTAATGTGCTCAAGAAAGCATTCATTTCTCATCTGTCGCGGTGTCTGGTGGCTGTGATATCATGATTCCGGAATGTGTCTTGATTTAGAGCCTGATCTAATCATCCTTTTTAACACGGGAACAAAATTAGGCCGGTTCCATAGCTTCTAATGTCTAGAATTTTCAAGAATCAGAGATACAAATCCTTATAATTGATACAATATATGGCAAATACATATCAGATCACGTTTTCTGGTCCCCAAGTGAAGCCAGTACGTCTGTTGTCGACTTCGGATGTTGAAATTGAACTCGTCGCCAGCAACATTCTTCTGCAAAATCTCACAAACCGAAGATCTTCAGAACTTCGAGTTTCATCCGCCATTTGCTAGTGAATTTTCTTATGAGTAAGTTTCTTTCTCTCTTGTACCTTGTAATCCAATGTTCACATAGAACGAGACTCAGAACTTCACTATGGGCCGTTAACAGTTTTAACGCCCGTTTTTTAAATTGACAGATAATGATGATAGTAATAATAATAATAATAATAATAATAATAATAATAAAGGTCACATCAATTACCATTTAGTATTATCTCCATTCATTCGGAAAAAATATCGGAATATTTTGTCGTTAAGAAACAACCCCTCGTTATTCCAAACCCTGCCATAAATAGATATTCCGTATTTTTCGTACATTCGTAAATTTATTTGCAGAAGAATTGGAGTTCATTTCAACACTGCGTTGTTGATTTGGCAGTCATAACAATCGGTTACATCTGTAATGACCTACATAAATGTGTAAATAGAAAAACACGCTGAAATTTTCAACATTCACATTTTACAACCGTGGAGTTTCAAAATGTTACTATTGACATTTTTCATCACTAATTTGAGCTTCGAGCAGTATTAACTAATAAATTTGCTATTGCTTTTATGCCGCCTTATACAAAATACTCATGGATAGCAATTAATATTTTCATAAAATATGTTGCGTACATAAGTACTCAGGAACTATGTCGCCTTAAACTATGTTGCGTACATAACTACTCAGGAACTATTTTGAGATTTTGCTATCCGGTGATGTATGTTTTAATCCATATGTTGAACATATATTTTCTATATTAACATATAAAAGTAAATTTAAATGTTTACCATTTAAGGATCCAGAGCAATCTCCATTGTTTACATATTCATAGAACACATTCTCAAACGTTTACAAACATGAATTGCAAGATGCATTTTATAAATAGAAAACTTCAGAAACAAAAAGAGAAACAAGAGAATTTTTTACGATTAACATAGGCCTGATAGATATGTTTAGGATAGTTCTCCAGGACGCTGATATTTACGGCGATTTTAATTTATTTTGCTGAAATTTGATCTATTCTGCTTCTTTTTTATGGCAAACGCAAATAAGAGTATATTTTATATTACATCTTTCTTTGCTCCAGCAGGAAGTAAATTCAATTCTTTACCATACAGGTTTTTAAAATAAAGAACAGCTTTGGAATTTGAATTGAACAACTCTGATGTGTTACATTCCCCTATTTTCCTCTACCCACTATCATCTATTTTTGCATCTCTTATACAAATTATTCTTACTAAAGCTTACCTTTATGTAAATTGAAGAACAAGTTTGCAGAAATGGTTTCATTATAGAGAATGTCCAAAAAGTCCTGCACCACATATCTGATTTTGTCGTGTGGGGATTATTCTGTTGTGTGGCCGTGAAGGTCATCACACCGTGATATTACCAATGAATTTAATTGCATCTGAACTGTGGGAAGATTACTACAGAAATTCATTGCAACAGGTTCCGTTGCAAATTTAACACAGTCGGGAAGACTACGAACTGATGAAACGAAACAAAAAACCTGCCAAGTGTAAGCCAGCAATTCGACGAATCAGTATGAAACTGAATGTTATTCTGCCCGCCCTCCACGATATCCGGAAGCAGGCAAAACTGCAACTGATAAACAGATCGTGACATGCAAATGAATAACGGGTTGATTGTTGAAGATTCAAACGGAGGCAGACTTCCTATTCAGTGGGATGTTTTCCGACAATGCGAATTTTTACGTTAAAGGTGAAGTCAAAAAACGGGCTCTGCACTGCTTGAGTAAGGAAGTGGGGGACTGATTAAGGTCTTACCAAGCTGGAGGAATCTGATCGTGTAATGGTCTGGTGTGGAATACTCATTTCATTAGGCCAAACCTTTTCGAAGGAAATAATCGCTTTTCCTTGGATATTGGCTGATAACGATGTTGGGTTTAATTGGAGACCATCCCATGGTTCATCCAGGACGGTGCCTCCCCACACTACGGTAGTCCGACATTGGTTGGAGGAAACATTTCCTTAACACTGGATTGGTCGCATAAGACCTGTTGAATAGGCACCAGATTTGAATCCAATGGGCTTCTCATTCTGAGGATATCTGAAGTATCGGGTGCACAGTGTGAAGATTCAAGATGTGACCCACCTACGCACCAAGATTGAGGAACAACGCCGTGATATAGACTAAAATTTTGGTTCCTGTGTGCTCAATATCCTAAAATTCCGCCTACAGGCTTGTCTAAAATTTGACGCAGGATATATGGAACAAATAAGATAATTTTTCCTATGGTGCACCTCTAGAATTTATGTAGTTACAAGGGAGTGTTGTACATTATTCTAGTAATCAAATCTTAGAATAGCTACCACAACACTTCAACAATTATATTCTCTAATAGTGTTTCGTGTATTTTGTTAAAAGCTACCCTTAATGATAGTAGCTATCTTGAACTTGCGAAGTTCTCTTGATTCCACTATTTGGTACATTTATCTTTCTATGTACAAGCTACAGAACATTATGAATTCCCCGCTATGTTGCTCTAGTAAACTGAGCTGTAACTTTATTACTATTTAACTCGTGCGCCTCGCAAATACGCGTGGCTAAAACCTATTTAACCTTTAACCATTTTGTTTAACAAGCGAGCTACTCGCTCTGTCGCCAGGGAGTACAACAAACGAAAGTGAAGCTAACAAAAGCCGGATAGCAAACCGGTTTTCTACATCTCGTTTCTGTCCCGTTACACGCAGCGGTCCGACTACTGCAACATTGTGAGGCCATTATTGCAATGTGCTTCCATTAGCTTTAACTCTATCTTTACAAAAGGATAGACGATAATACACTTATGACTAGACCAAAAGTAACAAACAATATTCTATACCAAGACTGATTTTGCTGTGGGCAGAATTCAATTCCTTTGTTCAATTCAATTCATATTTTCACATAATTTTAGACATTTGTGTCGCATAATCTTATTTTGTATGCCTTTCTTGGTTCTTTAATATAAATTAAACAGAATTGCAGATATTGTGATAATACAGACATCATCCTATAAAAACTATACATATAGGAAAACTTGGAACATAAAACTCCAGTATAGCATAGTGACTTCGTTAAATATACACCTCATATTTATATTAAAAAAAAATCTAGCAGCCAAATTAATGAAGAGAAGTTTCTCCAGTATTTACGGTTACTTCATTAAATATTCACCTCTTATTTTTAAAAAGAAATTCTAGTAGCCAAATTAACGAAGAGAAAATTGCCATTTTAGGATGCAGAAAAATAAACGATATTTGCATATGTTGATGTCTTTCAATAATTTCCTTTTTATTATATAGGTATAAATGTTTTTAAAAATAAATCCAATAATTTTTCAACATTTATTCATTAGATAAAACATTTCTATAAACTGTTGACAATATCACAGACAAATGGTTTATAATGAGGGAGAATTACCTGCGAAGTTGAAAAACTATGGCGTGACTTCATTTTTTCATTCATCAAAATAAAACTTATTTTATTGCCAATTTTAGGTATATTACAATATTTACTATACTAACTACTTGTAAAATAATAAGCAACATCACTCATGTAAAATCTGAAAATCCACACAATTTTCAAAAAATTTATAAAACTAATAAAACTATCTGAAGAAAGACAGAAAACAAACTGTACTATCGTTTGTTTTTGCTGCATATTCAGAATTAATTTGACTGCTGCAATTTTCTGAAGTGGAAATAAATGGTTTCTGTAGCTACTGAAGAATTTATGAGCGCAGGTCTCAGTAATGTGAGGTTACGTGTCTGCCTAACATTCAAGAGGTCCCGTGTTTGAATCTTGGTTAGGATGAGTTACCCGGAAAGGGTCCCCCCCCCCTTCTCGAGATTTTCCCTCAAACTGAGACGACGAATGTCGAATAACTTTTAAGTTTCATGGATTCCGGGCTCATTTGAGCTTCATTTCACCTGACTCGTTCATTCATCGCCGGATATGGCCTACCAGATTTAGGGACGAAGAATTGCGAAGAATTTAATTATGCAACGCAACATTTCGAATAAAAAATGTTTATCAATTTTGACTTGCTCCTGTAATAGAATTCATTGTATTTGCATTCCAGTTAATAATTTGATTACGTGACAAATAAAAGAAGACGTGAAACGACAGCAAATACTGAACTAATATATAATATATATTGTGCTACAACTGCATAACGTGATGTGAAGCGATCTTTTCACCTATGCAGGGATTACGATGAAATAACATAGCATTAAAAAAATTAAACAACAACGAAAATCATTGGAATGACCGGTGCCATAAAAGGTAACATAAAAGTGCATTTTAAAGGATTTACATTTCTGTGAATTAGATTGCCAATCTCTTGTGGTTTACCATCTAAACAAAATTTCCTTCGAATGAATAGAAGTCGCAGAATCTGTCCTACATCTTAAATGCACGGTATTTTGATCAAAATAGTTATAACTATTTTGGGGCTGTGGATTTTTTTTTTTTTTTTTTACATAGGTGTATCGCATACTTGGAAGGTAAATACCACATACTTGGAAGGTATATACTTAAATACATTTCATATTTATCGAACATTTCATGTATATAGTGTATAGAGAATGTATTTCACTCCCAAAAAATTCGATACCGAGATTTTACCGGAAATATGTTTTAGGGTCCCCAGTATCCAAAAAAAGTATTTTGAAAAAAAAAGTCCGTGTGTGTGTGTGTGTGTGTGTGTGTGTGTGTGTGTGTGTGTGTGTCCGTGTGCCTATGAACACAATTCAAAAACGAAAAGTCGTTAAAATACCAAACTTGGTATTTAAGGTTAGTATCTTTCAGAGATGGGACACGAAGATTTTGAGAAAAATCCCCCCACCCCCAAATTACACTTTACATAGAACTTTTTTCGAAAATTTTGATTTTCTCAAAAATGGCTCTAACGATTTTGATTAAAATATTGTATACCAAAGATATTTACCTGACAAATAAAATGTATATTTTGAATTTTCTGGGAATAGCCTCTGAAGACTACTTTATTCTGGGCGAATTTTACGGAATTTTGCATAACTACTAAACCGTAAGAGATAAAAACTTACTACACAAGAAATGTAGAGCACGTTAAAACCCACAAATACATTTTTTTCGCGGTGTTGATCATTTTTAAGATACTCCTGGTTTTTCGTTTTAGCTTTGAAAAACTTATACTTTTCTCATACGGGAATTTCTTAACTCCTGTCCATACAAACAAAGGAACTTCAGTCACATAGCAACCAGCTTTTGGCTATCATTTTAACCTATGATTTTGCTTCTACTTACAAGGAAGCAAGTAATAAGACTATTTCTGCTAATTAGTATGAAGTAAATAGAAGCATATGCTTTTTAACTACAATTTGTTGCAGAGATGTAGAGAAAATCATATGAATGGAACACATCAGATTTTTGAGTTATGTTGTTCACAGGATACGCACCCACGCGCGAGGACCTTTCACTACAACTCTCTCACTAGCTCTCCCTCCCTCTCTCTCAAATTCAGCGGGCTCCAGAGCATTTACTTCCGTAAAATTTTGGCCTAGAATTTGTAAATTGAATTAATTTCTTCCTCTGTCAGAGAAAGTAAAAGAAAAGGGGGGGGGAAAGTCTGGTTTCATTTAATACCACTGTAGATATTACATATCTATAAGAAGCTGTATGAAACTAATGAGAAACACAATTTTTTTTTTCATTCGCGTTTTTATAGCGACGAACATCCATGACGAAGATCTACATAACTTAGGCTATGTTGCTTATTATGACTAAGTTTAGAAACTGCGGATCACACTCATTTCTGAACCTACAGGTTCATTACAAAGCGGATCCAATAAGTAATCCTCATATACCTATAATGATATGCTTATCAACACCACCAATTACGAAATCTTAACGCTTCCTTGTAAGCGTCAACTATTAAACTTAATGCCTGCAATCCCAGTGACGGTCTTTTGTTCCGATGTTTAGCGTCCACACCTGGGGAGAGCCGTCAGTATTGACCGGATATGAACCAATAACTATGTGAATGCAAGTCCAGCAGCGGGAGAGCTTGAAATCAACCACGTGTGCAATAGCCGATATATCATCCAACAATAGCATTCCGGTCACAACTAATGAGGAATATGTGGTTTCATGGGAAAGCGTTTGCTACGCACCGCCAGGCACTGCCATAAATCTCTTCAACGTCATTGTGCATCAAGACATCGTGTTATTAAACAAACACAATTCCTGCAACTGGTTTTCAGCGGGGAGAAACAGGGCGCAACATCACATAAAACAACCATGTTCCGAGAGAAATTGTGGGGAAATAACTGCATCAGGTGCATTCTCTGCCATGAAATAAGACCAACTTTTACACCCCAAACAGAATTCGCTTAAGGAATATGTGTCCTTAAAAGCATTACATTTAAGTGTGCTTAACAGAGATTAACATATATAAAACTTAACACACCAAAGACTTTCTCTACCCTTTACAAATGCATATGTACCCTTATGTATACTAATACTCAAACACACCCATGTTTGAAATTTCTTAAAATACACAATTTCAGTTCAATTCATTTGAAATGTTAACGCAGCAGTCAAGCTTTTAAGAAAATATGTACATCAAATTTTTTGTGAAATTTTATATTATTTCCTTATTATTATTATTATTATTATTATTAAACATGTGTTTTGAAAATCAGCTCTACACGATATTTTTTAAAAATAATATTTTGTAGTAAAACTTTTAATACCTACTATATTAATAAACTGTAAATATTAGTTTTAAGCACACTATTAGTTTAACACATTAAATTAAGTATGAACTTTTTTGTCTTAAACATTACACGAAATGTTAACATAAACTTATAATTACGTTATGTGTGTGGAGGTAGACAAGATTTCGTTACTTTATATCGAAAAGTACATTTTTAAGAACAATGTAAAAATAAGTATACGCCGACAATAAAAAAAGCCTGAGAAAAGTTTAATAGCCTTTTCCTACTATTCATTTCGTATTAATTTCATATCGGCTTCGCTACTCTCATACCTGGCTACGGGCCGAACCCTCGTTCCGAGTTCTTCACTCTCTGATTAAATGACTCCTTGATAGACCTTAAATGACTCTAGCCACCCACATGTAAGTCCTACGGACTGCAAGTTGTCCATACGGGAGGATAAGAGGTTACTTAAGTTCGTACTATCTTCCAAAGATGCGGCGTCAAGATTTATTTAAGGAAATTTCTCAAACCTAAACTACTTTAATTACAACATTTTTTGAAATGTTTGCACAAGACTTCTAACATACTGATGCCTTTGTTTTGTTGTTTTAGTGATTATACTGTTTATCAAACAGAGATAAGGACAATGCATCAAACTTAGAAATAAAAGAAACGCAATATAACCCATACACACCTTCGTAAAATGCTTCCACTTATGCTAATTTTAACTTAGATACACATAACCAAAATGTATGACTCTATGTTATTGATATATACAGAAAACATAGCAAATTTTGTTCGAATGTATTTTAGAAACTATTTCTTCAATGGTTCATTATGGTTCATATTTTTTTGAAGTGCCAGCCGTTTTCGTTTGTTTCTCCGATGTTTTGGAAGAAATATGACATTTCATTGCTAGCATATAACGATCCGCCTTGTACATTTGAATATTGCTTAGGCCTCCTGTATCCATCTTTTACTTACAATGAAATGCGTAATGGAAGTATTTGTGCAAATGTTTATCTCAAATACAGCAAAAAAGAATAAGCTTTTGTAAGAATCGCTTGCAGGCGAATATATTTCGGTTTTGAGTGCTTGTCCCAGATCTAAATCCTGTTAACAATACTCCTAAGTAGCTTAAAAGTAGATTCGGAAGAATTCGGTACAAAAAGTTTCCAGTGTATAGTTTTCTTTCATTCTCTTCTCGTGGTTCAATGTCCTGCCGACTGACAAGAGCCTCTTTCTAGAAGATGAATGGCGGCAAATGAATCTTCGGCGCCTATAGAGTACCTGAGAGTAACAGTAGGGGGCAATCTGGAAAAAGCTTTACCTGAAGTGTTCCGCCTGGGGTTGCACCAGTCACCCATGTAAATTAACTGTAATCGCTTCATACTAGCACAAGCAACAATACATACCTGGAAGTAAGACTGTGTACATTCCCAGAACTATATAGTAACTAATATTTCGCGAATTTGCGTAAACGGAGGATCAGATATATTCAGATAGGTTCACAAAAACAGTTGGATGATACTGACTCCTCGAAACTGGCGAGAACAATGCCTATATAGCACAGCCCAATATAATTCCCACCCAGAAAACGTTAGTCACTACCAGACGGCATTAGTGCAGGCGCCTTGTGCGCATAACCTCAAATTCTTTACCTTAACTCAGTACTTGCTTACACACGTTAAAAAAGACCCGACTTCTGAAATTGTATTTCAGCCCTTACCGATTAGCGGTAGAGAAACTACTACACTGCACCCAAAAATTTGATATCAAGACTTCACTAGAACTATCACAAATACGCGTTTATATACATATTAAAAAAAAAAAAAAAAAAAAAAAAAAAAAAAAAAAAAAAAACAGCCTGCAGAAGATCAGCATATATCAAGACAACAAACAATCCTTTACTTGGAAAATATTAGATAATTTTTGTTCTTCTCAAAAAAGGTTATTAATTATTAATATTATTATTATTATTATTATTATAATAGATTAGATATACTGACGTGAATTAATTTCTGAACATGACTGTTCAGTGTTCACAGACAGAAAGTCACAGATTTCTAAAATGTTTGTTTTTACTTTTATTTATTTATTTACTTTTTTTGTACAGGAACTACCAAGCATATATTTCTAACAATATCTCGGCAGAAAATTTTAGGGTGGAATACAATACTTTCAGTACTTATTAAACATAGTAGAGAGAGTAGAAAGCCACCCGAATAACAACGAGGAAGTTTGTAGTCTTAGGCCGTCTTTCATTGACGCTCCAAAAGGTGTGTTTTCGTTTCGATGACACCCAAAAGATGACGTCCAAAACCAGAATAATCACTAACTACCGTGTTATGACTTACCAGTCGCTTAAGAAACAAGAAACGTCTAAGACTGGAGGCAGGCAAATATAAAATTGCATATTCTAAACCATGCTTCCTATCATTATAAGTATTGTTACGTTTAGGAGAGTGTAGAATTTATTGACATGTGAAAAAGTTCATATTTGATATTTTCGTAAAATCTTCATATTATTTCATATTTCGTGGGATTTACGATTTTCGTTTTTAAAATAATTTCCGATACCAATGGACGGGCTTGCAAGCCATTTTTTCTAACAAGTCGGTACAATTGAGAACATGTAGCATTTCCTCTATTTATAGTAATGGGTAGAGAAGTTTAGAAAGCACATCACTTTTTCCCCCTTAAGTTAGTCAGAAAGCGTAATCGAAACACGATAAGAAGGAACCAAATGTTGTGCTGTTATTATTACTGCTATCATTACATTAATAAAATTATTTAAAAAGACTGTTACAAAACTGCTTAAATGGCTTTTTACAGCATTAAGGAATATGAAGAGTATGAATGGCAATAGCTTAAACCAATTATATGCAACATTTATATTGAATTCATAAAATGTATCCTTGATGACCGACCAGATCTATTATGAGTTGTGAGTACCTATTGCACTTTGTTATTTGCAAATTCATGAAGTATTTATTTAGTTCATTATAGTTGTTAGTATTGTATTTGTTATTTGTAAATTTATGTTGTCTTTATTTAACTTATTATACTTTTAGTATTGCACTTTTATTTGTAAATTCATGTTGTATTTATTTAGTTTATTATAACTGACAAACATCTATTTTGATGTAATTTGTGCAAATACATGTACATTTTATATATGCAAATGTAAACACTATTGACTAGCAACTTTAAGTTGCTCCTTGACAATAAAGTTTTTTATTATTATTATTATTATTATTATTATTATTATTATTATTATTATTAAACTATGGGGAAATCCAACATTTATCTAGCTTCTCGTTTCACGATGAATATCCAGAGAATACGAAATCTTAGGCTGTGTAAGTACGTATGTGAAGTGCCATCACACGTAGAATGAGTACGTCAGGAAACCAAAATAACATTATTCCACATTATTGAAATTAGTGAATACTTTCAGAAAATATAGTAAAACTGGCCTCTAAAGCGGCACACGCAAGTACACTACTTACGGACCAAACGTTAGTGCTGTTTTATAGCTTGTGTACTCATCTCTATTCCTGTTCAAAACTTTTACGGAAAGCTTGCTTTCGAGTTTTTTTTTTTAGATTCGGTTAGAACATAATTAAAAGGAGAGGAAGACGAGGAAGGAGAGGAGAGGACGGAATATAATGCTACAGAGCTAATAGCAAACACTTCTTGAAGCTATTAAAATAATTCAATGAGTCTAATTATTATTACAAAAATTATTTGCATTTCACATCTAAACGAAGGTTTATAAAATATTTTAATGAACTGAAAAGCACTGGGTTTGCTAGTTTTTATAAAACCAGTATTAATCTACAGGCATCTCCGAAACTTTAAAAAACAAAGTAAATGTGCAAAGAAACACACGTACTACTTAGATGAAATATACGAAAGTATACCAAAAATAATAATCCACAACTGATAGTTTACCCTTATATCAGAGACTATAATGGTTCAGCCTACTTATGAAACTATTTCGATAATTTTAATAACATTAAAATAGTATATTAATTATTAATATTAATCCACCAATAGATAGTGAGTCATGATAATTGAGCATCATATGTTTCTTATTTACTTTCTCTACCATTTACAATTCACATAGTAGGTAGAAAGATAGATAAATATCCTTATTTAGTTGAAATTAAGTAAGAAGCAAATTAATTGTAAGAGATTTCACTAGAAATACATATTTTAAAAATCCCTGAATAAAAAAAATCTTAGAACAAGTCTGTCCGTGTGTATGTGTATATTAAACTTGGTATGCAACACGAAATTTTAAGAAAAATTTACCACTCCAAACAGTCCTTTACATTTTTCGAAAATGTTGATTTTCTCAACAATGGCTCCAACGAATTTGATTAAAATACACGTTTATGATATTTTCATGGCAAATGAAATGTAGAAATACCTTGAATTTTGTGTGAATAACTTTTGAAACGCTTTTCAATCTGAATGACTTTTGCATAACTGGTAAAGCTAAGATGCAGACAAATTCTTACTACACAAAAATGTAGATCTCGCTACTTATACTTTTCTCAAATGGGAAGTCGCCTTCACCATAGTTACCAGGTCTTACAAGGCTTTGCTACCGCTTTGCCTAGATATTTCTTTATTTTATTTGTACCTACAAGGGAATAAGTTGTAGGAACATTCTGCTCGCGTTTATATCGATAGCATGATGTAGATAAACGAAAAAAAATTGTAGGAATGGTTTAGAAAGTAAAACTATGTTCATTAATAAAAGCATGTTATATTAAAATGTTACGCGCATTAACGAGGGACGAGCGGAGGCAAAAGAACGTGTAGCATAGGAAAGGGACTAAGTATGTAAAGAAACATTTCTTAGTGTAGAAAATTTATATTTCCTAAGTCTGCCTAGACGTTAAGCATGATTCCTTCCAACTTTTTGATTGCAGAGCGGATAAAATAGAACTTGCTCCACTCAATGTTTTGAGGAATGGACAGCACGTGTCTCTCTCTCTATCTTCTACACAGTTTCCAATCGAAATAACGTATCTTCGACATAGTTTGGAACAAATTATAAATAGGTATTGCATTATTTGTTACAAAAGTTCCAGTTTAGAACTTTCCTGTGTCTCGGTCATACACATCTCACTGTTAGGATATTCAACCAGTCTAACAACTGTATTTCATTTACTTTTGTACTTAAGCGAGGGAAAGAGTGCTACTGAAATAACCAGTTCGACTGAGAGTGAAATCGGTAGAAAAACAACAAAAGGAAACGTAGAGAAAACTGGATACCACAAGTATAATCCAAGTTTGAAGAACAGATGATAAACTATAGATCACGAAGAATTAAAAACCTGTCGACGACTCTAGAAGAGAAGGCAGAACCCAGCCGCTGGACGAAAATCGAGACACTGCGTATCCCAGGTTATTGCTCAGTAACTCCAAAACCAATCAATGCCAATATGAATACCTATTTGTTTCTTTCCTGTGGCACCAATCAATGGCAATGTAACTATCTACTTGTTTCTGACCTGTGGCACTAGGTCATGTGATGTTTCCAAACTCTCTGAAATGGAGTTTTATGGTCGTTAAAGATCTTACATTCTCCCAATTTCCCTCCCATTCCATTGAATATTGGTATTAGACAATGGATATTGGTATTAGACAAAAGTAACGGTCATTGCTCTCTTACGAAGGTGTTCGGAGTTTTATGTTTATTGCTAAAACATAGAGATCCAATATTTTATAAAACCAAATTTGGTTCTTAAACTAAGATTAAATAATTTCTTAATGGCAAACGCATTTCCTTCTAAGGTCCACAACTAATGGTGTAAAGATTATATATAAGCAATTCGCATCTACGAAAATTGAGAGCTTTTCAAGAGGTTCAAGATTTTAGATTTTCTGAAAGTGCTAAGGCCAGAAGCTATTCTGCAGTCAGGTAGCATTTTCATTCGGGCGAAAGTTTTCCTGCATCGTAAGATAGAACACGACGCATCTTTAGAAACACAAATATAGAAATCTGACGTGTTCCATTAACATGACTTTCTCTATATCGCTGTAACAAAGTATTGTTAAAAAACTTATTCTTCTGTCTACTTGATGATAATCGAGATAAACATTAGCAGAAATTCTCTTACGTACTTGCTCCCTTATAAGTAGAAGGTAAACAAGGAGTACACTAGGTTAAAACGATAGTCAAATCTTTTAAAAGCTGATTGCCATGTGGTTGAAATCTATTTCTATGCAGGGCCAGGAGTCTACAACTTTCCGTGTGAGAAAAGTATTTTGAATCTGAAACAAATAACAAGGAATATCTCAGAAATGGTCAATTCCACGAAAAAAAAAACGTATATGACATGTATAGTGTGTTTTAACATGATCTACATTTTTTGTGTAGTAAGTTTTTGTCTATTTCTTACGGTTTACCAGTTATGCAAAATTCATTCAGAATAAAGAGGTCCTCAGAGGCTAGATAATTCAAGGTATTTACATGGCAAATAAAATGCACATCTTTAATATTTTTAGTATTCTACTAAAAATCGTTAAGAGCAATTTTTGAAAAAAATCAAAATTTTCTAAATTTTTTCCATGTAAAGGGTAGTTTGGGGTGCGGGGATTTTTATCAAAATCTTCGTGTTGCATCCCTGGAAAATAATAAACTTAAATACCAAGTTCGGTATTTTACGGCTTTTCATTTTTGAGTTATCGTGTTCACAAACACACACACACACACACACACACACACACACACACACGGATTTGTTTCTAAAAATTCACTTTTTGGATGCAGGGGACCCTAGAACATGTATTTCCGTTGAAATATCGGTATCGAATTTTGGGTGGAATGCAATACCTTCTCTATACACTATTTATAGTACGTGTAAGGAAAGTAAAAATATTCTTTTAACTTGAAATGTTTACCTTTTTTCAGCACATAAAACAATATATTTTTAACAATCTAAGTCAGACTGTTTTAGAGATGCTAATTTTTGATTGGCAATTAATACATTTTACAGCTTGTTCTTAAAAGTGTCTTTCATTTATGTTGTAGAGGCGAAGGTATCCCATTCTAGAACATGCATGGTGATTGGAACATTACTTCCTTAGTTACGGGACAGGACGAAATAGTGGCGTTCCCCCGAGTGGCCTGGCAACAGCTTTACAGAAACTTTTTCCAGAGACATGCACTTCGAAAAAGAAAAAGATTATCCTGTCTTGGGTAGCAATGATCCGGCAGAAAGGATCAGGGGATAATCAAAACGTGGGATGTCAGCGCCACCAGGGGCAAAGAGAATATCTATTAATGTGATAGATAAATCTCTGCATTCATGGAAGAAATGTTTGCGACAAATATCAATCAAATTGCATTTGCCGACCACAAGTGTGGTACAGAAGGATCTTGGTGCCCGCTCAAGGCATATGCAACTGTTAAGACTTCCAAATTACCAACAAGTGCAGTATTGGGGCCGTGCATGGCCTGCCTCTTCGAAGACGAACACATACTCGACAATTGGTAGTAGTCAGATGAGTGGCATGTGCACCTGAGTGGGCACGTTAATATGCAATTAACACTTGATTTCTTGGCTGGTAACAGCTTGACAAGTACCAACAAAACCTCTAGAATCTAAAAAGGTTCCCTGTATGGGCACCAATATTCAGCCATCGTGTTCACTGGTCCATATTTAATCGAAAACGAGAGTGAGAGATCAATGCCAACGTTGCTGTTTATCGAGAGGTTAATCATCAGATTCCACGCTGACTTAGACTTGTCACTTTGATGATATTGATTTTAATCTATAAGTTTCCAGCAATAGCCACAACGAACATTGGTCAAGGTAACTACTTATCGTTTCTCCAGGAAATCTTCTTCAATCGTCTTAAAGAGGATCTGCATCTTCCTTACTTCCTAGAAACTCGAACCTTACCCTTTTCTGTGGCACATGTTACAAAAACATGTTTTGATCCGGTACCACGTATCCTTCCTGATCTGATGTCCCTCCGTGGTGTAATGGTTACAATGCTAGCCTCATATACTCAAGGTCACGGGTTCAAATCCGGCGGAGGACGATGGATTTTTTTTCAGGCATACAAATCCTTAGCATGTAAGGGAAGTAAAGACATAGAACCCGTGTCATAGATTTACGGCACGTAAAAGAACCTCAAGCCTAATAAAAGAGGTCTGTGAGAAAACTTAGCGGTCTTTCACGCCCATATAAAATGGGACGCTGAGAACCGCGGTAGTTTAAGAGCATTCATAAAAAAACATTTCATTTTTTCTGATTTGAAGATACACGCTAAATTTTAATAGTTTACATAACTCCAGATCAGAGTGCTGACATCCTTGCATGAATTGCTGATCGCATGCAGCAGATAGTAGATAACAACGCTCGTAGGGCATGTCATTGGAACACTTCTACGAAAAGACATTTGTACGGAGTGACACTTGTACGGAACCTTTTCCTCTACCTGGCGAGTCCGAAGTTGAATGTTGACACTTGTACGGAACAACCGCTAATGGCTGGTTTCTGCGGAACCCTTTCCTCTACCTGGCGAGTCAGAAGTTGAATGTTGACACTTGTACGGAACAAGCATTTATAGCTGGTAATAACAGGTTTAATAATATGGGTATATATAACTAGTAAATTAAAAATCAAAACATGATTATAGTTGCAGAAAACAGAAAGTTCACATGTAAATATACTTATTATAAATGTTAGCTATTTATTCTCTAGATAAATGTTGCATTACAGCATCATAAAATAGTATTAAATTGCTTTAGTTACGTTAAGAGCACGGCAGGGTGTCAGTTTGACATACCAACGCGATATGGTTAGAAGGAACTGGTGCTGAGTAATTACGTTTTTTTTTTTTTTTAAAATACAAAGTGTAATAGACATTCAGCCGACTATGTATCGTTTCCAGGGAACACCGTGAATAGGTAGTCTCTTTTCATTCCCCATTTCTTTTTAAACTGAGTATTAAACTTATTTACAATATTTGCATGACATATCTGCCAACTTGTCGTACTGTAGAAGCCTTTTTCATTACTGTAATTTCTGTGAGTAAGTCACGCAAGTCAGAAATGATTTTAAATTGCCATCAACCTGGACTCTTTTTGGAGCCTTTGAAAGTCTCGTCAATCTTTATTGCTGATTTCCTCCTTCTTTTCCCATCGATATTTAAAACTTAACTGGTCAAACTGGTGGCCATAGTACTCTGCGTCGTCTCGAAGGTTGTGTATTAATGAATAAACATTGGAATGAACTCTTGAAATTTATTTGTTTATTCTTTGATTCCACCCTTCTGATATGTTAGTGCGGTGGCGCCTTCCACTACAGTTCCACATATCTCTTGGTAAGTGATCGTTATCAAGCCACTGGTCTACAAAATAATCGTAGAATTCTTGAAGTTTTTTGGCTCTCAGGCGTGCTCTCCTGAATGTAGAGCCAACCGTCGTCCAACATTTCCAGAGGAAGATGCGCTAGTGCCGAACACATTCTTATATGGCAGCGTATCTCTTCGTTTTCCCTAGGCAGGAACAAGGCCGCAATATTGCACATTTCACCACAAAAATTGATTAAATTAATAATTGCAACCCAAAATCTCTGTTTCAGGAAACAAGCTTCTAGCTGACTGTACAATAGCAGTTTCAAAGTTCATCATGAGAGTTGCAGGGTTCCATCCATTGGTTATAATAGTTTTGAAAAAAAACGGTCATATGTTTCTTGTTTTTTGTTCGACAGCAAGACATATTCAGCTGGAATTGTGTTTGTTTCCTCCCAGGAACTTCCGAGATCGGCGAGAATGACAAATAACTGTCCAGCTTGCTTGATCGAACTCTTGAAGGTACCGTCCACAAAGAACGAAACAGCCCGATAAAGATGATTTTCCCTTTTCGCTGGCAAGCACCAATATTCTGCCATTCGGACCCCTGTTGTCATCTTCAAGTAAAAATTTGTTTCCATCGCTCATAAGCAAGAGGTTTTCTTGAAGCACTATGCCTTCGGAATCGGTCGGATCTTTAGTAGATCCCATATTTTTTCTAATGCGATGCAGCGATTGTTTGGCACACCTGTGTGATGGTAGCGATGTGACTAAATCATAGTCGATTGAAGAGCTTTCCTACATCTTCAGTGTGAATACTTGAATTGGCAGTGTCTGTTTCTTTTGCACGTTTTTTTTTTTCTTCTTTTTTTTTTTTTTTTTTTTTTCTAGCGTTTAGAAAATTGTTTCGCATTTCAGTTGCAGCTTCATCCGGAATACAAATATGGCTTCCTTCGCCTAAAACTCTGTTCTCTTTAGTTGACAGTCTTCCTTTGCATTTATTTTTTAAGAAATTTATTCAACGCCAACACATTACTTCTTCTTTGTTGGTATAAGCCAATATATACTGATGCCCGTTGTACAGAACTAAAGGCTTTCCTTTTGTGGTCTCGCTGAAGTCCATATCTCCACAACAATTATAATTAATTACACTACTGGACACTCAGATATCAACTGTAGTAATGAACTCTACTTAGCGAGTGCCACTCTCCTCCCAACCCCTACCTGCCAACCCTTATTGTACTCGCCTCACAATTCTAAGAAATACATTAGGCCAGGCAATTACCTTCCGTACAAGTGTCACTCTAAATGATTCCTGTTTATCCATTTCTGGGATTTCCTAAACTTCCGTATAAATGTCAACAAATTCCACTTCCGTTGAAGTGTCATTCCGTACAAGTGCCACAAACTCCTGTCAAATAATCAAAGCACGTTTCAGTTTTTTTGTGTTTTTTAACATTACTCTTCATATATTAGTACAAAATCTTTGTAGCCAAATTATTAATATATATATATATATATATATATATATATATATATATATGTGTGTGTGTGTGTGTGTGTGTGTGTGTGTGTGTGTATCACCTGATTTTATTTTGAAAAGTTATTATTATCAACAGTGTTGCGCAGCCGCATTTATCTTAAACTTACAATAAAACTGTTTATATACCATACAGAGAATTTTAAACGTTTAAAATACTAACAAAACCGAGGGGGCGGGAAAAATGGACTCTAACATTATACTTTATTTAAAAGGCCATTTGGCCGTTTCAAAATACGCAGAAATATGAAAACAGCAGCCCCGCAAGAAGAAAGAGGAATAAGCATATAAGATTAAATAAAAAAAAAAAAATTATAAAAAATTAAACGTTCGTAAATTCTGCCAAATTTCAAATATGCAATAATTTAATCACTTGGGACGGAAATGAATGCAGTTATTTCAGAGGAAAACTTCAGATTTGCCGATTTTCAATCGATTTCAATCTTTTACGTGACTCATTGCAACAGAACTTAGAATTACTCATTTTTTGATTGTATTACTTCCTTTATTTTTAATACCTAATGGAAAACCTTTACAGCTAGAACACACATGAAAGCTTCACCTAAAAATATGTGTCACAGAGATTGTTGCGTTAGGACTTCCGTTTGAAGTTAGGAGAACCGGTTGCTGAATGATGGTTTTCCAGGTAAGACGAGCGAGCAGCTGTAAATGGTACACAGCAGGTGCGGTACATGCAATGACGTTGCACGAGGATGCTGCTAGTCGGGGAATAAAGGAACAGGCAGTGAAGAGCCGTCTGACAACATCGCTTTCTGGTTTTTATTGTAACCGGTCCTTCCGTCGGTCGGTCAGCCAGATCTTACCTGTTGTTATAGCGCCACCAGTGGCGGCATCTATCCTTCGCGAGAAATTGGGACATTCACTACTGAATTTGACAACCTGCCTTTATCGTTAATTCCTTCAAACTCAAAGCTATGCCGGTCCGGACACTTCTGAAGACTATCACTCTATACCAACCTATCTGGTTTATCGAATTAGTGTACTGATCAATGAAGATGTTTTTGATTAAGCATCTCCTTTACTCGTAACTTTGTGTGTTTACAGCAATCAAAATAGCAGGCAAAAAACGGCAATACAAATCTACACAAGGTCACGGTGTATTCTAAAAAAGGCGTTATACATTTTAAAAAGCCGTAATCATAAAATGTTTATGATAAACATTTTATGCACTTTTATTGTTACATATTACCTAAAGGTATGCTGTAAACGTTCTTCTGTTAAACTTTGCTGACGGCAATATCAAGATTTACACACTGTAACAATAGATGCCGCAAAGGCTGTTGGAAGTAGCCTTATTTTCTTATCACCACTCTCCATGATTAACTTACTTTTCACAAGTCCTGTTCAATACAACTGTGCCATTAGTTGAAAACACTTGGGCACCAAATTCATTAATATAGATGCTAAATTTACTTTTCAAGAATTGATTGAAACTGACAAGCACTCCGTCAAAATTGTTCCCTACAATGGTACTTCTTTATATTGGGAAACCATCTTCAAAAAGAAATGCTGACCCTTAGAAGATAGCAAGCATTGCGTACAACACATGTTCATATTCAAAGGAAAAGAAAGGATGCTCAAGTGGTGTTCCTAATATGTAATGGAAAATTTTAAATGGATTTAAAAAAGATAAAAGCTGGTTCCATTGCTTACCACTTCAACGCATTAAAACAAAATAAAATAAAAACAGCATTTTGCCTAATATTCGTAATCTTGATACTCATAATAACGGATTCAGAATCTGATATTCAGAGTCACGAATAATCAGTGGATGTGTTTAAACTATTCTCGACCTCTCCCTTAAAGTCGTTCAAATTCTAAAAAAGCAGTAAAGCTTTATATTTTTTGTGTTAAATCGCAATAATTCGTCAGTTACCAATGAACCTTAATAGTGGCATCAGATTGCGCAGATATGTGACATTTTATCGGAGATCTCTTTTTTCTTCTTCTTTCTCTGTTTACCCTCCTCGTAGGTAGGACTTACATCCCCCAGGACTTAAAAGCCAGTGCCTGGGTCAAGATGCCTGGAATAGAGAAAATTCAGTATGGGTGATCGGCCAATACCTGGTAAGAAAGTAAGGAAATGCATGAAATGAAATCTACCCAGAGGCCGCTTCATCCAGCACAAATCTCACAATCGGCCCTATGGGATCGAACACAGACCGCCCAAGTAGGAGGTGACCAGTCTGAACACTCGGCGACGACGACGCCTTTAAAGGAAACTCATTATACCATTAAGTAGTGAATCTTTAAACATATATATTGTATTAATCAATGTTTCGTACGTTTACTGAACATTTATTAGTTTTCACTAAATTTAGCACATTTTCACATTTCAAATTCACGCATTTATTTGTTTGCAACATGTTTGTACTACGAAAGGTGTTCAAATGAAACAGACATAATTGATGTTGCACAAACAACATTTAATAGCTCATTCTTGTCTTACAACATTATGTCCTCTTTCATCATAATGCATATCCTATCTGAAACACACCAATACAAAGTCCGGCGGGGAAAATGGGTCTCTGTGTACAAAACTTGAAACAAATGCTACCAGTCACGGGAGAAGTCGTCCGGACATGAAGACACTCCTTCATATCCAGCTGTCATTCAAAGCTTCCCAAGCCAGTTTTATAGGTATTATGTTATAGCTCCGTTAGATTAACATTGTGCAATATTAAGTTATTCAAGTCGCCCCCAGTTGGCGCTTTTGACGTTGACGCTCTGCCGCGAAAGGGCAGGGGGTTCGAAAGCCGCTATGGGCAAGGATGTTTAGTGTTGTGTGTTTCTGTGTTTTTGTTCTATGTAAGTCATTCTCTTTCCCCTGATGGCCAATTACGTTAAGCCTGAAGGCCAAATATGTGTGGAAAAAGATATTCAAGACAAAAAGATGCAATATAAGCGTGAATGACAAACAATTAGAGGTCAATAATTCAAGTTATATCACTGATTTAGCTAGTAAGTAACGTATCGCAGTTCAATTTACATAGATTAAGTCGCAATCGTATACTGGCTCTAAAAATTAACGGTTTGAGATCAATACGCTGATCCTACTAGCATTTTTTTATTATAAACTTCTTTCCTCGTCGTATAGTAAATAGCGTAAGTAATGCCTTCCACTGAAAAATTCAATACCGAGATTTCTCCGGAAATATATATATATATATATATATATATATATATATATATATATATAAATAAATAACTTTTTATAAAAGGCCCGTGTGCTTGTGTGTTTTAATAGTGTTTAACGCCCACTTTTACTACATAGGCAACGCAAGCGATGACACTGATGATACATGGAATATATATATTAAATATATAAATAACTTTTTATAAAAGGTCCGTGTGCTTGTGTGTTTTAATAGTGTTTAACGCCCGTTTTTACCACATAGGCAACGCAAGCGATGACACTGATGACATGGAATGAAGATGGAGCACCAGTGGAATACGATGGCGGCGGAAACCGGAGGACCCGGAGAAAACCCGCCATATATCGCACATGTGATTGCCTGGGAAACGAACCTGCGGTTCACTTGGCGAGAGTCGAGTGGTGTGTGTGTGTGTGTGGGTGTGTTTGTGTGTGTGTGAGAGAGAGAGAGAGAGAGAGAGAGAGAGAGAGAGAGAGTGTGTGTGAACAGCATAACTCAAAACTAAAACACACACATAATTTTCAAGAAAATTCACTCAACCCAAACTACCTTTTACATGGCATCATATGATCGATTTCTCCAAAACAGTCTCTTAAAGATTTCGTTTAAAATACCACAAATTAAATATATTTATATGACAAATAAATTACATATCTGCATTTTTGTTTAGGAATAACCTATTTTGTATAATCTTGCATAATTCGTAAATGTAAAGCGTCAGACGAAAACGTATTACACAAAAAATGTAAATTTGATTAAAGCACGGAATTCATTCCACATAAGGGTTTGGAGGGGGGGGGGGCATGAACTAACTCAGAGATACCCTTTGTTGATAGAATTAGTTAATACTTCGTCATTATTTTTTATTTTAATATCCTTTAGATGTTCATATGTTTTTCGCCCTTGCATGGAAACAAGTTGGATTTTGAATTGGATTCTTAAATCGCTATTTCCTTTGTACTTAAAACGAAATGTGTAATGTAGCTGATTTCTGAAAGTTTATTTGGATTAAAATGAAGAAGATGAAAAAAAAGAATACTTTCTCGCAAAAAAAATGGTTTAAATATCCCTAATAAACGAGAGGTAGAAAAAGTCATATGAATGTAACACATCAGAATTCCTACGTTTAAAACAGAAACTTTACAATAAGTTTACCATCTGAGTAGGAATCCGAAATCAGTAATAACTGATTTAGTGGAGATTGTTGCGTTATTTAAAAAAAAAAAAAAAAAAAAAAAGTTTTTAAAATGAAAACCTTTAAAAAGTTATTTTAAAATACCTAATCAATCAACATAATAATTAATAAATAAAATAAATACAAATATACTTCAGCCTCCCTTTGTTAACGCTTAGCGCAGCGAAATAGGTGGTAATGTTTTGAAGCTGATGATAATTAGTTTCATTTACAGGCGGCCTTCGTTATCTACAATACATTTCGTGTTGCAACTTTAAATTGTGCTAAAAGCCCACAATGATAGTTTTGTACTGTAGCACTTAAAATCAAATATCCGTAGCCGTAGCTTTAAAGTTTGATCCAGATCTTCCAACTTCAAATAGTGTGAAAGAGATTTCTGCATTACATAAAACATGGCCACATTTATTACTGCTTTCATATCAAAGAATAATAACTGAAATCGGCATTAATTCAAATACATATATAAATAAATAATTATATATTATTGCACAAAAATGTATAGCTAAAAGCTTTTTCGGTACTTTCTGGTGAAATTTTTCAAAGGTGTACTTTTGTATTTGAGGAAATGTGAGCTTGCTTTCGGTAAAAGCAGAAAAAAACACCTTCAGTATTATATTCCCATGACCTTCTCTAATTCTACCTATTTTGCATCAAATCATTCTTACAAAAGTTGATCTCCTATTTACTTCATGTGTTAATCAAAATAAACGGTACCAGAAATGGTATTTTTTTTTAGTATATCCTATTAGGTAAAAATCTGATGTGTTCCATTCACATGACTTTCTCTACTTCTGTATAACAAATTATTGTTAATAAGCTTATTTTTCTATTTACTTCATTCTAATCGAGAAAACATTAGCAGATATAGTCTTATTACATACGTCCTTGTAAGTAAAAGCGAAATATGGGAGTATCATAGGTTAAAATGAAGTCAAAAGCTGGTTGCTATGGGCTGAAGTTCCTTTGTTTGTATGGACAGCAGTTGATAAATTCCTGTATAAGAAAAGCATGTTTTTCAAAGCTGAAACCAAAAACAAGGAATATCTCAAAAACGACCAACTCCTCGAAAAAAATTATATAACATAATTTGTTTGTTTTAATGTGCTCTACATTTTTTGTGCGGTAAGTTTTTGTCCATTTCTTACGGTTTAGCAGTTATGCAAAATTCGTCCAGAATAAAGTAGTCTTCAGAGGCTATTCCCAGAAATTTCAAGATATACATTTTATTTGTTAGGTAAATGTCTTTAATGTACGATATTTTAATCAAAATCGTTAAGAGCCATTTTTGAGAAAATCGAAATTTTCGAAAAAAGTTCCATGTAAAGGGTAGTTTGGGGTAGGGGATTTTTCTCAAAATCTTCGTGTCGCATCCCTGGAAGATACTAAACTTAAATACCAAGTTTGGTATTTTACCGACTTTTCGTTTTTGAGTCATCGTGTTCACAGACACACGGACACACACACACACACACACACACACACACATACATATACACACACGGACAGTTTTGTGAAAATGCTTTTTTTGGATATTGGGGACCCTAAAACATATATTTCCGGTGAAATCTCGGTATCGAATTTTTGGGTGGAGTGTAATACCTTCTCTATACACTATGCACATAGTAAGTGTAGAAAAAGTAAAAAAGGAATAAGGGAATACACCATGCCAAAGCGATAGTAAAATCTTAGGAGCTGGTTCCCAGGTGACGCATTTGTACTGTGTTTGCATGCCCCATGTAAAATAAAACAAAAAGAACGACGACTTTCCATCTGAGAAAAATAAGTACAGAAAAATTGAAATCAAAACTAGGAATAATTTGGAAATAGTTAATTTAAAAAAAACTTTGCTTTTCATAAACTATGGGATTTAACGAGATTTACATTATTATGTAGTTAAGACTTCCTCTTATCTTTTACCGTTTACCAGTTAAGCAATAGTCATCCAGAATGAAGAGAACTCAAAAACTACTTCCAGAAAATTCAAAATATAATATTTTGTCATGGAAATGTCTTACACATGCTATTTTAATCAAATTCATTAAATCCTTTTTCAGAAAATCAAAATTGTAAGAGACGTTCTATGTAAAGGATAATTTGGGATGGGAGGATTTCCTAGAAAATCTTCGTATTGCATCCTAGGAAGATGCAGAACATAAATATCAAGTTGATACTTAACGGACATTTCGTTTTTGAGTTAACCCGATCATAGACACATGGATCTTTATCTTTAAAAAAAAAAAAAAAAAAAACTTTATCACGAGGTCCTCAAAACATGTACTTCCGGCGAAATTCGGTATCGAATTTTGGGTGGAATACAATACCTACTCTGCCTACTATGTCGTATAAAAATAATATATCTAGAATTAACAGCACATTCGAATAGTCCTGCAAATTGCCTTTTTAGTCATTTTAATTTTGAAATGCTTTAAGGTCTAACAAACCAAAGTCCAAGAATCATGGTAATTTGAAGCACTTATATATGCATTGCATTTATTTTACATGGCACGTTAACATCTCGACTTGATGCTCCTCCTTTCAACCTCGGATTGTACAAACCATTGTTATTATACATAGCTAATAAAGGTTTGTATTTTTTTGTTTCTTGCCACTCTATATCATCGTGATATACCTAAGAATTGTAGTAAAAATATGTTTTCTTTAACATGATTTGGGATATTTTCATGAGAACAAACCAATCATATTCAACCTCTCCTTACATCTGATTACAGAAGAAATGCAAAACTAATCTAAATATGCAGGTTTTTTTCTTTTTCTAACACTAATTTGCGTACGATAAATGCCGTTAAATGCACTGAAATTTATTCTCTGTGTATGCTACAATACATAGAAACAAAACTTAACATTTCTTTTATAGGGAAAATTGATCAGATAAGTAAGTTATATTGCAAATATTCGATCATAAATTTAAAAATGTATTTTATGATTGAATTATTAAACAATGTGATCTAACTTTTAGATATAACATGCTCCTCCTTTCTTTTCGTTTAAAGATATTTTAAATTAATGAAATAAACTTAGTGACGTGAAAATATGAACATCATATCTCATAAATGATAGCAAATGGCACAAAAATGGAATAATTACGAAATTATAAATAACACATCCTTTTCTGCAAAAGCTCTACGAAAATACTTGTATATGTGTATGTAGGTATTTAGTGCAAAAAATAAAATCTATAACCACATTAGCTCCTGCTTGAATGAACGCAGTAGCGGCTGCCTGTTGCAGACCGGACGTCGGGCAAGGCACGTCACTGAAAGCTGCCCTTAGGGCCAGTAGGTCCTGGAGGGCCGTTCTCACGGTCAACAATACAAGAACAACAGGTGCAGTAATAATTATACCGTCCCCGGGCTACATCAGCAGGCTACTGTGTTCACAAAGGCAATCCTCATCACGTGACGACACGAAAACTCTTGCATTAGTTATTCAAATTACGCAATATGCACATCTTCTGATTTAACAGTTCCTTTACTGAATTATAGCAATCTGCTCGGGGTTTGTGTTCTTGCACTAGATATTATTTCGATCCCAACAAAATTTTGCCTGCAGGCTTCGTGCCCTTCTGATGAGCACCATAACACAGAATCAGAACTATAAAATTTACAGAGCAATACATACAGGTATTAAAACACCTCCAACAACAAAAAACAGCAGCAATGTCATTACATCGTCGAAAAGCCCAGAGGTTAAATTCAAACAGAAAAAAAAATTGACTAAGAGCACGAGAAATAAAAAAAGTATGGCCAAGAGAAGAAAATACATTTTTAATGGTTAAGGCGGTCAATATTCATAACATGTCCAAATGCGGGCAATTTAATGGAAACGTTTCGGTAGAAAGTGTCCAAAAGAAGTACAGTATGTTTAGACTATTTTTATTTTCTCTACTACGTAAAAAGAAGGTATTGCACTCCACCCAAAAATTTGATAGCGAGATTTCACCAGAAACTCACGTTTTAGGGTTTCTTGTATCCGAAAATATAAACATTTTAGTAAGAGGTCCGTAGGTGTGTGTGTGTGTGTGTGTGTGTGAACTCAAAAACTCAAAATCGTTAAAATGACAAACCTGGAATTAGTTTAATTTTTTCCAAGGATACAACATGAAGATTTTGAGGAAAATCCCCTCAACCCGAACTACCTTTTGCGTGGAAAAAATTTCGAAAATTTTGATTTTCTCAAAAATGGCTTTAATGATTTTGAATAAAATACCGCACATTAAAGAAATTTAAATGACAAACAAAATGTATATCTTACGTTTTCTGGGAATAGTCTCTGAAGACCTCTTTACTCAGAATGAATTTTGCATAACTGGTAAACCGTAAGAGATAGACAAAAACGTCTTACACAAAAATGTAGATCTCGTTAAAACACACAATTTATGTCATTTTTTTTCCCTGGAATTGATCATTTTTGAGACATTCCTTGTAATTGATTTTAGTTTTTAAAAAACTTAAATCTTTCATATGTGGGAATTTGTAAACTCCTGGCAATACAAAGAAACAGATTTCAACCACATGGCAACCAGCTTTTAAAATATTTAACTATCGCTTTAGCCTATAGTACTCTCTTATATCCCTTCTATTTATAAGACAGCAAGTAATAAGACACTTTTGCTAATGTTTATCTCGACTAGCAGTGAAGTAGATAGAAGAATAAGGTTTTAACAATAATTTGTTTCCGAGATGTAGAGAAAGTCATGTGAATGGAACACATCGGATTTTTAGAGAAAGGTCCAGCGTGTGAAAAATAATTCAACAGCAAAATGTCGATGAAATACCAAACTTTATAGGTTCTTTTATTTTCTAGGTATACGATAAGATCATTTCGAAGAAAATCTCCACCAACACCCAAAACTACCCTTTAAAAATTTAGACAATTTTGAATTTTCTCAAATATGACTAACGATTGTGATTAAAGTGCATTAACATTCTTCAGATATTTTCCTGACAAATGAATTTAATATTTTGAATTTTCTAATAATAGCCTAACGTTCTCATCATTCTACACATTTTTAGAAAAATTGGAAACAACAGGTACTCAAAATCTCACTGCATAAAAATGTCGATCTCGGTAAAGCAAATAATGATTATTTAGTCAGACACTTTTCTCTATCAAGCAGATAGAACGAAATTTTGAAGTCATTCATAACGACCAGATTTAGTCTGCTTTCTACTGTATTCCCCTGTTCCCCTTGTATGTAAAGGAAATTTGTAGTGGAACCATTTCTACTAAGTTCATCTCAATAACATGGAGCAGAGAGAAGAATAAGCTTATGTAAGAATAGGTAGTAAGAGAAATTTATGTAAATAGAATACATAAGATTTTCAGAAAAAGGTCCAGCACCTTTCAAACATTGTGACAGGAAGATTTTAACAGAATTCCATCACCCCAATTATCCTTATGGAAGAATTTTCTAAATTTTCAATTTTATCATAAATGGCTCCAAATTTGGAAAAACCTTCCATGTAAAGGCTTGTTTGGGGTGGGGGGATTTTCCTGAAAATCTTCATATCGCACCATGGTCACCATCACCGCACGGACCTTATTCTTAACTTTCTTTCTTGATTCAGCCCTCAAAACGTGTTTCCTGGTGAAACCTTGGTATTGAATTTTTGGGTGAAATACACTATTTTCCCTACTTACTATATAAGGTAGAGAAAGGAAAAAGTTCAAAAAGTAAAAACACCACCAACGTCGCCGATATGACCATAACAGTTAAAGGGGCTATAGAAATGTAAACATAAAAAATAGCTTATTTCAAAGAAACATAAAGCGCATGTTTGCTTGCAGTTTATTTTCACAATGCCGCCATATCAACCAATGACTAATTTGTTTTTAATTAAACGTTTTCCTTATTTACTTATATATTTATTTTTTTTTAAAAAAAAAACAGTTGAGCTACGGCGTGAAATTTTGCTGCAATACTGTAATCAGCTAGCAACTATCCACAGAGATGGACCTCCTCTTAATCCCCCCCCCCTCTTCTACGATGCTATGATCCACTAGCAAAATTAGCTTATCACATAAACATTGTAATTTTGGCCCTTAAAATGCTTTTGGACACGAACCATCTAATATATCATAATGGTTATCACTGGTTCACTTTTCAATCTAATCTTTTAGCATTCTGCGATGCAGTGCATCAATTTTTTTCTTATAATTAGGTATTTTTACTTTCTCTACATTAGATACTATGCATACAGTACCCAAAATTTCGATGTCGAGATTTTATCGGAAATATGTTTTGACGTCCCCTAGCGAAAAAATAAGAAAAGCATATTTAGAAAAAGGTTCTTACATGCAAGCACGCGCTCGCATGTGTATGGCCAATATATCTCATAAACGAAAAGACCGTTAAATACCACACTTTGTATTTATGTTTAGTATCTTCCAAGGATGTGGCACGAAGATTTTTCAAGAAAATTCCCTCACCTCGAAGCTACGCTTTACATGGAAAACGATTTCAAAAGTTTGTTTTTCTCAAAAATAGCATATATTAAAGATGTTTACATCCCAAATAAAATGTATATCTTGAAGACCTCTTAAGTCTGGACGAATTTTGCCGAATTTTGCTTAAATGCTAAACCGTAAGAGATAAATAAAAGATAGATAAAAGCTTACTGACAAGCAAAGAAGCGATTTGAAATGACAATCGCATAGTTTTTAAAATATTTGGCTATTGCTTTAACCTGGTATATTCCCGTAATTCTCCTCTACTTATAAGGAACTAAGTAATAGGACCATTTTGTTAATGCTGATATCGATTAGCATTGTGTAGAAAGAAGAATAATCTTTTGTAAGAAGTTGGTTTGTAGAACAGCTACAGAAAGTCATAAGTGTATCACATCAGATTTTAATGGATCTGACCGTTTTCGAGATATTTCTTGTTATTGGTTTGCGTTTTATTTCCCTTCTATTTAAAGGAACAGAGTAATAAGACCGTTTCTACTAATGTTTATCTCTATTAGCATGAAATAGATAGACGACTAAGCTTTACAACAATTTGTTGCAAAGATTTAGAGTTATGTGAATGGAACACATTTTTATAGTCTTTAACGCCCGCTTTTACTACTGTGGCACCGCAGGCGATGACACTGATGATACACGGAATGAAGATGGAGTACCGATGGCATTAATTGGCGGAGAAAACCCAGCCTTGCACCGCGTTGTCCATCACAAATCCCACACGGTCTCCTGGATCGAACCCGGACCTCCTTGGTGAGAGGTGAGTGGTCTAACCACTCGGTCACGGTACGGTCAAACAGTATCCTTTAACTAATTCTAATGTTAATTAGCATGTACGCGCATAAAATTGATATAATAATTCTTGCTAATACTGTATTTTGTATGAGCGTCTGTTTGGCTTAATGAATTTATAAACGCAAGATTATTTGAATATCTCGATTTTTGTCATCACAGAAAGCTTTGTATTTTAAATCCTTTCGGACTATTTGTTTTGAAAATTAAATGTTTATACCACAAAAGAAGCCAGCAATTTTAAAATGATAAGTACCCTTGAGTTGCTTAAAAACTTAAAAGTCACCTAACTGCAGAATATAAATGCAAAATCGTGAGTCTTCTCTCTAACATGCTACACTTTTGTCGATCAAAACAATTAAAAAACATTGCAAGGGGGAGCTCCAAGCAGATCCTAGCTAACGAAACGTCCGCCACTGCATACTTCCAGCTCTCATCTGCTTACTTACCGCGTCCTCTTACCCTGACCACTCCAGAGTCGAGAGTCGAAACCTTGCTACTCTCAGCGTCTCGGGTTTTATCTTGCTAGTCAGTGCTCATTTGTCAAGTAAAATGTTCGGTCTTTCTATCGTTTTCAATTACATGAAAGTGCAACCGATACACCGTTCACTCTCCTTACTTAACACTGACAAAAGTGTCAATAACCATGCCAATCTGCTCAAGTGCATGAATGTTACAACAGAAGCAAGGGCGCTCACCGCATGCAAACACAGAATGACAAATAACGCCATAAAATTGATGAAGTCTTAAACACTGATCTATCAAACCTGTCTAATTACTATAAAATTACAGACCATATGTTCTGCAGTGAGTATTACTGTTCTCGGTTAACTTCAGAATTTCCTGTCAGGAATGATATAGGGAAGTTAGCTGTAAAGACGCATTTTTTATATAAAACAATTGCAAAATTAAATCTCATATTAAGAATTGATGGAATCAAGTGCCTGCAGTAGATTCTTTCAGCCTTAGTTGCAGATTTTATGCAATGGAAATTTCAATAAAGAAGTAACTTAGATTTTGATAGCCGTAACTTAAAACGCCTGCATTAATTTTATCTGCCAGATAAATTTTATCGGCGGGATTTCAGTTTATATTATATACCCAAGATTCTTTGCTTTCTTATTTATGATGCGGAGATTTTAAGTTATTAACGTGCTTCACTAAACGGTGCGAGTTCATTTTCTTTTAAATATTTCATTGTATGTTCCACTAAACACGCACTCATTAAAAGACATTCCAATGTTTTATTATATCGAGCGTACGTACTTTCCTTCTACAGAGGTTTGTTTAATTTTCATTTGCAGGTAATCGTATGTCAAATGCAAAATTCGATTAGGATGACCCAGACAAGGCTTTCTTAGGAGTTTTCTGTTATACTGAGAAGAATGCCGAGTAGGTTCTATGGACCCCGGGCTCATTTGAGCATCATTTCACCCATTCACTCATCATCTGATATTGATTCCATGTTAAGGATGTTAGTCTTATACTCGGAGCACTCTTGTGCGCATAAAGCAAATCCGAATTGAGGCTGAAAAAGAAACTGATATTATCATCTTTTTTCTTCTTCTTCGTCACCATCATCTCCGTCATTATCGTTCACACATTGAAATGTCTTAACAAAAATAAGTAATCCAGTTGCGATTGGATACTTTTCAACATTAGACAAGGCGTACAGAAAGTAAATATGATCCTTTTGACTTTTCGTGTATTTTCGTTACCTCTACCACATGCCCTGTATTAGGTGGGGAGAGAATTGGGAAACGAGATTTAACTGAAACACAACTTCTGCAGCCCCTAAACCCAAAGAGATAATTTAAAAAAATGAGCGTGTGTCTGTAACTTCATAACGCCCCTCTCCCAAAAGAAAAGATAAATTGAATAGCCAAATTCATGCTTGAGGCAGACGCATTACTGGCGAAGATTACCAAGAAAATTCTACTACTTCAAACTATTATTTAGATTGGAAAAGTTCTGTTCATTTTTATTTTCTCTCAGGATTAAGGAATAAAGTATACGAGATCTTGAAGTGCAAATTAAATATGAATCTTAAAATTTTCGGGCACAGTCGTAAAGTATCTTTTTGTTGACTGAATTTAGTACAATTTTGTTACATCCAGGAAATCATTAGCGTTAGACAACATTCGTGCTGCATATTTACCAACGTCATCCCAACGCCAGGAAGCTTGCTACAAGTTTGTTATGCTTCTGATTTCTTCTCATCGCAAGAAATCGCTACTACGACTAAACATTTCAGTTCTTTCCACGCATTGTGTGCTGACTAACAAGTGATGGATTAATCCGAAATCATTCCTAAGCAAACATCTATGGTGTATAATGAAACGTGGATATAAATACACATATGAGTGCCATACTACGCTTCCACCATGTAGAGTGCCTACCATGATGGGATTTGTAGTGGGTAGAGAAAGTGATGAAAATACACCAGAATAAGTGCTTTGGGATGAATATTAGTGTATCTGATGGAATAACTAAGAACTAAACGAAATTTACCCTTATGCAGTTCTGTGGTCATGTTGTCCTTTTCTTTCAGTAAATGTTTCATTTGTGGTGTTTGGTCAGAACATGATTACTCCAAAAATTGATTTTTTGTGCTAAGGCAATAGTGATCTCCCGAAACGTCTTCTATCGTAGATAGAGTATTGTTTCCTTCATATCACTGCTATCTTAGGAAAGAAAAGGAAAAAAAAAAGACATTTTTTGGAGTTATCATGTTCTAACCACAAGCCACAGAATTTTGCTGTTCACAAGTTGTGCTGAAAAACTCATAAGAGACTGACTGCATAAATGAAAAATGATTCTATCGTTTTGTTAAAATCGTTGTGTGCGTTAGTATATATTTTCTTTCATGTATCCATCGACTTTTAAGATTAAACTTACATACGATGACATTTTCGGCATACATATATTATGAACTAGGTTGCGTCCTAAACGACTTTATGGAGAAACAAATCAATCAGGTCATAATAACTGTATTTTTTGAACTGCTTGATTCCACAATAGCTACGCCGTAACAAGCAGGACAATTTAGTTTGCAAAGGTACTCAACACAGAATTCACGGAGACAACCCTGGATTTCCTTAAGCCCGTGGAGTTTCCAGAAACCCTTCTGCGTCGACTGATTGGAGCATATTGGTGCTGGCCCACAATTATGAGGCATGACTATGTCCATGTAAGGGAGCAAGTCCAACTTGGAGTATTTTCATAAGTTTATAAGCAGGTATCAAGTCAATAGACTTCACATAACAATAAAATTGGGTTGTTTAAAGTATTTATCACATTTAAATACGTATACTCTTATTTCCAACAGTTTCAAATATTCACTATGTACAATACTTTTGTCATAATAATATACAGTATAATTAGTTTTATAATAGTATACAGGTGCTCCCGAAGAGCCGACTACTACTTTAAGTTATATGCATGGCATGTCGGTAAAGTTGGTTGCATGTTACAGAGGTTTACGGGGTAAACAATACAACTATACTGTACGAGATATGGCTCTTTAAATGTAGTGGTGTGTGTTCGTCAAAATAGATTGTGGTGATTCGTAAATGGACCAATGTAAATACTTTCACGAGATTCAATTAATGTGGTGCTGAAGGCAGTGCAAATAGTTTGTTATACGATGAAAATTCAAATGAAAACAGCGTTACTATTATGACAAAATCAAACTCCTGTTTTATTTTAGTAATACAGTTGATACATTATTACTAGTCAATTAACAATTATATGCAGTTGTCGTTGGACATTCATTCAGTCTCCTAATCTGTTCACATTGAAATTTATGTTATTAAACACAGTGTGTAAGATAGGATTTCATGCTGGCGTTTTTGATTCGTCCATTCGTATGCACTGAAAACGCCGATCTGTATCCTGGTGTATCCACTGCAGTATCTCTGAAACCTCTTTCCATTAGAAACCCGCAGTCCTTAATCACTAGTACACAAATCACAGCTGCGGATTCGTACTAAGTTAAAGAGCTACCTGACAACTTCAGATTTCTAAATCATAACGGACGAAAGGCATTATTGTTATTATTATTTATACAGAGGTATCATGTAATATTAAATTTAGTGTTCATGATTGTAAACATTAACTTTACTACGAAAACAATCAATACACTATGTTCTTTAGTCGAAGAAACAATCAAAGCTAAATCGCAATACACAAAATAACCCTGTTAGCAATACAAGAAATCTTATAAATAAAAGAACTGAAACGGAAGCAAGTAGTCCTATTTAATGTAACGATAACACTAGTAGAAATATTGTACCAGCCCTCATAATGCCACGTGGGTTGTCTATTTGAAGCAGACGGCGACTCGGGAATCTCCTGTATTAGGATATTATAACGAAATACCTTACACTGAAGACTATTTCCTGTAACTCTATTTGTGAAGTAATTACTCCAACCGTGATACGAAAGTAAAGAACTGTGTAATGAACTAATGTCTAACACTAGATAATTTTGTTTTATTAAATAAACTCATGACTTATAAAGTACCGAAGTAATTCAAACAAAAACGTCACGTGATAAGACTGCAAGAAGAAAACCAGACAAGTAAATTTGGCTACCCATATCCTTTGTCCAGATCGGGCTTTGTCTAATTCGGATGGGAGTGTTGCAGCCGAGACTTACAACATAGTATTTAACTTGCGACTGATTTGTCTCCTGCACTTCAGATAACCTGGGCAATTGAAGACATATTTGTTGCCACACCTTCAGTACGGATTAATTTTAAAGTCTCCAAGTTAATAAATAAGTTAATAATAAGTAATAATAAGTCTCTCTCTACATAGTCATGGAAATAAGTATTCATACAGTACCGCAATTGAAATTGACCACTGATATTTCCATATTAAATTAAATGACAGCGCTACGATTCTGTGTCCTGATAACAAAGATTTGAGTATTAAGCAAACGTACCTCAAGGAAATAAACGATACCCCAATGCTAGCTGAATTTGACAGTGAAAAAAGTATTCATACACCACTAGAAATGTAAACACAGAAACCACCAACGAACCGTTTGCAGCAAGCAAGGCCTTCAGTGGCAGGCTACACCTCCTGCTTGTTGGTTCTGTTACGTAGTGAATGCCGTGCGACAGAAATATGGGCCGCAACTGTAGAGGAAAGACAGATAGTTATCTCTCAATTTCAAAAGGGAAAATCATTTTCAAGCATTGCTGATGTTATTGGAAGAAGCCGGGCAACTGTGCAGTCTATAATAACACGATAGAGAGAGAGAAATTCTATCATTAACAGCGAAAGAAGAGTACGACCACAGAAGCTACGCAAAGAGGAAAGAATATATTAATAAGAATGATAAAAAGATCCTAAATTGACAGCCTCTGCATTGTCTGCCTATGTTAACGATCAGTTCGGAACGGAAATAACACAAGGACTGTTCGCTATATTCTAAGTAGTGCAGGCTATGGAGCTAGGGTACCTAGAAAGAAGCCACGCATCAGCAAGAACAACAAGAACGTCAGACCTGAATTTGTTCGAGAGCATCTAATCAAGAACACGAGTTTCTGGGACAGGGTACTGTTCACAGATGAAAGTAAATTGAATGTATTTATAAATAATGGCTGAATTTTGGTGTGAAGACTAAATACTGAGCTTGAACCCAAGTACCTTCAAGTCCCACAGTGAAGCATGGTAGAGGAGGAATTATGGTATGGGGATATATGGCTACATCTGGTGTTGGGGAACTTGTTTTTGTTGAAGGTAACACGGATAGATTTCAATATTTAAATATCCTAAAGAATAATCTGCAAAAGAGTGTTGATAAATTGAGTTTAGGCACAGATTACTACTTTCAACAAGACAATGATACTAAGCATACGGCGGAAATTGTTCGTTTGTGGTTGTTGTACCATACTCCCCACGTTCTCAAGTTTCCAGCACAGAGTACAGATCTTAATCCAATTGAACATCTTTGGGATAATCTTGAAAGAATGGCCCGAAAGCATGATATACGAAGTAAGGCAGCTCTGAAACAATGTGTTCAGCAAGAATGGCAAAATATTACCTAGAGACTACAAAAAACCTGGTTCATTACATGCCAAAGAGGTTAACAGAAGTAATACGTAGAACAGGAATGCCTACAAAGTATTACTTTTGTTACTGTATTGTATTTAAACTATCATTTTCTTTGAGTGTATGAATACTTTTTTCCTTGTTGTGAGAAGCCATCTGGTGTAAATGTTTTATTTACTTTTTGAAGAGGAGTAATTTAGGTCTTGCGTTTATATGTATAGATTCAGGAAGAAATATCATACTGCTTACCATATAATCTCTCTGGATGTTAACTTTAGTTATAATAAATTATATATATATATATATATATATATATATATATATATATAAATGCACCCAGAGATGATTTAGTAAAAAAGGATGCAGGTAAACAAAATGAACACAAAAAGCTATCATAAAGAAGGAGACACGATCGGTACTTCAGAGAAACAGAATAAGCGAGGACCGCTGTACAGGAATTGCAAAGACAAGCAAGACAAAAGGAGTTGCACTTGGTCGGCAAGATCAGCTGAGCGCAGGCGGGTGGGTATCTTGTAACAGGAAACACCACGGCACCAGTTGTCAAGGTCCTCAGTAGCTGATTATGATAATGTTCTGTAATGTATCAGGGCCACTCACGCTAAATCTTGTCGCCCCGCCCTTTTCACTGGGAGTAGTCGCCAACATAACAAAAATAACACTCCATCCAGACACGACTGGAGACGGGAAAGGGTTTCTTACCGTGCTCCCATAGAAAGCTTTACAGCAATGGTGCACAACCTCCTGACTCGAACCTGCTGGGAGTCGCAGGAGTTAACTGAAAGGTTGTCATTTGTTTCTCTAACTACGCTTTTTGTGCTAGAGCTCAACAAATGTCGCACTGCTGTGGCATTAAATGTTACAACTAATAATAAAAGGCTACGTAACACATTTACTTTTCTTTATGTGGATATACTTATAATCGTTTCTGATCTTGTTCAGAAAGAACAAACAATCTAAACTAGAAGTTGAAAACCATTATGAACATCTAGTAATGAGCTAAAATGGAGATCAGAAATATCCACGTTCAAGATCAGATTAAACAATAAATCTGACAATGTTGTGCACTTTTATCTTTTTCACAACAACCTTTCTTTCCTTGCGTCTTCTATTTTACAGTTTACAATACATATTATTACCATTAAATTAAACATTTCCAAATGTCCCATTTATAAATGCACAACTAATTTTGCTGAATGTAAATCAAATGCCTTTAGATCTGTTTAAAAGCTCAAACGCTAACCTATCATTTAACACACATGGACATGTTAACTGATAATGAAGGTGGTGCAGGTTAGTAAATATGACTTTTTTATCGTGTGTTGAGAAACGAGCCCAACACATATTTCTCAAGTAAAAACAGAATGGTTGCATAATTTAGTAATACATGGAGCAGAGCATTTTAGAACACTTCTTTTTGGAGTTTTTGATGAAGAAACGATGTTACCTATTTTGATGACAGTTGCCTAAACTAATAATGAAATAGATTATTCGGTTTAAAAGTTCGAGTATTTACTGCCAGCCATTTCTGGGTGACACGAAAGGAACAAGGCACTGAGACCGATAAATACTTTTATTATCCGTCCAGGATTTGATCGGACGGTCCTGGTTTTTTTATACCGCCCGGAGTAAAGTCTGGGTTTGAAAAATATCTGAGGTTTCGAAAATAAAATTGTAATGTAAATAAAGTTGAAAAATGGTATTTGTCTTTGATGAAAAGATAAGGATAGAAGTAATTGCGGTAAATATTGCTCACGTTGCCATCACAGTTGCTTTATTTAGACAAGTGATGGCTGCGATCCGCATTCTACGAATCCGAATTGCACCCAGAAAGTATTTTATGATCACAATTCAGCAGGTGTGGTGTAATCATATTGCTTACTGCAACAGAATAGTCCAGGACCTTGTGTTTTATTAAAAAGAATGATATTTTTAGTCATATATTCCTTCGAATCATCGTGTGTTTGAGGCATCGTCCTGGAAAAAAGAAAATATGCACTTAATTAAAAACTCCAAAAAGAAGTGTTCTAAATTTTTCTGCTCCATGTATTACTAAATTATATGCAACCATGAATAAGGAGTTTTTATCTTCCGTGTATGTTTAGGGAGTTTTTATGTTACATTTTAATTAAATATTCACTCGCTCACTACCAGAAAGCTTTTTGGCCATGTAAGCATGAGCAATACGTTTAAACACTATATCCGTGCAATCAGTTAATTTTGCGAAACCCCAAAAAACAATAAAATATAGACATTCTGCAGCAAGTTTCATGGGTGTTCTGGGATTGGAACAAACAAAACAAGCATTTGTCCTGGGTTTGGTCTTCAAAAAAGTTGTAAGCCTACCGACAAGAGTAGCGGAGGTCATTAAGTCATGGGAACAGTCTTCTCTTGTTTCTCTCTCTCTCTCTCTCTCCCCTTCCCTCGCAGGTTCCTCACAATCACCATATCTGGAAATAGGGGGATCCTAAACGTAGACCTGAAAATGTCCTTTCCCATTAATCATTTAATTTCATATAAAACCAATGTTCACCGCCTATGGTGGCAAGAAAAGTATTAAACAACAAAAAATCTGATGAGGTCATTAACATAACTTTATCTACCTATTCCGCAACAAACTATTCCTACAAAAGCTCAACCTTCTATCTACATATTAGTCAAAATAAACGTGAACAGAAATAAACTTTTTCTTATTTCCTTATAGGTACAACAGAAATAAGGAAATAAGCAATTAAGAACTAAGAAATTAAGCAATAGTCAAATTATTTAAAAGCTGGTCCCTGTGCAATATTGAAATTCCGTTCCTTTTGCAAAGCCAGGAATTAAAAGATAAACTACTGAAAATTTTAGGACAGAAAACATCCTATTTCGAAAATGGATAACTCGAAATCCCAGAAAATTCAAGATATACATTTCATTGCTCATGAAAATATCTTAACATATGGTATTTTAATCAAAATCAAAATCCATTTTCAATATCTTCAAAAATGTTCCATGTAAAGAGTTGTTTGAGGAAGCGAAATTTTCTTGAAAATCTTCGTTTCACAACCCTGGAAGATGTTGAACTTAAATATCAAGTTTGGTACTTAAGGGATCTTTTGTTTTTCAGTTATGGCGTTCACATACGAACCTTTTTCTAAAATGATTTTCACAAGTGGACCTCAAAACGTGATTTTCGGTAAAATCCCTGCATCAACATTTGTGTGAAATACAATACCTTGTCTAATACTAAGTACATTGTCCGTGGTACAAGTAAAAATCCACTGAGAGAAAAATTGCATTGAATTTAATCAATAATATACTCAGAAATGGAGAATTGAGGGAAACGGAGAGGATGTTTACATTTTAAAAATTGCAGCTGCAGTTTCAGAACTTGGATATTTGATATTCGGTGATTACATCAAGCAATTTTGACATTTCAATAGCCACAAAGTAGAAACTGCATAACAAATCTTTATGAATGATTTTTAATTCTTGTAATTGCAGAAAATATTTAATTCCATTATATAATTTCTTCAATATAACGCGAAGAAAATTGATTTACCCAGATTTCTTCACACACTATCGTAAAAAATATAAGTTTGCAATTGAATTTTAAAGAGAAATGAGTTCATATTCAAGTATGTCTTCGGATGGGTAGACTGCAAACATCATTTTAAAAACAGGTTTTCCCTAGACTAAATGTTTCCTTAATTGCGCGTTTATTTTTTTCTGACAATTACTGCCTAAGACCGGAAAAAATCAGCCTGTATTTGGGAAACAACGAAATGGAAACAAAATAAGTATATAGTGCTGTTTGTTATATACTTAGGCAAAGGAAGAATAATACTGGAACTAAGAAAGATACTACACATAATATTAATTATTAAAAATTCAGAGAACATTTGGGGAAGGCGCCCCTCTTGGGTGGCATTTGCAGAGGTGCACAGACAACTTGCTCAGACCGTAAAAAAGAACATATTATTTGATAAATAGGTAATAATAATAATAATAATAACAACAATAACAACAACACATATTCTTCTTTTCAACACGTATGAAATGCTCAAAGTATAATTCGCTTCAGATTATTAGAAATGCTCGTTAATTCTATACATTCTTTGATAGAGAAGTGTTCGACTTATGTCGTTTATTTTGCGCTTTTGTCTTATGCCTATTGATAATTTATTGAAGAGAAATACTAAGAGTAATAGAAAGATCCCTATTAACTTTATTGGTGTTTAAGGCTTTAGTATTAGAGTCAGATCAAAACTCTCTTAAAATGTTTATGGTTTACCATTAAGGGGGAAAATCATAATTAATTATTCTACTTAATTATTTAAAACTCTCAGCGGGTAAAAGATTTCGGATTTGAAATATCAGCTCGATTCCGACAATCTACCTAAATTATTTTTATTTCCTGTATTTCAATTAAAATTATTGTTTGCGTAACATTAATTACTGCACTATTCTGAATTTTGAAGTCGTCCTTTGTTCTCTATTATTCTTAAATATAGTTTTCCATAACACAATTCTGTTTTTTTTTTTAAGCAATACCTTAATGAAATAAAACATTAATGATAACGTCTTATGCATGATTTGAAAGAATATGCATTAGTTCACACGTAAACAATTGCTTTGTTTCTTTCTTTCTTTTAAAATTCCCTTTTTTATGTTCATATATTTGTTAAAGACGCTTTCAATTATCAGATTAATGCCACTAGTATTTTGGAATTTCTTCCCAAAAGAGTTATTTTTAATGCAAGTAAACCTACTATCACTTGTAAGCACACTTAAAAGACAGCCTGTGCTGGGTTAGAAGGCGCGACCTTTGGGTGTTAGTCTTTTTTGGGTTCATCTTTTTCGGCGAAATCTTGATATTTATTGACGGAGTAAAATACCTTGAAAGTACGTTGTAAGGAAGTAAAAATCACAGTGTTACTTTTGCCGGAGTAAATACACTAATGCTTTCAGAATTAGCTGCAGCAATTTGTTTCATACCTTCGTAGAGCAACTGGTGTAAAAACTACGAGGTTTTCTAGACGCAGGGTGTCAGTTTGTTTTTCAACTAGGGACATGGCTGAAGTACTTCTGCAAGTGCTTCTAAGGTAATAAATCGTTGTACTAAACTGTGTCAGCCGAAGTCCCGAACCCTGTCCCCGCACTAGTTATGCAACTTCGGGGCGTGACGGCTTTTACAAGTTGTATAAAACGCACAAATGATCGCACTTCTCCAAAGCCTGCATTAAAACGGGATGAACAATCTCTTCCTACAACCAAGTTCATATGTTATAATGAATGACAACTAGAGACATGAATTTTAGGCTGTAGTATTCTCTTTAATATATAATATGCATTTATGCTCTGAAATCTTTCATTTTATGCTTGCATGAAAGTATTAAGCACATGTATGCCTGAAAGTTTGAAATTCCAAACTAATAATGCTAGCTTTTTGAAATTTATACCACAACTGTATAATAATGCAAATAAGATACAGTGCAAATGTCATCTATTTTGCTCTAATAGTTTGGAAATTGTGATCACATTTGTTGAAGTTTTTGTCCCGTCAAAAGTTCCTTGCGGCAAAAAAATAAAAATTTGGTTTAATATTTTAACCCTAGCTTCATAATATATCTAATTTTTGTAATTACCCTGGGTTCTTTGAGTCTTCTTTGGTTTTAGATCCAATTTTTTAAAGTTATGAATCTGTGTGTGTGAGTATTTTTTGTCATAAAATATCATTTTTATGTTTGAAAATTGAAAACATATACTTAAATACCTCTCGTTCATTGTATATCTGTGAACATGCACAGCAAATTTTATTTGTGTAACAAAAAAACCGTTCCACTAGGAAAATTTTACAGGAAGAAAAATGCTGAAAAAATCAATTGGCAGAAAACAAGGAGAGTTTTGAATGCATGGCTCACATAACATCCAACAGGTTGGTAGGTTGGATCCTCAGCTTTCCTTTTACTCTTCTCTGCAGCTGCCTTTTCTTCTGCACAACTTCGTTACCTTGCATGATGCGAATGAGATCTCGTCCGCACTTAGTTTTTCTTGCCGGGTACAATACAGTTTCACCTGTACTTCTTTACTGTAGCTCCAATGACTTAAGGTATTTAAAAATGGCGCTTGGTGGCCAATTATACATTTTTATATTTAGGAATAGTTAAATTATTTTGGAATTAAAATAAAAACGTCGAGTTTTTGCGATTTTTCATAAAATTACAATCATATATACCCTTAAGACCATTAGGTCAAAGTAAAAATGTAAAGTCATTTTATGCCAACTCTTCATAAATAAAACTATTCTGAAAACAATAGGAATTATTTAACTCATCAAGTGTTGATATTGCAACATGTGCGGCAGCTCTCACGTTCACTTTGATATACGAGTCGGCGGATTTGGAGACCTTGGAATGCGTCAACATAGGAAGTGTGACGTGCCGATAACCGGAAATCTTGGAATGCGACACGTCTAGCACACGCCAGATTCTTCCAGTAGCTAATCTATTTATTTTGAAAATATCTATAATATACTACATTTTAATCAAAATCGTTACAGCCATTTTTGGGGGGAAAATATTTTTTTTTCATGTATAGGGTAGTTTTGGGGCGGAATTTTTCTTGAAAATCTTGGTGTTGCATCCTTGGAAAATAGTAAATCTAATACCAAGTTTCGTATTTAACGGTCTTTTAGTTTTTGAGCTATACTGCCCATAGACATACACACGGACCTTTTTTTTTAAATTCTTTTTTTTTTACTCAGGGGACCTCAAAACAAATATTTCTGGCGAAATTTCGGTATAGAATTTTTGTAATACTATACCTTCTCTATAACGTGTGTACATAGTACGCGCAGAGAAACTAAAATGTATGACTTTTTCAATGTTTCAAGCGTGATAATTGCAGTAAGAATAGGTTTTCAATGAAATGGAGTAAACAAAACTGTCAAAATCAGCCAAATTTTTATCGGATCTCCTTGTTAACGCCTCACTTTTATGCACTTCACAGATTTCTCTGAGACTTTAATTTATGTTACTGAGATATATTTGTTACTTACTTTAAATGTTATAAACATCACATATCAAAGAGGTGATAAATGATGCAATTTCCGAAAAGCTATACACCAAATAAAGCCAAATCTGGTTGAACCAAACTAGAACACCTAAACTGTTTCTTTCTGCTGTTACAACTGAGAATTCTTTGTCCCCCTCCTGGACTCATTATAGATAGAAGTGTCTGTGTGTGTGTGTGTGTGTGTGTGTATTCTTAAAAGTTCACCAATTATAACAAATTATAATATAGTACGAAAACTTTACTGCCATACTTTCAGTACATCTATTTCGCATAACCAGAAATAAATTTTGTAACTATGCACCAATAGCCGCAGGAAATTTTACCCTAGTTCAGAGCCTAGGTATAAGTATACATAGGGATCGGTTCAACTGTTTTCTCTTCCCCTCTCTTTTTTACACACAAACACACCACGCATGCGCGCGAACGCGAAATGAAATATATGTTTTGGAAAAAAATATGTTCTATTTACATGACTTTCTCTACAAACTATTGTTACAAAAGATTATTCTTTTATCCATATCAAGCTAATCAAGATAATTATTAGCAGAAATTGTCTTATTGCTTGTTTCCTTGTAAGTAGAGGGAAGTAAGGGAATACACTATGCTAAAGCGATAATCAAATCTTTTAAAAGCCAATCGCCATGTGAAACAATTGAAATCAGGTTCCCTTTGCATGGTCAGAATAAAAACAAAAGAAATATGAAACAAAATATGAGTTTCGGTTTGAAAACAGTTTAAGTAGTTTAAAATTGAAAGCAATAACAAGGATAAACTCGAAATAGTTAACGCTAGCAAAGTAATAATAATAATAATAATAATAACAATAATAATAATAATAAACGTATATGACAAATTGTGTGTTTTATCGAGCTCTACGATTTTTGTTTTTCTCTTTACGATTTACCAGTTATACAACAGTCATCCGTAATGAAGAGGTCTTCAGTGAAATTTAAAATTGACAATTCGTTTGTCATGAAAATTTCTTAAACATAGGATATTTTAACGAAAATAGTTAGTCATTTTTTAGAAAATCAAAATGCTCGAAAATAATTCATGTACAAGGCAATAAGGGTAGGGCGATTTCTTGTAAATTGCCGTGTCGCATCCTTGGAAGATATTGAATTAAAATGTCAAGTTTGGTAATTAACGGACTTTTTGTTTTTGAGTTACGTTGCGCTTGCACGCACGCACGTACCTTTTACTCAAAATGCTTATTTTGTTCAGGGGGGCCTCAATATATGTATTTACAGTGAAATCTCGGTATCTAATTTCCTATCTACTACGTACATTATACATGCGTGCTAGAGTAAATAATAATAATCGCTAGGTTTCGTCGTCACTTGTTTCAGTAAAGGGAGATGAAGTATAATTTGATTAGAAATAGCGTATGCAAATACAGGTGTTCCTAAATTCGGAATAGTATTTTCCTGAAGCTATTGTTTACGCTGTACCTTATTTTGAAAGCAAAGACTATGCATATATACGAAGGGAGAAGGGATTCAAATGCAGGGTTATAGAAGTCGAAGTACCTTTGTCATCGATAATTATATTTAACTAATTTGGCAATTATATTTATTTAATGCATTTCAATAACGCCTAAAATATAACCAACGTAAGAGTGAGAGCAACAGCAAAATATTTAAATCTTCTATTTCGTGAAAGCACAAAATATGTTGGGTATGAGGTCCCCATTTTGCCAAACTTTTATACCACTGAGGTGGAGAGGGAGTAAATAACGTATGCAACAAGGTTTCTGTGGTGAATAACATTTATTTTGAGTAACTTATGTGATATAGATCCAAAAAGAGAATTACTTATGATATGAAACTTCCGGTTCGTCTGCACTGGGGTATGAGGCGAGTTAATTACAAACTGCCGCTGTAGAGAAGGCAGGCTCACGTGCTCTGACGCGGAATTCCCCGCATAGTTTCTCTGCTGCCATTGTTGTTGTTGTTGTTGCAACCCCGCCCAGTAACACTGCGGCAAGGGGATGAGTAGCTACCCGACATTTTGGCGGGTTCGTCACAAACCATCGACATCGAGCTTGGTCACTATCTGGATCGGTGACCGCTTCTCAGGAGTTCGTCACCTCTTCCTGTAACCTGTTGTAATCAGATATGCAACAGACTTTGCACAGGCGCTAACAATTCCCAATATACACAAATTGAGACACCTAATTAATTAATAAAAGTTCAACAATTAACTATAAATATATAAATATCCCGATGAACACTTTTTCATTCATTTTATTTTACTTAACAATAGGGCCAAATCTAATGCTTTTTTTTTTTTTTTTTTGTGAATAAAGATATTAAGTACTATTAATACTCATTACAACTACTGTATTTACACTTTATTAAGATATTGATTTGTACAATTACGTTGTAAACTGTATCTATCCGTAAACTTCAGATACGCTAGGGTGGTCACTGATATAACCATTAAACAGAATGCAAGCCTCTATCTAGCACTTCATGGCCTTTCTGCGACATATTTATAAGTTCTATTTATCAAATTTGAAGATGGCCTTTTGGCGTGTTGATGATGAATCTCATATGGCATAAAATTCTGAAAATCCATAAATTGGTTGCAGACTGAATTAGAAACTGAGGTATCTCTTGGTAGTGTTTAACGCCCGCTTTAACTACTTATGTCACCGCATGCGGTGACACTGATGACACATGAATGAAGATGGAGCACTGGTGGAATACGATGACAGGGGAAACCGGAGAACCCGGAGAAAACCCGCCCCAGCGCCGCTTTGTCCAGAAACTGAGGTCTACCTAATATGAACAACATACACTTCGGCTATCATCTAACTTACTTAAATGTCCTTTGGTATTTAAATCTACCTATCAAAACAGTTTGGAGGAGCATTGAGAAATGTGTTAAGTTTTACCAAAAATAGGTAAATAGATAAATACCCAACGTGTTTACATACTGCATAAGGTTAAGGATTGCGTACGGCGGCATATGAGCCCACTCTTGGAAATGATCCAGCAAATCAAGAAAGAAAGAAGAAAGAAAAATTAGATGGAAATGCATCACAAAAAGGCGATAAATTTAAAAGCGTAAGGTAGAGATAATGTTATCTCTCAATGCAGCACTAACTAGAATGTCTCCTTATCAGTACACTGCTGATAAGAAAACGACTGACGAAAACTACAAGGTGAAAAGTTTATCTGAAATTCTGCCGTAAGCATCGCTTTTATTGACTTGCTTTGCCATTCATTGATTTACGTCATTCTCTTGAGTGTAAAACTGTGATCTCGTGTATGTCCATGCTAAACTTGGTTATACGGAGTGAATCACACGTAACTATCATAGTGAATATTTCTGAAAAGAGATGTGCTATTGGTACGCTGTTAATTTAAAGCACTTATCGGTTGAAGTTCTTTTGCTGAAATTCATTACTTTACTAACAATAGTATTAGATATTAAAATTTATGTTTGTTACCTGCGACGTTCCTTCCAAAGTTCAGAATAATTCAACTTATATTTAACCCCCCGTTCTTACTGCATAAGCAGAAAAAAAATGGTGGTTACTGTTGACTCATGGAATTGAATAACTGGAAACAGAAATTCGGGAAGGTGACGAGTCAGGCCTAAGTTTTATAGTATATCCCCGGGAAGCTATAAACGAGGAAAACCTGGGTAAAAACCTCCGTCAGAGAGGACCGTCCTGGCGGGATATGAACAGCAAAACTTACGAATGCGTGCCATAACCAGCTCAGCTGTGCATATCAGTGATGTCTCTAATAAAGGGTCGTCGTCACAGACTTAGCTACAAGTTCTTACACTGAAAATAGACCGAAAACAAAAATACCCGTGTCTCGGCTTTCTCTCCAATTGGATCTCCTCTATTCGACGGAAAAAAATGTGTTTTAAGTTGTAACGACGAACTTCAGCTCGGTCTTCTGCCCAACGATCAGCTGCCTGGCAATGTACCAGTGGTAAACCTCACCCGCACTGAGGCCTCAAGTACCTATCCACGCGCAAGGCCGCACTAAAGATAGCTTGAGCGTTCATTTAGCGAAGAGAAAAATTCTCTCAAATGTTTATCCCCCCCACCCCAGTGAGGATGGCACTATGAAGGAAACAAACTGAAGACATAACAATTGCTAATGTTTCTAAGTTCTCTCGTTTAATACTTTTTAAACACCGATATATGCAAAGAATTAAATAATAATGGTACATTCTAATTTATAATTAATATTTTTCTTGTCAAACTGGGGCCTATGGGAAAGAAAACCGAAACAGGGTATTTTTATTTTCGATCTACTTTCACTAAAAATTCCAGCTTAATCTGCAACATCAATGTGACATTGACTCCTTGTAGCGTGGTGAAAGTTAAAAGTTATCGCTGTTTTATGTTACGCTGGCTCGTCTAGATGAGATTTGATTTTTCAGTACACTACGACTGCATAGAAACAAGGCTTGTCACTGATTGTAATGGGGATGCAAGCCTTCCTCTTATACTCGTCTTTGCAGATGAATACAATCCTCACTATGAGTTACCGAATATTGAAGTGACGCATGTATATCATGCTTTGGAGTCGAACGGCAGCTAAAATTTATGACTGGATTTATATAAAAAATGTGTTTATGACTCACATTCAATAAGCTTCGTTTATATAATTTATAAATTCAAATAACTCTGTATTATATAGAAAAAACTTCTGTAACTGAATATGTTTGTTAGTAGCTGTAACAGGACCGCACTGGGATGCATAAATGTGTCTCAAATGAAAATGTTTAGAATTATTACAGAGTGCATATCAACATAAAATAACAATTTTCCTCCCACTACTATTTTGATGCTATCTCGCCCTCACTAACAGTTATACCCATATGGAGATTTAAAACAAACTGATTTTTCTAAAATATAAGTATAAATTAAAATCTAATTTTCAAAGTTAGTGTTACAACCGCGTATATTGTCCCTATACATCCTTTAAAGGAAGGAATTAAAATACCGCGTACCCTAGTCAACGACTTCGAAATTTCCTAACTGGCGCTTTCCTCTTTAGTTCTGAAAATTTAATACCTCCCTACATTTAAGAATAACATGAATTAAAAGGTTTTAGATTTTTTATCAATAGCACAGTAAAAAATTTAAGAGAGGATGAAACAAGTAAGCAACATTAAATATATAAAAGTGATTCCTCAACCAATAATAGTATCAAGATGCTGTTTCGTATTCCAAACTTGGGACTGAAACGAAATTTAACTGTATCAATACTAAATTAAGTGAAATATTTAATAAACAATTTGAATTCACGTACAAAATAAAATTCTATCTCACTCCTAACAACCTTCACTTATAAAAAGAGTACATTAAACAGAACTAATAGTGAAACACATGTATATAACACTGGGTGTAATCGCAATAGATAAACACAATTAAGGCTAAGACAATTATTAAGAGGAGCATATCACCAACATAAAACAAAGAAACGCGCTTTTATGATGCAATTTGACTTCTGGGTAAAAGAAAACAAGTCACCTTTATCCAGCTTTTAAAGAACGTAAGAAAACGTAAAATATTACGAGACGAATGCCTCCGTGGTCGAGCAGTCAGCGAGTTAACTTCTCACATGGAGATCCCGGGTTCGATTCACAGATGGGGCGCGGAATTTTTCTTAAACCGGAATCATTCCCTACCCTACCATGTCTAGACGTATGTATGTGAGAGTGAATCTGCCTGTGTTTGAAGAAAAGAAAATGATTAAAACCTAACGTTCAAGAACCTACAGTCAACGAGTGTTTCATTAGCCAAAGCGCCCCGATATGACCACAGATGTTAAAGGGGGCTACAGGAATGAAATAATAATAATAATAATAAAATTAATAATAGTAACGAGACATTCACTTTTTAAAGGATTGAATGGGAGGTGACGAACCCAACTAATTTTGGTGGAGCAGCATTATTATTGGAATTTTGGAAAAATATTTATAGGAGTACTTTCAGAAAATTACAAAGGGATTATAAATATGAGTATCCCCATTTAGATCAGGGTTTCATAAAGGAAAAAGTATGATAATGGATAATATATTTATAATTGATACCTTAATTTGCAAATATTTAGAAAGGAAACAGCGTACTTTCTATGTTGTGTCTATTTACTTAAGTAAGCATATGACAAGAGAAATAAAGGATATTTTATGATTTAAATTAAGGAAAAATGGATCAATGAGGAGATGGTAAGGTATTTGCAAGACTTGCATTATAATAATACATTTGTGTAAAAAATAAGGCAAAATAAGAACGAAGATTGAGACAGGGCTGCATACTGAGTCCAGTGTTATTCAGTCTTTTTTATTGATGATATTTTAGGCAATTTAAAACAGGTGATGAGGCGCATGCCGATGATCAGCAACGTAGAGCTTACTTTACGCAGATGATTTGATGATGGGATCAGTAACACTAATTAGTAAAAATGGCAATTGAGGAAATAGAAAGATAAATAAATTGGGTCTCAAAAGGAGCTATAACAAACCAACATTGTAGTTTTTAAAAAAGGTAGTAAATTAAGTAAAATGAGAATGGTTTATAAATAGCAAAGAAATTGAGATAGTATAAGAATTTATTATTTAGAAGTGAAGTTATGATGGAAAGTGAGGGAAACATAGTCAAACAACGGGAACCAAAGGTAAACAAGCATTGGCAGTGGTGAGAAATTGTCTGTATTCACATATGGCATTGAAGTAAGGCGAGTTAGTAATGGTTGGAGGAAAGCAGCCATGTCGAGCGGTTCGTCCTCTCACCTAGGTAGTCCGGGGTCAATTCCAGGGGTCCATGTGGGATTTGTAGTGGACAAAGCGGCGTCGGGGCAGATTTACTCCGGGTCTTCTGATCTCTTCCTCAATTCATTCCACCATCACTTTCCTCACCTTTATTTCATACCATCTACTTCCTCACTCTCATGCCTGGCTAAGGGCCGATCCCTCGTTCCAGGTCTTAATTTTATGACTAAATGTTCGTTGGTTCCTCGGCAGACTTCTGACCCTAGATGTAAGTGCTCCTACTAAGCTTATTCTTCTATTTATTTCCTGCTAGTCGAGATAAACATTAGCAGAAACGGTCTTATTACTTAGTTCCTTATAGGTAGAAGGGAATTGAGGGAATATACTAGGCTACACGAAAATAATGTATCTGACAAATTGTGTGTTTTATTGAGAAACATTTTACTTTCTCAGGCCCCATATGTACAACGTACATAGGGATAGAGAAGGTATTGTAATTCACCCAAAAATTGGAACCGAGATTTCACCGGAAATATATATTTTGAAGTCCCCTGAGTCCGAAAAAAGCATTTTTAAAAAAAGGTCCGTGTGTGTGTGTGTGTGTGTGTGTGTGTGTGTGTGTGTGTGTGTGTACAGCATAGCCCCAAAACAAAAAGACCGTTAAATACCAAACTTGGTATTTAGGTTTAGTATCTTTCAAGGATGCGACACGAAGATTTAAAAAAAAAAAAAAAAAAATCCCCCCACCACAAACTACCTTTTACATGGAAAAAATTTCGAAAATTTTGATTTTTTTAAAAATGGCTCTAACGATTTTGATTAAAATCCCGTATATTAAAGACACTTATGTCCGAAATTAAATGTATATCTCGAATTTTTTGGGAATAGCCTCTGAAGACCTCTTTATTCTGGATAAATGTTGCTTAACTGTTAAACCGTAAGAGATAGAAAAACCGTACTACACAAAAAATGTACCTCATGACAAAACACACAATTTTTGTCCTTTACGTTTTCGTTGTGGAGGTAACCGTTTTCGAGATATTCCTTGTTATTGGTTTCAATTGTGAAGTACTTAAACTTTTCTCACACAGGAAGTGTCTGTTTTTCTTTTGTTCTACTCCTGGCCAACCAAAAAAGTTAATTTGCAATGACAATCGCTTAACGATAGCTTTTAAAACATTTGACAATCACTTTAGCATAGTGCATTCGCTTATCCGTTCTACTTATAAGGAACTAAGTAATAACATTCTGCTAACATTTATCTTGATTAGCATTGTGTACAAAGAAGAAGAATCTTTTGTAGGAGTTTTGTAGAGCAACTAGAGAAAGTCATGAGTGTAACACATTAGATTTTTTTGTATAGTAAACTTTGTCTATCTCTTACGGTTTACCAATTATGCAAAATTCAGTAAAAATCATCTAGAATAAAGAGGTCTTCAGAGGCTATTCCCAGAAAAGTCAAGATATACATTTTGTTTGTCATGTATAGAATTTAAATATAAGAGATTTTAATCAAAATCGTTAGAGCCATTTTTGAGAAAAACATTTTCGAAAATTTTGTCATGTAAAAGGTAGTTTGGGGTGGCGGGATTTTCTTGAAAATCTTCGTGTGGCATCCTCGGAAGATACCAAACTTAAATACCAAGTTTGGTAATTAATGGTCTTTTCGTTTTTGAACTATGCTGTCCAAACACACACACACGCACGCATGCACGGACCTTTTTCTATAAAAGCTAATGGAGCTCGGTAAACTGACCTTAAGAGGTCTTAGCAATTGAAAAAATCTGATGTGCTCCATTCACTTGACTTTCTCTACATCTCTTAACAAATTATTGTTTCTAAGCTTATTCTTCTATCTACTTCATGCTAATCGAGATAAACATTAATAGAAGTTGTTTACCACTTGGTCCCTTATAAGTAGGACACTAACCTAAAGGATAGTCAAATATTTTAAATATCTTCGTGTTGCATCCTTGGAACATGCTGAACTTAAATATCAAGCTTAACCGTCTTTGCATTTTCCAGTTATGCTGCCCCAGGGACACATAATGACGTTTTTCTAATTTTTTTTTTTAATTCAGGGGACCTCAAAAGATATATTTCCGGCGAAATATCAGCAACAAAATTTTGGGAATATAATACCTTCTCTATCTACTATATGCATTATACATACGTGCTAGAGAAACTAAAACATATTGATTTAAGCTTAATATTGACTGCTTAGTCTAATACATATATTCAAGTAACTCCGTGGAATTAGTTGGAGCATACCTTCTTTATATTAGCATGACGCCAGAAATAAACAAAGAAATATTGTCAGGGATCTTAAAGTGAAATATAATATGAATATTGTGAAATTCGTTGTTTTGCTCATGAAAGAACGTCTTCTTTTGTGTGATTTTAAATTTTTTTAACAACTCTCCTCTTTGGCAATTCTTTTATTTGATTCATTTCGATATACCTCTTTACAATAAGCGTGAGGGATACTACCAGGTCTGTTACTCACCAGCAACAAAAAGCTTTGATATTTTTTTCCCCCTTCTTTTCTCTCTTTTTCATGACTTCCAACATTTTCTAGCGTTCAAAACTTCGGCCAATATTCTTGTACCGAAATATTTTTGCTGAAAATATGTATGGAATGCAGTCATTCAAAGTTGAGTAAAACAGATATGAGACCTGTATTGTTTTGTTCTCTGGTCTTCCATTGAAACACAACCTGTACATAAATATTAAGTGCAACATCGGAAACAACGCTATAGAAAAATCTGATGTGCTACATTCACGAAACCTTCTCTAATTAATTAATTATACCGTAACAAACTATTCTTACCATAGGTTATTCTTCTATCTTCAATACGCTTAACAAACAAAACATTGGCAGAAATGGTTTTATTACATATTATTTCCTTGTACAAAGGGGAATAAAGAAATACCATAAGCTAAAGCAATAGTCAACTCTTTTAAAGGCCGGCCGCTGTGCGATGGTTTTGAAATGTCTTGACCAGAAGAAAGATAAATAACAACTTTCCATTTGAGAAAAGATAACATTATTGCAAAATTGAAACCAATATAAAGGAAATCTCAGAAATTTTTAATTCCACAAACAATTGAATTTTACACAAATTCTGTGTTTTAACAAGATCTACGTTACTCTTACCTTACCAATTACGTAAAAGTCGTTCACAATCAAGAGAACTTCAGAGGCTATCCCAGAAAATTCAAGGTACACATTTTATTTGCGATGAAATTATCCTAAACTGGGGTATTTAATAAAATTGTTAGAGCCAGTTTTGACAATTATCAATATTTTTGAACAAGTTACCATGTAAAAAGGAGTTTGGGGTGGCGAAAAGTTTCTTGAACATTGAAAGTTACTTTAAAGATGCAGGCTGAACTTAAATAATAGTTAACGGACTAACACACGCGCGAGCGAATCTTTATTTATTTATTTTATTCAGGAGTCTTCAAACTATGCATTTCCGGTAAAATTTTGACATCGATTTTGGATAGAATACAATACTTTCTCCACTACATAGAACTGGTTGAAAAAGTAACTATTATTATTATTTGTTTATTTGCAATGCTACCCAAATAGTGTCGACATACATTTTTGTTCATTTCTTTTATTAATAATGTCCACATAGCTAAACGTCCCATACCTAACCTAGACATATAATTGGTAATTTGTACTGCAAATTTGTTTTACAATACACATTATACACACATTTTCTGAGTATTACATTCATCAACTCGCCCAGTAAAATGTTCTGTGTATCAGTGAAAAATATTCAGTTTGATATTATAGGATTACCATTGAGCATCCACACAGAAAATTACAAAATGAACAATGCGTATGCAAATTAAACAATTACACTTAAGTACCGAACAAATAATCTGTTCCAGTCAAACATTAAGCTAATTCCTTACTAGTTCCTAGTCTTTTCTTTACTTTCTTTTGTGTTTAAAGTTCCTTTAGAGTAACATTTTCTTCTTCGGCTTATTTTGTCTTCTGAGCGAATATTCCCCAGAACAAAGTAGTTTTCTAACGTTGTATCACCCTTTTAAAATACTTTTTATAATGTCACTACATTTTTTCTTATCTTTTATTTCGTTTTAGTTTGAAAATCCTTCGGATATTTACAGCATTTTTCTTATTTATCCTTCCGGACCCATCATGATTTCCTTCAATTTTCTAGGTCACCCCAACTACTCAATTAGTGTGCATCATTAAACTAATACTAAATGCAACTTATTTTTATATATTTTTTTTCAATTTATGAAACATTATGCATGACCACAGAGTGCATAGAAAAACTAACTAGTATTAATTTGTCGAGTTAAAAGCATGACCTCAGAGTGCATAGAAAAAGTGGCAAATATTTTCATGATTCATACTGTAAGTTATAATAATTGGAATAGTACAAGATTAACTATCTTTTCTGTACATGTTTTTCCAAATCCCGCTTAAATGTGGCAGAACTAAGGAGAGGGTAAAAAGTAGCTTAGGCTTCAACATTCTGTTTTAATGTTAACTCTTAAAATGAAGCGTGAAGTACCAGTAATAAAAACAAATAGGAAGCCTTTTTCCAATGACTAGATGTATCTTTGTCCTTCAAAAGTGACCATAAAATACATATTAAGTTACACACTTACTTGTTATGTAATTACCGATGTTAGCAGCGGACATTCAGCTCAACTCGCGCTCTCTAAACTTACCTGAAACAAAAGAGTCTCAACTCAGAAAATATGCTGTCACATTTTTTTTTGGGGGGAAGGGGGTTACACACTGTAAAACATCCACACACACACACACACACATACACACACACACACACACACACATACGCCCCATTATTCACTTTCTCGTTCCTCTGAAGAGAATAAAGAATAATCTTATCTGGGGAAAAATTAACGGGAATTGAACCCGGAACCCCTGCCACAATAGGCAGGAGCTTGACCAACTGAGCTAAGACCGGGGGGGGGGGAGAATATAACAGTTAATTCTGGTTAAATATTTTCACCTTTTTAGCTCTCGAAACTTATTTCCTTGCAAAATTAGGTATAGAGGATCACGGACATTAATTCGCATCAAACAAAATTGTTAGTAAAAGTTCAACTAAATTGCAACTAAATTTTTAGAGGTTTAGGTTGGTTACTTATTGTGTGTAATACATACAAGTAAGGTGAAAAAAACAGTCCTGCGGTGAATTCTAAGCGATTATGGGAGAAGGAAAAGTGTAAGTGTTGCAGTAGTGTAAAACCCGCAGGATCCACAAAATTCTATGATCCACGCTTATTTAATACGACAGAACATAGATATTTATAAACTACACAAATAAACACTTAAACACGTGTTTTATAATAATGGGTGACTAGCAATTTAATACTCTTAAACATCGTCTTCCATGAAACGAATGGGATCACTTTCACTGAGTATTGTTATCTGTCACACTAGCGGCGACACATAGTGCAGGATGTACGGAGAACTAGTTGAAATGGACATTCCATAAAGTTAACTTTCTGTGACAGCCATAAACAGATTCTTAAGTTCAGCACCGCAACTTGCATCCTGTCCTGAATAGATTCTCCTCATATAGACCGTATGCGCTTGCTCCTGCCACTTTTCATACAGAGTGTAAATCTAGAGTATTTCCTTCCTTTTTTAAATTCTTCAATTTCTTATTTCCTATCTTTAACTTTAATTTTCCCTAGAATATTCTCTCCTTAAATCTACGACTGACACACGCAGGTGAAGTAGGTAGTAGGCATAGATTAAATCTATATTCATATTAAATGGGTGTGTATATAAGGGGGGGGGGGTAATTTTGGAAACCACTTAGCCGGTATTAATTTAATTCTTTCTCCCCTGAAAAGTTCTGCCCTTTCCATCAAAAAAGGCTATAGCTTCAAATAATAAGACTAAACTAATAAAAATGATTAAGCCTCGATATTAGAATACGAGCATGTCGCTGTCATAAATCATGCTTGTGAAAAAGGCTCGACTTTTCGTTGAGATACCACGAAGTTAAAAAATAGTTGTTAATTCACAGAAAATGAGTGTAATAATAAAGGAAACGGTAATAGACTGCGAATATTAAATTCCAAAGAATATACAGAAACGGTCATGACTTATTAACTGAAAACCAGGAATCAGAAACATAAAAACGAGCGAATCTACGCCTAAGGGTGCAATACGCATGTGCCATTTATGCGAAATCTTTTTAATAAACTTTATCCGATTGTTGCAGTAACATTTCCTTATCAGTATATACTACATACAAAACAATTACATAAAGAGAAAAAATTTGAAATTTGGCGTTAACATTAAACATTACAAAAATGATATCTATAATCAAATCAGCAATTGTGAATATTATTTTTCTCGGTGGTTGCAGACAAGGAGCGATTCCCACAATGTTTTTCTTGGTGGTCTGAGAAGGAAAAATCATATTTACCAGTTTACATCCCATTTCGTTTTATTGGGGATTGTTGTATTGTGCGAAACATATGGAACCTTAATATTCTTAAATACCTATAAAACAAAGAGAAGGTATAATAGCTCAAAATGTCATCTACTGTATCAACATGACTATCCGGAGAATCGTTTCACTGCTTAAGATACTTATAAGCCATATGGTATTAGTATAAGCTGGAAGGCTATCGGGGATGAATTTAAGGAAACCAGAAATATAAATTCCGTAATTTCACACCCGTTTAAGTGAATGCCAAGGGATTTTTCATACCTTATGAGGAAAGTCACGGCCCTTTATGAAACTAAAGGGAAAGGAGAGATTTTAACATTAAAACATCTAAATCATCGTAGAATACTTTCCTATGGAATACAGGAAAAGTTAAACCCTCTTTCGAGACTTATAGTGTCGCATATGGAATGTTGGATAGGCTAATTAAGGGCCTCAGCTTGTGGTTTCCTGCGGAACACAGCATTCTTAAGTTCCCTCCAAAAGTAAGTCCAGAAGAGTTAAATCTGGTGAACTCGCCGCAAACTCACCTTAGTGTCCTTGCAGATTCTCGACCAGAACAGTCGCCCACTTCGGTAGTAGCCGGGGGGTGGCCCGTCATTCGGTAGAAAACTCATTGTTCCTTAAAGTGCACGCATAACTGGCAAAACTCATATGCTAGCACGTTCATATACCTACTTAGCAAAGAAGAAAGGTCCTATTTATTAACCCCTAGATGACAGTCGACATTTACCCCGGGCAGACCGACTGCCTCGACGCCACAACGGGTGAAAGGGAAGTCATTCCATTAATTTAACCAGTTACATGTCTCATTATTTGGAACTGTTTTGCATCTTTCGTTTGTTTCTGTGACCATTTTCTGCTGAGAGATTAATTTTTTCGAGAATATAAAACGTGCACGCGGCAACCGACTGGTAGCTGAGATTATGGCCGATGGGAGTCTCCCTTTCAAAACCAGGAATAGGTAAAGTGCATAAGGTTTCACTTTAATAACGTTTGTTACTCTGATTTCGAGTAATTGCCTCGCCGTTTGTCTTTACTAATTACTTCTTACCTAGCAGCAGAATTTAACTTGTGCGTTTTTACATTATTCGCTGACTTTAATATATAAAATTATTTACCGCATTATTCCCTCAATTTACTATTGTTTCTTTATACAGAATAAGTTTATCACTGTTGTGCAGTTTCATTGGCTTTTATTTATTCGGGTTACATTAAATACCTTACATATTCACACATCTTATTCATACATCCAGAATCTAGGGAGTACAAAAAACAACTCCCATTCACCCAGCCGGGAGTCGAATCCGGGTTAATACCGACTGAGCTGCGGGGCTAGCGATGTGTACAGTTTTCTTTTTTAAAATCCTGTCAATTATTACCTCATTAACCAGCTTCTTTTGGCGCAGAGAGAATGTTGGATAACAGAGGTTTAGTAACTGTGTTAATTTATTAATGTCACTATGTAGTCACCTAAAGGTCGGAATTTGTAATTAATTAGTAATTTTTAAAGAATAAATGATGTATATTTAGAAACAACCAGGTTTATTGTATTTTAGAATTCAGTAAAAATAAACGAGTCTTCTCGTCCCTTGACAACATTTAAGTCTTTTTATTGAAAATCTAAATTCAATTACAGTAAAACAGAGTTCACCTCATCGCATTCTTGTCTTTCGTTGTGAGCCCTTAAAATGAATTATGTTATTATCTTAAACCCAGATCATGCAAGATTTTAAACGTTGAACAGGCCAAGTTTATGAATATCTACATATTTTTTGCCCTGTCAATTAATTACAATACACGATTAATTTTTAAAGTTCTTTCTATTCTTATGAAACAAATTCCAGGTTTATTCCTATAAACTATGCGACATATCAAATATTTCAACGAGCATATGTGTTTCAACATATAACTTTTAAAGTCTCGCAACTAATATGCATACAAAACTGCACAACGTTTTACTAGATAAACCTGAGTATGCCTTTACAGAATCTAAATGTAAAAGAAATTCTTTTCACTCTTTGAAGGTAAAGTAGAATGCCATAGAGCATACTTTTTCTCTCTCTCTCTCTCTCTCCAGGTATGAAGGTAGGCTACGGAAAGAACTTGGATGGGACACGGGTTACCACATACAGCATTTTCCGCGTGCGTTGTGAAAGGAAAATCACTTGCAGAAAGAAGGTAGGCAGGTAGGCAAGAAGAAAGATCCTTCAGGCAGAAAGAAGTGGGCACAATAAACGAGAAAAGGGAGCATGGTGCATGTTCTGGACGAATGTCCAAATATATGGAAGATCACGCACCGGCCTTCCAAAGGAAGGAAAAGGAGAAAAAAAAAAAAAAGAACGTGACATAACTGAGAGGAGCACGGCGCTATTGATTCTTTGGTTGAGACAGTTAAATGTGAAGGACGTATCTTCTCGCAAATTCTTGCACGACCGCGAACAAACTGAACTGCTCCTTAAAGTAATAAATATCTTAAGATAAGAGATGACGTCGTGATTTAATAAGCAAAGCACATATGAATACGTTTCAACAAAAACACCCATTCTCCAAATTAACCAGTGTGCAATACAACAGAGCTGGAAGCTTAAAAGAAAGTATCCAGCTTAAAAAAATCTGATGTGTTCCATTTACATCAACTTTCTCTACATCTCTGTAACAAATTATTGTTAAAAATCTTAATGTTTTATCTACTTCATGACAATCGAGACAAACATTAGCAGAAACGCTCTCATTAGTTAGTTCCTCATAAGTAGCAGGGAAATAAGGAAATAGACTAGGCTAAACCTACCATCAAATGTTGCTATGGGCTTGAAATCCGTTTCTTTGCGATGTCAGGTGTTGACAAGTTCCGTATGAGAAAAGTTGTTAAGTATTTTAAAACTGAAACCAATAAAAAGAAATATTTTGAAAACGGCCAACTCCACGAAAAAATGTAAATGACGTGTATTTTAAGGATATCTACATCTTTTGTGTAGTATATTTTTGTCTATCTCTTGCCACTTTACCAGTTATGCAAAATTCCGCAAAATTTATCCAGAATAAAGAGGCCTTCAGAGGCTATTCCCAGAAAATTCAATATATATATTTTATTTCTCATATAAAATTCTTAAATACAAGAGATTTTAATCAAATTCTTAGAATCATTTTTGAGAAAACCAACATTTTCGTAATTTTCTTGAAAAATCTTCGTGTCGCATCCTTGAAAGATACCGAACTTAAATATCAACGTTTGTATTTAATGGATTTTTCGTTTTTGAGCTATGATGCCCACAGACACACACGCACACACACAGTTTTCAAAACCTTTTTTTTATTCAGGGGGGTCCAAAATAAGTATTTCCGGTGAGATCTCGGAATCAAATTTTGGGTGCAATACTATATCTTCTGTACAGATATACACTATGTGCATAGTACGTGTAGAGAAAGTTAAAACTGCAAAATGCGCACACAAAACCAGTGAGGGTATTCGTATTAGACAAGACAAAACATTATTGCACAAAAATTGCAGATATGGTTGAAACAAAATGCAATTATTTTATGGACCCATATACGAGATATCTTGTTATTGGTTTCAATTTCCCAATACTTAACATTTTTTTCAAAAGAGAAGACGTTATTTGTTTTCTTTCTCCTGCTCAAGCAAAGAGAATGGAATTTCAAATTATCACAGAGTAGCCAGCTCTTAAAAGATTTGATCGGCTTAAGCTAATTGTTTTCCCTATTTACATCGTATCTACAAGAAAATACGTAATAAAAGTAATTCTGTACACGTTTTACTTGGTTAACGTGAAGTAGATAGAAGGACAAGCTTCTGTATGAATAATGTATTGAAGAATGGATAATCATCTGAATGTAACACCATATTTTTTGCTTCATTTTGCAAGACCGCCCGCTTTAACAGCACCTCACACACACACACACACACACACACACCAAACTCTGCAGAGTGTAAGGAATATTCTCGTTATAGAAAATATTCCTGGAATTGAGCCCGTATTACATAGGTTTTTTGTTTTCTTCAAATTTTATTTGACCCAGAAAAATTAGTTTTATTGCGTCTTTTTAAGGATTACGTGGCATGTAAGTTACATAGGTAAGAAAGGGAAATAGCTATAAGGAAAGTGAGAGAAAGTCATGATGGAGGGTGAAAATGAAAGAAACAAGGGGAGGTCATGAGAGAGAGAGAGAGAGAGAGAGAGAGAGATAGGGGGAGGGGGGGAATAGAAACAAAAGGCTTCCGCATTGTCCCTTCTCTAAGATTTCCGGTTGCTTTTTCCGTTTTATTTGCACACACAACTTTGCAAACACATTAAACACGCAAACTCGAGCCTGGATTTGAAATCTCAATCCCCGAAACGCCAAAACACATAAAGCGAAACCGCCATGGGAACCGCTATACAAAAAGCCAAGTCAGGCCCGATCCATCGGTTAGCCCGCCCCGCCGACTTCTCACCTGGAAGTCCCGGGTTCGATTCCCGACTGGGGCGGGGAATTTTTCTTTAACCAGAATTATCCCACAGAGTCTGGAAGTATGTATGTGAGAGTGAATGTGTGCGTGTTTGAGGAAATAAAATGGTTTAAACCCAACGTAAACCTACAGACAACGAGTTATTTCTAATTCGAAGCCCCCGATATGACCTTAGATGTTAAAGGAGGCTATATAAATGAAATAAATAAATAAATACTTGTATGCAAATGACGTGGATGAAAAACAATGGAATGTATCGAACCAGCGATTTTCAGCCTTTTGATATCACGAGTAATTTGGTGAAGTGAAAAGTGAAGATTGATATGATTAAACCATTGGATGGCAGCTAAAAGAGAAATTTGCATGACAACTGGAAATAAGAGCAAGTTTGTTTTTCGCTTGTAACCTTAATCTGCCATGCTGTCTATCTGACAAGTACGGCTCTGAGTTTTATACATACAATTATTAAAATTTTGTCTAAAGCTAGGGAGGTTAATTGAGGTTAATATAACACATTCAGTACAACACATTTTATTTTCAGTTGCTGCGTCCAAAGAATTGCCAATTGAACATTGGCGCCAAAAACTAGTTTCTTTGTTGGTAGTGATGTTAAACAAAACCACCATTAAAGAGCGAAAACAGACACATTACTCAGAAAATGTGACTCGCACCTTTAATTCACAAACATCCGAGTGCCTCAGAAAAAAAAAAAGCCCACAAGAAAACAATACACGGCACCATTTATCATAATGCCCGGTATTAACATTACACTCATCATGCTAACTGCGGTATGAAATTGTTTTCATGGCTGGTTTCACTTAGAACTTGGGTCACTCCATAACCTTCCTCCAATTAAATTTCTCTCTTATATGTAACAAGTCAAGTAAAGTTGAGTACACCGTTGCCACATCAGCATCATCATCCTATATTTTTTTAATCCTAGGTATCCAAATATTTTTTTGTAACGCGAATTTGTTGAACCCAGCAAGTTAAATGTGCACACATCTGCCTTACCTCCTGAATTGTTGCAGGTGTGCGCACCATTTGTTACGTAGCCGGGAGAGGGGGGAGGGAGGGAAGGAGGGAGAGAAGAGAGCTGAGTACGGGCACGGGCGGCCGCTTTACGTCACCCTTCATTGTCGCGCTGAATAAAAATCGTTAGCCACTGTCAGAAAATTAAAATTTCCTTAAATTTTCCATATAAAGGCTAGTTTACGACGGGGAAAACTGTTTAAAATCGTATCGCATCTTTAGAAGGTACTGAACTTAAATTTGAACATCATTTCATTTTTAGTTACACTGTTCGCACGCATGCACGCACGCACGCGCGCGCGCACACACATACACACACAAACGGACCTCTTCTTAAATATATTTGTTTTTAATTCAAGGGGCCTCAAAGTAGGTATGCATTTCTCGATATAGATTTTAATGGAATGCAACACTTTATCTATGTAGGTGGTAAAGAAAGTATAAAGAAATTGCCAAATTTCATAAATATGGATTGTAGTGTTATTAATACTTCAAACCACCTACTTTAGTTTTATGTAACTTTTATAACAATATGCCCTTTCAATGTATATAATATAGTCCTTTAAACGTCACTGTAAGCTAATTTTATATAAAATTGTAGTAAAAAGATGCTTTGCCAATATTAAAGTGAATAACACATTCAAGAGAAGACGCGAGAATCTACAAATACAAAATTAGTGCCATAGGAACAGAAAAAAATTAAAATACTGTCTGCATATTATGCACTAAATGTTTTAATAGCATAAATCCGGAAACTGTATTATTTTTAGTGTTATATGAAGTCTCTTTCTTGAATTGTTATTTGACAACACGCTTATTTTAAAATTGTTCCTTACGGTGCACTTTCTGATATAAACGAAAGAATTTGTGTAGACCTCCTTATAAATAAAAGCATAAAAGTAATGATAATTTTGTTAGATACTTAGTTAAGAGAATATAAAATAATAACCCACTGTATATATTTTGGGTAAATATAACAAACTGATCTCATGTTTAACACACTTCAGTTTCTCCTAATCCAGATTGTTAATTGAAAAGGTATGGCTACAATTTATTAATACACTATAAAATATTTTAATTGCGACTTTTTTCAAACGTAATCGTATTGTGTGGAACAATTTTTCAAAACATTTACAATAAATATCTGGGAATTGATTTAAAAATTGCATTAAATGTGATGCATTTTGCACATAAATCTATGCTTACTGAATTAAGATTTCAAATACACTTTACTGAAATTGGAATTTTAGTAATTTCACAGCTGAGTATCCTAAATTGAAATACTGAATTAACCTTAAATAAAAATTGTTACCAAGTTAAATAAAGTCGGGTATATACGTAAATGTGTGGTTCATAGTGTTTATACAAATAACACTGTGAAAATGTTTAAATATGTGAGAAATATTAATACTGTCTTAAATATGAAGCTTTCGTATTTAGAAAAAAAAAGTTTGTGTTTGTGTTTGTGTGTGTGTATGTGTGTGTGTGTGTGTGTGTGCGTGGTGCGTGCGCGCGTGCGTGTCGGAAGGGAGGAGTTGCATAAACTAAGATCGTGGGATTACTTCTACTGAACGGGTGGGGGCATAAGACAGAGGAAGACCGCCAATCTTTAAATGCATCTTAGGTACAGAACATGAGTAACAGGGAAGATGAAGGCAAAGGCGACGAGGAAATGTGCCATCGGCTGGCGAACATGAGCCAAGTTTTCGCACATTTGGCTACGATCAATTGTTTGAAAGCGGAAACTTGTTTGGGAAGTTTAATAATAACGCCCATTGGTTGGCGTGACTCATTCTGTTTCCCACCTCATCGCTCGCACCAGAATTAGCTAGACCCCCTCCTTACAGCCCGTTAGGAGTCCTAGTAGCCTACTTCCCCAACGTTTAAAATTAAAGTGCTTAATATCACAGAGCACGCGTGGTTTAGTTGGAGGAGAAACATATTTCGTTTGGGCCTGTTTTATTGGCTAAGAGGGAAACCAGAAGTCCTTTAATTTTCTACAACTTTATTATTAATGTACATAATTTATCATAGCATAACTCAGTTCTATTCAAGGGGATTCTTTAAAATAGTAAATTTTAATACAACATTTTTAATGCGCCTTGCTGTAACATTTTGAAACATTTGAAGTGCGTGTATGTGTGCATTTATAATTTTATTTGTACAGCCTCTTTAATTTATGCGATTATATTGGGGCTTTTAATTGAGAAACGGCTTCTAATTATTATTCGCCGAACTGTAGATTTTAAGATTATTATTATTATTATTATTATTATTATTATTATTATTATTATTATTATTAAACATATATGTACTTACTGACTGTTACATTCAGCCATTTCATACTTTCAGACTGCGAGTGTAGGAACTGATTCTAGTTGAAGAAAAATATCGATCAAGCATCCCGCTAAGGTAGTAACCTCTATGGCCCATTCGGGAAGTCCTAGGTTCAAGCCCGAAGAGGTTTTCAAGGTTTTCTCGGTCGGCATGCGAATGCTGGGTTGGTTCATTTGTTCCGGAATTTTTCTCATCCTTTCATCACTCAAGTTTCATTTCCTACTTCACTCATCGGCGTACCAGGCATTAATGGGCTCAGCATCCTTCCTGGATACGAACGATATGCTCTCGAGTCTGCTTGCTACTCTACGGGCTACTACTGACCCTAGGCAATAGCGGTTAAGTCCTTGAGGGTGTAAGGACCACAAAAGGTGAGGATAATTCGAGAAAGAAGAAGAAAATATCGTACGCCACAGCCGGGAATTGAATCTGGGGTCTCTGGGTTGAGAAGCTAGAACGCTGCCGATCACTCTACCACACAGTTTTGTTATCTTCATCAGAGTGAGTTTTAATTCTAAATGTTGTTCGGCGTGGTAGGGTGAATATAAGGACGTTGGCAGTATAAGAGGACCTATAGCTTTTACCGTGACTCGAACCAACTTGGGTCTTGGGGATATTCTGTATGAGCCAATCAGAGGTGATGACTTGGATAGGGCCGATTTGAAATTGTCACACCAGCGCCGAGAATTTAACTACAGACCCTCAGCTCGAGAGACGCGAACGAAACCACTGAGCAATGTTTATTACACTATAGCATTCCCAATGTTAATTTTTAACTGGTTTTAAGGCATTTATGTTCGGACACAAAAACTGTAGAATCAACTTCGCTTCCAAAATAAAACATAACAATAATACATTTTCTTAAATAGATATGTAACCTAATATCGGTCGTGTAAATGTCTTCTATTGCTTCCCTTATTCTAAGTAATATTTTTTTGTTTGTTTTCATTTATTTAATTATTTATTCGGTATTTGTTTTGTTCAGCAGCAATGCTTTATACTTTTTTTTCTCATAAAATCAGTAGTAAAGCTGTATAGATATTAAAATTAATAACTTCAAAAAATTAAGTGTGAAAATATTCCAACCGAAGCTGTTCTCATTACCAGACTGACATGCCTTAATCATCAAGAGTACATGACACACATTTTCCTATGTATTGTATTTCTTGAAGATGAACATAGGGCACCATTACATCGGTGTGCAGGTGTCCTAAAACTACACATTTACGGGTGTTGACATTGCAAACTCAACGACTTTTCACATAGTTAGATGAAGGTTTTGTGAGAATTATATTCGAGAGATTTTCCTTTTTCGGCAATTAGGAAAGAAAAACTCTTTAGTTTCATAAGCCTTCAAATGTATTTTTAAGTGCATTTTAGCAGAAGATTTTAAATCAGGTTCTTAAAGCATTTTGATCCTGCAGCATAATATGTTCAGGGCGATGTAAATACTATTGTTGGTTTTCTTCAACCATGCCTTGCCAAGTTCTCGTTTGGGAAAAATATGAAGTATCCCCTTTCTATGTCCTCTGTTCTTTCTGAAAATGAAGGAACACAGAACCATGGCGCTTTAACATCCAATTGTTTTCCGAAGCACTTGCTTCTCTTTAGTTTACCGCAGCTTGAAAATCGTTATTTGACGCTCACTTCGTGTCTATGTCTTTCCATTTGTATGAATTCCTTAGCTCTAGTCAAATCTAATATTTTGCCCTTACTTACATTGGTTTTTAATATTAGTTTGTAAATTGCATTCACTCTCGCGTTCATTTTATTTGACCATTTGACCCTATTTAGGTTTTGCTTATGATACAGAATACTTCAAAACATGAATTAATTGGGAAAAAATAATATGTGATGGAAAGTAAATATGGTAATGAAAATAATATAAAAGCAATACAATAGTGTCAAATATTAATACTAAATGACTCCGGGCCTGCACATAGCTTGTGGGGGGGGGGGGCATTAACGGAAACTATATTGATATAAATTCAAATTTAGTTATAGTATGTAATTAAGCAATAAGTTACCCATTAAGATGAACTTTCAAAATGTCTACAGAATACTTTATTATTTGTGCGATAATTCGGGAGTGTTGTTTTTTCTAATTTTTATATTTCACCCGCCTTGAAACAAAATGATTTGTAGAACTTCTCAGTGCGACAAACAGGAGACTACCCACATTTTTTTAATTTGGTATTTATTTTTAAATTAGGGTTTGTTGGCTTACGTATACCTTTCTTTTCTGCATCAACTTTATCTACTATTCTTAAAGAAAAAATGCCTACCCCTGTTTGCAATCGAATCCGATTTTTTTTTTTTAACAGTAACTATAAGATAGAATGCTAACCACTAGACGGTATGTTCTGTTTTATAGTTTTGGCTGGAAAGGAAATAAATTGTCTCACAATGATTGTGATGACCTAAAGCTCTTTGGATAAAAAAAAAAAAAAAAAAAAAAAAAAAAAAAAAAAAAAAAACGATGTGTTCCATTCACATGACTTTCTCTATGCAACAAATTATTGTTAAAAAAAAAAACTTATGTTTCTATTTACTTCATGCTAAGCGACAACAAATTAGCACAAATAGTCTTATAACTTGCTTCCTTGTAGGTAGATGCGAAATAAGGGAGTAGCCTAGGTTAAAGTAATAGTCAAAAGCTGGTTGCTGTGCGACTGAAGTTCCTTTGTTAGTGTGGACAGGAGTTGATCAATTCCTGTATGAGAAAATTATGTTTTGTAAAGCTGAAACCAAAAAACAAGGAATACCTCAAAAACTATCAACACCACGAAAAAATTGTATATGACATAAATTGTGTGTTTTAATGTACTCTACATTTTTTGTCTGCTAAATTTTTGTCTAACTCTTACGGTTTACCAGTTATGCAAAATTCCTTAAAATTCACCCAGAATGAAGGAGTCTTCAGAGGCTATTCCCAGAAAATTCAAAATATATACATTTCATTTGTCAGATAAATATCTTTAATATACGATATTTTAATCAAAATCGTTAGAGCCATTTTTTTAGAAAATCAACATTTTCGAAAAAAGTTCCATGTAAAGGGTAGTTTGGGGTGGGGGATGTTCTTGAAACTCTTCGTGTCGCATCCTTGGAAGATACCAAACTTAAATACCAAGTTTGGTATTTAACGGTCTTTTCGTTTTTGAGCCATGCTGCCCACAGACACACACATACACACAAGACAGATACACGCACGGACATTTTTCTAAAATGCTTTTTTTTTTATTCAGGGGGTCCCAAAACATGCATTTCCTGTGAAATCTCGGTATCGAATTCCTGGCATTACAATACCTTCTGTATACATTATGCACACAGTGCGTATAGAGAAAGTAATAACCTGTTCTAATTTCTCAGTTGGATATCGACAATTATCCTTATGCCAAATGTCACTTGATGTAAACTATTTATACACTCAATGAAAATGATAAAGTAAAGCTCCAACATGCTAAAAAATGGCGAAGTAATGATGTAAAATCGAAAAAAACAAAACAAAACCTAAACAATTCAGTTCATGCTTACTACAACGCACTGCAACATTATAACCAGTTCGGTGACCAGAACTTCACGGTTACTGCCTTGTATTAAAAACGAAAACATGGCAGTTGCCTAGGCTGAAAAAGATTATTGTTAATGACAATTTGTCCTTTAATAGTGCTGTTTCGGAAACATCCAAGATATAATTTCACCACTACGGGTTGTTCACAACTCATAGAACTGCTGAGGAACGCGAGAGTAGGTATGTTTACGCATTGCAAGGAGCAGAGCCAAGCCATGGGGAGAGGGTAGGCAGTTAATTGCTGTGGTGGCGGTAGGTCGGTCGGTTCGCGGGATCCCAGAAAAATAACCCTCCTTTACAGCTGGGCATTTGCCTGCGGTTTCCTGGTTTTACTCGCTTCTTTTCAAACTTAACCTGTATTGACCTTTTCCATTTTCAACAAGCATTTCTAGAGTGTCATACATCAAAAGAAAACTTCAGAAATTCCTTGGAGATGACAGTGTGATAGTCTCAACCTATCGCTACTTATTAAATACGGTGATACACTGCTCAAGAAAAGGGTTTATATTTCTTCCCAACTATATGTTATTATTCAGAGATTTTTTTTCAATTAAGTGTTGCATATTAGGGACATACATTTCTTTTCTATTGGTACTCATGTCCTCACGTTCAAAGGTAAACATAGATCGGTGCAAAATATTACTGTGGAACTGCGGAATTGTTCAAGCACATCATTAGGATGGACAGTAAAAGAAAACAGAATTAGACCGCTTGAAATCCCCGTTGCACGACATTGCGCATACCCAGTTCCCGAAAGCATGCTTACACACGATAACTATTTCTGTTAGAAGTGCTAACGTAAGTATAAACAAAGAAACTGAATGCAACTCTGAGGCATACGCTGTTTTTATTACCAATATAAGCGGAATTAAAAGCATGGGGGGAAAATCGAATTTAGGTACTATTATGAGAAAGTATTAAAATTATTACGCTAAAATTGTTACGTATTAAAATTAGCCTCTGCAACACGGTTGGAAAATAAAGTTTAACCAATTTCGCACTAACGCATATGTACAAACAGTTCCAAAAAGTAATGACCTGATTGAGTTAATAAGGTTGCGTTAACATCGCAAGTACTATATGTACTACATGATGCAAGATCTTGGAACCATCCGTACGTCCAAAGTGGACAAAACCACTAGATTTCTTCCGCCAATTAGATTTAATTACACTACTGAGCTTTAGTGACACGCAAGGAATTGCCAAATACCCGAAATGCAGTTTCAAAACATAACCATTTACATCACGGAAATGCTTGATGGTTACTATTACGTTTACGATGATAATGTACGTGAACTTACACCAGAAATAAGCGAGCAGTAATTATAAACAAGACGCTAAGGAATTTCCAATTATTAAAGCCAAGGAAGACGAAAGGAAATGTGCCTGGATTGTTACCGGGATTACCCCTGTGAAGTGACAAATAACAATTCACCCCCTCAGTCCAGTTCAGTATGTTGGCATGTGCAACCAATCAAGAGACCGCATTTTACCTGCTGTCAGTAACTAGTGGTCGCTGATGTGTATATTTTAAATGTTGTTGATTTCAGCGTAACTAATTTGAAACACATACAGATATGTTCGTTATTGTTGCTGTTAACAGCAATGGCATCTTGTGACCTAAACTATGAAGTTATCACAAAAAGTAAAAAAATATAATCACATGCAACATACGTATTTCTTATATATTAAGTTAACTCTTCTGTCCTTTCTGTTGGCGTATTTTGGCCTAACAAAACAGTTTTTTTCTTCTCAATTTAATAACTACCGAACAGCCACTCGTATTCACTATAGCACGAACATTTAAAATGCTTTTGTACCATTTCGCATCTTTTTGTTCCAAGTTAAGAATAGGGTTTAATATTCTTAGCATAGATTTAATAGCATAGTCGCCCTCCGTGATGTAATGGTTACCATGCTAACTTCATATACCCAAGGTCGCGGGTTCAAACCCGGCGGAGGACGATGGATTTTTTCGGGCGTAAAAATCCTCAGCATGGCTTCCTGCGGAAGAGAAGTAAAGCCGTTGGTCCCGTGTCGTAGATTTACGGCACGTAAAAGAACCTCAAGCCTGATAGAGAGGCCTCTGAGCAAAATTATGCGGTCCTTCACGCCCAATATAGAACGAGACGCTGAGAACCACAGCAGTTAAAGAGCGTCCATAAATAACATGCCATTTTTTAATAGCATATCCCTTTTATTGCAATCAGTCCATCGCGAAAATGGTGTGTGTAATATACTACAATAATGAATCCATTTTGCGGATTCATCATACCACACACTTTAACTGAACAAAACAGTAGACGGAAATAAAAGTTACAGCGGAGCTAACTTCAATAAAATAATAGAACACAACAGAACAACTAGACTATAGAAATGCACAACCACTTTACGTGACCCATCTTTTTATATTGTTCGCGTAATTGACAAAAAATAGCTGCAAACCCACGAGTTTTGGCATTTTCTTCCATTCTTTTTGTCTTTCTTAAGGCCAAAAGGCAGATAGCTCTCATTCTTCCTTCTTCTCTCATGATATGTACCCAACTGGTTATTTGGTTACTTGAGTATACAACAATTAAATACACATATTCAGAATTAATATAACTAAAATGAGTAAAGTAAAGCTTCACTAGCTTTACCTGAACAGTCATCAATAGCCATCACTAGTTAACAATACATTATGAATTAGAGCGTGCTTGATTCGAAGGGTGTGAACGAAGAGGATCTCGACTTGATGCAAAAGAATCTGAGTCAAACGTATTGTAAGGGCAGTTCACAATGAAAAGTAAAGCCCGTCTGAGCAGTGTGGTGGTAGCGTGTCTGCCTCACATTCAACAGGTCGTGGGTTCGAATCTCGCTAAGGTTGAGTTACCCGGATAAGGTTTTTTCGGGGTTTTCCCTTATCCTGAGAAGACGAATATTGGGTAATTTTAAGCTCCATGGACCCCGATATCATTTGAGCATCATTTCATTCATGGTCCGTAATTACCAACCAGATTAAATGACGTTAAGATACAAAAAATAAAGTAAGCATTAACATGGCGTAACACTTAAGACCTACTTAACAAGATTCACTCTCATTCATATGCAAACTTAAGCAGTAGTCAATCGCAAGAGAGCGTTTAACAGCTGAAGCAATATGGCGGTCTGCGAAGCTACTACCGACAAATGAGGTTATGTACATGTATAAAAATGCATAAGGTTAAAGGAGTTAAACTTGGAGGGAGAGAAAGAAACCACCAACTACACTAAAAATTTGTTTTCCTTTGTTTTTATCCCAGTGATTCTAGGTCCATGATCTTACACAAAAAGTGAGGTAACGAGTCAAAGCATGACAACGGAAATCTGATGGGAGATAGCAGCATGATAACATGATGAGAATCTTTCTCGGACGGTTAATTAAATTATAAATTATATATGTTTGGCGTACGCATAAACTTGAAAGCTTGGCCCTTTCAAGCTCCTAAGTTACGTTAATTAAATGCTTACTTTCATGTTTACGCGATTCATTGTGAATGGTTCCATTATAATGCACATAATATAGTTTTTTTAAGTTTACGTTATACTTACACTTAATTTTCACTGCGAATAGGTCCGGATCACTATCCTGCTGTTACAGTTATTCGTAAACACTCTGTACATATTTGAGTGTTCGTTTGGAACAGTGATTCGTAAGGTATTGTTATTTTGGGATTTAAATGATCGCAGCGTAATTGAAAAATAACAATTTCCGTGTCTCCAAGAGGAATCCAGTTAGGATACAAAGGTGGACCACTGCACTGGAACGTTAATTTGTTTAGGGTGTAATAGAATTTTGCAAAAAGCTGTTTCTCAGCGGTGTATTGTCTCCTGTCACATGGGAGACCGGGATTCGATTCACCTTCGGGGAGAAAACATTTTATTTTTTCTTCTTAAGTGTCAACATATTCGCAATCATCTGCATTAGGAACACTCACAACAATGTACTTGCGACACATATGAGTTATTCTGTTAGAAAATGTCACGTAGAAACCGAAAGCAACATCAGGAAGAAAACGTAATAACCATATAGTTAAATTAAAATTTAATCTGTAAAAAGCTCACGTTAGACAATAACTCATCCTCATTGGTCATCCATTAGCAGTTCCGAGCAGAAATATTTATAGAGGTATATAGTATACCAAACGAAGACACCTGTCTTCATTTCGCTTTTATTTTACTTTAGGTATAGTGAGTTAGGTGCAGTTTTTGAGTAGCCTAGGTAACAGAATGGAATAGTTAAGGATCAACATTAATTCAACCAGCTGTTGAAACAGAAAGGCTATAAAAATCGAGCATGGTTTCTCTGTTATAGTTCCTCGCATACTCGTATCTTCAACAAATTATTTATGCATGTGCCAAAGGAAGAAAAGGACTTCTCATGGCGAAATAATATCGGCAATAAATCGAAGAAATCTACAATGTATTTACCAGAATCACTTTAATAAAAGATGAGTTTTGTTACTTATTTAATAAGACCAAGTAATGAAAACAATAGTACCCAAGTATACTTATTTTTTCTAGTGCCAAATTAAAAAAAATGGATAAAAACAAAACTTCTATGTAAGCAACGCACATTTCCTGTTATCACCTTGATTATGATCATCTTAATCTAAAAAAATAAAATATTACTGATCTTATATGCTCTTTTTAATATTATTCCTGACACCTATATTAGAACTGCTTTGGAGCTGTTATGTTTCATAGTCTCAACAAGTCGCAGCTATTTTCATTCTTCCCCCTTCCCCATCTATGTTTTTGTAATGGAAATTAATGGGCAAAAAAAAAACAACAACAAAAAACAAAACAAACAAACAACAAAACATAATGCTGCCAGTCTAATGAAAACCAGTTTTAAGCAGATTTTTATTTAATACTTCACTGCGAATGAGAAATACTATTTACTATACCTCACTGTTATTTGAACACTAATCAAATAATCAGTAACACGTTTTAAGTTTTTTAATGTAAGCATTATATTTATTCTAACTCGGCAAACTTGAATAATCAGGCGTAGAATAGATGCGTTTGCTAGTTAATAATACTATGCTTTTAATCCACGAATTTCATTTTGTGCTACGGCATAACCGATTGCGAATTTTTAAAAGCCTTTATCTGCCATCTTAATAAAATGAAGCGAAAATGAAGTTATAATTAACAATAATGTGTGTGTGTGGGTGGGTGTTCACCAACCACCAAGAAAGCATTATAGCACGTCCGTAGTTCATACTACACGGGGACGTTGCAATTTGGTGATTAATTACTCAAAAGCGTTTAAAAGAGCTCTGTGAAATGTGCTTTAAATTACTTTTCTTTGTTTTCAAAAGAATAACAATACAATGCACTATCATTTTGTTACTTTGAGGATGAACTCTTTATCCAAACATTTCAACAAATCCAAATATTTCAGTAATTCCGCTAAAAATCACAAGCGTTCTTTTTATTTTATATTTATTCCCATAATTAGACACTTTTCTTTTAACATCTCAGGGAGTTAAGTGCACCTGGACATATCTTACACGGTTTTCTGAAAACGACATTAAGACTATATTTAAAAGTAACTACCAATGAGAGAAGGAAGTTTTCATAGGCTGATGAAAATGATGTAGCAGCCGCTGTATACGATTATTTAAAAGAATAAGAAAGGTGCCAACGAAGATGTAACTTCAGTTTTAAAATAAGATCAGATATTAAGTTTAATTATTTGGTTTGGAATTACTAAATTCCTCCGGTTAAGGAGTTAGTGCGCGCACACACACACACACACACACACACACACACACACAAACACATTTATGTTCTTTACACGTCCTTGATGTCGAACAACATGTGCTTTATTCCTTCGACGTATCATTGAAACTGCAACATCTGTTTGATAACGAAAATACTCGAAAGATGATCCAAATGGTATACCAAAATATCCAGCAGTTATATTATAACATATATAACTTAATCCTGAATGTAAACCTTATATTTTTGCAAAGATTTAAAATATTTAAGAATAGCATTTCCTTAGAATCATAACCCAATTATAAGTAATACCTACTCATTACATATATCTCTAGAGTTGCTTTCTTGCGGCCTACATAGCAGCTATCCTTGTTATATGTGTACATAGGTAGTAAGGGTTATTTGAACATAAACACGATAACAGCGCCACCAATCCAGCGCTATTCCCAAATATACTGAGTAATACCTGCATTTTCATTAATACCAATAAGTGCGAAGATGATAATCTATTATTTGTAGGGTGAACACTGTTTTGACTCACGGCAGTAATACTATTACAAACATATCTTATTATTTTTATTCAAATATTTAAAGTTCTAGTTATGTATATGCATATTATATTCTAGCAATTCCTTTGGCCTTTATTCTCAACTGAAAAAATGTTTCTTTTTAACCTTGTACAAAAACTCCCCTAATTGATAATGACTGACCTAATAGTTGGTTAAACTGTGAAGCCCGGGATTTACAGTATCTATGACATTGTAGGTCGCCATTGGGATACGTGATCTCAAAATTATTTGAGAACTTCTTAGAGCTTACAGGGGAAAAAATGCGAGTAAATTAGGGAATTTAATGTCTTGGTGGCAAGTTGCCATGGCAGATCAGTGGTTACAGCAATCGAATGGAGACCGGGAGATGCGTGGTTCAAATGAGGCCATGATATTGAATTCGTATCAGTCTGATTCTACCTTTCCAACTCCTGTCCTACATACGGCTAGTGTGGAAGAAACAATTAATTGACTTTCCTAACAGTTTCATTTATTGCTTTTTATCAAACATTTAGTTTACTGCGACCACATTTCTAATCCTACTCCAGTTTCCAAAAGTTAAATTCTTTCTCCAATTTTCTATTTTTTGGCATTCTAATAAAATGATTTACATCTTCTGTTAGCTCACACATAGAACACATAACCTGTTCAACTGCCTTCCTAAAACCTTTTATCTTGCAAATTCACACTGATTCAAGTTATCCCCCCCCCCCCTCTCTCTCTCTCTCTCTCTCCAAATTACCGCACATGTAACTACATTTCTCCCCCGCAGTCTGTCGTTAGGTCCTTCAAAACTCCCAGAGAGCTCTTCTAAATAAATGCTAATTCTGCATCTCAGAATTTTAAGTCTGAAAAGTTTGTGTACAGTGTCATTTGCTTCCTAGTTTTCGAAATTATCAATTTTGTGCCTTTTGGAAAGAATCTATTTTTGCAATTAGTGTCCTTAAAACTGTATATGTTGTCAAACTTTCTTTAATGACAAGATTAAATAGAAGTACATTATGCTATTGCAAATTAGGCAGACTGCTGCGAGTCTTTCACACAGAAGAGGACTTTACCCAAAACTTCACGCTAGCCGCCTCGCACGTGGGTGTTGTATCGGAATACAGCTTCCCACGTCTGCTTTGCCTAGATTGTGCCGCTTGTCTCTGAACCAAAGGACCGGAGTTCAAAGCACTGGTATTGTCCAGTTCAACTAACAGGCTCTTTGAGAGAAGGTAAAAGAGGATACGAGGCATAAATAATGTTAAACACTTGGATAAGACTATTAACAAACTTAAACATGTATATAACATATAAATATAAGTAATTCGCAAGAATTATTGATTTGCTACATTTTTTTTCCCGGAATTCTTTATAGTTGTTTAGGTTCCATTTCAACTCGATCTTATTCGCAAGCGAGGATATATAAAATTCTAGAATATAACCCTACGTGTTAGCAATAATAAATATTTTATATATATACAGGGTTACTACAAAAGAAATGGACAACTTCAACTGCCTATAAAACAAAAACTATTAGAGATAGCAACCTAATTATTTTGGAGGTATGTTGAGAAACTCTCAAAGTTTCGCAATCAGCAACTGTTGTCCAACGACATTTTAGAACATGTTACCACAAAACGCCACCGACTAGACAGTCAATCTACGACTGGTATAGAAAATTCGAGACAGCGGGATGTTTGTGCAAAGGGAAGAGCTCGGGAAGACCAAGAGTTTCGGAAGAAAACGTTGAACGTGTTCGTTCTGCCTACATAAGAAGCCCACAGAAATCGACATCTAGGGCAAGCATACTATTACAAATTCCACAGCAAATTGTATGGAAAATCTTGTGGAAGCGACTGCACATGATGCCTTACAGATTAAAGATGTTGCAGTTTCTGAGTGAAGAAGATAAGGTCATACGGCGTGACTTTTGCATCGACATGTTGCGACATGATGAAGACGATGCTGGTTTTTGTGAGTGTATCATTTCATTTTTGTGGTAACGTGTGCTGATTGCGTTCTAGCAAAAAAGAAATCAGTCATGTCTGGAACGCAAAATTCGTCTAAGTTCTACACGACCCAGCGCCTTTTATACACCATCCTGAATACAGTTGTGTAGCGGCACCAACAAATTGTCACAAGTTCCAAATCTTAATATTACTAATCATAATCACAATCAAATACATACCTTTAACTTCTTCAGCAACAAACTATTAATATTAACTAAAAATATTAACGACACAAACCATGATACAATTGGTATTCTACGGCATTACTAAACCTGCCACCTTCCGTGTATGTTCACAGTAGCAGTGTGGCAAAACGTAGATTACTACTCTGCTGAGAGTCGCATGTTCGCTTCTTACATGTAGCAAACACTTTTTCCTTCTTCCTTTTCTTAATGAGTAAAAGCAACTATAGCGGATACTTATTCTAGACATACACCACATTCGGTAGAGTTAATAAAACGAGTATGGCAGTGAATATAATACTTCTATTAAGAATTATTCTACCAAACAGCAATATGCTGCACACCAAAGCACGTAAACAAACGCATCAGGCACAAACAGTTCTCTCTCAATGAAAACAAAAATGGAATCTGTAAGGTATGAAAAAATACTTAAAGTATTATCAAGAAAACAAATGGTTTGAAACACTTTTAGGTGTCTAATATTGCGCAATTTTTTTGGGAAGTAGGAACTTTGTTTATATAATACTGAACACAACCTACACAAACCGATCCAATACGAAAATGCCAATCGCAACTGTAATAACGTGATACTCTCAGACGAGGTATTATTTTCTTCCACACGTAAGGGAAAGGTGATTGCCCCAATACGATGCAAAATACCTGACTTCACAATTCCATCATGGTCACGCATCTTTATTGTTTGGGGCTGGATATCAAGGGACAGTTTAGGATGTTGTGACAGTTCGACGATACACTGAATTGTGTACAGTACACAGGAATACTCGGTAATATTTTGATTCCCGTGAGGATGAGATATCCTGATGGAGTTGTTGAATTTGTACAGGATAATTATCCTGTCCACAATCGCGAAAGGTTTCAAATTGGTTTTCAGAGAGGCGGGATATTAAGAGTGGTAGAACATGAGAATGTGTGGGTTGAGGTAAAAAGGGAGCTGCGCTCTAATTTACCTGTAAATGGACGAAGGACAAAAGATAGCTTCTAGGGCTAAATTCAAGGGATCTTATAGCTTCTCGTCCGCATTATTGCAGACATTTAATTCTGCCTATGCCCCGAAGATTGAGTACAGTTATATGGACTGAGGGTCCATACACCGGGTATTATTTATGTTTATTTTTTGCGTTTTAGTTTTAGAAGATAATAGTTTATTTACACATATTTTAATTATTTAATACGAGTGTTAGTAGAATTGTGTGTGTATAGATAGGCTCATAACTTCAAATGTCAAAGTTATATTAATGCAATATTATGTTCTACATATCCAGTATGTAGAATATAATTAACGTAAAAATGACAAGCAGTGCAAAATTTGAATCGAGAAAACTTATGAGTGGAAGCAAGGCCTACTTAACCTCTCAGACACTGGAACGTTTTGTGACCTATATTCAGTGCTAATACATTATGCATTACGCTGTCAGTCACAGACCATTGTACAGGTTTTTTCGTGTGCATTGTGAACGCAGCTTTTACGAAGATACATGAAGCTCTTCGATCGGCACAACTGGGAATGACTCCTTTTTTGTGTCCACGGGTGTACATAGAAAAGATACCTATTGTATTCCACCCTAGTGCGTTGCCGAGACTTCACCGGATATACATGTTCTGAGACCCCTGAATGAAAAAAAGCATTTAATGAAATATCCTGTGTGAGTGTGTGTGTGAACAGCATAGCTCAAAAACGAAGTCTTCCAAGGATGTGACACGAAGATTTTCAGAACTCTCCCCACACCTCAATACTCTTTACATGGAACATTTTTCGAAATGTTTGATTTTCTCAAAAATGGATCTAATGATTTTGATTAAAATTACATTTGCTTAAGATATTTTCATGACAAACCAAATGTATCTTGAATTTTCTGGAAATAGCCACTGAAGACCTCATTCTGGTTGACTTTTGTATAACTCGTAAACCTGACAGATAGACAAAGACTAACTACATAAAAATGTAGATTTCATTAAAACACACAGTTTGTGCCATATGCATCTTTTGTAGAGTTAACCGTTTCTGAGATATTCCTTATTATTGGTTTCAATTGCAAACAACTTATACTTTCTTCAAGCGGGAAGTCACTTTTCGTTTCCATCTCTTTTGTTGAAAGAAAATCGAATTTCAACGTTTCACATAGTGATAGCTTTTAAAATATTTTACTATCGCTTTAGCCTAGCGTATTCTCTATTTTGGTTCTGCTTACAAGGATGCAAGTAATAAGACAATCTCTGCTAATGTTATCTCGATTAGCATGACATAGGTAAAAATAATCTTTTGTAAGGAAAATTTGTTTGTGAAACAGCTAGAGTCATGTGAATGGAACACACCAGATTTGTTCTACATGTACACCTGCCCCTTAATATTCCAGAGATGTAAAAAGTTATTTTTCTATCCGTTTTAAGTTAATTACAATAAGTGTTTGTCTAAAATCAACTTCTAATTAGCGTTAAGTGAACTTCGGTACTTGCAAGACGCGGCAACTAAAAGGGAATACAGATAACGGTCAATAACCACCATAGCGAATATAGTCTGCGAAAACCTGACAGGTGGTACTTCGGGAACTCCTTATGCTATTAGAAAAATAATCTATTATTTTTTTCAAATCTCAAATTTTTTTTTTTTTCCTGTATGAATAGTCTTCTATCTCATGGATAACCTAATATACAAAATTAAAGTAGAAGCAAGGGGACTTTAGGATTAATTTACACAAATGTTAAGATATATAAATAAAAATTTTACCGTCATTTTGAGATTTTTATTTATAAATATTGCTAGGCTCACAACATAATAAAACCAGTGGGATCTGACCCTGGCCACTTGTTCCAATGCCTCCATGCAGATACATTGATACAAAATATATTAGCTAGATGATTTTTATGCTGCTAATAGTTATATGCATATATGAAATACTAACTCATATACTGACAATTTATATTTCATTTTAAGATTCCAAAAATATTTCAATAACCTTCTTAACTAGACTGATCAGAAGATCTGGGTGGTTCAGTTAGGCGCTGTTTTTGTTGACAAGGTCGCGGGTTGTTTTTAAGTGTGCTTAAAAAAGACAGCCCCATGTCAGTAAATTTACTGGCATTTAAAGAACTCCTGCGGGACGAAATTTCGGCACAATGGCGGCTCTAATATGATCCTGGAAATGACAGCTCGACTTTTATATTTTAATTCCATAACATAATTTAAACATTCCTGAATACAAAAAAGCTATAATTGGGTACCTGGTGTCATTTTAATTGCTTTAAGTCAAAGCACTAGAGGTGAAACTGTACTGGACTCTGCAACAAAAGTTTCAGTTCAACGAGATCTCATTCGCATCAGGCAAAGTTGTGCAGATGAAAAGCAGCAATGCCAGAAGAAAGGACAGAAAAGGCGCAGCAGATGAGTGGAAAAAGAAAGCTGAAGGCCAACCTGCCAACCTACCAACCTAATGGATTTCAATGTGAGCCAAGCATTCAAATCTTTCCTTATTTTCTCGCTATTGATATTTTCGGCATTTTTTCTTCCTGTGAAATGCTCCTTCCGGAGCAGTTTTTGTGTTACACAAATAAAATTTACTGCACATGTTCACAGAGGGACAGTGAATAAGAATTGCCCTAGGTTTTAATGTCAGATGTAATGGAGTATATATTTTCAATTTTCAAACACAAAAATTATATTTTTAATGACAAAAAAAAAAAAAAAAAAAAAAAAAAAAAAAAAAAAAAAAAAAAAGATTCATAACTTTAAAAAAAAAATTGGAGCCTAACCAAAGACGACACAGAAACCTAAGACAATTTCAAAAAGTAGATGTATTATGAATCTAGGGTTAAAATATTATACCAAAATTTTAATTTTTTTGTCACAAGAGACTCTTTTGTGACGTGATAAAAACAAATATTTGACCAGAACTTCCAAACCATTAGAGAAAATTTTGCACTGTAATTTATTTGCATTATACTACACATTTATATCATAAATTTCAAAAAGCTAGCATAATTAGTTTAGAATTTCAAACTTTCAGCCATACATGTCCTTAATAAACAAATAAACAATGTTTTAAAATAAGGAGACTGATCGCTACATTTCTATTACCCCTAATCGGTTTTTCTCCTTTATTCATCAGTTACTCTACAGTCCATTAAGACTAACCACAAATTGAACACGTGTTCTATGTTATATTACATCAAAAACCTCTGTTTCCACAATCCTAAGACTATACTAAGCAATAACCTCGTGTTTTGATGTCATTGGGTTTCTATTTTTCTTTCATTTTGTGCATTAGTTCACAAACAGTCATTCACAAATGCAGACTCTGGGGATGATAAGAAAATTATCCTGGCTAAAGGAAAGAAAAAAAAAAAAAAATCCCGGCCCGAGCCGTGAATTGAACGAGGCCCCTGACATAGCACACGGCTACTATAACGACTGAGTTTTCATATCTGTATCTTTCATGATTTAGCAGTTATACAAGATGCATTCCAAATGAAAAGTACTTCATAGGATACTTTCTGGCCTTAAAACATGCATATTTTGGTAAAACTTTTATACCGAAATTTTTAGAAGAATGCAATATTTGTACTTATATTGCATACGTGGTAGAAAATAAATAAATTAATCGTAGTATAAATACAGGTAAAACACATTTCTGAATACATAAAGAGATAAGGAATTACGGTTTCTGTAATATACGTTGATATTTATTTATATTGTATATTATAAGCAAATTACGATATTTTAAGAACAGAATTTGCACACAACATGTATATTTGTGCATATATAGCAATTTTTAGAGCATAGAAATCCTAGTTGCATTATCAATGGTTGCATCATCATCACTTAATATGAGATGTCTGATTTGCCTTCAGGAGTATGTTGTGACATTCTACCATTTTCTAAAACGCTTTCTTTTGAAAAGAATCGATTCAAGAATCTAGCAGTTATCTGCCTATAGAGGGTCAAACAAAAAGAAACAGCCGAAAGCAAATCGAAATTCACTTTTGTCACGGAGTTGTCATGACTTTAATTTTCGAACGGCTCCCCCAGCAGTTTCCTCATTTCCTTCTTTAATATTCTGGCCCTGACAAACAGCGCCTTTCTTAACACGGTGACCCATCTTCGATCTTCGATTGACCAAAGATGCTCCAACTGTCGCCGTTAGTGACCTGTTCTCAAACGCCCTTCTTCATCATCATTAATCTTCAGTTTGATGCCTCAGCAGCTTCTCACCATTCGTCTCTGTCATTTGTCGTCTCCAGTAAATTGTCAGCTTGTACAGGCCCCCTTGAAAATTTCAACTTCATGGGACTTTGAAAATTGCCAATTGAAATGCTTTTTGTGTAAGCTTCTAAGTCCATAACATTCAACTTTTACACCTTAAATGAAACATCCAACGATAGTTTGGTTGGTACACCGTAAATGCAATATCCAACGGTGGTAGTTAACAGCAGCTTCAACCTGCTCTGAATGTTTGATACATTCTGCACTTGATGCGAGGTCTGGAAAAAATAGTGGATTAGAGCATTCCGAGTCCATGACGCAAAGTTTACTATTAAGTGTTTCAAGACCTGAATGTGAAATACCGCAATCATTTATATATAAACTTTCAGTAACTATGTTTTATAGATATCAATGCTATGAACTAAACTGTTAATCTCCGACTATAAAATAAATAAATTGAACTAAATGATAATAATAATAATAATAATAATAATAATAATAATAATAATAATAATAATAAATAATGTCGAATCATTAAAACATATATAGCATGTCTCTTACTTGGGCGTAAAAAAAATCCTTAATATGGCTTCCTTCAGAAGAGAAGTAAAGCCAGTGGACCCGTGTCATAGATTACGGCATGTAAAAGAACCATAAGCCTGGTAGGCATCTGAACAAAATTAAGCAGTCTTTCACGCCCAATATAGAATGGAACGCTGAGAAATTAAACAGGATCATAAAACTCAATTTCAATTAGCACTCCAAGTTGGAGTCTCCAACATCTCTGTATGCAAACGATCTGTCTGCATAAGGATTCATAATGTATATTTGGTATATTTTAGGCGTTTTGTCTGTTTCGATCATTCTTCAAATTGTAGGAAGCTGTTAACTTGGAATTTCTTGTGGTGCGTTGATTACAGTTATTGCTTTTAATTTAATTTGTAAATATTTGAATTTAAGTTTAACAATGTTCTTTTCATAGCTTAGAAATTTTATTTAAACTATATGCAGATCTATAACAAAAGCAACAGCTTATAATCTGAATTATAATTAGGTTATTTTTACTTTCTCTACACCTGCTATGTACATAGTGTATAGAGAAGGTATTGCACTCCACCAAAAAATTCGATACCAAGATTTCACCGGAAATATATGTTTTAGGGTCCCCTCTATCCATAAAAAGTATTTTCAGAAAAAGGTTTGTGTGTGTCCGTGTGTCTGTGAACACGAAAACACAAAAACGAAAAGTCGGTAAAATGTCATACTTGGTATTTAAACTTAATATCTTCCAAAGATGCGACACGAACATTTTGAGAAAATTCCCCCACCCCAAGCTACCCTTTACATGGAACTTGTTTTTTAAAAAATTTTTGATTTTGTAAAAAATGGCTCCAACGATTTTGATTAAAATATTGTATATTAAATATATTTATATGATAAATAAAATGTATATCTTGATTTTTCCGGGAATAGCCTCTGAAGACTATTTTATTCTGGGTGAATTTTACGGAATTTATCATAACTGCTAAACCGTAAGAAATGGACAAATACTTATCTCACAAGAAATGTAGAGCACATTAAAACACACAATTTATGTTGTATACGTTTTTTTCCGTGGTGCTGATCTTTTTTGAGATATTCCTTGTTTTTGGTTTTAGCTTTGAAAAACTTAACTTTTCTCATACAGGAATTTGTCAACTCCGGTCCATACAAACAAAGCAACTTCAGTTACACAGCAACCAGCTTTTGACTATCACTTTAACCTACGGTACTCCCTTATTTCTCTTCTACTTACAAGGAAGCAGGTAATAAGACTATTTCTGCTATTTTTTTTTTCTCGATTAGCATGATATAAATAGAAGCATAAGCTTTTTAACAATAATTTGTTGCAGAGATGTAGAGAACGTCATGTGAATGGAACACATCAAAATTTTCAATAACAATTGCAAAGTTCCAACTACCAAAATATACCAGGTTCCATATACCTTTCTAAAATAATAGCCAAATCGCTTAGATCCACGAAAATTATATATCACATTCGCAATAAGAACATTCTCTTGGTTCCATGCTACATCAAATCTGACTTTTCAAGTAAGATGCATTTTTATTTTACCAGTTATACATCATTACACAAAACTTATTTAGAGTGAAGACTGCATCGGTTACGCCCAGAAAATTCATTATATACATACATTTCATTAGTCACACACACACACACGCACATACATACATACATTCATTCATACATTTCATTAGTCAAGTTATCATTGTATCGACGCTTGGTGGGGTTCGATTCACAGCCAGGAAGTAGCGTGAGATTTCGTGATTAAACACATAGCATTCTAATTAAATTGAGATATTTGAGAAAATAGAAAACAACGAAAACGTTTCTATATAAAGAGTAGTTCGGAAAATTGGGATTTTGAAATACGGTGGTATGCATCCTATACTTTGTTGTTTTAATTATTATACTCCTCTCTCTCACCCACATACACGCACGCCAACTTATTTGTCTAAATTCTTTAAATCAGGTAACCTCACGCTTATTTCCGGTATCTCGATTTCAAAATTTTGGTTGGCATATAATACTTTCTCTGCCTCCTGCAAGTAGTTTCAAGAGAAAGCAACGAAGACATAATGAAAGGTGAAATTCCTTAATTTGGATCCGGTTTTCAACATATGGTTGGCGTAGGACCAATATTGCTTCTCTGAATCGCGAAAAATCCTATGGTTCCTTTACTGAGGCATAAAGATATCAGTTCTGATATCACACTTAATGTCAACTTAATTATTATTTTATAAAGAAATAATGGATAAGTATACAAATAATTGCATTAAATAACTCCATACATTAAAATAAAGTAATAATGCATGTTATAATTGTGTCATAGACAAATCATTAGCGAGGCAACCTGTTAAAAGTACACACGCGTTAGAATTCGATTGCTAATAAAATTAGCAAATGCATTTTAGTTAGGGCGAAGTAATTAGGTAGAAAGTCAAAGTAGTGAAAGTAATTAACTTCCGAGATACTCAGTAAGCATGAACTCCATTAAGCTTAATGTTCAATTCCTGGGAAGTCACGTTTTAAAATCTACGGAACACGCGCGGAAAGCGCACGTAGACCATTTTTAAGAATTATATATGGAAAGGATACTGAGCAGTCAAATGAAACGAGTGCTTCAGATGCTAATATGTGCAAAATGTGATGATTTTGGGAGGGTAGGCCTTTTTTTAATTTTACTTATATGTCTTTCTCAAGAACTGATCCACGAAGTGTAAAACTTGACAACGTAGAACATAGGAACTATAGTGGGGTAGCCGATATAGACGAGACCTACGCTAAAAGAGCATGCCTACTATAATGTATTATTTTCTGGCACTTCTTGCTCTTCAAGTGACTTTCTCTTGCGTTCATGGTTACTTTTGCTATAGTTTCTACAAATCGTGGCGTACCGTTAGGCTCATCACCCAATTAGCGGTGATCGGCAATGGATTCCCCGTAAGTAATTAAATGAATCACGGTAACTTAAGTTCGGCACTTTAATACGAAAAAAATGTTTATAAAACGTAAAGTTTTAATACAATGAAAGTTAGGTTTCATATATATATATATATATATATATATATATATATATATATATATAAAATTTATGCAGTTATGATTATTCATGCTTTGACCCAGAAAAAGTTGAGTACTCATCTCAAAGCCATCGGGAACTCGTTTCAAACAGATCGGCTATTAGCCTCCATTAAATATTTCAGCAAATTTAATTGATGTTTTTCATTCTCATCCAACCCACGCATACTCCGAAAGAAAAAACTCGCAGCCCACCATTAGAAAAGATATCGTGTACGAAACAGTCAAATCATCTTTAAACAAACTGCAGTTCTCAGATGTAGCTTGTAAACGCTGCTTCACCTCGTAGCATTTGTCAAAACAAGTGGTTTGTATCCACCTCAGTAGAGACATGGAGTCGGGTAGAAATGACCGATTGCTAGCAGGACGTACATTCAGTAGGAATTTATCTCCAATGCGATCAACCTCGGCTACCAGAACAACATCGTAATACCACATTCTATATAGTTTTTCGATCATAAATTCTCCACCCTATCTCGTTCATAACTTACAGGAATTGTTCATTTCATTAAACTGGGAAATGATCTGTGGAGAAGGCGTTTCTTCTGCAACCTTTGACCACCACATCCGCTCTTCCTTCACAGCAACTCAGTCGTTATTAGGCCTAGAAGGTCCAGTATTTCGAAAAGCTTGTAGATCTTAGGAAAACAGGATTACCAGAGTCGCACATTCACTCACACATTTAATTCTCGATATAACTAATTTTACCGGAATTGCAGTAGATAGCTATAGTTATGTAGCTTCTTGTCAGGCATTCTGCTCAACAGCCTTTGTCTACTACCATTTTCTGAAAAAGTCGCTATAATAAAGTTGCCGAACAGAATTCCGTCGGATAATCTGCTGCTATAAACCGTGGATTGACAAATGCTGGCCTTACGTTTGTAGTGTACCAATGTAGGTTATGATGCCCAGCGGTTTCAAATTGTTTATACATTAACGACCTCTATACGTTAAGCCACTTCGGCACTCTAAATAGAGCGGCCATAATCGAAGTCGCAGATGCAACTAAGTGGTGTCACGTAAGCTACATATTTTTGGTAATTCGTTGAACGGAGATGGGGGATATTCTCGTTGCTCTTGCTCTAAATCAACACGTATTTTTTCTTAATTTAAACAATTTTAATGAACATTCCACAATCCTTCGAAATCGTGCATGGCAACTCAAGTTTCACATTTCATTGAATTCCAAGATTCTGTAATAATTCAATTATTCCCCTCTCCTAGATTGTTCATCTTTAAAAACGAATTTTAGATATCTACATCTGTGCTTTGAGAAGATAGGAAATAGAAGTATGAAATTGGTTATTTTTCAACCACGGTTACGACCAGCCCGGTGCAAATAGTAGTCGGGTACGCATATGCGTATTTACCGTCTACGTCAAGATATTCTTGTCTTACTGCTACTTGTCTGATTGGTTAGGCTCCTTCGCATTCAGGTCGAGAGCGAGTCCTCAGTCCGCTACCCAGAGTCGGAATAAGGGAGGAAGGACCTTTCTCTCCCCACATTATGGCGATGTACTATTAACAGCAATACATGCAATGAGTCCAGGAAGTATTCTATTACACTTTACCAACAAACTAACGGAGAGAAAATTCTCATTTTAATATGTCTAGCATACCTAAAGGATAACGGGTTCAAATCTTGTATTATTATTATTATTATTATTATTATTATTATTATTATTATTATTATTATTATTTTATTTCGGTTTCTTCATGTGTGACATATACACTTTTCCATGCACTTAGAACAAATGTGTAGGTGCAGCATTTGCAATTGCGGTGAAAAACCCGTTTTGATCTAATGAAGGAAAAATCAAATCAGGGGTTATCACCACTTTAATTGATCTTTCTATATGAATTCTCAGTTTTTACGACTTTATAAAAGTATTTCTCCAGCAGTTTAACTCATATTTATATCATGAAATTATCAGCTATTATACAGAAACTCATCCACTAAATGCACATAAAACAATTTTGTAAACATCACACAAGTTGAAAAATCTGTGCAACCAACGTCAAGAGATGCTTATTCTGAATGTTGTTTTTGTATACCCACTATGACAGTGTATTTTTAGCACTGAAAGGTTTGGGATTTTCTAGGCAGCTGTGCAGGAAATCCCGGATAATTTATTCGGTAATGATTCACAGCTTTTTCTGTTGAACGGCTTAGCAGGTTCATCAGCAATACGTGATGAAAGGCAAAAAGCAGTAACGCATGGATATTCTTTATTGTTCCTCAAACGCTTAATGCTTCCAACAAATACATAAACTATGTTGTAAATCGTCTAAAATCTTAAATTTGTAAGCAATATTAATTATCCATTGTGCTTATTAAGATTTTCTATGCAAACATATATGAATCGGATGAAAGAGTTTGTTCAGAGCAACAACTTCTATAAAACTGTAAGTTCTAGTTAAACAATAAGATGAAGCTAGGTGATAAAACTGATGTATTTTGAGATTCACTTCCATCATACCAGAGAAGACATCTAACATTCCGGAAATTATAAAAATGATGAATAAAGCTGATAGATAACAAATTGGTTGGTATTAAATCCACATATCAACTGTACACAAAAAATGGCAAACGAATGGATAAAAATGTTCGACCACGGATAGATGTGCTTTACTTCAATTAGCAACCCTTTTCTCTATTTTGGTTTTTCTGCCTAGAGAAGCAGCCCCTCATTTACCTTTCATATACCTAAAAAGAAATGTTGCATTTCACTAAAAAAATTTGTAATCAAGATATCACAAGGGTTCAAAATCGTTTTAGAGTCTTTTTTTGAGGAAATAGAAAATAAGGAAACATTTTCCCTGTAAAGGGTAATTTGGTGTGCCATGAATTTTGTTGAAATTGTCGTGTCGCAGCCTTGAACGATGTTGAACTTAATAGGACATTTATTTTTCTTCTTTCTTTCCTTTTACGTTCATAGCCCTATAACGGGGGCAGTCAAATCAAACTATTAATGAAACGGATGAAACGATGCTCAAATGATCCCGGAGTCTATATCAAACTTTCATCTTTCAAGATAGGAGAAAACCTCATGCGGTTAACTCATTAAAAATAGGTTTGAACTCAGTCCTCTTGAATATGAGGTAGATACCCACTCCCTCACTATAAAGTGGGCAAGTTTGGTATGTATCCGACTTTTCGTAATTGAGTTTTGTTATTTGTAGACACACAGAGACGCGAGTGCTGATCTTTCTTTCAAACATTTTCCTTTGGATTTAGCGGATCTCGTAACATTTTGAGAAAATCAAACATTATGAAAAATCGTTCGCGTAAGAGGTAATTTTGGATGGGGAATTTTGTTGAAAATTCTTCGTTTTGCATTTTAGGAGATCTTGAAATTAAAAACCAAGTTTGGCATTTAACTGATTTAATGTATGTTGTTCACACACATACACGGGCCTTTTTCTAAATTCTTTTTTTTTTAGATTGAGAGCCTCAATCATGCATTTTCCATGAAATTTCAGTATCGAAATTTTGGGAAGAATGCAACACTTCTCTTGAAATTAAAAATCAAGTTTGGTATTTAACCGACCCAATGTATGTAGTTCACACACACACACACACACACACACACACACACACACACATGGGCCTTTTCCTAAATTCTTTTTTGGATTGAGAGCCTCAAAACCTGTATTTTCGTGAAATTTCAGTATCAAAATTTTGGGGAAAATGCAACTTCTCTTTCTTACTATACGTAGTAGAAAAAATAAAAAAAGTGTCGATACATAAATGATTACTATCGTTAGCATTATTAATATGATCATGATTATTAACTTGATTCAACTATCAGGAATATTAATAGACTACTGATTGACAGTGATTGGGATGAGGTAAACAAATTGCCAATAAAGTGGCTAGAATTACAAAAGAGGGGAAGTAGAAGGTTGACGCTTGGAGAGGGCGGAGCTAACATCACAATGCTAATTTAAATGCCCTTGTTCAAATTTGTGCCACTTTCCCCCGCCAAGTGTGCGATTACTAAAGAATCGCATTTTAGATTAGCACCATAAAATACATATAGACAGACAGACAAGACTAGACTAGACTAGACTAGACTAGGATAGATGGATGGATGGATGGATGGATGGATAGATAGATAGATAGATAGATAGATAGATAGATAGATAGATAGACAGACAGACAGACAGACAGACAGACAGACAGAGAGATAGACAGATAGATAGATAGATAGATAGATAGATAGATAGATAGATAGATAGATAGATAGATAGATAGATAGATAGATAGATAGATAGATAGATGTAATGGATAGGAAAATGTCGTGCATCGGACTTTTGTTCACTTGTTTACTCTTTCGTCATTCTTGGGACAGTTTTAATTTATTCAGTTATTCGTAGGGAAGTAGGCTAAGCGTGATCTTGCCGGAACCTGACGTTTAATTTTGCACACAAAGGTTGCGTGTTAAGCATGGAGGAGTTAGTGCAACATAAGGTAACATAGCCGGAGCGAGCGAGATCTTGTTAAAACATCAAAGTAAGACGGCAAGGCAAGGCGCTAGGTTTGCGGCTCTCTCAGTTTACAGAGACAATCGATAGGGAGCACAAGAGTAGCAACAACGTTTGTTTGTAATGAAACTTTACAATATCGCCTTACATAAGGCAGCTAGCTTGTTGCATTACAAACAACGAGCACCAGGCTTTTTGTTGTAATGTCCCCAGATGTGATCTCCTTCCTGGTGGTCAACGTAGGTACTAATTACCGGGCGGGACTCAAAAATTTACAAGAACATAAAATAAGAGAAATTAAATTGCATTAAAGATGTTTCATTAACAAGCGGAGCCATCACAGAACACGAAGGCTTTAAATTTCGCAGAACATTATTAAGCATAAATAGGTATACTGGAGTCGTATCTACGCCATAAAAGATGAAAAATGCATCCAAAAAGTTAAGATTTTATTATAAATGATGCCATGAGGAATAGTTTCTTAATTGCTAAGAGGGAATCTCTGAAAACAATAAATGGAAGGAGAAACAAGGGAATGTTAACGAGTGACAAAGCGGCATGCATGATGTAAGCATGTAACCGCCACTTATGGGTAAGTAAAGAAAGACGCATTTTGAAGAACCTTTACCTGTGGTGATCAGCAACTTTATTTCCATAATAGAGAAATGAAAATAAATGCTCTAAGTTTTCAAATAAAAATAAGGAAAATACATATCTACAAAAATTAAATTTTCACAAATGCATATTATTCATGCCAATTTTAATTTTCAATTGATATAAAATCGTGCTAAAGCGAGCAAAACATTAAAATAAATTTGCTAATAACATAAATAACTGTCGCACTTTCCCTCAACTGGGACGCTGCTCGCCTTGGTTCACTAATGAATATTTAAATTTATAAATGCATCCAAAAGAAATGCAAAGGACCAGTTGAAGTTCACAACATAAGTACCTAAAGAAATTGAGGCTGAAATCAACAGGACATGATGCATGCTAAGAAACTGTGTTAAGAAACTATTAATTTGATCTCGTCGGAAAGAACTAAGGCCTGTTCCACATAATTTTGCCCACTTCTCTTGAATGCCACATGGACTTACGTCAACTCTAATTGGCTGCTGTCGTGGAATAAGTTGTTGTGCGGCACAAAATAATACTTTGATATTTTCTTAATATATTGGAAGAGAGTTGTTAAATTTGCATTTTCATTACAGTATAATCAAATACAGATCTGAAATGCATGTTCAGCGCTGTCAACACATACTTAAGATCGTTTTAAATCTGCCTCTCAGGATGGAAAACGCTCAACATCTTCAGTGTTTTTCCCCCCGACCTTCAGCCGTATGATACACTTGAATAACACCGCCAGCAAGTCGCTTGTAGGATCCTCAGCCGACGGTCGAAAATAAGGCACTGTATAATGACAGTATGTTTATAGCTTTTATCAAACCGATGACATTCATACGGCTAACCAGCAGAAATAGCAACGAAATGGATTCCGGAGGAATACATGTCAGCGAGGAAAATTTTAAGAAACGAGGTTTAGCGTGCTGTGCAGAAGCGGTCGTGCAATCTATTATGGCTACTCTTTAAGAGCAACGCCGTTTGAAGGATGTGTAAAGTATATTGTTGCATGACAATGCTCGGTTTGTTAAGATTAGTGCGATATTTGACGCGATGAGCCAGATGGGAGATATCCGTGCAAATAGACGAGAGCGGTGTAAACATAATGCGCAGTAGCATGATCTGATTGCTGCAGTCGGCCGGCAGCGGATATCTTCGTGCGTTCACATTACCCATGGCTATCGCTTCCAGTCTTCTCCTCTTTCCCCCATTCCTTGTACTGCGAAACTTGGCTGCTCACGTCTATTTGCAAGGATAATACTCCACGTTCTCCCTAAAAGTCCCGATTTCTCGCTTCTGTGTCTTTGAACCAGTGAGCAACTGAACGAAGCCAGGAGATCTGAGGTTCAAATTCCGCCTATGGCATAGTATTTTTCAGTCTGACTCTACCTTTCCAATTCCTGTCCTCCACATGGCTTGTGTGAAATAAACTAACTATATATATATATATATATATATATATATATATATATATATAATGTATTTCAAATTAAAACTTAGACAAAATGGGGTAAGGAACAATCCCTAGTACGAGGTGCTCATTTCTAAATAAAGCTAGGAGTTGGGACCGGTAGTGTAAAACGCATCACGGCAAATAACTGAATAGATTTACTGTAGGAGTAAGGAACGGTACGGCGAAGAGACGCGATTTTTCTTATAAAGATCCAATTTCGAGTATGATTTGGCAGTTTTAAGTCACATGAACCAAAACCCTCACCTATAAATTTAATCAAGCGAAGTAACCAGCAACATCATCTGCAGTATTGCCAACTTCACCCTCAGGGTATTATTTTTCTCTATTCGCAAAAAGCCACGTGATTGCCTGAATCTGTTCTTTATTCTGCGGAGAAAGCATCATGTCTCTAATAAAATCTGATCTCTTAACGTTCTCAGAAATAATTAAGTTTATACACAGCAAATGAATTGGAGCTAATCTAATAAAGCTGTAACGCTTCGATTTTACCTTGAGAAGGGGTAAAATGACCAGCAAAGACATTAAGAATTTATCTAATGAATAAACTAATTATAATCTAACACCAAAATGTTATACTACGCAAGCTGGAGACTCAAATCCTATATCCGTAACATATTATCTCTGTAAAACCTTATACCTTGAATTCGAAGTCTATCTCTGCTTGAACATGCACAGAGTACATTGACAAAAGCTACAGTGAAGTTTATTGACGGTCACAGAATGTCGCTGACAATGCGGCTTATCAATGCAACACCTACCTGTTCCTAATGGCTAAAAAGGTTTCAGCTTTTGACTGGTTATCTATTTCAAGTATTTACATTCCGGAAAACTTACCTATACAGATTTCCTTAGGGAGCTTGTAATGTTCTACATAATATGGGTGCAACCAATGTGGGCCGTGCTATTTTAAAATTAATTGTTTTTGTAAGTACTTAACTTCATTTTAATTAACCAGAATGAAATTGTTACTTAAATGTATTCTAGTTAATTAGCTGAAATTTACCTTACATTTCTTTTAGGAGGATAAGGGAAAACCAGAGAAAATCTTATCCAGAAAACTCGCCCCCAAAGGAGCTCCGAAACCTGTCGTGGCTAAGTAATTAATTACAATGGGGCGGGGAGGGTGCAAATGGCAACCAACACATCAATGCACAAAGCATAAAAATAAAGTAACAAACACACTCTTTTTCTCCAATTCTCTCTTATTCCTTCCATAAACTATTACAATCAGAATCTGCTCACAAATAATTGCCGTTCTTCAATGATTTCGTAACTATTCTGCCGTATAGTTTCCTTCAGCGTTCGCGACGGCGGCGGCTAATACAACATGCTACGAATTTCCCGTCGAAATTCACTAAACTGCTCGCTTTGCACTCCCAGTTGAAACTGAACCCTGGGAAGGGCTTCTTTTCTTTTTCTATACTTCTCGGTCATGTGACTAGAAACTTCTAGAATCCGTCACATGTGCAAAGAACCTTCCGACAGAAGCTCACTCGCACAGGTGTAACAATCCCAGCTATGATTTCAAAAGAGCTTGCCACTGCACACGTGTTCACTAACGCACAAGCGTAAAAATGGCATCCAGCCATTGACAATCTGCTATGAACTACTAAGCAAGTCATTCACACACGTTCGGCGATTACGGCCGCAAGACGTAGTGACAATATTCAAACTTCCCAAACATAATTAAAACAAAGGTAAGCTTACCTAATACCCACTTTCTTTATGATTTTAATTAAAGTGCAAACTACGTATAAATGCAGTTTGTGGTACATCTATTCTAACTGCTCATAACAGCTAACTTTATTGAACGCCAAGACTTTGTAAAACTTCTGAATGATAGGAACGACGAATCCAGGCATTGAAATTATACTAACAGACATTTTTGCTAAAGCAAAGGCATTCTAAATGAAGCATAGATGCTGGAAATGGTAACATTACTAAACAGTGCTTTGTATTAAGTAAGAATGCGCATTTAATGGTTCTGTAACAAGTGGTTCCTGATCTTCCCGCATATGACAGAAGATGATAAAGAAATACGTGTCAGGTATATGCCCATATACGACGTAGCCTATTAGTAAGTTCTGTCTAGACGCAGTGGAAGATTCTAGGCCTGCATGTAAAGATTTGCCCTTCTTTGTTGACAATTCTTTTCTGTGATTAGAACGTATGTCCTGTTGAAAGCGAGTAAATAACTAAACAAATATAGTTTATAAAGAAGAAATCAAATATACAATAAACATATACGATGTCATTACAACCACTGCTCTGAAAGTGAGGTTATGGAAGGCAGTTACAAAAGGGGCAGCTGTGTCATTTTTACCTCTTTGCAATCCCTCCAAAATAAAGATGAGAAAGTAATTTAATAAGTATGTTTATTGGCTTACTAGACAATCTAAAGAGTAAAAATATTTCAGGGAAAATTGTTTTGATTTTTGTGTAAATCCTGTACATCGAACTTGCGAAGGCAAGGCTAAACTTGCAGCTACAATATATCCGTGAAAAATAGCATGCTTTTGAAATATTTGTTCCACGATAAACATGATACTGATGTATTTAAAGATACCAGTTGCAAAACACACGGAATTAAGATTTTATGCACACAACTTTGGTTATGTTTGCTTCTACATATTTTAATGAGCAACTGCTTTAAGAAATGAATTATGCCAAGTTAAAATCAGATGTTTGCCTGACGATGTTACCGCAGCTGAAAGTAGTTCTATCGGAGTAACTCAGATTTTAACGGAATTTAATTAAAATACAATGTTGTTTATATTTCTTATGTTTTATTATAGTCTAAACTTACAAAAGAAATCAGTACTCTTTATGTGAGAATTAGCAAGTCATTGCACTCATTATTTTTCTGTTTCTCCATCTACCAGTTCGTTTCAAACTATGTGATGTTAGCTGATTTTGCGGGCTGTGTGTCTAGCGGTTCGGGGTTTGCCCACACTGTAGTAAAATACTATCCAAGCTGACAATTCAGATGGTAACTGAATTCAACTACTCTGAATGTTATAAGTTTATAACAAAACAACTACACCTTATCTTCCAAAACCTTCTAACCCGTTATAAATGCGCCTGTTTATATCTTGAATATCAAACCTAAGATTCTTGTGAATGAATATGAATGTCTAAATGAGATCAATTTGTTACCTTGCGACTAGTCGGCCGTATACTACGTTTCTATTTGTGCTGTATTTGAGACGCTGTTTCTCCCTTTCTTGAAAATTACAATACACACATATTACTTATATAAGTTTGCATAACTAGTAAAGTTTAAGCGATAGAGGAAACCATACTGCACAAAATTGTAGATTTCTTCAAAACACACTCTTCATTTCAACTAACTTTTCTTTTGTGACAGCAGACAATTTTGAGATACCGTTATTAATGGTACGAGTTGTTTAATACTTATTCATTCCTTTAAATTCCTGCCAATGTTGGATGTTTATCACGATGTCATAGAAAGACTGTATCGTAACGAAACTGTAATGTATCTATTAAGGTCTATCTCGATTAAAAAAATAACTAGGAAAATAAGACTTTTGTAAGAAAAATTTGAATAGAGAATTGACTACAAGGTCAAATTGGCACACTGAGAATAATTTTACAACCCTATGTTTCTGTGGAGCGAGAGGCTTAGATAGGGTCATCTACCGTTAGCGTTTGTTTTACGAAGAGACAATCTATGTCTTATAGATTTTTTGTAGGGTTAATCATTTTGGAACATTCCTGTTATTAGTACATATTTTGCAGTAATTATACTTTGCGCAATTGGTAAATCGTTATTACGGTTTCTTTATTTTGTTTCATCCGGCCATGAATGGAAAACGGAATTTCATAGTAATCACATACCGACACGCTCTTAAAAAACTTAAAAAATAGGTATATTGTTCTATTGTCCATTTATACCCCGCATCATATCGCGTCATTTACCTTTGGAACATAGAGTTAACACGAGTATTGTTGTCATTGGGTTCTGCTATTCTTTGTATTTTATTAATTAGGTCTCGCACACCTACACACTTCCAGACTGGGTAGGCTAGAGAATAAACTTGGACAGAGGAAAATTTTCGCCATCAGCCGGGAATCGAACCTGAGATCCCTTGCACAATAGGCAAGTATTCTTCCGACTGAGATTGAAAGATATGGCAATAGCTTTAGCCTAATTTATCCCCTCATTCCCTTCGTATCTACAAAAAATGCGAAATGAAACTTTTACTGTTGGTGTTTATCTTGATTAGTATGAATTAGAAGAACAAGTTTTTGTAATAATATTTTTTTGCAAAATAGGTAGAGAAAGTAAAGTGAATGTAACACATCGGATGTTTAGTCGAATGTTTGGCATTTTAGCATTCTATCTGTCTTTGTTTTCTTTCTTTCCTCTTCGCCCGCTTTTACCACAGACAAAACCGCAGGCGATGACACTGATGACACATGGAATGAAGATGGAGCACCAGTGGAATGCGATGGCAAGAGGAAACTGGGGAGCCCAGATAAAACCCGCCACTGCACTGCTTTGTCCACCACGAATTCCACAAACTGAGATCGAACCGGGCCGCCTCGATAAGAGACAAGTGACCTAACCACTCGGCCACGACACGGCTAGTTTATTTTCTCTGCTGCATACAGTAAATTAGGACAGTATTGTATTCAACCAAAACATTCTTTACTGAGATTTTATTGGAAATGCATGTTTTGAGATTTCCCGGATAAAAAAATACAGTTCTAATAAAAGGTCGCACGCGCGCATAGGAACAACATTACTCAAGACGATTGAGCATAAACCTTGGTATTTCGGTTCACGACCTACCAAGGATGCGACTCGAAGATTTTCAAGAATATCCCTTGACCCAAACTATCTCTTAATTGGAATATTTTTTTTTAAAATTTTGATTCTCTAAAAATTGTTCTAAGCTTTTTAATTTAAATACCATGTTTTTAAGATATTTTCAACAAAAAAGTATATATCTTCAACTTTCTGGGAAAGCCATTATATCATCTACATTCTGGATGATTTTTACACAGCTGGTAAGCCTTAACAAAATTTTACTGAACAAAAACCGGGTGATATCCTTAAAAAAAGATAATTTATGTTAAATACATTTTATGTAGAGTTAACCATTATCTATATATCCCTTGTTATTGATTTAAATTTTGTAATACTTATACTTTTCTCAAATGGGAAATCGTTATTTTATTCTTTTTTTTTTTTTTTTTTTTTTTTTTTATAAGGAGAACGGAATACCCACGTCACTTAGCGACCGTATATTCCTTTATTCCGCTCATACTACTAAATAATATGAAATTAAATCATTTATGCTTAAGTTGTCTCGATTGGCATGAAGTACATAGAAGATTAGCTTTTGGTCAGAATAGTTTGTTGCATAATTGGTAGAGAAAGTCACGTGAATGTAATACGGCAGATGTTTTTATTTTAGCATGCAATTAATTTGTGCATCATGTTGATTTTCACATTAGGATAGCAGCCGTAACAAGCCAATGACCATCTCATTCTTTTCATCCATATACATATCGTTTGTTAGTCTGACTTTATTAGGATTCACCAAAGCAGCATATTCTGTTTGTCAAGCCTCTTCAATTTTTGATACAAAGCTTTCTGCTATGAATCAATTTCTTAATGTTTTTTTAATACCAGGAGAAAGTATGGCAAAACAGGCTTTTATTTGAAAATAAATTTGGTCAACTTGGTTCAGACATTAGAATAAGACAATTCTCATACCTTCAATTTTCCTCGAATGTTATAAACCTTACTACCCTTACGTAACATCATTATTATTATTATTATTATTATTATTATTATTATTATTATTATTATTATTGTGGCTACTGCATTATGCATCCACTAGTAATTGGTTGACTTCAGAATCCTCTGGGTTCTTTTTAATTCTGTGTTGCCAGCTTTGAACATAAAATTTGCTTTGTGTACAAGGTTCTATCGTATGCTATATTTAATAAAAATAAACTCTGCTAAAACAATGTATTATATTCTAATTTAAAAGAGGTTTATTTGGTAATAATAACATGAAGAGGTAGAGACTGACTTAAGTCCACGACTTTTGTTCATTTCTATCTATGCGTACATATGTATATTCTGACGAGTAACCAACCGATCGCATGGAATGGAATCCTTACTTGAAGATATTTATTGGACGAGTTATGTACGTTCCGAGCCTCGCACTTTGGAAACCACTTGATGAATGGGGCCTTACACAACCAACACTTTTTCCCCCCAATTCTGGGAAATCACTTGTTGCCGCTACCTGTTCTTCCAGTTTGCAAAGGCAAGTCCATTGCACGGCTTTAGTGCTTTTCCTTGTGGAAACAGATGGTAGATAAAGAAAAATAAACAAAAAATAAGGATTAAAAAAAAAGTAGCATCTGGCCTTGATTTAATTCTATAACATCAAGGAAAACCACGGGAAATCCTTGGCCCTGCGGAGTGCCGCTTAGGGCAATGTATTCTGGTTACCTGTGCAAAGACTGAGTTCAAAATATTTACATCACAATTTAAAAGATATTATCACCTTTTCAATACAATAAGTTATACGAAGAAAAACATTCACCAGAAATGGTTTCAATTAGCTAATACAATATTAAAACCAATTCTGTAGACCGAATCAACATTACACTAGCAAAGAATTACAAGAGCTTCAGATCAACTCAATTAAAACAACCGAACGATCATCTAACATTTCAAAACACACCTTTGTTGTAGATTTTATGTGTTCAAAGAGCGCATTAAACTTATACTTTAATTAGAATTGCTTTTCGAAACTAAAATTGCTAACATTCTTCTGTATAAGGATTGTTTGGGTTGGAGAAAATTACTTGAAAATCATTGCTCCAGCATATTTAAAGGTTGATAAAGAAAGGTGAAAAAAGTAAGCTACTAAGAAGATTCAAATCCACATTGTCTCACTGTTAACATGTCACTCCTATTTTGAAACATTGAATTAAACTTGCGTTAAAATATAATCCAGATTTATACCAGACTATGTTTCCACCTAAAAACAAAAATGCCATGGGTATATTTTGCAAACTGTGCACGACGCTTCAAAGTTATTCATCAAACAGCACACACTGCTGCTTATTATCAGGCTTAGGAATTTTCAAGCACTAACACTAGGACTAAGGAGATTAGGTTGAACTCCTATGGACTTTATGCTACGACGTCGTAGATAACAAATTAACCCCAGCCTTGGTGTAGTCTATTTGCATATGCAGGACAATCACATATTTTACTTGCTGTCATGACTCATTGAAGCAATGAATGCATTGAAGATAGTTTTAGTGTAGCTAACTTGAAATCAACTGCTTGAGAATTCCTATACCTACTGATGATATATCAAGTATGTATACACATTAAAGTCATTAAAGAATTTAAAAGTTATTTAATTTTGTTCATGTATATGACCAAGACCTATTTGAAATATATGCCTATCCCTAACCCTAATTATAGGCGTTTCCGAGTCGCCTGCGCTTTTCTACTTATATAGATTCGTCACTCCCTTTTGGTTGATTACGATATTTATTTAAATAAATAAATACCCAAATATTCATATAAACGTCACTTTTCGCAGCAGCAAGAGTAAGCAAGAGTAAAAAAGACTGACTAGACAAGACGTGAGAAGAAAATAAAAGTTTCATTATATGTATTATCTTTAGAATATAGAAATTATAGGCATATGAACATTGTATAAAACATTCTTTTCAATAAATGTGAAGCTGTTTTTGCTTTCTCCACTATTCACCTATGCACCCTTAACTTTGATTTCATAAGAAATAGCTACACGTTTTAAGGTTCCCTGAATAAAGATTATACATAAAAAGCATTTTTAGAAAAAGGTCCAAGTGATGTGATGGTATATGTATATTGTGTGTGCATGTATACAGCTTAATTAAAAACCGAAAAGTCGGATAAAATTACCAAACTTCGTATTTATGTTGAGCTTCTTCCACAATAATATACGTATATGCGGCAGGAAGATATTCAAGAAAATCCCCCAACTCAATCCACCCCTTACATTGAAACATTATTTCTGACTTTCAACATTACTATTGATATAGATTACAATAGTTTTTAAGATATTTGCATGATAAACAAACTGTATATTTTGAATTTCTATGAATAAACTGTGAAGTTCTCTACATTTGTATAACTGGTAAATCATGAGAGAAAAGCTGCTAGCATTACTTCAGCCTACCTTATTCTTATACCCATAGCGATATGTGTAAATATATAATGATTTTAACTCGACTGACAAAAAGAACAAGAGATTTTGTAAGCATAAAGAGTAGAGAAAGGCATATTAATTCACTATATCAGCGTTTTTTGCTGCCGATTTTAGGTGGATAGCTTATTTGAAATTCTGTTGCATACAACTATGCAGGAGTTGCCGAAATCCAAATTTTCCCCTGAATCTTCCGCATATTCCCTCCTTCTCAGGGCGACTGCAAACAATGCACAGTGGACTAAATTAGTTACTTCTTAGAATGTGATCAGATTTGTATGACATTTTATATTTGAAATAGGAGGAAATATAGAAAAATGTTATTCAATCGGTGAGAAAACATATTTACCTTTATATACGGTGAACATATACGTTTAGCTAAATATAGGTACCTACTAAAGCGAATATTTTTCCTCAATTCAAATCATCACTTAGTGTAGGATACATTCAATTTCTAAGAATAAATGTAATTGTTGAATTTTAGACTCAAATACGATAAAAATATCGAGTAATATCCAAGACGATATGGTAAATTGTACATGTAGCTATCGTTAACGTGCATAATTAAAAACTCTTAATTATTCGCAATTTGAATTATATAAATAATTACTATAAATCATAACGTACAGAAATAAGATCACTAAGCACATTCATAAAAGTCAATTATATGAAAATGAAACAATGGAAGAATGTCCAATACGTAAAGTAGAAAAGTAGTTCAGTCATCTGGGGTGTCTTCAGAAATGCAATTCTTTGACATTAGCAGCCGTAACACGCACTCGATTGCGTTAAAAACTCCTCCAGGCTGCCGGCCTTGTATTAATTCCTCTACTTTTCTCTGTTTATTTTTATCGCTGCCTTCTTCAAACAGTTTTCTTGGACAGTAATTGTCTGTTACTGTTAAGACAGCATCAATATCCGGCATAGAATGGTAAATTACATTCTGCGTATTTCTCCAGAAACCTATTTGAATGTTTATTGCATTTTTATCAGAATCTGCTAAAATTGGATAAATATTTTTAAGTCTCTTCTAATTTTGACTTCTGTATTGAGTGAACAATTGTTAAGGGGAAAAACCGCACCTAAATAATTCCTTGCTAAAGTGTTTAGTTTTGGTGCTTCGTGCAGCAGGGGATCGCGGGTTCGAGTCTCGCATGAGTGGTGTGTGGTGTGAGTGCTTGTGTGTATTTCTGTTTGTGCTCTAACTCATTCTTTCTACCCTGATGGCCAATTAGGTCACTCCTAAAGGTCAACATGCGAGTTAATAATAATAATAATAATAATAATAATAATAATAATAATTATAATCCCTCCTCTTTCCTTTATGCACTAACATCATATATGTGTAAATAGCTGATTTTAAGTCCCGCCATTGAAAAAAATTCTAATATTTGCGTAAACATGCGTAACTAAACTATATTTCAACATACATTATGACATATCATAAAAAAATTACCGCGGTCCGACAGGTTAATTTCAAAATACTTTTTAAAGACATTTATTTAATTGCAAAATTAAATCTAGATTGCACCAGTAAAACTTTGTAAATCTTGAAATTAAGCTTTAGTTATTAAGACGTGACTCCTTAACAGGTAGTACATGTAAACAACGCTTTTTGGATTCAGGGGATCCTAAAACGTGTATTTCCAGTGAAATCTCGGTATCGATTTTTGATGGAATGCAATATATTCTCTACCTATGTACAATGTACAGAAAGTAATGACTGTTTTTCATTCACAAAAGAGCGCTCGTTAAGAACAAATCAACAATAGTAAAGCCCGTCTCATACTTAAAAGATAAAGCTAATTAAATTGAGTGCACTGTTGCCACGTGTACTGTAGATACGCTCTAACATTTGCGCCCAGCTGCTATCTGTCTACCAATTCAATGTGCTCTTGTGAATTATACAGAGTGATTTATATAGAACTGACGCATTTCTTTCTTTACTTATTCCATTGTAAATTCATACAATGACCCAATTTTAGCACCGAATTCAGCAAAATGTTCTGGAATTTCGATTCCTTGTCACTAGATGCGCAGATGTTTAACCAGACTGTGAACACTGCAGAGTACCGACTGATTTTCATGGAGTTTGTTGAGCAACTGGACGTTTTGACGACCGGACAATTTCCAGGAACCTGTGGCCACCGAGATCTCCGGATTTGACATCGCCGGACTTCTTTCTATGGTGTTACTTAAAAGACAGGGTTAACTACACGGCCCCAGACATTGGACGATCTGAAGCACAACATCATCACAAAGGAGATCCAAGCTATTAACAACAGACTCCTCCAACGAGTGGCCAGTAACATGGAACGACGTATTGAGTTGAGGCTTATGCAGGATGGAGGACATTTTCAACATTTGCTATAGAGGTAAATAATCTCCCAAAATCCCTTTACAATTTAGGTATAATAAATTGTTGCTAGCACAATTCGTTTTGAAACAATTAAAGGAAGAAATGTGTCAGCTCTATATAAATCACCCTGTACAGCATACACTGGAAAAACTATACTATTATTTAAGGCTATTGTAAGACTATTTTTTACCAGCGCTTTATCTCTCCTCTTTATATTTTAATGCTGCGAAATACGATTTTACAAGCATAAAACTTCAAATATGGAGATATAAAATGATAAATCTTTAATTTGGTAGGGTATCATTACTGTTCACTCTTGACCAAATTTCATTAAAGCGCATGGCATTTTTAAAACACCAAAGAATGAACGAATGAACAGCATTGTTTTGCGCTATTCCATTGTATTACATTCATCTAGCGTATTTTGTTTCCCTGCCCTTTTTACTTTCTCTATACGTGCTAATGTACATAATGTATAGAGAAGGTATTGCACTCCACCAAAAAATTCGATACCGAGATTTCACCGGAAATATGTTTTAGGGTCCCCTGTATCAAAAAAAAAAAAAAAAAAAAAACTGTCTGTGTGTCCATGTGTCTGTGAACACGATAACTCAAAAACGAAAAGTCGGTAAAATACCAAACTTGGTATTTAAATTTAGCATCTTCCAGGGATGCGACACGAAGATTTTGAGACGCTATACCATCTACATGGATTTAGATTAAAAGTTAGATTTGCTTTTTGAGCAACTGCAGACATTTGATGCATGCCAATTATTGTATCTTGAAAATCTTGGAGGTGATTTAGCTCATCTTCGCGCAGATCTCGTCTTGAATGAATAATATATACAGTGCCAATAATGGCGCCCATCATTGTTGTAGAACGGAAGTCTAGATGTAGTTTCCATCCTAGCAATGTGCCAGAATCGGGAACAGACCATAGCTTTATGCAGTGGTATCGATCAGTTTGCAAATTATTTTCAATTGCATGTGTCATAGTATCGACATTTCGCCGTCTGCCCAAGCACCCTTTACATTAAAATTTTTGATTTTGTCAAAAATGGCTCTAACGATTTTGATTAAAATATCGTATATTAAATATATTTATCTGACAAATAAAATGTATATTTTGAATTTTCTGGAAATAGCCTCTAAAGACTTCTTTATTCTGGGTAAATTTTACGGAATTTTGCATAACTGCTAAACCGTAAGAGATGGACAAAAACTTACCACACAACAAATGTAGAGCACCTTAAAACACACAGTTTATGCTATGTACATTTTTTTCGTGGAGTTGTTTTTGAGATATTCCTTGTTTTTGGTTTCAGTTATAAAAATTTATACTCTTCTCATACAGGACTTTGTGAACTCGTGTCCATACAAACAAAGGAATTTCAGTCGCAGAGCAACCAGCTTTTGACTATCACTTTAACCTATGGTACCCCCTTCTACTAACAAGGAAGCAAGTAATAAGACTTTCTGCTAATTTTTGCTCCATTAGATGAAGTAAATAGAATAATTTTTTGCAGTGATATAGAGAAAGTCATGTGAATGGAACACATCAGATTTTTTCTTTTTTGTTTTACTATAGTTCTTACAGGTTCTTACATTCGTTATTTTCTTATGCTATACTTACTCTTTCTGAACGCCGATGGTTTCTTCTTCGTTACTACTAATCTTACACTGGAATAATCTAACGCTTTCATTTTCTAAAATGATGTAGTCTGAGAAAACTATTTTGCATTAGAAAATATGTTTAAAGTTAAAATTATAGTTTGAATATTTGCAATTTACATTAAGATATTGGCAACTTGGCGACAGCGCGAGAGGAGGAAAGGACGAAGCAGTATGCGTCAGGTAGACAAATTCACCTCCATATTGTCTTTTAGGCTGAGACAAATTGTATCTATGTTTATTTCTTTTTTAAAGAAAACATGAACTTAACATAATATTTATCTCCTTTTAAAACTATCTTACGATTGACAGATCACCTCAACATTAGGAAAAACTAAATGATTATTCACTGTGCTCAACTATATGAATTGAAACTTTATTTTTGTCCAACTAATTTGGAAAATTACAAACTGTGTATTGAGATTTTCTGATATCTTGGTACGAGAGATAGTCAGACATAAACAAACGTTTGGTTTTATATCATACTGAGCCCAAATGTCAACTCGAAAGGATTGCATCATTTTCCTCGCCACGAACTCCTTTACTTAGAATCGACCTCAGCACTTGACCCCTGGTCGAATTTCATTGACTCAATCACATGAAAGTCAACAAAGTAAATCTGTACAGGATCTTGCAGAACAAGAAGAAGAAATAAAGCAGTAGTGTATAGTGTACTTTGAGGAGATTTTTCAAGTAGTGTATTACATCAACTTCAGTTCATTTTTCTGGGTGTCATTCATCCCTGAGAACTTTCGCTTTCAACATATTCAAATTTTCAGCCTGTTATGCCATATTTCCCCACAAATTCGAATGTGAGGTATTGCGAATTGGACACCTGTACTTAACTTTCTGCTACCAATGTCACAGAAGTTGAAAGGACTTCGATAAGAGCTTACGAATAAGTCCGTTACATAGCGATTTCCGCATTACATACCTTGTTTACACAGTGATCTGTCAGCAAAATGGAGCATACCGAATGAAACAAAACACAAAAGAGTTGAGAGCCATTGGATATTTAATGAAGATTTTCATAAGCTACAGAGCAGAAGCATCGTTATTACTTTTTCTATACGTACTATGTACATAGTGAAAATTCGATACCGAGATTTCACCGGAAATATATGTTTTGAGAGGACCTGAATTAAAAAACAAAAAAAAACAAAAACAAAAACAAAAAAACGAAAAAAAAAAAAAGCATTTTTAGAAAAACGCGCGCGCGCGTGTGTACGTGTAGCATAGCTCAAAGACGCCTGTTAAATACTGAACTTGGTATTTAAGTTCAATATCTTCCAAGGGTGCGATACGAAGATTTTCAAGAAAATTCCCCCACCTCCAACAACCCTTTACATGGAAAAAAAGTCGGAAATTTTGATTTTCTAAAAAATGCCTCTAACGATTTTGATTAAAATCGTCGTGCATATATATATTATTATTATTATTATTATTATTATTATTAGTTAAAGATATAGTTTGCCGCCGGCTGCCGGCATTCTAGGAATAGAATGCCTAAATAGGAGTTATGTATAGTAACCAATTGTAATACTGGATACTAGTTTTGGGGCTATTTTGAGAGTAGCATGGTTTGTGATTAGTAAATTAAATAAAAATTGAATACATATAACAAAATAAAATATATAAAAATAGAAGAGAAGAATAATAGTATTGAATAAATGAGATGTATTATAAATGATTTAATATATAAAAATAATATTATATGATATATTATAAACATATTTAAAACTTTTGAAGTAAATATATACGGCAGTTAAGGATAACAAATAATGATTTTAGAAAGGAAAAAGAAAAAAAATATTGAAATTGAAAGGGATAGTTTTTTTTTATTTTATTTTTAGTTTAATTTATTCAATATCTATAAAGTAATTTTGTATGGATGTATAAATTAAATTTGGAAATAAAAGAACGAGGATTTGAAATGCATACCCCGGTTTTAGAAATTAGGTAACAGGTATGGAATTGCAGAGTTTTATTTATTTTACTGTACGTGGTAGAGGAAGTATATAATGGCTGACATGTAAAGAAAGGTTCCGAGAAAATAAAGGTTAATAAAGAATTTATTCTCTTAACGTTAATTAACATGTTTACGCGTGGTGTTGTTTTAGGCATTTATTAAGAACCGGTATATCGCAGCGAGATTGCGGAGGAAGTGTTGATGAAATTGTTCGCAGAATGTAGGTAATTGCAGCATGGTAATAACCGCTGATGAGATGCTGAGGTTCTTCAATTTGATCTAGAAGCGTTAAAGCTTTGTCTGTCAACAGCATAGCAGTTCATGCTGGTTGCTGGGTTTGGGGATACCGAGGAAATAACTGCTTCATTTTACAACCCATGTTGTGATTCTAGCAAACATTTAACGCGGAAGTGTCCGTATTAAGATTAATTAAAAGTACCGCACTATTCCAGGTTTGCTGAAGAGATATTTTCGTGGTGTTTGTTGCTTTAGCCACCAATTGCCGTTCACAGCATCTTGAACCAAGTTCGTAAACTATACATGCATTACATTTCATGTACGATCGGAACATTTTGTGTCTTCCATTATTACAACTATCAGTGCACGTTTCTCAAGCTTACCTACGTGAGTTTTAAGAAGTGCGATAAGTTGTACGATATCAAGTTTTATAAATCTACGAGATACCCCACGGTTTCTTTACTTCCAATAGTAAGTAGCCTTTGCATAGTTTTAATTTGTAAAGACATCTAAGGGGTACTCAGGCTTTTCGGATGCATACCGACGGACTGCATATGTCTTTCATGCATAAATAAAGAGTAATGTACTTCACTCGACTGAAAATAATTAAAAATACGTTTAACCCATTTAAACTTTAATAAGCTAGATAAAAGTGTAAATATGCGTAACACGGAATCTCGGTTTCTGCGTATCAAGTGAGAGCCAAACCATTAAACCACACAACTACTTGGAATAAGTCGTCTCCTTAGCGCGGTGGTAGCGCAGCTGCTTACCAAGTGGGAGACCTGGATTCGATCCCCAGTACTGGCGTGGGGATTTTTCACCCGCTGAGAGACCTGGCCCGGGGTGCACTCAGCCTCATAAGGTCCCTGGGGGGCCAATTGAGGAGCTACTTGATGGAGAAGTAGCGGCTCCAGGTCATGAGGACCGCATTAACCGGCCGGGGGGACTCGAGGAGCTGACCACGTCTCACCCTCCAATACGTCTGTGGTGGACCGAGATGGGGACGCAGCGGCCGGGCGGTAGGCCAAGGTTCCCCGTGAGCTGTCGTGCGATGGAATAACAGTCTCTAAACACGCTAACAGGGTTTCGTTCACTGCTCTAGATTATATTACAATTGCATTTCGCTCTAACGCCTATATCTTAAATAAAAATAACGGGAGGAAATCTATATTTACTTCCTCCCGTGGTTTGTAGTTATGTAACAAACGGCTTTATTGACTCAAAATGAGTTAAAAATAGATCCATTAATTCACTATTGCAAATAATTCTCTCGACGCTTCGACGGGCACAGTTGTGGCTTTCTCCATCCACGGCTGGCGTAGCTAACCTCCAGTCACACACGACTCAGTAGATACAACTTCCTAACCACGGCTAGCAATTTTTCTTCATTTTATAGCTAGAAAATGAAATCACAGAACTTTGTAGAAACTTAATTATCTCAAAGTTAGAGAAGAAACAAGAGGTCTCGCGTTCCGAAGGTTCCTGTTACCGTCGCGCCGCTCTTCCTGTGTTCTTTATACGCATCCCAAAGTCTCCAAGGTCTCCAACTGTGATGACTAACATATCAAGGCGAGCGTGAGAACCACTGCTAAACAAGATGGAACTCTCACGATATGTAGAGTTTCAATGCGTTTTAACTTTGGTTCGGAAACATTCATTAGTAATCTCGATTCAGAGGTTCTTTATCTTAACTATCCGTAACTTTGTACCATTTCAATAAAAATTTAAATGGGTCCACACATCTTGTTTAAACTTTTGCGTGTGCACTGAAAATTGAAACTGTGTAGAGGCTCTAAATCTAAATTACTCTGAGTTTCGTTCTAATTTCATTCAAATTTAAATTTCCTTCAGATTCTGTAGTTAACATATAATCTTTATATCGTGTGGAGAATAGTTTTATGCGGGGTATGGACAGCATAAAATAGAAACAAAAAGTTCAAATCGTTTCTCTTAGTTGCTGTGTTAATTTCGCTTTGTTATACTGGAAATTCATGAGCATGACCGACAGGGTGGCAAGAAATTGCTGACCAATATGTTGCTTTGGAAAATTCTTCTAGGCCGTTAGAGGAAGCAGTAGGATCACTACTGAAGTTCATGAGCATTCAGCAATAACTGATGCCATGCAATCACAGATGGTGGTTCTATCTGGAGCTTGCACGGTAACTACTGCTCATAGAAACTACTGCCCCCTTTGAATCCTTCATTGCACGAGAGACCGCTTAGAGCTGCATTCACAATGAGACGTAACGCACCCTAAGTACAAGCGTGAGGGAAGATCATTCATAATGCAGTCGTAAGCATCACGCAAGAAATTGGCATGGGTTTCTACATATGTAAACTATCCACATGCGGATATCTTCCAAGCACTCCACAATTTTCAAATGGAATAATAGCATATAAGGAAATGCCCAATGTATGTTATAAATAGATAAATATGTAGGTTTATAAAAATTATATGCACTCTCGCGGTAGGGACGTTACAACAATTCTTTGGCAAAAATATTGAAAATAATGCAAGCATGGAGATTGTAGTGTGATAACGCTGAACATTCACTAAAATGTGAATTATATCTTGGCGCCTTACGATTTCTAAGAGCCAAGAAATCTAGACGCAAATGGTAGGCTCATCCACTAAATCAAAGTAGGATTTGCAAGGAGACTGCTATAACCTCTCGATTAAATGAGAGATGGTGCGGCAGGCATGTCCAAATAGAAGAGTATGTATATGCAGTAGGCGCTGTAAATTATCGTATTACGATCTTCTGCTATTGACAGCAGGCAATGCATAGAGGAAGGTATGCAGAATTCTGTCTTAATGTGCGCAACGAAAGAATAAAGTTTGGAGTTTTCAAACTCTTACTGCACTGCATTGGTAGCTTTTTGCATGTCTATGTGAATGCTTACATTGAAAAACATGGGTGCAAAGCTTTGCGGTTACACTGCGTCTGCGCTTACATGTCATGAATGGGGCATAACGCGTCAACCGTCAGTGATTTTGGACAGTTTAGGGAATCCAAGGAAGTGAGAGAACGAAACGCTATACAATATGTAACAACCTAAGAGGGTAAGGTTAAAATAATGTATGCGTCACGACATTAAAATTCCGAGGGACTTAGTTTCTTGGTCTAAAAGGCTTTGTGGTGGAATGAATGCATTGCAGTTGGACAGAAATACGCAGTTGAACAGCCCAGTACCTCGCATTTCTTTAGTTTAGAACTGCTGAATTAATTATCCACATTTAAGTACTTACTGCTACAATGAAACATCCTGCAGAAAAATGGACGTATCACAACATCCTAACTGCTCCGCATTTAAGTTACTGAAATCTGAGGCAGTGATCTGCACTCTGATGTAAGCAGTGGTTCTTTCATCATATCTAGCACGAGCTACACCAAGGAGCTAGGCTGGGGAGTGTTCCTTCACTTAGAAATATGGTTTACATGGGGCCGCATCCCCGCGCAACTTTTTGCCTCGCCAACTTTTCCGCATTCCGCGCACTGCGGCTCGCATTCCTTTCTTATCTCTGGGCGAAATGCAGAGGCACCGGTAAATAAACCGGACATGACAAAATATAAATATTGCTCTACGGCTGAAATATTAGTAGTGCGCTCGACAGACAAACCGGCACCGTCGTGCGCATTTGTTAACTACCGATTTCCAAAAATTCAAAATTTCAGGCGAAGAAAAGGGCTTCTTACAAATTCCCATTGCAGTAATACTGCAGAGGAATTCTATCTATTTATATGCGGATAAACGTAGAAAAACATCTGCGCTAATACGGGAGGAATACTACGAAGTTGTTCATATAATTTTCAAATTCAATGCAACAAATTATACCAGTATTAAATGTAAACAATATATATAAATATTGTATCGGGATATTTAAAATGCATTTTTAAATTTTAAAATATTAAATGAAATATTTATAAAGAAATGAACTGCCTGCGAAAAGAGAATTTATTTCTGATCTGGACGTTTTGGAAGGTGTGTGTGTGTGTGTGTGTGTGTGTGTGTGTGTGTGTGTGTGTGTGTGTGTGTGTGTGTGTGTTTTATTGATTGTGTTTTAACTACACATTTGGTTTTTTGCTTTGTTTATTGGCAAAAATTCACGGATTCTTAGGACTTACTTTTTCATCGAGCAGAAAATGCATTAGTCACTTATAGAAGTTTTATTTTTAATGTCAACTTGAATATTTTCGGTAAAAACCTCAACATGTTTTAGCAGATTCTTGATTATATATATATATATATATATATATATATATATATATATACATATATTTAAACACACACCAAAACGTATACATGTCAAGCTCTGCTTGCGCACTCTGTATTTTTACAGACTCAATATCGCAAAGACTTCAAATTTAATCTCTCTTACGGCGACCTCTGGGATTTAGTTGTTTACAATCTGTCCTTGTTCCTGGTTACCACAAAGGTTTCAGTTTCCGTGCGTGAATTTCCCCCGACTGGTCCATTTATTTGCTTTGTATGATTTTGTTTGGTCACATGATATACTAATCTTTAATACCGGACGTTTAAAAAGCGTTCTTATATTTACACATTGAATATATTTAAACAAAGTCATGTTTTCTAACATTAATCATAGCATTAATTGTCATGTGAGTCCCTTTTCTTTTCTCCCGTTCCTTCTTTGCTGGTATATTATCATCCTTCCGGATGATAAACACATTTTGCACAGGTCGGTCTGGGTGGCTCAGTTGGTTAGGTGCTGGTCTGCTGACACCAAGGTCGAGGGTTCAAACACGTATACCAAACTGATGGTTTTTAATTATACTTAAAAGGAAATATCCCATCTTATTAGATTTACGACCTGTAAAAGAACGCCTGCAGGACGAAATTCCGGCACCAGGCGGCGCTGGTATGATCTTGGCAATCGTCAGCATATATATTTGTTACACGTTGCATCGCGCCGACTACTGCTATGTAACTTTCGGCTTCATGGATTCCGGGCTCTTCTGAGACAAAACTAATGAATCTTTCAATTATTTATATCTGCGATGTCTTAGTAATAAAAGCCCGTTGAACATCGAGAATTACGCAAACAATGATCGAGATCAATTACCCTTTTATTTATTTATTTATTTTTTGACTGCACCAGCAGTGGAGCTATTCACATTCTGACTTATCCCGGAGGTCCTGGGCTCGATTATCTGTTGATGAAGGAAACTTTCTGTAATTAGTACTAGACTGTTTCTTTAAGGGGACGTAAAGGTTGCAAAGTTTAAATGTGTGAGTGAATGAATGTTGCAATGAATAAAATAATTATACATATTTAATCCAATATAAACGAATTATAAAGTCAACGCTACGGATATGATCGCAATTAATTTAGTATTTTGGTTAATCTAAAAGTTCGATATCGGGATTTCACCGTAAATACATGTTTTGAATTTCATTTAACACACCACAAATACACATTGATCTTTTACGTCGCTCAAATACCATATTTAGTACGTATTTAAGTACAATGTCTTCCAAGTGTGCATCACCAAGATTTTAAAGAAAATTCCTCCATTGAAGCTACCTTTTAGATAAGATGCCTCAAAATCAGCTCTAAGGATTTTGCTTAAAATGCCACATGTTGAAACATTTGGACGATTAATAAGATCAACATCTTGAATTTTCCATTAAGTTCTATGAAGTCCTATTCTTTCTGAGTGAATGTCGTACGATTTTGCATAAGTGGTAATGAGATAAAACAGAAACTTACTAGAGAAAAAATAGAGTTTAATAAAGTACTGTACAATTTATGTTAAAGAGCTTTTTCTGCAGCTTTCACATTTTCAATATAGTGTTTCATAACATTCTTAATTTCTTCCCCGATAAACTGCTATGTGTCAACTATAATACTACAATATGCAACAAGACATAATGGTATAATTATGATAGGAGTATCTATATGAAACACGCGGTAGCGAGTTTCATAATTTTTATACGAACGTCTTAATTATCATTATTATAGTTGTGTTGCTAACGACTGTTTTTGGTCAACCACACTATGATTTCAAAACTTGGAGAGATTTTTGCAACAAAATATCTTCCCTTGTGATTTGTTGATTGGATGGCAGCAGTGGTATAATCCCCGCTGTTTTTTTTTTTTTTTTTTTTTTCATATTGTTTTATTGACTTTTGCCAATAAACTGTTGTAAACATTCATTCAAAGCCTGTCTAAATTTCCGGCGGTGTCACTTTCAAAACTCGAGCCTGTCATTTCTGCCATCTTGGGCTGCTGTTTTGCATAGGCTAAGCCGCTATACTGTAGAGCGATAACGAAGCTACGTAGCTACGTAAGATCATAAAGAGTCTCAATTCAGTTTCGTGACATGTACCTTACTAGTATTATAGTGTAGGTAGTCAACTAAAACGCATCTTATGCGATTCTTGTTTATTCTTATAGGGGTAACTAAAAATAGTATAAGCTGAATTGCGATTTGCGAACACTTGTGTTTTGGTTTCCGTACTGTGAATGTAATCAGGCCGATAATTTAGAATAGATATAGTTTAAAAGTGCTCATGTCACTTAGCACTTAGATTTAGTTCAACATATCACGAAGCATAAATAGAAGAAAACTTTTCCTGCTTGTGTTATCATGGGTGGATAGCTGAAATTCCTGCAGACCAATTGTTTTGCATTTTTACAGCAGACTTAAAATAGTATTTCATTCCTTAAGAATTTAAATGAATATTTATTCTGAAGGAAGGCATGCAACATATTTATATTTTATCACTTAAATCCTACTGTCTTTATTTTCCTTTATTTCTTAATATTTACTTAGGATTTCATTCGAGCATCATTTAGATATAAGCCTCTCAGCGCAAGCAACCAACTCATCTTCAGTTGTTAGCTGACTTAGTCACACTATTAGTCGTGACTAATCGATCGCCAATTCACTGATGTTAGCATGGTCAACCTGGATATTAGTTTTGAACAGCTGAAAGTAATTAATTTTTATTTTGGCTATTTCTCTTATTCACTATCAGCGACGGGGGGAAAAAAGGTTCAAAGCACAAATTCGGAAGTGAAAATACTCATATCCAGCTCATATTTTCAGACTTCCAGCGGCGCCGTGGGCGGCCCAGGTTCGATCCCAAGTGCCCGTATGAGGGATTTGTGGTGGACGAAGCGGCGTCTGGGCGGGTTTTCTCCGGGTCCTCACTCATTTCACCAACTGCTCCATCACCTTTCCTATCATCCATTTCGCTTGCATTTCATATCATCCACTTCTTCACGCTCATGCCTGATTACGGGCTAACCACTCGTTGCAGGTTCTTCATTCTTTAATTTCGTGTCATTGGCTCCCTACAAGCTTCTGACCCCTAGGTATTCTCTTGTGAGTCCTAGGGAGGTGTCAGTTGTAACTAGGGAGAGGGTAAGCCTACTACGAATTTTCAGATTTAGCCTTCTTGTACAAAGATGCACATATCTACTTCTACCGCAATGTACTATTACGTGTTTGCTACAGTAAAATGCGTTTATGTGAGATTGTTCGCTATATTATATTGCCACGTTTATATATATCCTACTTTAGCGTTTATGACCATTACTTTGACATGAAAAAAACATAGACTATTGCTAGTTTTGTATTCCCCTTTGAATAAACGGTTTTAACGTTAGAGTGCATTCATACTTTTTCTAACTAGGAGACAGTGGAAAATGAAGTTTAGAAGCCAGCATTCTAACATAACTGTCAGGCATTCTAGTGATATAACTTGAGAAAGTTTATTTAGGTACTTAGATACTATACATAAAAAGACAGAAACAAAATGTTAAACTGGAGAATACTGACAAATCTCAAAAGATACTTAGTATCCATATTATTATCTACACATATGTTTGTGACCATTACCGTTTCTCAAAAATACTATTTCTATTTAAACACCCTGTATATCCTCTCCAAGTAGAGAAAGGTTTACACAGAAGTGCGAAACAGAAGAATGATTCTCGATCAACGCTCTCAGGCGGTCATATTGTCATTCCTTTTATGTTATGTATCGCTGATATTTTCTCAATGTTGGTCAACAGAGGTGTCCCGGAGCGGGTTGCGACCGGCCGGCCGGGGTTCCTTTCTCATCAATTTCCCGCTATCCCAGGTAGACGATCGTCTTCAGGAACATGGCGACCATAATCAATATCCTCCTCCTGCACGCACGCGACTTGTCACGGTGGTCACTTTATTGCTTTTCCCCATCACCATAGCAACGGAGAAGACGGCACGAGGGAGGGGCAAAGGCGGAGGAGACATATGACGCTACAAAAGAGCAAGTGTGTGTGGGGCATCGATTTGTGTGCACTACTTGCTCCCCAACACAATAAATGCAAACAAACGACAATCCCATTTTGGTCACTTCTCCAAGAGAAAGCTAAAATTTCATTTTAAAACTGCAATAAAGTAGGCAGAAACTTATCCTCATCGCTTAGAAAAAATCCCTGTCAGATGAAATCCGCAAAGCTCTCAACTTGGAAATATAAATACTTAATTGCAATGCTGTTGGTTTGGTTTGGTTTTGTAACATAAATTGTAAACTGAGCAAGGGGGCCACTTAGAAAATTATACATATATATTCCCAGACTTTTGCGTTATCAGTTTTCTTCCGATTGAACATGTATACTGTATTACACTCATTTAAATCAAAGAATCCTTACTCCAAGCACATCTCATTAAGTCCTACATCAAACACCTGTTTGTATTAAACTTGTATGTCAGTCAACATTATCACTGTATTGAGCGTAATCAATTCTGAATTTATGATACGATTTCGAGAAAAATAATTTAAAATCGTTCAGCATTGTAGAGCCAAGATCCTTCTGCGTTTCACTCTCTTGGCCATTTTAATGGACGTGAACAGGTGTATGCAAAAGTACGTGGCATTTCAAAACTATTTTCTCTCAACCTTAGGTTTTTAGTATTTTTTTGTTGTTTTTATTTTATTTTTCGTTTAAAATGATCACGATGCTATTTTAATTCAGTTTATTTGAGATGTGAGTGTAGGTTCTTTAAATAAATATTGATGAAAATGTCTAAACAAAATATTCTGTATATCAAGCCTACTTTTGAATTCGGGGTTTTAATAATGGTAATGTAATGCATAAATGATTTTAGGAAATTAAAAACTAGAAATTTCATACACAGTGTTTATTTTAACATGCCTAAGCATCTTCGATTCTGGTATGCGATTTGTTCTATCCTTGACAATTTACACTGAGAAACTCATCTTCATTTGCAAGGAGCCATTGGTACATTGATGTAACAGATGGGGCTGGAATTTGGTTTATTTAAAGTTAAAAATGTTCGATAGAATTTACCGATAGTAGATATGGAGATCGCCAGGATGGTGCAACGGCCGGAATACAGCATGAGTTAACGAATCGTTAGCAGTTTATAGGTCCGATATTCGGCCTGTAAATTAAAGTAAGCTTTAAGGAATGTAAGGTAAGACTGTTTACTCCATAAATTCATTTCTGGCACCACTTTGGTTTTTGGTATTTCTTTCCTTTCACATTTTTACTACCCCTACTGCGTATCACCCCATGCATGACGCCTTCGAGATGGGGGATGCAGCGGCCGGACGGGTAGGCCAAGGTCCCTTGTGGACTGTCGTGCCACGGAGTTGCGTATTACGTATACCTAGACCGTCCCATTAGTGCAGTGATACCTCTGGCGAGGGGGACCCGGATTCTATTCCTGATACCAGCAAGGGGATTTTCTTCCCGTATTTGAGAACTGGGCATGTGTCCTTTCATCCTCAACATTCCGCGGAAGGGAAATGGCAACATCACCGCGGTATCATCCTTGCTTGAACGCCGAAGTAGGGTTGTAGTCTCTCCCAAGATTCCGTTTCAGCGACTAACCGAACTTCGGGCTGAGTACTCGTCACTATATACAGTAAGCACGGAAGCTTTTGCATTCCGTTCAACAATTCGATAAAGATTTCAGCGGAAATATTCTGAGGCAATGTGAATTAAAAACAGCATAACTCAAACACGAAAAGTCGGTTAAATACCAAACTTAACATCTATCAAGATCTCGTTTTATATGTAGGTGACCTTTTCCTTAAATCGTATTTGTCTTGTACAGGCTCGTTATATACATTTTCCTTAAATGGAACATGTCTCTTCTTCTACTCCTGTAAGCGAAAGGAACGGCATTTCAAAGCCTATAGAGCGAACAGCTCTTAAAGATTTGGCTATCTCTTAAGCCCCTGTTTCCTTTTTTCCCCTCTATTTCCATAGTATGTACAAGGACAATGTATTAAAAACGTTTCTCTGAATATGTTTTGTTTTATCATGAAGTAAACAAGGATAGACTTTTGTATGAATAGTTTGTTGCAGAATAGGTAGAAAAAGTAATGTGAATGTAACGTCCGCTTTTTACTGAAAGACTGAAGAATAAAATATGCGAAATTTAGTTATGCTTATACCCATAAGCATATCTAAATTTCGCAAATTTAAGTATAAAACAGAGCATGCTAATCTTAATTTAATCATATTTGCTATCAAACTTATCGCTGTAAAAACGCAGATGGAAATGAACCAGCGTCCCGCGTACAGAGAAGCAGGTGGCATTTGCTCCCTTAGGATGCAGGCCGCCGCAGGCACGCTGTCCACAAAGCGACAGTTGGAGCAGTTCGGAATCGCACAAAAATCAGATTAAAGGTAAAGTGGGTTGGAGTGTTAGGGGTGATTGTTTTTAATCAGCGCTCATTGGTTGCATGCCTGTGGGCTGGGGGCGGACGGACTAGTTAGGGCATATCGTGGCTAGCGGCCGGAGCTACGGTGTATCTGGAATGTGGGCCCCGGAACGGCAGCCATTCCACAAATACCCGCGGCCACTGCCCCGCTGCACAACCCCTAGCTTCATTAGAGCTCGCCGCTCCAATCAACATTTTATATGTTATAAAGTTAAAACAACTCGCACCGGACAGATATCGCGTAGCCTACCTCCTTGATCTACTTTATCAAATAACAGAAAACCTCATTCCGGAGAGATAATACGTAGGTTACTTACCTTAATATCCCCCTCCAACTAAATATAATTTGTACAGCATTGCTTATCTACTTCTACCCAACATTTTATTTAGCGAACTTAATAGAAGCCGCCTTTAACATATATTGCGTGAGCCCTACCACCCTATGCCACGTATTTGCACCGGACAGTTAACAGCGTTGTCTAACGCGGAGCCAATTTTGCTTTACGAAATAGCCACAAAGAAGTAGTACGGAATGAAAGATTACAAATTTCGCACAGAAGAATATGATGTAGCTCGTCGCCCTTTCCTTCAAAATTTATATTAGGAACTAATTAGAAGTTTCAACTATGAAATTCCATGAATTTTCATTGGCGACAAAACGTTCTTACAGATTACCCATAGCCATTACAGCTAATATTTAGAAATAACTGGAAAAATATCCTACAAACTAACCATCTGCGTAACGAATTTATAGCTTAATTATTAATTAAACAAATTGAAACTCGGAAATTATGCATATTAGGCCTACCTCCCACCAGCTAATATTTTAACGATCAGAAGAATAAACTTGATAGATATCGTGTAGCATTCTGTTGATAACATTTTATTATGGGCTGACCACTCGACCTACCAGCTATCAGACTACGCGAAAGATTTGAAATGGGAAGTTGGCACTTCCTTTTAAATAAAAACTAAGAGGATCTTTATACGCAGCCTTCCCTCGATCGCGTGGCCGTTCTCGGGAATTCTCGTACCTTCACTGTCAAGAGATTTTAATGAAATCAAAATGTGCATCCCAGCCTAATTTTTGCCTTTAGTTTTGTTGATAAAAATGGTACCTATCCTATTACTTTTATGTCAATAAAATAAAGCTAATCAAATGTGAAAAAGGAGTATTAAAGGAATAATAATTTGGTTGAAACGGCAATTCTACGAGATGGTGGAAAAATTTTGAATACAAGGAGGAACGAGGTAGAGGGCACTTGTCATTTATATACATTTCTAATGACGACCCGAACATTTTGATTTTCTCAAAAATAGCTAACGATTTTGATATATACTTAAGATATTTTCATTCCAAACGCAATGTATAACTCGAATTTTCTGGGAATATAACCGGGACAGGACTCTCAAAGGTGGCATTTTGAGGATCAATGAAAATAAGGTGCAAAACTTTAACTAATCTGAAGTCGCAAATTCCCTCTACATTGGCGCTAGGAAGTTTCCTAGCATGCTGTTGTTTACACCCAGGCCCGCGAACCATTTTAAGGTCAACTCGCTACTTTGCCAATCAATCCATAAGCCGACACAGCAAATGAGTTTAGGAATTTGGTAGAGCAGCACGTTAATCTTAAACTGATTAGGTCAATGGCAGACTAAAAGGTGTCTTGTTCCGCGATGGAAATGACGCTTTGTAATTGGTAAACACGTTATGCCTATGACTAAAGAACTACGAGGGCGGTTCAATAAGCTTCCATGTTAGGAATGAAAACGCCTCTTTTTCAAACAAATTATTTTTTTCTGACATAGTGCCCTTTTGGGATATACACTTCTTCTCATGTTCCTGCCATTTTTAAACCCCTACCAAAATACGAACTGTCAAGCTCTGAAAAATATTCCTCGATGACCTTATTTGACATAAATTTTGTTTCCGTGAGACATTTATTAATGTTTGGGAAGATGAGAAAATCTCAAGGAGCCAAATCTGGTGGAATGAGGAGGGGGTGCTGTAACAATTCATAACGCAATTCATGCGGTTTGGAGACACTCCGGATGAATGCGCTGGTGATTTCGTGGTGGAACAGCACTTTCTTTTTCGCTAAATGGAGCCAACATTTTGTCGAATAATAAATCACTATAGTATCGCTCAGAAATAGTTTTTCCCCTTAAGATTTCAATTAGCATGACAGCCTTCGCATCCCAAGAAACGTCACGATCCTTTCCCAACTAATGAGACCATTTGTGCCTTCTTTGGTCACATTCAAGAAAAATGCGTTGTTTTTAATGTTGCCTGGTTTCCGGAGTATAGGTATGATAAATTCAGGTCTCATCAACGGCGCCAAGTCGGAGCAAAAATCCTTCGGATTTCGCAAAAATAGCTCCAAACAGATTCGAAGTTGAACGTCGCACCCGCTTGTTGTCCAATAGAGCAATCGCGACAACCATCGGACCGACGATTTTTTATCTCCAACTTATCATGCAACATCAGAATTGCAGTTCACACCTAGAGTCACTACCTATTCGTGAAATTTTGCTTAGCGATCAGCGAGAATCATATCATGAACCCTTTCAACGATTTCCTTAGTAATTATTTACGGGGACCCTGGGCGTTCCTCGTCAAAAACATGTTTGACTACGTTTAAAGTCGGTGAACCAATATCTGCTGTCACAAGATGGCGAAAGATCACCATAATCAGTATCCAATTTCGCTTCTATCTCCTCGCAAGTTTTCCCATCCAAACGTAATAACGCGACTAACTGAATGCCCGCCAAATCCAAACTAACCTATGATTCAGAAATAAACCAACGACGTGTAACGCGACACCAATTTGATTAATAATACCATATATTTTCAAACAAGGGTACATACGAATCGCCCTTGTATTTAAACTTAGAAAATAGCATTTTAAACATTTTTTCCAATTTGTCCGAAAAATAAAACCTCGGAATTTGCAGTCATTCTCTATCAGATACAATTTCAAGGTCCTCGTCAATTTTGCTCTCAGTAAATTATAAATTGATATAAACAAATTATAAACTAAAGTCGTGTTCCTTTGCGCTAGTCGTCTGATTCCAATCAGCTATTTTATAAATTAAGCAAAATTTTCTATACGAAACCTCGCTAAGTAAGATTTTCTGACTGCTTTGAGATTTGCTCAAATAGGACATGTTTTATATATATATATATATATATATATATATATATATATATATATATATATATAAAATAATAAGTGTATATATATATAATTATTGAATTTTTTTTTTTTTTTTAGATATGCTCTGTTTTGGGAATCTGACAATCCATTAAATGAAGTTAAATTGCTAAATATATTTGAAGGAAAGTTTTACATTAATAAGTGTTACAATATACAAGTCGGAATATCAGGGTTCAACATCCTTAAAATATTTGGTAGCTCTGCTTCAGTATCATTTCAGCCCATCTGTTGCACTCCTCCAGAAATGCCAGCCAAAAGGGGATGAAAAGAATATGCTGACATTGCAATCCTACAATTTGCTGCAGAGAAATGTTTAATTACATCAAAACAAATGCAAAGCGCGCTGCGTGGGTTGCAATGCACAGATCATAATACCGGTTTTAATAGATGCACAGAAATGTAGGTCAAGGCACATCAGCAGAGCTACAGAGGCCCCACTTAGGGCCCATCATCGTTTTCTCACTTACATATTAGTGATAAGTTTTATATACGCCTGTATTACGGAAGTCTTTGCAAATATCTTTTGCAAATTATCCATCAATGTTATTCCGTTTTACGGTCATTCGCATTTATTTATTCATTCCAAATAATCCAACTTTTTTGTGTTAAAAACAAACTGACATGTTTAAGCAAAGTAAATATTATTTACCACGTCATTTACTAGTTTGTTTACATTCATATTCCTCTACCCAAGCTCCTTTCAACTTTGTTTACTTTAGTATTCCTTATTTCTTATGCCAATGTGTGCGTCACAGAGATGACATGTATTTTCTCCTGCCATTTGCTCGCTGAAAGGTGCCCTTAGTTGCACTTCTTTCTGCGACAACCGTTTCATTTTTCATTTAATCTGAGAATAAGCTTTTGGATTATTTATATTGAAATATCCAAACTGGTAAGTTTCCGGCAATATATGAACTTAAAATGGCAATAACAATAATTATTATATATCTTGCCTGAGCATCTCTATGCATTTTTTTTTTTTTTTCAAGTTTCTATTTAGCTAGTTTTTCCCTTTTTGCTACAATCTCAACTTTATATCAATTCATCTCTATTCTCTGACACTGTAGTTTTCTAGTTTTTCTTGGTTTCCTTTTAATCCTTCCGTTCATTTCATTTCTATATTCTCCATCTCCTCTTCTCTTTTATTTTTAACAACCTTATCTTCTCTATTCATACTGATTCCTAGGTATTTCTCCAGAAATTATTTTCTTCTTTGCTCAACTCTTATTTCCCTACTATTGATTGGGCATTTTTCTGCTTTTTCCTTGCTGTATTTCCTTCCTTCTCCTTATCACCTAACTATTCCATTCTTTACTTATCTTCTTTTTTTTTTCTTCCAATATTGCTCTTTAACAATTGCTGTTGTATTTTACTCTTGCGCACCATTCCTTTAACAATTTCTGTTATATTTCTCTTTCTCTTTCTGTGAGACATTAACTCCTGTGAACGAGCAGGAGTTGCACCCAATTGTTGCTTAAAGTCCAAAGCGCAAGTGCCTTGCTCACCTTGGACTCGAACATGCGGCCTCTCAAATAACAGGTAGTGCGAGCCCGGTACAATCTTAAGTTCTCCATCTCTACTTTATATATATATATATATATATATATATATATATATATATATATTTAAATTCAACTTCGGATATGTCGCCCTTTTACTTAAAGCATAGAAAATATGTCGCCCTAATATTTAAAGCATAGAAAATAACAGCAATAAGAATACACTATTTTATTAATTCGTCAATGTTGATTGATAGATGTGCGGGATGCACAAAAGTAGTTATGAGAAAGTCATTTCAATCTCAGATAACCGCCACTACCGCCGCCGCCGTCACGACTTAACAAAAAACAATAACGAACCTTCTTTACATCTTTTATGTAGTTTCTACAAACAATTATTGTAAATGCTATTTTTTTCTATTCACTTGAAGTTAATTGCCATAAATGCTTTCAGCATTAATTTCATAACATTTGTTGGAGGTACATCGAGATATTAAAAAGAAAAGCGAGCGAGTCATGTTTTTAAAAAGCGGATCCCTATATTGTTGGCCTAGAAATTCTAGAGTGATTTATGTACAACTGACACATTTCTTTAATTATTCCGTTGGAAATTCATTCAATGACCCAATTTTAGCACCAAATTAGGCAGAATGTTGTAGAGTTTCGATTCCTTGTCACTAGATGCGCAGATGTTTATGTTTTATTCCTAATTGCATTGTTGGCGGCTGTTTCGGTATTTTGTTCTTGTAGTCAACGTGAAAATGCAGTACACATTAAATCAATGACTCTTCCTTGTGAACCAATACTGGATTACTTGTTTGCCATTCATCAAATGAATCCATGAACATAAGTGCAAGTTTCTTTAACGACCTGATAATTTCCAGCAACCTGTGGCTACCGAGATCTCCGGATTTGACATCGCCGGAGTTCTTTCTATGGGGTTACTTAAAAGACAGGGCTTACGCCACACATCCCCAAACATTGGACTATCTGAAGCACTACATCACAAAGGAGATTCAATCTATTGACAACAGAGTCCTCCACGAGTGACCAGTAACATGGAACGACATGTTGAATTGTGCCTTATGCAGGATGGAGAACATTTTCAACATTTGCTATAGAGGTAAATAATCTCCCAAAATTCCTCTACAATTTAGATATAATAAGTTGTCGCTAGCATAACACGTTTTGAAACAATGAAAGAAATGTGTCAGCTCTATATAAATCACCCTGTATATTATTTATATGATATCGCGAGAATCAACTTAACGATCAGCGTACTTCCAAATTGAGCAATTCAAACAAATAACAATGGATGTCTCAGTAAACTTTATTTGAAATAGATGCATCTATGTGATGTAAGTACACCGGCGTTTGTGAAAATTGCAACACCATAAAAATTTCCCGAATAAATCCAAACTTTGTGAAAGTGTAGAAGAGAGTGCAAGCAATAAGTGATTTGGTTTGCAGAGAGATGGGGTACACGTAGGTCGAACAGAGCCCTGTCGTTTCGGTCCGGAAAGGTCAGTGTTGCACCAATTGTCAGCGCAGATCTGTCAAGCAAGGTGCAAACAATAAAGTGAGTGCCAGTATACCACACCGACGTCAAAGGGAGCCAATTCGACATGTGAGTGAGTTCGAACGGGGCAGAATGGTCGGTCTCCAGGAAGCGGATTTGTCATATCATGACATTTCCGCTCAAACAATGCATGCTGCTACGACAGTGGTGCGTCTGTGGAACCAGTGGATAGATGAAAGTCGTACGCGACGAAGAGCGGGTCCTCGGCCACGGAAGTTGACCACAGCATGGGATGACCGCCATTTTGTCCACATGATCATAACGGATCGTACAACTTCATCCACCGCAACAAGTGTGAACTTGTCTGCATCAACGGTTCGTCGCACCTGCTGCAGGTTGGATTGATTGCACACATGCCATACATCAACTTACATTGTCCAAAAACCACAAGCTCCTCCAACTGCAATGGGCACGTGAACGCCGTCACTGGGGTGCTGAATGGTAAAATTTAGTCTTTTCGGATGAATTCCGCTTCAACGTGTCCTACAGTGATGGCCGCATATGTGTCCGATGGTACCGTGGTGAGCGATATCTCGAAGGCTGCATTGCTGAGCGGCTTAGTGGACAGACACCATGTGTGATGGTTTGGGGCGCCATTGTTATAACAACCGATCTCGCCTCCTACGAATTGAGGGCACCATGATCAGCAATTGGTACCTACAGGTGGTTGTAGAACCCGAGGTACTCCCCCTACTTCAGGCATCTCCACAGGTCCCACTTTAGCAGTACAATGCCCAGCCACATATTGCGAGGAATGTACAAACCTTCTTCGAAGAGCGACGGATACCAGTGCTTCCTGGCCTGCACGTTCGCCTGACATGGCGTCCATCAAACATGTCTAGGATATGGTTGGTTGGTTGGTACCTGGTGCAACTGCGTGTAGGGAAATCCCTCAGGAACTTATTCAGAACCTTTTTGATGCAATGCCATGGCGTATAGCAGCTCTAATTGAGGCGCATGAAGGTCACACCAAATGCTGAATATGAGGGCTCGAAAAAATGTAAATGGCGTGTTATTTATGGACGTTCTTTAACTACTGTGGTTCTCAGCGTCCCATTCTAAATTGGGCGTGAAAGACCGCTTAATTTTGCTTAGAGGCCCCTCTATCAGGCTTGAGGTTCTTTTTCGTGCCGTAAATCTACGACACGGGACCAACGGCTTTACTTCCCTTCCGAAGAAAGCAATGCTAAGAATTTTTACACCCGAAAAAATCCATCGTCCTCCGCTGGGTTTGAATCCGCGACCTTGGGTATATGAAGTTAGCATAGTAACCATTACACCACGGAGGGCGACTATGAGGGCTCGAAGGTCATGTATAGATTTGAAAAGCTTATTATATTTTGCTACTTGTCATGTATATAATCTATGGCATTAAATTCATTGCATTCATTAGTTTCCTTCTTGGTGTTACAACTTTCACGAACGGTAGTGTATTAGTGTATCACTTATAAGAGTTCTATAACCTTAAATAAAATTCATTCCGAATGGCGAGAACTTCACAGGTTGACATCAGAAAAATGAAGATAATCTGGCGCTTTCATTTACATGACTTTCTCTACAAACTATTGTACAAAAATTTATTTTTTTATCTACATCGTGGTAATCAGGATACATATTTGCAGAAACAGTTGTATTTGTTCCTTCTAGCTAAAAGGGAAATAATATAATACATTAGGCTAAAGAGTTAGTCATGTCTTTTAAAAAGCCAGTCGCTATTTGAAACAACTGAAATTCTGTTTTCGTGTTGCATGGCCAGGAGTAAAAAAGAGAGATAAAACGAAAAATGATCTCCCGTTTGAGAATAGTTTTAAGTAGCTTAAAATTGAAACAAATAACAAGGAATTTCTCGTAAATGGTTTACTCTACAAAAAATATACATGACACACATTGTGTGTTTTTGCGAAATCTACATTTTTGTGCATTAAGTTTTGTCTATCTCTTACTGTTTACCAGTTATACAAAATTCATCCAGAATGAAGAGGTCTTCAGAAATAATTCCCAGAAAATTCAAGGTACATACTTTATTTGTTGCATGAATATATTTAATATGCGGCATTTTAATCAAAATCGTGTCATTGTTGAGAAAAAGAAAAATTTCGAAAAAATGTCAATGTAAGGGTTAATTTGGGGAGGGAGATTTTCTTGAAAATCTTCGAATCGCAACCTTGGAATGTGTTAAACTTAAATACCAAACGATTTTCTAGTTTTTGAGCTATGCTGTCCAGACACACACGAACCTTTTTCTAAAAAAGCTTCTTTTTTTGTGGAGAGGGAGTCAGGCGATCTCAAAACATATATTTCCGGTGAAAGCTCGACATCGAATTTTTGGGTGGAATAGAATACTCTCTAGTATATGCTTGGTACATGTAGAGAAAGTAATATACATACATATGCATTTTATTTTCCTGTAAAGATGTTAAACACATAATATTTTAAGCAAAATGTTACATACTTTTGAGAAAATAAAAAATAATGTAAATATGTGTAAAACTTACTCAAATGTGAAGAGGTTTTTCTGAAAACCTCCATGTCGTAAAAATAAAACGTTTGGTACTCGCCCAAATTTTAATTTTTCAGTTATGCAGTTCACATACACAAAGACGTCTTAAAAGTGTTTTTAGGGCATCAATATTCATCTCCAATGAAATCGATATTGGATTTTTGTATAGAATACACTGTTTCCCCAAATTAGTATCTGTAGGTGCAAGAGGAAGTAAAATGAGTAGTATTGTTACTTTCTCTACACGTACTACATAGTGTATAGAGAAGGTATTGTATTCCACCAAAAAATTCGTAATCCAATATTTCACCGGAAATACACGTTTTGGGTCCCCCTGAATCCAAAAAAAAGCATTTTTGGAAAAAGGTCCGTGCGTGCGTGTGTGTGTGTCTGTGGACAGCATAGCTCAAAAACGAAAAGACCTTAAATACCAAACTTGGTATTTAAGTTTGGTATCTTCCAAGGATGCGACACGAAGATTTGCAAGAAAATTCCCCACCCCCAACTACCCTTTACTTACATGGAACTTTTTTCGAAATTTTTGATTTTCTCAAAAATGGCTCTAACGATTTTGATTAAAATTAGAGCAACATTTGGTAAAAGTTGCAAGCCGTGTTTCTCTTGTTTTAGAGTACTGATCTGTCATGTAATTAGTTTTAATTGTAACATCTATTACATTCAAAACAAGGGTTGCAAAACAGTTGCACATGTTGACTATCCACTGTCTGTTGTTATTCGCCATGTACAGCTAAGTAGGCACATTGGAGTGGGTAAGGAAGGGATGGCACGTTTGCACAATGATGAGACCCAGCTCCCCAGGTCTGATCTATACACAAATCATGATGTCAATTCAAAAAATGTAAACAACAGCGGCCAAGAGTCATTATGGGCAGGAAACCGGTCTGGTGAGCGCTGTCTGCAGACTCCAAACAGTTTGTGGTGGTTTGTTATCAGCGAAGCCCCTTGCCTTTTAAGTCCAGAGCTCAATTTCATTCATTTTGTTTCTCATGGTTTAATGCCTAGAAATAAATCCCTATGCCTGTTTATTATCCAGTGAGAATACTTACTTCAGCTGGGTTAATATTCCCACTTGCTAAGCGTAAGTAAAATGTAAGTAAAAATCTTACTCAAACTGAGCTATATAAACTTTACTCATATCGCTTACTTTAACCAAACACTATAATTATCAGAAACACATATTTTGAAAATCCCTGAATTCAAAATGTCATATTTTGATAAAAACGCGCCCTCGGCAATGTGTGCGAACAACAGGCTGGTGTAAACTCGCTCGACTTTCTCTCCCTGTGGTAAACTCACATACTTCCGATATGTATTATGGGCTTCACAGTATACAAACCGACTACTCACTATTCAAGATATGTGTTTATCAAGAAAGTATTTCATATCAAACAGTATTGTGCTTAGTTGCATACGATATGCACAAACAGCTCAAATGTTAATCCTGGTAACGAATTCCTAAGAACAGAAAGGGCAAATCAGGCAGCCAGTTTACTTGGCGATTGCGTCTCAGGCTCGCAAGGGTTCAAATCAACGTGATGGCTAATCTATTCAGGTGATTTTCTTTTGGGGGGGGGGGGTCCTTAGTTTGGATTGAATATTCAATAACAACTGAACGAAAGAAACAAATAAAAAGTATATGGTACAGAAAGCCGACTTCGCAACTTAGATCATATAGGAAGCAGACAAGGCTATCTTTTAGATGCTCTAAGCTCAGAAGAATTAACGAACCTGTAGTAACCTAAATTAAAGCGAAGTTGAGCAATAAATCGATTGTTTCAAGCGTATCCATCTGACGGCATAATTCGCTTGCGAAAGTACAAACATGCAACACGTAATATTTCGAAAACAGCTTATGTCACGATAAAAAAATGCTAGAATTCTACATTTTTGCTTTTTCTTCTACTTACTTATAGTACGTTTCTGAGCCTCCTTAATAATAAGAAAATTAAAAAAGGTGCCCGAGTGATTCAAGTTCATGAACAGCGTAACTCATTAACGCAAAGTCAGTTAAAATAGAAACTTGGTATTTTCGTTCAGCATAAAACAGGGATTTGTCAGTAAGATTGTCAAAAACATTCAAGAATCAACCTCAAACTACACTTTTCATGGAAACATTTTCGTTATTTTCTACTTCCTCAAAATAGTCCGAACCATTTCTTATTAAAGTAAGGTAAGGTATGTTTTAAGATATTTTCACAACAAATGAAATGTATAACTTGAATTTTTTGGGCATACCCTTGAAGTCCTCTTCAGTCTGGATTAATTGTATAATTCATCAGTGTAAGATATAGACAGAATCTTAAGAAGAATAAGCTGATGAAAGAATCTGAAGGATAAGCTTTTGTAAAAATAATTTGTTGCAGAATGGAAAGAAAAAGTCGTGTGAATGGAATTTTTTTTCACACACCATCTATGCAACATATTTGAAAATGAGCGGCAACCATTTGTTTTTATCTTCTCTCGCTTATCTCGCATTCACTCACTTTGAAGCCAAAAATAAATTTTAAGAAAACTGTCAATAGTATAACAATATCCCTCAGAAACAAAAATTTGAATAAATAAAACATTCACTTTTAAATCCAGCGCTTTTGAAGACGTTGGATAAAAATTCTCAGTGTGTTCCGTCCAGCCCATAAATCTCTTTTTCATGAAAACGTTATTTTTTGTTTTATAAAAATTACTCATTCTTATTTAAAATATTGCGATGAATAAAAACCATACTTTGAAACGTATGCAAATAGTCTTTGAGTTTCTCTACATTTAATTGACTGTATACAAGCTGAAATGGACAAAATATATTCCATTCAAGGTATAATATTTCTCCTCGACAAGCGGAACAATCAGGCTAAGAAAGCCAATAGCTAATGAAGATTCAGTTATTTAAAAGTACAACCTTAAATTGCATCTAAATAACATAACTTGAAAAGCCAGGTCATACCGGAAGGCTAATGAATGTATAAAATGAGTTGATATTTGAATAATGTAACTCAATCCAATCAAGGTAGGAATTCAGAACCTGGGATTATTAGGTAGATAGGATACACCATAACTAGGTTCTAAAACTGTTCGTTTCTGAATTTTAAGGCTCTACGACGATTTCCAGACCAGACCAGACCAGACAAGAGCAGAGCAGTTAGCAGGCTGAGGGCAGCCCGAGGTGTGTTAGCCGTGTCCCTGTTCTCGGAGAGAACTTAACCATGTACTGACGGGATTGTGGGGTTTGTTGGATGGCGGGTGAGAGATGGGGTTGTTGAGTGACAGGAGGAGGCAAGTATTGCTCCTCAGCGGTTGCCAATTATGGTGCAATGGCCCTTGTGCACCGCTGGTGTAATAATTTTTCCAAAAAATGTTTACTTTTGGGATTTTAAATTTTGATATCCAAGCAACTCTTGAAGGAATGTAAGGAGCTTAGCCGTAGCAGCTGTTGGACGATTTCCGGGGCCATCTGAAGCTTTTGTACAGAAGTGTCAACACGAACAAGGCAAAAACGATCAATTTAGTCAACGAACAAAACATATATGTACAGCATTACAAACTTTTTCAGTAGGAACATTTCTGATATTAAAGCCAGTCTTTCATAATACCTACATTCAAAATCGATTTGTGGGGCGCATGGCCTAAAACAATGTTCTTACATTGCCAGGAGAATATTCAAATTAATAAAAGCAACGATGATAGTGAATAATAATAATAATAATAATAATAATAATAATAATAATAATAGATGTGTTAAGCAAATGATAGTTCTCATTCGAGATGACCCAGAAAGATGAGGAGTTAACCAATTAAGTCAACTAGATTAAACAGCCCGAGGCGCAACAGGTATAACCAACCAGCAACCGAAGCAGAAGAAAGCAATACATTACGAATTTATCGCGATAAACTATCTCAAAAAGAAGGAAGGGGCGTTTCTTTCCTTGAGCGTACTTGCTGTGTACTACTACGTAGGTTTACATCGTCGGTGTGAAAAATCGATGTTCAGAAAGCCTTGTAATTTCTACACTAATATTATAAAGAGAAAAACACGCATACGCGTGCGCGCGCACACACACACACACACACACACCTGAGTGCGTGTGAGGACCTTTCCCCCAAAATACCATTTTATTACGGAGGCATAAAACCATGCATTTCCGGTGATATTTGGATATCGTATTATTGGGTAGAAAATGCAATATCTTCTCTATAGGTAAGGAAGGGAGTAAGGTATAACCTAATAAGGATTTTAAGGCATGGATATTAGAAAACGAACACTTTGGGATTACAATAGAAGATATTGGGATGGGTTCGGCTTTTCATGTTGTTGATAGAAGGTGCGATTATATTTTAACCCAACCGATATACACAGATTACCATGATATAACACCCAAGCCTTGGTTGAACCACACAAAGTCATTCCTTTGTATTCTAAGCAAACAAAAGATACAGCGAAATAAGCGGTAAAAGGGTTCCTTATAACGGCAGGATATGCTAAATTTATTTAATTCGCACTTGTTAAAAGTTTTCAGATCTGTGTAACTGAAACAGTATAAAACATCTCGGAGTGAACACACCTCATTTTTAGGATTAATTGAACCAATGGTATAAAAAAGACATAGTTTGTAGTCACAACAGCATATTTAATGAAAATCAGCAATACATGTTAGATCTTGCTTTCTTCAAAGTAACCTCCCCTTACTTTAATTACAACTGCGCAAACTCTGGGCATTCTTTCTATTAAGTGTGCCAGCGTATCTTCAGAAATATACCTCCATATGTTGTGCACATGACTCCACAATACATTTACATTAGTGGGTTGTTTCTTTCTTACCTCTCTGTCCACATGATCCCAGTTAGGATTGCAGTCAGGACTTTGAGGGGGCCAAACCATGTTCTTCAAGACTTGTCTCTCTTCCAATCGTTCAACGTATTTTCTAGAGAGTATAGATGTATGCTTGGGATCATTGTCCTGCTGCAGAATGAACCCCTTGCCAATTAACCGCATCCCAGATGGTTTGGCATGGCGTTGGAGACTATTGTGATAATGCTTCTTCTTCATCATTCCTTCTATTTTCAAAATATCGCCTGTCCTATTGCCACCAAAACAACCCCATACCAGCACCAAACCACCTCCATGCTTGACTGTAGGGGATATGCACTGAGGTGCCATACGTTCACCTTTTGCACGTCGAACAAACTGGCGACGTTTTGAGCCAAATAGCTCAAACTTAGATTCATCAGTAAATAATACCTTTTTCCACTTATCAACAGTCCAGCTTACATGTCGCTTGGCCCATTGTAATCTTTTCCGTTTATTGACAGCTCTCAATAGGCGTTTCCTTGCCGCAAAGCAACCGTTCAGATGTGCATCCTGAAGTCGTCTCTTCACTGTAGATACACCCACAAATTCATCCCGCAATTGGTTCAGTTCTGCTGTCATGATGGGTGCTGTTTCGAAACGATCACGTTTGCTGGTCACTATTAAATGTTTATCCTCACTTTTTGAAGTCACCCTACGCCTGCCCTTTTGATAACGATCCTTATTGCTACGAGTATTTGTAGTTACATACCTACCTCTTTACAGTGTGTTGCCCTCCGTGGTGTAATGCTAACCATGTCAACTTCATATACCCAAGGTCGCGGGTTCAAACCCGGCGGAGTACGATGGATTTTTTCGGGTGTAAAAATCCTTAGCATGGCTTCCTTCGGAAGGGAAGTAAAACCGTTGGTCCCGTGTCGTAGATTCACGGCACGTAAAAGAACCTCCAGCCTGATAGAGGCCTCTGGGCAAAATTAAGCGGTCTTTCACGCCGAATTTAAAATGGAACGTTGAGAACCACAGCAGTTAAAGAGCGTCCATAAATAACGCCATTTTTTTCTTTACAGTGCAATGGACACTTCCCAAGGAGACGTGTTCTTGTGTGGCAATTTGACGTATGGCATGGCATGCTTTATGTAAGCTGACTATTGCAGCACGTTTTTCTGCTGAAAGCTCCCTTCTTTTACCCATTTCAGACTTTTCAACTGCATAAATACGATGTGTACCATTCACCTGCTTATGAAGCACTGAAGTGCTGTTCGCAGCCAATACCTATGTACAAATGTCTGTGAACGACATCTAGAAAATCACAGACATACTATGACATCCAAAACATTAGGGTAATTGTTTCTATAAGGGCCAACAAATGCTACATTTTCAAAATGCGCATAATTGACAAACAAAAGGTAGCATAGTAAATTTCAATTATGTCTCCATGGATTTCTACCATTTATAATATAGCATTGGCTTTGTTTGGCGTTATACACTTGTTAATTGCAGCAAAACAGGTTGTTCAAAAACTTTTGAGCGGTAGTGTACGTGTGTATGTATGTGTGTGTGTGTGTATGTATGTATGTATGTATGTATGTATGTATGTATGTATGTATGTATGTATGTATGTATGTATGTATGTATGTATGTATGTATGTATGTATGTATGTATGTATGTATGTATGTATGTATGTATGTATGTATGTATGTATGTATGTATGTATGTATGTATGTATGTATGTATGTATGTATGTATGTATGTATGTATGTATGTATGTATGTATGTATGTATGTATATGTTTAATATACGGTATTTTAATCAAAATCAATACAGCCAGTTTTTGAGAAAAATAAAATTATCAAAAATTTATCCATGTAAAGGGTAATTTGTGGTGGGGGGATTTTCTTGAACATCTGGGTGTCCCATCCTTCGAAGATACTAAACATAAATACCACGTTTGGTTATTAACGGTCATTTCGTTTTTATGCTGTGCTATCCACAGACACATAGACACACACACACACTCACACAGGCGGACCTTTTTCTAAAAATGCTTTCTTTCGGACTCAGGGCCCCCAAAATATATATTTCCGATGAATTCTCGACATCGAATTTTTGTGTGGAATACAATACCTTCTCTAACTATGTATATACGTGTTAGAGCTATTATGTATATTGTATGTATGTGCATGTTAGAGAAATTAAAAAGATAAACATGGAGAAGAATCAAAAAAGTTGTTACAATATGGGCATCATCTTTAATTTATGTTCAGCAGTATTATAACAAGCATACAATCATAGCTGCTATATACCAGTTATTGTAGACATTTTATAAGTTTGCTTAGTTCATTGTTAAATAATTCTAGCAAACACAACTGTGACCTTCATGTCTGGATGAATGATATCATCACTTACTGATTATTAGAAATTTGTGATTAGAATTAAATATTAATGCATGATTATTTTCAGTTTAGTAATAAAATTATACTAGTAGTATTGTTACACAAACCACTGTTTTAAATATTCTTAAAATCGAATTTTGGGAAGATTTGATTATTTTGGCAGGGTTGGCATTTCTTCTTTTTTTATTTAACACATCCCTCACGAACCGATCTACTTTTCAATAAACCTATAAGTAAGTTATTCTGAAATTTTGGCACAATTGATTACTTCTTTTAAAAAATAACTATTTTCATAAAAATGTCCGTGTTCGTAAAATTCTTCTTTTAGAAAACTTACTCAAACATTTGCACTTCGATACATCTAGTCAATTTGGATAAGTCAAACGGTAACGTACGAGGATCGCATTCCGCGGTACTGGGTTGATTTCCAGTTGCACCAGGAATCCTGGCCTTTATTTTGATCAATACTATCCTCTCACTTCCTTTCAAATTTAAAGGTTTCCTGGGACAGCCCAGTTGACGGCGACGTGCTTAAGGAAGAAAGTGCTCCTTTCCTAACATACAATTTTCTGTCCGAAACTGTTCTTGAGGATAGGCTTGGGGATGTTTAATCCGGAAATATTAAGGAATCCGCTGCAGTGCGTCTGCCGCCATCAGATTTGATAAACTCTCATCTCGTGTCTTCCTTCCGGAAGTACTGGGCTGCAATAGACCTAGACTCGGGGCAATGCTGAAATCCCTTTCCTTTCCTGTCGGTAATAAACTTGTAATAATGTTAAAAATACCCAAAACCAAAGCTAAGTGAGCGTTCGTATACAAAATGAGCAGTGATTTTTTATCGTTTCAGAAAATCAAGGACGTCTCTTTAATGCTGGTTAACTGTCTATGCATGATATACCATTCCGTGATTCCACCAATCCTTTTAAATATCATAGAGCACAAAAACCAAAATCCACAGATGCACTAAACGAGGATGGAATACCCAGCTGACCTCTAGAGTCGCGGGTTCGGGACCGAGTGTGAAGCCACCACATACACAAGCCAAACACTAGGGCGGCGTAAAATTGTTTCCATATTAAATGTCGATATTGATTATCGATGACCGATGTAGAGGTCAGATATCTGCCGTATGGGGGAACTGGCCAATTCCTGTGCCTCGCTTGGTATTCAACAGTAAAAACATAACCCCCCCTCCCCAACCAAACTGTTGTAATACAGCGCTCGGCGTTCTTCCTTCCTTAACGTACCAAAAACTCAATAAAACTCAACATGGCCACATAAATCTGCCAAAATTGAGCGCTGGCACATGTGAATTTCTATCTGAGGCTACCATGTGTAATTTCCATTTGCAGAATTAATCTTCGTGGCTATTCATATCACCAAAACAGATTTGTTTATGTAACACCATTGGTGTGCGTGGTAGAGTATGCAGCCAGCTTTTATAGTAACTGTGATAGTATTTACAAACCTGATATTACTCAGGCGTTAAAGCCGATATTGCATAGTTATCATTCCTTCGTTACCTATAAATATTATAGCATGCGAATTTAAATGAAGTTATTCTGGGGCATTGGTAAAAATATATACGTAAGTTAAGAAGATTTTACGATGTTGCACGCAAACAAAAAGTAACAAAGAGAAATTCTAATTATCTCCGATGAACTCATTATACCTACTCCTTACATTTGAGCAAGAAATGATTTTTCAAATTTAGCAATGAGTGTTAAACTTAGAACTTTCCAAAAGAGCATTCACATGTTAATTCGAGAAGAGAATCAAGTAATGAATTCAAAAGTCGTAATAATGATCTCATGCGAAAAAGGAAATGAACGGGGGCGGGGTGGGGAGGGATGATGTGTTAGTCATATGGTTTTCTCTACCCTCTAAGGAATACTGTTATGTATACAAACTAATCTAATGAAGATTATTTTTCTATCTACTTAACTTTAATCGACACAAAACTTTGCAGAAAGCCACATTACTCATTTCGTTATAGATAAAAAGGAAACAGCAAACACCCCTATTTCAATGTTTAAGATCTGGGTGCCATATGCTGCCTTAAATTTCCATATTCTTTCTATGCCATCAAACATAATATGTGTTACACTCACATTACTTTTTCTACACGTACTAAGTAAATAAATAGAAGGTGGAGAAGGGATTGTATTTCATCCAAAAATTCGATGTTGAGATTTCATCGGAGGTCCCCTGAGTACAAAAAAGGCATATTTTGAAAAATGTCCTCTTGCGCGTTGTTTGTGTGTACGTGGTACTTAGACTTAGTATCTTCCTAGGATGCGACACGAAAATGTTGAAGAAAATCCCTTCACCCCAAACTACATAGAACATTTTCGAAATGATCTATTTTCTATAAAATGACTAACGATTTTGATTAAAACACCGTATATTAAAGATACTTGCATGGCAAATAAAATGGATATATTGCATTTTCTGGGAATAGCGTCCTGCATTCTGGACGAGTTTTGCAACTTACTACACAATGTAGATTTCGTCAAAACACACAATTTACATCATATACATTTTTGCTGTGGGGCTAACCGTTTCCAAGATATACCTTGTAATTCGTTTCAATTTTAAAATACACTTTTCTCAAATAGATGTCATTCGTATTTCTTTTGGGTCACTCTCGGCAGTCAAAGAGAGCCGAATTTTAATGTAAATCACTCAGCCTTTAGAACGTTTTACTATCGCTTTAGCTAATGCATTCTCTTGGTTTCTTTCTACTTATGATATAAGTAATTAGACCCTTTCTGCTAATGTTTATCTTGCTTAGCATGGAGTAATTACAAGAATCATCTTTAATTAGATGTTTGTTGCAGAATAGGTAGAGAAAGTCATGTGAATGGAACACTGCAGAGTTTTTCAACAAATTATTCTTACAAAAGTTAATTCTTTTATCTACTTCATGCTAATCGAGATAGAATTAGAAAAAATGGTCTTATTGCAATTACTTGTTTAAGTAAGGGATTACATTAGGCTAAGGCGATAGTAAATTTAAGGATAATCGTTATGTGATAATTTTGAAATTCCTTTCTCTTTTTACGGTTTGGAGTTAAAAAAGTAACGACTTCCCATTTGAGAGAAGTATAAGGAAAATTTAAACCAATAACAAGCAACACTATCTCGGAAAATTTACAAAAATGACAAATTATGTATTTTGACGAGAACTGCATTTTTTGTGTAGTAAGTTTCTGTTATCTCTTACAATTTACCAGTTATACATAGTCAACCAGAATAAATAGACTACAGAAACTAATTCCACGATATTCTAGATAAACATTTCATTTGTCATCAAAATATCTTAAATATGTGGTTGGTATTATAATTAAAAACATTAGAGCCATTTAAAAAAATATCTGATGTGGTACTTTCACATGAATTTCTCTGCCAATTCTTCGCGAGCTTATCTTCATTTACTTCACGTCACTCGAGATAAACATTTGCAGAAATGCTTCTATAACATATTTCCATGTAGATCCAATGGGATTAAGGAATGCAGTAGGTTTAAACCATAGTCAAATATTTAAAGAGCTGTCGCTATGCGAGGTCTTTGAGATGTCGTTCTTTTCTCTTGACCAACAGAAAGAAAAACGAGTAACGATTTTCCATTTCAGAAAAGTACAATTATAGAAAACTTGAACCAATAACAGGAATATTTCGGAAATATTACGTGTACAGGATAGTTGGGGATGAGGGGATTTTCAAGAAAATCTCGTGTCGCGCTCTTGAGGGATGCAGAACTTAAATATCAAGTTTGGTAATTAACGGGCCTGTCGTTTTTAAAATTAAGCTGTACTCAGACCTTTATTTGAAAATACCTTTTTTGGATTCAGGAGCCCTCAATACATATTTCGGGTGAAATCTTGACATACAATTTTCGGTGGAATATAATACAAGAGGAGATGATAAACATGGAATACCGATTCGTTTTCTCTCTATATTTTTATTTACATATGGTTAATTGGTATTACCTGTTCTGAAAATTATTGGATAAACTTCCTAATTATTATTGCCATTCAATTATTGCAATTACTACTATGAAAATCTTAGACAATTTTTAAAAAGTACCCTGAACATCAATTTTAATAAAGGCTGACAAATATGGAATACCATAAAAGTATACTCAAAAATAAAATTAGCTGCGAATTTTAGTTATTGCTTACAAAATTCGCAAACATAGGCCCCATATTCATAATCTGAACAGTCAGCATGGCACCACAGACTGCATCTAGCATACTTTATCCAGATTTCGCCCTGTACATCATCTGAAAAATTGCCATCGCAGAAAATGCATTAAGAATCACCTGATTCTGGAACTTTTTCAACGCGAGTTTCAAATATACCATCGGTAGTATCATCGTGGATAGACATCTGTTCTTCTTCATAACTGGAAATATTCTCAACAACGGTTGTATATGCTAATTTCACTTGTTTCTGTATCCCCTTTCTTTTTGGTCTATTATTCAGCTCTCGTACCTCATGCTTCTGTTGCAACTGCCGTTTGTAAGGTGACAATTATGATGACAGAAACTCCAGGTTTTCTACGTCTTCAGCTCACTAATCAGGGTTTTGTCAATTGGTTGCAATTTGTGTGTGGTGGAATACACACTTACAAGTTCAGAAAATGTTTAACTTGCAAGTTATCTTTTAGCAGTGAATGAATTGACTAATCGCAACTATTTAATTACACGAAGAATACTGAATATCAAAATGTAGTTTCTGTGCTGTTTATAGTTAATATACAGATAAAATTCTACATAATGTGGAATACAAGAGAGAAATGGCATAGCGCGACCTTAATGGCACGAATTCCGAACTCATAGTTTAATTTCTCATTTAACGCTTGTTTTAATTCTTCTATCAGATTTTTCACGGTCTCCTTCAGCTGACACATATAAATGCTAGACTGCAGCTTCAGACCAGAAAATAATTAGATGGTATAGAAAGTGGACTATACTGCTCAGGCTATCTTTTGGGCATCACATTTGTACATACCCACATAACAGCAATATTATTATTATTATTATTATTATTATTATTATAATAATATTATTATTATTATTACATCATCTCTATGATTGAATCGATAGCAACAAACTAGATAGCAGAGTAAGGCGACTAACCAGCTGTAGCTATTATTTATCAACAAATTACTCATACATGTGATATCCAGGATGCGACACAAAATTTTCAAGAAAATCCCCTAACACAGACTACCCTTTATATGGAAAATGTTTTGTTATTTTTCATTTTATTAAAGATGATTAACTAAAATAGATATGTGTATTAAAATGCAATTTTATCTTGAATTTTTAGAAATATTTGAGTCTTTTTCATTTTAATAAATGTTATATAATATTGTACAACTGTTAAACCCTAAGACGTATACCTGCAAGAACTCAAGTTCATGAAAATACATCTCGTTAAAACGCACAAATTTCCCCTTTCTTATTTTGCTTACTAGCTTTGTTTCTTTCTTGTTTATCTCAACCATCCACGAGATATTCGTTGTTGCTACTAGTTTGAATTTTGCAACACTAGATCAATATTACAGTGCTAAATCGCCTTTGAATAATCACATGATTTTCCTTTGCAAGGTCAATCACATCGATATTCCTTGGGAGAGTATTATGACCGTCCAGGATCAGGAGAACTGGTGAACAGACTGTGGGTTTGACTTTCTCTAGAAAATGTTGAAACCATTTAGTAAATATGTCTGTCTGGATCCACTCGGAAGGATGACAGACTGCAATGGCTCCTGCTGGAGCACCGTTCATGAGTTGGGGGTTCCTTGAGAATATAATGAATGGTGGTACATAGGTACCACCAGCAGAGATACAAAGAACTGTTGTAATTAATGAAACCCTTTCAGCCGAAGATATTGCACCAATCTATAGTTTTCCCTTCAGCGACAATACAGCAGACACTTCCGATTGCACTACCGACATCTGTCTCGTTAACATTAAATACTAACTCTGGTGAATATTATTTCTTGTTCTTTTCTCCATCAAAAAAACTGTCCAACAGACTCCTTGTTAAACCCAAGTGCCCTGGTGAATTATGAAACAGTTGGTTTTCTATATGTCAAAACACTTTTATGGCGCCTAAGAAACAGTTTCAGCCAACCCTTTTGAGCTGTTCCTAGAACACCAAATGGGTTAGGAATACTATTTGAAACAGCTAGCTGATATGCTATGTTGCGTACATCATTTCGCATCAACCCGAGAAACTTCTGCTCCATCATGAGGCAATAACTGACGAGATCTCTTTCAATATCTGTTGGAAGAATTGTTCTCCAAATAGGGTTTTAGCCTCAATGGGTGGAGATATGTATTTTTTACTGGCAAGGCGGAAGAGTGTAGTTTGGGGCACTCCAAACAATTTGGCAGCCTTTAAAAACCCCATTCTCTTTTCCCGGACAGCAGTGATGGCTTCTTCCATTTTTGCTTCGTCCCACGATTTCCTCTTTTGAATTGTCTGAGATTCACCAGGCATTTTATGTAATCTGTACAAAAAAACTAGATTTTACTATACAATTTTCGGTCTAACATGTCTTATTCCTTGCATTTGATAATTAAATTATTTAATTATTATAATTAAATTAATAATTGCATAATAAATAATTTGAATATTAAGGAACACAAACAGGAAATACTATTCCATAATCGTATACCCTACAGTATTCCATATTACTAACCGCCAGGTTGGAAATTTTTGTAAAGCATAACGGCATATGGCATCCTGAAGAAACAAAAAACAAGTAAGTGATGGATAGCTAGATACCCGTTCTTTCAATTGAGAGATTCAATATGATATAAAATACCATTATAAAAGAACAATAAAGTGCGAACTTCTCGTTTTGTAAAAATATCTTATCAACATGTACTGGCACAATCAACTCTTTCACAAAATGACATCCATTGTGCTTCTAGATATATTATCACATAGTTATGCAAGCATCCGTAAGAGGCAGTGAAATAAGGTAGTATTCCATTTAAGTACCGCTATTCCATATTTATCACCTTTCCTCCATACTTAGAGAAACTAAAACCATGAATGTTCGAAAAGATTTCCTTGTATAATCTTGTGAGATTTTCTTGAAAATCTTCGTGTCGCAACCTTTAAAGAGCAGAACTTAAATAGGTACCAAGTTTGGTATTTAACGAACGTTTCTTCTTTAGTTACGCTGTTCAAGACACTGCGCGTCTTACTATACGTAGTAGAGAAAGTACAAACTGAAAATAGACAACAATCGAAAAGAACGATAAAAATGAAAATTCGAACCATTATAACGGATATCTTGGAAATGGCATATGTCACAAAGGAGAATTATTTGAAATAAATTGTGCGTTTTAAAGAGACCTGAATTTTTTGTGTAGTAGATATTCATCTGTCGCTTAACGTTTTCCATATAATATAAGATCATATAAAGTCCTTCGTAGCACAAACACCTTTTTATTTGTTATGTAAATACCTTTAATATATGGTATTTTAATCAAAATCGTTTAGAGTCATTTTTGAGAAACTAAAAAGTCCGAAAAATTTTCCTGTAGGTGGTTAGAGGCGGGGAGAGTCGCATCTTTGGAAAATGGTGAATATGAGTAGACAGTTGTACAATATTATATACAGGTTATTAAAAATGAAAAAGATTCACAAATTATTTAAAAATATTCAAGATAAAATTGCATTTGTAATGCACATATCTATTTTAGTTACTCAACTTTAATAAAATTAAAAATAACGAAACATTTACCATATAAAGGGTAGTTTGTGTTGGTGGATTTTCTTGAAAATTTTCGTGTCGCATCCTGGGTATCACATGCATGAGTAATTTGTTGATAAATAATAGCTACAGCTGGTTAGTCGCCTTACTCTGCTATCTAGTTTGTTGCTATCGAATAACTTATATTAAGTTTTTGTAAACCGCTGTTTAAGAAAATACTTTCAGAATATTTTCTGGATATAAAATTAATTAGTATTTCAAGTCAAGGTGCATAAATAAGTTAAATAATGGATTACAATAAATTTTATTTATAACATGGATTGTTATTGAAAATATAATTTGAAGGTGGATTTAATTCAATCATAAAGACGATATTATTATTGTTGTTGTTGCTGTTATATTGCTGTTACTGAGTATGTACAAATAAGATCCCCAAAAGATGGCCTGAGCAACATAGACGACTTTCCATACCATCTAATTATTTTCTGTTCTGAAGCTGCAATATGTGTCAGCTGAAGGGGACATGAAAATGTAATGAACAAAAATTAAAACAACTGTTAGATGAGAAATTAAACAATGGGTTCGGAATTCGTGTCATTAAGGTCCGGCTATGCCATTTCAATCTTGTATGTCACATTATGTGGAATTTTATTTGTTTATTAACTCTAAACAGCACAGAAACTACATTTTGATATTCAGTATATATTTTTCTAGATGGGCGTTTATCATGTGTACTTGTAAACTTGAACTTTTTGTGTCATTAAATAGTTACGATTAGACAATTCTTTAATTCTTTCACTGCTAAAAGGTACTTGCAAATTAAATATTTCCAGAGCTTGTAAATTTTCGGGAGAGGTAATAATTGTAGGTGCCAATATCATAGAAAAGTTGCAGACATTGGGACTCTAGAGCAATAAACATAACATTACACCATAAACCCCTTGTACCACTTGTCATAATGCATTATAAAGATCAAATCTATCGTTACATAGTTATGAAAAGACTGTCGCTATGACCGGAAGTGGAGCCAAACTTAAGTTACAACTGAAATGTGATCCGGAGGCTTGTACACATAATTACTAGATCGCAAGGATTGACACAACCGTACATTTGGTTTGACATATTAGCATATTTAAATTAAGCATTAGACGCTAATAAATTCTTAAAAATGCTACAGTACTCTAGCGCCGTGAACAGTGTTATAAACACAAATTATTGGTATAAATTGAAGTTGGATAAGGATGTGTAGTAGGGCTCAGGGACCATACATATCAATCAACTCATGTTCGACTACTTGACAGATTGTTAGCTTTTGTTAGCTTCTTTTCTCTTTTTTTTTAATATTAATAAATCATTCTCATAAACCACTTTGAGATACAAATATGAGGTCCGAAGATGGATTCTTTGTTTTATTGTATCTTTTTTATGTTCTTACATAGATGCTTTCCTTTATTCTTTGTTCAGTGTTCTGTGCTGTATGCTTAGCCCTAAAACAATAAATACCTACACACAAAACAAACAATAAAGGAAATTGTCATAGTAATTTTGGATGAATAATTCCTGCTAATAAAGGTAATGAATGGGTCATTTACAGTAAACTGCATCGCATTATACAAACTGGACTTTAAGTTCCAACTGTAAGAGCACAGCTTTGTAAACCATTAAACCTTTACAATTTCATTTTTGGTAACCCTCCATCATGACATGTAAGTTGCAAAGAGAAGAGAAAAGGGTAGGGCAATAGATAGAAAGGTGAAATAGAACAAGAGATAGTGAGGTAATAGAGATGGAGAAAGAGGAATATGCAGAGTGGGGCAAAAAAGAGTAGACTGCAGGTTCTGCTAGAAACTAAATAAAAATCTATTCAGATCCTAGAACTGGACTCGGCTCTAGCTTCTTTGGATCCAAATAGATAAAGGAACTCTATTTAATTCGCGCTAAGAAGGCGTGCATTGTGTTTTCTCTTCAATTCTGCATTATTCCGTTTTATACTCCTTTTCGTGGTTCACAATTTAAGCCGTTCATTTATTTTTCTATTATCACTGTGAGAATGTAATCATCTTCATTATACTATGATCACGCTCACTGCAAAATGATGTTACTTGCTCTGCAAATGGCTACATTTACAACGTGGCTGTCATATGGAGGGCAAGCTGAGAAATTAGCAATTCTACGATCTCAAGAACTGATGCACCTATACCATATGTTAATAAATCTGTGTTCTATTCACATGACTTTACATCTACATCTGTGCAACAAATTATTATCAGTAAGTTTATTCTTCTATCTGCTTCAAGATAATTGAGATAAACATTAGCAGAAGCAGTCTTATTACTTAGTTCCTTATAAGTAGAAGGGAAATACGAGAATACACTAGGCTAAACCGACAGTAAAATGCTTTAAAATATGATTCCTATGGGACTGAAATCCGTCTCTTTGCGAGGCCAGGACTTGACAAGTTCCCGTATGAGAAACGTTTTGAATGTCTAGTAAACGGTCAACTCCACGAAAAAAATACATATGGCATAAATTGTGTGTTTTAACGAGATCTACATTTTTTGTGCAGGAAGTTTGTCTATCTCTTACGGTTTACCAGTTAAGCAAAATTCAGAAAAATTCATTCAGAATAGAGGTATTCAAAGTCTATTCCCAGAAAATTAAAGTTATACATTGCATTTGTCACGTAATTATCTTAAATATAAGAGATTTTAATCAAAATCATTAGAGCCATTTTTGAGAAAACCAAAATTTTCGAGATGTTTTCCATGTAAAGGGTAGTTGGAGGTGCGGGGATTCTCTTGACTTCGTGTCGCATCTTTAGAAGATACTCAACTTAAATATCAAGTTTGGTATTTGACGGACCATTCGTTTTCAGCTATGCTGCTTCAACACACACACACACACATGGTCGTTTTTTTTTTTGTTTTTTTTTAAATGCTTTGTTTTTTATTCAGAGGGTCCCAAAACAGGCAATTCGCGTGACATCTCGGTATCAAATTCTTGGGTGCAATAGAATACCTTCCCTATTCACTATGCACATAATACTGTAGAGAAACTAATATGCCTCGAAGTTTAAAATACCATCCTTGCGTTTTGTAAGATAGCTAGTATATAAAGGCAATGGTATTACAAAACGTATTGACAGTAAACTTGTAGATGAACAAAAAGAAGAGCGAATGTCATTTTCTTGAAGATGGTAGTGCATTGAGCTGACTGGGCAGTAGCAAAGCCGTTTCCTTCCTTCCTTCCGTCGTTTGTGCGCTCTCTCACTTGGCGCGTTTATTAAATCGATTTCATCACAAGATCTCCGTGCCTGCTGCCCCGTTGTCTGTTGTTGAGGGGGAAACAGCCCTATCCCCCCTTCACCCCCCGCTATCTGCTAGGGCGCGTGCTGCTCGCTCTTTGATGCAGCTCTGTGTGTACTAGCCGGACGGGCTTGATTTACACAGATCAATAGAACACGTGGTCCGGCCGAATTGTTGCTGTTTCATTGACATGCGACAAATGTCCATCTCGTCATTTTCCTCTGTTTTAAGATACGTTCGCTACTCCTGTCTGTGTGGGCGCGTGATAATATTCACAGAGTTTGGAACTGTATAAGCAGGATGACAAGATTCTGTTTACATCCCTTCAAACAACAGGAATAGTTGTTCTACAAGTCGGATATCCGGCAAAATCTCCAATCTGCATCATTTTGAATCAGGTTTATCTTCCCTTTTCGTTATCTTTGGGCCGTGGACTTATTACTTGCCACCACACATCTAATGAGGAATAAGAAACTATAGCATACAGGATTCCTAGACGCTAATGGCATTACAGGAAACTAACTTACCTACCATTTAGCTGATACCTAACTAATATAGAATCTGTGGATGGTAAGAACAGTCTACTCGTACATGGTGATAGTGACCGAAAAAAATCGAAACATTTTTAACCTCGAAAACGAAAAGTGAATACAAATCAGTTTGCCTTTTGATCTATTTAAATTTGTGAGGTATGAATTGGAAATTATCAGTATGCAAATTTCACTAGGAAGCACTTAAAAAATGGATAGTGAGAAAACCAAATTGGCTTCTCTGCCATTGATTAATTTACATAAATCCGTTAAATGCCTACCATAGCAACAATACAAAAAGTGAGTTTACCACCCACGTTACATATTCACGACATACTTTCGTCTACTAACGATTTCAAAATAAGCAGTATGGTTGTTGCATAAAGTATGTGTAAATAGTACTGCAATCATTATTTGTGATAACAGGCTTGTGATGGAAATACATAAGGGGAGGGGGGAAGAGTCCCAAACTTTCAGGCATGTCTGTTAAGATGAGAGTCAATTTGGAGAAGGTGAAAACTTGCTACATGGAGTATTTTGAAAGCAAAAAAACAAATTTGTTTAAATGAGCTTTATTCCTGCATTACGTTTTTGTGTATATCAGATGATATCTTGGTTATACAAAATTTAACCATAGAAAGAAAACTTGGAAAGCCATTCACAGAAAATATTGCACATTTCAGTATGTCTAAACATAGATACAATGAGATCGTTAGAGCAATGAGTAAATAAAATATAACGACAGACTCTCCATGTTAACTTCAAATTGGAGGGAATTTTCTTGAATTGCATTGCATTCTTGGAAGATCTGAACTTAACTACCAACTTCGGTATTTATCGACATTTAGAGCTTTGAAATTATTTTGCTCTTCACTCACTCACACATCTTTTCTAAAAGTACATTTTGGGATTCAGGGTGCCTCAAAACGTTATTTCCGGCGAATTTTCTCTATTTACTATAGGTTAAGCGGTGGAAGTAATGAGTTTTCGGCCTTCCTGCGTGTGGGTGTGAGCGATGGATGGAATGGAGTGGGATGGGGTGGGATGGGATGGGATAGGATGGGATAGTTTTTTATTTGTTATGTTTCCATGATAGTGCATACGTTCAACTTTCTAAGGTAATCTCCGAAGTTCTTATTTTCAGTAGAAAGCAATAGAAGATACACATAGTCTTATGCGTCAAGTTAATGTGCATAGCAATAATCACTTTCAAACGTATTCGTTGCTGTTCGCTTATAGTTTCCAAATGTTAATCAGTGCATTTGCATTCTTAAAGTAATCCTTTTATTTCTCGTGAATTATGCAGTTAGTATGTAAAATCATGTCTAGCAAATGCTATTCGCACATTTTTAAACTTCCGTTTTGGGCTTCCCTATTCTTACAAAAAATGTATTTTAGGTATAACTTATTGAAATACCTTCAGGCGAAGGTTTATCAAGATTAAGAGGAAGTACTGTATGATCATAATGGGTAAAGAGACTTACACATCAGGATTTCTTTATTACTACTTGTTTTATATATATCAAAGAATCACATATTTTAGAACCCAGTGTGTTTTGAATTGCAGTGTATAGCTTCTACAATTCTCAGTTCTATTATATGTAACAAAAGAACATATACATAGCAGCAGTTACAAAATATTCAGCCTTATCTTGTTTTATAAGCATTCCCGCTGATATGTATCATTCTCCGCAAAATCCCCTTCCCTTTATTGGCTAAGCATACCTTTGAATGGCGAACACATTGTCATGATGCAAGTGCTTTGGTCACCTGTGAGACAGGATTAAAACGAAAGACCTACGTGAATTTAATAAAAGTTTATGCGCATTTTAGATGCACTATCTCTATTTGATGTATACGATAATGAAAATATAACTTTGACAATTCTCTTTCGACATATTTAACATATTCATGTTAAATAAGGAAATACTTTGTACCTCATATCAATCTCTTTTGTCACAACAGCAATGAGAGGTGACTAGTCACGTGCCATTTAAGAGATACGTGGCAAAGTGATCTGGAACAAACCTTAGAAGAATATTTATACTTTCATAAACATTCTATCTTCATGCACATGAGCATAACTTTCAGCTGTTATAAAGCTTTTAGTTCTACATTCATCAGAATACTAGTATAAATATACGTTAATAAACATCCTGTGTAAAGACTTTGAGAATATGTAATTTACATGTCGAACGAATACATTGTAATAATACTGATGTTTCAGGGTGACAACTTGTCATTGGCTTTTGATTATCACAATTGTAGAAAATATTGGACACTATGAACTGACTTGAAGGCTGCATACTCTTTTTATGATCTTAGGAGAAACGAAGAATTGCGATTCTACATTGCAAAAACTATTAAGGACTTAAAATGTTAGCAAATCAAACACTATCTCTTGGGGCTTTCTAATTTTTTTTAATACAGTTCTGGAGGCTTGTCTGGACTCCGGTTCTGTATTCCTTTTACCTCTTTTTTTCCCCAATTTCCTAAATTCCCTTAGTTGACCTATTAGTGTTTAACGTTTTCCTTTTACCTATACACTCACAAAGACATATACACATTTACAAACACAGAAACACCCATGCCCAAGGCGAGACTCGAACCCACCCGTGTGCTGCGAAGCACCAAAGCGAGACACTTTAGCGAGCGCGGCCACGGGGACTGGCTAATTAAACACACAGGATTTCAACCGTAATGTTAAACACTTCAAAGGTTATTTACTGAAAATTCGAAAGGCATTTTATGGAAGTCTGCATCTTAAATATATAATTTTTAGAATCAAAACTGTTAGGGAATTTTCGAGAAAATTAAAAAGTAATGCAACTAGTTCCATATAAAGAATAGTTTGAGGTGTAGAATATCGTGAAAATCACCGTCTTGCATCCATGAAAGCTTGTTTGTTTGTTTGTTTCTTTCTTTCTTTCTATTTTTCATTTTACTGTTTCATTTATACCTCGCATTTAACCGCTCTTGTCCTCCGCTGATATATCTCTTTAGAACATATAATCTATCGGTAGTGGTGTTAACTCGTGTAACTGATGTCGTTGGGCTTTCTATTTGCTTTTATTTTAATCATTACATCACACACACACACACACACACACACACTGGAGAGGAGAGAGATTAATCTGATCTACAGAAAAATCCCTATGCTCCCAGCCGAGAATCTAATTCGGAACCCCTCTCACTGCAGGCAGATGCTCCACCGACTGAGCCACGGAGCCACCCTTGAAAGTTGTTGGGACTTTAACACGTAGTTTATTATTCATTTGATTTCTTACGTCTCTCTCTCTCTCTCTCTCTCTCTCTCTCTCTCTCACTCTCACTCTTTCTCTCTGTGTATGTGTGTGTTTGGGAGCATGAAAACATGCTTTCTAGCGAAATGTCGATACCGGAAGTTTAATAGATCACAAAGTTACTCTGCATATGATAGGTAGGCGTAGAGAACGTAATTATAATTTACCTACTTTTGTAGATATATATGATTCTGTTTGTAAAATAGTCATTCCAAGGGACTTGCGTACCACTCTTTGTACCTTACTTGTGCGAAAGCATGAAAAAAGAATTCGCGAACGGTAGAGCGAAGAGAAAAAGCAATAGTTTCTCTTACATGTGTTTATAATTAGGTTTGATAGCCCAGATAATTCCTCCCCTCCTCCATTCTCGTATGTTTACCGAATCCACAAAGCAAAATGCAAATTTGAGCCAAGCTACCTCTCCCTGCCACCTGCCTAACCCTCTACCCTCTCCTCCCCCCCTTTTTTTTTACCTCGAATATCACCGCATCAAAGGGAAACGCACACCGCTGTTTTTTTTTTTTTTTTTTTTTTTTTTTTTTATCCAATGCTCTCGTCTCCTATGGCCAAATTGAATTTTCATTTCACGCTGACTACAATTTTGTGTGACACCAAAAGAACCTTTTTTTCTCCCTCCAACGTTCGATGAATAACATTCCATTAGTAAAAGCAACCGGGAGCGCGGGATCTCCCGTGCCTAATGAAGTGCACTCAAATTGATATAGGCTATAAAAGAGATTCTCAGCCTTTGACGTGTTTTTTTTTTTCCTTTTTTCTTCTTTTATTCTCCCTGTCCTTTAGTACTGGAGTGAGTGACGCTTTCTCTATGTGTCGTATCCTTGTTTGTTAACACTAACGTGTATGCACAGCGCTCTCAAGTCTACTGTTTTAAAATTTACCTTTAACTTGAATATTCCTACCGTTCCCTTCGTTTGTCTGTCCTAGTTCTCTCTTACCCTATGTATTTAACTCAAATTCTGCGTTTTAATTTGGGGCGTCTTCACCTATAATGATGCATCTGGAATCAATACAAATCTTTAGTAAATCACACATTTTTTCGCAAGCACTTCAAACATTAGACAAGCATCGCATTTACCTCTGGAGTATTTGAACCACATCACGTGACTTTGTATAGACACACTGATTATACTTACCCCACAACTTTTAAACCTCCCCTTTCTCGATATTTTGATTTATGAAAATACCCATTTGACAAAATTTTAGTCATTCCAACAATTTCAGGATAAATTTAACAGAATGGTAACTTTAATTCTAAGCAGTTGTTTCTTCTTCAGCGGATTACTTCCTCTTTGTCACCCCAAGAACTTGCAAGCGCATACCCTGGGGCCAGTAGCGTGCTGAGCAGCAAGCACTCAAACTCTGTACCATAATAATTATAAACCAGGATGCGTGATCAGCCCAATACCTGACATGGTGATGACAAAGGGAATGAAATGTAGCGATTTTCGGAATATTCGCGTTTTCAATAACTTCCTCAGCTCCAAAATATTATTTAAAAAAATGCTGTTATTGTTTATCTAAAATTTCGCGTCGGTTTCGGGTTTGAAATGACACGAAAACTAAAGGCATATCCTGATGTTTATGAAGTAGTCGTAAATACGCACATACATACACACACACACACACACACTTATCTTTAAAAATAGGCATGGCTTTGTTAAAACATGCACATATGCCAAATAAAAGGGCATTTTTATATATGTACTTATTACGCCAGATCTTTGCAACTCAATGGCTCACTAGCCGTCCCCGAACAGTTAATCTCGCGAGTGAGAGAGTAAGTCGTTTAGCGACCCTGATACTTGAGCGAGCAGATACTCTGCATGGTCAGACAGATGTTCACCTCAAAGAGCAACGAGCGAAGCTGCTAACTTATTTTTCAAATGGTTAAAACCCATTTACATTTTAACTATTTATATAGTTTAAATAAAACATATCATTTTCATTGTAAAAACAAAAAATAATTTTATTCAATTCATCCCTCACTTACCAATCCAATTCATGACTGCCTAGCCTATTATAATAAACGCATTTTTAAACATAAACTGGACGTAACATTTTTCAAAACTAAACAAACATTAAGCAAATAATAATAATAATAATAATAATAATAATAATAATAATAATAACAGCATATTTTGTTTACCCCAAAATCGAAACAAACCTTTAATACATTCGATTTAAACACATCTGTAAACTAATTATTCCATCCAAGTATAAATGCAAATTGCATTGTATACCACTAAGTCAAAAACACAACAAATTGAATTAAAGGATTATTATTGGAAAAAAAAACAAACAATTACTTACTTTAATCTGATAAAACCATTAAAACATATAATATTTTAAACAAGAGAAAGTGTTTAAAGGAATGTATAAACGCACAGGATTTTATTTCCAAAATTCAAAAGAAATTCGAAATTTTAAACATAACAAACAAATGTAGGCAAGTATTGCAGTGAAAATTCTATTTTTCAATTTTTCATAAGCCAACCGAAATCGTATTATTTGATGTACATCTCTTAGAAGTAGAAACTTGGCACTTGCTAGATTCTACCAGTTCAGTTATGTCAGGAAAAATAGTTTGCGCTGATGGAATACACAATGCATAATATAGCTTCCAACGCTATATCTTAAAAACTGACACCGATTGATCTTCTTTATACATATTAACGTTGGTTACAAAAAATATTTGCTCACATACTTAGCAAATCGTTATGACTGCGTTAAAATGCGATTGTCATATCGTGCCGCGTATTGGTGCCAGCAAAAGAGACGGAAGAGTGAATGGCAAGTGAAGTGGTGGGGACAGCTGTGAGCCGAACGCGATGAGCGCCACTTGACAATATGTATCACACCATAAGTAGAAAAGTATTGCATTCCATCCAAAAATCGATATCGGGATTTGACAAAACGTGTTTTGTTCCGCCTGAAAACGCGCGCGCGCGCGCGCGCACACACACACACAAACTTAAACAAATCTGAATGTAATTAACTCGAAGAATACCCACCTTCATTTTAAGTTCAGCACATTTCAAAGGTGAGATACTAAGCGTTTTATTGGACGGATATTCTGCAGTCCCAATGGATTGTCTAGAACAGTGTTTCCCAACCTTTTGAAGTTCACGGCACCCTTGGGAATAACATTAAACACCAGGGGCACTCTTCCTTGAATTAAAAGAAAATTAAGCTTAATATGTTAATTTATTGAAATATTATATAATAATAACGTACACCATAACATAATACAGTAAACTTTACTACAATCACTGAGTAAAAATACATCAATAAATTTTGTTCGATTAATGATTAATGTGAAACTTGTGATTGATGCTTAGAGCACAGATATGTGATGTCGGGTCTTACAGTTGACAGTGAAACACGCAAATCATCCTCAAGGTTATTCAGTCTATTTCTTGCTTTGCATTTTATTGTCACCATAGCAGAGAAGGCTTGCTTGCATACATAGGATGTTGAAAAGGGCAAAAGTGCGTTAATTGCTTTCTTCATTAGGTTAGGGTACTCCTCTCTCCGTTGAAGCCAAAAACTAGCCACCGACGCCTCATTCTTGGTGAACTTACCTTTGAGTGTGGAATCAGCACAAAGATCAATAAATTCATCTCGTTCGCAAGCAATGAAATCTATTTCCTCTGCACTATCTACGAAATCAAATGGTGAGACAACCCAGTCGAGATTCGTAGTGGAAATAGTTGGAAAGTACGCATCTATTGCATCTTGCAATCTTGATAAGTGATCACAAATGCGGTCTTTCAGTTTACCCAGATCTTTATCTCCTGCCACATTAAGAAGAGATGGAAAGTTTGACAAATCTCCTTTTTGAACTGCAGACTTCCAAGAACTAAGTTTTCTTTTAAAACCTTTCATTTTATTGGTTGAGGAGATTATTGTTTCATGTCGACCCTGCATCGAAACATTCAGTACATTCAGCTTATGAAAAATATCTGCCAGATACGACATTTCAAAACACCAAGAATCACTTAGTAAGAGCTCATGAAATGTGTCTTGATTTTCATCCTTAAAAAAAGTTTTTTGCTGTTCTTTAAGTTCGAGAAACCGGTTCAATACACGACCCCGCGACAACCACCTTACTTCTGTGTGAAGTTACAAAGAGGTATGAGCTGCATCCGTTGCACGACATAACTGTTCAAAAATTCTGCACTTTAAAGGTCGAGACTTCATATAGTTCACCATTTTCACAACTTGGTTAAACACTTCAGCAAAATCTTCATTACACGCTTTCACGACTAATGCCTCTCTATGCAGAAAATAGTGAGTTATAATAATGGATGGATTTTCATTGAGAGCTCTGGCAGTAAAACCTTTAATTTTCCCAGACATAGATGGTGCACCATCTGTACATATACCACAACAGTCTTTCCATGAAAGGTCATGGTCATTGAGATAGGAATTAATAGAAACGAAAATATCATGGCCTGTGGCTGTAGTCTCCAGCGGTCTACAGAACAGAAACTGTTCACTAATATATTTTTCATCAATATATCTGATAAAACCAAGGAGTTGCGGTTTGTCACCAATATCGAGACTCTCATCTACTTGCAAAGCAAATGTTCTATAAGTTTTTATTTTCTCCGTGACTTGTTCGTTGATATTGCATGACAGTTCAGATATCCTGCGGCTGATTGTGTTGTTGGACAGAGGAACTTTCGAAATTTGATTAGCTGATCCTTCGCCAAGTATTGTTGAAACTATAACTTGACATGCAGGGCCAATGATTTCCTCTCCAAGAGTATGAGGTTTCTTTTTTTTAGCTATCAGTTCTACTACTTTAAATGAGGCTTCAAGAGCAGTATCACCTATGGTCATTCTCTTTACCATTCGCACAGCTGTTTTCTTCTCCCCTTCTAGTATATGTGAAAAATACATTACACTTTTCTGTGACACACTAGGATGCTTTGTTGTAAGATGCCGATTCAGTTTGCTAGGTACCATGGCCTCGTTGCTAAGTGCTTCGCCACAAACTAAACACACATGGATAGGGTTTTCCTCGTTGTTATTCCACTTAAATCCATACGCTAAGTAACTGTCCTGGTATGTTCTTTTCTTTCGTTTGTCTTCTTTATGTGGTGAATTCGACGGTCCGGGAGAAACTGTAAGATTTGGCTTCTTAAAGCAAGCACTAGGAGCCGATTGTTCACTTTCACTGTCCTGGCGTTTACGTATAACAATGAACTTAACCATAGCTAAACACTGTGAATCAACGCGAGGAAGACAACTGAAAGCGCCAAGCGGCGTACACTTTTATATATTCATCTGTCCAAGTCTCGGGAATGTTCGTGAGGAAGCGAGTAGTCTCGGGAATGTTCGGCAGGGTATAGCTGTAATGCTATCTGTGGGATACTAGTATAACTGAATTATTGAAATGAATCGACCACTATCACCATCTGCCGTGCATGAGAGTAATTGATTTGACTTATTTTATTTCAAGACATTACAAGACTTAAGGCTTCAGTAGAAGGTATTCTTTTTTTTGTTTATCTCAATATCTCGCGGCATCCCTTAGCCAATCACACGGCACCCTAGGGTGCCGGGGCACACCGATTGGGAACCGTTGGTCTAGAACCTAAATGATTGTGGACGGATATTACAGTACCGCGCTCCATTCACTGCAGCACTATGCATATATGTTATCATTGCTGCGTTTGACATTCTTTTTTTAGGGGGCGGGAGGATTTCATTTGTATAGTCTTTATTTTAATAACTTTTATAGTCTATCGGAGACTTTGACTTGAGGAACTACTCATTGATTGTAGGTTCTTTTACTTCTTTTTTTTTAAATCAGTTCTAACACACGCGCATTCATTTCACATACATACACCCAGACTATGTGTAGGGTAGGAAAAATCCTGCTCCAGCCAGAAATCAAAGCCGGAACCTTTGGAATTAGAAGCCACAATGTCGACTACTCGACCACAGGGACTTTGATCTTATAAATCAGAGCTTCGATCCTTTACGTAAGATTACATCTTAACCCTCTAAGGCCCAACGTGATGACTTCCAAGTAACAACCATTTCCCCTCTAATTTCATTATCATTGAATCAAATGTTCTATTGTGAACTGTTGTAACGTGAAAGTCACAGCATGGAAGCCGTGTGTATGGCTGGTTTGGCCATTTAGTTCATAATATACTCAGCAGGTAGCAGCCATTTTGCATTATGAAAGTAACAGTGTCACTTTAATATCTACCATTTATTTTGTATATTTCTACAATAAATGTAAATATAAAAAATATCAGGAGATACAGGTATGAGTTAATTTTTAATTACAAGTATTAAACCCCATACTGCTATGTATATTTACTATTCAATCAAAATAGTTATGTTACCTCCAAGTTACTGTCGGCCACAAAGTCACCATTATAAGTTAGACATTGCAGTAGAAGTAGCTTTCAGTTTGAAAACTCATATAAAATTTACTAAATGATGTGCTCTATCACATAAATGTTGAAATAACATTACTGATAAACACCATATTTACAATATACTTCATGAAAATAAAAAAGATTTAAAATTGTTTGAATCTTATAAAACCAATTTCATTTTAGGTCAACTACAATGGACCCTTGCAATTTTTATGGTATCAATAATGAAAGTAAAATAAATACTCGTCCAATAAATGGGTATGAATCCATGATTCTGTTCTTGCTTCAGACATGGATGAAGAAAAGAGATTCAAACTATTGGTGCACATATAATTTATACCAGAAAGTGAGGATGAATCATCTGATGAGCTATGTGTAAACGAAGTAACAAGTTCTACACCAGAACGAGGCGAAGATATTTCTGAAACTATAAAAATGTGATTTGGAGGACATCAAGAAACAAATTGGCTCAACCAACATTTCCATGGAAAGAGCAGTTGATTTCAGATTATGATGAATGATCCATAAGCACCAATACGCTATTTTAATACATTTATTGATGAAGACTGTCTTTCTTCCATTCATTGCCTATCAGACAAATTTATGTGGTATACAAAACAATCCTTCCAGCAGCCTAAATGTTAGTTATGTAGAGATTAAGCAATTCATTGAATGGTGTGTTTTTTATATCCATATATAGCCTCCCAAGGTCTAGAATGTATTGGAAGGCAGAGACACGAGTCTCTTGTGTAGCTGAAACCATGAGTCGACAAAGGTGGGAGGATATAAAATCAAACTTGCACTTCAATGATAATGCAGAAGCTGATGGTACATCTTTATATAAAGTTAAGCCTTTTCTATATCGTATTTTAGGGAAATGAAAACCTCTGTGTTGATGAACAGATGATTCCTTTCAAAGGGAAACACAAACTGAAAAACTACATGAAAAATAAGCCCAAAAAAGGGGGTACAAAGCATTTGTGTTTTGTGACAATGCTGGACTAGTTTACAATTTTGAGATTTACACTGGCAAAGTAGAACATGACATGAACCTTCCAGATGTTGGTGTTTCAGGCAACATTGTTCTAAGGCTAGGAAAAATAATTCCCAGAAACATGTTCTATAAATTGTATTTTAATAATTGGTTTACAAGCCTTCCATCATTGTTGAATTGGATAAAATGGGGATACAGTACAGTACAGATGAATACTTGCTACAGTAAGGATGAATAGGTTGAAAGGTTATAAATTCAGAGCTGAAGGGAAGAGGATCGTATGAAGAATGCACTGCAGCAGGAGGTGGAGTAAATGTTTTGCTGTGAAACTGTATGACAACAAACCTATACATCTAATAAGTACAATTACTGGAGCACACCCTGTTTCAAGAGTTGAACGTTGGGACAAATCACAGAAGCAGTATGTACATATAGAATGCCCTAGTTCTGTCTTGTAAATTTATGGGAGGAATTGACCCAATAGTTTCCTTGGTAGCTCTGTATCGCATCAAACTGAGATCAAAGAAATTGTATCACCGTTTAGTGTTCCATTTTCTGGATCTCACTGTGGTGAATTCATGGCTGCTCTATAGAAGAGACTGTGACCTAAACAGCATACCTAAGAAAGATCAGTTGATCCTGTTGCACTTCAAGTCTTCCATTGCAGCATGTCTTTGCAAACAAGGGGTGAAGCAAATAAGAAAAAAGAGCAGACCCAGCACTGACTCTCTTCAGAACGAAATTCAGAAGAAGCAGAAAAGAGCTAATTCAGCGCTGATTCCCAATGCTGAAGGAAACATGCAACAGGTCACTGGCCATGTTTTGTTGAAAAGCGTGGTAGATGCAAGACGCCTGGTTGTGATGGAGTGCCAAAAATAAAATGCTCTAAATGTAAAATACATTTGTGTTTTACAGCAACTTCAAATTTCTTTTTTGACTTCCATATTCAGTAATATTCTAAATAACAAAAGTTCTGTATTTTCATCATAAATTTTTTTCCAGAATAAGAATCCAAGCATTCTTTCTTTTCATAATAGTTCCAAAGACTTATGTAAAGCCAGTAATTGCTATAGGCTCATTGTCTCTGAAATAGCATATATGTGGACATGTAACAATAATTACTCGGTATGCTATTTCTATTTTGTACACCTCAAATACTAACTGATTCCACCCTCATGGCCCACTGTGACTTCTAAGTAACGACGTATTATTTTTAATTAAAACTTAAAATTTTATTTTTTCAATTGTTTTTATGCTTTATGAAGCTATTTTAAAGACTAACACTTGATTGAAAAACGTTCTATCTTAATAAAGGTTAACTTGGAGAGGTGACTCATTCTTATTTAGCCTGGGCAATCTTAAAGATTCGAAATATAAATAACATGCATTCTCACCATTAAGTACTACACCTACGTAATGAAAACAAAACAAGACAAAAAATTACCAATGTTTTTAAGTTGCTTTAAAAACCGTTAGAACTCCCACTAGGCGCAAAATTAATGACTAAAACCTACAGATTTTATGGAAAATCTGCTAAATTGGCAACCCTGTTAACACGAAGGCAAAGGTAGTCGATACTCATTTTATTTCTGTACCCTTTGAAGAGCATTTCCTCTTTTATATTGAGTCGATGGCAAACAAATACCGTCGCATTCTTTTTTTTTTTTTTTTCCCCTGGTCTGACATGTAGCAGATAAGAGTTTTGCTACCACTACCACTGAGGAGACAAATGGATGGAGCATAGTTACCTTATATGCGTTTTCGTTTGTCGTTATCTCTCATTACACGATGTTATATTTCCACCATTTTCAACTTTATAACAAGCATATTGGAGTTTCTCGAACCTGATCCTTCCTCGCCTGTATAGTTTGGCCAACTTCTCCGTCTGGCTAAAAATCGTTTTAGCATTACAAAACCTACAAGCCTTTTCTACAAGATCAACATTTGCGTTATTCGAACAGTACTTCAATTATTCTCTTTCTATGCTTTGGATGCGTTATAGCTTTCGCTGTAAAAATCTGCCGTTTTAGAATTGTGAGAAGTATGGGCACTGAGCTCGGCGTCTACTAAACAATTTTCTCCAAGGTAATAAAGGGCAGAAACAAATATTTTTACAATTTCGTTTCCAACACAAAATGCAACGTTTAAAGGCGTTGCGCCTTGTCAATCCTACATTTATAAGAAACAATAAAATGTTAATAATAATCCTGAACTTATATAATTATTCATGTATTTTAAAGATACTACTTTATTAAACGGGGGTGTCATTGCCGCATAGTTAGACCGTTCGCTTCTCTTCTAGGCAGGCAGGATACGATCCCAGAGATCCGCATGTGGGATTTGTGGTGAATGAAGCGGCGTCTGGGTTTTCTCCGGGTTCTCCAGTTTTCCCCCGCAATTTATTTCACCAAATGCTGCATAATCCTTTCTTTCATCCATTCCACCATCATTTTATTATATCCATTTCCTCACTTTCATACCAGACATAAGGCTGATCATCCGTCCTGGATTCTCTCTGTTGCAGATTTTCTTTTGATTCTGTTTAACGCCCGCTTTGACTGCTATGGCACCGCAGGCGATGACACGGATGTTACATGGAATGAAGATGAAGCACCGATGGAATGTGATGGCGGGGGAAACCGGAGAACCCGGAGAAAACCCGTCCTTGCGCCGCTTTGTCCACCACAAACCTCACATGCGGTCGCTTGGGATCGAACCTCTGTTCCAGAGCCTCTGAAATTCAATAAATGTCTGACAGCATCCGCTGGCTTGTAAGTACGTTCTATGTACGAGGTCAACAGAGAAAGAAATGAAAAACAAACATTAACATTTTCTGAAAAAGCCAATGTCTGTTTAAATCGCATGATTTTAAAGTTGGTTATCAACATATCAGGGGTAACAGAGGCGACAACAAACAAACCTCACAGTTACACTTCTTGTTCATAACTGTTACGGATTGCTTCCAGACTCCCCATTATTTTAAAGTTTACGGGTTATGAATTCATGTTATTTAGAGGACGGGTAGGTGTAGGGGTAATGGCAGCAGTAGCAACAGCGGCGGCAGTAACGGCTTTTGAGTGATGCAAAACTGCTAGGTTTTTCAGAACCACATTCCGGATATATATTTATATACAATATTTTCAATCTGGAGGAAAAAAACACCCTTTCAAAGCATTTACAATAAGGAATTCTGCAAAAATAAAGTCTATATAAAATAGACAGAAAATCTTATGTGTTCCTTTCGCATTACTTTCTATACAAGCTATTGTATACAACAAAAGTTGTTTTATCTACATCGCGGTAATCGAGATAACATTAGCAGAAATGGTCGTGTTAGTTCCTTCTAAGTAGAAAGGAAAGAGGTTAATACACTAGGATAAAGCGAGTCAAATCTTTTAAGAACCCTGTCGCTATGTGAAACAATTTCACTTTGCACAGCCAGGAGTAAAATAAAAGAGGGATGAAAAAGAAAGACGACTTCCGTTTGAGAAAAGCTTAAGCAGCTTAAAATTGAAACCAATAAAAGGAATATCTCGGAAACCATTAATTCTACAAAAAATGTATCGTTTTTTAACGAGATCTGCATTTTTTGTATAGTAAATTTTTGTCTACCTCTTACGTTTACTAGTTATGCAAAATTCATCCAGAAAAGATCTTCAAAGACTATTCGAGAAAATGTAAGATGTACAATTTATTTGCCACGTAAATATATTAATACACTGTATTTTAATTAAAATCGTTAGAACCACTTTTTAGAAAAACAAAATTGTCTTGAAAATCTTTGTGTAGCATTCTTGGAAGATACGAAACTTAAATACCAATTTTCGTTGGTTTTTGTTTTGACTATGCTGTCTGCACACACACACACACACATACACGCGCGCGCGCACAGGAACTTTTCTCTAAAATGTTTTTGGGGGAAGGGTTAAGGGATCTCAAAACATATTTCTGATGAAGTCTCGGGATCGAATTTTAGGCGGAATACAACACCTCCTCTACCTACTATATGCATAGTAAGTGTAGGGATTGTAAAAATACAAAAAATATATTTCAAACAATAATCCTTCAAATTATGATTAAAATATGTTTCATTCACATTACCTACTTTCTCTACCTGTTCTACAAACTATTCTTTCAAAATATTTGTTTTTATCTACATCATGCTAATCAAGATGAACATTAGCAGAAAGACCGGGTGAAAAGTGAAAGGGAAATAAGCGAAAGCGCTATTATTTATATAAGCCGCCTTTAACTTCTATGGTTATATCGGGAGCTTTGCTTTAAAACATGTGTTGATGTTTTCTCGTTAAGCTGTAGAATTTATTAACGTTTGTTTTTTCGGTACTATACAAATACGCTCACATTCAGTCTCACATGCATGCTTCCAGATTCTGCGGAAATAGTTCTAATATCAGAAACATTCCCAGCCCCAGTCGAGAACCTAACCAGGGACCTCTGGGTGGGAAGCCAGAACTCTAGCCACTAGACCGCAGAGACAGTCGAAATATTCTTATTACTTGCTTTCTTGTGAGTAGAAGGCAAATAAGGATAGTCAACTCCTTTAAAAGTTGCTGCTATATAAAACAATTGAAATTCTATTCTCTTTGCAAGGCCAGGAGCAAATCAAAAGATTGTCTGTACATTACAAAAATAAAGAAGTATGTGTCATAGTTTGTGCGTTTTAACGAGATCTACATATTCTGTGTAGTACGTTTTTGTCCACTCTTACGGTTTACCAGTTATACAAAATTTAATACAGAATGAAGAGGTCTGCAGCGACTATTCCCGGAAAACTCAAGATATTTGTATTACATTTCGTTTGTCATGAAAATATCTTAAACATGCGGTATTTTAAATCAAAGTCGTTAGAGTCATTTTTAAGAAAACAAAATTCGAAAAATGTTCCATTTAAAGTGTAGTTGGGCCTGGGAGGGGAGGGGTTCCTAAAAATCTTCGTGTGGCATTCTCACAATATGACTTTTTTTCCCGGCGAAATCTCGACTTCGAATTTTTTGTTGGAATACAATACCTTCTTACTATTTACATAGTACATGTACAGAAAGTAAAATGAATTAATCCTGATGTTCAGAGAATTTGTTCCAACTGCCGTTCATTTAATCGAATACACAATTTGTCCCCATGCTAGCGACCCATGCACGAAAAAATGCTTCAACAATGAAGAAGATCTCTTGTTTACATTGTTAAGAGTACGGCGAAGACAAACCTAAAACACATTTGCCGCTTAGCAGGTTGTATAAATTAAAAAATAACCAGAAGGCTGATCCACGCAGTAAATAAAAATTCTCTCTTTATACATCAGTATAGATTGTTCCATCGATAATCGACTTTATTATGGTATAAAATATAAAACAAAGAGAAAAAGTAAATTACATAAATGTTATCAACAGGTTTCGGCACTCAGTATCTACAGTATGGGGGGTGGGGGGAAATCGCTTAAGTATTTCATTTCAGCAATCTGCGTATGAGACCAGAGAGAGAATAGCACAAGGGTGCACAGTGCGTTACGAGTATTCCTGGAAAGAGTAAACGATCCACAATTCATAGCAAACAATTATGGTTACTGAGAAAATGCATTCGTTTTCCATATCTTTAACTTCGATTTATATAGAACATATTTCGGTCTTTATTTCATAAAGAATGAAGCTAGTCACAACGTACTATTGAAAAGTTATTAAACTCCATTGAAAATGTTGAGAAGGCCCTCTTATTTTACAAGACATAACACGGAGTTTGGTATGATAGCCGCTGTTGAAGCATTGTGTTAATAGCTACCATTAATCGTTCAATCACCCAATGTTTAGGGCCGTATAGCATAAGCGATTGACAATTGTCTTTTAAATAACCTCTTGTGAAGAAGCCCGTTGTCAAATCAGGAGATCTCGTAACTGCAAGCTCTTGGGAATTTTCTATCTTCAAAGAAAGTTTCAATTAATTACATGGCTTAGTTTGATACAGGCATAATAAGCTATCTTGTTGAAAATAGCCATGATTCGGCTCTACATTGCCCAGTTTCTCATAAAAATCCGTCTGTTCTCTGCAACGTGAAACAATGGGTCCCCCTATTTTCTGTATAAAACAGATATACGGATTATTGCGCACCAAAACCTTGCTTTAACTGGTGCATAATTGCTTCATGAATAACAATAGTATTGTGGATTTAAGACAGCTCAAAAGCGCGAATTCTGCGAAATCACAAAGCCACATAAATGGAATCATTCTTCATCTGCAAATCGTGCAATGGACAGTATGCCAAGAATTTTGCACACTTAAACTCTGAATTCAACGGCAACTCTTTTATTCTTATGGTTTCTGTTGATGGAAAACGGTACGTCTTATAGTTTTCGATGAACACTTTTCGCAGCTAACCTCCCGATAAATACCCATTCTCCTAAGACAAACATCTTAATGATTTACAGGATGATCGCTCCTATCGTGCCCGGACGTCCACTTGGGCAGTCTGGATAAACATTTTATTTTCACTGGCCAGGGATTTGGTTGTTTCCAATTTCTTTACCCAGCGCCTATATTGTGATTCTTTCGGGACGGGAGGGGGAGGGTTACGAGCACCCAATTCTCTTCGATGTCAACAAAGAACCGTTGACTTAATACGCAATTTTCACAGTAAGGAATAATAAACAACTGCGCGTTTGGTGATAGGGAATCTAATTCACAAATACCCCGCTTAATCTGATGTCAACTCGGGAATTAGGTGCATTTCCGGCCAAATAAATAAAGAAACGTGTAGCAGACATTCACTCTGTAGCATTGTAAAGATAATTCGTATGCGTAGAATAGGCAGTCTTCTTATCACTTTTAAATGGAACTTATTAACACAATTATTAAACTTTTCTATTAGCTCTTTTATTACCATCATCTGCTTAGCACCAAAGAGGCCATAATATATAAGTATTTACGTTCAAGTGTAAACTCTGGCAGACTAGAAAGATTGTGATTTTAAACTTACAAATTACCCACATTCTGGGTCAAATACCGATAACTGAGACGCTGAAGTGTCCAAAATGAAGCAGTTTAATAACTACCTTTTATTACCCTTTAGCATAGTAATGGCTAGGTTTCTTATCTAATAGAGCTATAAACACTTTGCTCTGCTTATATGTATCTGGGATGCATATTATAACCAGAGCTCCAGGGGTTACCTTGAGACTCAAAACTGAGTCTATTTATTTGGACTATTTCACGAAAAATAAAAATTTCCATATATATATATATATGTATATATAAACAATATATTACATATGTATTAAAATCTGCAGTGCATAAATTAATATATTAACAATTGCCTATAAAATAGATAGTAGTCCGAGGGTTTAATTTCGACTAGCAGTAGAATATATGAACGGTTGTCATTAAAACGATTTACGGATAATATAGCTGGCAACATTATGGGAGGGGAGGAAGATCCACCTCACGGCAAAATGAAAAACGAAAGAACTGGTAATACAGACAGGAGTTCCTCTCGACTACGGTGTTAATGCACTTGGGAGGAGCGCGCCAGTGTTTTGGTGACATCCTCAACGCTATGTAAAGGTACCCGAAGGGAAAGAGACAGTGGAAATATACAGTTCCACAATGTAAACGTTACTAACCTTCACATTAGTTTTCTCGAAAGCAGCACCTCGATGAATGTTTTCTTTACCTGACTGTACTTCCGATGCCGGCACACTTTTTCGAAACGATTTAATCTATCTTACCATCGAACGCATTCATATCGTGGTCGACTTGTAAATGATCTTATAATACACGAATGACATAGTACGCGATACAAACTGCGAGCAGCGTGTGCAGACCACGTTTGGCACTGTATGCCCTTAATATAGTAGAATAATTTAACCTTAATGATTAAATCACTGAAAGCAAAAATGACAATCTATCGGTAGGTTATCCTTCTCCCCAAACGGAAGTAATTTCATATTTTCGTGTGAAAAAATAACGCATAGGACCACATGTGACTTTCCCCATCTAATGTTCTACTTAGTTATTACATTGTGACCATTTATTTACGGTGTTTGGAGTATGGTACGTCTATGCGCTATCTTGTCGCTCTGGGATAGCATCTTGGGGACTGCTAGCGGAACAGAATCGAAGTTAGCGCAGCGTAGTATATATGTAGTTGTGATGTGTTAACAATGCAGTGTGTACGTAGTGGTACTAATAAAAGGAAAATGGGGCACTGGTTGCGTGGTAGACTGTGATGTTTTCACTAGCAGTGGAAGGCGATTGAGGTTGGGTGGGTGGTAAATATAAATACCACTGATTTACGGGAACTAAAAATGTTAATATTTACATACATTTTCCTCTCAAGATACATAGATTACAATGCACAACAACATACACTTGTAACGTCTGAGATGTGAATCGTCTCCGATTGGCACGTAAACAGGCTTTATTAATTATTATTATTATTATTAATACTATATATAAACTTCGCTCCACATCATAAGATGTGAATGGAGCAAAACGGAAATAGGACACATCATCGACCTTAGAGTAAGATTCTCCATCAGCAATTATTTCCGTGGCAACACCTTGTAACACATTTCGTATTTAATTCATTATTGAAAATCCTACATTTTTTTTTAAATACTGGCTTCGCTTTCTTTTTCAAACGGTCTAAAACAGGTGTCACGGGTCTCTGATTAATGAGATGTACAAGTTCATCGACAGCTTTCAGGGCTCGAGGCATTTCATTATTCGATGTTTCCAAACATGTGTTATTGTCGCAGATATGTCTACAAACTACTTCTGCATGAATTACAAATCTTCATGCAATCCATTTGAAGCAAGAAATGTTACAATCTTGATTGAAGAGCATGCACTACCGTCAAAGACATTTCTTTAGTATTGCTGAATGCCCGCTTTTACTACTATGACACCGCAGGCGATGACACTGATGATATGTGGGATAGATATGGAGCACCGGTGGAATATGATGGCGGGGGAAACCGGAGAACCAGGAGAAAACCCGCCCCTGCGCCCTTTGTCCCCCAAAAATACCACATGCGGTCGCTTGGGGAAAGGCATTAATTACCTGTAAAACCTATATTGTAATATACAGCATAGTATACTGCTGCGTCGAGCGTCACTACAGGTTGTTTACATGCGGCGCGTGCAGTCGACAAAGCAGATCGGTCTCTACTCGATGCGTATGTAACTGGTATTAGCATGTGTCCCCTATTGGTCCCCAAGATGCTATGCCTACTTGTCATCTTGCGGACTGCCTGATCTCGGAAAAATAGGCCCTATAAATAGTGTGGCCTTTTAAGCTGATGTCACGCCATTGTATAACGCTGTGCACGCGCAATAATGGAAGATGGTACACATGAGGGATGCTGGAAAAGAAAATCTGCCATATTATCAACCAGCTGTCAACAATCGTGTACTAAATGAACGAAATTAGTCTGAAAAATACCACCACTAATAATAATAACAAGCACTTAAAGAATCGCACTTAATATGTGGGCTAGTTTATTTCGGAAAACACAGAATTAAAATTTCGAGATAAAATATTTATAAATAGAGTATATGTGAACTTTCACTTGAGCATTCAACAGCCATTAACTGGAATTGAGGTCAGTGGTTAGTCACATTCAAATTTCAAATGAGAATAGGGGTTCCAACAGGATATCGCTAAACTCTTTAAAACAACTTTCGTAGAAAACACTTTTACTAACTGATAATGTTTCAAGGAGAGAAGTGTATGTCTATTTTTGTTGTGGTTAGGCTGCAGTTGTTCAGTAGCATATAAGAGTTCACGAACAACAAGGGAATTGAAAACTTCGCAAGATTAACGAACATACGTTCGGCAGCCTGGAAATTTATACGGTATTCACCCAATACTGTCAACCAGAACTCCACGTTCTAGCCCAAAGCGCCATAATGCAGGAGGCACGAAAATTTAGCGAACCTTATTTTAAGACATAGATTACAATGCACAATTCGCAATGATACGACTTCGTTACCACTGCATTGCATATGTCACTGCGTAATTCCCAAGAGCGCTGCTGTAAAGTTGTATTCAAAGAAAAATACAAAAATACAAAACAATAGTTATGGTAGTTACGACCTGTTCTAAAGTTAAAACCAGACTAAAGAAAATGAAGTTCAACTGTTATTAAGCCTTAAACAGACGTCACATGTAACAAACCATCTCAATCTCTCGTACACTGTGTGTTTGCAATTAGCACTCGCAGACCGTTTTTCTATCCGTCAGCGACCCTTGGCTATCATTTAAATTCTATGTATTGATATAAGGTTTGAGTGTAGATAACTTGAAGTCAATTACCTATGTAACACAATACTGCCGATAGTAAACCGGTAGTTTTGTTGATGAAACTGAAATGTCAAACAGCTCCTCCCTCTACTGAATTCAATTTAAGTTCCATCACCCCAATTCGGCGTATATTGGGCCACCTTTATTAGTTTTTTTTATCAGGGAATTTCTAGTTGGCGAGTTTGCCACTGTGTCCGCTGTTCAAGGCACCGTTCCATCATGTCCGATTTGCGGACATGAAAAATGGCTGATTTATCCCAGGAACCTTTTCTTTTAAGGTTTGGAGTTGTTTTACGTGCAAATAAACATTACAACGGACAAACAGCTTTACTTTGCTTCCGAGGGAAGCCGAATTTTTACGTCCGAAAATATCACTCCCACCCCACCCCGCCCCGCCAATCCAGGCTTGATAACCACTAGCCTATGTAATGGATAGCGACCCCTCTACCGTAATTCATTCTACCTTCCGAATGTTTTAATGTGTATCACAGTTATAATAGACAGTAATCCATTTTAATCCGCCCAACAACAAATGCACTCTTGCCTTGCTTACTCCATTCGTAGCAAACCTAATATGTTTCTTCTTAAATCTGTTATATCTGTTGACTGGTAAATAATTTCCAGAAACTAAAGGAATTGGAACAGATGAGGGCTGGGCGGAGTCGACTACTGGTTAAGTATGTGGTTGTGGTTGGGGTTACTTTACGGAGAAAAACTTATGTTGCGATTTGATGCAAAATATTTGGTATCAAACTATATAACGAACTATTGCGCAGATTTAATTGCAAAGTCCACAAAAAGCAGCAAAGTGATCTTTGCTTTCACATGTGTGTTACAAATGAAGATATCGATCTTGCCGGAAACTGACACTCGCACAATACCTGGCATGATGAAGAACGTAATGAGACGTCGTGCGTGTAACGAGCCTGACATCTGGCACTAAGGGTGCCAATTAGTGCTAAGATGCCAAGTTTGCTCTTCTCGGAATTTTCTGGCAGTGCCGGATATCTTCCCTTTTCCAGGAACGGTGAGTTTTAGCACTGCTTTCTGGGTTGACTTGAACCGCTTCCAGGCAGGGCTTTCTGACGAAAATCAGGTGATCTTTTTTCTTTTTGTTTCAATTGAATTTTTCAAATATTTTCGTTTGCTGCTCCTTTCGAGTAGTTTCTTCTATATCACGACAGCTGCATCACCCGACTCAAATTACAATTTCTCACGTGAGTTTCCTTTGCACGAAGGTTTTATCTCTACCAGTTACCGAGTTCTGTATTTGTCTTGTCCTATGTAAGTAAACTGTGATGAAGTAGAGGCCTCAATTTGTAAAAAAGTGCTGAACTAACACAAATGGTTAATATGTTTACAGGCATAATGCAATGCAAACTGCTTATTTCAGCTATACAACTCTTCCTTGATGAGTGTAAAAAATGTAATAAAATAAACAGTTGATTCTATTTATTCCTTATAAACTACATTACGTCTACGAATAGTGCGTACTGAGCAATGTGTTTCATTATACTGTCCCTTTTCTGTCAATACTGGACTGACATTTGAACCGTCGGATCTGACAATCACCATCTAAAACACATCTTATTATTTTCTCTGCTACGAGTAGTAAATAGGAGAAGTACTGTATGCCACCAAAAATTTGATGTCGAGATTTCATCGGAAATCGGTTTTAAAGTTTTCTGAATAAATAAAAAGCATTTTAGAAAAAGATCTGTGGACAGCGTAACTCAAAAGCGAAAATCCCTTATATATCTAACTGTAGGTTTACCGTTTATAAGGATGCAACGCGAAAATTTTCAATAAAATCCTTCGAACCACACTACTCTTTGCGATACTTTTTTTTTTTTTTTTTTACGAAAAAATGACTAAGAGATTTGGATTAAAATGCCATATATTTACAAATTTTTCATAACAAATGAAATGTATATCTTGAATTTTCTGGGAATAGCCTCCAAGTCCTTTTCATGACAGCATAACCGGTAAACCGTAATAGATACACAGAAAAGATCTTATACACAAAAACGTATTACGCTAAAGCAAACAATTTATGTCAGATACAATGTTTTGTCAAGTTCACTATTTCCGAGACAATTATTATTTATTAGTAATTATTATTTATTGGTTTTAATTTCTAATACTTTTCTCAATCTTTCTTTTTCACTCCTGACTGTGCACAATAACCGTATAGCAATGTCATGCAACTCTTAAAATATTTATTTGTCTATCGCTTTAGCTTAGGGTATGCTTTCCTTGTACCTACAAGAAAATAATAACACATATCGATTAATTTTTATCTCAATTAGCATGAAGTAGATAGAATAATAAAAATAGCTGAATTTAGAAACCACAGCCCAGGGGTTCTCTATCTCAAATTGTTTATTGTTGAACCCTAAACAAAAAATATACATACATTACATACATACATATACATACACATACATACACACATACATGCATCCATGCATCCATGCATACATGCATCCATGCATACATGCATCCATGCATACATGCATCCATGCATCCATGCATCCATGCATCCATGCATCCATGCATCCATGCATCCATGCATACATACATACATACATACATACATACATACATACATACATACATACATACATACATACATACATACATACATACATACATACATACATACATACATACATACATACATACATACATACATACATACATACATACATACATACATACATACATACATACATACATACATACATACATACATACATACATACATACATACATACATTACATACATACATACATACATACATACATACATACATACATACATACATACATACATACATACATACATACATACATACATACATACATACATACATACATACATACATACATACATACATACATACATACATACATACATACATACATACATACATACATACATACATACATACATACATACATACATACATACATACATACATACATACATACATACATACATACATACATACATAATGTTCCAGAATTCGATCGCACAAATTGGCAGGGTTGTAGAGAGTTCAAAACAGTTTGAAATAGGGAACTTATGGGTTGTGGGTTCTAAATTCTTTATTACAGCATAAAATGTATAAAGGGTTAGCACGCCACTGATCAAATCGAATGGATCGTGACGTGAGCTCCTGGATTTCAGAAAACGCAGATTTGGTGGCATTATTTAGCAATATGGTTAGTTTGTGGGTATCGGCTTCAAGTATCGAGAGAGTTGATGGTTCAAGTCTCCATACACACATTTTTTGTCTCCTTTTTTGCATTTTATAAGAACCGTTCGTTTTTTGCTGCGTTACTCAATATGATTTATTCGTACTGACAAATAAAATAAATGTAATAGAACGATTAGCATTTAGGTGCTATATTACTCGTAGGTGCAACGGATAACATTTCAACAACAAATACATTTAACACCTTAAGAGGTACACTTCTCCATACCTCTCGAAGGAGCTACTAAAATTGGGTGTATCACACATTGACGTGTTATGTGTATTACAATTGTGAGAACAGTTTACAATTAACGAAGCAATATTATCGTTGTCTAAAATGGACTTCAAATGAAATAAAAAATAAATAAACAATTACATACCTACATAAAAAAAAAAATAATAACTACGTACTACTCAGGAAAGTGAAGTCTGATTTTCATCTTTGCATGAGAGGCAAGTAGAAAGAGACTTCGAGAAATAATACAATATCTGAATCACGAAATACAACATGTGACCGACCAGAAGAACTTTTCGATGTGATGACCTGCAAACATCTTTGCAGAGATTGTGGCTACAAACAAATGAACTTCGCACACTGTCAAAAATTCCTGGATTGTTGTGAACCTCACCACAAGTAGATAAAGTTCGTGTCAGTAATTGTTCATCTGATTCATCGGAAATTTGGTAAGCGATGCTCTTCAGCATGCGCAATAGTATTACGTGGCAGCAAATAGCACATGGGCTCTGTAGTCTCAGCTTAGATTATCGTAGGATGTTAGTCCGTGTAATCTCAGTTTTGCAGCTCCTTGAAACAATTTATTTTGTTGCACATAATGTGTATACTTTTTCAATATATAAACACAGTGTTTAGAAATTCATGGTTCTCACAGTAGTAACGTGTATGCATTAGACAAGATTTCAGAAGTATAGCCTTGCTAAAATCATAGTTAAGTTACTACGTTTCAAAGCACACATTATGTTTTCGACAAATCTAATTGTTTGTCATTAATTTGCGCAGAATCCTTGACAATTATAACATTTAATATTGAGCGCTATGTAAGTATCAATCACAGTCTTTTGAAAGTAATTTGTACTGTAGAGTTTAATGTTTTGGATTCAGAAATGTAAACTAAGCATATTAGTGTTGCTCTAATAGAGAATAATTTGATGTATTTCATTCATATGACTTTCTCTACACCTCTGCAACAAATTATTGTTAAAAAGCTTATGATTCTATTTTCTTAATGCTAATCGAGAAAAAAAAAAAAAACTAGCAGAAATAGTATTATTTCTTGTTTCCTTGAAAGTAGAAGCGAAATAAGGGAGTACCATAGGTTAAAGTGATAGTCAAAAGCTGGTTGCTATGTGACTGAAGTTCCTTTGTTTGTACGGATAGGAGTTGACAAATTCCTGTATGAGAAAAGTATAAGTTTTTCATGGCTGAAATCAAAAACAAGGAATATGTCAAAAACAATCAACTACACGAAAAAAATGTATGTAACATAAAGTGTGTGTTTTAAAGTGCTCTACATTTGTTGTGTGGCAAGTTTTTGTCCATCTCTTACGATTTAGTAGTTATGTAAAATTCCGTAAAATTGACCCAGAATAAAGTAGTCTTCTGAGGCTATTCCCAGAAAATTCAAAATATACATTTTATTTGTCAGGTAAATATCTTTAATATACGATATTTTAATCAAAATCGTTAGAGCCATTTTTCAGAAAATCAAATTTTTCGAAAAAAGTTCCATGTAAAGGGTAATAGGGGGTGGAGGGATTTCTCTCAAAATATTCGTGTCGCATCCCTGGAAGATACTAAACTTAAATATACCAAGTTTGATATTTTACCGACTTTTCGTTTTTGAGTTATCGTGTTCGTAGACACACGGACACACTGACAAACGGACCTTTTTCTGAAAATGCTTTTTTTAGATACAGGGGACCCTAAAACATACATTTCCGGTGAAATCTCGGTATCGAATTTTTTGGTGGAGTGCAACTTTCTCTATACACTATGTACATAGTGCGTGTAGAGAAAGTAAAAATAAGAAAATTAAAAACAATAAAATTAGAGAAAAATAAGAAAATTAAAAACCTAAAAAATGAAAACTTCAGAGAGTGGTGGGATCTTAGTATCGTGACTTGAAGACCAGCACAATACCGACTCATGTTCCAGTATGTTTTGGAAGAGAGTTTTAACTAACTACATATGATTTGAAATCTACCGAACTGTTAACAGTGGCGTGCACACCCTCAAAGAACTGGCAATTTTGCCAGTTACACGTCCAATAATTTTAAATATCGTATTGATTGTGCACCAATACTGCGTTACTTCGACTACTGGCATACAAATGAGGCATTTTAATGAAAATAGGACTCGTACGTCCACATTGATGTGCAAATCTTTTGATCATTGAAGTGCAAGTCAGAAAACATGCCTTGACATTTGGCAAAAGGAACAATAGGTTTCCCATCTCAAACCGTTTATCTAAGACCTCTCGACAATCCTGTCAATTTGTGCGGTCGAAATCTGGGACATTCCGTATATATTGTATACACAATTCGGCAAAGATTATGTCATTTGCACAAAATAGCATGTTGGACGAATAAATCACATCATTGTAGAAGAAAAATTATTTGGTTTTTATTTATTTTTTCTGTTTTCATTCTTTTGTTATAGACTTGAGTTGAAAATGTCATAATTTTGGAACTGAATTAGTGCGTTTCTCCGGGACATTTTTCCGCTGTGAACAGATTTTAGCACCTTTAGTCTGGCCTAGGACGCTTTCAGACGTCAACTCTGCAACAGCACGCAAGGAAACAGCACCGGCTGCAACCATAGAACCACAGCGTCATAGGGAGCGTTCACCAACAATGTCCTGATAGCAACTTTTGCGACTCCAAGCGTAACAGCAGAAACTGTGCAGCTACGAGGGCTGTTCAATAAAGAATGATCATAATTTTATTACGGTCATAATTTTTCGCACTAAAATTCAATCTTATTATATTCTGTTAGCTTAATGTGAAACAAACACGCCGTAGTAGTTTCATTGTTGGTACTCCTGGTTCCCGCCTGTGAGAACCAGGCAAGTTCAGACATGTTCAGTATCGCCTACCGCTACAATGAAGGTAACACGCGAGGAACGATATGCTGCTTTGAAATTCTACTTTCGTCTCAACAAATCTTCAGTTGAGGCCTATACAATGGAGAGTTGAGGCCTATGGAGAGTCTGTTCTTCCCTACAGCACAGTTCGAAGGTGGTTTAAAATGTTTAAAGAGGGGAGACAATCAATTTCAAAGGAAGGTGGACCCGGTGCTCCAGTTACTGCTCTTACGGAAGAAAACATCAACACTGCTGCTGTCATTGTGAGAGAGGATCGACGAATTACCTTAAGACCTTTCTGAAATACTGAACATTTCATTGGTTGCCACCCACACGTTGGTGACAGAAACATTACACATGAGACGTGTTTGTGCGCGATGGGTTCCAAGACTGTTGATTCCCGAACAAAAGGACATTCGCATGCAAGTCTGCATGCAGTTAAAGTTGATGTTAGCGGAAGATCCGGAGTTTCTTTCAAGCGTAATCACTGCTGATGAAACTTGGCTACATCATTTTGATCCTGAGAGCAAAAGCAAAGCTCAGTGTGGAAATCTCTTTCATCACCAACCCCCAAAAAAGCGAAAGTGGTTGCTTCTGCTGGGAAAATTTGGTCATCTCATTCTTTGATATTCATGGAATGGTTTATCAGCATGTTGTACCTGCACACACATCAGTAACTGGACGATACTACAGGGATGTCCCGAAAAGATCGCAAGTTCATAACAGGCGCAAAAGACCACATTTCCGTGGAGCAGGCTGGATGCTGCACCACGATAATGCGCGGCCGCATATTGCCAATGTTGTTGCTGAATATCTTGCAAAAATCAACGTAAAGTGCATCCCTCACCCTCTATATAGTCCGGATTTAGCCCCATGTGGCTTTTTTCTATTCCCCAACTTGAAGAAACGCCTTCGTGGGAGGCATTATCCATCATCAGAAGCAGTGGTGAAGGCTGCGGAGGCGATTTTGAAGGATCTCTCAAAAATGGTTTCCAGCATGTCTTTGAAGACTGGCAGAAACGCTGGGACAAGTGCATCGCATTCATGGGAGACTACTTTGAGAAGGACCATCAAAATTATGAGGATGAATTAAGGTACGTTGTCAAAAAAAAAAAATTGTGATCATTCTATACTGAACAGCCCTCGTACTTGCAACGACACACCACTTCCAAGCAACTGAAGGACATTACTGATGAATGGAGCCATTAACATGACAATAACAAGAGAGCAACAGGATTTGGATATCGGCCAATTTATCTTATTAATTGAAAGTAGCAACATGAGGTTGCCGAGTGGCAGAATACTCTAATAAAGCCAAAAATCAGGCAACTTGAATACTCTGGTGGCGCATCCCAGAAATTTTCCAAGCATGATTATTACTATTCGTCGTCGTAGTAGCAGTAGCAGTATTTAAAATACATAAGCACTGACAATTGCACCTTATGAAATTATCATTTAAATGCATTATCTATATTCAAGTAAAACTCGATATATGAAACTTATTTTCTATAGAATGTAGAGTAAAGTAATAAAACATGTACGATGTACCTGTACACATTCAGAGTTCAAATTCTAGCTATTATATTGAATTTTTCTCTCTGATTCTACCTTCCAAGTCCAAATTTATTGGTGTGTATTTATACACATTTTTATTTTCAATAAAACATTTCTTTTTTCGTTGTTACTTTAAAAGATAAATATTCCACAGCGAGTATTGACAAAGAATGTTACAAATTCACTCTGTTCATAATATACGAGGTACGTCCAGAAAGTAAGTTCCGTTTGGTAATAAAATTAAATTGTGTACAGATACAGAATAATTATTTATTGCACAAAATTCTACAACTTTTAAACTACTTTTCCACATAACTGGCGAAATTTTGCAGGCATTTGTCATAGTGTGGCACAAGTTTTTGTATACCTTCTTCATAGAAGTTTGCCGCCTGTTGCTCAGTAAGAATCTTTGGTACCCAACGTGAGCAAAGTTTACGAAATTTCAGTTTTTCGATAACAATTTCATGAATTAGTGATCGTGAGCTTTGGGGAAATTCCATAGCGAGAGCACTAATTGTAAACTTGCGGTTTTCCTGGATCTTGTCATCAATCGCGCGCACCAGTTCTTCTGTAACCAAAGATGGACGCCCACTTCGTTCTTCATCGTGCACTTCACTGCGTCCTTCATTGAACTGTCGGACCCATCTTCTCAGCATTGAATCACTCATCGCATTCTGTCCGTAAACTTCGCAAATTTGCCGATAAATTTCAATTGTTTCACTTTCCTAGCATTCAGAAAACGAATCACAGATTTGATTTCACAAGCGGCGAGATTTTCAATCAACACCGACATTGTAAACAAGCACAACAAAGCGTATGTGGCTGACAGCGATCTCAAAATGGCGCACGTTTCTTCTCCTTGATACAGAGCGTCTACCGCGCATGTGCGGAACTGCGATCGCAGCGCTGCAGCGGAAATAAATTGAAACGGAACTTACTTTCTGGACGTACCTCGTATATTTGATTTTTATTTTATTCCACCTTCTCGTAGGATTCAAACCATAGTATTATTTAACATATGTCACTACACTTAACTCTGGGATAATTGTGGTCATAGCGTAGTTGTTCACAAGTTGCACAATGTAAAATGGCTAGTTGTACGCACATGTGTGATGTGGTGTGCTATTGCGTACGTTGCAGAGAGTTGATAATCAAAGAGAAGCCTTAGTCCGTTACAAGCTATAGCTTTGAAACAGAAAGACACTTATAAAACTCTTTTAATTTTGTGGTATGCGACAATAATTGAGGCTTTACAGTCTCTTTCAAACTTGTTTCCCCTAACTACTCCACTGCAAATAAAGCAAATGAGCCTTTAATTCATACAACTAGACTTGGGCTCTTTAAGCTTGCCAGGCATCTCAAAAGTGCTGCTGTATAAGAAAGAGCACGTAAACATCGTAACATTTGACATCTTGAGGATTCATTTTTATGTTATTTGTTCTTTGAATGCTATATCCGGCGTTCAAATTTACCGCTCTATTCTAAGCTTGGCGTGATATGGCAACACAATCGCTAGTACATCTTGATTTGGATACGTTTTACCGAACTTCCACCCAAGAGCAACTGGTAGGACGTACTTAACTTACTGGGCAGAATATATAGGGGCCGTGCACATTGGAAGAAGTGTACCAGCAGGCGAAGCTTTTCAGTGCCCATACTATCATTGTAATTTCACGTTCGTGCCGTCAAATGGTATCACACTACGTATAAGTTATGAGTCACTAGCTGAAGTGTAGAAATCCGGGAACTTGTCGCGAATTTTTCATTCCATTCGCAATATGGGCTGCAATTTTGTTTGCACACTACATCGTTCTTGTCCTAACATGTTATGCTTAACTAGGTACACAACAGCATACATCCACAAAAAACCTTTCTTTCGTTAGACAAATTATGCACTATCATTATATTGTTATTACAATTATTATTAGAGCGCTGAAGTTGTATCAATTTGTTTACAATAATAATCTGCAGCGGATGCTATTTTATATTTTCAGAGTTATCTGACAAACATTTTTGAACACTCAATATATATACTCACCAGCCGCTAGGTTTTTCAGTATTCGTTTTTGATTGGCGCGTGTTGAAGATTTAATACATGAGGCGTAACTGAGCCGCTCTATGTTCGGTACACATATGTGAGCACGGTACAAGCTGCAGAAGAATGAATAAACCAATAGACGAAAAATTGGAAAATGGGTACAGGAAATATAAAGATGTAACAAAAACGAAAACTCAAGCATGAAAAGGGTTTTCGTGTGTTTATGAAAAGCTATCAAATAAATCAATAAGCTTCTCACAATACTTGTGGTTTTCCGGCAGGAAGTTCCGAGTGACGAATCTCTTTTAAAAAGCGAGCTAATAAATGTGCGTTTAAATGGTAACGTGCATATTCTTTTGCTTCTAATTCTCAGTAATAATAACATGACTTTACAATCTTCACATCTGCTACTTATATTTAATGAAACACTTTGCTCAGGAGATATTTCTTTCTCTGTATTTTTTTTTCTTTCTCTCTCTCTCTCTCTCTCTCTCTCTCTCTCTCTCTCTCTCTCTCGTTAACTATTTTTGATGCAATTGAAACGTTTCCTTGTGAAATAATTATACAAACGTGTGTGTTGCGGAAGAAAAGAAGTTTGTAATGATAAAATAACAATATGTATTCGTTTCTCAAAAACGTATTTCTGTTGAACCCTATTTATATTAATGTCAGCATTTAATAGAACTAATAACTAACAAGCCATAGCCGACAAACTATACAAAATTAGACATGCAAGTCATTTCTCGCAGCTTGGCACTTGTAGACAAACAGGCCGTTAAGATGTGATGCTTCAGATATGATAGAGATAAAAGTTCCATTTCGATACCGTCACTATTTTCATTTGAGATGAAATCAAACCATCCACAAACACACGTAAGCCTTTATATGCACAACTCTAGCCTATGAGAGACCGGTTCTGCTGCCGCCAAGAGTGTTAACATGAAGCTCGTTTGCGCGAATGGCTGATGGCTATTTTTCTGTTTTTAATATTTTGTGCTATGTGCAAAATGGCCAATTATACACAAATCATGAAAAGAATAGGGGAGAGGGCAAATTTCCGTTTGTCTGCGGTCAGTTTGCTTCTAATGTATCTTCCGGATACGTAAGTAGGCAAGCTGGTTTATGAAACTATTATTCTGTTTATGCAACAAAAAGATTGAAATATAAATAACCTGCCTACTTGTTCAACCCACCTCATTTGTTTGACCAAGTTACAACATATCAATAGTGTTTTTAAAGTTATGAACATTTTCAAAATACCTGAAAATATAGGAATATAATTCCGTAGCTTACACAATTTGTTTTTAGAGCATCTATGGTTATGCCTGATGTCTCATTCGAACCGTTATTAATTCAAGATGACGGGTAAATTATAAACTGGCTCGTAATACTATTGAAGCTTAAAAATGCAACTAAATGCAAAATAAATATCACGGCAAACAAAATACATTAAGAAATGCGACATGTACGTTTTCATTTCAGGAAGTGGTGTTTGAATGCAGTTGATTATAGTATTCATTCAGATTCGACTGTACCTTGTTATCAAATAACTTCTATGTTTGTGTAGTTTATTTTATGTGTGTTAAAAGGAAAGTCAGGGTTATTAAGAGGACATCCGCGGCGGCGGGTATAGAGACAAAGAATTCAACAAAAAAAAGCCAGAAGGATTTACGAATGATTGTAAAACTAACAAATCCACAGTGTAGTTTAAGGTGAAATCCTAATCTAAACTATACTACAAAAATTATATGTACCAGTTATTACAGAAAAAAATTAAGAGAACAGAGGATTATTTTAGCCATATTAGGTATATTTTCATTAATTGACGTTGATAATTGTTAATTAAATGCATACATTTTTGCTTTCAACAACTCAGTATTTAATACTGTTCTAGTTATGGTTATCCAACACTAATAAACACCGAGAGGGTTGCGGGTATGATGATTGGTGGCCGACGTCACGTCGATGCACAGTATCCCTAAGGCACTTTTCTTCCATTTCTCCATTTCCCCAACTTTCACACAGGTGTTTCAAATGATGGAGGATAGCCTAGAGGCTCGCTAAACAGTTTGGCACCGTCGAGTCAGCGGGATTTCCTCTGAATCGGCACTATGCCAAGCTAAGCTCTTTAGAAGGCCAAGCACTTCTCTCGTCTCGTAAACGTAAATAAATACACCAAGTAGCTAATCGATAAATAGAACTATTCTCATTCATTTTTAACGGCACTGCTGATTTCATAAATGAGCTAAGAAAAATGTATTCTTTTCGAAACGAAGTTGGCAAGAAAGCATTCTACTCACATAAATATAGCTTAAAGCGTTCAGTGCTCAAAACAGCGAACGAACCATTTGCAAAAATGAAAACTTTAAATGAATTTTTATTTAAAAGAATTTATCACCAAATAATTTTATTGCATAAGACATTTTTCAAAACTGTGAGATTTTCAAAATTACCTATACAGTGCATATTTTGTACAAGTAATGTTGCAACTATTGGGCCATTTGAACTCGAATACTGCACAAAATGTAATCAGATGTGTGTAAAAATGGTAGCCCACTGCCAGTGGGCTTGGTTTGCTTTTGGGGATAAGGCTAATATGGATAATTGCTAGCACGATTTTCTCCAGTGCAGGTCATGGTTTCCCCCTATTATATATTGTCTTAACAACTCAGAGCACATAGACGTAGAGGTTACACAACGGATGGGGATAGGCACCGCGACCCACATATATAGATAGACCCATTGTGATTAACCCACCATTAGGAAGGGATGAAGTCGAGGAACCACAGGAGGCTACACCAGAGGCAGACAGGCCACAGTGTCGCTCGGAAGTCCCTGACAGGTTCAAAGACCAACTGCAGCTGCCTGGTGGGCTATGAACTACCCGTCGATCAAACAGCCCTCTAATGTCCATGGCAAGTTCTTTACTTTTAGTACATCCGTACCAGCTGCCTGGAACCGCCATACCCACAAAACTTGGAAGCACATCTGAAAGATGAGAAGGAAATGAAAGGGAAATGACGGAAAGGAGCTCGTAACAGAAAGGGAACTAACTATTCGCTTACTGAACAGGGAAAACCAATCAAGGTTAGAGTGAGCATCGATGGGAATCTAATCCAGGACCGGCCAAATGCAAGCCTCACACTTTACCCGGAGCCAACTCGCTTCGTCAACTTAGGACATTAATGGCGAAGTTTACACTGAAAACAAATTAATGCTTGTTAAGTTAGTTATACGCCTAATGTAATGTAATTGGTATCTTTCTGTATACACATACATCGCACTCTCTCTCACACTTCCAGTCTACAGAGAAAGAGAATTTATACACTAAATTAAAGCAACCCCCCATCTACAGCAGGGCTACCCATGATTCAAAAATTGATATATCCTCATTTTAACCCTTTTATTTGCATGAGGTGGTCGAATGGTTAGACCGCTCGCCTCCCATCTAGCCGACTCGGGTTCGATCCCAAGCGCCCGCATGTGGGATTTGTGGTGGACGCAGCGGCGTCTGGAAAGGTTTTCTCCGGGTCTTCCGGTTTCTCCCGCCACTCATTCCACCAACTGTTCCATCATTACCTTTCATATCATCCAGTTCGCTTGCATTTCATATCATTCACTTCTTCATGCTCACCACTCGTTCCAGGTTCTCCGTTGGCTTCCCGACAGGCTTCTGACCCCTAGGCATCAGCTTATAAGACCTAGGGGACGTCAGTCCTTAATACGGCGAGGGTAAGCGAACTACGAAACGAACTTGTATAATGCAAGGTAAACAGCAAGTACAGAGTATCCGTTTGGACGCGTGGCCGGCCTAACGGGAATTTTCTTGGCCCTGGATAGCACGATTTTTAGCCAGTGAAGTCGGGTTTGCATATGCCCTTAAACTTAATCGCATTAATTTTTTATGCAAGTTATAACTACTTTAATGACGTATATATCTTTCTCATAGAACATGTTGGGAGGATGTTCTTGTTCCCATTCTACATCTCACTAGACGAATGCTGGAAAATATTCTGCATTCCCCAACTTCCTGTCTCTTCATTTCATCCTAACGGTCTCTTTCAGGGTTGTAAGTGTCGACAAGAACTGCTCTTTGGAATAAAGTCCTGGGCGGCGGGATGGCGTTAGAGATCACCTGCGGACTCAGGAGGTCTATCCAGGATAGCTTGACGCTCCCTGCGCCGAGATGAACGTTTGTGAACAGTTAGGGACCGTCCACGATGTCTCTCCCTGACCGAATGTCGGTCGCCCTCTGAAATTACATTCATCTCATCCTTCCTCCAGGGGTCTAACATACAATAAGCCCACGGCAGCAGTGTGAAATACTCTGTAATGCGCGCACGCGCTCACACATATGACGACCTATTCTGCAACAAACTATTCTTACAAACGCTTGTGTTTCTACTACTATTGATATACTTAAAGTTGGGGAATGCAGAATCTTTTCCAGCATTCGTCTAGTGAGATGTAGGATGGGAACAAGAACATCCTCCCAACATGTTCTATGAGGAAGATATATACGTCATTAAAGTAGTTATAACTTGCATAAAAAATTAATGCGATTAAGTTTAAGGGCATATGCAAACCCGACTTCACTGGCATTATTAAAACCCAATTTACAGAAATAAACTCTACTCATGTCGCGCGGTTGCACAGTTATCTTAGAGCATTTCTTGTCAAGAATAGATTCGTTCCCCTAAATCTATTCACAAGATTGAAAATTTTCTCTGTGCACGAGAAGCAGATAATCGTTTATAATCCTCATTTCTTCTCTACAAGGGTTTCTTGTGACGCAGGAATCATATTATGAAAATGCCGTGTGCTAGATTACAAGTATATGCAGTTTTTGATATTATAGGAGCACTAACTGTTACACCAAAACAGATTTCGTCAAACCCGACCCAGCCCGATGGTTTTTAAGTGTGCTTAAAAGCGACAGTCCCATGTCAGTAGATTTACTGGCAAGTTAAAGAACCCCAGCGGGACGAAATTCCGGCATACTGACGGCGCTGATATGATCCTGGCAATTGACAGAATCGTTAACAAACAACATGTTTATTTTTTTAACAGATCTCGATTTTGGTATCGTTCACCAAAATGTTCTTCCTCACAAGATGGTGATTTTGCGCTTACAGAATGTCAAATAGCTCGTAGGTGGCAAGTGTAGCTGCTTTAAACACGTTTTAAAATTCTAACTAGATGTTACAGAATAGGCATGTATGACACTGATATACTGAAATTTAAATAGAATTAGTACATCTAATAATTCTTTAGTACAGCCTGGGGAGCTGGTAAACGGAGGGATATTGTGAAGACTCCTCATTCCTCCTGGAATTATCATCAGCTATTGCTCGCATGTTAAGTACAGCAGTGGTGGAACTGTTCAGTGTAAAGACCAGTGGTCGAATACCAAAATGTTTTGCAGTCTGGATTCCTCAAATGAAGCTTTACAAACTTTATTTCGGTCTCGGTAGCTGTGGTCGCTGATGTGCTTGGCGTTGACATTCTGCCGCAAATTTACTGTCTAAAGTCATTCTCTCCTCCTGATGGATAAGTAAATGAAAAATGAAATGAAATGGAGTTTTATTTATGGAAGCTCTTTAACTACTGCGGATTTCATTGTCCCATTTTAGTATGTTGGACGTGAAAGACCGCTTTATTTTGCTCAGAGACCTCTTTATCAGGCTTGAGGTCCTTTATCATGTCTAAATTAAGACACTGGACCAAAGGCTTTACTTCCCTCAGGAAGGAAGCAATGCTGGGTTTGAACTCGCGATCTTGGATGGCCAAGTAAGAAACGCCTGAAGTCCAGTACATGTACTTAAAAAAGCTTTAATTCGGGCTTAAAGCAGAAAGCTGATTTTTTTCTCGACACTAATGTTGGATTGTAGACACAAGAAAGACACAGCATTGTTAGAAGGGTATCATCATTTAAACTTGAACCTGCGTCATTCTCAGCATAGTTCAATTACGAAAAAATAGCTCACATGTATACGTGGAGGCAAGCACTGCAACAATACAGTCTGCAAAATCTCTCAATTGGGGGGAATGTATAGGCTGGCAACATTTGGTAAATTGCAAGCCATGTTTCCCTGTTGTTTTAAGAGAAGTATTGCTCTAATGTAATTAGTAATAATTGTAACTGTAATGGGTTATCTATTACATTAAATGGACTGAGTTGTAAAATAGTTACATAGGTATATTTTTTCATACTGTAAAATTCTACTAAAGTAACGCCACTGACCGCCCGCTGTTTGTTGTCATTCATCATGTACACAGCTAGGCAGGCACAGTGCAGTGGGTATGAAAGGGGTGGCAACGTTTGCACTCCGATGAGAGCAAGCTCATCAGGTTTCCTTTAGTCTCTACGGCACGAATTCGACACACGGAGAGGGAAACAGAACCGGTTAGAAACAGCTCACTTCAGGGCAAGCAATGCCCATAATGAAACGCGTCGAAACGAAAGCTGTATATAAATAAGTCTGGACTGTTTACGAACACGCTTTATATTAAAACTTTTTAAACAATACTCTAGGTTTATTCTTCCTATATTCTTCATTTAACACATTCGTCCATCTTTGTAGTAACCTTTGTAGTACCTCATATTCACGAGATCCCGAGTTCGAATCTTGTAGGATACAGTTACTGAATAATGCTTTTTATGGAGTTTTCCCTTATCCTGAAAGAAAGAATGTCGGGTATCTTTAACGCTATAGACACCGGACTCATTTGAGCATCATTTCTACCATTTCATTTATTAATTGGATATGATGTACAAGTACAAGGCCGTTAAAACTTGAAAATCACGCCCACTCTTTGCAACTTGGAAGCCGACACAAGGAATTACCAAACACGTTTAGTATCAGACATTGGGATTCTTTATCAGTCAAATGTGCACAACCGTAAATCAACGATAAAACATTCTGGAAATTACGACTCAGTCGTGTAATAAACTCTAGTGAAACCCGTTTAGCTACCACATGGATGAAAATCATAACCGCAAGTTCCCTGGCACCACTAGCTACACGCTGAGGCATCTTGTGCATTCGGGTTATCAACGCACAATGTGCGATGTGATTTATTAGTCCAGTAATCGTAAAATCCGGCAACAGACAGAACAGCAACAATAGTTAATGAAGATAATGATGTAAATGGCATTTGGTGGCATTGTTGTGCGGGCAGAATAATTAATTCGAGGCGATATTAGTGACGTGGTCGATTTTCAATGGAAACAATAGCAGGAGATTAGAGCCGTGTGCACAAGGTATCTAAACTACGTCCATTTGTAACGGGATTGTCACTTTAATGGCCCACACATTCATCACGGCCGTGTTTATCGTGACGCGGTCCTACCATCTCGGCGGTGCCAACTTTTGGAAACTATACTCCAAGATCTGAATATTACATATTCGTTCTCGTAGTTCTCTGATACTTATAAATGACAGAACAAGAACAAATTATCAGTTTTTCATCCTTATGTACTTACATATTAAAACTAGTGAGTAATACTCAAGAAATATTGCTTATCAAAGTGATTCTACAATGTGGTCTATAAACGCTACTTTTATGCGCCCACTCCATCAGAACAAACATTTGCATATAAATAAGTTCAGTTTCACTATCACGAGTAGACAGATGACATTTCAAGAAATTAAATTCAAGGCAGAGAAGTGTGGAAATGGGAAATCACACAAATGGACAAATAAATCAAATCTGCATTTTTATTACAATAAGCGATTCCGCACAATTTTTCAGATTCAAATCTGGCGGAGGACGATGGCTTTTTTTGGGCACAAAATTTTTTTAGCGTGGTTTCTTTTGAAGGGAAGTAAAACCGGTGGTACAGTGTAATGTTTATTTCCACGTAAATGAACCCCATACCTTGAAAGAAGAATGTATCTGGTCAGAATTCAGCAATTTCACGTTCACAGGTCATGATTTCATCTTACAGTGTCGTCTGGGGGCGACGACCAGATCCTTCTGAAATACTATTCTGTTAAATTCGTCGTACAGAATTCTACAAAAATTAAGCATTTGGGTATATTTCTTTGCATAAGCGTGCTTAAATCAAATGAGTTTTGAGCAAAGTTGGCGAATTACTGAACATGATTGAAACCTTTTTAAATGCTTTCTCTACCATGGACATAGTAGGGAGAGAGGGTGTTACATCACATCAACATTCCTCAAAACATGCGTATCACAGATGTGTATGTTTTGAGGGCCCCTGGATACCAAAAAAAGTATTTTTTAGAAAAAGTCCGTGAGCGAGAAAGAAATAAGAAAAGAAACAAAGAGTGAATGTATATGTGTATGCTTGTGTGTCTGATCAATATATATATATATGAAACGAAAAGTCGGACAAATACCAAACTTGATATATGATTATTATGTATTTTCGCTATTTTCCCATGAAAGCGACGAAAATTTTCAAGAAAATTCTCCTTCCCCCAAGGTTATTTATATGGAAAAATTTTCGAAAGTTTTATTTCCTCAAAAATGGTAACGATTTTACTAAAACATCATATATTAAGTATATTTACATTGGATTATTGGGAATAGCCTGTGAAGATTTGTGTAGTCCTGTAAAACTGCTCATTATTGTTAAGCGTACTACACGTAATCCAGAAAAATATAGGTATCTTTAAAGCATCAATTAATTTTAAAAGATTTTTTGTGCCATAATAAACCACGGTTTAAATTGTTCAGTGCTGGGCATAAATCAGGATAAGGGGAAACCCCAGAAGAAGAAAAAACTATCCGGGTAACTCAACAATCGAGATTCGAATTTGAAATCTCTTGAATTCTTCGCGATTGCGACTGGAAAGAGTATGGCATTTTAAGGCTAGCATACAACAATGCTTAACAGTTATACATTTTATTGTCACTATTCCCTTTGTATCTTTAACGAAATGTGTAATGAAGGTATTTCTACAAAGGTTTATCTCCATCAAAATGAGTAGAAAAATACATTTTACATAATAGTTTCTTTAGCCACTAATAAACGATAGAGGATAGAGAAAGTTAAGTGTATGTTAACATATAATTTTTTAATTGTTTCGTTTATATATCTCCGACCATCGATGGCTTTGATGGTGATATTCTAATTCATTGAATATTTTTTTAAACTTCATGCTATTAGTTTTTATCGTGAATCACTCACGTTCACGTTTTCAGACTCTGCGGAGGGTAGCAAATATTCTCCAGCTCCAGCCAGAAATCGAGAACTCTGAATTGAGAAACCAGATCGCTGACCACTCCGCCACAGGGGCAGTTACTGAAACCTTTAACAGCGTTGTTAAGAAAGTATGTTTTATTTATGGACGCTCTTTAACTGATTTGGTTCTAAGCGACCCATTTTATACTGGGATGAAAGATCGCTTTAATTTGGCTCAGAGGCCTCTTTATCAGGCTTGAGGTTGTTTTACGTGCCGTAAATGTACGACACGGGACCAACGGTTTTACTTCCCTTCCGAAAGAAGCCATACTGAGGATTTACGCCCGAAAAACTCAATCGCCCTCCGCCGGGTTTGAACCTGCGACCTTGGATACATGAATAGCGTTGTTACTTTCTTCTTCAGCAGGTATGGATCCATATAATATGAGGTACGTATTGATTTTTTGAGCACGATTTCTTAAATAATATTGATGTTTTTGTTGATTTTTCAACCTGGCAAAATGTAGATGCGTTTTTATGATCTTAAGCATGCGATATACACTAATTGCTGTGCCGTTCCTTCGATATTAAATATTATCCTTAGCTCAGTTTGGGGGGAAATTGTATATTTCTAGATACGGAGCTAGCAGTGGACGAAAACCCTGAAAGACATTGCCCTCCACACTCGAAAGGTAAATATCAAAACTTAAACTGATATGATTTTACTTCGTGAACTACACTGGTTACGGACAAAGGCATTGTGTGCGATGCTCTTATTTTTTTATTTCTATAAATATACCATGTACAGCTTATAGAGAAGGTTTTGAATTGTACCCAAAAATTCGATACTGAGATTTCACCGAAAATACATGTTTTGGGACCAGTATGAATGTTTCTGTAAACAGCATCGTTCAAAAACGAAAAGATCATTAAATACCAATTTTGGTATTTAATGGTATTTACATGGAAAAATTTTTGAAAATTGGTTTCTCAAAAATGGCTCTAACGATTTTAATTAAAATACCACATATTAAAGCCATGACCATCGCAAATAAAATGTATATCTTGAATTGTTTGAGAATAGCTTCTCAAGACTGTATATTCTGGATGAATTTTGCATAGCTAGTAAACCTTATATACAGTCAAAAACTTCCTATACAAAAAAATGTACATCTCGTTAAGACACACAATTTACGTTTTATAAATTTTGTTCATGAAGTTGGCCGTTTTCGAGATATTCCTTGTTATTAGTTTCAGTTTCAAAATACACATTTTTCAGGTTGTCTCTAAAGCAACATACCATTCAGAAAAGTTCGATTGATCTTTTGGATAGAATGCAAAGCTTTAATATGTGCACGATGGGCAGAGAATGGAAAACTGTGAGTTGTGATAGTGATAACATTTATTTTACTTATTCATCATTCGTTCAGTTTGGCAGGCTTAGAACAGCCTAAAGAAGTGTTATGAAGTGTACCTATCCATGTTTGGTCTTAGCCACTTGTAGATAGGATGGGGGTTGCAGGGTGAAAGTAAGGTTGATAAGAGTGAAGAGAGGTAGCAATATTGCTCCTCGATGGCTACTGGTCAAGGGCAACGGTCCTTCTACACTGTTAGTATTACAAATTTCCAAAAATTGCGTATTGGGTTCTGTTCTTAATTTTGAGTCCAAGTAACTCTTGAAAGTTTAGTGGAGGAGCTTAACTTCTGTTCAAACCCGGCGGAGGACGATGGATTTTTTCGGGTGTAAAAATCCTTAGCATGGCTTCCTTCGGAAGGGAAGTAAAGCCATTGTTTCCGTAGATTTATGACACGTAAAAGAACCTCAAGCCTGATAGAGAGGCCTCTGAGCAAAATTAAGCGGTCTTTCACGCCCAATTTAGAATGGGACGCTGAGAACCACAGTATTTAAAGAGCGTCCAAAAATAAACACGCCATTTACATTTACTCATCTTCTGTTGCAGGATGTATTAGCTCCTTTGTTATGCTGGTTGCCCACATGCTCGCGGTGTCGCCTGAAGTGTTGTTGTCTGGAATTCCACTTCAAGAGATCGAACGGCGGCGCTCCATGAATGGTAAATTGGCGTGAATTTTTTAACCCGGCGCCTAATTTCATCCTCCAAAAGATTATAAAAGATAAATTTGATTTTTAACCATAAGCTTGTGAGAAGCAAAATAACGTACTACACAAACCATTAACGTTACAGAATACCAGTACTACCGGGTGATTCTAAACACCTACAACGCTTTGTATGATCATAAAAATCGCGTTTTATTTATTTTTAACTGCTGCGATTCTCACCGTTCCACACTATATTGGGCGTGAAAGAGTGCTTAATTTTGCTCAGTGGTCTCTTTATCAGGCTTCAGTTCCTTTCACGTACCGTACATCTACGACACGGGACCAACAGCTTTACTACCCTTCCAATGGAAGCCAGGGTTTTACGTCCGAAAAAAACCCATCGCCTTCTGCCGGATTTGAACCTGCGACCTTGGGTACCAGATTCTTCATGCGAGTCAGTTGAGGAATTTAATGCCGTACCAACATGTAGGTCAGTGGTTATAGCAACCGGCTAGAGACCGGGAGAAACGCGATTCAAATCCCGGCTACAGCATTTTTTCAGTCCAACTCTACTACCTACTTAATGGCAATAATTAGGCAGCGGGCACATAGATACTTATATGGAAAGTACGTGCGGCGAAAGTATGGAGTAAATGTATATTTTATGAAACGTAAGATAAAAGTGTTAGCTATTGTAGACAGTTTTTAAATTCCACGTGATTTGGGCAGGTGTTATATTGTTATCTTACGTATTTTGAGTTGTGGAATACAGTGACACGCTTCTTCGTCATCTGTGTTAAACAGTAATCCCCATTGCTTAGCGAGACACTTCCTGAAAAAGTGGCCGACTATCAAAATTAAGTTTCAAAAACCGAGGCAAGACATAACTTTTGTTGATTAATATTCAAGCCAATCTTGGTTAAGATAAATTAAACACGAACATTTTGTAAATAACAGAAACCAAACTCGTATCCATATCCAAAATAAAAGGGGCCAGTTTATCAATTTAAAATAGGCAAATTTATTCTATAGCACAAATATGTCGCAATGAGTAAAAGAATCCAAACAAATTGGCAATATACTACCATGAAAGAGGGCAGGAGATATCCCTCTTTATCAGTGAAAGGGTTAAACACGAAATTTGGCATTTACACGCCTCATAATGAAATGTTCCTTACAAATTCTGTATTCATTTTGAGATCAAATGCATTATAAGATTACACTTTAGTAGTTTATAACTAAGGCTAGTAAGGTGAGTAAAAAATCCTTTTTCTTTCTAGTGTCTGAAGTGGTGGATTTTATTTGTCCTTGTGAGGAGGGGTTGTTTTAAATGTCCTTTTTTGTTTCATTTAAAGGCTTTTGTTTGCAACTTAGCTTTCTTTTAAATATTTTTTTCTTCTTCTGTCCAGCAGTGTCTTGCCTCCAATTCCAATTTACGTAAATTAATATGCACTGCTAAGACTGGCTTCTTCAGCAGGTACTTAACTTTCTACTGTGTTCATGCCTTTAGCATCACCAGAAGGATGTCCCGCGAGAAATTATTTAACCTTCTCTAAATATCAGCGGTATTGTGACAATGATCTCCACCAGATGATAATAGTTGTAGTTTGTGGGATGTTTGACAGCAGTTTAACAGTTTGTGGAAGAAACCCAAAAGCAAACATGCTTAAAACCAAGCATAGTACAATTTCTTTTTGCGACAGCTTGATTCTAAAGTTTAGGCAGAGGTATTTTCTAGGATGCAAGTATTATTTTCTGCAAATATGATTCTAATTATACATATTTCAATTTATTTATCTTTCTTTGTTTCTTTTTATGTCTTGTTTTAGTTTTTAAGACTTTTTTTATATTTTAGTCATTTTAATGATCTTCAACATCCTAATCCTATTTATAACAGGTCAGAATGCATGTACGAGACAGATTTCATGCTTATAATAGGAAAACCTATATAGTTTTTTTTCAGTTTTAGCATGTATCTCTATCCTTTACAATTTGAAAGGAATCGTCCAGTTTAATGACACTCAAAAGCTAACATCACTAGTTTGTGCAGAGATAGCTGAATATCAATTTTAATTATCACTAAAGAGGCTGTGTAGCTGGGTATGCAAAGGCACACCTCTTTCTTGCCGATGTGCCTTTGAATACGGAATGTTCTGTATCCCATGTGTACAGTCTCCCAAGGAACATAGCATTCTTATGCAGGAATTGAACAATCTAAATCCGCATTCATATTCGTCATGAAAAAAGCCAATGTTCATGAGAAATACAAGTGTCTGGAAGCTATGCCTTTTACAGTTAAGACGTGGTGCTTATGGAATGTCTCACCAAGTTATTGTTTACTCTTGCTGGGGGTGTCCGCCTCCCCGGCGTGGACAGGGCAGTAGTCTTTATTGATTTTGCCTCTCTGTCTCTCTCTATCTCTCCCCTAGAAGGGAGGGAAAGACTTGTGTCGTTAAGGCGGCAGGCGGGCGAGCGAGCGGGGAGAGTTATGCAAATGCGGCTCCCGAGATTAGCACAAATTTCATTCACCATTTCCACACAAATGACAGGGCAACTTGTTGCTCGTGGAGAGCGAGCGTCTCGGAGGCCTGACCTTGGCGGGATAAAAACTCTGCGTCCCCTCCCTCAGTGCAGCACACACAGAGCCTTTGTTTCCCCACGTTAACATTATTGGCATGCCCGGAGTGGTCACACAGTCATACCTAACATGCCGGCCGCCGCTCGCATCAAACGGCAGGCACACAACAAATAAAAACCTGTGTCTTGTCTACTACCGAGGTCACTTGAGATATACCAACTGGTGCATCGAAGCTGCTCTTACACGAAGGAAGCATTAGTACACACATACAACAATAACAATAATAATAATAATAATAATAATAATAATAATAATAATAATACGCCCAATCCTACCTATACTGTCAACCCAGTCCCTTTTTACTTTCTCTACACTGCCATGTACATAGTGTTAGAGAAGGTATTTTATTGCGCCAAAAAATTCGATATCGAGATTTCACCAGAAATATATTTGGTGTGTGTGTGTGTGTGTGTGTGTGTGTGTGTGTGTGTGCGCAGTATAGTTCAAAAACGAAAAGTCCGTCAAGTACCAAATTTGATATTTAAGTTCGGTATCTTTCAAGGATGCGACACGAAGATTTTCAAGAAAATTTCCCCACCCTCAACTACCAGTTACGTGGAAAAAATTTCGAAAATGTTAGTTTTCTCAAAAATAGCTCTAACGATTTTGACTGAAATATTATATGTTAAAGATATTTACATGGCAAATAAAACGTATATCTTGAATTCTTTGGGAATAACCTGTGTAGCCTCTTTATTCTGGATGAATTTCTCTGAACTTTGCATAACTGGTATATCATCAGAAGTACACAAAAATTTACTTCACAGAAATGTAGATCTCAATAAAACACACAATTTAAGTCATACATTTTTTGTGGAATTGACCGTTTTCGAGATATTTCTTGTTATAAGTTTCAGTTTTAAAATACTTAAAACTCTTCTCATGCGGAATCGGATTTCAATCCCATAGTAAACCACGTTTTAAAACATTTGACTGTCGGTTAAGATAGTGTGTTCCCTTATTTCCATTCTATTTATAGGGAACTAAGTAATAAAACCATTTCCGCTAAAGTTTATCTCAATTAGCATGAAATTGATAGAATGAGTTATTAACAATGTAGGGAAAGTAATGTGGATGGAGCACATCAGACTTTTATATTTCGTTTGCTCATTTCACGCACTCCACTCGTCTTAATGTCCACATTTGAAATGGTTCCATGCTTTTGAGGCGTGTTCGCAATTGCACAGCTCCGTATGCAGCCCATAACATGAAACAATTCCTCAGTCACTACAAGCAGCTATGAAGTTGAGATTTTATTATACGTAGTTTGAAGAAACTGCGCAAAAAAGGCACAGGTCAATATTACGGGTGTCCATTCCACGCAGCTCAGGGTCGGGGTTGTATTTATATTGTACCCTATTAAAACTTGTATGGTTTAAGTGTATTTTTAATAGTCAACTTCGCTGTAGGACATTACAGACATTTTTATTTTAAATTTATCTGCATTAATTACGAGTTTTAAAACCACCGCAGATCCTCAGCATTCGCTAGGTAATGACGTTTTTCTGGGAATCCTTAAGAAGTTTTCATAAACTGAAACAGTAGCAACACTATCGTTATTTACAAATCATCCTATCACACAAGACAACGGCATAAAACCCCACGCAACCGAGCGGAGACTCAGGCGATTTCGTCTGTGGCCCGTATTCGGGAGGTCGCGGGTTCGATCTGCGCGGCCGGCCTAACCGACCCACAGTTTATTACGGGGTTTTCCCCAGGTCGCCAGACGAATGCTGAGTAGGTTTCTTTTACTCCCCGAATGACCTGTCCCTTCATGCTCTTTCCATTGTCATTTCATTCATTCTTCATTTCATTCATTCTTTATCCGGTTTCTCGGGAAGCATCAATCTGGACACTGTGAAATCCCTATCATTACTGTGGCGTCGCTCTTGGTTTGGGCGGCCCGTGTATCCTCTCACCTCATCCCTCCCTCTCAGGGGCGTCTGCTAATTGGGGTAAGTACAATAACTGTCCAGATTCCGAGTCCCCTCCGTCCGTATCCTAATCCTAAAAAAACAGGGTCTAACATGTAGATTGCACAATGGTGCTTGTAATGAAACAAAACGGTTATGTTGGTATTTTTTTTTAATTATGAAAAAACAATTCATGGTGCTAAATAAAAGATTTGATGCATTCCACTTACATGAATTTCTCTACTTCTGCAACAAAATATTTTTGTAAAACCTTAATCTTCTATCTACTTCATTCTGATCGAGTTAAATATGAATATGCATGGTTTAATTAGTTATTACATATTTCTTCGTGGGTAAAGGAAAATAAGAGAATACACTAGGCTAAAGCGTTAGTTAAATCTTTTAAGAGCTGGTCACTATGTAATATTAAAAGTATGTTACCTTTGCATGACCAGGAGTCAAACAAAGGTATGACTCCTTAATGGAGAAACGGATTGATAAATTTAAATCAATAAAAAATGTATATGACATAAATTCTGAGCTTTAATGAGATCTACATTTTTTGTGCACAGTAAGATTGATTCTATTTCTTACGGTTTACCAGTTAATCAAAATACATCCAGAATGAAGAGGACTTCAGGCAGCACTTGAAATATAACGATGCGAATACATTTAGATAATCATTCTTTCTCACTTTGTTGCAAAGTCAATTTCAGCTTTACACAATATCTACCATGATCCACATAAAGCGCCTAAAAAGAATGAGCGAGTGAAGAGCCCGCTAAAACTCAGCAGAAAACAGTTTGAGAAGTGAATGAGAAGAAAACTATTTGCTAAGAAATTCAATTGAAGTTAACAGTGAACGTGAAAAAGACTAACCGAACACAACATACAAAATGGTTCTTATATAAATACAAAGAGGAAAAGGAAGGGTGGAAGAGACTAACTTTGCGGATGACCTGTCTAAACTGTATTAAGTACTCCTTGGTTACAGATATACAGGATGGAAAGGTGAAAGAGTAAATATATTTATATTCATCTAATAAATGAAAAGACCATGTCTAACATCTATCCTTCTGTAAATAACTTTATTATAATGGAATTATAAAAGGTTTAAGCCCCGACAAGAATTTAGGAAATGTACTACAATCCGTCTGAGGAAACTGCGCAGACGAGAGGTAGAGGAAGTTAGCAGCCCTGTATCTCCTTTGTGGAGCAAGGGCATCGTTACGAGGTTTCTATGATCGGATTTGAATTTCTAGTTCACGAGTTCGCCATTACGGGCTTTGGTGACGAGGGATCAGTTCGTCGCCACAGATGACACTACAGGACGAATTCACTGCGACACTGCGGACGCGAAATGGCGGACAACTTTGCGTAGGGACCTTCTCTTTTCAAGATATGTGGTTCTTTTACGTGCAAATAAACATTGCAGGAACACCGACTTTACTTTTGCGTCCCAAAAAGTCTATCACCCTCCGCCAGGTTTGAATCTACAATCTTGAGTTTTAGAGGTTAGCATGATAACCACTACACCACGGAGGGCGATCAGAGGCAGAGGAAGATCGTGCAGAAAACACCTGAGATGTGGGTAGTGTTTAACGCCCGCTTTAACTACTTATGGCACCGCAGGCTGTGACACTGATGATACATGAATGAAGATGGAGCACCGGTGGAATGCGATAGCTGGGGAAACCGGAGAACCCGGAGAAAACCCGCCCAGCGCCGCTTTGTCCATCACAAATCTCACATGCGGTCACTTGAGATCGAACCCGGGCCGTCTAGGTGAGAGGCGAGTCTAACCACTCGGCCACGGCGCGGCTATCTGGGATGTGGACCTAACCGCAAGCCTGCCGAGCGCTGCTGAAGAGACTGAGGAAAGGGTAATGTTCCCAATTGTTTTTGAACTATAAAGTATTTACACTAACGGCTAACTCGTGATTGCGTATACTATACATGTTTCAACATACAACGTACATTTGCTAAAATTCCAGCCATATTTCCAATGTGGTTATAGTCGAATGCTATCCTATATTACTGTCCTTTATTCGTTTCTTCTGGGGAACGGTGACAAGAGGAGCCTCTTAGCCCAAGATGATCATGGATTACACAGGGCAATATTGTAATACCATTTGATACTTGCTTAGCAAAATTTAAACGCTGTTGATGTTTGTATGCATGCATTACCAACTATCCACGAGTTTACTGTTTACTAGTGGAACTCTGCTCATATAACTGGATAAATTCTGCAATTATTCTACCCACCTCTTTCATTTTCTTCGTCTTTCGCTTTCACCCTTCCCAGCCTCTCCTTCTCCCTCTCTCTGTAGTGTATATACTAGCGATGTTTTACAAATGTACAATAAAGGTATTTTTCTGCTTGTTAACATTTAACCTAATTATCTATATCTAATTTAATGCACACAAACTTAAGGCTCTTCCGCATGCTTGTTATACGATAACAACCGTTTCTCGTATTTTTTTTATTTATTAATTTCTTTTTAGTTTAATATCCTTTAACCTGGTAGGTCATATTGGACAATGGACGACTTAAATGTGTGACAGGATGCTCAAATAAGCCCAAAGTCCATGGAGCTTAAGTTATCGACATTCATCTACTCAGAATAAGGGAAAGCCCCGGGAAAACCCCATATCCATATAACTCATCCTAATCGAGATTCGAACTCGGGACCTTTTGAATGTGAGGCAAACACACTACCACTATACTACAAAGACACGATTTCTCGTATCTCTTACTACACGGATAGTAAAAACTTCTTATATTATACTCATCTCATTGAAATATATACCTATTTTAATGGCTTCATTTATATATCTTCCTTTTAACTTCTATGATTCTTATGGGGGCGTTTGCTTTTTTTTTTTTTTTTTTTTTTTTTTCTTTTTTTTAAAAAACAGTAACGGAGTCTGATCAGGACTCCGGTACTGTATCCCTATTTACATTTCCCCCCGTAGGTTTTACTGATTACTGGTTTACTGGTTTTACTGTTTCTTTTACAAACATATACACATTGCACAAACATATAACATCCATGCCCAAGGCGGGACTCGAACCCACGATCCCCTGCCCACGAAGCACCAAAGCGAGACGCTTTAGCGAGCGTGGCCATGGGGACCGGCACTTTAATAACATGTACTAGCGTTCTCTCTCTCTCTCTCTCTCTCTCTCTCTCTCTCTCTCTCTCTCTCTCTCTCTCTTATACACACATTCATACTTCCAGATTCAATGGGGCATAAGGAATGATTTTGGAATCGAATCCGGGATCGCCGATGAGAAGCCAGAACGCCGACCACTCGACCGCAGAGGCAGTTTCATTGAAATAATATAAATAACAATATTTTTTAAACTTCTTGTGCGCAATACTTCTTTCCAAAAAACTTAATATGCAAAAACGTTTTGTTGACCCCACCCCCTTTAGGAAAACTAATTAAGATGCGTTCATTTTCTATTAGGTACACAAGTGAAAGGCAAGGTGCATCCCTTTATGTTTCAAACCAAACAGACTGATAATAATCACGGAATGTAGCTAGATCAACTAGTAAACAAAAAAGGCATTGCCTGACATACGTGGCCGTTTTTTTTCACTCTTGGTTAAGGATTTAATTGTCTATGGCGGAAAGTTAAAAAAATGCCCGTTATGTATAACCTAAATAAATAGGCAAGTATTTTCCGTTCAAATCATGCATTTGGGAAAATGTAAACGTACAACATGAAGTATTACGAAAATGGCTGTGGATAAATAAAAAGAAAAACGCAAATTGTGCACTTTAATGAGATCTGCAGAATTATAAACAATTCAATTAGAATATATTTGCAAAAGTCAAGAAATTGGTTTTTACATTCATGTCGGTATCTGAAAAATATTGTACTTAAAATCAAAATAGCTAAGAGCAAATTTTGATAAAATAAATAACGAGCACTTCTCACCGTGAGGAGTAGTTTCGGATAGAAGTTCTAGAACATGTTTGTGTTGCAAACTTATAAGAAGTTGAAGTTAAATAAGAAAGTTAGTAGTATTAATCCGACGTTTCGTTTTTGAGTCATAGTTTTGCTTAGGAGACCTATTCTATATTTTTTAGGGCGGAATAGCACACCTCCTTTGAGTTTACTTGTCTCGAGGGCCATAAAATCGAAGATCACTTCCACCATGCAAGTTAGAGGCAGGAAGTTTTTTTTTTTTTTTTTTTTTTTTTTTTGAGGGATGAGTGGGTAATATCAGACGATGAATGAAATAGGCGAACTGATACGCAAATGTTCACAAAGTTTTAAGTTACCCAACTTTGGTTTTCTCAGGATACGGGAAACCCCCTTATCCTGATAGTTCACCCTAACCGAGATTCGAACTCTGGATCTCTTGAATATAAAGCACGGTAGGTTTTGCAGGCCTTATAATAACACTAGGAGGAAGGGCGAGATCCTGCTTTTCTTTTCATAGCCTCCATTTCTCTTTCTTTAGGATTTGACAAGTAAATCTAAATGGGGGATATCCTTTCTTAACCATTTACCTATCATAGGTAAGCGATTGAAGAATCATAAAAAGTGGGGGGAAAATCTAATATGTCCCATTCATATGACTTTATCTCTGGAACAAATTATTGATAAAAAGCTTATTCTTTTATTTAATTCATGCTAATCGAGAAAAAATTGCAGAAATGGTCTTATTACTTGTTTCCTTATAAGTATAAAGGAAATAAGGGAGTACCCTAGGCAAATCTTTTAAAAGCTGGTTGCTATGTGATTAAAGTTCCTTTGTTAGTACGGCCAAGAGTTGGCAAATTCCCGTATGAGAAAAGTGTAAGCATTTTAAAATTGAAGCCAGTAATAAAGAATATCTCAAAACAGTCAACTCTACGAAAAAAATGTATATAGCATAAATTGTGTGTTTTAACGAGATCTGCATTTTTTTTTTGTGTAGTAAGTTTTTGTCTATCTCTTTACCAGTTATGCAAAATTCTGCAAAATTCAGCCAGAATAAAGATGGCTATTCCCACAAAATTTAAAATATACATTTTATTTGTCTTGTAAGTATCTTTAATATGTGATATTTTAATCAAAATCATTAGATCCATTTTTGAGAAAATCGACATTTTCGAAAAAATGTTCCAGGTAAAGGGTAGTTGGTGTGGGGGGATTTTCTTTAAAATCTTGGAAGATATTCAACTTAAACACCAAGTTTGGTATTTAAGGGACTTTTCGTTTTTGAGCTATGCTGCCCATACGGACATTTTTCCTAAACATGCATTTTTTTATTCAGGGGGTCTCAAAACATATTTCCTGTGAAATCCGGTATTGAATATTTAGGTGCAATACAATACCTTCTCTATACGCTATATACATAGTATGTATAGAGAAAGTAATAAAAAGTATCTCTCACTTGTTGACAGCCGGAGAGTGTAGCACAGAGGCACCATCGCTTGAGGCATATTGTATCTGTCACTGTAGTACAGATGCAGAAAGTGTTGAAGGAAAAGAATGTTCTGGAAGTTCCTATGTTTTCGCCTGCTCCATTCACAAAAACGGTGTAAGGACCCATTCACCAAGTCAGGAGTACCTGACGAGCCTCAAGCGGAGCATTGCGTGGCAGTTACCGACCGTTATGTTGATCCTGCTGCTATTACCTTTTTGTTTAAAACGCTCCTTGGCTAGCTTACGTTGTTTCCTTTTTTCAACAAACTCGGCATTTGGCCCGGGGGAACCGAGAACATTGGAGTTAGTCAGGTCCAGCCTCGGGTCATAAAACGTTTAAACTCTGTTGTTATGATCCTGTGGCCGAGGGGCATTCTCACCGAGTCAGACCATGGGAACATCACCAACAAGCATTACTAAGATACGCCCGTTTTAAGCCTGCTGCTCGTCATGTGTTTGAACAGGAAAAGTCTACATGTAACTAGACTGTAACGTGGAAAGATCAACATCTGTGAACGCCTTCTCTAATGTCGGTTACGGCGACTGCTTACACCCGGAACTTTCAGTGAACACAATGGTTTTAATTATGCTACATGTTCATGGAATTTAGACAGGCATTAAAGCTCCCCAGACAGTCCCGGTACGAGCGTGATGCAGTTCGCGAGCTCACCAATACGCACATATTCCTGTAATGTGGTGATGCTGGTCGCGATATGATAATCTGAGAGCGCATTCAGCAGATGGCTTGATGCCACTTTTTTTTTTTTTTTTTTTTTTTTTTTTCCCCTCCATTCCTGCGCTACCCTAGCAACACTTGCAATTACATGCTGTCGAAAATAATAAGCACTCCAGCTTTGCTTTTCATGCCAATGGATAAACAGATTTGTATTCGACCAGAAATCTTCCAAATAGAGGACAGTTCGGACATTTCTCGAACTGACACAAAGATAGGGCTGGCAGTATGAAACGGCAAGAATAGTTCTCAAGTTCAGTCCCGTAGCATTAAAGAGGGGAACATACAATTTTATGCATATTCATAATTCCAGAAGAGATTCAAGTGTTTTATTAGGTATAGGGAAAACAGTAGGATAGGATATGACACGGTCGGATGGTACTCGGCACCGAACCTAAGATTACTATACTTACGCCCTATGAAGGGGCGCTCACGGGAGGGAATGAGGTGAGAGCCAAGAGCGGTTCTCATCCCGGTAACCAGCTGGTCGGGGTATAGAGGTAGTTATGAGCATCCTTTTATCCTGCCACGCCGCCGCAGCATCAGCGAAAAGCCCAACGGAAGAAGGATGAATGAATGACAATATGTGAAGACATGAAGGGACTGGAAATTCGGGGGATGAAAGAAACCTACACAGCATTCTCCTGGCGACCCGGGGAAATCCCGAAAAACCCATGGGCTTAGGGGATCGAACCCGCGACCTCCCGAATGCGGGTCACAAATGAAATCGTCTGAGCCATCCCGCTTGGTGGAGAAACAGTACCACTGATAGGCACAGAGAAAACTCATGGATTAGTAAGAATATAAAACCAAGTTTCTGGAGGGAGAAAAACTGAAGTTAAGACTGGAGGATATTTAAAGACAAATATTTGGTAGTATGAGAGTGAAAAACAGTTCTCTGAGGTTGTACAGGAAGATATACATAGAATGGGGAAGAAAAAATACACAGTGATAAAATGGAACGATAAGGATTTGCACTGCCTAGAGTTAGAGTTATGATATATATACCTTAAACACACGACAAGGATTTCGTAAAATTGTCAATGTGTTGAGAATCCAAAACAGATAATCAAGGGATCAAGGGAAGGTAGACGGTGAAATAATTAAAGAAGAGCAACAAGCTAGATTGGTATGAATAAGAATAGTACAAGGCAGTAAAATTATGATACTCACCAATATAATAATAACGTGGAGTTGTGTGTATTGGGACCAATACGTGTAGAGAAGCAGCATTAGAGAAGAGATTATACACAATAGCAAGTTATCCATCCATCCACCTGCCTATCCATCCATTTATGTTCCTTCGTTTTGATAAACAAGTAAAGATTTCTTCCGAAAAAGGATAAAAGCCAGTGATATGTAGTAATTCAATACTTCGTAAATATGCTGAAGAAATGGGCTGCAGACGTCCAGTTACCACTAGAATGAAGAAAACGTGAACATCCCACAATATCCCGTAAATGGCAAATGAATCAAAGTGCGCGAGCTTGCTGACATTACCAAGATCTCAATACATTTTACAATTTTGCACGTGTATTTACCGGTGAGACAATCCGATGGGTTCACGTTTGTTAACAGCTCATTAAAAATACTTCCGCTTGAAGTCTCACAGGAGGGCTGGACAACTTCAGGCGCCAACTCAACCAACATTTTGCAAATACTCGTAAAAGAGTACCAAAGAGACCCAATTGGTTTCCCTCAGCCGGAAAGTAGCCACTGTTTTCTGGGATGCCAGAGAGGTAATGCTGGGAAAAGGCGAACTACCTATGGAGAATCTATATAGCTTTGCTGGAGAAGCTGAAGGATTTTATGAAGGCCAAACGTCCGCATTTGATAAAAAAAGAAAGTATTTTCCGTCAAAACAATAAACCGGCGCAAACTTCAACTGCGATCACTAAGTTGCAGGATTTCCTTCTTTTCCCAAATCTTAAGAAATGGCTCGTTGGACAGATAAGCCATGTAGATTTTATTTTGCAGAGTTGGACAACATAGTTTATACTGAAGTTGTGAAGACATTAAAAGATTATCTTGAATCTAATGGAAAGAACTAAAATATAGCTTTATTTTCTTTTTTCTCAGGCCTCAGAATTTTCTGAAAAAACCCGAAACCAGACATTTTGACAAGCGTTCGGGTCGAAGTCATTCCTTCTTGGGAACAACTTCCATCATTCACAATCTGCAATCGGAGTCGTTTCAGCTCCTCTCCAAGGAATTAGTTCCTGCACGTCACTCTGGAGTGCTCCCGGAACAACTTTCTCCACAGAAATTTCACTCCCATCCTACTCCATAAACATGCAGTGGTTGTAACACCATTTGCTGTATATAATGATAACCAATGAGCTCAAATCTACAAGTGAATAAACGTTGAATCTGTTTGATGAGTAAAATGTTGTTTCCCTGTAAGTTAAACATTTAATTTAGCAATAAAAAGTACGCACGGTGTATTTTTGTGAACATTACAATGTAGTTTCAGTGAATTTAAGACAATATGCTTCTAGGAAATTAATTTAAATAGTATGGATTTAATAAAAAGAAAATAATTTTTGTATTAGCAAAGAAGAGCCAGATTGAAAAATTCAATGGCGTAGCCGATATTTGAACCATAGAAGTTTTTGCCCGATTGCTTCGATTTTTGTATTGTTTTATTTACCCTTCTGACCACAAGACCGCGGAGTAAAATGTACTACATTAGTATGCTAATTCCGCAGGTAGCATACAAACTGTACGAAACTCTCAACAACAAGCAAAATAATGCAAACTACTAAAAAAAAATTAATGTGTTCCATTCACATGGCTTTCTCTACATCTTTGTAACAAATTATTAATAAGCTTATTCTTCTATCTCTTCATGCCAATCGAGATAAACACTAGCAGAAACTGGCATACTGCTTAGTTCCTTGTAAGTAGAAGGGAAATACGTGAATACGTTGTTTTTTGTTTGTTTTTTTTTTGTTTTTTTTTAACGTGACCAGAAGTTGACAAGTTCCCGCATGAGAAATATGTAAGTATTTTAAAACTAAAGCTAATCACAAGGAATATATCGAAAACGGTCAACCCCACGGAAAAAAATGTATATGACATAGAATGTGTTTTTTAACGACTTCTTCATTTTTGTGTAGTAAGTGTTTGTCTATCTCTTACGGTTTATTAGCTATGCAAAATTCATCCAGAATAAGCAGGTCATCAGAAGCTATTCCCAGAAAATTCAAGATATAATTTTATTTGTGATGAAATGGCCTCAATGTGTAGTATTTTAATCAAAATCATGAGAGCCATTTTTGAGAAAAAAAAAAAACATTTTCGAGCATTTTTTCCCGTAAAGGGTGTTTGGGGTGGGGGGATTTTCTTGAAAATCTTCGTGTCGCATCTTTGGAAGATACCAAACTTAAATACCAAGTTTGGTATTTAACGGTATATTCGTTTTTGAGCTATGCTGTCCACAGACACAGATTCACAGACACACACACACACATACACACACTCGTGGACCTTTTTCTATTTTTTTTTTTTATTCTGGGGGTCCTAAAACATGTATTAAATTTTTGGGTGCTTTTCTATGCGTTATGTGCATAACACGTGTAGAGAAAGTAAGTAATAGTTGAGCTATACATTTGGCATGTGAAAATTAATGTTGCTGTTTACGTCTCCTTGTCATAGCAAAATCTGTTACTTTCATGTCATTTGAGTTATGGAAGGAGAAACTTGTAAGAGATGAAACGTTGGAAAAGTAAGAAGAAAAGCAAAATAATAATGAATGGTTAGATTAGTCAAGTGAGATGAGTGTGAGAATAAAAGAAACAGCTAAGGCTACTTGGGTGTCCAGTAATAGTAGTGTAGAGAATAAAGTAGAAACGAATGAAGGATCTGTAAAGACATCATTAAAATAGAAAGTAAACAGGGCGAGAGAAGCAAAATCACGCTACTTTAACGCAATACAATGGAATAGCTCAAAACACAGTAGGGCGTATTGTTCATTCTTTGCTATTTTAAAATATTTCATCCGTCATGAGTTTCACTCTTTGTCTAGAGTAAACAGTGCTGATGTTTTGCAAAATTAAAGGTTTTATCATTTTATATTTCCATGTTTGATGTATTCTTATGGCTGTAAAATCGTATTTCAAATCATTAAAAATATAAAGAAGAGAGATAAACAGCAAGTGAAAAATAAATGTTTTACAATAGTCTTAAATAAAAGTGCATATATTTCACTATATGGATATATATATATATATATATATATATATATATATATATATAAATTCAAAAGATAACACTGAATTCGTAGACTCATCACAGGTGAGCGCCAAAGTTCGAAGCATACTATGTATGGTCCTATATTGGCAATAGTGTGATCCATTTAACACGCATGAGAGGCGCATTATATTTTTCGACTTCTTTTGATGTTCATTTCTATAGCCCCCGCCTGCCTTTAACTGCTGTGGTTATATCTGGGCGTTTAGACTGAAACATTGGTGTTTTACTCTTTGAACTTTAAGTAGGTTAGTGTTGGTTGTATACACGCACATCCACATTCCCAGACTTTATGGGGGGGGGGGGTAATAACCCTAATTAAAGAAAACATTCACCCCCGACCGGGAATCAAACCCGAGACCTCCGGCTAGGATTCAGCTCGCTGACCACGGAAGCAATCTTGGCGACTCTTGCTCTTGCTTAGATGTGCTCTCCACATAATGGATTTTTAACCTTTACGTACACATCTTTTCCGCTAATCAAAAGTACAAATTGTTATTAAAACAAATGGGCAGACGAAAGAATTGTTTCATTTTAAGTCTTCGCTAGAAACACTAGAATGACAGCAGTGGAAGAAGCGGCGTCCTTTATTTTGGCCCGAGGATAATTAAGACATAAGGATAATGTTGCCGGCAACCCTTGCGATGGAACCTTCCATCCAGAGCTATCTTTAGCTAGAACGTGAAGCAATCGGAGCCAAGGCTATTTGCAGCACATGAAGCTGTAGAAATGTCTGGCGGTACGTTCGTTCGTTCAACTGCCAAGGCTATTGTCTCTAAATTTGGCAGCCCGAGTGTCACACCACACAAATGTACCGTTGGTTATTGCTGTCTTCTGGAAAACTCATTTACGTGGTCAACACTTTCTTCTTCAAGCGTGCTCCTTCATTTGCAGTTCTATATTCAAAATTGGAACAAATACAATTTCTAGATTTTTGTGTATTCTTAGCTTTCGGAGAAGGCCGCGTCACCTTGCGTCTTCTAGATTTGTATTTACTTTTTTCGTAGATTTGTATTTACTTTTTTCGTAGTTATTAGGTGTTTAAGCTACAAGTTACAGAAGTAAAGCTTAGCCTCGAGTGCGGTCAGTTTAAAGTATAACTGAAGGGAGTGCTTAAGACCCACGAGTTACTGTTTTGTTGTTATTGTTGTCGGTTTTTTTTTTTTTTTTTTTTTTTTTTATTCAAATGAAATTCTTGTGCAGCCCTTGTACGATTCTCTCCATTCATTACTTACTATATATTTCGAAGGAGGCAATGTGAGTTTAATTATTATATATCGAGACAGCATTCAAATGTTTTAAAGCCTAGAAAAGAGCGCATGTACATGGAAAGAATAAACTTTCGAACATGTTTCAACTGGCTGGGGACGATTTGGTACAATTCAGTTTGGTTCTGTGACTCCGTACACCGAGTAAATAACCAGGTCCATTATTTGGCGTTAGGTTTATAAAGGTAAAAAGGAGCATTATATAGAGCATTAACCAGCTAATTGTTAAGTGTTATTGCCTAGTACTCAAAAGGCACTACAATCTGGCAACTTCTATTATCCCCACTGTGATATCTTATTTACCGAAAGAGCAGAATAGATTAGGTATATTCTCTCGAAATTGGTTTATGGCTTTAAATAGTTATATTACCATCATTACTGCATAAAAATGTCTATAGTTTCCTCAATTACACATTACTAAAATAACAAAATATTTTCTTGGTACGATTGGATGACATAACGCAGTGAAGTTCACAAAATTTTCCTATTTTTATTGCAAAAATGCCTGATACCAAACAATCAAAAAAGTAGTAGCGAATTCCTTTTGTGACTATTTCCCATTACAAGGATGGAAAAATCAACTTACCTACTTTTGTTGAATTCTAGGTTCGCTGCTTAAAAAACACAACATACCACGTATTTCACTTCCAAAGAGAGTAGAACGTTCTAATTTGAATAATACGGACATCTTTTTGAAATTGCCTCAAGTTGCAGTTTCTGCAATTCTCTATTTGACTCTCCTTTGGGATAATATATTGCACAGCAGTTAAATTTTGGAGTTGAACCTGTTAATAAAATCCCAGTGTATGTACGTAGTTTATATTAATAAACTGAGATAAAGTTAAATGGTGATTTAGTGGTCTAATAAAAGCCACTGCATTACCAGCATCGCTATATCGGCAAGTAGTCGTGGTGGTGGCCGTGGTAGTAGTAACAGCATTAATTATAATAATAATAATAATAATAATAATAATAATAATAATAATAATAATATTAATAGTAATAAATGTACCACCTCGAAAAATGTTTCTGACCACACTACTATCTTTTCTGATGTAAGCTACTACTTATTTGGCGGCAGATTTGGAAAGGTTGTTCGTGATGTATGGTAGGTTTGGGCAATGCAATGTAAAGACTTAAATGAAGTTAAAACAAGTTTTATCCTTCCAAAAATTAATTTTTGAAGAAACAGCATCATATCATACACAGAATACAAGTTAACATATAATTGCCCATATATATATATATATATATATATATATATATATATTTTTTTTTTTTTTTTTTACTGCAGTGATAAGAGATTCCTCCTTAAGTAGAAGTAACCCAAGACATTTACTCCGACAACAATTTGATTGAATACGCATAATTTTGCACATTTATTGAACTGATATCTAAAGAAGGCTCCACAAAAGTAATTTACAATATAGCACTGAGTAAAATAAATGGAATTTTATTTATGGATGCTTTTCAACTACCGGGTTCTCAGCGTCCTATTCTATACTGGGCGTGAAAGACTGCTTAATTTTGCTCAGAGGCCTCTTTCATCAGGCTTGAGGTTCCTTTAGGTGCTGTAAATCGACGACACGGGACCAACGACTCTATTTACCTTTCGAAGGAAGCCATACTAAGGATTTTTACGCCTGAAAAATTCCATCGTCCTCCGCCAGGTTTGAACCCGTGACCTTGGGTATATGAAGTTAGTATGGTAAACTATTACAATACGGAAGGCGACTACAATGCACTTGTAATGAACCAAAGACCTAGAAAACGGCAACGCCATCGGATCCAGCATCCGTTTGGTATATTCGCGGTTCTGCTTGTATACCGTGTAGACACGGCCGGAAGAACCGGTTTATTCATTGGTTTTACTCTTACCGTCCTCGCCTCTATCCATCAGATGACACATAGAATTTCACAAATTGTGTATTTTAATGAGCTTGTCAATCTTCCTGTCTCTGTAGTCTTGTCTCTTACACTGTAGCGATTTAATGAAGAGGTCTTCACCATTTACAGAAAATTAAACATATCCCTTTTAATACTTAATCTCAATGGTTATTTAATAAAAATCTGATATGCTTTCCACTCACATGCCTTGCTCTACCAAATCTGCAAACAAATTTCTTACAAAGTTTCTTCTTTCTACTTCATGCTAATCGAGAAAAACATTTGTAGAATGGTTTTATTACTTAGCTCCTTATAAGTAGAAGGTAACTAAGGAAATGCACTAAAGGGAATACTTTAGGCTAAAGTGATAGTCAAATGTTTCCAAAACTGTCGCTATGCGATTATTATTGACATTCGCTTCTTTGTATAGTGAGAAGTAAAACAAAAGAAACACGGAGTTCCTGTTTGAAAAAAGTGGAAGTATTTTAAAATTAAAACCAACAATAACAAATATCTTGGAAATGGTTAACCTATAGAAAAAATGTATATAACATAAGCGATGTGATTTAACGAGTTCTACATTTATTGTGTTTTAATGTTTGTCTATTAAGCAATAGACAAACATTAAAACACAATAAATGTAGATGTTTACCAGTAATGCAAAAATAATCCACAACATTGAGCTATTGCCAGAAAATTCAAGATATGTATTTCTATCGTCTATTCTATATGAAAAATATCTTAAACATATGTATTTTAATTAAAATCGTTAAAAGCCATTTTGAGAAGATAAAACTTTTCGAAAAATATTCCTTGCAAAGGGTAGTTTGGGAGGGGGGTTCTGCAAATCTTCGTGCCACATCCTTGTAAGATGCTTAACTTAAATACCAAGTATGGTATTTAACAGAATTTTAATTTTACTGAGGCTATGCTACTCGACTTTCACTTAGGCGGCCCAGGTTCGGTCCCCCAGATGACCGCATGTGGGGTTTGTGGTGGACAAAGCGGCGCAGGGGGGTTTCCCCCGCCATCTTATTCCATCAGGGCTCATCTTTATTCCATGATCAACAGTGTCATCGCCTGCGGTGCCATATGTAGTAAAACCGAGCGTAAACACTATAAAAAACCACACATGGATTTTTTTTCTAAAACTGCTTATTTTTTATTTAGAGGGTCTCAAAACATACTTTTGGTGAAATCCAGATTCGAATTTTGGAATACAATACCTTTTCTATCTACAATGTGCATTGTACATGCGTGCTAGGGTAAGTAAAAATAGTAACGTTTTGGGGAAATTAAGGTGGGAGTATTTTAGTGAAAATTCACGTTGTGCCGTTGAACAATTATTCACTTTTCATGGCATTTATCGTGGCATTAACCGTTTCTAAAATATTCGCTGTTATGTTTTAAAATATTCCCAGTTTAAAGACTACTTTGATACATCCTTTATTTAAAATATTAGAAAATTAGCGATTCCTTTTTCTCACACAACCTCATGACAAGCTAGGATAGATTTGTTATATATACAAAAACTTCTGTGAAAACGCACACGCGCGCGCGCGGCTTTGATTTGCCCATGACAAATTCGTATATGTTTATAAAACCAGAATCATCAGTAAGCTTCTCTTCTTCCGCCTCCAAAAAATTCTAGAATGTTTTGGTAGAAAATTCCAGTTGTTATATAAACCATAGTTTTCACCAGTCAGTGAGTTGGCGAGAACGAGACTTAGGCGAATCAAGTGCATTTCTAAAGTGGTCACACTCCAACTCTTCGATTTATAAAAATAACGCTTTCCTCGATTTTCTTACACTTCCCGAATTATCCCGACCTGAGCCGAGTCGGACAATTTTTACAATTTTACAATTGAGAGCTCCTGATATGTAATGTTGTACTCGCATAAAATGATTTTGTTTTACTAGTAATCATTTCAAATCTGACAATAAATATTCAGTTACAGACAAAATTCAAATTTTAACTGCAGCGACGGGAAGGAGGAAAATCGCACATTTCTCGATGTCTGTTAAAATATGCACTTAGAAAAAGAATATACATGCAACACGGAATATATCGATTAAGTCTGATGCTAAAGAAAGAAACAGAAATAAACAAAGAAAAATATATATTTTAAAAAACATGTAACAGCATGTATTTTATTGTCCTCTACATTTTTCCTGTAGTAAATTTTTGTCTATCTCCTATGATTTCCAGTTATACAAAACAATATCCAGGTATAATTTATAACTCGGATTCTTAAATACCTATATCTAGGGTGTCATGTTTTATGTTCAAAAAACAACCTTGAGGATAGAAATTTTACTGAAAATATCTAACCAAAAAGGAGGATCGTAGATTACTGTACGAAATTTCAGTATTGTATGTTGATTAACAATAAATTGGATTCATTTACCAATAATAACTCTATGATTTTCCAGTCATACAAAACTGCATGAAGATACCCAAAACCCAATCACTTAGAAGAGACGTAACGGACTATTCACAAAAAATATCAGATATTCGCCACGTTTGTCACAATATCTCAAATGTTTTACACTTGCAAAATCGTCCACCATTTTTTTTTTTTTTGAGAAAATTCTTAGGAATTTTTTTCCATGTAGAGGGTAGTTTGGATTCTTGAACATTTTCGCACGCTATGCTTAAACAATGCCTTACCTAAATATGAAATTTGGCATTTATCAGACATTTCCTTTTCGAGTTATTCTCCCCATTTTTTTTCTCTTGTAAACACGCGTATCAGTTACTAAAAATGTTTTCGGGGTTTGTGGACCTAAAACTAGTACTTGCGGAAACATGTTTAAACTGAACTTTTGGATCGAACATAATGCTGCTTCTACGGCAGGTTCAGAAAGTACAGAGGGTTTATCTCCAAATTCGGCATATAACCAAATCCGTACTGACTCTTTTGAAATGGCTTCTAGACAATGTTTAACGCGATAGAAAAACGAAATATATAATATATATATATATATATTTATATATTGAATCACGAAGTCTAATCACTGCTCCACGGCATATTTTTTCTACTATTTAAGTCGAGATTTTCGTCAATTCTATGCAAGAAAATTCGAAAATAAAATGTATCATAAAAATGTCTAATTTAATACGCGATGTTGAATATTTGCGAAGAACACACTTCGAGAATTACGCGTGATTTATGTCAAAACTGTAATCTATTACATATGTTAGCATATGTCGTCACAGTACAGAAAGAATGCGCTATCTGTGTTTTATAACTATCAGTATAAAAAGGAATGCCCATCTCAGATTAGTTTACGGCTTATTTATTTTTAGATAACACTGCATAAGTAGATTTCTCACATTTTATTACCAGCGTCATACTTTAATGAGAGAATGAAATCTCCTAACCGACACAGAATTATTGCAGTCATGCTTTTCAGCACTCTCGTCCCCTTAAAATCCCAATATAACAACAATAATAATAATAATAATAATAATAATAGCAATAATAATAATAGCAATAATAATAATCTGATGTGTTCTATTCACATGACTTTCTCTACTTCTGTGTAACAAATTATTGTTAGTAAGCTTATTGTTCTATTTACTTCAAGCTAATCGAGAAAAAATTAGCAAAAATAGTCTTATAACTTGCTTCCTTGTAAGTAGAAGCGAAATATGGTAGTATCATAGGTTAAAGTGAAGTCAAAAGGTGGTTACTAGGTGACTGAAGTTCCTTTGTTTGTATGGACACGAGTTGACAAATTCATGTATGAGAAAAGTAAAAGTTTTTCAAAGCTGAAACCAAAACAAGGAATATCTCAAAAAACGACCAACTCCTCGAAAAAATGTATGTAACATAAATTGTGTGTTTTAATGTGCTCTACATTTTTTGTGTGGTAAGTTTTTGTCTATTTCTTACGGTTTAGCAGTTATGCAAAATTCCTCCAGAATAAAGAAGTCTTCAGAGGCTCTTCCCAGAAAATTCAAGATATACATATTATTTGTCAGGTAGGTATCTTTAATACACAATAGTTTAATCAAAATCGTTAGAGCCACTTTGAGAAAATCAAAATTTTCGAAAAAAGTTCCATGTAAAGGGTAGTTGGGGTGGGGGGATTTTCTTGAAAAACTTCGTGTCGCATCCATGGAAGATACCAAACTTAAAAACCAAGTTTGGTATTTAACGGCCTTTTCGTTTTTGAGCTATGCTGTCCACAGACACAAACACGGACCTTTTTCCAAAAATGCTTTTTTTTTGGATTCAGGGGCACCCAAAACATGTATTTCCGGTAAAATCTCGGTATCGAATTTTTGGGTGCAATACAGTGCCTTCTCTATACACTATGTACATAGTGCATGTAGAGAAAGTGAAAATTCAGGATAGATATGTTCGAGTTATAGAACAGCTTACAGAATTAATGATGCACTATTATTTTTATTTGCCCTACCAGTACGGATATTATATTCCACTCAGAATTTTGATACTGGGGTTTCACCGGAAATACATGTTTGATACTCCCTGAATAACAAAAATTAGAAAAACGTCCGTGTGTATGTGCGCATCATAGTTTCAAAAACAAAATCCGTTAAATACAAAACTTGGTATTTAAGTTCAGTATTTTCCAAAGAAGTGACACAAAGATTTTTCAGAAAATTCCTCCACCCTAAACTGCCCTTAAATGGAAGATTCTTTCGAAACTTTCGATTTTCTCTAAAATGGCTAAACGATTTTGATTAAAATGCCGCACATTAAGGAAATTTACTAGCAAATAAAATGTATATCCTGACGTTTTTGGGAATAGCCTCTGAAGTCCTCTTCATTCTGGATGTATTTTACATAATGGTATACCGTGATAGAAAGAAAAACTTGTTTCACCAAAAAAGTATATCACCTCAAAACACAGCATTTGTGTCTTATGCATTTTTTTTTTTTTTTTTTTTTTTTGTGGAGCTAACAGTTTCCGAGATATTCATTGTAATGGTTTCAATTTTAAAACACTTATACATTTTACAAATAGAAATTCGTCTGTGTTTCTTTTGTTTTAGTGCAGGACATGCAAAGAAGGGAATTTCAATGACAATCGATCACTTTTAAAACATTTAATTATCGCTTTAACCTAGTGTATTTCCTTATTTTCTTTTACTTATACTGAAATGTGTAATTAAACCATTCATTTAGATTCATGCTAAATAACTCGATTAGCATAAAGAAAAAAGAGGAATAATCTTTTGTAACACATTTGTTTGCAGAATAGGTAAAGATTTTTTCCCAAATGTGTCTGAGATCAGTGTTACTTATAGATTCATAAGTTTAGGCTAGAAAATTGTGTGTGTTTGAAACGGGAGCATATGCCAGACATGAAACATAGCATAGCCATTAGTATTCTATGCGCACACCTTTTCTTCCACGCAGAGCTCCCTAGTCTTTGTTCCGTAGGTTTCGCACAATTTCGAAGGCAGAGCACAGCGACAACACGAAGTACGCTGTACACTCTGATATCTAGTGGCTTCAATGCAAAGGTTACATTCTGTCTATAGATCTCAAAGTTCACACATGCACCTGCGCTGTGTTTCAGGCCCGAAATCATATTATCGAAATATTTAATTTAGTTTTGAAGTTTGTGAAAAAATTGTACTGACAAGTTCATAAAATTTACAATTTCGATAGGATAGGTAAATACTTCAGAGTGGCGATTACCGAGACAATATTATTTCCATTCCTTAATGCTAAATGAAAGGCACCAAATTTGATATTTGTTCATTTTTTAAATTAACAGGTATACTCGCCTATTTGATAATTATAAGAAAAAATAACGAATAACTTATAATCAAAAAAATAAAAGATAATCAAATTAATGCCAATCTAATCTCATAAAAATTGTTTATGCTACTGCAGAAATCCTCCTAATGAAACACAATTAGAATTTGATGATTACCCAGCTAATATTACTGTAAAAACTTATATGCTTGAACAAAAAACAAACAAAAAATAATAAATAAAATAAAATAATAATAACACCTAATTTAAAGGTTATTTTCTAATATTGTTTGTATTTCTCGTGAATTCTCGACTACGCCACTGAGGGCGTCAAGTCATCACATATCAGTGAACTGAAAGACAGGATTCTTTGTAGAAGTTTGGCAGAAATGGAAGCCATTTGGCACATAAATTTAAAAAAATGATCTTCAGAACACATGCCGACCTAAGTTGACGTTCAATTCCTACATTTACTTTCCCCCATTTCATTTATAACAACATAGTTTACTGTTAAAATGTTAGTTTCATCAAGATGTATACCTGTTATTAGGCAGATATTGTCAAAACAGACGCATATTATTATTATTATTATTATTATTATTATTTAAATACTTGTAGAACGCGCAGTTACGCTCGCGTCACCCAATATCGCACACCCCCTCTAATTTCCCTTTCGCCTCTGTTGAAAATAGTTCCAAATATGTAATAAACTGCCTTTTCTGAAGTATACATCATGCTAATCTATATATGTATAGATTAGTATGATTTATTGTTAGTGCAGAATTTCTCCTTTGTAGGCAGAAGGGAAATAAGGGAGTATATTAGGCTAAAGCGATTGTCAAATGTTTTAAAAGCTGGTCGCTATGTGAAACAACTGAAACTCGGCTCTCTTTGCATCGGCAGAGGTGAAACAAAAGAGATGAAAGGAAAGATAACTTCCCGTTTGAGAAAGGTTTAAATAATATTGAATTGAAACACTAATAACAAAGAATATCTCGGAAACGGGTTACTCTACAGAAAGAAGTATATGACATAAATTGTGTATTTTAACGAAATCTACGTTGTTATTTTGTAGTAAGTTTTTGTCTACATCTTACGGTTCACCAGTTATACAAGTCATCTTCAGAGTCTATTCCCACAAAATTCAAGATATTCATTTTGTCATGTAAACATTTTTAATGTACAGTATTTTATTCAAAATCATTAAAGCCATTTTTTAAAAAATCAACATTTTTGAAAATTTTCCAGTAAAGGACAGTTCGCAGTACGTACATTTTTCTGAAAATATTCGGGTCGCATCATTGGAAGATACCAAATTTAAAACATCAAATTAGGTATTTTACCGAATTTTCGTTTTAGGGTTATACTGCCCCCCCCCCACACACACACACACACACACACACACATGCGCGCACGGAACTACTTTTAAAAATACTTTCAGGAGACGCTAAAACATGCATTTCCAGTGAGAACTGGGTATCGCGTTATGGGTGAAATACAATACTTTCTCTACCTTCTATGCGCCATGTATATACTAGACATTTGTTAAAGTAGAACTATATTTGTTATAAATACCAAACTAACGGAAAAAGAGAAGCTTACAATCAAATAAGTTCAATTTCAACAGGAACAGAATAAGATAAAGAAAAACACACACCTACGAGATATGAGGATATCCGAAATTAAAACCAAAATGTTTTAGTATATCAACTATGGGAAGAAGAAATGTAGTCTACCTAGAGAAACGGTAGAAAGAACAGGCAATAACATGCCTAAAGAATTAATGATAATGATACATGCAGAAAGAATTTACAAAATGTAATTTTGTACAAATTTACAGAATGTATTACAACGATATTTCCTAATGACTAGGTGCACCATTCAAATGAGTTATTCCATCCACTTCACGCTAATCACAGTAGTTTTTTTGCAAACAGAAATGGCTAGGGCAATAATATTGTCACAGTAGCAAAGTATTGAAGTAAGTCATGTATTTATAAAGCAATTCACATTGAGATTAGGAAAAAAAAAAGCATAATGGGTTCGTGGTTTAAAAATGCATTGCTGTAAAATTCCCCATACTTAGATTTCCCATACTCTCCTCATTTTAGCGAATTGAACTGGGTGTTATTTATGGGCGCTCTTTAACCACTATGATTTTCAGCGTCTCGTTCTATATTGGGTGTGAAAGACCGCTTAATTTTGCTCAGATACCTCTTTATCAGACACGGCACCAACCGAAGAAAGCATGCTAAGGATTTTTACGCCTGAATTTTTTTTTTTTTTTAAGCGGAGGGAAGTAAAGCCTCTGTCCCGTGTCGGAGTAGGTTTACGGCACGTAAAAGAACCTCAAACGGTCTCTCACTATATAGAATGGGACGCTGAGAACAGAAGCAGTTTAAAGAGTCCTAAAAATATTTCATTTCAATTTGCGGATGACTGGAATATACGCCGCAGAGAAAGTGCACAAACAAATTTGCAGATCTCTTAGCTAAAGATATGCCCGAAACTTAATAGAAATTCCCGAAAAGCTGTCACAGAAATATACCAATATGATGTAGTACTATCTTGCTAAAACATTTGCTTCTCAGATGGAAAAGTTGCAAGTTCTGGGGTGAGAAAAATCACAAGCATAGGGACATACTACTTATCTTCTGTTCTTAGTTAGGCTGGATTTTCGCACAATTGTACACTGGGGACACGACACCATTGTTATAAATATGGAAATATATATATTTATAACAATGGCATGCATTGAATGAACAGTGCTGTTACTATTTTCCTAGAACAAACTTTTTTCTTTCTCTACACGTACTGTATACAGTGTATAGAGAAATTATAGTATTCTACAGAGAAAATCCCTCCACCCCAAACTACCCTTTACGTTGGTATTTAAGTTTGGTATCTTCCAAGGATGCGACACGAAGATTTTCAAGAAAATCCCTCCACCCCAAACTACCCTTTCTTTACATGGAAAACATTTAGACAATTTTGATTTTCTCAAAAATGACTCTCACGATTTTGACTAAAACCTTTCTATATTTAAGATATTTACATGCCAAATAAAATGCATATCTTGAATTTTCTGGGAATAGCCTCTAAAAACCTCTTTATTCTGGATGATTTTTATTGAATTTTGCATAACTGCTAGACCGTGAGAGATAGACAAAAACTTACTACACAAAAAAATATAGATCACGATAAAGCACACAATTTATATCATATACATTTTTTCGTGGAGTTGATAGTTTTTAGATATTCCTTGTATTGGTATCAGCTTTAAAAAGCTTATACTTTTCTCATATAGAATTTGTCAAACTCCTGTCCATACAAACAACGGAACTTCAGTCACATAGTAACCAGCTTTTGACTATCACTTTTAACATATTGTACTCCCTCATTTCGCTTCTACTTACAAGGAAGCAAGTAATAAGACTATTTCTGTTAATTTTTCTCGATTAACAAAAGTAAATAAAAGCATAAGATTTTTAACGATAATTTGTTGCAGACATGTAGAAAAAGTCATGTGAATGGAACAAATCAGATTTTTTAATTTTACTGTGACATCCTGTGTTGTCATTTTAGCTCCCATAGAAGCAACTAACAGAGAATCTCTTGCTAGTTTCTAAGTAGAATTCTAAGTACAGACTAGCAGTGCGAGGGGCGATTCAATTTTGAACATTAGTCGTCCCTTAGTTCCGATCATAAATTAGGCTTTTCAACGCGTCAAATAAATGCAAGCGGGAGCCACGGCTATTGACTCCCCCTCCTGAAACATAGTGGCTTAGGAACGCTGTTCTTTACATCTAAGTGCCTAAAGGGCCGGTTTCCCCACTTCCGATGAACAGAAGGGTGAGTAGGTATTTTTATTTCGCGTAAACAGCCATTCCAATTCTCCTGTAAGTTATGACACTATTTTTAGGTTTCGTATATTTAAAATCAAATCTATTTTGTTTCAGTTTACTATTAGAAATAAATATGAAAGCCATGTGCAGAGAGCTGAATAATTATATGAAACTTGTTGGGCTAAAATCGTTCTGCTGTATACATTCTGAAGTGATAGTCTGTAGTGATTTCAACCTTGTTAACGGAACTAAAACTGAGAAGGCAAAAGTGGCAACCAGTAACAACATAAATTTAAGCTTTTTTTTATTCAGATCTACAGCTAAATTTGTTATTCTTTCGCAACATCTATTCATATCTGCCCAATTTAATTTTGCTGACGCATTTCTTAAATTCTCACTCATTTTAACATGTTCATGAAAATAACTGGCAAAAATTACATTCATTTAAGAGGGTAAACTAAAATGGTACACATTATAATAATTTAAAAATAAACACACATAGAGACAAATAACCAGAGGTGCTGCAAACTCTAGGAATATGAACAGTGAGTGACATTTATTTTCCAACCTTAGATTGCCCAAACTTTGTGTAATATTATAAAAAAAAAAAAAAAAAAAAAAATAGAGAGACATCAGCAGCAGGATTTCATTCAACAAGTACACTATTAATTTAAAATAACCTGAGTTGTATATTTTTATCGGAATTTTCAGTTTTACTTCAAATCAGACTTGTCTAGGAGGTAAAATGACAATTTAAGAGGAATTTCTTCCACTCAAAATGTTGATTCAACGATAGACCTGATAAAATGAAATACCATAAAAAGTGTAGGTACCTTGAAATTGAAATTGCAATTAATTGCTTATTACAATCCTTTTTACACCTGTGAGTGCTATGCGGGAAACTAAATGTTAAGTGACAAAAACTTACAACACATTTCGCTAAAAAAAAATGTCGTGCCCTGTGGTCTGGGGGTAACATGCTAGCCTCTAGTTCCCAAGGTCGCGGGTTTAACCCGGGGGAGGGCGATAGATTTTTTTTTTTTTTCGGGCGAAAAATCCTTACCATGCTTCCTTTAGAAAGGAAGTCAAGCTGTTGGTGCCGTGTCTGATAAAGAGATACATAACTTGTTTTAATGCTTTACTACTGTGACAATCGCATTGCCCTAGCCATTTCTGTTTGCAAATAGATACAGTGATTAGCGTGAAGTGGATGGAATAACTTCATTTGAATGGTGCACATGATCACTAGGAAATGTCGATGTAACACATTCTGTTTTGTAGATCCTTTCTGCTTGTATCACTAACATTAATGCTTTAGGCATCTTATTGCCCGACTTTCTAACATTTTTCTGGGTAGACCACATTTCTTCTTTCCACAGTTGATATACCAAAACATTTAGCTTTACTTTGTTTCTTCAATTTCTGTAATATGGGGATAACCGCTTAATGTAACATATTTCTTAATTCTTTCATTTAATTAAATAGTTTTAATTAATTTCGGATATCCTTATATCTCGTAGGTGTACGTTTTTCTTTGTTTTATTCTGCTGCTGCTGAAATTGAACTTATTTGATTGTAAACATTCTTTTTCCGTTAGTTTGATATTTATAACAAATATAGTTCTACTTTCTCTAACAAATACTATATATGTAGTAGGTAGAGAAGATATTGGTTGTCAACCATAACTCGATACAAAGTTCTCACTGAAAATGCAAGTTTTAGGGTTCCCTGAAAGTATCTTTTGAAAGATCCGCGCCGCGTGAAACGAAACGAAAAACTGTAAAATACCTAATTTTGTATTTAAGTTTGGTATCTTCCAAAGGTGCGACACGAATCATTTCAGCAATATTTACCTACTCCAAACTACCCTTTACAGGGAATTTTTCGAAAATTTTGATTTTCTTAAAATTAGCTCCAACGATTTTACCGTACGTTAAAAATATTTACATGGCAAAATTAATATCTTGCATTTTCTGGGAATTGCCTCTAAAGAACTCATTATTTTGGATGACTTTTGTATAACTGATAAACCGTAAGATGTAGACAAAAAATTGGAAAACAAAAATGTAGATCTCATTAAAATACACAATTTATATAACATACTTTTTTCTGTAGAATAAACCGTTTATGAGATATTCTTTGTTATTGATGTTTCTTTTTCATGCTATGTAAACCTTTCTCAAACAGGAAGTTATCTTTCGTTTCATCCATCTTTTGTTTCACCCCTACTGATGCAAAGAGAACCTAATTTCAATTGTTTCACATAGCGCCCAGCTTTTAAAAGATTTGACTATTGCTTTAGCCTAGTATATTTCCCTATTTCTCTTCTGCTTACAAAGAAGCAATTCTGTACAATATATATATATATATATATATATATATATATATATCGATATCGATTTGCATGATGTAGATAAAAGAATAATGTTGTAATAATAGTCTGTTTGCATTACAGGTAGAGAAAGTCCTATGAATGGAGGTAGAGAAAGTCCTATGAATGGAACATATCAGATTTTTGAGATATTCTCTTAAACTCCCATCCATCCACGTATACGCAGAGATCTAAAATCTTTTTCGCATTAAAGAGACCTCAAAATAAGTATTTCCGCTTAAATCTCGACATGTATTTTTGAATGTAAATACCGCCTCTACCTATATGTAATAGAAAACGTAAAATTTATTGCGGATAAGTTAATGTTGACAGCATTTTAGTGTTTTCATTACAAGTATGCCTGCGAATTTGCATAGGGTAGAGAAGCGTATCTGGCTAACGTTCCAATGTCCAAATTGCTCATTTTAGATAACTGGATAGGTTTATTTACTGATTCACACATTTCTCTGACATACTCTAATCAGTTTGTTTTACTTTCTCTAGCACGTATGTACCGAGCACATAGTAGAGAAAGTATTATATTCCACCAAAAAATTCCAAAACCATATTTCGCCACAAATATTTGTTTTGATGTCCCATGAATAAAGTAAAAACATTTTAGAAAAATAACCATGTGCATGTAGGAGTGTGTACCTGTTACAGATTCAGGAACGAAAAGTTCGTTATATATCGAACTTGGTAATTAAGTTCAATATCTTCCTCTTTCATGGAAGATACTGAAGAGTTTCAGAAAAATTCTCCACCCTAAACTACCCTTTACATGAAACATTTTTGGAAATTTTCGATTTTCTAAAAAATGGCTCTAACGATATTTACTAAAATGATGTATATTAAATATGTTTACATGGTAAATAAAACGTATATACTGAATTTCTTGGGAATAACCTCTGAAGTCAGTTTCATTCTGAATGACTTTTGCATAACTGGTAAACCGTAAAATATAGACAAAAATCTACTACACAAGCTAAGATGTCGTAAAACACCAATTAACGGTATATACATTTTACTTTCTCTAGCACGTTTGTATACAATACTCATAGCTCATCTGGAGGTCCCGGGTTCGATTCCCGGCTGGGCGGGGTATTTTTCCTTAACCAGAATTATTCCCTTTTCCCCACAGAGTTCTGAAAGTATGTATGCGAGAGTGAACGTGTGTGTTTGAGGAAAATAAAACGATTTAAACCCAACGTACACAACGTAAAGACAAGTTGTCTAATACAAAGCCTCCGATATAACCTTAGATGTTAAAGGGGCAATACAAATGAAACTATATATATATATATATATATATATATATATATATATATAACTCAGAAACGAAAAATCGTTATATACCAAACTTGATATTTAACTTCAGTATCTTCCAAAGATGCGACACGAAGATTTTACATTCCCCCAAACTACCCTTTATGAGGAACATCTTTTGAAATTTTCGATTTTCCAAACAACTGCTTTAATGATTGTGATTAAAATGTCGTACCTATAGGTATTAAAGATATTTCCATGGCAAATAAAACGTATATCCTGAATTTCAATATATATATATATATATATATATATATATATATATATATATATATATTCTCTTGCATTCAACCAAAAAATTCGGTACCAAGATTTTCCCTGAAATACATGTTTTGAGGGTACCTGAATAAAGATAATTTTAGTAAAAGGTCAAGGGGTTACGACTATTTGACTCTTACTTTAGCCCTGTAATTTCCTTTATTTCCGTTATAGAGATCTGAGATATAAAGACATTTTTCTGGTAATGTTTATCTTGATTAGCATGATGTAGAAATAAGTGAGAATAGTTTGCAGAATAGATAAAGAAAGTCATGTGAATGGAACACATATTTTTATTCCATTTCTACTCTATTCCTATAATTTGATTCCACGCTTTGCTTCTGCTGAAATAAAATTTCTCATTTGTAATGTTTTGGTATATTCATCCCTACATATCTATGCCAATATATATATATATATATATATATATATATACTTGTATTAAATTAGAAACTACTGTTCAACACTGTCCCATAGTCGTTCTATTGTTCCTATCGCTGATTACTACAGTTTTGAAAATAAAGAGTCCTTATTGACACCCAATACTTATTTTCATCACCCATAAGCTCCACAAAGCAAGATTTTGCACAGGTGTCACGCAAAGATAATAAAAGGTAACAAATCCACATGAAGATCTAAACTGCGATATTTATAATAGTTATAAGTAAACAAAACACGCTCAAGAGTAGCATTTAAAAGTAGCACGCTATTTCAGAACGCTCAGTATAATTATGTTGCATTAACGCAGCAAAGCCTTATGAATATTAATGAACTACGTCGTAAAAGCACAGGAATTATTACTTTACGAAATACATCAAACATCAAATCTATTTTGGTTGCATTTCGACCTAGCTGATTCATATTTCTCCGAATGCAGTTCGTTTTGCATGAAAGCCCGTTGCTGTGGTAACGGATATTAGCTAACCACGGGACGAAATCGAAATGTTTGCAACGACTGCAACATGCTATTTGGAATCGTAAATTGCATTCATTTAACGCCTCTGCAATTTGTTATGTGGGGAAAAAACTGGTAACATTCGCTGGCCATTACAGAAAAAAGTTAAATCATTATTTTTTATTTAAGGCTTAGGACGCAATTTTTCACTTTTATTTGCTAAATTCAGCAACTAAAAAATGCACTTATAAAAATCTTAATATCCACAACTCTGACCGACAATTTTAAGTTTAACGTCCTTGACCAGGTAGCTCATATCATACGATGAATTAATAAAAATCTGTGAAATGACGCTCAAATAAGCCAGATGTCGTGGAGCTTAATGTTAGTCGACATTTTTCTTAACCAGAGAAAACCAGGGGGGAAAATCGCATGTGTTTCATTCATATAGTTTTCTGTAGCTGTTCCATATACAAACTATTCTCTCAAAAGATAACGAGATAAACGTTAGCAAAACTGGTCTTATTATTTAGCTCCTTATAAGTAGAAGAAACCAGGGAGTACATTAGGCTAAAGTTATAGTAAAATCTTTTAAAAGCTGGTCACTATGTGAAACAATTGAGGCTTGGTTCGCTTTGCATGGTCCCGTTTGAAAAAAATAAGGAAGGTTAAAATTAAAACCAATAAGAAGGAATATCTCGAAAACTTAAATTCTACAATAAAAACGTGTATGACGTAAATTATGTGTTTTAATGAGTTCTGCATTTCTGTGCAGCAAGTTTTGTCTATCTCTTACCCTTTAATGCTATGCAAAACTCTGCAAAAGTTATCAAGAATAAAGAGGTCTTCAGAGGCTATTCCCAGAAAATTCAAAAAAGACATTTTATTTGTTATGCAAATATCTTTAATATACAGCACTTTAATCAAAATCGTTTTGAGAAAAACAAAATTTTCAAAATGTTTTCCGTGTTTGTGTTAGGGGATTTTCTTGAAAATCTTCTGTCACATCCTTGGAGGATACTAAATATAAATATCAAGATATTTTTGCTTTTGAGCTATGCTGTCTAAAAGACACCAACATACACACAGGGACCTTTTCTAAAAAAAAAAATTCGGACTCAGGGATTCTCAAAACATACATTTCCGGTGAAATTTCGACGAATTTTTGGGTGGGTTGCAATACCTTCTCTGGCTATTATGTGCATTATATGTACATACGTGTTAAGGAAAGTAAAAATCGGATCCGGGTAACTCACCATAACCGAGATATCAAGTCGGGGCAAACACGCAACTCCCACACAACACAGGCGCCGATAATCTTGAAACTTTAGCAACAGCGTGAGAACATAATATAAACAATATACGGAAAAGTTCAATAAATCGCGCGTTTTCGTTTCTGAGGTGGGTAACGAACTTCTGTTTATAATTCAACCGCCAATTAAAAATTTCACTTTCTCTATAATGTAAATAGTAGGTAGAAAAGGTTTTGCATTTCATCCAAAAATTCAGATTTCGCGGAAGCACAAGTTCTGAGGACTCCTAAATAAAAAAATAGAAAAAGCCCCGTGTGCGTGAGTGTGTGTCTGGGGCTGGATAAATAAAAAATGATAAGCCAAATAAATACCAAATTTGGATTCAAGATCAGTATCTTCTAACTATGTGAACGAAGATTTTCAAGAAAATTCCCCGCCCCAACTACTCTTTCATGGAACATTTTTCGATGTTTTTTTTCTCAAAATTGCTTCAAATATTTTGAAATTGACAATCTTGCATAACTGGTAAACGTTTAACAATAGATACCTCTTTAAAACATACAATTTATTCCAAATATATATATATATATTTTTTTTATAAGCCATTTCCGAGATATCCGTTATTAATGGTTCAAATTGATCAATGATTGGTCATTCCTATCGATTTTCAGCTGTTTTCTCGCTATTGCATCGAAAGAGCAGACAAGCAAGAAGAGCAGTCAATTCTTAATCATTTATTGCTGTTGCCTTTGTACCTAAAAGAAACAAGTGTTTTTCGATGAAGGTTAATCAAAAATAAATGAAGTGGATATAAAAAGGCATGTGAATGTAACACATTATTTTGTTGTTTTAAGCATAACGTTTCAATCTGCGGGGTGAAGAAACTCAACGGCATAAACAAAAAAATTAAATAAATTTAAGCCATGCATTGCAAAAATAAAAATATGTGTTGCACTCGCATGACTTTCTCTACCTGATCTACAAACAAACTTCTTACAAAAGATTATTCTTCTTTCTACACAATGCTAATTGAGATAAGTATTAGCAGACTGTTCTTTATTACTTAGTTCCTTATAAGAAGGAAACTAAAAGAATGCACTATGCTAAAGCGATAGTCAAATGTTTTAAAAATTGTCGCTATGCGATTGATATCGAAATTCGCTTCTTACCTTGGTCTGAAGTAAAACAAAAAAAAATACACAAATGACTTCCTGTCTAAGAAAAATATATGTATTTGAAAATTGAAACCAACAACAAAGAATATTTCAGAAATGTTTACCTCCACAACAAAAATGTAAAGGACATAAATTGTGTGTTTTTACGAGATCTACATTTTTACTTTCTATCGCACGTATCTATGTACATACAAAGTGCATAGTAGCAAGAGAAGGTATTGTATTCCACCCAATATTCGATGTGACAAGATTTCTCCGGAAATATGTGTTGATGTTCCCAAAAACGAAAAGACCGTTACATACCAAACTTTGCATTTATGTTTAGTATGTTCCAAGGATGCGACACGAAGATTTTCAAGAACCTTCCCTCCCCCATCACGAACTACCCTTTACATGGAAAAATGCTTTAAATTCTTCTTTAAAAAAATGGTTCTATCGAGTTTGATTAAAATACCGTATATTAAAGATATTTACACCATAAATAAAAAGTATATTTTCAATTTTCTGGAAATACCTTCTGAAAACCTCTTTATTCTGGATGAATATTGCATAACTGGTAAGCCGTAAGAAAATAAGACCTCGTTAAAACACATAATTTATGCCATATGTCCTTCTTGTAGAGTTGCCAGTTTTCGTCATATCGCTTGTTATTGGTTTCAATTTTAAACTACCTACTTTTCTCAAACGGAGAGTTACCATGCAAAGCGAACCTAACCTCAAATGTTTCACATACCGACCAGCTTTTAAAATATTTGATTAACGCTTTAGCCTAGAGCATTCCCTTATTCCCCTTTGCTTACAAAAAGGCAAGTAATATGACCAATTCTGCTAATATTTGCCTTCATAGACAAGATGTATTTAAAAGAATAATCTTTTGTAAGAACAGTTTGTATGTGGAACAGCTATAGAAAATTATGTGAATGGAACACATCAGAGTAGTACGTTTTTGTCTATCTCTTGCAGTTTACCAATTAAGTAAAATTCATCCAGAGGATTTCAGAGGTTAATCATATCGTTAGAGTCATTTCTGAGAAAAGTAGTTTTCGAAAATGTTTCAATATAAAGGGTAGTTGGAGGGGGGGGGGGGAATTTTCTTGAAAATCTTCGTGTCGCATTCTTGAGAGATTCTGAACTTAATTACCAAGTTTGGTATTTAATGGACTTTTTGTTTTGAGCTATGCTGTCCACACACACTCTCTCCCTCTCTCTCTCTCTCTCTCTCTCTCTCTCTCTCACACACACACACACACACACACACACACACACACAGAGTCCATTTTTTGAAAATGCTTTTGGGGGGAGGAGAGATTCAGGGGGTCTCAAAACATATTTACAGTGTAATCTTAGTATCGAATTTTGGGTGGAATACAATATATTTTCTGTTTACTATGTACGTTGTACATATGCGCTAGAGAGAGTAAAAATGCTTGCTCCCATAGGAAGCAAGGTTTAGGTTACGAAATTTCACATTCTGCCCGTCTGATTTTTATAAAACCTGTGCGGTTTATTACTTAAATACATTTTAATGCAAAATATATATTTTATACGAGTATTTTAATAGTATTTAATGCGAGATCGCATGCTGCGGTAACGTGAACAGTTCGCTGTTTATAAAACAAGCCAATGCGGTAGTCATTCGTCCACGAAAACAAAAGCAGCAAAAATGGTTCACGTAAATTACATGCGTTAGCTTATACTTTATCCATTGTATTATTTTATACAAGTTTAGCGAAATGAAATTTCATAATACTTGGCCGACTTCCCCTCCCCCTTTAGTTTCTCTACAACTTAAATAATGGTGGACAGAGGTGTTGTGTTTCACTCAGAATTACATTACGAATCTTCCCCCTCATCCCAACAGAAAAAGGTCAGTGTGTGTCTGTGAAAAATATAGATAACTCAAAAGCTACACCTCTGTCCTTGCCGCTCCTTGGAAATAGCGAAAAGACAATTCACCCTTTTACTTTTCGATGAAATCTAGATATTGAATGTCTGAGTTGAGAAAATACATTTTGTGAACAAGAGTTATAAGTTTCAAGAACACCCAACCAGAAAATGAGATTACATTGAAAGGATAAACAACTAGGAATCGCTCTATACAGTCACGAAATTCAGCGACGAATCACTAGAGACTGGATGCATGAAGAATGATGCTGTTATTCGCCTCGTCAGCGATACCATTGCTATACATATTTGCATGGGAAAAGTCTCATCCCAATATTTTGGTACAAGCTGCACATATGAAAAACTCCTATTTCTTTATATTTTACAAGATTTGCGGTTTTTGCTTTCTTTATCACCTTAGTACATAAATTCCTAGAGAAGGTATTGCATTTCACCCAAAAATAAGATACTGAGATTTTGCCGGAACAACATGTTTTAGTGCATTTTTAGAAGAAGGTCCGTGTGTGTGTGTGTGGTGTGTCTGTGTCTGTGAACAACGTAATTTAAAAACAAAAAGTCTGTTATATACCAAACTTGGCATTTAATTTCAGCACTCTCCAAGGATTTTTCAAGAAAATTTCTCCACCCTAATCTACGCTTTGCATGGAATATTTTTTAAAAAATTCTCAAACCTTTATGAAATATATTTACATAACAAATTGTACATCTTGCATTTTGTGGCATTCCCTAAAGTTCTCCGAGGATTTTTGCAAAACTGATAACCCATAAGATAGACAAAAGCTTACTACACAGAAAATGTAGATCTCTTACAAACACGCACCACATGTATATATATATATATATATATATATATATATATATATATATTGTAGTTAACTATATTCCTGATTATTGGTTTCAATTTTAAAATAGTTATACTTTTTTCAGACGTTAAATCTTCATTCATGTCATATCTCGCATATCTTTTGTTTTGCTCCTGGTCATGCAAAGAGAACCGCATAGCGACGGTCTTTAAAATATCCGACTATCGCTTTAGCCTAATATACTCTTTCCTTTTACTTACAGGGAAATAAGCAATAAAACCATTTCTGCTAATGTTTTGCATCGATTAGCATGATGCAGATAGAAGAAAAGTTTTTGTAAGAATAGCTTGTTGCCGACTAGGTGAAGAAAGTTATATGAATGGAACAAATCAACTTTGGGGGTGGGGGATTTTAAAATATTTGCATTGGCACTCAATGGCGCTATCCATTCTATCCTGGCAATTTTCTATGAAACGCAATTAGAAACCACAAGCTACTCTTTCCAAAAGACAGGTACAGTTCAGAAAATTTCTCTATGTGACGTCGCATGCGAAATTAAATGCTCTCTATAGATAAGGGTTTTTATCTTCGAGAGTAATTTTTTTAAGCGATAGGTATACTGTAATTTAGTATTGAGGGCTAAGCAACCAGTAACTTCTTCCCTTTCTTCTAAATTTAAGGAATTCACAATTATTAAAATCTATATGTAGCACCATGTAATTTGTTGCATTTCCATCCGATATTTTATTTTTCTATTAAACATGGACACCAATCTAAAAAAAATAACTATTTTAAACGAATGAAGTGGGTCTTTTAGAAAACCTTTAAAGATATTGTGGCGTTAAAATATTGTTTTATAATATTTTGGGATCTTTTCCTTCTTTTGATAACATTTTCTTCGCGTGTTGCATGTGTCTTGCAAATACTTTTCATTTAAATGAACTTCTTTGTTCATATGACAGTCAAATTAAGGGGACTAACTTGCTATTTTATTAATGTATTGCCGACTCCTGAAACCTAGACATAATGTGGTGCAAAAGTGCGTTTCTCCAAAATGATAGGGAGAGGAAGCAATGTGAAGTTGAAGTGTGAAATGTCCTTGTCTGCATATTTTGAATGGGTGGGGGGAGGCGAGTATTGCCGATTGATAAAAAAATACTGAAATGTTGAAAGAAAGTTATGAATAAACTATTGATATTATTGTCTTTAAGCATCCTAACCATAGAAATTGTACAATTTACATTCGTGATATCACTTGCGTGCTTCGCAAGCTAGATCGGGAAATGAAGCCGGGAGTGTCTCCGCAGGACTATCTACACCCTAGCGATTATTTAATCTTGAGATGAAAACAATAGCGGTCTGGAAGAGAAAAGAACAATGGGTTCCTTCAGAGAAGTGGTTGGCGCGTGCTTGTATTTCCTGAGGTATAACTTTCAGGCGGTTTTCTAGGCAGATGTAGCGATAGCTGGCAAGATGAAAAACAGCATCAATTCTTCGTGCATCCGGTCACGAGTGCTTCGTCGCTAAATTTCGCGATTGCATAGCACAAGTCCTAGTTGTTTATTCATACTACGTAATTTCATTTTCTGGCTGAGTATTCATGAAATCTACACCTCTTGCTCATAAAATCTATTTTCTCATCTTAAAAATCCAATATCCATATTTCACCGAAAAAGGGGTACATTATTTATTTATTTCGTTTAGTCGCAATTTTTCATATTTTCAAGGGGTCACAAGGGCAGAGGCCTAGTTAAGGAGTTTGTGGAGTTGGAACCCTCTTTGCTATAAAAAATTAAGAAAGGAATAGCAAATAGTCTAATTTTGATTTCAATTGTTGCACCTTAACCTGTGCATATAAAATCGATGCCTTTAAATATTTCTACTCAGGATTAATTTATCCAAATTGTTCAAAAATGATTCCCTATACAACCTTCCCTTAATATGGTTCTGAATACTCCACTCCATAAAGAAACTATGTGTAATTACGAAAGACCAACATCTAAATCCCAAAGGTTTTCAGCTTATCACATAATGAACTACCAATAATTTAATGTACCAATCAATTCTGAATCATTTTAAGTGCTAGTAACGCATGACTATTTGCTGCAGAATATTGAAGCAAGGTTAATTGGTTGGAATATGATAGAAGTAAATACTGCATCCTATAAAAAAAATCGATACCGAGAATCTAACGGAAAAAAATGTTTTGAGACCCTCTAAATAAATATTTTTTTTTTTAAAAGTACGTGTGCTCGTGAACAGTTTTACCTACTGAAAAATTTAATATCTGATAAATATCCGTATTTAAGTTTACTAACAGCACGACACACGACTTTCAAGAAAACCCCCGTCTCCAAACTAATCTTTACATGGAAAACTTGGGGATATTATTTTCATAAAAATGGATTAAACGATTTTTTATTAGATTGCCAGATACGTAGATTAAGATATTTAAATGACAAACATGCTTATCCTGAATGCAAAATTCCTCCAGAAAGAAAGGTTAAAAGGTTATTTCCATAAAATGCAAGATATAAATTCGATTTCACATGCAAATATGTTAACACGATGCATTTTAATCAAAATCGAAAATTTCGAAAAATTTTCTATGTAAACGGTAGGTCGCAGCCTAGAAAGATGCTAAATTTAAATATCAAATTTAGTAACTTAACCGACTTTTTATTTTTGAGTTAGCGTACACACACACGCGCGCACACACACACACGGCGCGCATAGATCTTTTCATTAAACTTATTTTCACTTTCTCTACGCGTACTATGTACACAGTGTATAGAGAAGGTATTGTATTGCACTCCACCCAATAAACGGATACCGTGATTTCACCGGAAATATATGTTTTAGGGTCCCCTGGATCCAAAAAAAGCATTTTCAGAAAAAGGTCCGTGTGTCTGTGAACACGATAACTCAAAAACGAAACGTCGGTAAAGTACCAAATTTGGTATTTAAGTTCAGTGTCTTCCAGAGATGCGACATGAAGATTTTAAGAAAAATCCCCCACCCCAAACTACCCTTTACATGAATTTTTTTCGAAAATATTTATTTTCTCAAAAATGACTTAAGATTTTGATTAAAATATCGCATATTGAAGACATTTACCTGACAAATAAAATGTATATCTTGACTTTTCTGGGAATAGCCTCTGAAGACTACTTTATTCTGGATTAATTTAACGGAATTTTGCATAGTTGCTAAACTATAAGAATGGACAAAAACTTACCACACAAAAAATGTAGAGCACGTTAAAACACACAGTTTATGTTATATGCAGTTTTTGTGGAGTTGGTCGTTTTGTATATATTCCTTATTTTTAATTTCAGCTTTAAAAAACTTATACTTTTCTCATACAGGAATTTGTCAAGTCCTGTCCATACAAAGAAACTTCAGTCACATAGCAACCAGCTTTTGACTATCACCTTAACCTATGGTACTCCCTTATTTCGCTCCTACTTTCAAGAAAGCAAGTAACAAGGCTATTTCTGGTATTTTTTCTTGCTTAACATGAAGTAAATAAAAGCATAAACTTTTTAACAATAATGTTTTGCGGAGATGTAGAGAAAGTCATGTGAATGCAACACATCAGATTTTTTTATTCGTGGCGACAAAATATTATTTCCAGTGAAATCTCAGTATGGAATTGTAAGTGGAATGTAATACCTTCTCTATTTACTATGTACATTGTATGTATATGCGCGGTAGAAAAAGCAATAAGCTTCAGTAAGAACGCTTTCAAGCTATATTAAAAAAGTGGTAAGTAGAGAAAAAATGGAAACTCAGATTTTTAGAAAAAGGTCTGGGTTATGTGATCACATTAGCTAAGTTCAGTATCTTCTAAGGATGCGATTATAAATAAGATTTTCAAGGCCATCCTCCCTTCCCACATTATCCTTCATATGAAATATTTTTTACTTCATAAACATGGAATTATTTTTACAAACATTTATGTCGATTAACATGAACTAGAAAAACGAATTAGCTTTTCTAAGATGTGTTGCATAAGAGTGACTGGAATGAACATTAGAATTGTTTTGCTTGAAATTCATCGTGGATCACTTTCAGATAGTTTAAATATACCTTAAAAGGTATCTGTGCAGACATTTTTGGCTTATAACGAATCTAAGGCAGCGCAGTCTTCAATTCATGTTAATATATTTTAAACAAAACGTATGGTTATATCCTTCAGCCGGAATGAGTGTAGTTAATTTTATTTCATCAATATTTCTTGAAGCTGGCAAAGTTTCGAAGGCTTTATCCTTGGCTCCAAATATTCAAAGACTCAGAAGCTCTATCAGCTACCCTGATTTTGTACCGATTTCATTAAAATGGTGTCCAAATATGATATAAAGTTTAGTATAACATTTCAGCGTAACAGGCGCGGAAGGCTTAACATATAAACTACCCTCCATTCTGTATACCGAGCAGTGCTTCGCCTAATAATGAAAATTTGAAGAAGATTCTCCAGTCTAAACTATCCTTAATTTTCCACAATTCCAGCAAAATTTTAAATATGTTGAGGAGTTTTCTTTACACTCCTATACCTATTTGTAATATGAACTCCATACTTACACCTGTTGACGAGATATTTTACGCATACGGACGCACAACTGGACGCCAATAATTACACCTTTGCAGCAGCGTACGCACATAAAACCACTACAAATCTGAATCTGTGGTTTTAAATCATGCTTCTTCTCGGGAAGCAAGTCTATGATAACGCGATACATTTCCGATTTTCAAATATTCAAACCAATATAAATATTTCAGAATGATTAACTGAACAAAACAAGTTGACAAAAAGTGTGCTTTTAGCTTTTTTTTAAAGTAAGCTTTTGTCTATCCTTTAAGGTTTACCACAGATGAAAAAAAAAAAAAAAAAATCAGAATAAATACTAAATACATTCTCAAAATATTCAAGACATACATTTGTCGCGAAAATAACTTAAAACATATGGTTTTAAGTCAAAATCGCTAAGAGCCATTTTTGAGGAAATAAAAAATTCAAATAAATTTCCATATCAGAGAGCAGTTTGGGATGGGGGTTTTTCTTGAAAATGTTCGTGACGTATACTCGATAACTAACTTTCGTTTTTCAATTATGCAGTTCAAATGCGCGCACATTTTTTTTTTTAAAGTGGTCTTTTTGGATATATAGTTTCTATGAAATCAGCTAATTACAGAATTAAAAGCTTTACTTGTAGATCTCAGTATATAAATTTATAACTGATGGTACCCTTCTTTTTTCGTAACATCATGGCTAGGGGATATTGATATATTTTATACACAAGTGGCCACTGCCTTATTCTCATGCACAGAAAATGTAGATTTACCTAATTGAAATACATAAATATTTCTAGCTACACGTTAATATGAGGCTATTACAGAGAGAGAGAGAGAGAGAGAGAGAGAGAGAGTGAGAGAGAAAGAGAGAGAGGGGGGGGCTTTACGAGTGTCTGTGGATCTTTTAATGTTGGGTTATAATGAGGTTCCAGAATGCCACTGTAAAACCCAGGTAGAAAGTGTAGCAATTTTTGTTCGACCGCTCTTGTCAGACCCTTCATCCTCTACCTCGATTGCAAATGATAATGAACTAAGCACCGACTAACTTTGGACTGCTGCACCATCCCTGATCAAATGAGAAATAATGAAGTATGCAGTAGAATAGAATAAAGGTTTTATAACTGATAGGTTTAAGAAGTGTCGAGTTTTTCGTTGCATTTTTGTTTTAAAATAAAGAGTTAATTTTTTTTTAATTAATAAATTCACTCATGTTTAGATACATTCAAGTACTTTTTAAAGGGCATTGTGGATATTTTTTTAACATGAACACGATTGTTTGGCGATATGGAAAACAAACGTACCTTCGAATGAAAGATTCACCTTCAGCTTTGGCATAATATGAGCCATACTGACAAAGCAGCCCTGCGATACATTTAACATTTGTCTATTAAGCAAACTGTTCAGAAAATTCACATGTAAATTCTTTATCTGGCATGTTTTTTCAAAGGGAATTCATTACAATTTTATGATCATTTAGGTACAAAGGTGTGGATCTATTGTTCCTCTTAGCATTGTGTTATCCATATTATCATTATTGGTGAGAATTCTGTTTTTTAACACAAGAGAAATGGAAACACGGAGATAGCGAGAAAAACAATGTGCGTTACATTCACATGACTTTCTCTACTTTATTAGCAGGTACACAAACTATACTTACGTCTATATTTCTGCCTAATTCACTTTGAGATAAACCTTTGCAGCAATACCAACAGTACACATTTCATTACAATACAAAGGGAATAGTGAGTCAAATGTTTTAAGAACTGGACACTATATCTTGGTATTTTAGGATAAATTGAATTTTTTCTTTAACATTTTCATGTATTGCTTAATATTTACTTATTCTACAAGATTAGAAAAAAAAAAAAAAAAAAACCCTTCATGCTCTCATATTCTCATGTTCTGAGAACGTGCTATAAATCAAAACGTATTATAATATACACAGCCTGGGTTTCCTTGGGTCATATGCCAAAAAGCGAAGTCAGTTTTCTTCAACATGAAATATATTTTTGAATGATATATTTTACGCAGTTATCAGTACGTAAAGTGAAGTATTGTAACACGTAAGCGTGAAACTAGCAAGTTATAATTTAAGCAATATCATAAAAAAATACAATATGTAACATACGGTGTTTATTACGGACTTTTAGGCAACAAATCTCCAATAGCAAGTTCCGCTAGATCATGTTTCCACTGAACTGTAGCAGCATGTTGCAAAATCATCTAAATGACCCACGTTTTTTTTTTTTTTTTTTTTTTGCATTATTAAATATCTAATAAACCAAGCAAAAACAATTGTCCTCAGACCCTTAAATTATCATGGCATTCTTTAGTCAGTATTTCCACTGTTTATTTAAGCACAAATTCTTTATTGAATATACAAGTACATAAAACCCTATATTAGGGTTACAGTTATAATATTAATGAATTTACATTAATATTAACTAATTATCCATAGCTTTGTGCAGGCCATACTGGTGAAAGAAAACAAGACAAATAACGCAGATTATAACAAGAATACTATAAGAACATAAAAACTTTCGGAATTTCCTAAGACAGCATTTTTTTTCTAAATATCATACAGCGGTTCATAAAATCTAATATTACAGCAAATTAAATGTGTATCGAAGATTCTTCTTTTATGCTCGAGACATACAGCCACATAAATAATCGCTGTTGTATATGTCCGTTCTTTGCTAATATTTATTTTAATTTTGTACTGCCGTGCAAAAACATTGTATAATATACATATGTAGTCATTTTTCGATTCTTGCGTGGTTATGAACTCGATTAAAAAAATCGACATTACACACTTGTATAAGTAATTAGTCCACTACAATGTCGACAGAGTTTTGTTTTACGAACAGCAATGCTAAAATAACATATTACTGTAGGTTTTCTTTTCCATTAAGTGTTAACGTACGTACAAATCGCGACTACATCTTTGGTAAAATAGTTTTTAGTACAACTGTAGACTAAAACGTGAATAAAGTATACATATTGTTTTTTTGAACGGTGCATTAATAAAAGCATTTTAATTTGTTTAACAATCGTATTTGATAAAAAGAAAGAAATATAAGTCAAATAATTGATATAATATTACTATTATTACTACCATTCCAAGAAAGGAAATTAAATAACAGATATTATAACCGTATAAAATCAAATGTCACGACGAATGTTTGAACTCATTAAAAGCTTTGCTGCGTTTGAACAATTGTTGCCGAAATAATCGACATGTCGCGCGTTAAAATTCCAAAGAATGAAAGGTAAAAAACAAAAAACGCGTTATGTTTTAATACCCGTAACGAGGTCTTTTGAACATGCGGAATTGATCGGCAAGCTAATCGGGATTTCAAACTATGACCAAAGCGACAGCTGTGTTAAAAAAAAAAGAAAGGGGGAAAAAAAAAACTTTAATGTCGTATCAACATAAAATAAATTAATTAAGTACGTTCGGAAGGAATAGCAATACTTTTCATAAACACATATGGTTATAGGAGAGCAATAACTCAGTGATTTAAAAAGCATAGAATAAACGAATGCTAAAGAATAAACAAATTTAAAAGGGAGTAAATATGAGCTCCGATTTTAACAATTCATTTCCTTCAGCTTGCAATGACAATTCCATTCGCAAGCCAGTAGAAATCATTAAAACTGCCAGGCGGGGGCTCGAACACGTTCATTTTACTACTCGCAACAGCGATTTTAATCATCAGTTTTGTCGAATTGTGTTGTAATACTACTCCTTTTCTTCCGAGCCGTTACAGAAAGTAGGGCAATGCTGACGGCCTCGCCAACCGTGACGAGTGGTGGGCTTTCCCGGAGGATAGCATATTCTCTGTACCAGCTCCAAACTAGCCAGCAACAGGAGGCAAAGATAAACATTTAAATTAAATAATTAAAAGCGAAAGATTCGAAATAGTAAATTCTTCACCAAATTCAGTGCAAATTTTTCTTTGTATGAGAGCTATAATATTTTGTTTACATCATTTTTTTCAGTATTATACTTAGCATAATCTGAGATCAAATGTTATTATTTTACCATTTGTGAAGAAAGAAATAATTCGCATGTTTATACTCAAAACAAAGATACCTCCAATTTATTTTCCTCAACTACAAAAAGGTAAACAACGAAATTAAACATGATTAATGAATAACTAACAAACTTGAATAACGAATTTCTTGTCCCAGTGGGTGTCATATATCCCATTAACATATTTAAAATTCAAAAGATATTAACCCCATAAATTGCAAGAAGTGTAATATTTAAAAGCGCTTTTCATGTGAAATAGCACGACCAAAGCAAACCTCAGATTACAGTATATTTAATTCTACACACCATTTAATGTGCACTAGATTCTACACTCATTAATTTTGAATGTTTACATACAATCTGCTGTACAAATTAATGTCGCAAACATAAACAAACACCTACTCAAGTTCAAATTCGAAAGGATTACGCACACATTCCTGTAATTTTAAGGTACTTCACGACATGAAAAGTAAAATTTTACGCTCCTGCTATACCACGTATCGCAACACAAAATATTTCAGACAATGTTTGGAGAAAAGAGTTTGATTTAGACGTAGGCCGACATGCTTCTTTCAAGCGCACTAACCCCTCGCAAATGGCAATACTACCATTTACCACACTTAACTTTCGTTGACCACACTTAATACAACTTACACCACGATCAATAAACACAAACTGAATAGCATGTTTTCTGTAGGTTAGTTTGACATGCCTGAAATCCATGTTTTTGTCACAACTCACTGGTACGTAAACTCAATCCTCCGTCGCCGGAAGTTCGTAGTGGCAAACATGACAAGTATGTAAAGTATTGGAGGAATCGCGATCACATTGCTTGCATTCTAGCGCTATTTCTGCGAAAACACTTCGTGTAATGTATGAAAATTATACTGAAATATGAAAGTACTCACCAGAGGGAAAGTTGAACGCCTTCTCAGCGAGTTTGGTGGAAATTAGGACGGTATTTGGTCCGTAAATATGAAGAGTAACTCTGATTTTGGTATGCCAAGAATGGCACAAAGAATCCAGACAACGCACAGAACCACTGCGCATACGGTTCGCGCATGTGGTGACACAAGCGGATGAAAGGAGAATCTGAAGTTTAATCAACAAGCGCTATCCCCTCTCCATGCGTTCACACCTTCACGTCACGTACCGGTTTGCTTACGTATTGGTAGCCAGTTCGCGGGTACTTTACGTGGTCACTTCAAAAATAATGTATCAAAATTATGGAATATTTGTTAAAAGAGAGCGCTTAGAGGGCTACATCATTACCAGTAACTTCTGTATTACCAAATAGTTATTTTTAATTTCTCCACTACGTATAATAAGTAGGGAAAGTATTGTATTTATGTCGGTAATACACATGTTCCAAGAGGAAGATAGTTTGTAAAGTACATTTGCCTTTACCGCTTCCTATCTCTAGCAAGATTAAAGCATCTTCCCTTAATTTTGTTTCCTTACCCCTGTGTCCCATATATTCCTCACTGAGGTAAAGCATTGGATTAGAAAATCGGACAGTTTATATCAGCTGTCAGGAGGGTAGCAACGTTCTATTTTGCAGAGCAGCTGCTACCTCCAAATACTTGCGAGAAAATCTTTGACAGCCTCGGACTGAAATTTTATAAGCAACATTATGTGTGATGGATGGCCCAAAATTCCATATAAAAATGAAATGGCTTAATTAAATGTTGGATTACGTAACTACGACTTTACATTGTTAAGAGCTTGGCATTAACTAAGGAGAACCCAAGAAACAAATATTTATAATGATACGGCGTTTATTTGCCCAAATTATTTCATAAATATTTCGGGGACTATTAATAGTACACTTCATTCTTATAATATTAATTTCATATTAATCAGCATAGTTCCACCTCGTATATTTAACTTAAAATAGTTGATATTTGTTAATTTAAAATTAATTAGTTGCCCAAAAAGGAACAGTAAAAACGATAAAAGAAAGAAAAATATATATCCAATGTTCTTGTGGTGCATAGAAAATTGAATTCTAAGGTACACAAAATGTCGGTGAATACGTCATAAAATTGCTGTACAATAAAACATTTTTGGTTAATCAATGTAATTTAAAGCATTATGATTGTACAAGTAACATATTACACAATTATATACAAGTTAAACAATAATTCAATTCAGTTTATGCACAGGTTGTTTGCGAGATTCAAAATCGCAACAATGGAATTTAAGGCATTAAAAATAAGTTAAATAAAAAGCATTCATAATGCATTATACGTGCTAGAATTAAAACAAAAGTGTAACTAAATGTGTTATTTTCTCATACTTGTGTTGTAAATAAAAGTTAGACGAAATTCACGATTTAAAATTTGTTGGCTGTCACATCATGTCTAACACAATAGGGATAAATAAAATCTTTATAGAACAGAAAAGGTCTGAGACTCCTGGAGATTGAATAGCCTCTAAAACGCGAAAGCTGCGAAGTCGTGGAAGGAATCTCATATTACAGGAAAGGAAGAATAACATTTGATATTTATTACATTTTTGGTTACTGTCTAAATAACAGTTGTAAGTAATTTTCTAAGCTTTTAATGAAAAGGATTCAGAAAATAAGCAAGCCAAAACACTCGTCTTTTCGAGGTGACGCTAACATATTTAATTCATTACAAATAAAGTAAATATCGTTCGTTGGAAATAAGTGTTTAATTATTCACACTTATACCTCCACATTCTATCTAAAACGCAAGAATTGAACGGTGGATCATAGATCTCATATTCACTGACTGAGGTTATCACACCAGAAAGATAGGGAAAATAACTACCGTAATCACTACAGCTCGATGTTTATGTAATATTAAATTGATAAATATGTGCATAGCTCTGTAGTAAAATATGTAATAAAATGTGTAATATCAAATAAATATGTAATTATGAATATATAACAAACCATTAAAGTTACATTAGAAGTCCGGATTTTAAATGAAAATTAATTTATTCCACTCGCCGGTCATTCCTTGTAGCACCATATTTATTATTTATGTTGCTCCACACTACTCCACATTTATTTTTAATTGGTATTCATAAATTTCACTCTCACAGTTTTATAGTATTTTGTGATTATATCAAATGTTCGTTAAACACTAAAAACCGTAGTCTTCACAAACATATTAAATATAATTGAAGAAATTAAGAACGAGTACTTAACACAAATGTATTGTTTTACTTCCTAGAACAGTACACAATAAAATGCTTCCCCACATTTTCTATTTAAATGGCATTCTCCCGCCCGATAAAACTGTATTGTGTGAAGAATATAATCTTTCGACACCTAAGATGTCACAGGACTGTACTTGAATAAGGCCATTTATTTACTTTCTCTACACGTACTATGTACATAGTGTATAGAGAAGGTATTGCACTCCACCAAACAATTCGATACCGAGATTTCACCGGAAATGTGTTTTAGGGCCCCCTTTATCCAAAAAAAGCATTTTCAAAAAAATATCCGTGTGTGTGTCCTGACCGTGTGCCCATGTGTTTGTGAACACGATAACTCAAAAGCGAAAAGTCGGTAAAATACCAAACTTGGTATTTAAGTTTAGTATCTTCCAGGGGTGCGACACAAAGATTTTGAAGAAAAAATTGCCCCACCCCAAACTACAGATCTAACTTTTTTCGAAAATTTTGATTTTCTCAAAAATGGCTCTAGCGCTTTTGATTAAAATATCGTATATTAAAGATATTTACCTGACAAATAAAATGTATATCTTGAATTTTCTGGGAACAACCTCTGAAGACTACTTTATTTTGGATAAATTTTATATAATTTTGCACAAGTGATAAATCGTAAGAGATGGACAACTTACCACACAAAACATGTAGAGCACGTTAAAACACACAAATTATGCTGTATACATTTTTTTCTTGGAGCTGATCGTTTTTAAGATATTCCTTGTTTTTGGTTTCAGCTTAAAAAACATAACTTTTCTCATACAGGAATTGGCCAACTCCTGTCCATACAAACAAAGGAACTCCAGTCACATAGCAACCAGCTTTTGACTATCACTTTAACCTATGGTACTCCCTTATTTCACTTCTACTTACAAGGAAGCAAGTAATATGACTATTCTTGCTAATTTTTTTTTTTTTTTTCGATTAGCATGAAGTGAATAGAACCATAAGCTTCTTAACTATAATTTGCTGCAGAGATGTAGAGAAAGTCATGTGAATGGAACACATCAGATTTTTCATTAAGGTCTACTCTCCGGAGGCTACAATTCCTCACCGTTCTGTATCTTGCTTATTGTAAAGAAAATAGAGTAGCCGGGGTTTCTATTAATTACACGTCGTCTTCTCTGATCTAGGGGTAACATACTAGTCTTTGGTTCTCAAAGTCGCGATTCAAACATTTTGATTTTCTAAAAAAATAACTAACGAATTTGAGTAAAATACCATATCTTTAAGATATTTTCATGACAAATGAAATGCATATCTTGAATTCTCGAGATTAACTGGTAAAGTCCTCTCCATTCTGGATGACCTTTGTATTACTGTAAACCGTAGGTGAAGATAATAATTGTTTACGTAAAAAGTAGATCTCATTAAAACACGCATTATTTATGTGAAATACATTTTTTGTTGGAGTTAACAAATTCCGAAATAGACATTCCTTATTATTGGTTTCAATTTTCCCATGCTAATAATTTTCTCAAATCGGAAGTAGTTATACGTTTTTCTTTATGCTAGTCAAGCAAAGAGAACGGAATTTCAAAGCCATCGCATAGCGACCAGCTCTTTGAGAATTTGACTATTGCTGAAACCTATTGCATTCCCTTAATCCCGTTGTATTTACAAGGAGATCTGAATAAAACTATTACTGCGGATGTTTATCTCGATTAACGTGAAGTATAGAGAATAATAAGTTTTTTAAGACGTTTTCCGAGGAATGGGTAGAGAAAGTCATGTAAACGTACCGCATCAGATTATTAAAAATTATCTTAAGTTCCCAAATGATGTGGTAATGTGTTACCGCTTGTTACTTAATTTTTAAGGACAACTACGTATATAAGTAGATGTTTCAATGTCGGTAATGTCGAACAATGCCCTACATGCTACAAGCACATACATTCTAGAAGCTGTTTACGCACAAATATACAATGAATTCAAATCAGTTTGCGTAATTTGATTAAAGGAGAAGGTATTTTAATCTGTAAGGAAAATGATTTGCATTCACGCAATATGTTGAACTTGGTTTGTTTTTACCGAGCGCCATGGGTTGGCAGTATGTCTTTGATCCGTATTCGACGTTAATCTGTCAGTTGCGGCTGAGCGGTGGCTTGCGCTCTATAAAGGATTCTTCCTGGTGTCGTTACCGGGACCTCCCGGTAGGATCTGTCTCCGGGATCCTTCGAGTGGGAAGCTACCTCGCAATCCTCACAAAATGTAGCAGAAAGTCAAACATCTAGTGACCAATAGCCACAGGGATCCACCCCTCATTCCCTTACTGCGGAGGAGAATGCAAACTACCTTCAAACAAAGCAGCATATTCGTCGCCCTCCGTGGTGTAGGGGTTACAATGCTAGCCTCACATACCCAAGGTCGCGGATTCAAACCCAACGGAGGACGATGCTTCTTTTTTCGGGCGTAAAAATCCTTAGATGGCTTTCTTCGGAACGGAAGTAAAGCCGTTGATCCCGTGTCGTAGATTTATGGCACGTAAAAGAACCTCAAGCCTGATGAAGAAGCCTCTGAGCAAAATTAAGCGGCCTTTCACGCCCAACATAGAATGGGATGCTGAGAACCACAGTAGTTAAAGAGCGTCCATAAATAAAACTAAAACAAAACAAAAACTGCATATTCGTGATTGCTGCCTAAGGTCTACCTCTGGAAATCAGAACTATCTTCATTCAAAATACTTCATATGGAACAAAAGCAATTTTGAAATAAATGTAAAACTTCCCTTTTATGTAGGTAAAACTCCAAAAATAAGAGTCTCCGGAATTTCCATTCAAACTATGCACATATACCTATATTGTTCCAAAATGAGATGGGCCTTAACATTTGGAGAAAATATTCTGAAACATTGGGCTAATCATTCGATTCTTTTCTTTGTTTCTTTCTTCTTTCTTTCTACTTCAACGTGTTACCCTCCTTTGTGTCCAATTTAACGCCCCCAGAACTTAAAAGTTTTCGCATCATATTATAAGCAAGAAGGATATACTATGATAGGTGGTGAAGAAGAAAATGAAATGTAGTGATGAAAGGGTTGATAACGAAAATTCGCGGATCAAATTATCCAGCCCGGCATTCGCCTAGCGACCGAGGAAAACGGCCAGAAAACCTTGGTTAGACAGCCCTAGGGGTTTGAATCTGGGACCTCCCGAATACTCGTCATACTCGTTACCGCGGCGCCACCTTGATCGGTAAATACTTTTTATCGTTCAAAATTAGTTAGGCATGTGACTGGTGTGGTCCAAGCCAAAATTAATTTTAAGCTCAAAAGTATGTGGTTATCTAATGCAAACATTCAGGGTTTAAGCATTGATAGACTTCAGAAACATTTGTCAAACACTACAATCATTATGAAATGGAAGCATTCGTCTTCTTTCTTTTTCTTTCTTTTTCCTCTGAGAATCTACCGGAAATGGACCGTGGTGAGAGTTGTGTGTATGTATTACGGTGTTTACTGGAAGTCCGCCAGCAATTGATATTCACTACCAAGAAGGCAAGAGCTTGCGTATGTAAGGCACACACATTTCTGTCATTATGTCTGCTTGTCCAATTGTCCAGTGTCACTGACACCAAGTCTGTAAGCCGCGTCGCTACCCAATTTTAGCGCATGAGTGCATCCTGAACCTGGAAGACCTTCGCTATTTTCATACTATGTTTGCCAAGGCTTCTTCACCTCCGAAATGTAGCAATTATGTCTTCGTCCTAATATCCTTTTTGTCGTTTGCAAGCCGTTAAAGCTAACATTACCTACATTGCTAAACCGCTACCCCGATTAGTAAAACAAAAATCACGAACAAATACATATTTTGTATTTCTGTCTAAAGCTTTCATGTGAAGCTTTATGACACATTTATTACAAGTGCGAAACCATAATTTTCTGAAGAAAGGGGCTACATCTTTTTCGCCTATGAAGTAAAGCGGAAGTTTATTTAGTAATAGCAACACATTTTATAGATTATGTTATTACCTTGCGGACAAATATTTTAAGGAGTTACAGCAATTACTTATTTATTATCTCATATTCCTTATTTAGTTATGGAGACATATTTTCTGTTGTGATTCTATGAGAGTCTCAGAACTTATCTAATGAAATCTAGAGCATGAGTAAGATTTGTTTTGAAGCCACGAACATAGGGAGGGGCTATAGTTTCACCCTACAATTTAAAAATAAAAACACACGGCATTTGTTACACTTAAGATTATAATATTGCTTTGCTTAATTGCCTTGGTAAAATCAAAACCAACATTATTATTTCTATCCTATTTACTAAAATCAAATAAGCGCATATTCATTAAGTAGGTGGATGAATTTATCTTAGTGGTGGACTGGATCTCAAATTATGTTCCACTAACTCGAGAAGAAAAATAAATATGGACTGCCTCCGTGGTCGGGTGGTCAGCGAGCTGACTTCTCACCCGTAGGTCCCGGGTTCGATTCCCAACTAGGTCGGGGGATTTTTCTTTAACCTATTCCTCACAGAGTCTGAAAGTATGTATGTAAGAGTAAATATGTGTGTGTGTGTGTATGTTTGAAGAAAATGAAACGATTTAAAACCAAACGTAAAAGAACCTACAACGAGTTGTTTCTAATGCAAAGTCCCCGATATGACCTTATGTTAAAGGATGCTCTATAAATGAAACAATTAATATACATATAAATATATATAGTAATTTATACTTTCTAAATAAAAATTAAGTTATAAAACAATAGGAGCAAAACCTGTGTAGTCAAGCTCTTGATTATATATATATATAAGACGTTTGGAAATCTAAAAGCGTAAAATGCTCTGTTATTGACTACATTTTGTTCATTGGTAAGGTATTTTTCAAAGTGTGTTAGCCCCTCCCTAAAGTAATCATATTGCTAGCTCAATTTTGTTAAAAGAATAATTACAACTACTAAACAAAATATAAATTGGCTATTAAGGTTATATTGTTATACGCATGAAACGTTCAAAAAATTTAGTGACACTTCAGTATTTACTCAAAAATATAGCTGCTATGACTTACATAGAAATATATGAGGCAACTTATAAGGAAATGTTTCTTAATTTATAAGTATGCAGAACTTTGGAAAGTTTAATATATGGTAAATTAATCGTTTTATATGTCAAAACAACCATTCCAATATATGCATCCTGTTAAATTTTTCTCCACAGAGAAGAGCATCTTATTTCTGCTCTCAAATCGTGAAATATTGTATCTGCTGTACATTTTAGACGTATCCAGGGAGGGGTTTATAGAAGCGGTGGACTATACGAGAGATGGACTCGTAAAACAAAAGATGTTTCACTAAGACACGAAAAGAACGAAAGAAAAGATAGCTAAACATCTAACGTGGTTTATTCTTTTATCTACATCATGCTAATCAAGATACAAATTATCAGAAATGGTCCTATTACTTTAGTTCCTAATAGTAGGAGGTAAATAAGGGAATACACAAGTCTAAATAAATGTTTAAATCTTTTAAAAACTGCCGCTATGCGATTGTCGTAGAAACTAGGTTCTCTTTTCTGGCTAAAAGTAAAAAAAAGAAAAAAAAATATGAAACGGATAAGGATATCCGGTTTGCGAAAAGTTTTATATACCTATTTCCAATAACAGGGAATATGGCTATCTCTTACGATTTACAAGTTAAGCAAAAGTCATTCAGAATGAAGAAGATTCAGGGCATATTCCAAAGTAATTCAAGACATGCATTTTATTTCCCATGTAAATATCTTTAATATGCGACATTTAATCAAAATCACTAAGAGCCATTTTATAGAAAATTGAAACTTTCGAAAAATGTTCCATGTAAAGGGTAATTTGGGGGTGGGGATTTTCCTGAAAATCTTGTCACATCTGTCACATCCTTGGAAGATACTAAACTTAAATATCAAGTTTGGTATTTGAAAGACTTGTCGTGTTTGAGTTGTACTGTTCACACACAGTGATTTTTTAAAACATGCATTTCGGTATCGATATTTGGGTGGAATGTAATATCTACCATCTCTATTTATTTACTATGTACGAAGTATAGAAAGTAAATATAGGGCAAGGCCGACATTTTACGGGAGTCTGTTAATTGCACGCACCTGCAGAATTCGAGTCCCACAGCCAATCAGAGCCAAAGCAGACGTGGCCAGTTTATCTACGGACGGAGAAATCTGGCTTTAGGAAAACACAGTTTTGCAGCTACCGCGGTCCAGGGACATGTCTGTTTATTTCATTCACAAACCTTGGCAAAATACACAGATCGGTAAACGTCTACAGCAGTAGTCCTGCACTTTTAAGTTCGTATCAGAAAGGTGCAAATTCGAAAAACGCGTCATGCTAAGTGGGAGATATAATGAAGCTATATAATGTGAAGCGCACCTAATAAAATGGCGTAATAACACAATGGAATTAAATAAATTTCATGAATAAAATAATTTGGGTAGACGTTGTGTACCCTGTGTTCCCTGACGCTTCGCCCCTGAGCCAGATGCATTTAATCTTTATACATATATACATATATATGTGTGTATTTGATTTTGACTTTTTACTTTCTCTACATGTACTATGTACATAGTGTATAGAGAAGGTATTGCACTCCAAAAAATTCGATACCGAGATTTCACCGGAAATATATGTTTTAGCTTCCCCTGTAACAAAAAAAAAAAAGGATTTTCAGAAAAAGGCCCGTATGTGTGTGTGTGTGTGTGTGTGTGTGTTTGTGTGTGTGTGTGTGTGTCCGTGTGTCTGTGAACACGATAACTCAAAAACGAAAAGTCGGTAAAATACCGAACTTGGTATTTAAGTTTAATATCTTCCAGGGATGCGACACGAAGGTTTTGAGGAAAATCTCCCCACCCCCCAAAAAAAACTTTTACATGGAACTTTTTTCAAAACTTGTTATTTTCTGAAAAATGACTCTAACGATTTTTATTCAAATAACTTAGATATATTAAAGATATTTACCTGACGAATAAGATGTATATCTTGAATTTCCTGGGAATAGCCTCTAAAGACTACTTTATTCTTGATGAATTTTACGGAATTTTGCATAACCGCTAAACCGTAAGAGATTGACATAAACTTACCACATACAAAATGTAGAGCATATTAAAACACACAATTTATGTAATATACATTTTTTTCGCGGAGTTGGTCATTTGTTTTTTGGTTTCACCTTTAAAAACTTATACAGGAATTTGTCAGCTCCTGTCTATACAAACAAAGAAACTTTTCACATAGAAACCAGATTTTGACTATGACTTTAACCTATACTCCCTTATTTCGCTTGTACTTACAAGGAAGCAAGTAATAAGACCATTTCTGCTAATTTTTTCTCGATTAGCATGAAGTAAACAGAATCATAAACTTTTTAACAATAAATTGTTGCAGATAAGTAGAGAAAGTCATGTGAATGGAACTCATGAGATTTTTTAATATTTCAACTCAGGATTAATTTACATTTATCATTTTATTTTATACAAATTGTTTAAAAATGGGTTCTCTACATAGCCCTATGGAGTCGTACTTCTCCGTCCAGGAATCCCTTTTCGACTTCCGGGCTACAACTGCCTCAGGGTGGATCGCGTAGGCCACCGTGGAGGTGGCACTCGATCTTCGTGAGGAATAGAGTAGTCCATCGACCCATCCATCTCCCGTCTCTTCAAACCATAGAAGCCTAGGTGTTCACCTAGGCGGTACGAAAGTTTTACTGGTGTCTGTATATCACTCATCCCGAAGGCAGTTCGTACGAAACGATTATTTTCCATCCATACTCTACATCCTAATGTCATTCTAGCCGGGAACTTCAATGCAAAACATTTGTGTTGGCATTGCGGTCCCCGGGCGGACGCCCGAGGCAATGAAACCATGCACATGATAGATGCGGACCCTTAACTCAGAGTAGAGGGCCCCAAGCAACCCACACACTATCCACGAGGTCAAGAACGGGCAACCGTTATTAACTTCATGATAATCGAGCAATTCCCTTTTCACACATCTCTCACTTCGATCAGTGCACTTCATTCCGATCACAATCCCGTGTTAGCCGAGATTAACACAGGGGTTGCCAGTCATGACGTATCGGTTCAACACCGCGACGTCGATTGGGAATGCGTCAGGGTTTGCCTCAATGACTCCATCCAGCCGACCCTAGATCACAGGCATCCCATCAATGGAGGCCACGGTCTCATCCTTCACATTCATCGTGATCGAACTGTACATAACCTTACCGTTCACCTTCTTTCCCCTGGAATTCATCTACTCATCCGCCGTTCCTGGGTAGCCCGCAGACTATACCAGCGTCACCGCACTCCCCATAATCGAGCACTCATGAGGCGTTTACGCCGAGAGGTCCGCACCCAACTAAGCGAGGACAGGGTGCAAGCGTGGGAGAAGATAATGGCCCGCATGAGGTTCGAGGATGGCGGCGTGTGGGGGATTCCCCAAACTCTCCGACATAGCGGAGTTCAAATCACTTCTCCAATCCAAGGCACCCAGTTGGCTTATGAACCTCAAACCAAAGCTAATGTGTTCGCTGACTATCTCGAAAGGTCTATGAGGCTGCGAGATAACCCCCAGGACGTAGACTTCCCGGACCAGGCTCGTCGGGAGGTGCGTTGATACCTTCGACGTCTTCCTGGCGAGGCGGACCGACTTCCTGTCATCCAACAAGTGAGCTATAGGGCGCACTCCAGTGTCTCAACCTCAAAAAGGCAGCGGAACCTGGGCTCACCCCCGCCATGCTTCGCTGCCTTCCCTTCAAGGCAGTGCTCTTTCTGACCATGGTCTTCAACATGTGCTTCACCTTGTGCCACTTTCCATGCGAGAGGAGGTGATATGCATTTTGAAACCGGGAAAAGATCCACTCCATCCTTCAAACTACAGCTCTATTAGTCTCCTGTCAGTTCTCTCGAAAGTCTTAAAGAGGCTACTGCTAACCCGCTTGTCCCCTGTTTTGGGCGACACTCAAGCCATCCCAGACCATAGTTTGATCTCCGTCTTGTGCCTTCTACACCCCAGCAACTACTGCAATGATGGAAGCCGCGGTCTGGGCTTTTAGGATAGGTGCTTACACTGCGCCGGTGTCGCTGGACGTGGAGAAGACCTTCTCTACTACCTACACGCGGGTCTCCTACTGAAACTTATCTGTCTGAAGTTCCCGTCACACATCATACATCTTCTACACTCTTACCTCAAACACTATTCATTTGTAGTTTCAGTTGCGGGACACAAATCTACACTAAGGTCAATAGGAGGCCGAGTCTCCAAAGGCTCTATACTATCCCCCACGCTTTTCAGTGTCTACGTGGCCGACTTACCAACAGAGTAGCACGCCAACTTAGCTTAATGTGCTAATGAAGTACTGTTATTCTGTACAAACAAAAACCCATGCAGACCTTCAATTCCATTCAGATACACCCCCGCCTTCTCCAAGAGTGGTGCAAGCGTTGGCGGTTGTCCATCAACTTGGAGAAAAGTCACACTATCCTCTTCATCAAGCGCCGCTTCCCGTAAACTTCCCTTTATTCATGTACCTCAAATGGGTGAACACCGTCACCTACTTGGGAATGAAGCTTGATAAGGGCAAGGCTTTTGGGGAACAATATCAGGCAACTGAGGTGTTGGGGCACTGGGGCTGCGGCCTCCTTGTACCCGATGTTGAAATACACGATGCCGGTTCCCCTTAAGTTGCGCCTTTTGAGGGCTCTCATAGTTCCCATGCCTATCCACGCATGCGAGATGGCTGCAGACTCCAGTCTGCTTTTGCTTCAACGGATACTGCCTTTGGGCCATCTTTTCTGTGCCTCGTTGCTTTCTTACGAGACTCCCGCACGAAGCCTCTGGTCTGCCATACGTGGAGGACGAGATTAGGCGTTAGGCAGTAAAATTCAACGAAGATTTACCATTCCATCGGAGCGTTAGGTCTCTTGGGGATTACAATCCCAGAAACCGCCGCTTCAGGCGATACCGGCTTCCCCGCATGGCTTGTGAGCATCTCCGGTAACCAAGGAGCAACTCCAACAGCTGCTACGGCTAAGCTCCTTACAATCCTTCAAGAGTTGTTTGGACTTCAAAGTTTCAACCCCAAAATAAATAAGTATTTTGTAAACAATTTACACTAACATAAGTGCCGTTGCACCGTGACTGGCATCGGTTGAGGAGCAAACTTGCTACCTCCTTCACCTCCAACATCATTTTCACCCGCCATACTGCAAGCCCCGTCAGTACGTGGTTAAATCCTAGCAAGAATGGGTACACGTCTAATACACCATCGTGCTGTCCTTAGCCTGACAGCTGCTCGTGTCGTAGGAGTCGAACATGCAATGTTACTATAGCCATTTAGGTACCATCCAAATGAATACTATATAACGTCTTGTTAATAACTTTGCACCTTATAACAGCGCAGATTTATAGAAACGAATGAAATAATAAAATCCTCAAACGGGCAGAGATGCAGCGGGCTGAGAGTTTCTCGATTAACATTTTCATGATGAAGAAAAACGCCAGATTCCAATAAATATAATGTAAAAAACATATTAATGTGCTGCATTTACATGACTTTCTCTATTCACTCTTGTACAAACTATTCTCACAAGCGCGTATTCTTCTACTTCATGTTAATTGAAGACAAATATTTACAGGATTATCTAATTACATATGTTTTGCATATATAACGGAATTTAAGGGAATGCAATAGACCTGTACAGGTAATAAAATCTTTGAATGGCTTTGAAATCCCATTCTCTTTGCACCCATGAGAGACAGAACTGAATGATGACTTTCCATTTGAGAAAAGAATTCAAATTTATAACAATAAATAAAATTGTACTGTGTGCTTAAATATACACTAAAATTCGGTGCCTGGTTTGAACCCGCGACTTTGGGCTGAAGAGAATTCAAGATATACATTTAATTTGTTATGAACACATCTTAAACATATATTTTAAGCAAAATCATTAAGGTCAATTTTAAGAAAATTAACACTTACGAAATATTTTCCTTGAAAAGGATAGTTTGTCGTGAGATCATCGTGTAGCATTCTTGGAAGATGGTGAACTTAAATACTAATTTTGGTATCGAACGGACTTTTCGTTTTTGGATTATGCTGTTCACAGACGTATGCACACATACTTACGCGCGCATACCCTTTGTTACAAACGCCTATGTGTCACATTCACACGACTTTCGCTACCCATTCTTCAATACACTATTTAAAAGAAACTTATTCTTGTACCTGCTTTACATTGAGATGAACGCTAATAGAATGTTTTTGTTACACGTTTCTTTGTAGATACACTACGAATTGCCGAGGAGAGTATACTTCAGCGATAGTCAAAACTTTTAGGAGTTAGTCAGTGTGATAATTTGTTGTTTCTTTGTTTTTATTTTTAATTTTATGAATATTAATACCTTATATAAGAGGATTATATACCTTTAATTTAGGTTTATTTTTCTTTTTTGTTTGTACAAATATTCTCTTTCCATGATCAGGAGAAAGAAAAACGAATAACGACTTTTCATTTGAAAAAATATATTTATTGGAAAATTGAAACTAGTAACAAGAAATATTTCAAAATGGTTAACTCAACTAAATAAATATAAGTAGTATGCTTACACAAGATCTCATTTTCTGTGTAATAAGATGTCTTTATTTTTAGTGCTTTGCAATGAAGAAGATCTGAGAGGCTATTTCAAGATATACATTTTATTTGTCATGATGATATGTTAAACATCTGGCATTTTAATCAAATTCGATAGAGCAATTTTTTGAGAAAATTAAAATATTACGAAAATGTTCCGTGTAAAAATAGCCTAGTGTGGGGGGAAAATCTTCCTATCGCATCCTTGGACGGTGCTGAATTTAAATACCGAGTTTGGTATTTAACCGATTTTTCGATACTTTCTCCACTGTAAGTAGGGAAAAAATTGCATTCCACCCAAAAGATCAGCGTCGAGTAGTCAACAAAGTACACATTTTGAAACACCCTGAAAAAGCATGTTTAGTAATAGGCCTACTAGTGGATGTGCCCATGTCTATGAACAGTGTAACTCTGAAACGAAAAATCGTTTAAAACAAACTGGATATTTAAGTTCCGCATCTTCCAAAGATGTCCCACGGACATTTTCAAAAAAATTCCTACACCCCAAACTAACATTACGTGGAAGGTCTTTCATAAATTTTCATGTTCTCAAAAATGACTTTGTTGATTTTTATTAAAATATCATATAGGTACTTAAGAAATTTGTGCCTATACAAAATGTATATCTTGCATTTTCTGGGAATAGCCTCCAAAATCCTTTTCATTCTAAATGGCTTTTGCATATCTGATAAACCGTAAGAGATAAAGAAAATTAGTGCACCAAAAATGTAGATCTCATTTAAACATACAATTAATCTCAAATACAGTACTTTATTGTGGAATTAACCATTTCCGAGACCTGTTATGGCCCAATTTCCAATACTTATACATTTCTCAAATGGGAAGTCGATATTCATTTTTCGTTCTGGTCAAACAAAGAGAGGGGAATTTAAATTAAATCACATAGCGGCCAGCTCTTAAAAGATCTGACTATCGTTACGTCTAGTAAATTCCGCTATTGCCGTTGTATCTATATGGAAATATCTAATTAAAACCTTTCTGCAAGTTTGTCTCGATCAATGAAGTAGAAGAATAAGCATTTTAAAACTAGTTTATTCAAGAATGGGTACAGAAAGTCTTGTGAATCTAAAGCATCGGAAGTTTTTTCTAGTTATGCTGTTCACAGACACACTACACACCCGACCTTTTTTCTAAAAAATGTGTGTGTGTGTTTTTTTTAAATTCAGGATGCTTCTAAGCCTTTATTTCCAGTGAAATTCCGGTATCAAATTTTTGGGTGGAAAAGCAATACCTTATCTACCTACTCGGTACGTGATAGAGAAAATAAAAGATTTTTTATATGCTCAAGGGCATAAAAATATATATTTCCATGAAAATTCGGAGTTGAAGTTTGGGTGGTTACAATACTTTCCCTAATTAAAGTAGAGAAAATAAACATCACAAGTAGAAACATTCCCAAAAGGCCGAACACGGGCCTTGGGAAATACAATCCGTTTATCAAAGAGGTGGGCTTTTTCCCTTACTTCCATGATTCAGCCGGCCAGATAACTACTGGGTTACGCGTTATAATGAAGCATATACATTCTTTGTTTGCATTTTCTATTTTTTTTTTTCCACCAGTTGCTACTTCGAAGATCATATGAAACCTCGAACGTACAGAATACCAATTTTCTTTCTCCACAACATATGGAAATAGCCGAGCAGAATGTCGAAAGAAGCAAAGGCAGGTTGTTGTTGAAGACAATATTTAGCATTCCAGCAGAGAGATGGAATTTTCGCGCTCTATCCCAAAATGCACTTTCAGCAGTTTATTAAAAATCCTACCTCCGTAAAACGTCGCTTACATACATATGGAATAGTAACAATATCAACATTTTATCGAGCAGAGAATGGAATTTCAAGAACGTAAGTCCTTTTAAGAGCGGAAGATGCAGCGCTCCTTAAGACTCCAATATCAGACTCCTTTCACAATTTCATTGTGAAGCTAGGTAGGTTAGTCGCTACCCGTAGTTAGCTTACATACATTATGCATTCAGCACTAAATACTTGCATTTTTAAGTAGAAGCCAACGAAGATGTTAAGAATAGGCAAGAAAAATCTGATGTGTTCCATTCATATGACTTTCTCGACATCTCTGCAACAAATTATTGTTAAAAAGCTTATGCTTCTATTTACTTCATTTTAATCGAGAAAAAAAAATAGCAGAAATAGTTTTATTACTTGCTTCTTTGTAAGTAGAAGAGAAATAAGGGAGTATTATAGGCTAAACTGATAATCAAAAGCTGGTTGCTATGTGACTGAAGTTCCTTTGTATGTATGGACAGGAGTTGACAAATTCCTGTATGAGAAAAGTAAAGTTTTTCAAAGCTGAAACCAAAAACAGGGATATGCCAAAAACGAGCAACTCCACGAAAAAAAGTATATATTCTATAAATTGTGTGTTTTAATGTACTCTACATTTTTTGTGTAAAGTTTTCGTCCATCTCTTACGGTTTAGCAGTTATGCAAAATTCCGTAAAATTCATCCAGAATAAAGTAGTCTTCAGAGGCTATTCCCAGAAAATTCAAGATATACATTTTATTTATATCTTTGATATTTGATATTTTAATAAAAATCGTTAGAATCGTTTTTGAGAAAATCAAATTTTTCGAAAAAAGTTCCATGTAAAGGGTAGTTGGGGGTGGGGATATTTTCTTGAAAATCTTCGTGTCGCATCCTTGGAAGATACCAAACTTAAATACGAAGTTTGGTATTTAATGGTCTTTTCGTTTTTGAGCTATGCTGTCTACACACACACACGGACCTTTTTCTGAAAATACTTTTTTTTGGATTCAGGGGGACCCAAAACATATATTTCCGGTGAAATTTCGGTATCGAAGTTTTGGGTGGAATGCAATACCTTCTCTATACGCTATGTACATAGAGCGTGTAGAGAAAGTAAAAAGAAGGAAATTCAGGAAAAAAAATTCATGTGCTGCATTCACAGAATTTTTTCTTATTAATGCACATATGTTAATTATGTATTACATTATTTATATAAAAATCTATGTTCATTCTCATGAGTTTATGTACCCATATTTTTATATATTTCTTAACAGATAAACCTTCTTACTCATTTACATATTTTGGTTTAGTATGAAGTTCTGTTCTCTTTTTATGAACACGAAGAAAGAAAGAAAGATCTGATGTGTTACATTCACATGACATAAAGGAAATACCGACAGTCACATGTTTAAGAATGGGACGCTATATACTGGACTTAAAATACATGCAATCGCGAGAAACAATTAAATATCGAAGGACTTCAAAAGAATGATTATAGTAATGTTCAATTGGAACCATTAATATATATATATGAGAAAAGTATAAGTTTTTCAAAGCTGAAGCTGAAAACAAGGAATGTCTTAAAAACGACCAACTCCACGAAAAAAAAGTATATAACACGAATTGTGTGTTTTAAAGTGCTCTACATTTTCTGTATTGTAAGTTTTTATCCATCTCTTACGGTTTAGCAGTTATGCAAAAATCCGTAAAATTTATCCAGAATAAAGTAGTCTTCAGAGGCTATTCCCAGAAAATTCAAGATATACATTTTATTTGTCAAGTAAATATCTTAAATTTACGAGATTTTAATCAAAATCTTCAGTCATTTTTAAGAAAATCAAAATTTTCGATTTTTTTTCCATGTAAAGGGTAGTTTGGGGTGGGGATTTTCTTGAAAATCTTCGTGTCGCATCCTTGGAAGATACCAAAATTAAATACCAAGTTTGGTTATTAACGGTATTTTCATTTTTGAGCTATGCTGCCCACAGACACACACAAACACATATACACGGACATTTTTCTAAAAATGCTTTTTTTTTTTTTTTTTTGGATTCAGGGGGATCTAAAACATATATTTCCGGTGAAATATCGGTACCGAATTTTTGGGAGCAATACATTTCGTTTGTCACAAAAATATCCACTAGTGGCTATTTTAAACAAAACCACTACAGCCATTTTTGAGCAAATAAAATTTTTCGAACAATGTTACATGTAAAGGGAAGTTGGGGAGAGGGGTATTTCCTTGAAAATCTTCGTGTCCTTGAAAGATGCCAAACGTAAATACCAAGTTTGGTATTTAAAGGTCCTTTCGTTTTTGAGCTATGCTGCCCACATACTCACACAGTCTTTTTTCTAAAAATACTATTTTGGATTCAGGGGTATCAAAACATGTATTTCCGGTGAAATTTCGGTATCGAATTTTTTGGTTCAATACAATACCTTCTCTATACACTACATCCATAGTACGTATAGATAAAGTAAAAAAGCTGATGTGTTCCATTAACATGACTTTCTCTATATCACTGCAACAAATTACTGTTAAAAGCTTATGCTTCTATTTACTTCATGCTAATCGAGAAACAATTAGCAGAAATAGTCTTATTACTTGCTTCCTTGTACGTAGAAGGGAAATAAAGGAGTACCATAGGTTAAAGTAACAGTCAAAAGCTGGTTACTATGTAAAAAATGGCGTGTTATTTATGGACGCTCTTTAACTACTGTGGTTCTTAGCGTCCCATTCTAAATTGAGCGTGAAATACCGCTTAATTTTGCTCAGAGGCTTCTCTATCAGACTTGAGGTTTTTTGTACGGACAGGAGTTAACAAATTCCCGTATGAGAAAAGTATAAGTATTTTAAAACCAATAACAAAGAATATCTCAAAAACAACAAACTTATTGTGTGTTTTAAGAGCTCTACATTTTCTATTAAGTTAGCTTTTGTCTATCTCTTACAGCTTACCAGTTATGCAAAATTCATTAAAATTTATCCAGAATAAAGTAGTCTTCAGAGTCTATTCCCAGAAAAATCAAAATATAGGTTTTATATGTCAGATAACTATTTTAATATACGATACTTTATTCAAAATCGTTAGAGCCATTTTTGAGAAATCAAAATTTTCGAAAAAACGCTCTATGTAAAGGGTAGTTGGGGTCGGGGGGATGTTCTTGAAAATCTTCATCATGATTTTTCTTGAAAATCACCTTGGAAGCTACCAAACTTAAATACCAAGTTTATTTAATGGTCTCTTCGTTTTTGAGCTATGCTGTCCGCACGCACGCACGCGCTCACACACACACACACACACACACACACACACACACACACGCTGTTTTAAAAAGCTCATGCTTCAATTTACTTCATGCTAATCGACAAAAAATTAGCAGAAACAGTCTTATTACTTGCTTCCTTGTAGGTAGAAGGGAAATATGGGAGTAGCTAGGTTAAAGCGATGATCAAAAGCTGGTTGCTATGTGACTGAAGTTCCTTAGTTTGTATGGAAAGGAGTAGACAAATTCCTATATGAGAAAAGTTTAAGTTTTTCGAACCTGAAAACAAAAACAGGAATATCTCAAAAACGAACTCCACGAAAAAAATGTATACAACATAAATTGTGTGTTTTAATGTGCTCTAAATTTTTTGTGTGGTAAGTTTTTGTCTATCTCTTACGGTTTAGCAGTTATGCAAAATTCCGTAAAACTCACTCAGAATAAAGTAGCCTTCAGAGGCTACTCCCAGAAAATTCAAGATATGCATTTTATTTGTCAGAAAATATCTTTAATATACGACATTTTAATCAAAATCGTTAGAGCCATTTTTTTGAAAATCAAAATTTTCGAAAAAAGTTCCATGTAAAGGGTAGTTTGGGATGGGGGACTTTTCTCAAAATCTTCGTGTCGCATCCCTGGAAGATACTAAACTTAAATACCAAGTTTGGTATTTTACCGACTTTTCGTTTTTGAGTTATCGTGTTCACAGACACACACACGGACCTTTTTCTGAAAATGCTATTTTTGGTTACAGGGCATATTTCCGGTGAAATCTCGGTATCAGATTTTTGGGTGGAATGCAATACCTTCTCTATACACTATGTACATATTACGTATAGAGAAAGTAAAAATGCTACTTTTGGATTCAGGGGGACCCAAAACATGTATTTCCGTTGAGATCTCGGTATCGAATTTTTGGTGCATTACAATACCTTCTCTATGTACATAGTATGTGTAGAGAAAGTAAAATCTGATGTGTTCTATTCACATGACTTTCTCTACATCTCTGCAAGAAATTATTATTAAAAAGCTTACGCTTCTATTTACTCCCTGCTAATTCAGAAAACATTAGCAGAAATAGTCTTTTTACTTGCTTCCTTGTAAGTAGAAGCGAAATAAGGGAGTACCGTAGGTTAAAATCATAGTCAAAAGCTAGTTGCTACGTGACTAAAGTTCCTTTGTTTGTATAGACAGGAGTTGACTAATTCCCGTATGAGAAAAATATAAGTTTTTCAAAGCTAAAACTAAAAACAAGGAATATCTTAAAAACGATCAACTCCACGAAAAAAATGTATATAACATAGATTGTGTGTTTTAATGTCCTCTACATTTTCTGTAAGGTAAGTTTTTGTCCATCTCTTACGGTTCCAGAATAAAGTAGCCTTCAGAGGCAGGCTATTCCCAGAAAATTCAAGATATACATTTTATTTGTCAAGTAAATATCTTAAATATACGAGATTTTAATCAAAATTGTTAGAGCCATTTTTAAGAATATAAACATTTTTGAAATTTTTTCCATGTAAAGGGTAGTTGGGGGTGGGGGGATTTTCTTGAAAATTGTCGTGTCGCATCCTTTGAAGATACCAAACCTAAATACCAAGTTTGGTTTTAAATGTACTTTTGGTTTTTGCACTATGCTGCCAGGGATACACACACACATACACACAGATGATTCTTTTTTGATTCAGGGGGTCTCAAAATATATATAACTGGTGAAATCTCGGTATCGATTTTTTTTCGTGCAAATCAATACCTTCTCTATGTACTTAGTACGTATAGAGAAAGTAAATATTATATACCTATATATGTGCTAAACTGGAGTTTGTTGGTGTATTAATAACAACTAAAATTTAGAAATATCCAGTTTTCTATCATCTTGAACACGAAAATTGTAAGAAATGAAATGCCAAAATTTGAAGTCTGATAGAACTTTTACACACACACCAAAAAAAAAAAAAAAATTCTACTATCGCTTCATGTTAATCGAGGTAAACAAAAGCAAATATGGCCCCATTTGGGAAAAGCATATATTTCCGAAATGGTTAACAAAAAATTTTGACATAGATTGCGTGTTTTAACAATATTTACATTTTATGTTTGGTAAGATTCTGTAAACCTATCTAACAATGTTTACCAGTTATTCAAAAGTCTTCCAGAATAAGAGGACATCAGAGGATATTCTCAGAAAATTGAATATATGTATTTTATTCGTCATGAAAATATTTTAAACATATGGTATTTTAATAAAAATCATTAGTCACTTTTGTAAAATCAAAATATTGTAAAATGCTAGTTGATGGGGGGAATTTGTTGAAAATCTTTGTGTTGAATCGTTGAAAGATACTAATCGTAAATACCAAGTTAGGTATCAAACGACTTTTGGTTTTCAAAACTTCGTATTCATGGTGAAGTCTCGGAATCTAATTTTTGGTTGGAATGCATTTTTGTTTACAGTATGACCTAAACCAGCAATAAATTGCAACACCTTTACCTATCTCTTTACATTGCCTGGTACCACAGTATTGGACATCAGTCAAAACAGTGGTCTTAAAAAGAGTAAATATCACCTTGTTTTACTGCAGAAAATATGTATATCATTCTGCTTATTAAAGCAGAAAGTTATTGCCAGTGGAACCCTAGCCTTGTTTATGAGTAGAATTGTCAACATTTCACCAAACATTAATGTTGAGATTCCACTGGAAATATACATTTTGTGGTCCCTTAAAACCTCCTCCAAAATTTTAAGAAAATGGCACGTGTATGTCTGTGAACAGCATAACTTTATAACTAAAAGTTGATTAAATCCCGAACTTGGCATTTCAGTTAATAGGTAACTTTCAAGAATGGGACATGAAGATTGTTAAGAAAACAAAAGTTAATGATTTTTATTAAAATACTCATTATTTTAGATATTTTTATGACACATGAAACACATATCTTGAATTTTCTGGTTATAAAAAAAAAACACCTTTCTCAAATGGGAAGTCATCCGATTGTTTCCTTGGTGATGTAAAGTGCAAAATGAAGGGAATTTCAAATACACCATGTAGCAAACCACTCTTAAAAGATCTGACTATCCCTTACAGCTTATTGTATTCTCCTACAGGGAATAACCTACACTAAGTGAATTTCTAAAAATGTTTATCTTGATTAATTTGAAATAGAAAAATAAACATTTGGTTTTAAGATTAATCTGTAAAATAGAATAGAAAAAGTTGTGTGAGTTCCTAGAAATTGCTTCAAACTATTCAAGATAATGTTCATCAGTCACAGATGAAATGTTGGGTTTTATAAAATAGAGGAACATTTCAGAAATATGCTTTTAAGCTGTGAAAGCCTACACCATGGTTTATTTCTATCTTAAGACTGTCCAAAATGGTTGATGCCACCTAAAAATTATTTGAAAGAAACTTTTAACAAGATCTACATTTTTTTTGTGTAACACAGTTTTGTCTATCATTTAACGTTTACCAGTTATGCAAGATTACAAATATAAATTTCATTCTGAATGAAGAAGTATTCCCAAGCTATTCACAGAAAATTCACTTTTGTGACTTAGCTAAGACATTTGACAGCATTGATTATGACATCTTGCTACAAAAGTTAAAATTTTATGGCTTCAATGAGATCTCTTTAAGTTGCTTTAGGACTTGCTTAAAAAGTAACATCCAGAAAACTAGGGTTAATATTTATCAATCTGAACCAAATATTATTACCAAAGGTGTCCCACAGAGTTCTATACTTGGCCATCTGTTGTTTTTAATATTTATAAATGACTTACCATATAATCTTAACAGAGAGTAAATAGTGGATAGCCTTTTGCAGATGATACTTTTGCACTTACATTTTTAAAATCACTTCAGCAATTAAAGATTCACTCAAACAACTCAACATTTGGTTTGAAATTAATAAGTTCTCATTAAACTGTGATAATTCAAATTGTATTCAGGCATAAGCAAATAAATGAAGTAATTATCAGTTAGCACAATTACACTACTGGTAAAGTATCTGAAGCAAAATTTCTTAGTCCATCTGGGTGGTGTGTTGGCAACATGTCTGCCTCACACTCAACAGGTCACAAGTTCGAATCTCGCTTACGTCAAGATGTAAATAATTAATTTAATTCAAATAAATCAATTATTTACATCATCAAACATCTTTTTTGTATTCTGCATTAATATTTCAATGCAAAATGACAATCTAAAATATAACATTCAAAAAATATTTTTATACATTTATTTATTTTATAACAGAAAATTGTCTACAGTAAACAATTAACCAGTCATCTGCATATTCTGATGGAGTATCATAACTGTAACTTTTCCTTGCATTGGTAAAAAAATCTTCAACCATTCTTAAACAAAATAAAAATATTGACAAGCCATACAATAATTCAGTATGATTTTAATTCCATACTACACTAAATTAATACATTTTTTCCTTTCAGAGCTCCATTATTTGCTCAAAATTGAAAGTTCTCTTTCCACATCATTTTCTATTTACAAAAGTGAGTAAAAACAAAAAAATCCAGATTTTTTTTTTTAATTTCTACTAGTATCAGGCTCATTCCTAGATCTGCTGAATGAGGTCTGCAATGACAAAATCAAAAGGGCAATATCTGCACAAGAAAAATATGATTGCACAGATAATAAAATAAGAATAATAATTTATGGTTACATAAGTTGCTCTAAACCCATTGAAGTGGCTCACAAAGTTTAATGAATATTTTGTTAGGATTGCTGAAAAATTGCAACCACCAAGTCAGCTGAACTGGTCCCCCAATGGTATTCCTACCACACATAGTTCAATCTTTATTTACCCAGTTGATAAGTGTGAACTGGAAACATTATTAAAAAATCTAAAATCCAAATATACTTGTGGGGTGAATATACCTGATATAATTTGGAAAAAGTGTGGTGATAACATCATTAAACCCCTATGTCACATTATAAACTTATCGTTATCTACAAGAATTTTTCCAAATTGTTTAAAAATCACCAAAATAAAACCAATCTTTAAGAAAGGAGAGAAATCAAAGCTTGAAAATTATAAACCAATTTCACTATTATCTTCACTTTCAAAAATATTTGAAAAACTAATGCTGAAGCGCTTGGAATCGTTTTTCAATAAACATAAAATTTTACATACTGCCCAACATGGATTCATAAAAGGTAAACCCATAGTCAGCAATTCATGCCTTTTTAGATAGAATTTATAACTCATTGGATCAAGGGAACACAACACAGGTATGTTCTTAGACTTATCAAAGGCTTTTGACCTTGTACACCATAAAATACTCTCTGGAAAACTGGAATGCTATGAATAAAGGGAACCGCAAGCGAATGGAGTTCCTCCTACCTCAATAATCGTATTCAATTTGTCGAAATAACAAGTAGAAATAACCATACAAACACATATGAATCCTACAATTCCTCTGTAAAGTGCCTCAATATGGGTGTATCCCAGGGTTCAGTACTAGGACCTTTACTATTTCTGATTTATATCAATGATTTACCAGCTCAACTCAAAAAATGTCATGTAACATTATTTGCGGATGATATTAACCTTTCTTTTAGTGGAAACAAAACCCATATTGCGGACCATATAAGAGTTTCGGAGAGCCAGTTACAGCAATGGTTCCTTAAAAATAAACTGGTAATTAATATAGAAAAAACTCAAGCTATATCCTTCAGACATCTCGGAAACACAAACTTTTTCAGCCTCACATACAATTTGAAAATAAATCCATCACATATGTAAATAGTATTAAATTCTTAGGAATATGGATAGATAAAAACCTGCAATGCTGTACACATATAGAGAAGCTGGCCTCAAGACTCAGTCACACATGCTTTGCCCTCAGGGTAATAAGGGACAAGGATGTTGAGAAGCTTGTACTTTGCAAACTTCCATAGCCTTATTGCATACAGAATTATATTCTGGGGTAAAAAGCTGGATACCATATTTAAAATTCAAAAAAGGGTAATCAGAATAATTGCAGGCAAACAGAACAACACATCCTGTAAACTATTATTTAAATCTCTAAACATTCTACCTGTACCTTGCATCTACATTCTTGAAGTCTTAAAGCACACACAAAAAAAAAAATCTCACAATATTCCAACTGAATAAGTCACTGAGTGAAATTACATGTTTTAAAAAATTCAAATCTGGTGTTGTATCCTTTTTACAAAACAACTGTTTCTATAGTGTTGAGACTTATTTGACACAATCTCCTCTTATCTAAAATAGTTATAACTTGGTATATCTGTGATCCTGGCTCAGGTTGCTCACATTTCATGCCTACTGATCTGTACTAATCTCTTATTGTAAATATCTCATACTTATAGCTAACTGATCTTATTTGTAAATTTTTGTTGTAAATAGACCATATATACTTGCTGCTTACAGATTTTGTACTGTTCTTACTATTGTATACATTTTACTTCTAAATGTAAACTGACGTGTCCCAATATCATGTACATGATCAAACTGAACAAAAATAAATTGAATTGAATTGAATCTCAAAAAAATTTAATTTGTATTCTATGGAACAAGATAGAGTTTCAGATTCAAGAATTCACTAATATAAAATGATTCTTTGTGGTTGTTTGATATTTTTTGTGATTGAGCTCTTTAACACTATATGGGAGATAGTTGTATAAATTAATATTCTGATGTGATTCTGACAGACAGACTCTAAGATGTATATTCAAGGTAAGGGTAGTATTGATAGTTCTTTGAATATTATCTGAATGTATAGTATTTGTTTCATGATTTTTTTTTTTTTTAATTTTAAAGGTCAAGTATCTGCAAAATCCCCAGTTATTATACCATATGAGAGCAGTGAATGCACATATCCATAGTGCACAGGCTTTAAGATATCCAAGGGGAATCTTGAGAGAATTGAAAATTCTAAATGCTCAGCATAGCCTGCCAAGTTTCCTACCTAGAGGATGTATGTGTGTTTCCCAAGTCAGGTTTACTTCCTAAGAATTTTGTGGATTCTACTTTGGTAATTTTTACATAGTTGAAAGAAGCTTACATTTGACTTTTGTCATAATAATGGAACTGTATATACAGAGTTTTTTCAATGTTTGAGCTTATTGGTTGTTATTCAGTTTTATATTTATTTTAAAGCCTTGCTGGTTTTTTCTTGTAACTTATTATTTTCTCTATCACGTACGTACAATGTACATAGCATCCACTCAAAAATTTGATACAGAGATTTCACCAGAAATAAATGTTTTGAGGACCCCTGAACTAAAAAAATTCTTTTAGCAAAAGGTCTGTGTATTTGTGTGTCTGTGGGCAACATAATTCAAAAACAAAAAGTTGGTTAAATACCAACCTTGGTATTTCAGTTCAGTATCTTCCAACATGTTACAAAGATGATCAGAAAAATTCACCACTCCCAACTACCCTTTAGATGGAAACTTTTTCAAAAATGTTGATTTTCTAAAGAATGGCTCTAATGGTTTTGATTAAAACCATATGTTTATGATATTTGTATTACTAACAATATGTGTATGTTGAATTTTCTGGGAGTCTCTTCATTCTAGATGACTTTTGTGCAAGTGGTAAACCATAAGAGATAGACAAAAATTTGCTTACAAAAAATGTACATCTTATTAAAACACACAAAATTATGCCTTATGCACTTTTGTTGTAGAGTTAATAATTTCCGAGATATTCTAGCTATTTTGTTTAAATTTTGAACTACTTAAACTTTTCTCAAACAGGAAGTTATTTTTCATTTCATATCTCTTTTGTTTTACTCCTGCCTTGGAAAGAGAACTGAAATTCAATGAAAGCACAGCAACAATCATGATCATTCTCCTTATCTTACTCAAGTAAAAAGTGTTATGCAGATGGCACAAGTATTAAGTTTATCCCTGATGTGTTCCATTCACATAACTTTCTCTACATTTTCTTCAAACAAACTATTCTTACAAAATACTATTTTTTTTATCTATATACTGCTAATCAAGATAAACATTACCAGAAAAGGTCTTATTACTTGCTTCCTTACAAGCAAAAGGAAAATAAAGGAATACACTAGGCTAAAGAGACCGCCAAATCTTTTAAAAGCTGTAACATTTGTCATTAAAATTTGGTTCTTTTCAACACCAGGAGTAAAAAACACACACACACATGCACGCGCACACACACACATATATAATATAGGGGAAAGTTGGGCAAAACAAGACACTTAACCTAAAATTTCATAATTTGTTTAAGTTAATGCTAACTAAAAGCTCATGTTTTCTGTATAGCTTATACAGGGACTCGACTACGTTCCCATCAAAATAATTTGCAGTAACTGATGTAATAATGATTCTATTAGTAATTTCCCGGAAAGTGGTTAAGTGTCCCGTTTTGTCAGACTAGTTGGATAAAACAGGATAAGTGGAAATTTTCTTGTGATTCATCTTTTGAACTTATGTATTACAGAGAAATAATAAAAATTCTGCTTATTTTAACATAGGCATATTATGTAGCATTGTAATAAATGATGTTTGAAGTAATACACAATCCACTAATGCAAAGTTATTTACGAACATCACACTCAAACTCTTCACAGTCATATGGTTCAACAAACCCTGCATGCTTCATGAGCCCAGCCTTCACATTTACAGCACTTAATCCACCCTTCCTGAGACTTTGAGTTTGAGTACAAATCATTGCAGTAGATACATGAGACATCTTGATTATTCTCCTCCTCCTCTGAACTACTGTTCGACTTGACAAGAAATTCTTGATTTGGACATCTTTGCCTTTTTATTGCCATTATTCCCAGGGACCTTTTAGTATTTCTTAGTTGCAATGACCTAGGGGAGCTTCTTTCTTTAGCTGCTACTGCATCGGTCAATGCTTGTTTGTAAGGAGAAGAAGTCAGTATTGCTGCTTTTGTCATTTGGGTTATACTTCCTCTGGACTTTGGGAAGCTATTGGAGACACACTGAATGCTGACTTTGAGGTACTCGACCTACTCAATTCAGCGGAATCTATTGCGACATCCATAATCACGGCCATAGTGTTTGACTTCATTGTAGTGCAATGGTGGCGTCAGATATGGCAACAGGCATTTGTGTTGAATGCTGCTCAGGTGCTTCTTGATTAACATCCTCAATTGGTCTGCCTGTAGCATCAGGGAAGAAATCTGGGTTAAAAGGAAACATTCCTGTGCTATGGAATCCATTTATGGCTGTTTGAAGAGTGGCAGCCTTGATGAATGTTGAACCATACAATTTCCCTGCTTGGTTGATAGTGACAGCATGACCTGGGTGATTCAAAAACCAATTTTTGAGTTCAGTAGAATAGTATGTGCTTTCAGGGGCCATAAAACTGACATCCAATGGCTGCAAGCGATGCATTGTTTGTGGTGGAAAGCAGCAGAATGACATTACTCCTCCGAGCCAAATCAATTAGGTCCAGACTCTTTGTACGAATTGCATGACTGTCCAACAATAGAACAGGTTTTCCTTTTGATGGTGGGGCAAAATTAACAAATGACCAGAACCATCTGATGAAAATGTCCCTCAGCATCCACCTAGATGAATGGTATACAGCAGTACTTCCAGGTGGTGCCTCGTCCAAGAGTTTTGGTTTTGCTCTTTCTCTAGGAAAAACAAACATAATTGACATAAAAGCACCTGCAGCACTCATGCAAGTTTCCGTAGTTCCCCTCGTTCAGCTGAGGAGTGACATCCAACTTGCCTCTATCCCATAAGAACCAAGCATTTGGATGTTTTCTTGGGCACAGTTGTAATGCCTGTTTCGTCTATGTTGTAGATCCTGACTGGAGTTAGAGTCGTTCTCATCATAGATTTGTTTCAATAGTGAAAAGAACTTCTGCACAGCAGGCCGATTGAAACCCATGGCACGAGCTAAAGACGTGGGTTGAGGAGCACGCAAACTCAAACGTGGATGGCGTTTTAGATGGCTTGTTGAAAGTGTGAGCAAGGCTAGTTCTCTCAGCTAATTCATAGGCTAGCCTGCGGAGTTCATTAAGGCTTAGGCCAAACAATCTACTTTCCATGGTAATGACATGGTCAACTAGTTCTTCCTCTTGTGGAAACGAGAATGTTGGCTTATATCGACCCAAACGTTTATCAGCACATCTTTGTTCACTTTCGATACTCTTGCTTGTAGAGTACTTCGTGGAATGCCATATTCCTTGGATACCTTCAGGTAACCCAACTTGCTTTCTAAAATATCCTTAATGGCATGATTCATACCTTCCACACTCCATGATTGTCGATCAGTGGTTCTCGTATATTTTCCAATTTTACCAACTAACCTGAATAAGCATTAAAAAAAAATCATTATTTTCTTTGTGCAGGATTAATCTGAATTAAGACGACTAAACGCCATTACATCATCTACTAGTTGAATATATGAGCCAGAAACTACTGCATTTTCCAACTTCCTTACGGATCAGTCTGAACAGAAAATAAGACAACATTTGATCCATGACCTGTGAAGTAATGGTTGTATGCACTTTCAAATTTTTGGCTTGAATGTAATTTTTTTAAAAAGAATAAATTAATGTTTCTACTATTTAAATAATAACATACTTCTTTATTTCATTATGAACCAATAGAGTATGGCACGTTCTTGACATATGCAGTAATGGACTTTTGTTATACCTTCCAATCGCAATGAAACAGCTAAAATCATAATTAACATAAGAACTGAAGCCTTCCTGGCGACGTATCAATTCAAAATCTTCTCAGGCTTCTAACCAGGTAAAAACTTGGCTTGATACCAACGTTTTGAAGAAGTGCATCTTCTCGTCTTCAGAGTGAACTGATGGATTGAGCTTGCGGAGACTGGTATTTATAAAAGCTGGAATGAAGCTAACATCTGATTAGTTTGCGTGATATTATGGCTTATATATATTTTTTTTTTTACCGTGGAGGGGAAAAATGCATTCAACCCCCAGTCGATGTGCAATGGCTGGGAGGATAAATGGGACTCTCCGCCCTGCTGCGGCATACCCATTAAAAAAAAACCTCCACGTTATAAGATATAGTTTGCTGAATTAATTCGTTCATGAAACTTTGCGCGGTCCCGCTGTTGCACCCGCGGTAATAAGTGGATTCTGGGATGCTGCCGCACAATGTGCGGGAGCGGGGGATAGGTAGTTTTTAGGCTACAACCATGAAACCTGACTGCAGCCTAGGGGAGTCAATGGTGGTAGTAGAGAGGAATGAAGGTGTAGGTAGTGCAGGAAAGGTTAGCTTAATTTAGCGTCGACTCAGCAGCTCTTGGACGTAGGCTGACTTGCTTACTCCGGCTGTCGGTCATCGTTGGACCCGAGGGTCCCGTGGTTCCCTTGAGAATACGTGCTCCTCTGCTTGTGTTGGAGGACGAGCTGCGTTGGGTTGGCTCTTAGCACGGAAGAGCTCTACGGAGAATGCAGCCTGCTGCAGGATGACCTGCTTCAGCTGCTGTGAGATGGCGTTTACTTTTGCTGACAAGTCAGCAGCTGTAGATTGGAGAGTAGTGATTGCTGCGGTGGTAGATGCTTGAAGCTCCTGTAGTTTCTCGGTGATGGCGTTGCTGCAGGCCTCTTCCAGTACAGCTAAGCGGGCGCCGACGTTCAGGATCTTCGCGTGGAGGTCCTGAATGGCGTCCCGCGTCGCTGAGTCCGTTGAGGGCACAGACGGTGCGGCGTCGGTGAAGGAAGGCTGCGGTTGTGAGTTCCGGGCTGGTTGTGTCAACGGTAGTCTGCTCCTTGGGTAAAGAGGGCACTGGGCTTGCGCGGTGAAGTGTCCTGTGTCACGACTGGCACTGAACCGGCGGCTACGGCGGAAATCGTGCCCAGTGCACTCGACGGTGGTGGTATTGGTACCACAGTAGTGGCACCGCGGCGGCGAAGAGCAGACGTCAGCTGAGTGTCCGAAGGCACAGCAGCGTCGGCAGGGCCGGTGGCGTTCTTGTCGGCTAGCCACGAAGACCAGAAGTCGCCCTAATAAGGGCAACCCTGACGCCAAGGCAGCTTCCAAGTCAGCCTGGTCCTGTATCTCCAGGTGAAAAGCGGCGTTGCCCCCGGTCGCAGTATATGCGGGTGGCCCTCAAGCAAGAAGGCCACCACGACTGCACGGTGGTGAGCAGAGGCAAGGTGGAAAGGTCACGAGGGACACCCCCCCGTACCACGGCACTGAACCGGGGCGGCGGCGGCGTGGAGCTGGGCGGAGGCGTTGGCGGCGGCAACTGCGGCGAGATTGCGGTGGCGGCCGGCGGCGAAGCAGGGCTTGCCGCGACCGGTGGCGACGGAGGTGCTGCCTCCTCGGCGGCTGCCGGGGAAGAGGCGACGGTTGCTGCCTTAGCAGCGGCGGCTCTGAGGGGTCTCTACTTCGCCGTGTTGTCAGCTCGAAAATCAAGCTCCGAATGAATTATGACTTTTTTTTTTTTTTTTTTACCAAAAATGCATTCCTGCATTCGACCCCAGGCCTTAGTGCAATGGCTAGGGGGATATGTGGAGCTCCCCGCTAAGTGCGGTATATCCACTAAATAGCCCTCCATGTGTTAATCGTTATAAAGAGCAATTTCGTACATACATACATACACAAGTCGGGTCCCGCATAACACCCCGGTTAGTAAGTGAAAGCTACTTAGCTGGCATGCATTGCATGTGAGCGCGTTAATGCTACTTACTGGGATTGCACATGAAACCTGAACAATACCAGTAGATAAGTATGCATTATTTTATAGGTGTTTTATTCGTGCATTACTATGTTCTACTTCTGCAGGTGTGCCTGCTTACCATGCATTGTCTATAAGTAAAGTGTTATTTTTCCATGCATTATGTTTAGGCTTAACCTATATGCTTGGAATGAAGATTTATATATAAGGAGTTGTGCTTCTGCATCGGTACTTCGGGAGATTTCTCCGTTCGTCAGTGGTTGTGCAGCACCTCGTCTGTAGTAGTAATTCCGGGCTTTTTGCGCCTTCGTCGTCTCATTTACCAGGTGGTTACCAAGGTCGTCTAAGTGACGGACTCCATAATGCAGCTGTCCGAGGCTCGCTGCCCACGTCGATCACGATGGGAGATTCTTTCCCCGGTCCACCTCAGCTGTAGCTGAGGGCTTTAGTGCTCTGCAACGGGCTGGTACTGAAACATATAAGAAGAGAAAAGAGTGATAATAAATAAAGATGTGTGTTGGAGTTTTTAGGGGAGAGGAGAGGTTTTAGGAAAGGAGGTTTGTGAGATATTGTTGTATTTCGTCTGGAGTGGTGTCTTGTGTTATAGTCCTGTCGAAAAGTGATAAAGGTCTGTTGTGTTTGTTGGTTTGTGTGTCGTAGTTCCCTAGCGTTTCTATTAAAGGGTTGTGACGTGCATTTAATTTTTGAAACGTGTCGTAGGTTAGCTTTTTAATGAATTGTTCGATTGTGTGTATTTTGAGTTCTTCGTGAAGTATGTCAGCTGGAGCTGTGTATGGTACCTTAGATACTAAGCGTAGAATTTATTTTGGAATCTTTGTAAGTCTTTGATGTGGTTTACGGCGGCATACCCCCATACTAGGGATGCGTAAGTAATTATAGGTCGGATTAATGTTTTGTAAAGTGTGAGTCCCATGTTAAGGCTTAGCTGTGAGCCCATGTTGATGAGCGGGTATAGCCTGCCAAATTGAGCATTGGCTTTTCCACGAGTCTGGGTAATATGCTTTTTCCATGTTAGACCCTGATCCATTTTAAGTCCTAGCCAAGTTACCGTATCTGTCCATCCAATATCTTCACCAAATGTGGTAAGTGAAGGCAGGCGGTGTCTGGGAAATCTGTGATTGATGCGCTTAGTGATTGCTTGAGTTTTTGGTGCATTTACTTTGATTTGCCATTTGGTAAGCCATTCCTCTAGGTTATTGAGGGCCCTCTGAAGTCTGCTGTGTATGAATTCCGTTTTACCTGATTAGGTCATTATTGCGGTGTCATCCGCATAAATGTATAATTTTGTATTTTCGGTTTTTGGGATGTCATTTATATAGATATTAAATAGAGTTGGCTCGAGTATGCTACCTTGTGGTACTCCGGCTTTGATTGGGCGTTCGGATGACAGGTGATTGTTTACTCTGGATTGAAATTTTCGATCACTTAGGTAGTTTGCTATGAGTTTAATGAGTGAGTCGTGTATATTTATTGTTTTGTGCCTCTTTAATAGGCCAGCATACCATACTCTGTCAAAGGCTCGTTCAACATCTAATAATAAAGCCCCTGTTGATTTGTTGAAGTTGAAGCCGTGCGTTATAGTTTCGGTTGCCCTGATTAGTTGAACAGTTGTTGAGTGTTTGGCTCGGAATCCAAATTGTTCTGGAATGAAAATGTTTTGTTTGTTTAGTTGGGAGTTGAGGCGTTTGAGTATTATTTTTTCGAGAAGTTTTCCGAGTGTGCTTAGTAGAATAATTGGTCTGTAGTTGTTGGGCTTGCACAAGTTTTTCCCCTTTTTGGGGAAGTGAACCACGGTGGCCAGTTTCCACCTCTTAGGGTAATGGCCACTAATAAGCACGTAGTTGAATATGTCAGACAGCAGTTTAAGTGCCCTTTCAGGCAAATGCATTAGGGCCACTGTTGGGATGTTATCTGGCCCAGGGGCATTTCTCTTTGAGAGATGCCTGATTATTTCACTCGGGCAGGTTTTTCTCACTAAGGCCCTCTGCATTGAGGGCCAACCGCATTACTTCACCTCGGGGACCCACGTCGCTGGTCCGCCTACACCTAAAGTCCGCGTCAGAAGCTGAAACTGCCTTGACAACTGGCCTGCCCCTATTAGGGCAGCAGCTACGTGTCGAGGCCTGCAGACGTGAACGTCCGGTCCCCTGCCGACGCTGCTGCACCTTCGGACATCGGTCGGAGGTTTGCCATGCGCACCAAGGTGCCACTATTGTGGGGCGAGCTCGCTCACAGCCGCTTGCCTCAACCATGATCTACGCCGTCGACGCCGTACTGCGCTACCTGCTCCGGGAACTCCCACTACACAGGACAGGCCAAGTGCCCCCTGTATCCCCGGAGCAGGACACCGCCTCCACAGCAGCAGCATCATCAACCATCACCACCCCTCAACTCTTCACCTAGTGCTTAACCGCCGGACACCTTCCTTAAGGACTCCGTAGACTCATCCAGCAGCACATCGCCGTCATCCTGGCGGCTACACACCAACTCGACATCTGTCTCGAGGAACTTCAGAGGGCAACCAATGAACGACTCGCGGCATTGGAGGTCGAGCATCAGGCTTCGGAACGGGTTACAGGCGACAATGGCGAGGCGCTTGCGTCTGTCCAGCGCAAGCTGGAACGCATTGAGAGCACCTCGCTAATCCCCCTGCCAAGGACAGCGACGACCGGGACTCGCGGTTGGGGTCTCTTGAGGCCTCGGTCGTGGGTATTCGAGAGCTGCAGCACCAACTTCACCAATCCATCTCCAAACAACTCCACGACCATCAGGAAGGACTCGCCACAGATATTCTCACCGTCATAGGAACGGCTCCAACTTCCAGGAGATGGAGCCGTTAAGACTATCATCATCACCACAGGGAGAGAGTGGCAGCTCTCCCTGCACTCCCAATCCGACCATCACTACTAACTTCTAAACACCAAAACCCATAAATATCCTCTCATTCTTCCTCACCTACACTTCGCTACGGGGGCCGGCTGGGCTCGGTCAAGCCGGCCTGCCAGCACAAACCTCTCCCCTGGCAGCCACACAGCGGGCCATTTTACCTTCACCTTAGACTGCGCGGGTGCAACAGCGGTACCGCAGTATTCTCACATTTCACTTCCGCTGGAGGGTTTTTTTAGTCGGTAGGCCCATTCTAGGAGACCCCGGCACTCCGGGCTTGCCAGTCCGGGTTAGTTCTTAAGGTGGATTTTTCCTATCCACTTGAAACTTTAAAAAAAAAAAAAAAAAAAAAAAATCATTCCAGCTCTTATTAATACCAGTCTCCGCAACATGTTAGGCATCTTTGTAAAGGAGCGACAGTGCGAGGTGTGAGTTACACAGCTCAGCGAACCAGCCCGAGCCAATCCGTCTCCACCCCCACCATCTTAACCAATGACTGCCAATATAAACTATACCAACAGCCAATACAGGATAATCCTCTGGAGTACCAGAGGAGCAAGAGCCAGATTGCAAGGGATAAAGCACCTTCTATACAACAATCACATAACCGTAGCTCTCCTCACAGAAACTTTTTTAACCAGAAAATCTCGCTTCTCAATTCCAGGCTATAAAATTTACCGTACCGATAGACCGGACGGAAGAGCGGGAGAGGCACAGCCATAGCCATCTTACAAAACATCGAACACCCAGAAGCATATCCCTACACTCAACAAACTTGTAGCCACTGCTATCACGGTACCCATACATAACTGCCCTGTAACCATTGCTAGTGTGTATAGCCCTCCCTCACAGCTCGATCTACAGGATTTGGACACCATTCTGACACTAGATGACAGAGTTCTAGCAGCTGGGGATTACAATGCCATACATCAATATTGGGGGGATACCACGCATAATACTAAAGGAGTGCACTTCTTAATCACATGTTAAATAACAATTACATCATTATTCACCCGGATGAGCCAACTTATATACCGCAACGAGCACAACACACGCCCCATGTACTAGACATAGCTCTACTTAAAAACACAGATCTAGGCACAACATTAGAGTCATCCCCTTTCTGGCCTCCGACCACATGGTTCAAATAGATATTGAAGCCCGCCCCCCAAATACCAACCTCTGCCTCCTCGCAGGGACTTTAATGCAACCAACTGGAAAACCTTTGCACGAAGCCTTGATGCACAGCTGCCACCTGCCGTCACTTCCTGCAACCAACAAGCAGCAGACACATTAACGGCCGACCTTGAAAGTGCCATCCAACAGATCATTGAAGCTGCTGTCCCCTACAGACAACCACCAAAACATGAGCTTATCTTCACACCCGACATCATTGATCTTATACGAGAACGCAATACGAAAGACGAAAATGGCAGCGCACAAGAAGCATACATAAAGTTAACATGGCTACAGCAGACAGTGCCGTCAAAACCTAAATAAATCGTTTAGCGCAACAGAAATGGGAAAACAAGCTCTCCCAGCTGCATCCTGGCGGTCAAACTGTTTGGCCACTAACCTGCAGCTAGCTCACGAAACCACTCACCGTTCCACCACTCCTCAAGTCTGACGGAACCTCGTACGCCGAAAGCGAAAGGGACAAAGCCAACATTCTGACAGTTGCCCTAGAGCAGGTTTGCACACCAAATGACGGCCCATTCGACCAACACCTCTGCCTAGAACAGGAGTCAAATATGCAAACAATACTAGATGCACCAGCACACGATAAATCCAGAAAAACAAACACAAGCGAGCTCCGGTGGATTATAAGACACCTACCAGATTGTAAAGCCCCAGGGCCTGATAAAATACCAAATTTGGTATTCAAACATTTCACTCATCAGGCTCTAAACTGGCTCGCTGAAATCTGCAATTATTGCCTGCAGAACGGCTACTTCCCCCAGCCGTGGAAGAATGAAAATGTGTTAATGTTCCCGAAACCTGGCAAAGATCATTCGAACCCCCAAAGTTACAGGCCCAATAGCCTATTGAAGACAAGCAAAGTAGCGGAAAAAGTTATACTCAAACGGATAAACACTCATATCAAAAAACATAAAATTCTTATAAATGAGCAATTTGGCTTTAGAACGAAGCATTCAAGTACACTGCAACTCACATTACACGAGGCTACAATGAAAACAGTTCCACCGGAATTATTTTTCTTGATGTACAACGGGCCTTTGACACAGTATACCACCCAGGGCTCATTGCCAAACTCGAGGAAATAAAACTCAACGACACCATCGTGAAACTTATAGCACACTACCTAACAAAGAGGGCCTTCTCCGTCACACCATTTGGAAGTAGTTCCACTAGCCACCACATTGGCGCTGGAGTACCCCAGGGTAGTCTCCCAGGACTGGTCCTATTTAATCTCTACATTAACGAAATACCAACAAGCAATAACAGTTATTTATTTACGCTGATGACATGGCCATAACAGCACAATCCTGGAAGCCTGAAATGATAGCTCGCAGGCTACAAAATGCCCTCTCTGATCTGGAGCCGTGGCTGACGAAGTGGCGCATAACAGTAAACACGGGGAAATCCAAAGCAATATTATTCTCACGAAGGTCGAAACACACGAACAAAGTTGACACCCTTGAACTATACATCAACACCATAGCATGGTCCAACACAATATAATACCTAGGAGTTACATTAGACTCCAAATTGACCTTCTCCGATCATGTGACCACAGTACGCCGAAAGGCAAATGCCCAACTGGCACGCCGTCACCCCTTTTTAAACCGTCGGACAACTTTCGGAACCCTTTATAAAACACTAATCCATAGCGTGTTCACATATGCTGCCCCAGCATGGGGTCACTGCGCTAAAACGCACATACAAAAACTCCAAACTCTACAGAACAAGGCATTAAGAATAACAAAATCTCCCAGGACAGTCCCATTGGACTTACTGCACAAAGGCCTGCACATACACACAGTAGAACAATTTATAAAGCAATTAGCATATAACATGTACAAACAAGCCGAAAAGCACAGCAATCCCCTCATACACACACACTGGGCACATACATACCTGAAAACAACAAACATAAGCTCCTTCTCCCTCTCTTCGATCGAAATATGCCACTTAATAAGCACGACACCATCACCATCACAGAACTAAATAATCACCTCCTAAGCCTAGTTCCAAACTGACATCCCAACCAATGTCCCTATAATGCTCGGGAAAACAGGCCCCCCTTAATCAAGTAGACAAAGGCGCTCTAAAGAACAAGAGAGATATCGTGTATATATGTTAAATATAAAATAAATAAATAAAATGTATATAAATAAAGTTATATATCCCTATCCTATATATTCACATAGCTGTACATGTTAACACAGATACCTATTGTACATATGTTTCAGGACGAGCAGCAAACGCTGTGACATGACAATGCAGTTCACTCTCCAGCTGCAGCCACAATAAGGTAATGTAATCCACAGTTAATTTTAAGCATGATGCCTACCCCAATTATCCTGCCCTCAGCATGTAACACCACCACTAACAAATAGGTTCTAGGTCTGGGCTACTTGCCAAGGCCTGTACCTAAACCCACTCTGCCTGCATACTCCCTTGTATATAGGTATGTTTTTAGTAGTCACCCACTAACATCAGGTTTGCTATGGCGGTATCTGACTTCACCACCCATCCTATTAAAGTAGTTAGTGCGATGTAGATCTCTTTAGGATGATCGCCACCAGTGCTGGCGGAGGCGGGTCCAGCCCATTAAAAAAAAAAACAACGCAATCCATCAGTTCACCCTGAAGACGAAGAAGATGCACTTCTTCGAAACGTTGGTATCAAGCCAAGTTTTTACCTGGTTAGAAGCCCGAGAAGATTTTGAATCATAATTATCGTTTATACAAATAATAATTATACGTATTTCCTTCATTTTCGTACTCCAAAAGGGAATTAAAAAAAAAATAAAAAAATGCTTTCCTTGTAACTTGTGCAATCATGGACTTTGGTTAAAACGAGACACTATCTGGTTATGCCCAGTCGCGTGGTATCCCGTTTTGGCAAACTCTGCACCGTTAAGTAAATATTCGCGCCAATGGCGACTATTCCAAGGGTATGACATTTTTATTGCACAATACTAAAGTCAGATATAAGTGCATTACTAGCTTCAACTTACCTTTTCCCGTTGTTTATTGCAAGTAGGTAAAGTCAGCACTGAAACTGGAGCAAAATATTTTAGTGAAACTTACTATTTGCTAATTTTGAAGCACACAAACTGTTAAACAAAGCACAACAATGGTAAGGTAACTGGACACTGATGGTATCGAAGGAGGGAAGAGGCATTGTACAAAAACCAGTAGATGGTAGCGCCTACTGAAGAGATAGCGAGAGTATCCCGTTTTATCACACTAGTCCGTTTTGGCAGACTCTCCCCTCTCTTTCTCTCTATATATGGTCTTATTACTTGCTTCCTTATAAGCAGAAGGGAAATAAAGGAATACACTTGGCCAAAGAGAAGCCAAATCTTTTAAAGCTGTCATTACGCATTTGCCATTACATTTTGGTTCTTTTTAAGGCCTGGAGTAGTAGTAATATATATATATATATATATATATATATATATATATATATATATATATATGTGTGTGTGTGTATAAATAAAAATGAACCTGACATTGAACCTTGTGGAACTACATGCTTTATAAAGGCATTATTGGCTTCAGCTCAAGTACTTCAACACAATGATTTCAGTTACTTCAATATGAAGTAATCCATGCTTGAGCTAGTACCCCCGGTCCTTATTTATTTATTCAGTATTTTACGGTTAACCATTTCAAAGGCTTTGCTAAAGCCTCGAAAGAGCCTAACAGTCTTCTTTTTATCATCCCGACCTTTGAATATTGATTCTATGAATGCTAATATAACACTGCTAAGGATTTTACCTTTACTAAATCCAAACTGAAATTTACTTAAATGCTGTCAGGAAAGGCATTAACCTGTAGTACACTACTCTTTCGAATAATTTTTGCAAATACTGATAATGAGAAAAATGAAATATAATTTTGTGCAGTCTTGTTCATTCTTTTTGTAAATTGGGCAGACTGTTGTCGTTTTTAGCGGATCTGGAAATATTACCATAGTCAAGGTTTTTTTTTTATATAGTGTTTAACGCTCACTTTTACTACCATGGAACCCCAGGCGATGTAATGTGATGGCAGGGGAAACCAGAGAAAACCCACTCCTGCACTGGTTTGTCCACTACAAATACCACATGCGGTCGCCTGGGATCAAAACCTGGCTGCATAGGTGAGAGTCAAATATAGCCAGTAACAAATTTGCAGTATCTGCCAAAGGAAATAGTAGGTGGGATGCTGTTTATTTTACAGTAAGAACTAAGATATCAACATTTCCACTCAAGTACTTGTTTTTTTTAAGCCTTTAGTAATTGAGAACATTTCTTCTGGTGTTGCTGGAGTTAAAACATACTGTTGCTCTTTGGCATTCGTGAAATAAAATGGTGGTGGTTCTTTTATAGCCCTTCGTGACTTGATTAAAGTGTTCATTGTAAATCTCAATGGTTTCTTTGGGATTTTCAATATTTTTTCTCTAGCATTTGTCTTATTTTCTCCAGTTTCATCTTTTACTATCTTCCACATAGCTTACTTTGTTATTAGTCTTTGCATTATAATCCTGATTTAATTTCAACTTTGCTTTGTGTACTGTTTTAGAATATTGCAGTAAGATTTGTAGTATTTTTAGAGATGGTCATTATTATTCATTTTACAAGATTGTGTAACTGCCTCTTTTTTTTTTGGCATGAAATTACTATTCCTTTAGTGAGCCATTTTGAATTTTTCCTGTGTTGATTTTTTAAACTAATGATCTTTTTGATTGGGTAAGATTATTACGAAACACTCTTTGATTGTTAGGAAAACTGATGTTTTGTCATTTGTATCAGTTTTAATAATTACATTTATTCAGGTTTCTTTTTCTAATAAATATCCAAACAAATGTATGCTGTATTTCTTTTACATCTAATTGATTTAGCAGGTTTAAATGGTATATTTCCATTTATTTGCTATATAGGGAGACAGCATTGTGATCCAATTTTGTATATTTACATTATTTACTGTGAATGGATGATGATGGCGATGGTTGGTGTTTAGGGGCGCTCGACTACTATGGTCATTAGCGCCCTTATAAAAACAAGTTCCAATAAAAACAACAGAGGTAAAGGACAATGTAAAATACCAAAATAAACTAAAAAGGAGGGTTAGGTATAAAATCCAGATAAAAATACTCATGGCTAAGGCCACAGATGCACTTAAAACGGGTTTTGTTAAAACGGACAAATAGGATCAAAACAGGTGACTAAAACCAGCCTCTTGGTTAAAAGTAACCAGTGGGAAACAAAATGCACGAATTGTCGCTCCATTAAAACTGTCTGCATAAAACAAATAAAACCTAAACCCTTATTGGAAATGTCATCCGAGATAAAAACGATAAAAGCTTCTCTACCGCTCTGTGGTCGTCGGCAAGAACCTCCTTAAGGAGGGCGCCAGCTGCAAGGATGAGCGAAGGGTTGCTAGCGCAACACACTCCAGTAGGACATGCCGCCCCACAGAGCGGGCAGATAGGAGCGGGTTCTTTCCTAAAAATGTGGCTATGTATAAAAACGCAGTGACCGATCCGCAAACGAGCCAATATCACCTCCTCCCGACGAGATATAGGAGAGGAGGTTACCCAGTTTACAGGCAGATCTTCAACTTCCCTGAGCTTGTTCATGCGGAGAGACGACCACTCGTCAGACCAGCACGAAAGCTCTGCCCTCCGCACAAGCCGGTAGTCCGCCGAGGTCATAAACGGAATCATTCTACTGGGTTGCGTAGCTGCCAAATCCGTTAGTTCAGGCCGACGTGACCAGGAATCTATGCACACTCCACATTTACACCAGAAGTGTGTAGAATGCGGAGGAGATCCTGGAGGCGCTGCACGATAGGATGGTGTTGGTACAACTCGCGAACGCTCTGAAAGGCACTAAGAGAATAACTCATTATGAGGCAGTCGCCAAGATAGATGGCATACAGTTCAGCAGTATAAATAGATGTGCTACTATGTAAGCTAAAGGTATGTGTTTCGGTCTCCGTCACAAAGGCACACCCAACACCGTCGGCGCACTTACTGCCGTCGATGTATATACAGATGCGGTCACTGTAGTGGGATAAAAACTATAAAACAAATACGGATACTAGATAGAGGCATCGCAGTTTTCTCGTACACCGTCATCCTCAGATCTACGTGGGATGTAGCACGTAACCAAGGAGGGTGCGTCCTCTCTCCATTGGAAAACATGCGAGGAAGTGAGATGTGTTTCCGAAGTAGCTCGCGGAAACGGAAACCTGCGGGCCTGGGACTGAGAGATAAGTTGCCGTATCGTAGGTCCAGCACAGAATGGAAAAAAAGGGTTATACGTTGGATACGAAGGCATGCTCCGAAGCTCACAGCCATAATTACCCAGCAGGACATCCCACCGACATCGCAGAGGGGGTTCTGCCAATTCGGCGTAGAGGCTAACAACTGGGCTGGTGGGAAAAGCCCCAACAGCCACACGGATGCCCTGATTATGGACTGCGCCTAATCTTCTCAGCACAGATGGTCGTGCTGAGGAATACACAATGCATCCATAGTCTAACTTGGACCGAATCAGCGCACGATAAAGACGGAGTATCACTGTTCGATCTGCACCCCAGGATTTGTCACTTAGTATCCGTAAAACATTAAGAGAACGATCACACCGTGCTGCAAGCTGTGCTATATGTGGTAACCAGCATAGTTTCCGATCGAATATCAACCCCAGGAATCTGGCCCGAGGCGAAGAGAAGGCGCCATTCGCCACCTATGGTGCCAGAAGTTAACGCAGACGGTCTTCTCAGTTGAAAAGCGAAAGCCGTTTCGCAAGCTCCAATCATAAAGATTGTCCAAACATCGCTGAAGACACCTGGGGGAACTCATTGAGAGATAGAATTAATAGCTATAGCAAACAGCGTCACGCTCAGAACCGAGCCCTGTGGCACACCGTTCTCCTGGGTAAAAATATTTGAAAAAACCAAACCGACCCTTACTCGGAAGACATGGCCCTTCATAAACTCCTGAAGAAACAACGGTAGGCGTCCACGTATATTCCAGTTCAGGAGGGTATGCAAGATCCCTTCTCTCCAACACGTATCATAAGCCTTCTCCAGGTCAAAGAATATTCCAACTGTTTGGCAATTCTTAAGAAAACCGTTCCATGATCTGCGTCGACAGCAATACAAGGTGATCAGCTGCTGACCGACGTCGGCTAAAGCCGCACTAAGATTTGGTGAACAATGTGTGCGTTTCCAGCCACCATACCAACCGCCGATTTATCATGCGTTCCATCACCTTGCAAACGCAACTGGTGAGGGAAATGGGACGATAGCTGGAGGTGACGGTCCCTACCACGTTTCAAAATTGGAATGATGATGGCCTCCCTCCACCTATATGGAAAGGTGGTGTCAACCCAGACACAATTATAGACTTGCAGTAGGTAACCTTTACCGCCAGGAGAGAGGTGTTGCAACATTTCAACGTGGATGCCATCTGGACCGGGTGCAGAGTTGCGCGAAGATGAAAGAGCGTGGTCTAGCTCCGCCATGGTGAAGATGCAATTATAGTCTTCGAGGTTGTCAGAATGAAAGCGGAACCCTTGAGATTCCACCTGAGCCATTACAGGCAGAAACACAGGGGGATAATGATCCGAGCTAGACACTTGAGCATAAGCACTGCCAATGGATCGATTACAGCCACCTCGAATGGATCGATTACAGAGCCTACCGCTGTGTTTAGACCAGAGATGGGCATATGGGTCGATTTTCCGGCCACACGTCTTAACTTATCCCATATGACAGAGGAAGGTGTATGTTTGTTGAAAGAGGCTACAAACTTGCTCCAAGATATCTTTTTGCTATCCTTAATTTTTCTAGAATGGGCGCGCAGCACTGTGAATGGGGGGGGAGTTACTGTTGAATATAATTTTCAAACAAATTTGAGGACTGGAGGTTATATGCGTTGGAGTATTCACAGTCTTTATTAGATTGTATGACAGAAGTAATGATTAAAACTCACTTACGCTTCTTTCTGTGGACAGGAAGTTTATAAAATCGCAACAAGAGCACTTAAGAGGATTTTAAAGTGTTCAAAAAAAGGTTTTTATGTAACCACTAGGGGAACTATAGATGGAAATGACTAGTGAATTTTTAATGTGATTCAAATGTGTCATTGATTGCATGTTGAAAAGTCTTTTCTATATTTAGGTAATATGTTTCCTTATTTTCCTTACATTTCAATAGGTCCATTGCATATATTACTCCTCCCCATTTTTGATAATTGATCTACAGAAAGAATCCATAAGTTTATAAATAACAATGCGATGGGATATTATTTCATCTGGTTCTAGCCATTACAATCAAAACTATAATAACTAAGATTGTTTTACACTGCAATTTTTCTGGTTGTAACGTTTTTCATCCCTATTTTTCCTCACAAAGAAAATTTTTTTCTGCTTAGAAGAAGACTGCACTACATTTTTATGATAGATTGAAGAGGCATGTTTAAAACTGGATTGCTGCCATGTGCATCAATATATTTATAAGCGTTGCACCACACTTTGAAACTGTAGGTAGTAATCATGAGTAATTTTCCGCTTTTCCATTTTTTTCATAAACACAAACTTACAATTCATTTCCATCCATTTCTTCCAATAAGTAGAAATCAAAAGTACAACCACCACATGACCCTGTGATGAGATCATCCATAGAAGCAACACACTACATTGTGACCATGTGGCCAATGCTTGTGAACTGAATGAACATGTGTTCATCTCAAAATGTAATTTTTAGTATACCATAAAATACAGGACTTTTAATGTCGCATATGACAGTGATAGTGACAGGATTTTTCCTTCTTGAATACAGGAAATCCCATATAATAGGGGAGGTCTGGCAAATCTATCCTTAGTTCAAATCTCGCTTAGCATAAGACCTGGTTAAAGCTTTTACTGAGAAGACGAATGTTATGTAACTTTAAGCTGTATGGACCCTGGGCTTATTTAAATATGTGTTCGCCCATTTTATGCATTGACCATATGATCTAACAAGTTAAAGGATGTAACGTGAAAAAATAACATGAGCGAGAGGGTATGTAGCTTATACTAAAGATTCACTAGCCTGTTTGAGAGAAGTTTTATCTGGTTTAAGAACCCAAAGAGAAGCATCTAAATAGTATACCTAAAAGTATAGTAAAAAAATAAGCTAAAGGAAACTTTCACAACAAATATGACCATCTTACTACATTCACATAGGAAGAAGAGGCTTTAACATAAATAAATTATCCAAATTTGGAATGCCAGTAACTGACCTTGACCTCACATTAAATAAAAAACTATCCTGAGATAGAGTTGCACTTTAGAAATGTTTGCAAATAACATATGACCAGATTGGCTGCTTCTTTCCAAAAGCAACAGCTGGAACTTACTGTGTGATCAGCTAGGAATATCAAGCAGCTAGCTACAAATAAGGATGTTTTAAAAGAATATTTTGAAAATTTAGAAATTTCATGAAAAGATATGTAAGAAGAAAATGTTTGGAACCATGATGATCCAAGTACATGCAAAGTTGCTTGCAAAAGACAGAAGTATATGGAATATTATGGAATCTATAATATCTTATATCTCAATTGTGTTTTGTGGCAATGGAGAAGGGCGAAATGTTATTACCTTATGATATCTCTAAGACAGAAAACTCATGGTTCTAATGACTGAAGGTCACAACAATAGAATAAAAAGTGGTGGTTTGATATGTTGTCTGGATGATTGATTCTTCAATTGGTTCTTTCATGATTCAAGAAATTTTCAGAAATCAAGATTATCATAGGGGACAATATAAGTTTCCATGTACACCTACAAGTTTTGAAAGTATGTACAGAAAATTAGATAAAATTTACACACTCCCTCAAAACTTACACATTTTACTCAACTCTTAGATGTTGCCTGATCCAATGAAAAGCGCCTGACAGAGAATTTTGACTGAATGGAAACAAAAACAACAAGCAGTTACCAACTCTCCAAAGGATAATTTTCCCCAGCTTTTAAAATACCTTATTAATTGTTTGTACACATAAAAGGCAACATAATTTCAAGATAAAAAAAACAGTGATATTTCCATTGGATCGAATCAACGTACTGACGTGATTGCCCCAAAAGGTAGTTAGCAGTCTCAAAAAAAGACTACTTGCGAATTGTTTCTTGGAGAAACTTATTGAGAAATGACATGCCATGACAATGGAAACTTCCAAAAATAAACATAAGAAGTTTGATGTGGCAGCAAGCAAAAGCATCCCTGCAGATGACTTAAAAGAAATAAACTCAGATGGACCTTAGAAATGTAAAGATCTAGATTAAAGCCCAAAAAATGTTGTGACAAAGCATATGAAGAATCTCAATTTGACTCCAAAAATCAAATAGTTTCACAGTGTGTTCTGATGTGGATTTCAATGTTGGTGGAAGGGAAAATGAAAATGTGCACAGAGAAGGTACATCCATTGATACCTATTTAGTTTCCTTAAAAAATGAGTTGAAACATGATTACATAATTGTCGAGTATATTGTTTGTCAATTAACAAAATGCCCAGAGGAGAAGAGCCAGGTCCTATAGTGGACTGCATGATGAAATCTAAAAGGTCATTGATGTGTACTGAAGAAAAGGATATGTTAATATACAAATGGGTGGACATTAAGAGAAATATAAATCCTCCTAAGCTGCTGAACAAAAGAGGGCATTTCAGTGTTCAAGAGAGTCCAGTAGTTCTAATTAAGTTAATTCAACATAATTTTATCAGGTGAACTAAAGTGTTAGGAGAGAAATATATCTTATGAAATCTACACATTTTTTTGGTTCAAATGCCTTTTAATTTTATACAGCGTGGTAATGAAAATATTTTTTCAACAATCCTGATGTGCTTTTATCAATGGCAACTCCACATAAAGGACTTCATTAGCATAATGAAAAGAAAAGAAAAATAAAAAAAATAAGCAAATATACATTTTAATGGGAAAAAATGAATGGGACAGGGATTACATATGGGCCCAAATTTCAAATAAATAAGTATATTTAATAAATGCATACAGATGTATGCATTTATTAAAAACTATCTTTATTGTCTTTCTATTAATGGCTCGAGCTACAGGTAAAGAGTGGAAAAATGGGCAAAAGGCAAGCTGCTTTACACTATCAAATTTTTGGGTGGAATACAATACTTCCTCTACCTGGTAGGTATGTGGTAGAGAAAGTAAAACATATTGATTTTAATACTGAACTCAATTTTTTTTTTGTAGTGTTTAACACCCGCTTTAACTACTTATGGCACCGCAGGCAGTTACTGAACTCAAGAAGAGTGAAAAGAATAATATATAAATGGTATAAACAAGAAACTATATTTTGTATTTACTGATGATCTCATTGCATAGTCAAAATCCAATATAAACATAGCAGCACACAGTTTTTGTAAGGAATGGAGTTTAACCAGGTTTGAAAGATCTTATTTGGGAAAATTCAGAACTAAAAAACTTTAGGAAGTTGAAGTTTATGGATAAGTGGAAGGCTGGACGTATGTGATACGATCAAACAAATTTTGGGCATGCCAAAAATTTCACCAATGATGAAAATATACCATTAATAGCTAAAGTTTGGTCGCCATACTTGGTGTAGTGGTTACCATGCTAACTTCATATACCCAAGGTTGCAGGTTCAAAACTGGCAGAAGAGATTGTTTCGCGTGTGAAAATCGTTAGCATGGCTTCCTTTGGAAGGGAAGTAAAGCCGTTGGTCCCGTGTCGTAAATTTACGGCACGTAACAGGCTTCTGAGCAAAATTAAGGGGTCTTTCAAGCCCAATTTAGAATGGGATGCTGAGAACCACAAGTGTTACAGAGCGTCCATATATAACATGCCATTTACATTTTTACTTTCTCAATACGTACTATGTACATAGTGTATAGAGAAGGTATTGCATTGTACCCAAAAATTCGATACTGAGATTTCACCGGAAATATATGTTTTGAGACCCCCTAAATCCAAAAACGCATTTTTAGAAACATGCCCGTGTGTGTGTCTGTTTGTCTGTCTGTGGGCAGCATAGCTCAAAAACGAAAAGACCGTTAAAAACCAAACTTGGTATTTAAGTTTGGTATCTTCCAAGGATGCAACACGAAGATTTTCAAGAAAATTTCCCCACCCCAAACTACCCTTTACATGGAACTTTTTTCGAAAATTTTGATTTTTTAAAAAATGGCTGTAACGATTTTAATTAAAATCCCGTATATTACTGACATTTACATACCAAATAAAATGTATATCTTGAATTTTCTGGGAATAGCCTCCGAAGACTTTATTTTGGATGAATTCTGCCGAATTTTGCTTAGCTGCTAAACGGTAAGAGATAGACAAAACCTTACTACACAGAAAATGTAGAGCACGTTAAAACACACAATGTATGTTATTCAAATTTTTTTCGTGGAGTTGATAATTTTTTAGTTATTCATTGATTTTGATTTCACCTTTCAAAAACTTATATTTTCTCATACAGGAATTTGTCAACTCCTGTCCAAGCAAACCAAGGAACTTCCATCATGTAGCAACCACTATTACTTTAACCTATGGTACTCCCTTATTTTGCTTCTACTTAAAAGGAAGCAAGTAATAAGACTATTTCTGACAATTTTTTTCTCGATTAGCATGAAGTAAATAGAAGCATAAGCTTTTTAACAATAATTTGTTGCAGAGATATAGAGAAAGTCATGTGAATGGAATACATCAGGTTTTTTTACCTAAAATTGGAAATAGTATATTAGCTTTAGAATTAAAAATCTCACTAGTGTTTAGAAACACATGACAGGAAGGGAATCAAGGGAAACTGGGATTAAAACTGACACTGCTAGTTGCAGTTGCTGAACTTACGAACATGCTAGAAGCAGCTTATTTGAATGTCATTAAGAACTCCACAACTGTTAAACATATAACAAATTTACTACAAAACTTCCTTTAGTTTGTCAAGTTTATTTCATATACCATAAAAGGAACAGATTCTAAATTCTCCTACCATGTCCTCAATATGACTAGAGAAACTATTGCTTTCGATCACTTAAAAAAGCTTCTGTCTTCATGATAAAATACTACATATTTGAGAAGCTCTTCATGCCAATCTTTTAGCAAGTATTTCTGCTTCCACAATTCTATTTTTTAAACATTTCATTTCAAAAATGAAGGTTTAAATAAATAGCAAACTTGACAATTAAGGCAGCATCTTCCAAGGATGCAACATGAAGATTTGAAAGAAAATGGCTCTAAAGATTTTGATTAAAATACCACATATTTAAAGATATTTACATGACAAAATGTATATGTTGAATCTTCTGGAAAAATCTCTGAAGACCTCTTCATTCTGGATAACTTTTGCATAACCTGTAAGAAATAAAAACAAAAACTTACTACACTACACAAAAAGTATCTCTCTGTAAAACACACAATTTATGACATATTTTTCTCAAACAGGAATTTGTTATTCCTCTTTCTTTTGTTTTACTCTGGCTATGCAAATATCACACACCTTTCAACCAGTTTTTAAAGCTCTATTGTTTAGGGTACTATATTTCTTTCTCTCTTCTAGTTATAAGGAACTAAGCAATAAGACTATTTCTGTTAATATTAATATCTATTTTCATGAACTAGATAGAAGAATAAGCTTTTATAAGAATAATTTGTTTTAGACTAGGAATAGTAAATCATATAAATGGAACATGCAAAATTTTTAACTATGCACAGTCATTGCAATAAATAGTAATTATAACTGTGTTGAAAGAATCATTGGTATCCATAAGTATATTATATACTATTTTTATATACTATCAGAACTGATTTGAGTTTCGCATTAATAGTATTTGTTAATATTTTTCTACAAAAATGTAATAATTTATTCTTTATTGGTGGATAGAGACCATCAATTACAGAGAAAAATGTGTAGGACTTAAGAATCCACAGAATTGTGCATGCATATTACATACAATATTGTTTCAGATCCTAATAATGCAGCAAAAATTAATTATTTGTATAAATAACAACTCATACTAACAGCAAATAGTTTAGTGTGTTTGAAAAAATTCATTAATTTGTTCTATTAAATTTTGCAATATGTCCTTTTAGTATACTGTAGAAAATAGTGAGGGAAAGCAATGTGGTGAAATAGTGCAGCAAATTCACTTTGCCACACTTATCTTCAAATGTTTTAGTGCCGCATAACTACTAATTTCAGGTCTAAAATCAGATATACAATGGTCGCATTGCAATATGATGTTTTAAGAAATTTATTTCATAAATTTATACACTTCATTTTTACTGATTCTATGTTTACCTATGCTAGATAGACGATATATGTATTAACAACACTTTAAATTTTAATTTTAAATTTTGTCCAGAAGTACTATAACTTTGGGATGGGGGGTCAACTTTGGGACAATGCATAACTTTTTGCTTTCATCAGGAAACGTGAAAGATTAATATTATGCATTGTCCCAAAGTTTCACAATTTAGGTACATATTTTGAAGTCCTCTTGACTCTACTACAGGAAATATGAAGAAATTATTCATTTTTAAAATATTGCATTTTGTACATTTAAATATTATCAATCAAATGTATATGCATCATCTGGTAGAACACTGGAATATTTGCAATTCCTTTTTTTCTTTTCTTTAAAAGAATTCATTTCTACTGCTCCTGAATACCAAGCCAGGGACTGGGACTGGCATTTGGGAGGTCGTGGAATCGGTTCCCAGCAGTCTACCTCTCTGACCCATGGGTTTTACAGCAGTTTTCCTGGGTCACTTGGGAATGCTGGAGAGGATTCTGCATTACCCCAAACTTCCTCCCCCTCATTTCATCCTAACTGATGTTTCTTAGGGTTGCACTGATGAAGACTGCAGCAGAGAACCATTTCATGGAGATGACTGTGCTCTAGAAATACAGCTCTAGGTGGCAGGATGACATTAGAGGTGTCTGCGGACTCATGTGGTCTATCCAGGCCTGGCCCTCCATGGCAGCTCTCTCCCTGTGCGGATGTTGGCCACCCTCTGAAATTACACTTATCTCAACCTTCCTCCAGGGGTCTGACATACAATAAGCCCATGGCTGCAGTGTGGAATACTCCTCCATACTATATACACACACACACACACACACACACCCATCCACACACTACTCCTGAATAATTACTCCAGTCTTCTGAATGTTGTAACTAAACATTTACTGCCTAATAACTACTGGAACAAATCCTATTATGAATAATGTTATATGGATAGTATAATCACTTTTGGATAAATGTAATAGTGTCCAAAATCATATTTTTTATATACTTTTTATTTCAGTAATTTATCATATTCCAAAACTCAATGCAATCTAATCTAATCATATACTGAATAAGAAATAAACTACTGCTGATGAAATTTCAAGGGAAGCACAAATTGTTTTCATCACTCTGTTGTATGTTCAATTCTTGTTAAGATGTAGACATATAGGACCCCTTAAATTATTAAATTTAAGTGCTAGAAGGAACTTAAGATTAAGCTTGTACTTTGTGCTTAATTTCTTACAAACCTGAGTTGCAGGGAGCAGGCCAAGGAATGTCCAATGTCACCTTGAATAAAGGTATGATAGAGAGGAATAAGGTTTTTCTAAGAAATAAACAATGGTTTTTACACCTGATTAAAACTTTAATCAGATCAAAGTATAAGTAACACTGCTACATAAACAAATCAACAAAAAACAATTGTTTGAATATGCTTGATAAGTATAAACATTTGTAAAAATAAATACTGGCATTTAAAATGGATCAGATATTACCACACACAAGGTTTCAACATCCCAAATTAATGTTACCACACATGTACCCAGTGGCGATCTGTTTCTCTTCATTAGTGTAAAGGATGAAACCTGAATTAAGAGTTCTCCAACATGCACACAAATACATATAAAACTCATGTTTTCCATTATTTGTATGTCACTACCTGTCCCATTGTCTGGCAAACAAAACTACATTCTTGAGTGAAATGTATTTTGACTACTCAGGCATTAAAGTGAAACATTGTATACATTTATAAATCATGATGTGCTATCAACATCATCAATATGCAAGTGTTTAATGATCCACTTAAATTTATTTCAAAGGCCTTTAGTCTCTTAAGAGGAAGGGGAAGAAAGAAAGAAAAAAAAAAAAAAAAAAAAAAAAAAAAAATAATAATAATAATAGCCAAAACATAAACCTCAAACTAATGATTTCTATAACAACAAAGTGCTATAAACGTTAAAACAAAGCATATAGGTATAAGTAAGAAAGAAGTTTTTCATGTACCTCCAGATGAATGCAACAGTAATTAAAAAACTGATTCATACAAAAGTTGTGCTTGTAATAATAATATTGGTGGGGAGACTGTATTGTAGTATGCGCCATGATTTTTAAGGAAACTTTATGTGTACATTATTCCATATTTTAAGGTAAGCAAGCTTGTCAAGGCAGCTGCAAAATATATAACAGTAGAGAATTATTTTAAGCATTAAAAGACAAAGGGATTTTTGCTGTTGAGATTATTTCTAAAGACACCAAAATTGAACATTCAAATACTTTTTACTTCTCAAATATTACTTTTAAATTGATTAATATTATTTCCATTTTTCAAGTTGATTAACATGATATTCTTTAAATTATATTCAAATATGCCTAGATAGTGAAAGTGGTTATGTAAAATGTGAGGCTGTACAATAACCCTAGCACAAAAATTGATATCTCACAAAATATTTATTGGGGGGATTTTTAAGTAATTAGTTTTATATCAGCAGATATATATCAACATAAACCAAAAAGCTATGTGCACTTTGTACTTCCAGGGTAAAATAAATTTCAGGAAATTTGTTTATTTGTCCATGTAGATCTTCACTCTAATACATAAAATTCCTTTTGCTATGTAGAGAGATTATGTATAGAGGCATAAATGCTTATCTTTGACATGAATTCCAGTTTTGTTTAACACTACGATAGATATTTCGTCAGAACTTGTCGAGATTAACTGAACTGCTGAAAATAACATTTACAGATTAATTTAAACATGGCACGTGTAGTTCATTAATAAATACTAATACAAGTCTGGATCCCCAATAGAATTACTTCACTTAAACAGTTACAGTTTTCTATCAGCTTACAAAACTGCATATTAAAAATGGAACATCCTGTATAAAATAGAAAAGCTACAGAGCCTGAAGAAAATGTCCTGGGGAGGTAATGACAAAATCATTTGCTAATGTTATTTCATTCACATTCATTTACACTCAGTTTTTTAAATTATTGAGACCCAGATGAGGCTGTAACACATAAATTCCTTTTAATACAGATATGCAGCTGTATAATCAAACATTATATTTTTGTACAACATACGCCTTTGGGATGCTTTGGATTGGCAAACCAGATCCTTGCCAGTTTAATTTAAATGCTACACTAATTAGTGTCATAAAACAAAACCAGCACATGCCATCTGATGATGACAATCTTCAAAAACAAATTAAAATGTATAAGGAATCAAACCATGACTACATATGCACAAATTAGAACTATGGAAAATAGTAACTGCAAAATCATCAGTATTAATGGTTACAGTGCCCTTTTTGGTAAAACTTTGTTTAACATTACCTTTAAAGTACTATTAACTTTTTCCATTATTACATAAATGCCTTGAGAGTCAAGATATTTGCTTCGTTGCCATATGTTTGAATTGTTTTTACAAAAAGAAATAAAAAGTTCATTCTGAGATAGCTTTTCATACTGAAATTCCAACTTAGGCAGAGCTAATAAAGAATGGAAGATTTCTTTTGTGTTTGTCTTGAAGCTTTCTACATTCTATATTCATAGAAAAGTGAATAATTGTGCCAAAAAAGATTTACATTTTGATAAGAAAAATGTCAATTTAATATTCTTGATATTTATTGAAATCCTAAACTTTATTTTAATTAAAATTCTAACAGTTGCATTAGTTGACTGTCAACCAGAGTTCATAATTTTGCTCTGAATTTGAATGATTGATTGTTGCACTGCTCACAGTTCCATGTATCTTCAAGCTAAAGTTTTGTCTGTCACCAGTATTCATGATGAATTTTTAGCCACTACACATAAGCAATAAATACAGCTTATTTTTGTGCATGCTCTCTTTGGTGTAGTTCACCATATGGCAGTAAGGTAAGTATAATTTTTATGCTAATATTATTATTTACGCTCTAATGTTTATATATAAAACCTTTCATCAATTACTTTTATTCTTTTAGGGACCTTAAAAAATGATTTGTCAGAGGAAGAAATTGAAAGATTCTAAATGAAAACTCTAAAGATGACATGCTTTCTGAATTTGATTGCTCTGATGGGGAGGAAGAGCAAATTTAAATTTAGTGTTTACAACAGTGAATCAGATAAAGATGTGGATCCTTTAGAGGGAAATGGACACAAATGTTCTTGAAGAAAAGAAAATCTAAAGTCATTAAGATGTTGGTGACAACAATTTCAATCTTAGTTGAGACTTTTGTTGGTAAACATGATAAAACTAAGTGACCAAACAAAATCCCCCCTCAAAACACACAATAGAAATGCCTCCTGCTCCAAAAAGGTCAGCAAATAGTATTATACAAGAAGTGTCAGCTTTCAACATGATTGTTAGTAGGATATGATTGATTCAATTATGGAATACACCAATTTGCATATTAGAAACCTGATGTTTCAAAATTATTATTCTAGGATGAGGAATGTAAAGGAATTATTAGGGAAGACATTTATGCTTATATTAGAACTTTTGTCTGGCTTGAGGAATGGAAACAAAACTAATGTTGAAGAACTTCTGAGTAAAGATGGTATCAGTATGATCATTCTTAAGAGCTTGTACGCCATATAGAAGGTTCTTATTTCTTCACAGAAGTGTAAGATATGATAAGTTACAAGAACACAAAGGCATGAGAAAGATAAATTAAGAGCAGTCAGGTCATATTTTGAAAAGTTTGTCAATAATTTTAAAAAAGCTACCAGATTGTAATATAGAGGACATATCAATACTTGTTAGAAGATGTTCATTTATTCAATATATGCCAAACAAATCCACAAACAATGGCTTGAAGGTTTTTGCTATTTATGATGCCAAAGCATTCCACACAGCATCAGTTGAACTAATCTGTGGAACACCACCAGAGGGAGCTTACAAGGTGTCAAATAAACCATATATCGTGCATTAACAGAAACTCTAGATGATTTCATTAGAATCTTACCTTTGATAACTGCTATAATGTATATTAGGAATTTATTGTCAAATAAATGACTTATTAGATTTTATTACTACTCATTAAAAAAAAGTTGAAAGTTTAATAAACACAGAATATATGTATAAAATTATAAAATAAAATATAATTCTATGAATACAAAATATATTATAGCAGTATTTTTCATTCAACTGAAGAACACTGGTTGACAAGAGTCTACCATGCGAACATTGATGTTACAGAAATTGGCATGACTGCTTTTAAAAATGCCCCATACAATCTGTTTTATGGGAAATAATGTCAGTACAAATAATTTTGTCCAACACAAGACAAAGAGCTAAAAAATGTTGCAAGTTCATAACTACAGTTGATGTACAAAAAACAAAATATGAAGAATTGAAATGCACTGTGAATTAAATTATTTCTTAAAAGTGAAATGATACTCTTGATTATTTTGGTAAATAAGCATGGAATGCAGATTGTAGCTTGATAATCTGAATATTTCTTCAAAACATTAAAACACCAAATTATTTGTTGCAATCACTTAATATTTTGCAAAATAACAGTTAACATGTTGGGCCTTTTGGTCTACATTTAGGTATCTTTATACTATGACATGAAGATTACTTACTACTGAACAATGGACAAGACTTTTATAAATACTATGTAATTCTTTTTTGTATATTAAATTATAAAATAATTAAAATAAGAACAAATAATTATTTTTATACATGCAGAATTGACAGATCACAAGGGTGAGAAAACTAGTACGATTTCTCATTTGAGAAAGGCATATCTTTTGATTTTCTACGTCACTAGACACAAGAGTTTATTATAAACAACTCTCATAAGTGAAAAATACCCTGAATAGACAAAGCTGCACATTATGTTAACATTTAACATACAGTCCAGACAAGCTAGCTTGCTAAATTAACTTAATCTGTATCTCTGTTGAATTTGCTTACTAACAAAGGCCCAAAAGCAAGCTCTACAATGATATTCAAACTCTGCGTATATATTGAAGATCCCCTTTCAATAATATTGTAAAATATTAGATGTAGACAAGATCATTTCCTCATTGACAGCAGTTTTATTTTATTCCTTTTGTTTAAGTGTTCATTTTAGAAACATTTATACTGGACAAATAAAATGAATAATCAGTTCTAAAAAAAATTAATATAGAAATAATATAACTATAAACATTCAACCCGCCATTCTATTAAATTCAATTTCCTGCAACATTAAATTGATTCTATATTCAATTTTGTACTTCTCTTTATTGTTGGGACCACAGTATTAATATCATAAGTAAGGAAATTTCTCTAACTTGGATCTCTGTTTTATTTATGTGATCAAATAAATAAAAATATAATATAAAAGAACTATAGAAAAATAAACTTTTATACATGCCTTTTGTTTTTCTAGAGATGTTTCACATAGTGCAAAAGTGAACAGATTATGAAATTACTAAAAGAATTTCTTTAATAATTTGCTTGATATTCCATTTTTAAAATGCATTACTCAAGGAAATTTAATAATGAGGATACATTAAACTTTGTCACGAACATGGGGTAAAATTTAAAAAGAAAGTTTGAACTTCTGCTCTAAATTATGTACAGGGTGTTAAGTGATAATGTATAACATTTTTAAATTAATATTTTTAAGAGACATTCAAAATATGTTTGGTACAATATTCCATACTTTCTTTACACCCACATATACTTAAAACTGCATCAAATGTGCAAAAATATGTGCATTAACCTTAATAATCTTCATATAAAAGAAAATGCTTCTGACAAGCATACTGACATAATTTCCAAAAAACACATTTCATTAGTGAAAGTTATTTCTATTTACAGGATCACAATTATTATTAATTTTTTAAATTTATTTTTGTATAAATAAGAGAAAGAGAAGAAAATGATTTTCATTAGCTGTATTATGCAACCCATACTGGAAACTTGCATCTGCTTTAACATTGTAGTTTTCATTTTTTCTTACAATGGAAATATCTTTATGTATCTATGCACGGGTAAACACATGTTTATTAAATGTATATGCAGAATATGTCATTGGTATGTTTTACTATATTGCTTTCAATTGTGGGATTGTGAAATATTGTAACGTACTTGAATAACAAAGCAGCTGACTAGAACTGTTCTGCATTTCATACTTCTGCATTTACATACCTGTAAATTTAACAGGAACAGAAAATCAACATTCATCCATCACAATATGTTCAAATACATCCAACAAGACGACTACTATTTGTAGGTTTTTCATTCTGCATGTTTCAGCATTTACAAAAATTCCAAAATTACATTAGTCATTTTGTGACTAGCTATGCTTTTTTATTGGTTCAAGTTGCATTCTTAGATACTATTTGCTGCTCTATGTTACTTGCAATGTTATGAAAGTTACATAAAGAGTAACAATTCTTAAAACTTATTTTATTTAATCCAATATTTTCAGTACATAATTAGAAATTCCAGTGCATCCATTGTTAAAAAATTCAAGTAAAATTAACTTTTTTTAACACTAGTAGGTAACATAACAAAATGTACCATAATTCAATACAGTTTAAGTGAAGAGGTTAGAATAAAAGAATATATACTTTGTAATTACACCACTATATGCTACTCAACTACAGTGGCATTTATGTAGAATGGCATAAACAAATATCTGAAGATATGCTTATAAAAATAGGGCAGTAGTGAAAACCACTTTTGAGAATGAAACAATGATTAAAAATATTTATCTAAACATGAACAAATAGAGGGTTAGCATGGTCACATTTTGAATTGCTATAATTCTCAATTCTTCCTGAATACCTAATTGTTATCTTTGCCTAATGCTTGGAAAGGCATGAAAACAATAGATGACACCACTGAACTTCAATAATATATAATTGCTCTCCAAATGAATTTTATATTGGGCACTTTAGAAGCCTACTTTAATGCACCCAGAAGGGAGAGATAGAAGATATTGTGAGGTGAAGAACAAAGGGGGAGGGAGAGAGAATGAGAAGTAGAGAGCTCATTATCAGTAATTGATTTCCGAAAGTCAAATGTATGCTAACACCGAGCAATAGGGAGGTGTGAATTAGTATAACTAAAGATCCCCCTATCAAGAACACACCTTTATGCTCTTTTTCTAAATTTCAAAATAAATAAAATGTTAATAAACAAAAAATAAATATTAATATAAAATAGCATTATTGGGTGTGAGAAGCTCTTCCATCACTGCATTGATCTACGAGGCATTTATTTTGAAACAAGATGATTTATGTTTTTGTTTAAGCATGAAGCCGTTTATTCTTAATGTGTGTTCTTTTCATCACTAAAGTATATATTACTGCTTTATATATTAAACTTTTGTTAAAAGAAAAGTTTCTTAAGTTCTAAACACAGGCACATGCTATTAACTGCTAAACTACCAAAGCATATGACAAGAAGGATACACATTTTTCTGAATTTTGCATATCAAAATAGATAATGTGAATGCTTGCAATGTTATCTAAATCAGACTTGCTTTCTGCCCATCACTCACTTTTTGCATCTTAAGGTATATATGAAAAGAAAAATCTGCATTACCCATTGATAAAAACAACCAGAACAGCAAAATACACAAATCTAACAAGGGTGAGAAATGAATGCTAATGATAAAAAGAGATTCCTTGGCCTCACAGCCTTGCAATAATTGTACAGGATTTAAACTTCTAAATGGTTCACAAAAGCATAAACTAGAGCCTCACCTACGTGCTCTGAGTTCTGTCTTTGTTTGGCCTTCAAAATCCAAGACTACTAGTGCACAGTTTCTCTTGAACTACATGCCAGTTCCGGAATTTTAACAACCATAATAAAAAGTCTAACTTACCAAAATTCTTAAATTTGTTGCATCCAACACTATCAACTTTTGTGTGTTACATGCCCAATTCACCTAATCTGGAAAATATACAGATTTTAAGGCAATGCTTAAAAATCTTAGCAACACATTTAAACCCAAACTTTAAAATACTCCAACTAAAAGTTATAAGAGCACTGATACTCAATATCATTTTAATTCCACTTAAACTACAAATTTTAAAGCCCCTAGTAACACAATTCTATCCTTTCCTTCTGAACAAGACTGGAGGAGAAAATATTGAAAAACCGTTATTCAAAATTTTGCTCTTCAGGTTATACCTTATTTTTATTAAAAACTTAAAGAACTGTTGCAGGAAATTTAATAAAATATGATAATTCACCATTAAAGGCACTATGATATATCAAACATTTACAATTTCTATTTTAAATAATATTCCTTGAAAACCCCCACAAAAAGTCTTATTCAGCCAATTTACACTAACCTAGATTTGAACTTGGGTAGACATATTACCTATTACATTACAGAGGTGCACATGATAACAGATTATGTAAATGGCACAAACTAGATAAGTACACATTTCAGTAGACCCCTGTTGTTTGAAGGAAACTTTTATCGTTTAGGCATTTTATCTAGAGGTGCTAGAAGCCCTAATAATTCTGGTTTTGTGCCCACACATTTCCAGCTGTCTTAATGAAAGTAAATACCACTATTATAATTTACAAGAACAAATATAGCTTCTCTATATATTCCTTTTTAGATTTAAAATAAAAATACATTTTGTAAGACTTAAAACTTCATTGAAACACATTATTAATTAAACTTGCTCATAAGCTAATTCTATTAACGCCATGGAACATATTGGCCTAAAGCATGATTAACGAAAAGGAGCCTCAGCTAATATCCTATTAAATCCTTTTTATGTAACATTAAAAATTATATTTTATTTATGTATTCTATTAGATATATGGTAATTAGCGAAATATTATAACATGTACTTATGGGTACCTATTGAGCTCAGTGAACAAGCTATTTTTGACAATTCTTTTCATGAAAAGCTCCATTACTTTCACCAGCACTACTTCTGCACCTAATATGTGCTACAACAAAACAAATTCCCGAAAGCCAGATTTTCCTGACTAATACCGAAATAAATTTCTTTGTTTTGACATCGTTACCCCTCTGATAATAATTATTGATGTCAGGACGTGGCTGTTATAAGTTTCACACTGCAATGTGATGGATTAAATCTTATAATTATTCACAACTGTTTTTTATCTGAATGACGTTTCTTTAAAACTCTTTGATTATGTTGCCTTTTACATACTTATTTCACTTTCTACTGTTAAGTGCTAGATTTGAAAATCTAAAGTACGATGAAGAAAATTGTACTTCTATTAATTGGTTCAATATTGTTATTAAAGGGTGAACAGACAAGTTTCAAATGCCTCTGAAGTCTTAAGAGATCCTAGAGTGAAGATAAACCTATCAAAGTTTACAAATTGCATATACCTGAATATTTTGCTACAAGATTTTAAAAATTGCATAAAAATAATATACATTTATTCTTTAACTTTAGAAGAGATATGTGTTACAATCAATTTCATCCTTGGCACCATATAGGATGGTACAAAAAAAATAAGATTTTTGGGAAAAAAGAAAGGAGGAAACTAAGATTTCTTGAAAGTCCATTTTTCCCAAGCTTAACTGTTTAACCAGGTTATCTAATGAGCTGCTATTTAAGTACAAAATGCCTGATACTGTTGGGGGGGGAAAAAAAAAAAAAAAAAAAATCCTAAATATAATCCTGTACCTCAATAACCATGCTCCAAGTGGTTGTGGTATTACAGAGGGGTGAAATTACTACTTCAATACAAATGTGACACAAAGTATTTGCAAATGTGTTGAGTACTTTAAGTGCTATTATGCTATTATAATTTTCTCAAAAGCATCTGAGTTAAAGTTTGAGTTAATTCTAAAAACTTGCCAAAATATTTTGTCACAAAATAAACAAAAAATCTGCTAAATCTCTTTTATTGTGAGCAAAAATGAATGTTAAACTGGATATAACCATCATGAAAGATAGCTACAGTTTTCACTAATGCTTAAGTTGAGTAACAGATGGTGCTGGGAGAACCCATAATTCATATTCCAATTAACAAAATATCCTGTATTGGAATCTCTTGAGTTATGGAACGATTGTGGCCTATTAAGCTAAATAAAAGATGTCACTGCAATATTCATCAGCAGGGGTAGGCCAGGGTTTGTCACTCCTTAAGCTTATACATTTATAATTTGGCACATATTCTACGTAACATATAACCTGTACAACTATGCTAATAGTTAATTTGCTCTCAGCTGAGAAAGGATCAACTTCACACATTTGTTATGTTTACATTATTGTCCTCATACAGGTATGAGTGGGTGGGCAATGCAATACAAAATGTTGTGGATTGTTTCAAATTCTGTGCAACATACAAGGTAAAAATTCTGTTTACATTTTAACACTAAAATATAAAGCAAAGTATTGCATTCTATCTAATGTGATAACAGCTCTTTAAATATGTTAATTTGATTATAACATATGCTATTTGAGACTAAAACTTACCTTATTTAAATGTATTGTTATCACATTATAATTAAGAATAATAAAATGTTAAAGATAAAAAAGAAGTATCGAAACACAATGAAGATCCTTCATCTACAAACATGGCGAGGATTCTGCCAACATGCACAGAAGGGACAGTGTATTTACATTTATGATTTTGAGCTTTAAACTAGAAGAACTTTCTATACATCAGCATTTATAAAATATGGATTACAAAGAATTTTTAATGTGTCAAAATATTTTCCATTATCAACTTTAGTAATATGGAAGACTTTACAAAGATCAAGTTTTTGTGATATACCAGGAGACATTAACAGCTCTGGTGACAAACTATTGTTCAGTAAGCTGTTAAACAATATGATTTATCTTTATTTCACATTATTGGTTCTCTAAGGTAATGTGTCAAAAGGAAATTATTAAAGAGTGCATTCTTGGGGCTGCTTGATAACTGAAAATAATAGCATAATACCTGAAATTATAGTACATATAATGGCTGGAAGCAGATGCCTCTTTGCACTTTAGAAAATAATGATATATAAATAAATCTCCATCCAGATCAGCAAAGGAAAAATAGTACAAAACAATAATAGACTTAGTAGAGCTTGTGTTTAATACCCATTCTTACTGCATGTGGCACCATAGGCAGTGGACAGAAAAAAATAATAATGGGAAAGGAACTTTGAGGACATATTCCAGACCTAGGTTTTAGGTTACCTCCCTGGCATTTGCCAATTATGAGCACTGAGGGAAAACTTAAAAAATGCTTAATTAGGGAGATGGCTTGGGGGGATTTGAAAAACAAACCTCCACCTCATGGGTCCATGTCTTAACCTTGGCCACTTGTGTAAGTATACTTTGTAAGATATAATTGCAAGACTTGGGTGTAAAGCAAAACCAATGAAGAATGGCTGGCAATCTGGGAAAAGAAAACAAAGAGAAACAAAAATAAACGAGAACTGATGACAGTGTTTTAAGAAATAGAGTATGGTATCAATAGTAGTAGTAGTAATAATACTAATCTCATGTGTTACATTTACCTACATGACTTTCTCAACCTATTATGCAATAAACTATTCTTACAAAAGCTTATTCTTCTATTTACTTCATACTAATTGAAATAAACATTAACATAAACAAAAACATTTGTTTCCTTGTAGATACAATAGGAATAGGTGAATACCTAGGTTAAAGTAATAGTAAAAGGGCTTCAGAAGCTATTTCCAGAGAATTTAAGGTATACGTTTTATTTGTAATGTAAATATATTTAAAATATGGTATTTTATTAAAATTGATATAGGCATTTTTGAGAAAATAAAAATTTTCTATGTGCTTTTTCTGAAAATCTTCGTATCACATCTTGGAAGATACTGAATTTAAATACCTGTCAAGGTAAAAAAAAATCTATAAACAGTTATGACCTATGGTGGAATAAACTTTTAAGACAAAATAAATGAGACAAAACAAATCTAATAATCAAATATAACTTATGGTGCCAGTATATTATTTTCAACACGATTACTGAACTCTTAATGTTATTTACCCTACTGAGACTATTCATGTTATATAGTACAATTTTAGATATGTGAATTATTGCCTCATTTCAACAGATGCAAATGATTTTATGTTTGGTAGTATGTGAGATATATCTTTAGTACACAGTGTTGTCACATACAATTAGACTTAGCAGATGTCCCATATTATATAGAATTTTCCGTGTTCGAAAAGGAAGAATTGCATCCTGTATTACCATCATACAGGTCATCAAAAATTCCATTCATTCAATATTTAAAGATAGCATTTTGAAATATGTGCATGTTTATGCAGTACATCAGTATCGGTAACAACTACTGGTCACGTGGCGACATAGCGCTGTCTAGCTTGTGTGCATGCTCATCCCACAGAGTGACCATGAGTATATTACTGGCAGATCGCGAAGAGGTAAGATATTTACGGAGCTTGTGGTGCTTCTATTTTTTTGTATTATTGTTATTAATTGAAAGAATGTGAATGATTCCTCCCAGAATAAAAGGTGAATATGTTTCTTTAAAAATAGTGAGAACAGAGAAAAGTATTCATGATTATCGCCCACGAAATAAACAATTTCAAAACGTGGGGTGACAGTTGCCATCCTGAATGTTCTGTTGCAGTTGGAAACAGCACCTACAATGCGCTGTGGGTCTTTTTGTGAGGCAAAATAAAGTAATGAATCACTCTTGAGTGAAATCACAGTATGTTACCTCAATGTGAAACACAATCTGTTATAAAAACTTTGATTGTAATGTCCAACTCATTTGGCATGTGTTTGTGGTTGATTCCAGTAGCTTAAATAAATTGCCAAAGTAGAAGCTTTAATAAAGAATGTGTGGGATCAAAAAGTATTAGGGGGTTTCTTTTACAAATGATTTAGTGTGTTTTGAGATAGTTTAAGGTATTGAATTAAACAAAATTTGAAACAAAATCAACACATTTCAGTGTTACCATTTAATTGGGTATTGCTAACATGAGTGTTAATTTTTTATTTATGGAGTGTTCCTGGCTAATATGACTAAAGAGTATTTTCAGTTTTGAACAAACAATTTAACACTGAAAGGAACAACTATTTCTTGATTTCGACATAATGTGAAATTAAAATCAAATTGAATTATAGTGTGGCTTGTCAGGATTTTTAAGAATAATGCAAGTTTTTTTTTTTTTTAACAATGCAATGCAAAGTTGCTAATATACAATAATTTCATCTGCTTGGAAATAAACAAATTTTACAAAAAATCGTAAAGAATAGAAATACATGTTTAATTAATGTCAATATTGGTGTTTTTGCAAGTCACTATTTACAGTAATGTCTCCGAGCTTCAAAAGTGGGAGAGGGCAGTGTCTCTTATTGATATTCTAAAAATATGATTAAGTCATTGTACAATAGTACCAAAAAATAGAACCAAGTTTGCGGGTTCAAACCTGGCGGAGTAAGATGGATTTTTTTTGGGTGTAAAAATCCTTTGCATGGCTTCCTTCTGAAGGGAAATAAAGCAGTTGGTACGATGTCATAGATTTACGGCATGTAAAAGAACCTCAAGCCTGATAGAGAGGCCTCTGAGCAAAATTAAGCAGTCTTTCATGCCCAATTTACAATGGGTAGCTAAAAACTATAGTATTTAAAGAGTGTCCATAAATAACACGCCATTTACATTTTATTAGAACCGTTCTGGGAAGGATATATAGTAATGCCCTTGATGTGAAATGTTATGACGAGATTAAAAATCTGATGTGTTCCATTCATATTAATTTCTCTAAATCTCTGCAACAAATTATTGTTAAAAAGCTTATTCTTCCATTTCTTTCATGTCAATCGAGAAAAAACTAGCAGAAATGGTCTTTTTACTTGTTTCCTTGTATACAGAAGGGAAATACGGGAATACATTAGGCTAAAGTGATAGTCAAATCTTTTAAAAGCTGGTTGACTTGTGATTGAAGTGCCTTTGTTTGCATGGCCAGGAGTTGACAAAGGCCCATATGAGAAAAGTATTTTAAAGCTGAAGCCATTAACAAGGAATATCTAAAAAATGGTCAACTCTACGAAAAAAATATTTATAACATAAATTGTCTGTTTTAACAAACTCTACAAGTTTTGTATTGTAAGTTTTTGTCTATCTCTTAGGGTTTACCAGTTATGCAAAATTCATCTAGAATAAAGATGTTTGCAGAAGCTATCCCCAGAAAACTCAACATACACATTTTGTTTGTCATGCAAATATCTTCAATATACTATATTTTAATCAAAATCATTAGTCATTTTTGGGAAAATCAAAATGTAAAGGGTAGTTGGGGGTGGGGGGATCTTCTTGAAAATTGTTGTGTCGCATCCTTGGATGTTACCAAGTTTGGTATTTAATGGTCTTTTCATTTTTGAGCTATGCTGTCCACAGACATACATACAGACCTTTTTCTAAAAATGCTTTTTTTTTTTGGATTCAAGGGGACCCAAAACATGTATTTCTGGTGAAATCTCGGCATAAAATTTTTTGATGCAATACAATACCTTCTCTATACACTATGTACATAGTACGTGTACAATATAAGAGGTGTGGTGTCCCTATCTCAAAAAAGTGCATTACAAGCATAGGTACTTGACAAAAAAAGCTAAGGTTAGAATAGACTTATTGTAGATGGCAAAAAACAAACAAATTTACTAGTACCCCTCTGCTGTCACAAGAAAGAATTTAAAAGGTTATCTGTCAACTATGCAGAGGATTATTTCATTGAAACTGGGTGGTAAGGAACGGAGGAGGTGTGGCCCAGTTTTAACTGTTAATACCATTATCAATCAAGATTTGAACCTGAAAAGGTGGCATAAAAGCAGAGTTCATTAGCTGCTACCCAAGTACATTGCAAAATGTCCCACTAATAGAAAACTGTATACATGTATGTTGTCAGTGAAAAATGTGTGTTTCATTTGCTCTATAGATGAAGTGTGTATTAGCTAATTGAAAACAAAAAACTCTGGATAACATATTATCAACCAAATTATTTTGTCATTTATTTTTTTTTATTTTAAATATGGGGTAAGGCACTTAGGTAAAGACATCTAGGTGCAAGCTAACCATCCAGTAGGTAACTAAAAACTTAGGTCAATTTGGTGTATTATTAAGCTAACATCTTGACCCCAATTTTCTGTATAGAATCCCAGTTTTCTATGGTGCAATTCAATGTGATTTGACTATATCAGGGTAAACCTTCAAGTCGCACATGAGCTTCATGGAGAATGAAACGGGAACATTTTCTATCCATTTAAGCAATATGTCTACCAAATCACCTTATACATCTAATGGATTTCGAAGCATTTGGGTTATTGAAATGGGCCCTTTGAATCAAATCTGGAACTGCGGAGCCTCAGGAAAGTGAAGTAAATTGTACATGATTGCTGTGCACCAGGTTGCTGCACTGTAAACTATGATGCAGTTCAGATTCATAGTAACACATTGAGCATCATTGCTGGTAGAGTTATGATATTCCAAAGAGGAAATGACTGTTTTGAAAAGCTGCTTGTTTAAAGAGATCAAGCTATCTCTTGATTATCGTACAATACTGCACACTTGCTCATATTCTATTGTAACACCTTTGGTAACACAAACACTTTTAATGCACATATATACAGTCTAGTGCTGTCATTAATTATTTTGTTAAAACTTTCTATTTTTGAATTCTTTTTATGGATAACTATGAAGTTGATTTCCCACTTTATTGCAATCTGATGATGTTGGCTGCTAGAAATCTATGCAAGTGTGAATGTTACATATGGATAATATATATTAGATATATTTTAGAAGATATATTGCTCCTTTAAGTTTAAAACTTTCAGAAAAACTAACTTGAAGGGAAAGGAAAAAATAAATATACATATGCAGGTATAGAATATCAGAATATATTTCCTTGTATGCATTTTTCCACAGTTGTAATAGTGATACTGTTCATAGAAGTGTGCAGAACATCCTTTCTCCATTGAGTTTATTGCATCAACATTCAAGAATTTCTTAACATTAATATATATGAGTAAACAATATATTAAACTCTAAAAGCATAGATTATTGGATATAAAAAAGAAATAATCTATGCTAACCCGAGTAAATATAAGTATTTGAAATCTTCCTTGCTGGCAGGATTGATTACAGATTTTTAAATTATCAGCAAAATATCAGTAACACTGACCATTTAATGTAAAATAAGTTTTATACAATCTCTGAACATGGAAAAACACATGATTAAGTAGTTAAACTCAGCTTAATTAAACATTAAAAATTAAAAAGAAAAAGCTGGGTATAGATTTCAGATAGACACCTTTTGCCGGTATATTGCTTAGGTATCCAAGATTCAAATCATTATTTAAAAGAAAAACAAATCCAGATAAAGCAAGAATGGCAGATATGATAAACTATTTTGATATGTTTTAGAACTTGAAAATATTAATTTCTATAATTGAGCATGCCTAGAATTTGGAAACGATAAAAATACATTGTTAAATGCATTATGCCGATGAAAATATATTACAATAATTTTTAACATTTTCGTCTTGCACTTAAAGACAAATTGCTAATTCTTTACCATAACAAAATATGACACCTTGGGCGTATACTGCAAGTTATCTTCAAATTTGTTTTATTATTTACAGTTAACCTACTCTGAAATGTTATATTATCTTTGCAAGTTATTTTGGTTTTTGTGGGTTTTATTAACATCTATCTGGACACTTCAATAGCCATTTTATTTTAATGATGACTCAGCATTAAAACACATGCATTATGTAATGAGCATGGTATTTAACTGCAAATTATATACAGATTTATGCTGTACTATCAGAATGTTTGCCTTTCTAAATTAATACTTTCAGTGTAAAAAGATTCAGTCAATTAATACACCTAACAGATGGAATCAGAGAACCCAAGATGGAGCATAGGAGTCTTCTATTAAAAGAAAGTTGACAGTGGGACATGATTTAACCTGTCCTAACCTTACATATGATTTATAATACATTTAGAGATCTATACCATTATTCTGAATTTCATGTGAGACAATTTGATTAATATCATTAATAAGCTTCTAATACTATAATTAACTACCAGTTATTTCTGAAGAATTGCTGTAAGCAGTAAGGGTGTACCTAATGGAGAGAACTAGATTGCCACTTCATTTCTCTTGGTATAGGTGACAGTCTTCATAATGTGGTATAATCACTTTTCAAGAGATATCGGTGCACTGCAGCAACTTTCCGTTTGTCACATTTTCAATTTTTTTTCATCTCTATTCATAAATTTATGACCATTAGTAACACAAAAACCATTTATTACACACAAGCAAATGCCTATTTGTTTTTAATTTTATAAAAAGAAAAATATTTTCAATACTTCAATGTAGGTAATAAATTTAAAAAGTAACAGATATTTCAATCAAACATGCTTAAAATATCCTCTTGTTGTTTTTGAGAAGAAGAAGAAGAAGAAGAATAAGAAGAAGAAGAAGAAGAAGAAAAAGCCTGATTTTTTTAATTTTATAAAAATAAAAAATGTTTTCAATAACCTCAATGTAGGCAATAAATTTAAAAAGTAGCAGATATTGCACTCCAACATTGCTTAAAATATCTTCTTGCTGTTGTTTTTGAAAAATGTCTGTTCTTTTTGAATTTTACTATTAATAAAAAAATGAAAAGCTTCAATAATTTTAACACAGACACAAAATTTAGAAAGCAGCAGATATTGTAATCCAGCACTGCTTAAAATATATTTTCAAAGCAAAAGTTATTTTCAACTGCAAAATAGAGTGTCCAACATCAATTTCCATTGCTGATGTGTGAGCAATTGAAAGCCATCACACATCCAAGCAAGATATATTATGAGATATTTCTATCTACAAGGTGGGCTCCAAAGGTAATGTAGAGCATTTTGAAATAATATAATGCATGTATACACCAGTTACAGAGTATGAAGAACATTTCTAGCTGACAGTAAGGTTTGTGGAGCAATCAGAATTCTGTTGCATAACAGCTGAAAGTGGTAGAGAAGTGACCTTATATATGATCAGTCTAATATCCACATGCAGGCTCTTTTAGATAATTTGGAATATACATGACCACTACCTTCAACCCATAACTTCCATCCAATGACCTCCAGCTCTTTTGCCAATTTCTGGCAAGTCAACATTTTGACATTAATGCTATACTTTGATGGTAGCAGTAAAAGCTTGACTGCACACTTGCAAGACACTGGCATGCAGAGCTTGGTGTGCTGCTATGGCAAATGTTCAAACAAGATGAGTAACAGTGCTAATAGTAAGTTATATCACTGTTGAAATAAGATGACTTTCCTCGTACACAGGATTGCAGTTAAAATTATCTGTTAAAACTGTAAATGATAAATTTAACTCCTTCTTAAACACTTTCATAAGAATTCATAGTTCTAGTTTTCCACTCCATGTAAAGAAAATTAATAACAATTCTAAAAATGACTGGCTAACTCAAGGTATAAAAATATCATGTAGACGTAAAAGAGAACTTTATTTAGCAACTAGAGAAAGTAAGTGTAGTAGACATAGACAACACTATAAAATGTACTGCAGAATTCTAAAAAGGGTTATAAATGCATCTAAAAAACTTTGTTATGAAAAACAAATACAGTTCTCTCACAATAAGCCTAGTACTATATGGAACTTTATTAAAAAAGGGACTGGTAAATATCACTTGAAAAATGATATAACAGAAATTAAAGCAAACCAAGTGACCATAAATGATCTCCAGCAGATAGCAAATGCATTTAATAAATATTTCAGTCAGGTGGCAGAACATTTACTGACAAAGAAACAGAGAGATCCAAATTCGTACCTTCAGAAATCCTGTATGGAAAATTTTACATCCTTAGAGATAGTACCCACAAGTGCAACCAAAATAAAAAAAGTAATACAATCCCTGAAAAGCAAGAATTTATCAAGATACGATGAAATAAGCACGAAAACACTAAAGATATATGCTGACATTATTTGCAAACCTTTAAGCCATATATGTAACATATCCATGTTAACAGGAACATTTCCAGACAGATTAAAATATTCAGTCATTAAGCCATTATACAAGAATGGGCAAATCTCAGAAATGACAAACTATAGACCAGCATCTTTACTTACAGCTTTTTCGAAAATTTTTGAAAAAATTATGTTTAAAAGAATTCATCACCATCTAGATAAATATAATATTTTAGCAAAAGAGCAGGTTGGATTCAGGAAGAGCATATCAACTAGCGATGACATCTTCAATTTAACAAATGAAGTTCTCCAGTCATTGGATGGTAAACTTAACACACTAGGAATATTCTGTGATCTATCAAAGGCATTAATCATGAAATACTTCTATCAAAATTATTACACTAAGGAATTAGGGGCAAAGGGTATCAATGGATTACATCTTACTTATCAAAAAGAAAGCAAAAGGTTATAATAAATATTTCAAATAACAGCAATGTATATTCTGAATGGCGTGAAATAAAGCATGGTGTCCCACAAGGATCTATTCTGGGTCCCTTATTATTTTTAGTTTATATAAATGATCTACCTGCAGTAATAAATAACAATGTCTATCCAGTTCTTTTTGCGGATGACACAAGTATTATAATTAAAGGACACAATGTCAGTCAGTTCCTAAATTCATCTAATAAAATTTTCAAAACACTAAATGATTGGTTTGAAAGTAATAAAATCCACATAAACTTTGAAAAAAAACTAACTACATTAAGTTTTGCATAAAGCATAAAAACATCACAGACCTAAGGATAGAGTATGAAAATAATGAGATTGCAGAAGCCTGTAATACAAAATTCCTAGGTCTTATGATCGATCGTAACATGAATTGGAAACACCATATTGATTTTATCTTACCCAAACTGAGCTCTGCATGTATTGCAATTCGATCTTTAATTCAGCTTATAAACAAGAGCATACTAAAAACAGCTTATTATGCATATTTTCATTCATTGATGACCTATAGAATAATATTTTGGGGAAATTCAGTAAATGCTAAAAAAGTATTCATTATGCAAAAAAGGGTAATAAGAATAATGGCAGAGGAAAGACGATCAACTCACTGCAAGCCACTCTTCAAAATGTTTGGAATTTTACCATTAGCCTGTGAATATATTCTAGCCATATTGTCATTTGTAATAAATAACCCAGAAAATTTACAAAAAGTACAGATATTCATAACAAAGAGACCAGACATAGGCAGGACTTACATAGACCAACAAATAATTTGCAGTTATTCCAAAAAGGGGTTTACTACAAAGGAATAGTTTTGTTTAATTCACTTCCCTCTTCTATAAACGAATTGCAAATGAACAAAAAAAAGTTTAGATCAGAATTAAAAAGATACCTTATTACTCAACCTTCTATACAGAGGAGAATTTCATTCAATCAAAAAAATACGAACAGATACTTTTGGAAACAGACATGTAATTGAAAATTATGCAAAACTGACACCGGTGAAAATTCATTGTCAGAGTCTTTATTTGTAAATAAATGTATTAATAAGTATGTGTGTGAGTGTGTGTGTGTGTCTGTCTATATGTCTTACAGGAAAGTCCTTAAAAATTGAATATCTTCTGGGTTCTGTCTGGGTAGCTAAATTAAACTGTCAGCTGAAGAGATTCGGGTGGCTGGTTATATTTAAACAGGATGCTGTTTGCACTCTGAGTGCCTGAAGATTTCAAGTTGACATTAAAACTCATAAACAATAATTGTAAAATGTATTTAACAGAACATAGCATGTGGATTCTAATCATTATAATTTTATTTTGCTAAGGACATACAAAGCTACTGCTTGGATGACAAATTAATTCTAGTGCCTGTTCATCAACAAGGCTAAAATACTTTAGTTGTGACAATAAAACATACTAAAAATTAGCCAAATCTACAGCTAAATGGCTATTAATTGAAAGAGTGTATTAATAGAAGGGTAGACATTTTATCAAATGAAGTTAAAATATTATGAAGTTGTGTATAATATTTACAGTTTGAAAAATATATGCAGTTATGGACAAAGTTCTTTACCAAAGTTTGGAGAAAGAAAATGCAGACTATGATAGTTATATGATAATGATAAAACAGTGCAGCACATCCAATTACTTTAAAGCCTAACAAATGTTAACTATCTTGAAAAGATACTATGTTTCATACCATATTACGATAAAACCATTGTCAGGTTACTGATATTCACTGTTGGGCTGTGGTGCCAAATATATAATTTGCTAGGGTTCAATTTCTATATGGCATTCACCTGAGGGTTATTGCTTCTTAAGTTCACAAGAAATCAGTGCTGCTAATGAATTTTTACACTCCATTAGTTCATTTTAATCTTGTAAAAATATGCTCTGAAAAGTTTTGGGCAGCAAATCTTATTTAAATTAGGGAAGAAAAGCTCTACTGTGTGTTCACTTTTAAATGGGAGCTTCTGGCGGATATTTTTATATTCAAAATGCCATATTTCTGTTAAAAAGACTGAGTAAAAATTGTATTTTAACTTCTATGTCTTTCTTCTTTAACTTCAAGATAATATGGTATAGTTATTTACAAAACATGTAAAATGTAAAGCAAAAACTCTATCAGATTATTTGGAACACTGCCTTTATACTTTCATTATTGTGATCCTTAATGCAGGGTTTGGCAACTACTTGGAATTTGAGAGTAAAGAAAACAGAAAAGTGACTACCTAGACAACATAAGTACACTATGTTACAAAATAAGTTTAAAAAATGCTATGTGATATTAATTTGACCGTCACTGTCACTAAATTCCTCCAAACTTCAATCAATTAAAAAATTACTAATTGACAATTTTATTAATTAATTTAGATTATTTTCAAATAATAATAATAATAATAATAATAAATAATGATAATAATAATAATAATAATAATAATAATAATAATAATAATAATAATAATAATTTGGTGGTATTTTCAGTGCATGAGACTCAAAACACAAGAGCTTCAAATTGTATCTTAAGAGTTTGAATTGTTAATTTTTGCTATTTCAGAAATAAAAAGCAAACAAAATAAATTTATAAAATATAATAGGCAATTATCAAAAATAGATTTGCACAGAATAAATTTAAAGGCATATCATATTACAGATATGAATATATCATCATGAAACAAAACATGACTGAAATAAAAACAAATTATATACAGTATACACTCGACTATCTGGCTTGCGATAATCCTGCCTCTGCATAAAAAATGGCCTACTTAAAAAATACAGCAATGAAAATTTTCAAATGAGGAATAATTTGCTGTGCATATTGTACTTTGCTTAAGCATAGCACGCAGCTGGGTGCCTGCTACAACAATCCACCTACATGCCATGTACATAAAAAAGGTTTTTGCCACCTTTTCTACCTCTTCTTTGTGTTGTCAGTTGAGTATCGCATTCACAAGAATGAAGTGCATTTGCCACTCTTCCTGATTACCATAGTAAACTTAGTGTTTGGTGCACTTCATAGTTTTTTTCTTTAAGATTACGAAATGGGCGATAAAAGAAAAAAATGTTGTAGTAACTATGGAGGAGAAACTATGTGCAATAAAGCAGCTAGACTCTGGTGTAACTGCAAAAACTATTGCTTAGGAGCTAGGTGATGGAAAAGGTACAGTTGGAGACTGGAGGAAAAATTGAGCAGAAATTGAAAAGCAGTATGCTGTCCAAGGCAGTGGAAGTGAAATAAAAGTAAGAAAAACGATGCTTAAACTATGCATAAAGAAGTTGAGGAAGCTTTATTTTTATGGCATGAACACTTGAAAGGAAAAGGCTTACCTGTTACTGGGCCGATATTGCAAGAGAAAGCATTGAAATTTAAGCAACAAATAGAAGAAGATTCGGATTTACTGAAAGTGATGGATGGTTAAATAGGTGGAAAAAACAATTCAGTAGATTACTGTCAGTGGAGAGGCTTTATCTGCTGATAAAGAGGCTGTACCTTTGTTCAAAAACTATCTTCATAAACTGATTGCAAAGGAGGGAATTTCTGGGGAGTAGTTATACAACTGTGATGAGACTGGTTTAAATTACAAGATGCTCCCTACAAAAATGCTTCCTTCAAAAAAAAAATGCTGCTGTATCAGGGTACAAGAAAAGCAAAGAATGAGTCACCATCTTGGCCTACAGTAATGGAAATGGCAATCATATGTTTAGGCTTACATTAATAGGAAAATCAAAGAAACTTAGATGCTTTAAAAAACTGAAAAATCAGGAATCACTACCCCTCTATCACACACATCAAAAGAAAGCAAGGATGAATTCGGAAATCTTCAAAACCTGGTTCCAAAATGAATTTGTACTAACTGTAGAAAAATCCTTGAAAGACAAAAATTTACCAAGAAAAACTGTGCTATTGCTTGACAACACACTCTCGCATCTTAGAGACATCAAAGCTTTATTTTTACCACCCAATATGACTGCTATTTTTCAGCCAATGGACCAGGACATCCTTGAAATGCTACAGTAAAAGTATTGTTAGCATCTTCTCCGTTCGTTGACTTGCTAGATGTCATAAGGTGATTGGCTGAAGCATGGGATGAGACATCTCTCTTGTGAGGTCTTGAAAAATTATTGTGGATGACGAACTTGTTTTGTTGCTCAAAAATGTACCGGGTTGTGATGATGTCAATGCAGAGGACATTACAAAATGGATGGCAAGTGACAAGTTCATGAAATAACTGAAAATTATACTATGGAAAAGGTAACAAGGTGGGACTTAATAAAAGGAAAGGAGGAAGAGGAGGCATCCTTAAATGACAGGAAAAATCTCATCCCACATTCAGAAGGGTTCAAAACGTTTGAGGCAGTGCAGTACATTAGTTAGCAGGAGGAAGCAACACCATCTGATATCATCTGCTTGTGCAAATGGTCTAAAAGAGTGAAGCAAGAATCCATCAAGAACTTTTTCAAAAACTAAATTTTGTAAGTTTTGACTCATCTCTTAAGGCTATATTTTTACATTCATGTAAACATTTAATGATTTGTTGACTTTGACATTTTATGCGTAGGGCTACATTACTATGAATAAGAGTGCGTTTTGGTATAAAAAGTATGTTTTAGTAGTAGGAAATGAGTATTTATAGAACTCCAATCTGTCTGGGTTATTCATTATAAGGCTTACTGTTCCGCTACAATAGGCCAGATAGCTGAGAGTCTACCGTACTACAGTTTGTGAAAATTGTAATACCCAAATGTATCCAAAAATGGTGGATGTGTAGAAGAGTGTACAATACAAGCAATAAGTGATTAGGATTGCAAAGAGGTGGGGGGGGGGGTACACATAAGCTAAGCAGGACCTGTGGTATATGTCCAATAAGGTTAGTGTTACACCAAGTGTAGAGCTGTCAAACAAGGTGGAAACGTTTAAGTGAGTTTCAATGGTGTAAAATGATCAGTCTGCAAAGCAGGTTTATCATACCTTGACATTTTGGCTCATACAGGGCATACTGTTATGATACTGTTGTGAGTTTGGAAGCAATGGTTAGAAGGTCGTATGCAGCAAAGAGTGACAACTAGACTATGCAAAATGACCTCAGCACGGGATGACTGCCAACTTGTCCACATGACCATAATGGGCTGCACTGCTTCATCTACAGTGTTGGCTCAATGCTGGAACACTGCAACAGGTGTGAATTGGATGCACACATGCATCCGTTAACAAGAAACCACATGTGCCGACTGCAATGGCCATGTGAACATGTTGTCTGGTGAGCTGAGTGGTAAAACAAAGTATTTTTGGATGAGTCCCACTTCAACCTGTCCTACAGTGATGGTCGCATACTTGTCCAGTGGTACCATGGTTAGTGCAACCTGGAGACCTGCATTGTTGAGCAGCATAGCAGACAAACACCAGGTATGATGGTTTTGATTGTCATTGGTTTCAACAACTAATTTTGTCTCCTATGAATTGAGGGCACTTTGAATAGGAACTGGTAACAGAAATCGTAGAGTCTGAGGTACTCTCCCTGCTTCAGGCATTTCCACAGGGCACATTTCAGCAGGACAATGACTAGCCACATGTTGTGAGGAATGTATGTCTTTTTTGAAGAGCAAAAAATACCATAGCATCCCTGACCTGTACATTCACCAGACATGTTGCCCATTTAACATGTCTAGGATATGGTTTGTTGGCAACCATTTTGTCACGATCCTCCAGTAACCGCTGTCATGGATTTGTGGGCTCGCATACAAACTACATGTAGGGAAATCCTCCAGGAACATATTCAGAACCTTGAGGTCACACCAAATACTGAATATTCAGGTCAAAGGTTATGTATCCCTTTTAAAAGTTAATCATTTGTTTATTGTCATGTAGCTAATTTGTGGTATTAAGTTCATTGCATTCATGCATTTCCTTCTTGGTGTTGTAATTTTCACAAATAGTAGTGTAACAGTTAATTGGCAACTTTTGAGGGAAAACTAGAAATTGAGGTAGTAAAACAAAATTGGCAGGATAGACAGCTATGGTTATTTCCAATTAAATATTTATACTGTACATAATAAGGCAGGTATTTGGTTACCGCTGCATTGTTTATTTTCTCTAATGTTTACACCTCTTGTTGAGAATATCTTCAGGGTGCAGTGCTAGAGGTCAAAATGTTGAAGGAAATAATAAAGTGGCAACAACCAGAAACCAGTCATATTAGTCATTGTGAAAGCCTACAAGAATATTTATATCTTAGATTGGTCACTAGATACTTGAATGAAATAATAATTACAATTATTTCTTAGTTATGATTAGAAAATAATACAGGGACAATGTGGATATACATTATATATCTACTAAATAGAGACAGACCTATGTTAATGACTCCATGCTACAGGTTATTACACGTATATATCTAAGCCATGTCACAATGTTTTTCACACTATAAAAACTGTTTATGTGCCAATCACAGATGATTCACATTTGAGATGTATTGTATGTTATTAGGCATTGTAATCTATGTGTCTTGAGAGTAAACAAAACTAAAAATCATACTGATGACTTGTACAACAGCAAATGAATTAGGTAAGTATTAAAATTGTGAGCTCCTGTAAATCACTAGTATTTATGTTTACTGCCCATCCAGCCTCAAACACCTTATGCCACTAGTCAAAACATCACAGTCTACCATACAATCTGTGCCCCATATGTACATAGGACATTGTAAATACATCACAACTATATACCGTGCTGCGCAACTTTATTTCCATTTTATTATCAGTCTTTAAGATGCTATCTCTAGTTTATCAAGTTTAAATTTGACTAGAATGCATTCACTTAATGCTATCTCATAGATGGTGTGGCAACTGGACTGACCTTCAAGTTTTGGTTATGAACAATCATGGTACACACAAGCAGCAAAATTAGAGCAAAAGCTACCAGTTTGGCAACTTGTTGAATATGCATTTTTTTCCAAGAAATGTTTTAAAAGAAAAATGTGTTGGTTATAACAAAAATATTTCTGCCATTCAAAATTAAAGATTATCAAACAGAACAATAATCACCTCTCATTAACCACATTTTGAAAGTTAAAATTTATTCATGAGCATGTTACACAACTCCCATTTGAAACTGAACACACAATATAACTTAATTCTTTCCGTTATAAGAGTAGCATTAGTGATAAAAATGGATGAAACTAATCAGAGCTACCAAAATTATGAACTTATGGAAATGCTGTATGAAAGCTTCTTGTTATAAAATACTCTTAAAAGTAAATAAAGTAATGATCTTAAATATAATTGTCACATTACACTTGGAATCTCTTTATTTATAGCAAAAGGATGGCACAGGTATAAATGTACCTTTAATTTGAGCAAACAACTTTCATTAGGAAGTAAAATGGCATTTTTTTTCTGAACTTTACTAAACACAATTTGAGATAAACATCCTCAACACTTGCTGAATATTTGCCTAGATGAATAACACTGTAAAATTTTGTTTGCAAGACAACTTACTGGAATAAAACCTATTAATGACTAGATTATTGACTAGAAATTACTCTTAAAATGTAATTTAACATTTCAGTTTGGCAAATACTTCAATGTTTGTACATATCACTACAGTTCTAGGAAACAAACTGCTTAAACATGATTAAGAAGTGGCACCCCTGTCACATCAAAATTTCATTCTTTGGCTCAAGTTTCATCAAACATAAAATAATATTCTTTGTCTGATGCTTTAAATCACAGTAGAGCTACAGATAATATATATTGCCAAAGGCTTAATATTTTAGCTATGCATTTTAATCAAGTTATAATAGGGTGTAGGAGGAAAATAATGAAATGCTACAGTTGTCAAACAAAATACTATTTTGAGATTATGCAGACATATACTTGTGTAAAATGCATCTTTTATAATTGCTATGAAAAATTTAACTGCTTTAAAAAGTGTAATCAATGGACAAACATAACTTGAAAATGTTACTTCAGTTTTTTAATAGAGCACTTAACCACACTTAATTTTCTATATTATTTGTCAACTGCAAATATAGTATGTCTAGTTAACAGTTTATATGCTTTGATTTCTCTTACTGCAAAAACATTAATTATTACTCTCATTTCATTATATAATGTAACAACACAGGCTGTATTACCAAGTAAAAACCCTTGCTGATGAAACATTTAATGGCCAAGAGATTCACAGAACACAAAACTAACTAGAGCAAAATCTCAAACATAACTTTACATTAAAATAGATAAAGTATCTCCTTAACTTATTTCTAAAAATGTTACATTGTTAAATCTCATTATTAGTTTCTGATTGAAATGCTGCCATTACAAATTATTTAATGAAGCAAGAAAGGCAAACTTTAAGACTAGAATTTCTCTGACTAGTTTTCATCGCACACTGGCATACCCAAGTAACATGCGTGTAGCTCATCCAGGGCTGTCCAATTGCAAATAAAACTTTTAAAATTCACTCTCTAAATAAATAGTGATAAGAAAACATATCCCAGGTTAAATGTTACTTAAAAACAAATTATAATTCAGCACACTGAAAAGATGGAAACTTACAAAGCATTGAGACCACTGCAGCAGACCAATTTTTACAGATCACAAGATAGTAAAATGTGAATAAAATTATAAATAAAAACAAATCGTCTAAGACCATATTTAATAGCATCAAGCAATTCTGTAGAAAACAATAATATAAAATGGAACAAGCCTTTCAGATGATAATAATGTGGATTCTTGAATTATGAATTCATTTAGCAAGATCTTAAGAAAGATGTCAAATATCTTTTGAGCCAAAGTACACTGAAAAGAACTGATTGCTTTTTCAGAAAAACTTAGTAATTAACATTTTTGTCAAAATTGATATCTCATACAGTAAATACAAAAGAAATAAAAGACTAGGTTGACCAACGCTGATTTAATTAAGAACTCTATCATATTTAATTTTTTCAAACAAAATATAATTTGTTTTAAAGATGAAATAAGTTTCTGTTTTTCTATTACATTGAAAATGTACAGTTAGTGGGTTTCTGAAATAAACAATTCCATTGTAAACACATCTTTTCATTCTCAGTTTTGGCACAAAGACATTGATGCACATTTAACTTATGAACACACAGAAGATGATAATTACATATATATGTCATGGTATGAAAGTGAGGCAATATATTTGGTTTCCAAACGGAAATGAGCCCAAGGATCATTTAAGAGGCATTTGAATGCTTAAAAATCTGAAATTGCTCTCTCCTACTAATAGATGGTTGTGGATTATTAAAATACATTTGTTTCATATGTTCTGTAAAGTAAACAATCTGTAACTGAAATTTTGGTTAACAAAATTGAAAATGTTCAAAATCTGTAAATATTTGTACAGAATATAAGACTGTTGCAGCCAATAGAAATACTATTATATGATAAGCTCAAACAGTTAAATATCACGAAATATCCGCCATATGTTGGGACATTCTGCCATAATCAACAATCCAGTCATGCAGATGTAGGCTAAAGCTTAACTATGCTGCAATTGACTCTAAAGCTATCAAGATCCTAAAATAGTTGGATAATACTGCCTCATTCAACACATATCTTTGGGTCTCTTAAAGGTGTTCTGCAGATCAATTTGATAATGTACCGAAAAGTGGATATATACAGGCTTGAGCTGATACCACCAAGGAATAACTATACTTGTGCCACAGTGGCATATAGAGGCTATTAGTATAAGATGTGGCAACACTACTTCAGAGCATCACCATGTTTGTCATTTGAAATACATTTATTCTGGGAGAAAAAAACATAATGCATTACTTGATTTTAAAGTAAACAATGAAAAAAGTGTAAAAAAATAATTCAAGTAGCATACTGTTACATGCACATTTTTGTTCCTTAGCAGGTATATCTGGTCTGAATAATAGTTGGTCATGCATCATATGGTAGTCTAACATGCAAAAGAAATAAAGACTTCTGTCAAATATGAGCTCATGAAAGAGAAAACTCGCATGGGTCTCTCATGTACTTTCATATCCGCCCCCCTTAAAAAGAAAAACAACTGATGTGAGTTTGAACTATCTGGAAATGTCTCTTTTTAATTAAAGACAGTTTCTAACATTCTAATTCAGTTTTTTATTTTATAAAAGGCTGAATCACATATATAATTATGGTCTACTAAAAAGGATCTCCAAAACTTATGTCTCATATGCTAATAAAATAATTAACTTGCTGGACAGCCCTAGTACACTACAAGAGGTTCAAACCAACAGAAATAAAGTAAAATGATGCATACTGTACTTCTCACACATTACAATGCAGTGCTTGATTAATACTGACTTCATCCGTGGATGGAGAGAAAATGATAAACCATGTGTTTGCACATCTTTGGTGTAAACAAAATATAAAATAGATGATAAAAATATGCCTCAGTTTGAAAAATCTTACCTGACAAAGCCATCTACAAATGCCTACAGTGTTTACTCATGTAAAAGAATGTGTGTGATGGATTTTAGTAGGCACGTGCTGGCTGGCTAGACTAACTAGGCTGGGTTAAAAGTGCCAACCATAGTCATTGCCAGATACACACTTCTCTCACAATTTACTTGCAGCATTGGATTGAATAAATATTAAAATAAAATTGTTTTTCTCCTAATGATCAGTGAGATTCTTGAGCGATACACCTCGTTGAAACAAACAAAAAAGCTAACATTTCTACATTACACACCTAAAAAAGCATCCTTTGACTAGTTTAAATGTGCTTTCTATAACTCTTCTTGCAAATGCCAATGCTGCAACTATATTGCTAAACAAACAAACCACTCTTTCCCAGCAGCTGGCGAGTAAAGAGAAGCGAGCGAATGAACGAACGAACGAGCGAGACGAATAAAGATGACAGAGCAAGCAATTACTCTGGCTTCCAATGATGTCCCTGCTGTGCTTCCTGAGGTGGCTGCTGCACAGGGGTGGGTGATGTGGGTACAAGCACCAGGCCTGGTATTCCCTTAGCAACCATCAACTGCTCACTGGGAAAGTCCAGCACCACTGTCATATGGAATGCCATGTTCGCTGAGGCAATCAGGTACTCGCAAAGTGAGAACCAACTAAATGCTGTAACAAAAAATTTTATTTTGCAGCTTTTCCTAAATAAGTTTTCTTTGTGTCTTTGTTTATAGAACACTTTTTGTGCTCCCCACTTCCCTGAATTCTCTTATTAAAATGTTACATATTAGCATTTTGATATGAAATAAAAATAGGAATTAATGGACTCTTCATTTACACAATTTTGCAGCATTCACCACAATGATGCAAAAGTGACAAAATATTCAGCAAGAATACCTTAGAGATCATAATATGGCTGTAAGGTGGCCAAGTGGTTGGACCACTCCCCTCTCATCTAGATGGCCTGGGTTCGATCCCAAGCGACTGCATGTGGGATTTGTGGTGGACAAAGCTGCGCAGGGGCAAGTTTTCTCCAGGGTCTCTGGTTTCCCCCATCATTACATTCCACTGGTGCTCCATCTTCATTTAACGTGTCATCATCGTCTGCAGTGCCATAACTAAAAGGGGCTTTTAAATACTATTAAAAAAAATCTGATGTGCTCCATTCACATGACTTTCTCTACATCTCTGTAACAAATTATTGTTAATAAGCTTATTCTTCTATCTGTTTAATGCTAAAACATTAGCAAACAGTCTTATTACTTAGTTCCTTTATTAGTAGAAGGGAAATAAGGGAATACACTAGGCTAAACCGACAGTCAAATGGTTTAAAATGTGGTTGCTATGGAATTGAAATCAGTTTCTTTGCATGGCCAAGTGTTGACAAGGTCCCGTGTGAGAAAAATTTAAGCATTTTAAAACTGAAACCAATTACATGGAATATCTCGAAAACAGCCAACTCCACGAAAAAATGTATGACAAATTGTGTGTTTAATCGTGATATATATTTTTTGTCTAGTAAGCTTTTGTCTATCTCTTACAGTTTATCAGTTATGCAAAATTCAATAAAAATCATCCAGAATAAAGAGGTGTTTAGAGGCTATTCCCAGAAAATCATGATATGCAGTTTATTGGCATGTAAATATCTTAAATATAAGAATTTTAATCAAAATCGTTAAGAGCCATTTTTGATTTTTATCATCCTTTTCGTTTTTGAGCTATGTCCCACCACCCACCCACACACACATGCAGGGTAGAGTTAAAATCTTATAATTTTTAAAAATTTATCTAAACAAATGTTATATATATATATACACACACACACACACACCTATTATTTATTTATTTTTTTTACTAACATGTATAATGTATGGTTCCCAATTTGGCTCTTTAATGATTATCACTCCTAAGAAGTTGCTATAATTTATTTCTGGTATAATTTTTCCATTTATTTCTATTTTATTGCTGTCAAGTACTTTTTCTTTCAAAATTTATCCAAGCTGTCTTTTTATTATTTAGTCTCATATCTAAACTAGCATGATGTTCTTGCACTATTTTCAGTATTGAATTTGTTTTTGCATACACCTCGGTTATTGTTTTACCTTTAATTATCATCAATGTCATATCATATGTACTACTGTGTCAAGAAAGTTCTGGGAATTTGCCAATAAAACACAAAAAATGAATTATTCATCCAATTTTATTTTATCGCCTTCAAAGTAGGCCCCTTCTGAAATTATACATTTATGCCAACGAATAATCTAGTCATCAAAACATTTTTTGTAGGCACTTTTAGGAATCAATGTCAATTGTCACTGCAAATTTTTCTTTATGTCTTCTATTGACCTGAAAAAGGATGCCTCGAACTTGAGTTTTGGAAAGAGAAAGAAATCACCAGGAGCCAGATCAGGTGAATACGGTGGTTGTTCGATGAAGTTTGTTGAGCTTTTGGCCAGAAATTCCCCCCCAGGGGCCTACTACGGTAGGTACGGGTTTGGCGCACCCGGGGTCCCGAGCCAACCTTGACTCCCTCAGTGGGCAACCTCTGAGTGGTGAGAGAGTCACTAGGTCAAAATGCCCACCCACGTGTAGGCCGTGCATGGAGACCCGTGTTGGTGGAAAGGAATATCCTGGTTGGTTGAGGGTTGCGTGTCTGAGCCTGGGCCTTGTTTTTTCAGTGACTAGGGAGGGTACGCAACTTAATACACCACTTTGGTTTCTGCTTCACCTAAACGGGAGGCTAGGGACTAGCCCACCCCTAGTCAATCGGCCAGGACTAGGTATTATACCGAACTCCAGGGTGAGTGGGACGGCGAGCCTGCTATATCCCCTGTGTAGCCCTGTCATCCCAGTGGGGTGACCCCTTATTGGACTCCGTGGTGGGTGGGGAGCACCGGGGAGATGAACATAAAAATTTAATTTCATGGCAAAATCCAAAAAATTCATTAAATATGGTACTGAGTTCGGAAAAGAAGTAGTCGAGTGTTGTGGTCCTCGCTACTTAATTGTCAATAGAACGGAGGAAGGAAGAAAGTTCTCTAGCGTAAGTCCTTTTGTTATTCAAAAGGGTCTTGATAATTGCTGGTCCTGTAAAATCTTGTATAAGAGCTCGTAATGGCACGCTCCTGGTAGAAGCAGAATCAGCATCCCAGGCAGCAAAAATACTAAAGGCCAAAATGTTGGCTAGCTATCCAGTAAAGGTCGATGTACACAAAAGCTTGAATTCTTCACGCGGTGTGGTAAACACGCGCGCATTGGATGGTTTGACCTATGAGGAAATTCAAGAAAATCTTGCTCCCCAAGGCGTAACATCTGTGTATCGGGCTCAAAGAAAAGTAAATGGAGAATTCGTGCCTACCCGTGCTCTGTTTATTACCTTTGATCGGGTAGATCTCCCACAAAGGACAATGGCAGGGTGTGAATCCATTGAGGTAAGACCGTGTATACCGAATCCGCTCAGATGTTATAAATGTCAGCGCTTTGGCCACACCAGCGAATTCTGCAACGCCGAGTCTATCTGTGTGAACTGTGGCAAAATCTCGCATGACGGAGAATGCACGTCAGCTCCAACGTGTGTTAACTGTAACGGTGAACATCCATCAAGTTCCCGTAGTTGTCCCCGTTATGCAGAGAAAAACGACGGTCCAGGAGATACGGGTTAAAGAGGTGTCCTTCTTGGAAGCCCGGAAACTCTTGCGAATCCGCCAACCCTCTGTCCCGATGTATGGTACCTATAGCTCAATGGTAGCTAAATCGGTACAAAGTCGGGAAATCACAACTCAAACCTGCGATATAAACGGGATCACGATTGCAGAAAAGATTCTCACAGCCAGCTCACTCCCTAGGCCTTCGACTTCAACATCTAAGTTGGTTGTAACATCTGAAACTGTAAAAAGCACCAAAATTAAATCGCCACCAAAGCAATCGACCTCGACCAACAAGTTTGGCAAGCTAATAATATATAAAGAACCAGAAAGAAAGTTTAAGAACACCTATGGGAGAACTGACTTCCTCAACAAAGTGCAAAGCCTATTTCCAAAGCAACAAAGGGAAGCAAGAGTCCACGGAGGTCCTCTTCTGAGGATTCGACTGGGAAGGACTCAGGTCGGCGAATATCATCTTCGCCGGTCTCTATTTCCAATCGGTTCGAGCTACTCGCACCGAAATTTTCAATTGGAAAGGGGTCCTCCCAAGTGGAGGAGATGGAGGAAGGTGATACTGCCCTCACCGCCAGAAGGACATTGACAAAGAGGCAGGACCATCCTCCCGTAGAAGGTGTCTTCCCGACACCTAAAAAGAATAAACTCAACCGACCTCCGCAGCCTTCAAAATAGAAACAACCACAATGTACAACTTATCCCATTATAAAGAACATGGCTATTCTACAATGGAACTTACGTGGAATAAGAACACATCGACCTGAGTTTGAACTGCTGCTTAACCAGAACGATCCTTTGGTCGTATGTTTGCAAGAGACTAAGCTCCGTCCACAAGACAGCTTCAAAATCAAACGGTACACCTCTGTAAGGTGTGATCTATCATCGGAAGAGGGTGTACCTGCGCACGGAGGCACTATGATGCTCATCAGAGATGATATATTCGAGCAATCAGTATCATTACAGTCCGACATCCAGTCAGTAGCTGTAAGGATTAAACTGTCACATATCAGATTCACCATTTGTAATATATACCTTCCTCCGAGTGACGACCTCTCGCTCATTGATTTAGGGGATCTAGTTTCTCAATTACCAACACCGTTTCTATTGGTAGGTGATGTAAATGCCCACCATCCACTTTGGGACTCTCCTCGGGCTTGTGCGAGAGGTAAGTTAATTGCTGATTTCCTGAATAATTCTAATCTAATTCTCCTGAACACCGGAGAACCTACATTTCTTTCTGATGCTTTCAACAGTTTTTCACACTTGGATTTAGCAGTTTGTTCACCACCATTAGCATCTTCCTTACAGTGGAATATCATCTCTGATCTACATTCTAGTGACCACTTTCCATGTCTTATCAGTCTCTTGCCACCACAAGATACATGTTCCACACGTTTACCTAGATGGCGCATAGATCAAGCCAACTGGAACCTTTACTCTCGGCTGGCTGTGTTTTATTACAACGAGCACGACTCTGTGAATGTTTTAGTGGAGCAGCTCACAAAAAATATTCTTGATGCTGCCGAGCAGTCTATTCCACGTTCGACGACCCAAACCAGTCGTCGATTTTCGGTACCTTGGTGGACTGATGAATGCCGGAATGCCATTCGTGCTCGCAGGCGTGCTCTCAGGATTTTCCAACGTCGCCCAACACTGGATAACCTGATTGAGTAAAAAAAGATGCGTGCCAAATCTAGGCAGATTGTTAAGGATAGCAAAAAGACATCATGGAGCAAGTTTGTAGCATCATTCAATCGACATACACCTTCCTCTATCGTATGGGATAAGTTAAGGCGCGTGGACGGAAAAATGACTCATACGGCAATCGCCGGTCTTAAAACAGCTGTAGGAGATGTTGTTGATAAGTTTGACGTGGCCAACACTTTTGGCAGTGCTTTCGCTCAAGTGTCTAGCTCAGAGAATTATTCGCCTGATTTTCTTCCCGTTAAGGCTCAGGTGGAATCGCAAGGTTTCAACTTTAGTTCTAAAAACCTTGAAGATTACAATCGACCCTTCACTATGAGGGAGTTAGACCATGCACTATCATCTTCGCGAAACTGCACCAGGTCCTGATGGAATACACGTCCAAATGTTGCAACATCTCTCTCCTGAAGGTAAGGCCTTCCTACTCGAGGTCTATAATCGCGTTTGGGTTGACGCCACTTTTCCAGAAGTGGCGTCAAAGGACCGTTTTCTTCCATCCAGCTACCGTCCAATTTCGCTCACCAGTTGCGTTTGCAAGGTGATGGAACGCATGATCAATGGACGGTTGATATGGTGGCTGGAAACTCATAACCTAATGACCAACACCCAGTGCGGTTTTCGACGACGTCGTTCAGCAGCTGACCATCTTGACTCGATTTCGACGCAGATAATGAATGGATTCATGAAGAACTGTCAAACCGTTGGTGTGTTCTTTGACCTCGAAAAGGCTTATGATACGTGTTGGCGGGCAGGAATAACACGTTCCCTATACAACTGGAACATACGTGGACGTCTTCCGTTATTCATTCAGGAGTTTATGAGGGACCGCGTTTTCCGAGTAAGGGTCAGCTCGGTTTTATCAAATATTTTTGTTCAAGAGAACGGAGTGCCACAGGGATCGGTACTAAGCGTCACGCTGTTTGCTATAGCAATTAATTCTATCTCGAAATGTGTTCTCCCAGGAGTATCGTCCTGCTTATTCGTAGACGACTTTGCCATCTATTGTACTTCTCAGCGCACACCTTTTCTGGAACGCCGTCTGCAGCGGTGTTTAGACAACCTCTCAGAGTGGAGCTCTAAAAATGGTTTTCACTTCTCTGCTGAGAAATCACTCTGCGTGAACTTCTGGCACCGCAGGAGGCGATTACCACCTTCGCTGCGGTTTCGCACAGTTTTACTACCATTCGCGGATGAGACGAGATTCCTTGGGTTGATATTCGATAGAAAACTATGTTGGTCACCACATAAAGCACAGCTGAAAGCGCGCTGTAACCTTTCTCTGAATATTCTACGGATACTAAGTGGCAAATCTTGGGGAGCGGCAGGACAGTCTTGCTGCGACTTTATCGCTCACTGATCCGAGCCAAGTTAGATTACGGATGCATAGTTTATTCTTCGGCAAGATCATCTGTGCTTAGAAGATTAGACACTGTCCATAATCAGGGTATACGTCTGGCTGTTGGAGCTTTTCCAACCAGTCCAGTAGCTAGCCTTTATGCTGAATCGGCGGAACCCCCTCTGCAGTGTAGACGAGATATTCTATTAACAAATTATCGCTATGGGCTAAAGTGCATGCCTTCGCATCCAACGTTCACTTCTTTTTTTTAACACCGAGCTGGACGAACGTTATAGAAATATCTCAATTTGTCTACGACCCCCAGGTGTTCGCTTCCGAATGCTCCTTCATAAGCACGATATCGTAATGCCTAGAATGTTTCCCAAGGTGGAAAGAGTGCATCCACCTTGGTTACTTACAACATCCCACGTAAACCTCGGGATGACGGCATACCGAAAGTCTACAATGCCTTTTTCTAGTATCCGTAGATGTTTTTTTAGAATTTTTGTCAAACTACAATGACCGAACTTGTATATATATCTCACGGAAGTAAGTGTACCGTTGGTGTTGGGTGTGCCTTTGTTTATGATACCGAACAACATACATTCGGTTTTCATAGTGGCACATCAATTTATAATGCGGAGCTATACGCAATATATCGAGCCATTCTGCACGTTGGCCGTCGAAATTTAAGTGACTGCCTTATATTGAGTGATTCCCTGAGTGCACTTCAGAGCCTTGGTGATCTCTACAACTATCATCCTATCGTGCAGCGTATCCAGGATGCCCTCCACGTTTTATATACTTCTGGGGTTAATTTGGAGTGTGCATGGATTTCTAGTCACATTGGCTTGCCGGGGAATGAACTGGCAGATTTTGCAGCAAAGACGGCAACCACCGAGCCCAGTACAAAAATTTCTTGTATAACATCGGAAGACTTTAAGCTTGTTGTGCGCAGGACGATACTTTCGAGCTGGCACGATGAGTGGTCAGCTCTCCGCGGAAACAAGCTTAGAATAGTGAAAGACCTTCCAATAAACTGGGTAGCTTCCTCTCGTCATTCTCGACGGGAGGAAGTAATTTTGGCTCGTTTGCGCATTGGCCACTGCAATTTTACACATAGTTTCCTTTTTAAGAGCGAATCTGCTCCATTGTGTCCGCTTTGTGGAGAAGATTTGTCTGTCCGTCATGTGTTGCCAGATTGTGTTAATCTAGCACATATTCGGGAATCACTGCAACTGCCGGTCAGTCTTGCAGAAGTCCTGGCGGACGATAGTCGAGCGGAGCTAAGATTTTTGAATTTTTATCGAAGATACCATTCAAATTTTGGATTTAGTTGTTTTTATCCTTGTTTTTGTATTAGTTTAATTTCTTTCTCTCTCAAATCACCAATCTATGGCTTTTTCTATGATTACTTTTTACATCATTTTTAGACTAAGCTTTCGTTCTTATTAATAATATTTCTTATTGAGCTTTATCTCTGGCTTTTGCCATGATTTGTTTAATAAGGGCGCTGATGACCTTGTAGTTGAGCGCCCATAAACACTAACCATCATCATCGCCAGAAATTCGTTCACAATAATAGTCTCGTGAGCTGGTGCGTGATTCATAAATTGTCGTTCCACAAATCTGGTCTTTTTCGCTATATTTGTTCTCTCAAACGCGTATAACGCTCAGATAATAGTCTTTATTTACCATCTGACCTTCTGGCAAGAACTCTGAGTGCACGACACCGCAATAATAATAAAAAAACTGTCAACATGACCTTCAGTTTTGATCGAGTTTGACGTGCCCTTTTAGGTTTCGGTTCAGTTGGAAGGCACCATTCGGAAGCTTGTTGACTGGTTTGAGTGTCAAACTCGTAAACCCACATCTCATCATCAGTTACAATGTGTTTCATGAAAGTGAGGTCAGAACTGGCTCGTTCTAGCATGTCTTCAGCAATCCTTACGCGATTGAGTTTTAGTAGAAAATTCAAGTCTTTCGGAACTAACCGAGCTGCAATGCGTGTCATGCCCAAACAATCGTTTAAAATGGTAGAAATCGATATGCGAGACATAGAAAGTTCAGCGGCAATCTCTCTCAGACCTCAATGATGATTTTCAGACACCATTTTCTACACTTTAGCGATGTTCAGTTCAGTTGAAACCGTTGATAGCCGACCAGAGTGAGGCAAATCTTCCACCACATCTTGACCACTTTTGAATGCACTGTACCACTCATATGCATGTGTTTCTGATAAAGTCAATTCACCGTAAGCCCTCTGTAACATTTTCAGCGGTTCGGCACATGAAATACCATTTGCAATGCAAAATTTGAGACAGATTCTTTGTTTAATATTTGTATCCATCGTAAAATCCCAAATCAATATTTGTATCCATTGTAAAATCGCAAATCACCTTTGAGATGTACATGCAACCCCCAAGAAACTTACTGACTGGCGGCCACTGATTTCATGCAATTCTAATATAAAAAATTATTCCCTTTATTAATTTATATATTTCTATATAAGTTGATTACAAAACAGTGAATATAAAAGGATTAGAAAATGTATACAGTAAACACAGTTACTATGCAGCTCGTAATAATTTCACTGAGCTACAGTGTATAAAACGTACACACTGGAACTGTGTACTTAATCTGTTGTGAATGTATGTTATTAGTCTGCAGCAAGACCTACCTAGGGTTTTGTATTATGAGTAAATTATTGCTCATAAACCTTAAAAAGTAGTACACTCACATATACCACTAAAAGATATCTGGAAATGCCTGCCTTATTGTGTAATGATTACCATGCTAACTTATATACCCATGGTTCAAACGTGGCAGAGGACGATGGATTTTTTCGGGTGTAAAATCCTTGGCATGGCTTCGTTCAGAAGGGAAGTAAAGCTGTTGGTCCCATGTCATAGATTTACAGCAGGTAAAAGAACCTCAAGCCTGATAGAGAGGCCTATGAGCAAAATTATGCGGTCTTTCACATCCAGTATAGAATGGGACGCAGAGAACCACAGCAGTTAAAGAGCGTCCATAAATAAAACTCCATTTACATTTACATTTTTCTGCCTTATTTCCACAGTTGGTCTTGGTGACTCAGTTAGGTGTTGGCCTTCTTATCCCAAGGTAACAGTTCAAACCCAGCCCAGACTTGATGCTTTTCAAGTGTACTTAAAAGCATACCCATGTCAGTAGATTCACTGGCATGTAACAGAATTCCTGCAGTACAAAATCCCAGCATGCTGACAGTGTGGACATGATTTTGGCAATTGAGAGCATTGTTAACAAACAAGTTTTAAACTTAAATTTTCATTTCCATACACTTACCCTGACTGCAAAATGTGTAACATTCCTCAATTTCTCTGTGGCAGTTGCAATGTATTTTATAGATCAGGTCAAAAAATGATGGATATCAATATCCAATTTAAAATTATTATTTTAAATATATCACCTTCACACTTAAACCTGTTGAACATGGAATGTGGGTCTGTTTACCAAATACTGAAAATTCATCTGTGTTCTTTACTTGTTCTTGCTCGCAAACATTGTTACAAACTAAAAAAGGGCAAACTATAAAATATGACTAAAAACAGGGTCAGTCACTATGATTGTCACACTAACAATGTTTTATAGCATGCGGAAAAAGTTATGATAAGCAATAATCATTACACTGAATAATGAATCTCTATGCATCACATACAAATAAACCAGATAAATGCAGATTGCTTGACAACTAGTCAAAAAACAATAGTTCCTTTTTTTCCAGATTTTTGTCTTTTAATAACCTTTACATTCTTCAATTTAGACAATCTATTAATACAATTTGACAAGTGCCTTATTGTAATCTTCAGCAACATAAATTTATATGGAATACTTAAAAATTAACAGTACACTTATAAAGACACTGAAAAAGTCATGAAGCTTGATTTCTCAATTTGATTTACAGTCAGTTTACCCGTACATAAAATTAACTGCACATAAACTTCTGCACTTACATAGAGAATGTGAAGTGATCTCCACCATAGCTGCAACTCAAGATCTATTTACAAATAATTTTTTGTGGGTTCAACTGTGACAATTCTGTAGAAATGCTTTTTGTAGGTCTGACTGTGATGGCTCTGTTACTAAGCATAAACAATCATACTATACTACAGATTTTGCGGTTCTTCAAAGAAGAGAACCTCTTAATATGAGTGGTCAAATGGTTAAAAGCATGCAAATTGATGCTACAAATTCAAATTCAAGTCCTTGTATCTTATATTTTTCTAGTCTACTGATTTGCACACTAAGCTGTTTAACTTTGCTGGAAATGGAGTTTTATTTATGGACGCTTAGTCTTAACTATAACTTTTTAGTCTCCCATTTTATGTTGGGCATGAAAGACGGCTTAATTTTGCTCAGAGGCCTCTTTATCATGCTTGAGGTTCTCTTACATGCTGTAAATCTGCGACACGGTACCTATGGCTTTACTTCCCTTCCGAATGCTAGGGATTTTTACGCCCCCCAAAAAAAGCCTTTGCCCTCGCTGGGTTTGAACCCATGAACTTGGGTACAAGAGGTTAGCACAGTAACCATTACATCAGGGTAGGCGACGCTTAACTTTGCTGTTCTGTAGCACAGGTGGCATGGAGGTTCAAGTTTATTTATTTGTTTAGATTGCTGTTCATAATGGTGTCTAAACACACAAAAAAAAAAGTCAAAGTCAAAGTCATACAGGTAATACAGAAATGTTATATATACATCACATACACACAAAATAATCATTACTACTAATGGTTTTACATATTTGTGAATGTTGTAATAAGTTTTTTTCTATTAGAAACCTCTCTAATCTTGTTTTAAATTTATTCTTGTTACAGAATTTCATTTCATTTGGGAGGGTGTTATAAAACTTTATTCCTATGAAACGAAGCATCTTTTCAAATCAGTGTATTCAATGGCTAGGGATTACTACCTCGCCTTTATGTCTCGTATCAGACTGTGTCTATCAAAGTTAGTTTCTAGGGGGAAATAAAAGTTTCTTAAATACAAGATAGTTTGATATAGATATAGGCTAGAGAGAGTTAGGATTTTTAAATGTGAGAATTTTTTGGAACAAGACTCATTGTACAGTAAGTGTGCTAAAAAACTTGGCTGACAAGTGCACGGTCCATCTCCCAGTCACTTGGCCCGTTACTCAGTCACACATGCATGGACTTCAAATAAAATCTCAAATCACATTAACAATTATTAAAATAAACACAAAACATACCATATCACAGGAGATATTGAAAATGAATACATCTACGGCAAATTTTGGGGAAATTTTCATTCACATGTATTAGCTCAGCTTGCAAAATAGCGTTAATTTATATCCTGATATTTTGTTTTAATTTGTTAATGTGTGGGGATTAGTTTTTAATATTTAGTTTTCAAGTTTTATTAATAGATAAAAATTGCATACCATAAGATCAGGGGCTGAGAGAGCCTAAAACCCTTACTGATGATTCTAACCTAAAAAATGTGCGCAGTAAATTGTAATTATTCATCAGCTGTAAGCGAGGTGGCAGAATCCTGCTGGAAATATCCAGGCCGACATTCAATGTCTGTCAGCTGTTCGAAACATGGTGCCAGTATATTATTTCTGATCTTTCTGAATTTATGGTATACTCATAAAAATAGACCCTATTATTCTGTATCCTTTTATTGCACACCATATCCCAATTTTTTGATTATGCACGGGAGTACCATGAACGAAATTGGGCTTGTCTGCAGCATAATATCGGTTGTGTTGTGATGACACAGGGCCACGTAGATGAAATCATGCTTTGTCACTGAACAGATTAATCGTGGATTGATTTTTCCATCATTAATATTCCTCAAATCTAGTTACACAAATTTACCCTGACTCTAGTGATCATATGGTAGCAATTCCTAGACAAAAGTAACCTTGTGTGGTTTGAGTTTTAAAAATTCTGTTGTTTTCCTGTGCTGAAGCTTTAGAGAGTCAGTTTCTTGTGCAAGGTACCTAAGAGATTTTCGAGGTTACCGATCTAACCTTTCTTGATTTGTCTAATTTCTGCTCTGTAAGCACATGCCTATTTATCTTTCCTTTTCTCTCACAAATTGACGCAGTCTCCCTGAATTTATTTACAAGCAAATGAACAGCCTCTCTACTCGGAATATGTATGGCACGATATTTAGTTTTAAATTGCCTTAGAACTTCCCTACAAAATGATGTCAAGCATATACATATCGCACATAAACACTATTTGTGGTATTGTATTATGCATTTTAAAATCACTTCAAGCAATACTACACACATCTACACATTCCTAATGCTATTCACGTGTGAACTGGACTACAACAGAAGTAAGACTGATGCACGACCTGCCTGGGTAGTGTGGTTGTAGCATGTCTGCCTCACATTCAACAGGTTGCGAGTTCGAATCTCACTTAGGGTGAGGTACCTGGATAAGGCTTTTTTTTTGGCATTTTCCCTTATCCTTTGAAGACGAATGTCGAGTAACTTTAAGCTCCATGGACCCCGAGATCTTTCACCAATTTCATTCATCGTCCAATATGACCAACTAGGTTAAAGGATGTTAAGCTTAAAAAAAGAAGAAGAAAAAAAAAAAAAAAAAAGACTGTCGCATGTGTGATGACAGAATGGATGTAGGATGCGAGCAAAGGGAAATGCAGTGAAGGTCACAAATGCTGTGCTATTTGCAGCCAATTTTTGCAACAAACGTACTATATTTAAGATTACCAAGATATCTGACAGCTTGTTTTGTAATACAAATATTTGTTAAAGTTGGCTGCAGTTGTGTTTCCCCAAAGTTCAATTCTATATGAAAGATGTCAATAGATGGAGTAATAAATCATTTTAGTAGTGTCTTTGGGTACCTATTTTGCCAAGATTTGAGAGCAAATATGTATTACTGCTGGTATTTTCTAATGTGGTTCTACCTCAAGAAAAGGTGTATGCTATTAACAATAATGATGATAATAACAACAACATAATTACAACAGAAGTAAGAATAGTTACATATTACTATAATTATAGGATTGATTTGGATATTTATTTATTACCTATTTCCTTGAGTTAGTTTCTGAAGCAGCAGAATTCATTAAGTATCCCATGGGCTGCATGTGGCTCTTGGGAATATTTATTGAGGCTTTTGGAATAATTTTATTTTCATTACATTTAGATACAAATTCTGAGTATAACAATATAAACACCTTTATTAAAAATCTAAAAAACTTTGGATATCTCTGTATGCTTCTAAGGAGTGCAATGCAGTAGTGCAAATGTTCAACAATGCAACATATTCAATTTATACCTTCAGCCTTATGGTTTTGACGAGATGTACATTTGGCAGACTGTTTAAATTTGTTCACTGTCATCGGAAGCTTTCATGCAGTTTTCTTGGCATCTATAAATACTTGTATTGAAGTTTGAACAGTTGACTGATACTGGCAGTGCAGTCTTTAATAATTGGCTAGTATTTTTTCCAAAGGAAACAGAAAACTGAATAGGAAATAAGTGTTTTTCAACATTGCTAGGAGATTTATTTTTTTCCCCTTCATACCTGCTAAAAAAGAAAGGCAGAGTCGCGTGTTTATTATGTTGTTTACAAATGATTTATTTATTAAGGTTATAAATGATTTAATCTTAATAGCATATTTCTAAATATAATCTTAAGAGTGTATTAAACTTTTGTTCAAGTATTCTAACGCTTCTAAACTGAGAGCAGAAAAATAGTTCAAATACTTAGTATCATCTGTGTATAACATTATGTGCACTTTTGCATCAACATATATTTCAAAATGATTTTCAGCAAGATTGAGTTCATCAAAAGAAAACATAGATCTTGTATCACCAACGTGAGGGTATCAGTCACAAATCAACCAACTCGATTTGATAAACTTGCGCAGGACAGTAGCAGTACCAACTTCACAGTAGTAATCTACTGTAACTTATTTTAAAATTAAGTAATAATTCAGATGACCAACAATGAATCTGTTAATCCATAAATGTAATACAGCTACTTGTTACCAGCAGCATAGCGTGAAATAAATACATGGGAACAACTATAATTTAAATAGCCTAGTGCTAGAAATAAAACGTGGAAATGGATGCTCAGGCATTTGATCAAAAGTGCACCTAAAAACTATGTTTAACATTGATAATGAAAATAACAACAAATAAGAATGTTAAAATAACGTTATATTGAAAGCAAGAACACTCATTGTATACATCAAATCAGTTTTTCTTTGTTGTGAACTGTCAAAAACCTTCTCAATAAAGACGGTAGAGAGCAGTTGTTCTAAATGCTTTTTTCTACAGCTAGATGCTTATTCTATAAAAACATAAAGAGTTTTTTAAGTAGGTTTTAATTCTTTTGCAGTATCTACTTATGGCTATCTCAGTGCTAGTTATAGTAAGATATGTTACTCCCCAAATCTAATAGCTTAGTCACTTCATACACACAGTCTCTGTCATTTGCAACCAATTACTTCAGTAGGTTTTGTGGTGATATGCATTTGCTCATTTGTGTAAATAGTGAATAACACATTTTTAAACTGGCCCTGAAAATTCTTTCTTGTGCTGCATGATTTTTTTTTCTCCATTCAGTAATTCCACAAATTGAATTATTTAAACAGCTTAGCAGTCGATTTTGTAAAACAGCTCTTTAACTTAGTCAACTTACATTCCATTACTTGTATAGTTTTTTGCCCACACTCTTTTATGAAAGTCTCTGATCTAATTTTGTACATAAAAAGTTATAAAAAGTAGCATTAGAGGTTTGAATCTCTGGTGAAGTCCCTTTTGATGTTGATGTAGACTGTGAAACATGATCTCGTATAACCAATTTATTTTAAACAACTACTTTTAAAAGTTCCAAATAATTGCTCTTGTTATTGATTTCTCATTTTCTTGGTGGCCACATCTTAAAAAAACATGGCAAATTCAATATCTTCCTATGAGCTGACATTCTTCTTTATTTAGAAAATGTACATTTGATTATGTTTAATTGTTTTTTTTTATTAAAATTACTTAAATCAGATATGCCTTATGTGCACTACTCGAAACCTTTTTCACCGAACTTGAAGCAAATGTAGCAATGCATTTTATTGTTTTAAAACTACCTATGATACTATGAAGATTGAAATTGGCATGTTTGCTTTTTGTTCACCACCTTAATATCCAATTTCTGAATAGTCTCTTTCGTTTTCAACTCACTTCGTTCTTCATGAGTAGGTATAATCTGATAGAGACTTTGTCGTCCTCTGTGGTGTAATGGTTACCATGCTGACTTCATATACCCAAGGTCACAGGTTCAAACCCGGTGGAGGATGATGGATTTTTTCGGGTGTAAAAATCCATAGCATGGCTTCCTTTAGAAGGTAAGTAAAGCCGTTGGTCCCGTGTCATAGATTTACGGCACATAAAAGAACCTCAAGCCTGATGGAGAGGCCTCTGAGCAAAATTAAACAGTCTTTCACGCCCAATATAGAATGGGATGCTGAGAACCACAGCAGTTAAAGAGCGTCCATAAATAACACGCCATTTACATTTACAAGTATGCTTCTAAAGTGACACCATTGCTTGTTACTCAGTTTGAGGCTATGAAATTTTGTTAGTAACAGCTACTGTTACATATAATGGCTCTCTTGTAATTTCTAGTGAGTACCATTGTTCTGGAACATTCAATCCCAACGTCAGCTGAAGACCGAGTGAGTCAATGACGGTAATTAACAAATGTCTCAGTCCTAGTTACCAATAAGTATTTATGTCTGTGCAAATATATATATGGATGATCCATGTAAGGAGGGAAAAAGAAAATAAAGAAACATAAGGAGTGTAATTTTGAATTCTGAACTACAGACCCATCTTGTAAAATCTCTCATTAACTCTAATACCTGCACGTGATGAAGTACAGCTACTTATATCTGGAGAATCTTAATTCTTATAACTTGTAAAACCAAGATTCTTAACCAATTAATTATAACACATTTTCATTTCTGGAGTCTAGAATTCATGGTAACACTAAAAACATAAGTTACTGAATAAAGACGAACATGACACTACATAAGAGATCAAAAATAACAATCTGTGTAATACTTACCCATATCATGGCAGAGAAGGCGATGTTTGAGGAAAAATACACAAAGTCCTATTGTACTTATAATTGAAGTAGCAAATAGAAACTTTTTAATCATGTATGAGTTCTGTTCTGTATCGTTCATACTAGGTTTCACCAATTTATAAGCTTTAATTGTAGCAAGCATGTAGCTGAGTGATCCAATCATGAACACAATGAAGATCTTCTCATGTACCGCTGCAAATAAGAGAAATTACATTCTTATATGACATTATTGCAAAGTAGATTCAAACATAAAAAAAGCAAAAAATTAAAATTGATATGCACAAATTATATATAAGTACGATAAGAGTGAATATAACACAAAAAATATAAAATAGAAGTAAATGGAATATTTACATTTTTCTCACACAGATATTTTACTAATGATTGTATTTTTTTCTACTCCTCTATATTAAAACTCTATGGGCAGGTTCTACAATCTGCCGATGCAGCTATGTACCCGATTTCTAGCAGATTGGCATTCTATGATCTGTGGATAGCACTACTCAGAAGATATCTTTGCTGATAAGTTTTTGGCTAATTGTAGTAGTTGTGTATTATTTGACAAATAAGTTTTTACATTCACGTCTGACAAATATCACTAGCAATACTAATTATGAAAAAATTGATGTGCTCCATTCACATAACTTTCTCTTCATCTCTGTAACAAATTATTGCTAATAAGCTGATTCTTAGCTTAGGGAATACACTAGGATAAAACATCCAAATATTTTAAAAGCCGGTTACCATGTGGATGAAATCTGTTTCTTTGCATTGCCAGTAGTTGACAAATTCCCAATTGTGAAAAGTTTAGATATTAAACCTAAAACCAAAAACAAGGAATATCTCAAAAATGGTCAACTCCACGAAAAAAATCATGATATAAATTGTGTGTTTAAATCTAATTTTTTTGTGAAGTAAGCTTTTGTCTACCTCTTATGGTTTACTAATTATGCAACATCCAGCAAATTTCATCCAGAATAAAGAGATCTACAGAGGTTATTACCAGAAAATTTAAGATATACATTTTATTTCACATGTAAAATTCTTTAATATAATCAAATTCATTAAGAGCCATGTTTTAGAAAATTACAATTTTTGAAATGTTTTTCATGAAAAAGGTAGTTTGGAGTAGGGGGATTTTCCTCAAAATCTTCATATCGCATCCTTGGAAGATACTTAACTTAAATACCAAGTTTGATATTTTACTGACTTTTCGTTTTGAGTTATCGTGTTCACAGACACATAGACCTTTTTCTAAAAATGCTATTTTGGATACAGCGGACCCTAAAACGTGTATTTTTTGTGAAATCTCAGTATGAAACTTTTGGGTAGAATGTATTACATTCTCTATACATTATGTACGTAGTACATGTAGAGAAAGTAAGAATTGCATTTATTGAACGACAGCAAGGAAATAATGATAAAGAGAAAATCTAGGGTCATAACAGAGGGGGTAAAATTATTTCAAAGACTGGACTATATACTTTTCACAGGTAGCTTTTAAAACTCGAATGATGTTTTGGAGTTTTACCTATTATGCGAATGATTGGGGTTTATGATGAGGGTGATCCTTTAGGTACACTTTACGGCTTACAATTAGGACCATCTACATTAGGTAACACGTTCCAGTATGTGAATTTTCCCAATGTTTTAATTAATTTTTATATTCCTCCCACTGACATTATTGAAATCACTCTACAATCTAGCGGATGTTTGGTTTATCCTCACCTTTATCCCTTGTAATTGCCATTTCAAAAGTCCAGGTATTTCTAGTAAAATGAAATGAAAAATGTGATATTAACGTAAATGGAATATTAACACAGTATGTTCTTTTACAGATTCAGTGTGTTCGTATTCTAATACACAGGCTTTGCAAACCTTTGTTAGTATTTTATGAATTGAAGGTATTTTATAGCCCATGCTGGTTACAAAATGTTGGACTTTTCAATATTGAAAGAAATGTCAAACTCAGTCATGTGGTTTTTAACATTTACTCACACATACATACAAAAGTTCTCTCTCTCTCTCTCTCTCTCTCTCTCTCTCTCTAATATCTCTCTCTCTATGCATAAATTTCGGCATAGGAGAAAGAGCATAAACCCCCCCCCCCCAGATTATGGCATCAGACTATGTTCCTGTGCAATTTTACGTGCTTCTATGGGGTTTAACACATTTTTGCGGTCGTCATCGCTTCCATTTTATTTTAAAAAATGGCAAAGAATTTCCCTGGTATAGACTATCTTTAATTTTGTTTGTTGTGGCCACGACATTGCAGATTCTAGTTCAATTTTAGATTTGACTCTGATTGACCAACATGGCTGCCCAATGCACAAGCAGATAAAACGAACGGAAGACTGTGCATTTCACATTGGAAAGCAGAACTGATTTTCAGAAAGTCCATTTTTACCCCTTATTGCGATCCAGTCCATTTACCTACACCTAACCTAACCTCAACGAAATCTCGAAACCTGTCGTTCACCTGTCATGGAGCCATATTATCTCTGTAACCAATAGGAAAGCTCAGGAAAGAGCCATTGTCTAAAACTGAACTAGAATTTGCAATTTTGCGTTATGGCCGCTATGTAAAGCAATTCTCCATTGTCTTCTGGTTTATAAATTCCCCACCTGTAACGCTTCCATCAAATTCAGAATGGCAAACCTTTAACACTTCCATCAAATTCAGAATGGCAAACCTAACACACTACAGACTAACCTAGAGGGTTGATCTCCAGAGGATTGTAGAACAAAAGCTTTGCTTAACGGCCAGACAAAATTATTTGGTGAACAACTATAGGCAAGCTTATCAGGCCATTGTAGAACCAGCCTTATGTGTTGTATTCATATGATTTTCTCTCCTTCTATAAACTATTTGTAAAAAAACTTATTTTTCTATCTACTTCTTGACGATCCAGAATAAAAGGTCATTAAACATCTAGAGACTTAATTTTAAAGGATATAGTTCGCTAAAGGAATAGTCAGATATTTAAATGTAGATTGCTGTGTGATGGCTTTGAGAGTTTGCATGGCCACAAGAAAAAGCAAAAAGATTTTAAATATATGAAAATATAAATCCCACTCCAAGAATGAATTAATGCTACAATAACATTTAATTACATAAATTATAATATTTAATTAACATAAATGTAATGAGATCTACATTTTAACAATCTTGTATGATTTAACAATAATACTGATCTGAGAAGCTCCGTTGGTTGGGCGCTGACCTTCTGATTTTAAGGTTGCAGGTTCAAACCTGGCCCGAATCTATTGTTTTTATAATTTATTTATATAACACAATGTACAATTGAATTTTAAAATTTTTTACCATCTTTAATTATCATAGTGATTGAAATCTGTTTTCACACTTTATTAGATGTTACTTAGACATGATTTATTGCAATTCTTGCAGACTCATTCCTCCTTGTGTCCATGGTAGGACTCATTCTAGCAGATCATACCATGAAACCCATGGGTGGTGAATCGTACACATAGGTGGTGAAGCTTCCAGATTTTTGTCTTCATAGCTTCGGTCCCATTATTTCTTCTGGTATCTCTTCAGCTATTTTCTGTCTCTCTTCAAGGATAATTTTATATGTTTGTTTCCATAATCCAAAGTGTGTCTTATGTATTCAATGAAGAAGGGCTCCTGCGCTATTTTAAAGTAGCTGTTACTTATAAATTTTGAGATTAAGAGGGCTTCTTTTTAAGAATCTTATTTAGATGTTTTCTAGCTTCTTGAGGTTGTTCACTGTTATATAGGGCCATATTAATTGGGTGCCATATTTGGCGGTTGGCGTAACTTCAAGTTTGAAGAGCTTTACTCAGTTGACAGAGATAGGCTTTGGAGTTTAAGAATGTCATATGTGGCTTTTGTTGCAGCAGATATGTGCTCCTGTATATGCAGGGAGAAAGTGGTTTCAGTTGTTTGAAGCAAACACCCAAGTTAAGCTGATTAGTTGCAGGTGTGGCTTTATGTAGCAGCTCAGTCAACACAAGGGGTGTGTTCTGTCACCTTTCTTGGCTAGGGAGTGAACACTGTAGAAACTATTAATTCCTATTCCTTCTGTGTTAAAGGTTTCTGTGAAGAGTAGGACGTTGTTCTCTTTGAATATGAGTAGGGGGATTATGGCAATTATTGCTTTCAATCCTTCTACATTCCATGTTGTTAACTTCATACATTTCACATTATTACTGTTGCTTTTGTGTGTGATCTGCAGTTCGTGTGGCTTCTTGCAATGGCAGTCATTGTCAAGTCCCATGCTTTAATGTTAGAACTCAAAGGGGTGAAAAGAAATTCCCTCAGGCTAAATGTTTTTGTTGTATACCGTGTCTTTTGTCTTCTTCAAGGATGCTATTTTGAAAGCTGTGTTCCTCTTGTTTGGAGAGTAAAGCATTCTTTGATGGCATTGAAGCCCTTTTCTGCCATATAGGCTGTGATGTCATCTTCTGTGGTTTCCCCGTCCAGATGTTCGATGTACATCCAGTATAGCTTTGGGGCTGGTGTGAGTCTTTCACCAATAGCATTCCCCTTCCCTCTTTTGGGTGGGGGGCAGAGGGGGTGGATGCTGAGCGCGTTGTTAACTGTGACTGCTGATTTGGTTACCGTCCTCATTTCTTCTGTGATCGTCTGGTTGCTGTCGGACCCATCATTTTCTAACTGTGGTCAATACCCTCTTCAGGATTGTTTGCCGAGTTTCTCTCCAGGGAGGTGGTTGCACTCTGTGTGCCTTGAAATTCAGGTGTCTGTTGGGCTGCAGTTATCAGCTCTTTTCTGACCTTTTTTTGGTTATGTATCTGGAGGATGATTTTTTTCTCATGATTCTCTCCTCTGTTTCCGCATCTGTAAGAGTCTTTCTGTGGCGGGCGGTGTATGTCTCAAGCCACTCAGGCATGGCTCCACTTCCTTCTTTGTGGTGGCCTGTTGTGATTGGTTGATCTATGAGTGCCAGTTGCAAGCTATCATTCTGGTTGCTAAGTACCAGTATTAATTGGTCTCTTATGCATTTTTCTCCCTTTTTGTGTTGGAATACCCTGATTGACTGATACATTAAGCTGATGATATCTGCTGCTTCTCCTGATCATTAGATGGCACCACCTGTCCTGGTCGAGTGCTATCTCCTTGCAGTGTAACATTTTCTGCAGTTGCATAACCTCACTTGAATTAAGCTCTTTTAGCTGTCTAGTACTCTTAAGTAGTGCAGCAGTCAAATCATCAAAATGCTTTCTTATAATCCTTACCACTTTAATCATGAGATCCTTTTGTTTGCTGTTTGAGGTAACCTCCTGTTTTTGTGATATTTTCAATACATTCAAGAGCTTCCCACAGCTTTCCATATTATTTGCCATAGAATTTTGAAATTTTATGGTTTTTAAGTGAGGTTAAAAGCAACAAGTCCATGTCAGTAAATTTACTGGGACAGAAGAACTCCTGTGTGATGAAATTCCAGCATGGTAGCAGCACGGGCAATTAACAGCATTAACAAACAAATAATTTTAACAATTATATAGAACTAATTAAAAAATATGAATTCACAGGCCATTCTCATAAAATTCAAGATATACATTTAATATGTCATGAAGTGACATGGTATTTTCATCAAAATTGTTAAAATCAATTTTTGATATTTAAAAAATAATTTGTTAATGATACTGCCAGCATTATATCAGGGCCACTGGTGTGCCAGAATTTTGTTCTGCAATTCTTTTACATGCCAGTAAATATACTAACATGAGGTTGTTATTTTTGAGTACACCTAAAAACCATCAGTCTAGTCCGGGTTTGAACCTGAGACCTTGTGATCAGAAGGACAACACCAAACCAATTGAGCCACCCAGACTGACACAATTTTAAGGGAATAAAAAATGACACCAACTTTCCCCAAACAAGTTTTATTTTATTCAAAGTGCCTCAAAACATGTATTTACGGTGAAGTCTCTGTATCAAAATTTGGGGTGGAATACAACACTTCTGCTTATTATAGGTTAATAGCAGGGGAAGTAAAAACTTGCACCATCACGTTCAAAATAAAGACTCATAGGAGATCAAAATCTAGAGTAAAGTAACTTCAATTTATCTATGTTTCAGTGCTTTGAGTTGACTAGAAACTCCTATTAATTAATATATCTTCAGCTGTAAATAAATATTTTTTCCTTCCTGTTTTTCTCTCCTTTGCTTTTATAATAGACTAAGATAGTTAATGTTCCATAGGTGACTTTTAAACCCACAGAATCAACTAATTCTTTATGAGATTATTTTACAAGGAACTAATAGATTTGTACAGTGATTCCTCTCCTATATCTTATTACAGCTATTTTATTCCAAACAATGTATGAAAAATCCCTTGATACTTCTAAAAATGAGTATGAAATATCATCATAATTTATATTTCCAATTTCTTTATCTCCCACTGATAATCTTCTAAATTCTGGAAATGTTGCATAGGCTGTATCTTTTAGAGGTGAATGAATTATTGAAAGGTTGAATAATTTTTAGATACTCACAGAAGATTAAATTTTATATTTGTAGCTTCTCTTTAGTCCTATAGCTCAAAGGACCTCAAAGTATAACTTTTGAGTTGTAAGAGATAGAGAAATTTGAGGAAGAGAGTGAGTGTATGAAAACATGCAATACTTACGATAATTTTCCCTATTTGAAATATACGTAACACCACACAGGGCTGCAATTTCCACAATGCTGAGCCAATAAGCTAAAGTCAGCAGCCTATAACCTTTGATCCCTGGGTGTCCAGCACCGGGGGGCTGTGCATCAAGTAGAGATCGATAATATGTATAATACATTGAGGCAATGATGATCCTTGGACCAACATGAAATGCTACACAAATCCTCCACAAGTACCGTTGTGGACTTATGCCAGTGATGGCACTAATGGAGGGGATTACATTATATACCTGCAGAAAAAATACAGAGAAGTTCATTAGATTAGAAACAATTTATTGTTATTCATACTAAGCTAGCAAAAGACAAAAAATGAAAATAAAATAATAAACATGCAATAATTTCTTTAGATACATAAGTATAAGAATTTCTGATTACTCTCAATAGCTTTACATTATCACCTTTGGGCTCCCTTGTGGTGTGATTTAACACATCTATCTCACTTTCAAGAAGTTCTGGGTTTGAATCTTGGTTGGAGGGAGTTACTTGGAAAAGTTTTTCTCTAAAGTTTTTCCCTTATTCTCACAAGTGAATGTGGTAACTATGGCCTATAGCCCTGGGCTTGTTTGAACATTGTTTCACTCATTTAAATTATACGCCATTGAACACCAACTATGGCAAAAGGAAGGGGGAAAAAGGGGGGAGGGGAAGTGTAAGGAAGGAGGAAACTTTATCTTATGTTCCAACTTTTTATCAAGTTGCATATTTTAAAATCCTTTCAATCTTATGTTCATTATACTTTATATTTATTAAATTATATAAATGCTTACTGCACAACAAAATGCATCTACAAGAAATTGTTTACCTATTTTAATTGCTTTGTATTTCATCACTATGATTTACTTTATGGATATTAGTATAGCTCAAACTATATAAACATGTTCAATGATACATTTCCTTTTATTTTAATTAGTTTAAATGCTAAATAAGTTACAGTATTGTTACCAAATTCCTATCAAAAGGGTGATAAGAAATCGAATCTCAAGAACAGGGCTCAAGATCCTGAAATATAAAGCTCTGCACCAATATCTAGGACACCTTGTTGAACTATAAATAGTTTTTTCTTGTCACACTAAGCTGAGCTGTAGTAAAATGTATTCTTAAGTAATGAATGATTCTCAACCAATGCTTTGAGAGTGTTTCAAAAATAAGTTTTGCTATTTTAATCTTTGGCTATTTTTTCATATAGTCACAACTACACTGATACATTTAGTGTACTGTGAAATCAGCTTCAAGAAACTACTCCAGTAACAATCGCCTAGCAATTTCAGGAAGTTCTTCACAGCCAGGCTGAAACTATTTGTTGCCCCTGAAATGACATCCCACTAACAATCACTTCAACACAGAAAAAAGTTGAAACTCTCACACATATTAAGGTTGAATGATTCAATCTCTTTCATTCCAGAACACAAATCTGTTCTTCAGTTTCCCTTGTTGTGTAGGACCTCGCTATGTTGTCTAATAACAAAACCCCTTGCCTTCAGTGCTTATGGAATTAATGCCTTATTTTGTTTTTAAAAGTTGAATTTTGGGCAAAAATTCTTTTTTTGTGGGAGGAAGGGCCTTTGTTTAATTCTACTTAACTTTGGTCTTTTGTGTCAAATGATGGGCTTCTGATATTCCAACAATTTATATCATGTGATAGGCTTATGTACGTCCAATGTGGATCTGACATCAGATGCAATTACAGCTGACTGGCTGTTGGCTAACATATTTTCAGTACTCTGTTGACCTTTGCTGCAGTTGTGGACACGGAAGGATGCCCATATTGGTCTTCATCTTTCATATTCTGTCTTCCTTCACTGAACACCAACACCCTACCATTTGATGAGATATAATATTTGTCTCCATAGATGCTCTGCAAGCATAGAAATTTGAAACACTAGTCTCATGTATCCATTTATAGTGGGGAAATAGGATGCACTTCCACTTGTGATCATGTTCCCAATACACATGTTGAGGTCAAACTGGTTTATATTCAAATTAACCTTGGCACACTGATCTGCTGCTTCTCTCTATTCTTTAGCTCTGCATGTGCAAATATTCCTCTGCTCAGCTCTGTTCATTAAGAATTCTGGAAAGATTGTTTCTTGTCATGAACATACATTTTCTCACTTTGTGATTCACTCTGTGAATTAAAATGACATTTAATTTTGAATGAGCTTGTAAATGTCTTATTTCAAGTTAAGAGTATGCAATGATCCATATGAGGACAGTTCAATAAGTACCTGTCTTTCAAAATAGATGGTATTGCTAAGGCAAGTTAGTATTACCATCATGTATACTGTCATTTATTATACATCACCCAACAAATTTGGAACTGATTCATATGCTAGTTTGGATTTGGCAGGTATTTCAGTTACGCATTCAATGGCAAAGTACAGCATCATTCAGTGATTACATTTTTACTTTTGTATAGGAAAACTTGTGAGGATATAAAAGTGAAATTGGATTCTACTTATGGGGACCTTTTGCCATTTATGACAACAGATGTGGGTTCAACAACTTTTAAAAGTGGTTGAACACCCATTTTTGATGAGGGGCACCCAGGACTCCCAGCAGATTGTTACCAGGAAATGATTGGAAAAGTCTATCAATCACATGATTCTTGCTGATCATCACTCAATGAAACTACATGAAGTGACTGATGGGAAACAGCAATTAATATTTTGCAAAAGTTGGAGATGAAAATTTTGTCGGTTCTATGGGTGCTGCAATTGCTCACACCGAACAAGCAGGTGCAGCTTTCAACTTCAAAGCTATATTTGGAGCTATAAGTGAAACCTGAAGGATTTTTTGTATCAGTTGAGACCAGGATTCGTAACAAACAAAACAATGGGTTGCTTCTGGTGAATCTGCTCCAAACAAGGCAAAGACAGTCCCAGAATTTTTTGGGATGTCAAAGGAAAATGGAAATGGAGTTTTATTTATGGATGCTCTTTAACTGCTGTGGTTCTCAGCATCCCATTCTATACTGGGTGTGAAAGGCTGCCTAATCTTGCTCAGAGACCTCTTTTATCAGGCTTGAGGTTGTTTTACGTGCAATAAATCTATGACATGGGACCAACGGCTTTACTTCCCTTCTGATAGAAGCCATGCTAAGGATTTTTATGCCTGAAAAAAATCCATTGTCCTCACCCTGGTTTGAACCTGTGACCTTGGGTATATGAAGTTAGTACGGTAACCATTACGCCTGGATGCAAAGGGCATCGTACTCATTAACTTGCTAGAAAAAGGTTTACTGGAAAATACTATAGTGGGTTATTGGTCTGATTTGACAAGAAGTTAAAGGAGACAAAGTCCCATTTGACAAAGAAGAAAGTCCTGTTTCACCACAACAATGTATTCATCTGGTTTTGTCTCTGCCAAATTGCACAAACTTCTTGTTCCAAATATGAAGAAATGGCTCGTAAAAACAAAATTTTAATCATCATAAGACAAAGGCATATTTTGCAGATCTTGACAATCGCTATTTTTAGAGGGATTAAAATGGCAAGAACATTGGCAGAAGTATATATTCCTAAATGCTTCTATGTTGAGAAATACATAGATTATATTTAAAAAGAAAATGGCCTTGTTATTCCTAACATGGATACTTATTGAACCATTTTAACCCCTTGATTTCTGTGAGGCTATCATTCATCAGAGAACAGTTACCATAGCAATCATCTACTGCTTTATGCACTAATTTTGGATATCATAGCACTAAAAATTGCTGTAAAGCTTGCCTTTTAGTCTTTCTTTGTTCAGTCATTCTGTCCTATGTAGCATCTGTATAACTATGCCGAGTTTGAACTGAAGACATTGTTCTGAAAAACCTTTAAGCAGCTTATTGCTTGCTCATAATAATGCAACCATTGCATTGATCATTTGGTTTGCAATTTAACTACCTATATGACCTATCATTCATTCTCACAGTTTCTTGAAACACTTTTCTCCAGAATAATATGGGCTGGATGAAATATATATACACAGCATAATTCTCAAATATGTTTTATATCCAATACATGGATTATGATGCTACTAAATGCAATGAGCTGAGTAATATGGGATGATGATGAATCTGATGATGATGAAAACTGAGTGGTCTCTCTTGAGGCCTTGCATCTAGGCTCCTAGAGCCTTTTGTGCTTCATGAACTGGGTTTCAATAATAATTCGACCACATCTCTGATGTTTGGCCCTCTTATTATTACCAGTTCCAAAAAGAAGAAACCCAGGGTTACATATCTGTGAAAAGTGAATGCCTCACATTCACATAAAATGTGCTAGATGGTTTCAAAACCCCTCCTATATTTCCTTCACATGGGTTATCCTCAATAGGCCCCATTATGCGTAAGTTCTTCTCATATGTTGTGCCCAGTGAGATGGTCAACAACCACTCTTGAGCCTCATTCTAGACAGGTTCAAAACTGTCTCATTTACTGCCCAACCTTGGAATAAAATCATAGACCTATCTGGCGATATTTTCTTTTTCCAAATCTCAAGATGAACCCTAGCTGTGAGCTGGATTATCTCATACTAACAGTGTGGGAAGTCAAGTTTATCAGTCATGCAAGATGAATGTGGGAAAATTGCAAGTTTGAATTCCCATGACTACAGAGTTTTTTCTTTCTTTCTTCACTTACTTGAATGTGATTTACAGGAAACATTGTGTTGTGCTGTAATTTTTCATTTAACCAATGCTTAAGATTTTTATTTCAAATTATTTTAACTATCATTTACATTTTCATAATAGTAGGTACATTCTGGAAACTTAATACATACTTAAATGAACTCAAGCTCAAATAACTTACAACATGTAAATAATTGATAAGTATGCAAGAGAGCTAAATGTTACTGAGTCATTTCAAAAATAAGTTTGCATTAACATTGCAATACAATAGGTAGATACAGGCAGAACAAAAGTAAGCAAACAAATTAGGAGTAGGCACAGGTTTCAAAGGAATTGCTCAAAATGGCAACCTCTAACATTGATGCATAAGTTTCATCGATACAGAAATGATTCCTAAACCCTTTGAGCATTCCTGGTGCATTGCGAATCTCATCATTGGTTGCAATAATGCAGACAACCAATGTCTCTTCAGAATCAATTGGAAATGAATACACCATAGTCTAAAGATGTCCCCAGGAAAAGAAAGTCCATGGGGTTGAGGTCTGGTGACAAGGTGGCTAGGTCACTGTAGGTCACTCTTCTGATCCAATGATTTGGGAAGACTCAATTTAGACGCTCCTGTACGTTTATTGCATAATGTGCAGGAGCTACATTGTGTTGGAAATGCAGTTGAGCCCTAACATCAAGTAACACTTCTTCCAACAAGGCTGACAGTACAACTTCAGAAATGTTTTATGTCACCATGCAGTCAAGGATGAAGAAGGTATAGCCCAATGACGTGGTCAGAAACAAAGCCAGCACTTAAGTATTCTTGTAATTAAGAATCAGTCCATCCTTGGTAAATGTCTCTTGGTGAACAATACCAAAGAAAACAATTCTGGTGGGTGTCTTAAGGCCCAACCACAAAACTACAGGCATAAATTACCATTCTCTGGAGTTAAGACTTGCACCTTTTGCAAATGGAAGGGGTAGAGTTGCTCCTCGTGCAAGACTTGCCATACACTTGTGTGATTGGTAACCATTGCACTTGCAATATCATGGGGTGCTAGTTGATGGTTCCTCTTTCAGCCTCTGCAATGTTTTCTTCAAATTCCGGACTGTGATGATGCATCTTGCACAGCAATCTGCTTTATTAGTCACCAAGGAACTACGCTCTTGAAAACACTGATCTACAGATTCAAAGTAGCCCGATGGGGCTGCAATCTATTGGGGTACCTTAAGCTGTAAATCTGTGCAGCTATTCTATAATGATATTCTGCTTCACCATGCATGAGGTGCATATCGGCGAGTTCAGCAAAAGTGTAATTTTGCTCCATGTTCCTAGAGTACCTATTTAATTGTTGCAACATAGTGTGTGGAAGGCAAATGGGAAATGAGACATGAGAAACTTGATTACTGAACTCTTAAGGAAGAGCAATTACTATATGGCGGTGTTAGTGTCTGCCGGGGGTATCAATGTTATCAAACTCCTATTTTGGGGAATCAGTACTTTGTGCTTATCACCAACCAACAACTTCAGGGGCAGGTCAAAGCACAACCCTACAGCCATAGCCATCAGAAGTGAGAGGATGCAACAGTAAGCAATACCCTGTGCATTGTAAATGAGGGTGATAGTTTACAATTTAGGGCATAAGCATAATATTGCTCACAGAAGGAGGAAAGAAAGAAAGAAAAAAAAAACTTTTGCCCATATCCATGTTTGAACTTGATTCCTCGGGTTTATTCAGGTTCACAGTCAACCCGCCTAACTGAGCTGCGAAAGTACAAATATGAGAATTTCCCTACATTTCTTCAGCTATTTGCCGCAACCTGTTATCCATTGCAGTGTGTGCAGTCCCATATTAGGGCTGTAATTTAAGTGATTTTGGTAACATTAAAATTTAGCAATACTTCTTCAGAGATAAAAGTCAGGCTTTACTAAGTGTAAATAAGCTCTAGTTTTATTTGCAATGCAGACTATTTACATATTTCTTTCTTAATATGATTTAGTGATTCTATTCTCTAATTACTTTGAATAGCTAACTTGATCTCTTAGCCTTATATCTCAAAATCATCAACTAGGAACAATCTACTTCCAGTAAAATTTGTGAGGTGTTAAATCATTTACATCCTGTATATAATATTTATTTTAAAATGAAGTATATTTTTAAGTCTATTTCTCTTAGGTTGGAGAGACAAAGTAAACTTAACAAACTTAAGTTGAAATCAAATGTACCCGAGTGTGAAACTTCCAGAGAGAAAATATGTGTAAGTTATTGAATATTCTGGCTAATAGCTCAATGTTTTTCAGGGTAGGAAGGTCACTGTACCAATTTTACACGCAAAAGATAAAGGAATACTTATAAGGCTGAAGATTATATAAGTCCACAGCAAGTGTAATAACTCTTGAATGAAACACGGGCATGATATACACAAAATACTTTATATATCAGTGAAGAAATTATTGACATGCAGAGTGGACAACAAATCCAGCACTGCCCTTCACTTTAGCAAAACAAATGGATTATTCAACACCACCAGTCAACAAAATGTCGGGTGAGGCACCTTCCTTCCATACATCCCTGTGGCTGCACTACATGATATGAATATGATATTTTCTATGAACAATTTAGAGATAATGTTATTTACTGTGAAGCCAACTATGGCAATGAAATTTAATCTGTTTGTGAAATGTATTTGGTTTTAAGGACGACATTGCGCATAAAATTATTTTAAGATCAAATCAACATAATTATTTTAGTGTTGTTTTTAATACTTGCCTATTTTTACTTACTCTACACTATACATGGTACATAGTAGAGAAGGTATTAGACTCAACTCAAAAATTTGATACAGAGATTCTGGAAATACAAGTTTTAGGGCCCCCTGTATAAAAAAACACTTTTAGAAAAGAGAGAGAGAGAGTGTGTGTGTGTGTGTGTGTGTGTGTGTGTGTGTGTGTGTGTGTGTGTGTGTGTTAGCTGAAAAATGAAAAGTCTGTAAAATATCAAACTTGGCATTTACTTAAATATCTTCCAAGGATGCAACACAAAGATTATGAGGAAAATCTTCATATGCCCACCCAAATTACCCTTCACATAGAAAAAATTTTGAAAATTTTGATTTTCTCAAAAATTGCTCTAACAATTTTAATTAAAATATCATGTATTAAATATACTTGCATGACACATAAAATGTATATCTTGAATTTTCTGGAAAGAGACACTAAAGACCTGTTCAGTCTGGATGAATTTTGCTGAATTTTACATAACTGGTAAACCGTAAGAGATAGGCCAGGCATGGCAAATGGTACTCGCAAGGTGTGAGTACCAGTAGTTGTTACTAGCACATATACATACACCTGTGCAGATGGAACTGGTTCTTTCTAGTAGTGGCGGGCTGTAGGTTTGGATACATTTTCTTGAGGTGAAAATTACATATCAAGGATTTTATTACTATGTTTGTTCTATTGACATTTATTTCACAACAAATGGGGCGTATTTCATCTTTGCCCAACAAATGGTTTATAACCATTATAATTGCAAGTATAATTACCTAACATTTAATGAAAATATAATATAAATTAATGTGTTACTTGGTAATTCTTCCTGGTTCTTATTGCTAATGTTAGCAAATAACGTAATGAAAATTTAATACACAATAATGACAGTTTGTCCTACATTCATAAACATTGTTTTGCTCGTTGACATTTTTTGTTTTCCATAAGTTTCTCAAAGTCAGGCTCCATGTTTGAGGTAAACAAATGGAAACCAGACACCAAGTTCTTATCAGTAATGTGAACATATTTGGCTGGTTTTATCTTGTTCAGTTTGGAAAAGAATTATTCACAAACCTATGTTGATCCAAGAGTTGCTATGAGACGGCATGCAAACCGACGAAGATTTGGAAACAAAGTTTCTGGCATTGACTTATATGACTCCAGACCTAACAGGGTGGATGTTCTTAGAGGAGTGTTGTTTTGTAAATGTATCAATTCTAATTGCAGATCACCATTTGTTTCTGATGGCTGCACAGAAAAGGAGTTGTTGAAAAACTTCCATCCATAATCCATTGATTTTAGATCGGCAAATCTCATATGAAATTTTTTGCAAAGATCATCTATTAGTAATTTGTATTTATTGTTTAGAGTACTGTCATTGTCCACTAATACTGACTGTAGGTGTTCAAAGTAACGAAAATCCCTGTGTTGCATTTGATAACTCCACAGTGTAAGTTTGGCAATGAACACTTTCAAGTTATCAAAAGGTTGACAATCAAGTTTTCCTTTCCTTGTTAACTGAGGTTCATATTATTCAAATGTGAAGTCAAGTCTACCAAGAACGGTAGATCACACATCTATTCATAATTAGATACTTCTGGAATTTCTAATTGTCGTGTATTCATAAATTCCTCAATTTTTTTACTGAAGTCGAAAAATCGCTTAAGCTTATTACCTTGACTAAGCCAGCTTACATGGTTATAGTAAGTCAAGTCAGGATAATAAGAACCTATATCCTGAAGAAAGGCTTGGAATTGCCTACGATGAATTCCTCTTAAATGGATCACATTAATTGTATATGACCACTACTGACATTACCTTTTTAATGGTGACAGATTGCGCACCTAATGCCTCACGATGAATAATGCAATGGATTGTAAAAAACATCTGGAGGTAGACCTTTCTTTGTTAGACACTTTCTTAATCTACCCACAAATCCATTTTCCTGCCCTACCACAGAGGGTGCTCCATCTGTTGTAACAGAGACCAAATTTTCCAGAGGAAACTCAAATTTGTTAATAATGTTTGGACATTCTTCAAAAATAGTTTATCTGCTTGTGCAATATTTTAAAAATGCTACGTTTAAGAGGTCCTCAAAAATATTAAATGCACAATTAATTCCCCTAATGAAAATGGCCAGTTGTGCTGTGTCTTTCCAATCTGTAGTTTTGTCCAGAGCTAATGAATTAAAGTTTAAAATATTAAGTCTAACTAATAATTTGCTCCTGTAGGTTTATAGGCCATTTCCATTATTCTTTCTGCCACAGTTTGCCAAGATAAACTAATAGCTATGAAGGTATTTACCATTGTTGTTCTGCAGCTGTTAGTAGGCATTTCTTCACAAATTCACCTTCTGCAAAAGATTTCATTGGCCCAGCAATGTCCCTAACAATTTTGTAGCTAGCTCACACAGCCCCAGTGATATTTACAACAGAGGACCTTGCATCATCTTGGCTACATTTTACTTCATTTTACTTGGACTTCAGTTCGTCGAGAGTTTTTTATCTATCTCTCCCTGATAATTTATCATCTCCAAACAAATATTTATACTTGGACACAAAGTGTCTTCTGGTATTAAAGCAGCAATTCTTGTGAACACATTAGGTAGAGAGCCTTATTGTAGTGGAAAAGCTATCACACCCACTGAGCACTGTTTGCCATGCCTTAGATGGACAAAAACTTACTACAGAAATAATATAGATATCATTAAGACACAGAATTTATGTGATATGCATTTTTTTGTGGGATTGCCCATTTTTGACACATTCCTTGTTACTGGTTTCAGTTTTAAAATACTTAAAATTTTCCTCATTCAGGAATTTGTCAACTCCTGGTAATACATAGAAACAGATTTCAACCACATGGCAAACAGCTTTTAAAAGATTTGATTATTGATTTAGCCTAATGTATTCCCTTATTTCCTTTCTACTAACAAGGAAGCAAGTAATAAGACCATTTCTGCTAATGATTATCTGGATTATATAGAAGAATAAGATTTTTAACAATAAAATTGTTACAGAGATGTAGAGAAAATCAAATGAATAGAACACTTATTTTTAATTTTATAGAGTCTAAATAAAACAGTTAACAAGTATATTGTCACCCAGGGATTAAAACCTCATAACTCCACTCGTAATCTCCTAACACTTTGCAGCTAGTGTGCTAGTGCTTCATCTCCTGGTGAGAGCTCCAACATGTTCTTGGGTGTTACAGACTTCTACTGGGGAATATCAGAAGCTTGTATTTGAACATTTATGATGTCAACATGCAAATACTCATATCCAGTACCTCTCTATTGTTTTGCACTGTTTTTATGTTTAATGCCCTGTTATGCATGTTTTGTTCCACTTTGGAAGCGAAAACACGTGCTACAAAGGAGTTATTGCCAGGTAAGAACGTTGTCAGTGTAAGTTTGTTGAAACATATGACTAATAATAAAATGCTGTTCAATACTTAAAATTACAGAATTTTAAAGAATATCATAAAGATGGAGAGTAGAGATCGATTGTTGGTGTACCTATAGCAGAGAACCAAAATTACCACAGCTTAACATCATCAATAAATGGTGTGGGGGTATGTATTTCAAAGGTATACTTTATTTCTATTGTTCCATACATTTGCGATTGTATGTGCTTTTGATAACGCCTATCAAAAAAAAAAAAAAAGTCTGGAATGCCAAATTTGTGTAAGTCCCTCATGGTACTGCGCCTTGTGTACACCATTTACGATAAAATTGTGTAGCGGCAGCAACAAGTTGTCACAAGTTTCAAATCTTAATATTACTAACCCATATATCAATAATCATAATACATAACTTAAGCTTCTTTAACACAAACTATCAATATTAATTAAAAATATTAATAACACAAAACATGATACAGTTAGGATTGTAAAACCTGCCACTTTCCATGTGTGTTCCCTGTAGCGCTGTGATAAAATGTAGGATACTCCTCTGATGAGCGTTGCATGTTTCCTTCTCGCATGTAGTAAACATATTTTTTCCTTCTCTTAATGATCTTGAATCAATACATATGGGCTATTTATTTTAGACATACTTATTTCATACATGACAGTCAGTACAATTAATAATATGGTAGCTATTATGATTGAGTGTTTATTCTACCGAACATCAACATGCTGCACACAAAAACATGTGGTGTGCAGAAACACTGAAGGTATTGTTAAGAAAACCAATATTTTGAAACATTTTTCAAGATTAATTTTTTTTTTAAAAATGAACATACCCTTCACAATGTGATCAAACACACCCTTCATAAACTGATCAGTGGCAATATTCTCATACGAGGTGACATTTTCTTTCACACATAAGGGAAAGCCGATTGTCTATCGTCCTAAGGGGACCCGACATAATGCAAAATATGTGGTTCACAATTCCATCATGGTTGCATCTCTATACCGGTTGGAGTTGGATACCAAGGGACAGTCTAGGTGTGCTATGGTAGCTTGGCGATAGTGTGCAGTACACGGTAATACTCGATAATATTTCAAGCTTATTCCCTCTGTTTGAATGTGAGGGCTGATGTAAAAAGGGAGCTAGCTCCAATTACCTATAAATGGGCAAAGGACAAAATATGATTTCTGGGCACAAATTCAAGAAGCTTCTCATCCACATTATTGTAGGCATTTATTCTGTCTATGCCCCAAAGTTTGAGGTGTATTTTACAGGCTGAGGTCTCACACACCTGATATTAATTGTGTTTATGTTTTGTGTTTCAGTTTTAGAGGATATAGTTTATTTACACATATTTTTTTTTAGTTATTTAACACGAGTGTTAGTAGAATTATGTTTCTATGTGCATATATGGGACCATAACTTCAAATGCCAAGTTATATTACTGCAATATTATGTTCTACAGGGTTTTTCATTTAAAGCCTAACAAGCGCTCAGCATTTTGCCTATGCGCAATTGGGTGCGCCACAGCCGGCTTAGCTCCTGCATAAACTCTGTGCGTAAAGGAAGTATAACACTCTGCATTTAAAATTTTGGACTCATTATGCACACCAAACTCCAACTTTCCGACCATAATGAGGGATTTCTTGAACAAGATGTGGATTTTGTGGCAGTCACCTTGTGCCTGGCTTCAATTATGAGGCGGATGCCCCACACGTCTGGCTGAAAACCTCGTGCCTGGAACATGCGGTTCCCACAATGTGTTAAGCCTCAGATAGATTTCAGGTTCTCTTGTCTCCGGCATATGTTTTACAAGGCATATGCCTCGTTCCTTCACTGATGGTTCGGTTAAAGCATATTTTGAACTCTCTGGGTAGAAGGAAATGATAGCATCCAGCAGGTGGCAAATTGGTTATGTTTTGTTGGAATTAATTAAAAGAAAACACAGGGGTACTCTTAACAAATAAATTTACTTCATTACCATTTCAAATTACTTGTCTGTGGCAAGGAAAGAGTTCAGAGTTCCTGAATACTTCACATGTTAACATGGCATTACCCCATGCCTCAACATGGTGTCCTTTTCCCTGTAGCTGCTCCAGCTTCTAATCAGCAAGATGTACAAAGATAGAGTGCATCTCTTTCTTGCTCGAGAAAACAATTCCTGCCAAATTCTCATCCCCTTCCAAAATGGCTTCTGTGATCCCATTGATAGGCATGTTTTTACGTCACACCAACATGATTACTAACCAGGTACATGATAGGTCATATGGCAACATCATTCCTTGTCAAATATATGTATAACTCTATTCTCTTTTTACTTGGATTTTGAACATTTAGCTTAATAATTGCGAGACTCTGAACCTCGCTTCCAACCACAAATGCAATTTTTAATACAAAGTTTTATAACAAATTTCTAGGAACTCTTAGTCTACCGATGCTATTCAGTATCAACCCTTAACATTCTTTTTACATAATGGCTTAAATTTAAACCTTCTTATTGTAGACAATATACATAATTTCCAATGCAACAATAAAAATAATAATACCAAGAAAAATACCTTTGGCACTATTCTGCATAAATAAATGTTACCGTAACCACATGTATGAAACAAATAAAACAGGATAAATAATTAAATTAGCAAATTAGCAAAATATGAATCAAATACATGAAATAATATAATAATAAAAGCGTGGGCAGCCTTGAGTTACAGCTTCAATTTTCAGAGGCCCAGTACTGTATTAGGACACGCCATTTAGGAGGAACCACGTCTCGTCGGAAAAGAACAGAAGCTGTGGATTAATTAAACTGTCATTCACTGATGAAAGAAACCATCAACAATAAAGCATTCATGATACTGGGTCACCTTGTTTTAAAGAATGGGCACTCGTACACTTTTAAGGTTTTAGTTTTAATAATTTAGTTGCTCTATGTGCAGAAGACTCTGAAATTCCCACCTGTTGTGCTAATTTTGGGATAGATTTTGCTGGTGAACTTTCAAGACTTGTGCCTATGTTGTCTAACTTTTCCTCTGTTAAAACTGTATGTTTACACTTTTGTTCTTTGTTTGCACGAAACCAGCGGCTTCAAATTTCTTCACAATTTTGTGAATTGTAAATCTGGAAGGAAGCAGTTCACCATGGAACTTTTGAATATACTCTGTGCGAACATGGCTTGGTGATTCTCATTTATAATAACTTTTACACACAAAAATGCATTGCTCTAGAGTCAATTGCTTGTTCATGTTGGTGGCTGGTACAATACTGCCAACGCTAGCCTGTGGGCACAAAGGCAGCCGGTAATGGGAGAATCCAGCAGGGTCTCGGTAGAGGAGAAATGTCATGCGCTCTTAGGTTTTAAATGAAGAACTCTGTACATATCCAGTGACCAAAAAAAAAAAAAAAAAAAAAAAAAAAAAAAAAAAAAAAAAAAAAAAAAAATGACAAGCAGTGCCTGTAACATTGTTCCAAGAGCTGTTTTCAGTACTCAGAAGTTAACCATTGTGCTGTCAGTCACTGGCCAATGTACGATTCTTTTGTATGCATTGTGAACAGCTTTTACGAAGATACCCGAAGCTCTTTGATCAACACATGGAATCTGGGGATGATTTTTTTTGGTGATGGGTGCACATGTAATCTTATCATTAAAGCACATTCTTCGGCAAAGAAGACCCCCCACACCAATACATATGGCATACTTTCTACTAAATCACCATAAATATTTGATACATACTTCAATGAATATGAATAACAGAAATTTCTGCTATAAGAATGGTAGATACTGAAAATAAAATTTCACATCCCGTTAAAAGCTCAGCAAAGGAGTGGAAACAAAATGCAGAATATAATATTTTTTGCTATTATGTACTTCTATTAATAGATCAATGTGAACCTAATACTATTTCTTATGGTTTGAACAATAATTTATTTCCTCTTGAAACACCGATAAGAATTTTAGTATATGTTGCTTATCTTCTTTTCAAAACTGTTGGAGAAGGATTGGAAGAGGATGTAAGGATTTTGACAGTGATGACAGTGAGGCAGATAAAACAGTAGATGACAAGCATTACTAGTGAAAATGAACCTGATGGGATTTGTATCTCACAATTTTACAATTGGTAACATGATAAACAGTTCAGGTTGATAAAAAATAAACACTGTCACAAGCTCCTATGCATATTTGCAAGTTTTGAGTTCAGGTTGATTTTAAATAAAATAGAAGTTTTAAGCCCATGTATCTAATGGTTTTATATTTCAGAATCTCATTAAAAAATGTGTCTAAAACATCTGGAAGAGTTCCAAGAAAAATCATAAGATGCAAACCAGACCCAAATGGGAGAGAAAAGGAAAGATGAAGGGCCAGAATTACAAGATTTTGATGTGTCAGTGTGTATGAGTTTGTGTTGGAGTGTGTTTGTGAGTGTGAGTGTGTAAAGTGAAGCTGTAATGAAGACAGAACAAAAACAAGCAATCAAATCACCCTGTAATTGCTCTCACTCTGTAAAGCAGTGAAAGCACAGGCTGTAAAAGCATCAGAGATAATGAAAGGCACTAATTGACTTGATTGTTAGTTAAACTATGAAGCCTGGGACCTAAAGTACTTACAACATTGTAAGTCACCATTAGGGTGTCATCTCAAAACATTTGAGATCACCTTGTTTACCAGAAAACATCAAGCCAGTTGAGGAATTTTATGCTGTGTCAGCATGTTGCCATGGTAGTTCAGTGGTTAGAGCAACTGGCTAGAGACCGGGAGATCCTGGTTCAAATCCTGACAATGACATTGAATTTTTCAGTTTGACTCCACCTAGCCAATAATAATTGAATAAATATTACATTATGCAGGACTCTTTACTTGTGACATAACAATGCTTTGGTTTGAGTCGATTGTTAACACATTTCCATCACTTACATTGTTTTATTATTAAGGTCATGTTTCGTAAGTACCGTTGCTTCCATTCATCACCTTTTCGACTGCCAGTGCCATGATTATCTGATGTTACTGTAGATGCCTCTAGTGGTGGATTTAGGAACTCCTGAACAAGGATGTCTCTAGGCAGGATTTCAAAATTCATCAATTGTTCCTTGTTCTTGCAGATGTGGATATTCTCCCAGGTTTCAAACTGTTTTATCTCTTAACAAAATTGGAATCTTCCCTATGTTGTGATGTTCTCTCCAAAAATGCCATGCCACTGCTGATTTATCTTCCTGTTTTAATTTTATGTTCCTTGTTCCTAGTTGCATAATTATTTTTTGTTTTCTGCATGTAAAATTTTTCACAATCTGAGCAACTTATCTGGTACACTACTGCTCTATTTTCTTGGGATTACATCTTTAATTTTTGAATTCAACAGATTTTTCACTGAAAAATTATTTTTGGGTGCTAGAATAATATTTTAATCTCTGAAGATATTCTTAAATTTGCTGTATGCGAACTTCCTAAATGTGAATTTTTCATCTGAATTTGACTTGACTTCGGAGTACATAGATGATTACATCAAGCTGGAAATTTGCAACAGTGACTTTCTCTGTTCAAATTGTTGATACTACAGATATAACACAAAAATCTTAGTGTTCCATAATTGTCAGACTAGCAGACCCTATATTGAGTTAGTAGAACAGTTGTTGAGTTTCTTTGATGTCAGCTGTGATAGAACATTGGAAGCATTGTTTGTCTTTGTTAATTCTGTTTTAGGACAGAATAACTAAACTTATAGCACAATGCTATGATGGTGCTAGTCATATCTGGACATTTAAATGGTTGGCAGAGAAGAAGAAAAAGAAAAAAGAAAGAAGAAAAATGGTAAAGCATTTTGCACCTCAGGCAATCTTTGTTCATTGTTAGCCCCATAAACTGAACTTAGTCATACAAAGCACAATGGAACAAATATCTCAGTGCCATATCTTTTTTGTTGATATTGTTGGAAATCTTAATTTTTTCATCAATCTGACAAAAGAAGCCAAGCCTTAGACACTGCTGTAGGGCAGCATATATCCACTGCTACAGATAACCGATGGAGTTCATACACCAAAGTTGTTGAAGGAAACTGGAATGATCTCAATTAGGCTTTTCAGGAGATAGACAATTTTGAGTCAGATCAGCCAGCAGTTCAACTTTCGAATGGCTTTCCTTAGCCTCTATTATCCTATAAGTGTTTAATGTATGTCTATTCCACATCTTTGTTCCACATTAACATTTGTATACAATTTCTCATTTCTCACTCTGCTACAAAGCTCTGAAAGCTATTTCCAGCTTTGAGTGAATCAATCCATGTAGCCTATAACTGTGTATACAAAGGTTTCCAAATGATCATAATTTCATGAAAGAATTTAAGCAAAACATTCAATTTCTTATAATTAAGTAAAATGATTTGACATAAACACTCTTATGCTTCACAAATCTTGTTTTTCTTTAGGACAATTGTTTCACCTTCCTTGAAGGCATCCTCACTTAGGTAGCTCCTCACTAAGGTAGCTGTGTGAAGCATAAGAGTGTTAATATAAAAATAATAGTTGCAACAAATCTTCACTTATCTTTTGGAATCCTTGCTTTTGTTACTAGCTTCTTTTTACATTTATAAGAGTGTTTATTCCAATAAATAATATATTATTGAGTCTATATTCAATTTCTTGTCTAGCAAATTTAGTTTTGGGCCTGTTGCCTCTTGAATGCTGGTCTTTAAAAAAAGAGATCTCTCTCATTTCAACAAACATTCAATTGATTAATTTTTATGTGAATACTCAATGTTAATTGTTCTTCATTTAAAATTCTGTTGGGTTGGAGCACCATTAGGACCATTTTAACAACAATTTCTCAATGTGCCACTACTCACTGTGCGGAGATTTGTTGAAAAAAGCAGGAATGTATATACTAGAATTTTGAATACTATATGTTTCATAATTAGATTTAGTTAGTGCATATTAGCAGTGTATGTAATGCATAATTGGATATTGATGTTTTATGTTTGCTTGGACTCCACTTCTTTCACCTCTCATAACACATGCACCATTATAAGTTTGTGCCATCAATTTATTAGGAGTGTAACATAATGTAGTCCTTGTGAATACATAAGATATTAGATATTACATCAGATTTTTGACCCCTTGTTAAAATAAAAAACACACAGTGTGTCATATGGCGTATCATCTATTTCATATCTGAAAACTACAACTTTGGAACATTTATTGCATCATCTGGTATTACTGCAAGGTATTAAACTTTATTAATTTCATCTCCATGAAAAATGGCAGGATTTTCTGATCCTTTAGCTTCATATCCACATAGCCAGTTCAAAAACAGCACAAAACCTAACACAGCCTTGACAGGATGTACATGCTCTTTTTAACTTCTTTGTTATGCTTTTCGTATTCTCATGATAAGCCTGACTTAATATATTTGAGATGTTTCTTCTCCTTAAGGTATTGCATTGCAACTATCAACATATCTTGTGTTGCTCTCATGTTTTTTGTATTTTCACTTAGATGGCCAAGATTAGTAAGCAGTGCTTTAGCACACATGACTGCATTTCCAGTACATATAGTAAGTAGCAGAAGCATTGCATTCAACACAAAAATATGATGCAGAGATTTCACCAGATACATATGTTTTAAAGGCCCATAAATACAAAAAGAAGCATTCTTAGATACAAGGTCTGTATGTATACGTATGAAAGTATAACTCAAAGACAATAAATCAGTTAAATACTAAACTTGATATTTAAGTTTGCATCTTTCAAAGATGCGACACTATGATTGTCAAAAAAATCCCTCACTTCAAACTTCCCTTTACATGAATCATTTTTCAAAAAACTTGATTTTCTTAAAAATGGCTCTAAAGATTGCCATTAAAATACCACATTTTCAAAACATTTTCATGACATTAAAATGTATATCTTAAATTTTCTGGAATAGCCTCTGAAGTCTTCTTCAATTTGAATGACTTTTGCTTAACTGGCAAACTGTAAGAAAAAGACAAAATCTTACTACATAAAAAATTTAAACGAGTTCCATTCGCATGATTTTCTTTAAAATCTCTGTATCAAATTATTGTTAAAAAGCTTATTCTTTTATCTACTATAATCAGGATAAACATTAGCAGAAATGGTCTTATTACTGCTACCTTGTAAGTAGAAGGGAAAGAAGGAATATACTAGACTAAAGTGAAAGTCATATCTTTTAAAAGCTGGTTGCTATGTAATCCATTTCTTTGTATGACCAGGAGTTGACAAATTCCGGTATGAAAAAGTATTTAGAAAAGAAAAAAAAAAAAATGTATAGGACATAAATTGTGTATTTCATTAACTATACACTTTTTTGTGCAGGAAGTTTTTGTCTCACTCTTACAGTTTACCAAATATGAAAAATTCATTTGGAATAAAGTAGTCTTCAGAGGCTATCCCAGAACATTTAAGATACACATTTTTTTGTCACGTAAATATCTTTAATAGAGAATATTTTAATCAAAATCGTTGGAGTCATTTTTGAGAAAATAAAAAGTTTTGAATTTTTTTATCATGTAAAGTTTGGGGTGGGGGATTTTCCTCACAATCTTTGTGTCCCATTCTTGGAAGATACTAAACTAAAATACTAAATTTGGTAATTTACAAACTTTTTCTTTTTGAGTTATCATGTTCAGTGTTCACACATACATACACCCACTCACCCTACTTTTTAAAATGCTTATACTTTGCTTAAATGGAAAGTCTTCATTCATTTCATGTATAATTTGTTATTATTTTTTTATATAATACAGTAAAGATATATTTGTGCCCAAATATATATTTATTATCCCAGTATTTATATATAAAACATATGAGGCTATAGAGAATAATTAAGCAGAGATATTAGTGATAAAGCATTCTGAAATATTCAACATTGTTACTTTCATTACTGATATATGGTGGACTTTGTGACAATGATGTGTTCTATCAATTGAAATTAATTAATTGAGTCTATTTTGTAACACTACATCACTTACTTTTATTATCGGAAAACATGTTTCAGAAGCCATGTGCTTCTATTGTGAATTCCTTTAGTCAACTGCCGGCATTGCTTGCTGTGGTGGTTGTTATTGTCTCTAGTGGTGGTTTGATGAACCTCTGCATCAGTAGGTTGCTTGGTGGGATTTCGATATTGAAAATGAGGTTCTTGTTTTTCCAAATATATATGTTTTCCCAAACTTTTAATTCTGTCTTCCATATGATATTTTTGAGTATTTTCGGGCTTCTATTTTTGGTTTGTTGCTCTTTCCAAAAATGCCAAGTACCGCGGATTTGTCTTCTTGTTTAAGTTTAATATTTCTGTGGTGTTCTTTTTCTCTTGTTTTTGTGTTTCTTTTTGTTTGGCCAATGTAGATTTTTTCACAGTTGTTGCAGCTGAACGGATTAACTCCTGGTTTGTTTTCTTGTGGGATATCAACTTTTAATTTAGAATTTAATATGTTCTTTTATGGAGTAATTTTTTTTGGGGGGCCAGAGTGATGATGTGTCATTTGAACATCCTTTGGAATTTGCAGAAAGTTGTAAGATGATATGTAAACTTCTTGTAAATCTTTTCTTTCTCGTTTGCAGTGAGTTAACCGACTTCTTTTATTCTCTTCCGATTTTTGGCCCTGTTAACTTTTATGTATACCAATTCTGCCCGGAATCCATTTTCTCTAGCTATGTGCAATATTTTTGCCAGTTCACAGTTGTATTCTTTTTTTCCCCACTGGTACAATGGAATGTGTGTTGTGTATGAGGAACAGAAGCGACAAAAATGAAAAGTTTATGTTATAAATGCATTAAAACATGCAATGTATAAGTGAATGAATGTTGTTAGTATATATTCCACCCATTTTGACAGTAAAATACTGCTGCAGATACATATGTGTTTCCATATAGCAATTCTGAGCGATGTTGTTGGGAGCTTATTTGCATTCCCCACGTTTTGACAATAATCTACTAATGTAGAAATGTATGTATTCTGCATATAGCAATTCCATGCAGTACCCTATATCAGACATTTATTCAAACAGGGTTCATCTATTTAATTTTTGTTTTGCTCATCTAAACAGTAGTTTGATAAACATTTAGCACATCAGATAGTCCACATTAGTTGGCATTACTATTAACATTTCTAACCATTTTAAATTCCACAATGAGCAAATACTTACCCGACAATGTGTTTCATGGATATCATCTTGCTGGAAGATGTAGGCAGTCACAAAACATATGAGCAATGCACATAGGGGTAGTGAGACTGTCACGACACATAATTGGCGGAAGCTGATAACAAAATAAACAGCTGCTTTGCTGCACAAGGAATTTCCTTCCATTCTGCTTCGATCCCCTGACATCTGACAGCAGAGTTGATCCAGAAAGGCTCTTTCAGGCAGCAGGGAGAAATAGGAATTTGATGCTCTCGGCTCTTTCATAAAGCATGTACAAGCAAGTGGTTGATGCCATGGCTGCTCATTAAAATGATAAGGTTATGCCTTATCCTCTGACCACCTAAAACAGAGGGTCAATTTTAAAGACACAATGTTTTGTTACAAAAACCAAAGATAAGTACATTTTTAAAACGTCATTATTCTGCATAATGTTATATCAGTCAACATTAACTGACCCTGTCTCGATTTATGCACAATTAAAATAACTAATTCTCAAATATAACATAAAACATAACCATAAAACAAAATCAATTGACGTTCATCTCACGAAACACCGCTGCTATGCGCCATTGGAGATACAAAATAACTGGAAAGTGGTCAAATGCGTTATGACCAAATGACAGCTTCCGTTGATCAATGTTACTAAAACCACTAATATTCACTTTCCTTTCTGCTAAAAGAAGACAACAAGTTTTTACCTTGCTCGTATTCTAAAATTGTAAATAATTTAATGCCAATTTTATCTTCTGAATGCTCGATTTATACACGTTCATAAACTACAGGAATACTCCAATGCGGTATCATGTTTTCAGAGAGTGCAAATCTCTCAGCAGTCAGCAACATATACGGCGATTTCTGACCTCGATCACAACCAAATTTGACAATTGCATGGGTAATGCATGTTAGCCAACATTATGTGTACGCACAATACTACTATTATTATAAAACATAGGAGTATTTCAAATCAGCTTAGTAGTGCTGTAGTGTTCTGTCAAAACGGGTTGCAATTGTAAGTATGATATTTAACTGTTTTATATGAAGGAATATTGCATATGTGTTTAACCAATCGAATTCAGAATCGGTTTTATATGAAATTATTTAGTTGTAATTTAGTGTTGTGCACGATCAGTCTGCTGTATGTACTGTTTTTTATTTAATTTAAACGGGAAAATGTGCACGTTGTGCATTGTTATTGTTATACGCCACTGCAGCATCCCTTCAGTGTTGTCCTTTTTTAGATTTCCACACGAGTACACGTTTGATCATAGCGAACATATACAGTCTTGACTTGGTGTGTGGTAGCAGATACATGCACTCCAAAACGAATTCCAGATGTTTGAGTTCATAGTTAGTTTCTTTCCATTGAGGTTTAATTATGACTTCCGTGGAGTACATGTCGCTCCAATTAGTGATTTCGGCGAAATTCGGTGTGCGTATGTTTTTTTGAAATGTGATAATAGGCCTTACCTGTGTAAATGTAGTTGTAGAATTCCAGCAGTAAATTCTTCACAGATCCCTCGGATCGCCCTATCGTTTCGCATCCGCGGCCTTTGGTCGCGTCCCCTTCACACCTGAAAAATATCCCTTGGCTATGCTTGCAGCTTAAGCCCAGAATGTGTGCATATTTGTGCATCAAAATGAACACCATATAATAAAGTTTATCTGTGATTTTTTGTGGTATTTATCTTGAACCAGCCTCTCATATGCAACAGTTGGTAACAGCATTAGTCATGTGGCCTCTTATAGCATTGTTTCCCTGCAGAGTTCATATACTAATCTTGACTGTGTATACTTAAATATGATACAATTGTTGACATAAGAGCACAACAGGAGCAGTCACCCAAAAATCATTAAGAAGTTTGTCACAGGAGACACAGGTAAACTCATTGTGTCAGAGAGCTACGAGAAGTGCAGGCCTAAAGCCATATAGGATTATGTTGTTCATCAGTAACAGGAAGCAGATAAGGAGATAACTGAATTATTGTCATTGGTTTCAGGAATTCATTGAGCAAAATCCTGCCATAATGTCCATCACATGGTTCACAGATGAGCATGGCTCCATGTGACTTCAAATAACTTATACTATTGAGCCAGCCAATATGTTATTCATGAAGCACCTATTCATCCGGTGAAAAGCAGAGTTTGGTGTGCAATATCTGCACAGAGAATAGTGGGACAAATTGGTTTTAAAAACACTTCGAATACTGCAGAGCTCTGACAGATTTTTATGGAATTTGCTGAGCAACTAGACAAGATAGAGCTGAGTCAAGGATATTTTCAGCAGGACTGCCTACATGCCATTCATCAAATGAATGCATGGCACTAATTGCAAATTTCTTTGACAGCCAAATAATTTCCTGGAACATGTGGCCACCGAGATCTCTGGATTGACAATGCCAGACTTCTTTCTATGGGGTTACTTAAGAGACAGGGTTTATGCCGCACATCCCCACACATTGGACAATCTGAAGCACAATATTACGTAGGAGATTCAAGCTATTGATAACAGAATCCTTCACGAGTGGCCAATAACATGGAATGATGTGTTGAGTTATGCCTTATGTATGTCATGGTTTTTAAATGAGCATGATTGAAATTTCATTTTATAAATACAATATCTTAATTTTATGGTTTTATGTCACATTGAGTAGATAAAATAATCGTGAATTATGTTTGATGTAGGTTTGTACTTTGTTCTGTGATTTAAAACATGAAATAAGGAATAATTCAGAGCAGTTGTTAAATATTTTTTGTACTTTATTTCCAGCTTTGAACTGCAAACTACACAAATATGACACAAACTAAACTTCCCTGTGAGATTTTGAGTGATGATTCTGACAGTGATGAGAGTTCAGGTGAAAATGATGTTAGCCCTGAGGAAGACAGTGATGAGGATAATCATGAGAATGGTGATACAGAATTGACTGACTTGGATGCAAGTAGCACAGTAAATGCTGAAAATGCTGAAGAAAATAACAAGGATGAAGAGGAAGAGGATTCAGTAGTGAAAGCTATTCGAAAAGAATGTGAGAAAACGAGAGAACACCCTCCAGACATAAACTCAGAAGATTTTGTTGTGGATATTTCGTTTCATCCAAGTGATAGCCTTCTAGCAGCTGCAACTATTACAGGCGATGTCAACTTGTAAGTAAAACACTGCTGATAAATAGATGCATGGTTGTACCACATACATGCATAACATTACAATCTGTAGATCCTATTATGAGATTAGACTCAATGTCCAAACTCTAGGTGGTAGATCGTGTCAAGAATTACATTTATTCATAGTTATCAATACATTTATTTACAAATAATAACTCTGACAATGAATTTTCAGAGGTGTCAGTTTTGCATAATGTTCAAGTATATGTGTGTTTCCAAAAGCCTACTCGTACCCTTGCATTCTTAGAATATTCATGTTTATTATATTTACAATGTTACATTATTACCAGTTTTTTATTGAATGAAATCCTCTGTATAGAAGGTGTGAGTAATAAGGTATCTTTTTAATTCTGATCTAAACTTGTTTTTGTTCATATAAAAATAATAGTTGCAACAAATCTTCACTTATCTTTTGGAATCCTTGCTTGGACTAGTTTTGCAATGATTTCATTGCATTCAACTTATCCTTTTGGTCTCTTTTTTGATGTTGTTTATTTACACTGTTATGGTTACTGCTACTAGGTGGATTGTGTACTAATGCATTGCTAACTACTGGAATCAAAACAAATTTGGTAAGAGTGTCAATTGGAGGTATATCAAAATTCATTGCATGATTTCTATACTTTAATATAAATATTTTCTCCCAAACCATTAAATCTATGGGCGCATTTAAGTGTTTTAATAATTTAACATCTGGATTTATTTCATGATTAAATTTCCAAAAATGTTCTGCTACAGCTGATTTATCAATTTGTTTGTATTTAATATTCCTAAAGTGTTCTTTTACTCTGGTTTCCAAATGACGTTTAGTCTTACCAATATAAACAAGGTCACAATTTAAACAGTTTAATTGATAAAGGCCAGATTTTTTATTTTTTGAAATTTCATCCTTTTTAGAAAAGCCTAACAAAGTTTTATAGTGTATTTATTTTGAGGAACCAATATTATTATAATTTATCAATTAAACTGTTTAAATTGTGACCTTGTTTATATTGGTAAGACTAAACGTCATTTGGAAACCAGAGTAAAAGAACACTTTGGGAATATTAAATACAAACAAATTGATAAATCAGCTGTAGCAGAACATTTTTGGAAATTTAATCATGAAATAAATCCAGATGTTACATTATTAAAACACTTAAATGCGCCCATAGATTTAATGGTTTGGGAGAAAATATTTATATTAAAGTATAGAAATCATGCAATGAATTTTGATATACCTCCAATTGACACTCTTACCAAATTTGTTTTGATTCCAGTAGTTCGCAATGCATTAGTACACAATCCACCTAGTAGCAGTAACCATAACAGTGTAAATAAACAACATCAAAAAAGAGACCAAAAGGATATGTTGATAATGCAATGAAATCATTGCGAAACTAGTCCAAGCAAGGATTCCAAAAGATAAGTGAAGATTTGTTGCAACTATTATTTTTATATTAATATTTGTGTTATTCTTCACTGTTACTAGCTTCTTTTTACATTTATTGGTTTTGTTCATTTGCAATTCTTTTATAGAACAGGGAAGTGAATTAAAAAAAACTGTTCCTTTGTAGTAAACCCCTTTTTGGAATGACTGCAAATTATTTGTTGGTCTATTGTAAGTCCTGCCTATGTCTGGTCTCTTTGTTATGAATATCTGTATTTTTTGTAAACTATTCTGGGTTATTTATTACAATGACAATATAACTAGAATATATTCACAGGCTAATGGTAAAATTCCAAACATTTTGAAAAGTGGTTTGCAGTGAGTTGATCGTCTTTACCCTGCCATTATTCTTATTACCTTTTTTTGCATAATAAAAACTTTTTTGGCATTTACTGAATTTCCCCAAACTATTATTCCAGAGGTCATCAACGAATGAAAATATGCATAATAAGCTGTTTTTAGTATGCTCTTATTTATAAGCTGAATTAAAGATCAAATTGCAAAACATGCAGAGCTCAGTTTGGGTAAGATATAATGAATATGGTGTTGTCAATTCATGTTAGGATCAATCATAAGACCTAGGAATTTTGTATTGCAGGCTTCTGCAATCTGATTATTTTCATATTCTATTCTTAGGTCTGTGATGTTTTTATGCTTTGTGCAAAACTTAATGTAGTTAATTGCTAAAATATTACACTTATCTAGATGGTGATAAATTCTTTTAAACATAATTTTTTCGAAGAAGTTGTAAGTAAAGATACTGGTCTATAGTTTGACATTTCTGAGATTTGCCTTTTCTTGTATAATGGCTTAATGACTGAATATTTTAATCTGTCTGGGAATGTCCTTTTTTTTTTTTCTTTTCTTTTCTTTTCTTTGTTAAGATGATATTAAAATTAAAGGTTTGCAAATAATGTCAGCACATATCTTTGTTTGTGCCTATTTCATTGCATCCTGATGAATTCTTACTTTTGAGGAATTGTATTACTTTTTTATATTTTGGTTGCCCTTGTGGGTATCTCTAAGGATGTAAAATTTTCCATACAGGATTACTGAAGGTACAAAATTGGATCTCTCTTAGGCTGTTTCTTGTCAGTAAATTTTCTGCCACCTGAATGAAATATTCATTAAATGCTTTTGTTATCTGCTGGGGATCATTTGTGGTCCCTTGGTTTACTTTAATATCTTTTATATCATTTTTTGAGTGACATTTACCAGTCTCTTTTTTAATAATGTTCATATAGTGCTAGGCTTATTGTGAGAGGACTGTATTTAGAATTTAGTTGAGTCGATTTTGTAACACTACATCACTTACTTTTTTATTTCGGAAAACATGTTTCAGAAGCCATGTGCTTCCATTGTCAATTCCTTTGGTCGACTGCCGGCATTGCTTGCTGTGGTGGTTGTCTCTGTCCCTGGTTGTGGTTTGATGAACTTCTGGATGAGTAGATCGCCTGGCGGGATTTCAAAATTGAAAACCCGGTTCTTGTTTTTCCAAATATATATGTTTTCCCAAACTTTTAATTCTGTCTTCCTTGTGATGTTTTTGAGGATTTTTGGGCTTCTATTTATAGTGTGTTTCTCTTTCCAAAAATGCCAAGCTACTGCAGATTTTTCTTCTTGTTTTTAATATTTCTGTGGTGTTCTTTTGCCCTGGTTTTTATATTTCTTTTTGTTTGGCCAATGTAGATTTTTTCACAGTCATTACAGCTGTGAAAAAATCTACATTGGCCAAACAAAAAGAAATATAAAAACCAGGGCAAAAGAACACCACAGAAATATTAAACTCAAACAAGAAGAAAAATCTGCAGTAGCTTGGCATTTTTGGAAAGAGAAACACACTATAAATAGAAGCCCAAAAATCCTCAAAAACATCACAAGGAAGACAGAATTAAAAGTTTGGGAAAACATATATATTTGGAAAAACAAGAACCGGGTTTTCAATTTTGAAATCCCGCCAGGCGATCTACTCATCCAGAAGTTCATCAAACCACCACCAGGGACAGAGACAACCACCACAGCAAGCAATGCCGGCAGTCGACCAAAGGAATTGACAATGGAAGCACATGGCTTCTGAAACATGTTTTCCGATAATAAAAGTAAGTGATGTAGTGTTACAAAATCGACTGAACTAAATTCTAATTGTTAAAACACATCACTGTCTCAAAGTCCACCATATATCAGGACTGTATTTGTTTTTCATAACAGAGTTTTTTTAGCTGCTTTTATAACCCTTTTTAGAATTCTGCAGTACATTTTATAGTGTTGTTTAGTCTACCACACTTACTTTTTCTAGTTACTAAATAAAGTTCTCTTTTATGTCTACATGACATTTTTATACCTTGTGTTAGCCAGTCATTTTTAGAAGTGTTATTCATTTTCTTTACGTGGAGTGGAAACCTGGAGCTATGTACTCTTACGAAAGTATTTAAGGAGGAGTTAAACTTATCATTTACATTATTTGCTTAATACATTTCTTCCCACGATTCCTCTGTTTTAAAATACTCTGTTTTTATTTATAATTCTGCAGCTGGTTACAATTTTTTTTTTTTTTTTTTTTTTAATTGGGAGTATAATATTCAGTTTTGATGAGTTGTCCATTGTGGTGTGAAAGACATTAACAAAGAATTGTATTTCATGGTACTCTTTTTCAGACATATCTATAAAAATATTGTTGATAGCGATTTTAGAATTATTTTGAATTCCAGTTGCAAAATTGACTGCATGCATAAGATTGTATTTGCAAATTTGCATTTTTTGATTGCTGTCTATCAAAAAATTTATGTTCAAGTTGCCACACAAAATAAATTGAATCTTTGGTTTGAAGAAGAATTTTAGAAAAAATCTACGTTATGTAGAGAGTGGTCAAGATTTCCTAAGGGTACTCTATATACCGCTAATATAATTAGTTTACTGTGTTAATATGAACAGCGCAACATTCAAAGGTTGTTCCAGACAGTACTTCTCAAGATCAATTACATTGAAGCTTATATTCTTAACAAAGATACTCCTTTAAAGATATTTTGTCTACAGTACCAAGCTGTGTACTGTGTTTATGTCTGTTCTTTGGATTTCATTAAACATGATGCTTAAGACACTGAGCATATCTTGTAGACAAAATTCAGACCAAGTTAACTTACAAACCTTTTAAAATCATTTGTGCCAATATATAATTAAAAAACTTGGGTCATGTGAGCTATTAAAATATCACACAGATAATATGAATTAGAAACCCTAGAAAATGTAGAATAACAGTTAATATGAAACAGCTTAAACTAGGTTACAAACAAAAACTTTTTTTCCTGTAGTACTATTAAAATCTCCACTCCAGAAAACTCCTGTTTCTGGCCATTTCATTTCAGCTATTCCTAGAATATCTATTTTCATTCTTTCCATTTCAAGTTTTAGATTATGTAGTTTTCCACTGGATAGTGATCTTACATTCCATGTTGCAATATACTTCATTGCTCCTCTTGTTGACCCGCTCTGGAGATCCGATTTTGGGCCTATTTTACCTCCGGATATTTTAACATGAGAAGACTTCATGTCATAGTTCGCTGATTCTTGAGAATTTTATGTGGTGGTTTCTCGTTGCCTTCCACATCGCAGTTTTACTGCCATTCAAGTCATCCCGACCATGCCAGTAAATATTCAGTCACAACCCAATTAAACATTTACTGTTTCTTGCGTTGTGTAGATACTGATAGTGCTGCTTCCCACTATCAGGAAGAAAGATTCTTCTGCCTCTTCTGCCGTTGGGACATTGTCCTCATCCGCCTTGGAGCCGTTGATCCTCTTCGCTGTATCCCCAGCTAGGGGCCCTCACAGGGCAGGAAGAAAGGGAATAGTAACACAAAAATTAAACTAAATGGACAACTATTAGAAGAAACCGAAATATTTCAATATCTAGGACGCAAAATAACAGCTGATGGAAGGAGCAAAACAGAAATAACCAGTAGAATACAACACGCAAAATTTGCTTTTAATAAAAAGTACCAGCTATTTACTGCAAACAATATTAGCCTTGAAACCAGGAAGAATTTATTACAAACATATATATGGAGTATTATGTTATATGGATGTGAAACTTGGGACAATTTTAAAAGCAGAAAGAAAGAGAATAGAAGCATTTGAAACATGGTGCTATAGGAAAATGCTAAAAATTAAATGGAGTGACAAAATTAAAAATGAAGAAGTATATAAAAGAGCAGAAACAGAAAAACAAATTTGGAACCAAATTAAAAGAAGAAGAACAAAATTAATAGGCCATTTATTAAGACATCAGAGCACACTGAATATTATAATAGAAAGTATGATAGAAGGAAGAAGTGGCAAAGGAAGAGCAAGATCACAATATATAAAACAAATTATGGAAGATATGAAATGCAGTAAATATGAAGAACTCAAACGGAAGATTTGAATGGAGAGTCGCTGCAAACCAATCCAAGGATTGAAGACTCCTAACAGTACTATTAAAAATAGTGACTAATTTTGGTATGCAGAATTAAAAAATGGATTCTATTGTTCCATAGCACATCTCCTTTTGGAAATATGGCAATGTTCAATGAAAATATAATTGTAAAATTTGTAAAAATATTACACACACATACAGCTTCTAAAGAAAATAAAGAATAACAACAACATTAATGAGAACCTGAATTTGAGAATGTGTTATCTTGTCTACCCCTTTTTATTTTCTCATAAAATATCAGTGAAAACTAGATGTGGTAGCCAACAATGGTCTTGGGTTAGCCCCATAGTTCAGTCAGTAGAGCACTTGCCTACTGTGTGATGGGTCCTAGGTTCGATTCCTGGCTGGGGATGGTAATTTTTCCCTACTCAAGATTATCTCCTATCCTTCCCAGAGTCTGAAAGTATGAATGCATGTATGCATGTGATCTGATGATAAAAAATTAAATATATATAAAAAACCCAACAGCATCAATACAATACATTATTATACAAGGAGCATACTGAAAGTCACGAGCAACCCATTGTAACAATTTAAATTTCAACAATGTAACGAAACGAATTGCAGGATCGTAATCTACAGACTTTAAGCCACATGTTGACATATTGTGACGTCATTAGCTTCTATCATGTGACCACAGATGGTGTTTGAAAAATGGCTGACATTGACGTTTCGTTTCGACAGCGTGCTGTCATTGAATTTCTTGTGAAAGAAGGAAAATCTGCTCCTGAAATTCATCTCAGACTTCAACGTGCATATGGAGGTGTCTGCATGGGTGCCAGTAGTGTTAGAAGGGTGAAACATTTCAAAGATGGAAACACGAGTCTGCAAAATGCGCCTCGTAGTGGGCGTCCTCGAACTGCCTCTACAGAACGCAACAAGGAAAGAGTTGATGAGCTCATTACAGGAGATAGGCGTTTCACTGTGAATGAAATTGCTGCGAAACTTGGAATAGGACATAGTGCAGTGCAAGAAATGATCCACAGCTTGGGTTATCAAAAGGTCTGTGCCCGTTGGGTCCCCTGTTTATTGACTGAAGACCACAAACTTCAGAGAAGAACCATTGCACAAAACCTTCTTCAGAGATTTCATAATGAAGGTGATGAATTTTTGACGTGTATTGTGACTGGAGATGAGAGCTGGTTCCATCACTATGAGCCAGAAACGAAACGTCAGAGTATGGAATGGCACCACTTGAACTCACCATCGAAGAAGAAAGCGAAGACAGTGCAGCCTGTAGGAAAAGTTATGGGAAGTGTCTTTTGGGATGCACAAGGTTGCATTCTGGTTGACTTTCTTGAACCTGGACAAACCATAAATTCTGCCCGCTACATCAAGACACTTCTGAAGCTCCGTCGGGCTTTGTGTGATAAACGCCCTGGAAAGAGGATCATCCTTCAACAGGATAATGCGCGTCCGCATACTGCCCGTGCGACTATGGAGAAGATCAGGGCATTAGGGTGGGAAACTCTTCCACATCCTCCCTACAGTCCTGACTTGGCACCCTCCGACTACCATCTTTTCGGTTCTGTGAAGGAGCAGATGCGTGGCCAACGCTACGAGACGCTGGAGGATATTCGGAAAGCAGTGCGTCAGGGTCTGCGGGCAGCTGGAACAGAGTTCTATCACAAGGGCATTTTCAAACTTGTAGAACAATGTGAAAAAGTTGTGCAAAACAATGGAGACTATGTCAAAAAGTGAAAGAAAGTCTGTAGATTATGATGTATTTGGTTTGGCTTAAAAATAAATATTAAGATTGTAAAACAGTGTTGCTCATGACTTTCAGTATGCCCCTCGTATATATAAACAGACTTCATTTTTGATTTTTGTTAAAGTTACATATATTCCTTTATACTGCAAAATCAATGTTGACCGCTGTTATCCATCACTATTCATTCTACCACTCGACTTAAGAATGTTACAATACTTATAATGGAGTGGAGCAGACTGATCTCATGCCAGTCCTTTACTACTATATTCAGAAGAATGGATCAATAAATAAGGGGACACCAGTGAAAATATTTTTCTGTTAACTCTTGTGCTCTTTCTATAGTAAAGCAATTTCCACCTTTAACACTTTTTTCAGTTGAAAATTTAATAGAAATAATTTATAAATTGTGGAAATTGTTTATAAATTTTATTCTGAAAATGAAGCAAGGTGAAGAAAAATGATAATGCTTCTTGTAGCTTGAAAGCTACCTCCCCCAACCCGTTCCACATGATTGCTCAACCCATATTGGCAATTAGAACTGATATTCAAGTACATTAACCTTTCTTTCTTATTTCTCTCTATCACTTATCCATGGTTTTGATTACCCCCCCCCCCCCTTGCCCCAATAAAAAAGATTATCTGTGAACTTGAGAGACTCACCACAGACTATTACCGGTTTTTAAAGCTTAATAGTTTCAAGGCATCACCTACAAAATTTCTGCATATTGGAGCAACCACATCAGTTTAAAAATGTATGCAAAGCTAATCCTCAATTTTGCATATAAAATTTTTACTTTAAATTTTTAGTTATCTTTCAATTTTTTCTGGGGCATGCTGTCAATGGATTAGTAGGACTAATCCCCTAAGTATCATCAGCTTGATTAAATTACATGTTTAAAGTTTAAACAGTTTCAAGACATGACAGCATGATTCTCTGTTGTATTAAATGAGTCCAATGCTAAGGCACTGAGTGAGCAAAACACTCTACTGTGAATGCAAATAGTCGAGAGTGGTGCAAACATGATGTGCAGTGACAAGAATAGATTGCTGCAGTCAGCCGTCAGGTAGAAAGTATCAGACTGTCTAGCATTGTGACAACACAAGTGGCTAATCAATGCTACCAGTTCTTAGCAAATTACAGGAAAATACTTGCACAGTCAGACACAAGAAGTGATTAGTAATGTTTATCAATTCATGACGAGGGAAGCTGCAGAAGAGACCCCTATTAAATTCAGGTCTCTACAAAAACGAGTAGCAGAAGCCACCATTCTATCCTTTAGTTCAGTCCATAAAATCAAAGCTGAATTAGAATGTATTCAGTTAGGCAGATGTGTGTTTTTGATCACCTTATAATGAACAGAAGGTTGAGAAAGGCCAATTTAGACCTTAAAAGTATCCAGCCTAAATAAGCATCTGTTGATTTTGATGGCAGTATCCAGAAGATCATACATGATGCTTTACAATTTTAGTGCTTGATTAGTACATATTTTAAATTTCAGTGCACACAAACTGATGTCTACTTTTAACTAATACATATGAGCTTGTTATGTCATGCTCTCTTGGCTCTTCGGTGCTATCTTTGTGTGTTAATGTACTGCATGGCTATCACTTGAAGGCTTCACCATTTTTCCCACGCCTTCTATTCTACTGTGCAACTAGACTGCTCTTGTTTAATTGTATGGACAGTACCTTCATGCTTGCCACCAGCAAGAACCAATCACATCACCTAGGACTAGCTGGAATACAGAAGTTCTGCCTGCCACATTAAGAGTAGAAAAAGGTTGTGCATACTTTGTTCAATATTTCATGCTAAGCTATGTACAGATGAGTATGATCGGTGTTCAGCCCTAGTTCTTTATCAGTCACACTCTCCTGTTTTACAATAGTTCCTTAATTATAGTTGTGTCATTTGTATTTTGTTATTCAACTCTATTTAATGTCTATATCCATTTGTTTTTCACTTTGTTTAAGAATTGTCCTATCTTCTTGCTATCTTTATGAAACATTTCAATTATAGCAATATTTCTATTCACCCTAAAGCATTTCTTTTTGATAAACTTTTCTCCAAATTTGTCCCTTTACATTTAAATATATGTTCCACATCTTCATTTACACCACATATAAGGCATGCATACACAGTTGAAACAATTTTTGTGTATCCAATCTTCTTGCAAAGAATATGTTAGCATATTGATTGTTTCTAAGCACTATACTCAGTTGTTTAAAGTGTGCCTGTAAAGCATCACCCTAACTTGTGGCTGGAGTGAACCGCTTCATGCAACTTGATCTGTATTTAGCATACTTCGTAATGAAGCCATACAGACATCAACTATTCTGCTAGCAGATGAGTTATTCTTACTTCATAAATACAATAATTGGTAGCAATATTTTAAAAACAAAATATATAAATAAGAACACTGAATGGAATAGCAATAAATATAATTACTCGCAGAGACTGCTGTATTTGTTGGAGGAATGTTATGAGGTTTTAAATTTTTTTACATTTTATCAGTTGATGTTATATTTTGTTGCATTTTATGCAAGTTCATTAGTTTCCTTGTTTTAAATACAAACCTAAATATGTCTTTTCAGAATAGATAACTTCAAATTTCAGTAAGTTTCAGTTCACAATTGCCATTCAGCATTTCTAGAGGGAAGGCGGATTGTTGTACAAACAACGTGCCCACAATTGTAGTTAAAGCACCAATAACTTTTTGTTCACCCTCCCTGTGTCTTGATATTGATATGGAACATTTTTTTCTTAGACTTAAGTTGAATAAAACGTCATGTGGCCGCACTGTGACTGAGTGATTAGACTACTCGTCTCTCACCTAGATAGTCCAGGTTCCATCCCAAGCAACCACTTGTGGAATTTGTGGTGGATAAAGTGCACAGGGGTGAGATTTCTCCAGGTTCTCCGGTTTCCTCTGCCATCCATTCTTCATGCACCATGTTCCATCTCATTTCATATATCATCATTGTCATTGCCTGCATGCCTTTTGTCATAAAAGCAGGAATTAAATACTATAAAAAATATCATTAATGCTCAAATTTAATTGGCTGTGAATCTGAACCTTTTGAATTTACAGGCTTCTATTGTTAATATCTGAATCACTCTATTACTTAATTCAAGTTGTTCATCACATTAACCTTTATCCAGGATGTTTTTAAAATGTTAATTTTCATTTGTGGTGTTTATTGAAGTCCTTAATTACTGCTTCTTTAATGTCCTTTGGAAGTTTTTCTATAATAAAAATATATTCATTATGCTCTGTATCATTGAGTTATGGAGAATTTATGTTTATTTTTGAATGACAGCATGCAGATATTAATTTTTTTGACAGAATCAGGCAACTACAAATGTAAGAGTGAATGCATATTTTACATTCAGCACATGAAAAATCACAACCACATTGTAATTGATTTATCTGCTTATTTCATAGATTTCATTGCCACTTGATTGTATTTTCCACATTTCCTCATTATACACAACATTTTTTAATTTAGACCTTCAGTGATTTGTTGTGTTGCTAAGAAGGGTGAAAATTTCACTATATAATTTTACCTGCATTCAGGCAAATTAATATCTTGTGTAATTTATTTCTCATAAATCTCTTTAGTGCATACAAAGCAATATCATGTCATTTTGGATTCTTTCCATGCCTAAAAAACATCTTTATTATACCTGTGCATATTGGTATTAAGGCCTGAATGTTAACGATAAGAATACACACAGCTATATGTGGAATCTTTATATTCTCTTTCAAAAATAACTACAATTCCAATGAACACCTCCACAATATAACATACATTTTCCTGTTTAAAACTACAGAAAGAGTTACGTATAGAATACTCATTGCAAAGACAGGCTTTCCCAGCTTTCATTGTTAAGATGAAGACCATATAAACAAGTTTATAGAATAGCAATTACTTCATAGTGTATTCCTGAATATGCATAATAAGAAAATTTTACTCTTTTTTAAAATAACAGGAATTATACTTTTTACAGGTACAAATACTCAAAGGAAAATGTTGAGCTTGCAAGTACTTTAGAACTGCACATGAAAGCTTGTAGAGACATTGAGTTTAGTACAGATGGATCATTAATACTATCGTCCTCAAAGGATAAGTCAATAATGGTGTCAGATGTTATAACTGGTAAACTCAAACTCTGTTATGAAAGTGCACATGAGTAAGTATAATGAAGCTTCTATTTTCTGGTTATAAAGCATCTTTGTGTAACAAAAACAACACAAATAATAGTAAATTCATAACTATTATTATTATTACATTTTTTTCTTTCTTTGTAGCTTAATGTCCTTGAACCTGGTTGCTCATATCAGATGATGAATAAAATTGGTTAAATGATACTTAAATGAGCTCGGGGTCCATGGAGCTTAAAGTAACTTGACATTCATCGTCTCAGAATAGGGGAAAACCCCAAAAAAAACTTATCTGGGTAACTAACCGTAAGCGAGATTCAAATTCGTGACCTCTTAATGTGAGGCAGACATGCTACCCCCTTACTACCAAGGCAGGCTTTATTATTATTATTATTATTGTTGTGTTACTTTTGCTATCACTATTACTACAGATTGGCTAATAGCGCATTAATACTTTGAATTTCAGGGAACCTATCTTCTGCCTTTTGATAATAAATGAGCATCTGTTTGCTTCAGGAGATGATAATGGCACAATCAAATGTGAGTCATTTTTTTGAAGTTTTCTTTTTATGTTGCAATGGTTAGACTTCACTGTGTAATAGACTCTATTACAGCTGCAGCTTATGCCACTGAAATGCATCAAAGTTCATTATAATGCAATTCTGTGATTAGAAGAAATACCTTTCTGTTATAACAGTTTTTATAAGTAATTTTAAACTAAGGTTATAATGTACTCTTATAAAATTAAGCAAATATCTTGTTCACTCCCTTTGTTTAACATTATTAGAAAGAGCATATGCTGCCATCTGGCACAAAGGCTTGAGATTATAGCAGAACCTGCTGCACCCCCTTTATTAAAGAAATTCCTTTTTACTTTCTCTATTGCTTACTATAGTAGGTTGAGGAGATTTGTATTCCACCCAAAAATATATCAAGATTTTTATCAGAAGTATTTATTTTGGGGTTTCATGAATTTAGAAACAGCATTTTTAGAAAAAAGTCCATGAGTGTTCATCTTCCATCAGTACTAACACAAAAATAAAAAGTGAAAGCTTAATTGTAAATATAGCAATATATTGAGTACATACGAGGCCTTTCCTAGAAGTACCTGATTTAACAAAGAAAACAATTTTCAGAAAAAACATCTTTATTTCTCTAGATAACCTCTTTTGAGCTCAAAACACTTTTGTCAGTGATGTTCAATAGCTACCCTGTTTATAGTGAGAAGACCTGTCAAGATCTGCAATATTCAATAAATGCCGATCCCATTTCTTCATTGTCGGCAAATCTTTTACTACCAAATGATTTCTTCAAGTTTTGAAACAGAAAATGATCAAAGGGATCTAAATCTGGTGGCTATGTGCATGAGGAAGAAATTCATATTTTAACTTAATGATTTTGACTGGCGATAATGGATACATGAATTGGTGCATTGCCTTAATGAAACAAAACTTTCTTATTTGCTAAATGTGGCCAATTTTGCTTATTTCATCATTCAAATGCTGCAGTAAGTTTGTATAGAACTCGCCACTGATTGCTTTTTCTTCTTGAAGATAATCAATGAAAGTTATCCCATGTATATCCCAGAAAACTTGACACCATGACCTTCCTTGCAAATGGAATTGTCTTCACCTTTTTTGAGCTGACTCTGTCCTTTCAATCCATGGTTATGAATCAATGCAAAAATCAGTTTTATTGTAGCGAAACATTGCCAAACACGCTACTGAAACATGCTCGTAATGCTGTTTTTGTTCCTTTGTAAGTAAACGCAGCACCATCTTGCACAGAGCTTTCTCCCATCCAAATTTTGATTCAGTATGCAATGTACAATGTCTATGATGTCGGTTAGCTCTCATACAGTCTATAAACTACAATATTGCGGATTTTCTTCACAATTTTTGATGCACTCACCTTATTTTGTTGGCACTGCAATGTATGTCTTGGCAGCTCATCAGGCCCTGCTTAAACTCTTGCACTCAACATTTTACTGTTGTAAACAAAGCAGCAGACAGCCCCAGAGTAGATTCTAGTTCAGCTTTAATATCAAATGAAAGTCATGAAAATAGTCACATGGATCAGTTTTATCTACGTTGTCAAACTCAAGCTTTATAAGGTTGGTACTTTCTATCTTAGCTATTTTAAACAACAACCATTATCTGTACGTCAGATCAGGGGGAGAGGGTGACGGGTAGGGAGAGAGGGGGTGAAGGAAGGAGGGAGAGGGGTAGAGAGAGAAGGGGGGAGGGAGGTGGGAGAGAGATATTAAAGGTGTTATGAAACATAAAACGTATATCCTGAATTTCTTGGAAATAGCCCCTGAAGTCATCTTCTTTCTGGATGACTTTTGCATAACTGGTAAACTGGAAGAGATAGACAAAACCTTATTGCTTTAGCCTAGTGTACCCCCTTATTTCTCTTTTACTTACAAGGAAGCAATTATCTCAATAAGCATGATGTAGATAAAAGAATAATCTTTTGTTTAGAATAGTTTGTTTGCAGAACAGGTAAATAAATTCATGTGAATGGTACACATAACATTTTTTCATTTAGGAAGGTTTTATATATGTATATCTTATACCTTACAACCGTCATATCCTTGTAAGGTGAACTATATGTCAAGTTTTGCTGTTTGTGTTCTCTGAGAATTTTCTTAGGAAAAAAAAGGATTTTATTTTTTAAAATCAAGGACCTTGAAATATGTAAAGGTGGTAGAAAAAGTAAGTAGACTAGATACGTAAAAATGTCCATTGGAGGTATTAAGAACATTATAATTTTCTTACAAATAAAATAGTGCTTTTTATTTATTTATATCAGCCTGTCCCATCACATTGACAAAATTACATGCTTTTAAAGCTGCTTATATTAATTGTACAGTATTTTACAAGATTGATAAAGAATGTTTCACATTTGTACATAATTTGAAATGACTTGATTTACATAACTACACATTTATAGATGTTACCTAAATGTTACATTTCCTAACTTAATCGAGTTATTTGATGAATATATTTACAGCCTCATAGACAGTATAAATCAATGGAATGCAGTCATATGTCTCTGGATTAATTTATCTTTTCTTATTGGCCATGTACCTCCAATTTTCTTATCTTGCTTAGGATACAATAGCAGCTGTGAATGTTGCTTTTATAGCTTCTGTATTTCAGTGTGGGATCTTAGAAGACGAGATGCAGTATGCTCTATGAAAGAAATGGATGATTATGTTAGCTGTATGGTCAGTACATCACGAGAGGATTACCTGGTGTGCTCTAGTGGAGAAGGAACTGTCACTTCTTTTGAACTTGGAACAAGAAAGCTCTTTCTGCAGGTACATACAAGTTGTAGTTTCTTTATCAGGGTGTAATCCCATAATTGTAAAGTGTCATCTTGCAGTGTTGCTTCAAATAAAAGCTTCTCTGAGTATAAGTGGAAGAAATATTATGCTAAACCACAGTTAAAAAAACTCTAATATTAATATCTCTATAATGTTAACATTGTACTTAGAGGTCAGGGTTTCTAGTATTATTCATAATCGTGGAATTTTCAACTGACACATTTAAGTTTACCAATGACATATTTGTACCAGATAAACTTTTTATTCTTAAACTGAAGTCAGGAAATTCCAAAAAATGTTTTTATTACATGAAATATTTAAAAAGTGAAATAGGAGTGAAATACTATAGATGTCAATTTTTTGTTTTGGTTTTATGTAGTTGTTTATTTATGCAGCCTAAAGGACATGAATTACCCATGAAAATACTGCAGATGCAGATATGAGGCATTAAATTGCAGCAGGTATCAGATACCTGAGAGCCTTAAGCAAAACATTGAGCACAAGAAGTATAGGTAAAAAAGCAAAACTTACATTGTACAAAACAATCATAAGACCAATTGTGTTCTTTGGCAGCAAAACCTGGATGCTGTCCAAGAAAATGGACAACAACTGATGACATGAGAAAGGAAGATCTTATGGTCCTAAATATGAGAAAGATCACTGACAATACAGAATTAAAAGCGCAATATAAATCTCCAGACATTGTAAGCGAAATTAAAGCCTGTAGGTTGAAATGGTTAAGACACATGATTAGAACGGATGACAATAGAATACCCAAAAAATATCCTGAAAGTAGACGTAATATTGGCAGTCACAAATTAAGGTGGCTGGATGGAGGGAGGAAGATCTAAGAACTTTAGAAGGAGAAGATGGAGGCAGAAGGCTGTGGGTATAGGAGTGTACTAAAATCTTAAGGCTACACTACAAGGGCCATAGCGCCAAAGAAGAAGATGAAAGGGCAGGAAAACTGTTCAACAGTAATTATGTTGCTGGAGGTGTTGACAGATCCTGCAAGATAAACTTTTATTGCTCCACAGCCCAGCTTTTTCGTTTCCCTATTTACTTGTTCTGGAGCTCATATGGCACATTAGTCAGATTCTGCTTCTAAAATGGCTCTAAAAATGTATTTCTGAAAGCATATCTAGCATAGCAAAGACAGTTCATGTGAAGTAACACTTAGTACCTGCATTACTGAAGGGGTTGATGAGGAATATCCTCATTTTTCAAACTGGTGTTTGAAGGCAGCATGTTTTTTAACTGCCAAATGTGTGAGAGTGAGAGGCGCCTTACAACATATGCAAATGAATTGTCAGACAGGCAGACTAATTTATGCCAGAAAATGTAGAAATAATGATGTGTTTATACTTTCGTACATTTTTTTAAATCCATCATTCATTTTTTAGTGATCTATTCTTTCTGGCATATAAGGTATTTGTAATTATGTTAACTTCATTCATTTCTGTGTCTTCTGTTTATTTCTGGTAAATAATTGTAATTAAGATTATTCCAATAAAAAAATGTAAATGGCGTGTTATTTATGGACACTCTTTAACTGCTGTGGTTCTCAGCGTCCCATTCTATACTGGTCATGAAAGGCCGCTTAATTTTGCTCAGAGGCCTCTCTATCAGCTTTGAGGTTCTTTTACGTGCTGTAGATCTATGACATGGGACCAACGGCTTTACTTCCCTTCCGAAGGAAGCCATGCTAAGGATTTTTACACCTGAAAAAATCCTCTGCCAGGTTGGAACCCGTGACCTTGGGTATATGAAGCATATGGCATGGTAACCACTAAACCATGGAGGGTGATATTTTATTCCATTTGAGAAGCAGAGCGGTGGAGGGAGAGAGAGCTGGTTAGTTGCTGTGCTACACAGAAAATGTATGTAAAAAGAAATTAAATTTGTTACATTCATATGACTTTCTCAATTTGTTCTGCAAACAACTTACAACATTTTATTCCTTCAACTACATCATGAAAATCGAGATAAGCAGAAATGCCTTTTAGCTGCTTCCTTGTAACTAGAAAATAAGGAAATGTGCCAGACTAAAGCAATAGTCATATTTTTACTTTCTCTATACTCACTATGTACATAGTGTATAGAGAATGTATTGCACTCCACCAAAAAATTCGATACTGAGATTTCACCGGAAATATATGTTTTAGGGTCCACTGTAACCAAAAAAAGCATTTTCACAAAAAGGTCTGTGTGCGTGCGTGTGTGTGGGGGGTGGGGGTGGGTGGGTGTGTACGATAACTCAAAAACGAAGTCGGTAAAATACCAAACTTGGTATTTAGGTTTAGTATCTTCCAAGCATGCGACACGAAGATTTTCAAAAAATCCCCCCACCACAAACTACCCTTTACATGGAAAAAATTTTGAAAATTTTTATTTTCTTAAAAATGGCTATCGATTTTGATTAAAATCCTGTATATTAAAACTATTTATGTCCAAAATAAAATGTATATCTTGAATTTTTTGGGAATAGCCTCTGAAGACCTCTTTATTCTGGATGAATTTTGCTGAATTTTACTTAGCTGCTAAACCGTAAGAGATAGAAAAAAACGAACTACATAAAAAATGTACCTCATGACAAAACACACAATTTTTGTCCTCTATGTTTTTGTTGTGGAGGTAACCGTTTTTGAGATATTCCTTGTTATTGGTTTCAATTGTGAAGTACTTAAACTTTTCTCACACAGGAAGTGTCTGTTTTTCTTTTGTTCTACTCCTGGCCAAGCAAAGAAGTGATTTGCAATGACAATCGCATATGGATAGCTTTTAAAACATTTGACATAGTGCATAGTGCATTCCCTTATTCCCTTCTACTTATAAGGAACTAAGTAATAACATTCTGCTAACATTCATCTTGATTAGCATTGTGTACAAGGAAGAATAATCTTTTGTAGGAGTTTTGTAGAGCAGCTATAGAAAGCCATGCGAGTGTAACACATCAGATTTTTTCTAATTAGCACGAAGTAAATAGAAGTATAAGCTTTCTAAGAATAATATGTTGCAGAGATGTAGAGAAATCATGTGAATGGTACACATACGATTTTTCAGTTATAGTTGTATTTGTTATTTTACTAAACGAACTGGAGCTCGTCCAGTTGAAGACACATGTTTTCTTCTTTTTCTTCTTCTTTCGCTATTTACCTTTCTCGTATATAGGACTTACACCTCCTGAAATACAACCCAGCGCCTGGGGTCAGATGATTTGGCCACAACGCCATTGGTACCTTTATATTTTAAGAGTTCAAACTCTCTAGATTCTATACGTTATAATATTCTTAATTCTTTAGTTATTACAACAGTTCACAGACAAAGTCTCACAAATACACCAATTTTTACTTTCTCTATAGGCACTATGTACATAGTGTATAGAGAATGTATTGCACTCCACCAAAAAATACGATACCGAGATTTCACCGGAAATATATGTTTTAGGGTCCCCTTTATCTAAAAAAAACCTTTTCGGAAAAAGGTCCGTGTGTCTGTGAACACGATAACTCAAAAACGAAAAGTAGATAAAATACCAAACTTGGTATTTAAGTTTAGTATCTTCCAGGGATGCGACGCGAATATTTTGAGAAAAATCCCCCCCCACCCCAACTACCCTTTACGTGGAACTTTTTGCGAAAATTTTGATTTTCTCAAAAAGGCTCTAACGATTTTGATTAAAATTTCGTATATTAAAGATATTTACCTGACAAATAAAATGTTTATCTTGAATTTTCTGGGAATAGCCTCTGAAGAGTAGTTTATTCTGGATGAATTTTACTAAATTTTGAATAGCTGCTAAACCGTAAGAGATGGACAAACACTTACTATGCAAAACATATAGCGCACGTTAAAACACACAATTTATGTTATATACATTTTTTTCGTGGAGTTCGTCGTTTTTGTGACATTCCTTATTTTTGGTTTCTGCTATGAAAAACTTCTACATTTCTCATATAGGAATTTGTCAACTGCTGTCCATACAAACAAAGGAACTTCAGTGACATAGCAACCAGCTTTTGATTATCACTTTAACCTATGGTACTCTCTTATTTCACCTCTACATACAAGGAAGCAAGTAATATGGCTATTTCTGCTAATGTTTTACTGATTAGCATGAAGCTAATAGAAGTATAAGTTTTTTAAGAATAATTTGTTGCAGGGATATAGAGAAAGTCATGTGAATGGTACACATCAGATTTTTAAAAGTTGTAGCTATGTGATGCAGCTAAAAATTTGTTTCTTTTTGCATGTCCTGGAGTAAAACAAAAGACATAAGAAATGAATGACTACTTCTCGTCTAAGAAAAGAATAAGAATTTTAAAATTGAAACCAATTACAAGGATATCTCAGAAATGGTTAACTTGGCAAAAAAAATGTTTCTGACATAAATTGGTATTTTAATGAGATCTACAGTTTTTGTGCAGTAATATATCTCTTATGGTTTACCAGTTTATGCAAAAGTTCTCCAGAATGAATAGGTCCTCAGAGGCTATTCCCAGAAAATTCAACATACACATTTTATTTGGGATGAAAATTTCCAAAACATATGCTATCTTAATCAAAATTGTTAAGAGCAGTTTCTGAGAAAATTAAATTTGTTGAAAATGTTCCATAAGAGTAGTTTGGGGAGGGGTGGATTTTTATGAAAATCTTCTTGTTGCATCCTTGAAAGATGCTGAATTTAAATACCATGATTTTGAGATATGCTTCTCTCTCACACACACTTTTTTTATTTATTCATAGGACCTCAAAGCCTAAATATCCAGTGGAATTATGAGGTCAAATTTTTAGTTGAATAATTGTATTAGAAATCACTGAACAATGTTTTAAAATTACTAAATGAGTAACTGTGTCTTTGCCAAAGAGGTTAAGGGGCCAGTTAAAGCTTAAGTCCTTCAAAAAAAATTATTCTAGAATATTTTCCACGACTGCCTCCGTGGTCAAGTGGTCAGCGAGCTGACTTCTTATCTGGAGGTCCTGGGTTCAATTCCTGGCTGTGGTGGGGAATTTTTCTTTAACCAGGATTGTTCCCTATCCCCCATAGAGTCTGTGGTGTGTTTAGTCATAAAAAAATGATTAACCTAATGTTCTAAATCTACAGTAATACAAGCTGTTTTACAAGTCAAAGCCTCTGATATGACCATTGAAGTTAAAGGGGCCTATACAAATGAAACAATTTAAAAAAATAAAAATATTTTCCTGAAAATGGTATTTCAATACCTGGTATAGTTATCAAAGTATGATTTAAAAGTCAAGATGCTGCATAATTGCATGAGCATGTGTGAGGAGTGTTGTGCCCATTTAAACAAATATTCGGTACTCATTTGTACAAATTTTATTTTCAAGATGCATTTCCCCCTTTTTTTTTCTTTTTGGTTATGTTTAATGCCCGTTTTACTACTAGTGGCACTGCAGGCAATGACACTGGTGATACATAGAATAAAGATAGACACTGGTGGAATGCAATGGCAGGGGAAACTGGAGAACCCAGAGAAAACCTGCCCCTGCACCGCTTCGTCCACCACAAACCTCAGATGTGGTCGGTTGGGATTGAACCTGGACCATCTAGGTGAGAGGCAAGTGGTCTAACTAGTGTAGCTATAAGCTGTAGCAATAAAATGAAGAAAAGATAATAAAAAAGTCATAAAAGTATCGGAGATTTTAGGGAAATACTGGAACCTTGCAGGGCAAACAGTCACCATTTTGTGTATTAAAAAGGTGATTAAAAATGTATATTTCTGTTCAAAATCTAATGATAATAAAAATAAAAAATATATTTCTCATGTATAACTTACCATTATTGAAAATATATTTCTAGAGTAAAGAAAGTTCAGTGTTATTTAAAATTTCATTACTGTAAGCTATATTGTACCTCCTTATTTTAGTGGCCTGGGATTGGGGAATCTTCATGTTCAGTAAGTTCGCCTCTGCTTCAGACTGTAAGGTAAAGGTTGCTGCATTATGTGAAAACTATCTGGCTTGTAAGTTATTAAATATCATGGGACCAGAGAGAATGTATACAGAGGTTTAAAATTAAATTTTGTTTACTGTGACTGTCTAAAAATTACTCCACCATTCCAACCAATTAGTGTTCCACTGCTAAAGGGATTTTATAGATTTTGCAGCATTTTCAGAACTTAAAAAACTCTTGCGGAGAAGGTTAAGGAAGTCAGATGTTCTGCTGATGTTTCATCTCCTTTTGAAAACCAGGAGATTTTTCATTCATTTTTAGTAATAGCCAAACCTGTACAAATTATAGGGTCTAAAGGTAAGACCAAAAAGATCATACGAGGTTGGATCAGAAAGTAATGCACAATAATTTTTTTCTGCATTGATATTGTGGGTGGATGTTGAAAATTACCAAGCTAAGTTTGAAACTTCCGCAGTGGATGCTCTTTGTTTCTCATGTGTAGCTCTAATGAGATAAATGTGAACTAAGTAACAAAGATAGCATTCATGTTACTATTGTCCACTTGTGAAGAGCACTGAGGTGTAGTGCAATTAGGCATAACCGTAGTGAAATTTACAGGGAGATGCATGGTGTGTATGTGGACGACTGTATGGACCATATCATTGTCTCCAGGAGGTATGTATTCTTTGAAGATGCTACACTTAATGATTCACCGTGTTCAAATGGATGGCAAAGCTGCAACAGCATAGAATATCAGAGCCATTGAGAGCAATTTTGAATGACCAGCAGATCCAAATGCAAATCTTATCTTAGCAATTCAATATCTCATACGGCGATATATAATATGGTGCATGACACATTGCAGTTTCATAAATTAGTGCTTGCTCGCATCTAGGAACCACAAAGGCCAGCGAATGATGACAAACTTGGATCACCTAACATGTTATGCTATAGAAGGGTATAGCTTTCTGAAGGAGTCGTCATTGGTGATGATTTGTTGTCATACCACTATATGCCAAAACAAAGCAGACCTCTGCTTCCCTGATAAAGAAAAAAATTCAAGGTCACTTAATCTACTTGCAAAGTGCTTATGTCAGTATTCTGGAAATGAATGGTGTGGTATTGGTGGACTTTGCTGAACATGGGACCATTAAAACATTGAAACCCACATTAAAACATTAAAACATTGCTAAAGGTGCATCATGCCCTTTGTGACAAATGCCTTAACATTCATGCTGATGGTGTTAAACTTTTTCATGAAAATGCTCACCCCCATGCTGCTGCAGCTATTCATGAGAAAATCAACAAATTTGTTGGGAGGTGTTCCAGCATCCTCCATGCAGTCCAGACCTGGCACTGCCAGACTTTTATTTGTTTGGCTCCATGAAAAAATTCCTGTCCAGTAAATGCTTTGCATCAGATGCAGAAGTGAAACCAACAGTCAGCAGATGGCTATACTTCAACTGAACAAACTTCTATGTACAGGATATTTTGAAACTGATATTAAGATGACAGAAATTGGCAACTATGTACAAAAATATCCAAAATATGTCCCTTCAACTGTGCATTTGTTTGTAATGGTACCTATTAAACTTTCAGTGTAAAAATTGTGCTTTACTTTCCAATCCACCTCATACAATAATTTCACAAAAATAGGAGGCAGATGAAAGTCGTCATTAGATAAGCCAGCTAGTAAGATGATAAACTGCTAGTCTGGTATTACAGATTTGTAGTTTTGGAGATATGTTTTATGTGATGGAAGAAGATGAGGTATATATTTGAGGAGGTTGAATTAATATGCATTAAGGCTATAGATTATACTTTTATGCCCCATCTAGATACAATCTGAAATGAAAAATATTTTTCATTTTAATTCAACAAACAGATAATGATAGAAGAAGAAATTTGGTTTTGCTTAGAACTTTATCTTTTAGTAAATTTGCAACAAGTACATGTGCTGTGATTACTAAAGGAGTAAGCAGGATATTAAAGTTGCTGTGTTATACTAGCAAAAGTATAGGAAGTGGTACACATGTAGCAGAATGATAACTTTAATAAGTAGCATTCAAGTCAAATTTTAACACAACTTGCTTCAGTACCTTTGATATGCTTCACAAATGTTGTCTTATCAGGTAAGGAAGCAGACAACACTTTTGTTGTGTTAGTAGGTCATGTTTAATAGCCAAGCCACTATTGTCAAGGAGTGATTTACTTTAATTAGAGTCCTTGATATCTGTTGGAGTCAGTGTCTATTAAGCTGCTGCTTAAATATTTTAGACTACTTTTCATGAAAGATCATGGCTTTTGCGCAACAAGCAATAAGAAGCGACACATAAGTGGAACAGTGTCATTATAGATTATGGTGAATTTGGATGCTGCTTTTGAAGGTCAGTAGTTAGAAAATCTGATGTGTGCCATTCACATGATTTTCTCTACATCTCTGCAACAAATTGTAGTTAAACAGCTTATGCTTCTATTTACTTCATGCTAATTGAGAAACATTAGCAGAAATAGTCTTATTATTTTCTTACTTGTAAGCAGAAGCGAAATGAGAGAGTACCATAGGTTAAAATGATAGCCGAAAGCTGGTTGCTATGTAACTGAAGTGCCTTTGTTTGTATGGGCAGGAGTTAACAAATTCCTGTATGAGAAAAGTATGTTTTTCAAAGCAGAAATTAAAAACTAAGAATATCTTAAAATTGATCAACTCCACGAAAAAAAATGTATATGACATAAATTGTGTGTTTTAACGTGCTCTACATTTTCCATGCAGTAAGTTTTTGTCCATCTCTTATCATTTAGCAGTAATGCACAATTCTGTAAAATTCGTCCAGAATAAAGTAGTCTTCAGAGGCCATTCCCAGAAAATTCAAGATATACATTTTATTTGTCAAGTAAATATCTTTAACATAAGATATTTTAATCAAAATTGTTAGATCCATTTTTAAGAAAATCAAAATTTTTGAAATTTTTGCCATGTAAAGGGTAGTTTGGGGTGGGGGGATTTTTGTCAAAATCTTTGTGTCGCATCCCTGGAAGATACTAAACTTAAATACCAAGTTTGGTATTTTCCTGACTTTTCGTTTTTGAGTTATCGTGTTCACAGACACACGGACACACACACACACACATGGACCTTTTTCTGAAAATTCTTTTTATGGATACAGGGGACCCTAAAACATATATTTCTGATGAAATCTCCATATCAAATTTTTGGGTGGAGTGCAATACCTTCTCTAACCCTATGTACATTGTACATACGGGGCTAGAGAAAGTAAAAATCGATTGTGTTCCATTCACATGACTTTCTCTACAACTCTGCAATAAATTATTGTTAAAAAGCTTATGCTTCTATTTACTTCCTGCTAATCGTGAAAAAATCAGCAGAAATAGTCCTATTATTTGCTTCCTTGTAAGTAGAAGCGAAATAAGGGAGTACCATAGGTTAAAGTGATGGTCAAAAGCTGGTTGCTATGTGACTGAAGTTCCTTTGTTTGAATGGACACGAGTTCACAAAGTCCTGTATGAGAAAAGTATGTTTTTTATAGCTGAAACCAAAAACAAGGAATATCTCAAAAACAATCCACCCCACAAAAAACATGTATATAACATAAATTGTGTGTTTTAAAGTGCTCTACATTTGTTGTGTGGTAAGTTTTTGTCCATCTCTTACGGTTTAGCAGTTATGCAAAATTCCGTAAAATTGATCCAGAATAAAGTAGTCTTCAGAGGCTATTCCCAGAAAGTTGGAAATATACATTTTATTTGTCAGATAAAAATCTTTAATATACAATATTTTAATCAAAATCGTTAGCCATTTTTTAGAAAATCAAAATTTTTGAAAAAAGTTTCATGTAAAGGGTAGTTTGGGGTGGGGGGATTTTTCTCAAAATCTTTGTGTCACATCCCTGGAAGATACAAAACTTAAACACCAAGTTTGGTATTTTACCGACTTTTCGTTTTTGCGTTATCATGTTTACAGACACACACACACACACACACACACACACACACACACACACACACACACACACGGACCTTTTTCTGAAAATACTTTATTTGGATACAGGGGACCCTAAAACATATATTTCCGGTGAAATCTTGGTATCAAATTTTTTGATGGAGAGCAATACTTTCTCTATACACTATGTACATAGTATGTATAGAGAAAGTAAAAATAAAAATGGTATCTTTGGTACTAAATGTCAAACTACTGAACTATTTACTGTCCTAGGAAATGTTATAATTCTATCAGATATATGCATATTTTCATAAAAACAAGGACATTAGCTAACATTGTAAATCAATCTTACATTTCAGTCTGAGGTCTATGATGCAGAATTGACTTGTCTGGCAACAATAAGAAGTGAAACAAAACTTCTGGTAGGCTCTTCTAAGGGGACATTTTACCTATTCAACTGGGGAGAATTTGGATACCACAGTGATGAATTCCCGGGAGCCAAACGTGCCATTAATTGTCTTATACCAATCACAGAGAATATTGCTGTGTGCGCTGGAGAGGATGGAGTTATCAGGTTTGTTCCTTTGTTCTGATATATGAAATTTTAGGCTGAAAATAAATATTAAGTATGTTTAAATTATGGGAGTTTCGATGCCTCAGATAATTTTTTATTTGCGCATATTTTCTGTTCTGTCCATATTGTTCATCCAATGTAATGGAATTATCAGTCACTGAATTTGAACATTTCAACTTCTTGGCTATTTGATGATTAGAGTCCTATTTCCTTGTATGCACATATTTGTGCTTTTTCATCACGTGATAACTATTTTCCGCAAGGCATTTTCTGAATAGTGGTTTATGTACAAAAGTTCTGTCACTGAAGTTTTCTGTTTCCTATCTGCAATAAAGGCGAGTATGCACATAATAACACCACACAAAGCAGCGGGCCTTTATACAGAGTTCCACACTCTACTATCTGTATCATTGATGTCTTGTTGTGTACTGTACTACTGATGCCAAATATGATACAATTTGAATGCATTTGTCAATATATTGGATCTCCTACACTGTCATTATATTGCAGATAAACTGTGCACAACCATTCCAACAGAGAATGTTAATTTACTTACAAATATCCATGCCTTTATACTGGTTTCCACTACTGTAGACTCATTTTGTATTGAGCAAGATTTCAAAGTGACAGGTGTTTTAGTACAGGAACGTTAACTAATTGTAATAGTACTCTATAGTTCTCCCAAGGGAAACCCTACTATTTTCCTTGAAAAACTCAAATAGCTCTAATTTTCTCCAAACACCTAAATGTAAGTACTTGAACATTATAATTGGTGGAGATTTAAATTCATATTTTGACATAACAAGTAAAAAAATTTTAAAAACCTTCTCAGGCAAGTCAATTTCAATTGCACAAATAATAAACCCACAAGAGTCTTGGCCTGCCCAGATAACATATGTACAAATATTAAGCTAGTGCGAATAACATGTGATATGGTAGCTTTTCCTTATTCGGATCATAACTTAGTCTGGCTCAAGATAAAAGATCTTATACCAAGTGGTCAATTGGTCTCAAAGACTAAAACAAAAAAAAGTGACCTCAAGGCCTATAACAGTAAAATCTTAAATTGTCTCTATGTAATATAGAATGGATGAATGTAAATCATAACTCTTTAACATACTATCACTGAAGTGAAAGATTGTTTTACAGCTTTTAAGAATACTTTCAAACTGTGTATACCAGAAATAAAAAGTATTGTCAAAATTAATTCCAGTCAAAAAAAGTCACATATAAAAAAGAAAATAGTTGATATACCCCACAACTAGCAGGTATGAAAACATATCTAGGTCTATTTAGGAAGGAAAAGACGGATAGGACCAAGCAATCTAAAAAAAACTGAAATAAACAAATATAAACTTGCAATAAATGAATCAAAAAAGCTTCATAACTTCAAAACCATTGTATCATCAAGTAATAAATATAAGAAAGCATGGAGTTTGATTAATTCTTTTGCGACAGATCACAAAGATGATAATATACAAATTGCCCCCAATGAATTCAATAACTTTTTCATAATACCTGGAGAATCTGGAATACATTTAATAAAAGATTATAATAAGGCATAATAAATTTTTCTTCTCAGAAGAAAAGTACTAGCACAATGAGTAGATTCAAGCCATCAGATAGCACTGACACCTATGATCTGTCTAATAATATACTAAAATAAAGGTTATAGATTGTGTTATAGAACCACTTAGCTCCAGCTTAAACAAATGCCTCGTTTTCAGTCACTTAAATCTAAATCTACAGCAGAAAACATACTGATCCAAGCCGATGATTGTTTCAAAGCTAATGGGTTCGTGCTTAATCAGAGCAAAATATCACATATGGTTTTTAATTGCAGGGTACCTCTATAGCTCATAGTTCTGATAATTTAAAGTTCTTAGGTGTTGTAAAAGACAAATTATCCTGGGCACCACATATATATTGTTCACATGTCTTTACTCTCCAGAGCTATACATCTGGTTTGAAATTTGAAAAAGCATGTGCCTGAGATATATATTCGATCAGCATATTTTGCTTTTTTCCAAAGCATTATAGCATATGACATCTTACTTTGGGGTAACAGTTCACATGTTTCCAATGTTCTTTTACTCCAATAAAAAGGTTATTAGAATAATGTCTGATGGATCAAAGTTAGCCCACTGCAAACCATTATGTATTAAATTAAGAATAATGACAGTAATAGACTTATATATGTACACTGTGTTATTGTGTATAAAAAGCTGAACATCAGAACTATAAAATAGACAAAATATTTTATTTATTTATTTATTTATGCTAAGCTTTATACAGGTGAATATGACCGGTGTTCAGCCCTGGCTCTTTACCAGTCATACTCATATTTTACAATAGTTTATTAATTCTAGTTTATTACACCATTTTGTCTATTTACTGTCCATATCCATTTATTTTTCACTTTGCATAAGAATTGTCCAATCTTCTTACTATCTTTTTGAAACATTTCAACTACTACTACATTTCTATCTATTTTAAACCATTTCTTATTAATATACTCTTTTCTCCAAATTTCAGTCCCTTTACATTTAAATAAAATGTGTTCCATATCTTCATTTCCGCCACATATAGGACATTGATTTTGTGGAATACCTTTCCTTAAACCTTTTAATCTCCATACTCCTGCTTTCAGCCATGCAATACCTTCTCGCTCCTCTTTATTTGTCACATCAATGTACTTTTCCCTTCCCCATGAGACTTTCATAGAAAACTAAAGATCTCTTTTCAGTTATTTCACTAAATATTTTTTGTATTTCTATATCCTCAAATCTTTTCCTTGCCAACTTCCAGAAGTTATTCGCATTATTTTCTCTTCTTCTCCACATTTCCCCTAACCCACTACTTTCCAGGTTATTTCGAAGACAGTCTACCCATCCCTTGTTCTTTAAACTTTTCTCTTGATATACTAAACACTGTTTTAACAAATTCCTTTCTTCCAATTTCAATATTCTATGCCAAAATTTCAATGCCCTTTCCATAATCTTTCCCTTACTTGCCACTCTATCCAGCTCTATTTGTGCTACCTGCCTAACAGTTGCATTTGGTAACCCCAGTATTTCTTTGCAAAATTTCCTATGCACCTCATCTATGCCTTCCCATCCTCCTTCTAATCCCCATACTTCTATCCCATATAGCATTTTTGCCTCAACCACCATATTGTACACTTTTTCTAACCATCTAATATTTATATTAGGTGCTTTGTATTTGCAACTTCTAATAGCTGATAAAGCTCCTTTTCCTTTTGCCAATGCAAATTTCTTTTGCCGTTCCCAATCGCCACCACTATCAATTTTAACTCCTAGATAAATACATTCTCTCACTACCCTATACTCCTTTTCATTCTCATTCTTCCATTTTTCATACTTGCTCAATTTTCCCCCTTTTTTGTACACTACAATCTGCGTCTTGTCCTGGTTCACTTTCAAACTCCACTCTTTACAGTAATTATTTAATGTTTGCAAGGATTGTTTCAAGCCATTCACTGTAATTGCACCTATAACTAGATCATCTGCAAACAGTAATCCTGGAATCTGAATATTATTAATTACTGGCATCGAGTTATTATTTCTCCCAATTTCTGTTAATACATCATCTATATATAAATTGAATAGGACTGGACTTAACTTACATCCCTGTCTAAGGCCTTTCTCTTGTTGGATTTCTCTTGTTACAACCCCTTCCTCCACTCTTATACAAAAAGTATTTTCCTTATATAATGCTCTAAGGGTGTCCACCATTTGTTTACTCACTCCTTTAGTCAACAACTTATGCCACAGCAATTGAAGCTCTATCCTATCGTATGCTTTCTCTAAATCCACAAAAGCCATATATAACTTTCCTCTTTTGTCTTTCAAGTATTTATCTACCAGTGTTTTTATAATAAATAAGTTATCAACTGTCCTCCTCCCTTTTCTAAAGCCCATCTGAAGTTCCGAAAGGATATTATATTCTTCAACCCATGTTTGTATCCTGCTTGCCATAATACCAGTAAAAAATTTTCCTACATTTGATAATAATGCAATGCCTCTATAGTTGTTTGGTTTGTCAACACTACCCTTGCCTTTGTATATTGGATGTATGATTGCTTTCCTCCACTTATCTGGTATATTTATTTATTTATTTATTTATGCTAAGCATTATACAGGTGAATATGATCGGTGTTCAGCCCTGGCTCATCTGGTATATAACCTTTCACCTTAATTGTGTTAAATAAGTCTACTAAAACCTTAACTCTGTTTATTTCAGTGCACCATTCCTTAAGGAACTCTGCTGGGATTCCATCTATTCCCGTTGCTTTATTTCTCTTCATTATTTTCACCTTTTGAATTATTTCTTCACTTCTTATTATATCATCGAGTATATCTACATAGTTATTACCTATTTCCCAATTTCCTATCTCATTTTTACTCTTTTTCTCCCCATACAAATTTTTAAAATATTCCATCCATTCTCCTGGTTTTATACTTGGTTTTGTTACATATTTATTATACATTGATTTCATAACCTTCCATATATCATTTGCATTATTTTCATTTAGGATTTGTATCAAATTACTTTCATATTTTTTCATCCAGCTTGTTTTCTTTTGTTCCAGTAATGAATTATATAAATCCCTCCCTTGCATATACTCTTTCTTTAATCCTATGTATCCTAATTCCCTCCACTTTATGAGCAGCTGTTTGACTTGTCTTTTAGTTACTCTACATTCTTCATCAAACCAGCCCTCATCTCTTTTGTAAACCTTCTTTCTCATTTTCATTTCCTCCCCAGCCCTTAGCATAATGATATTTAAGATATCCATAGCACTTTCAATTTCTTGTTCCTTTATCATAAAACTTATTCCACACTGACATATCTGGCATAATTAGAGTTTAGTGTCTGCCTAAATTTATTGCAATACTCCTCCTTCCATTTGTATCTACTGTATTCTTCATGCTTACACTTTTCCTCCCTTAAATTATAGACTATTTGCTCTGTGCATGTTTTTATGCCTACTATCAATGGAAAATGCCCACTGTTGGAACTTAAATTTAGTACCTTAAAATTACTTAAAATATACCCCATATTAATTGGCCATAATACATAATCAATCACACTTTGACCATTATTACTAACATACGTATATTCTCCATTCACATCTTCTCCATATTTCCCATTCAAAATATCAAAGGCATTCAATTCACAGAATTCTATAAATTTCATGTAGCCTTTGTCAACTATCTTATCTTTGCTGTATCTAATTTTCTCAGGTTTCTCTAATGTATCATTACTCATCCACCTATTCCCTCCAATAACATAATTTTCGCCAATCCTAATGTTAAAGTCTCCCATTAATATAATCTCAGAATTACCATATCTCTCCTTTAAATGTTCTATTTCTATCTCTAGGTGTTTAAGGAGGTCCGGATTATGAAAGCGTGAAGGAAGAGGAGGATTGTATACTATGCCTATACATATAACATTTTCAACTATTTGTTTCTCCTCTAATACAATCCATAGTATATCTTTTCTCCTTGACCAAGTTTCTTTAACTCCTTTACTTAACGTCTTCTTTACAAAAAAGCCTATGCCTCCAGATGCCCTCCCCTTTCTTGCTACCTTGTCTCCTTTTATCCCTACAAAATCAAAATCCTTTACGTAAACCTGGTCCTCTTTTAAACTCCCCGCATATATTTTGTTTTTAACTCCCTCACAATTCCAGAATCCAAGCCTCCTTATATTCTTCCTTCCCTATTGTGAGCCTGATCTAAATCTAAATGTTTCTAGTGTTCTTTTACTCTTTAATTGTATCCCTTCTCCGGAAGGAATAGCTTTATTTCTGTCTAAAACTAGAATGCTGCCATGTTCAGATGATATAATGCTGTCTTCTTCCCCTTCTGTATTCTCCCCACTACTGTGTTGCCATGCCTTCTTTCCCTTCGAAGCCAAATTACGTGCTGCTATTACTTCCCCTCTTCTCGGTTACACTATTTTCTTGGGTGACGTCACTCTGGTGATTCCTCCTCCTGTTGCTTCCTCTGTTGACGTCATTATTTCGTCAGCTGTTACTTCTCTCGTAAGGATGTTGGATGACGTATGCCGTTCTCATATCCATGCTGACAGGCGGATTTCGGTTCAAACACACACTTTCCCCGTCTTCACCCACATCCATTCCTTTTTGCTTGGACTTTGATCTTCCTGTTGTACTTCCTAAAGTTGGCGTTGACATCTACTGAGTAATTTCCTCTGTGCCTGATTGGGGTTCTCTTAGCTCCTTCTTGTCCAGATGCGATGTCTTTTCTCCGTCAATCCACAATTGGAAATTTCTAATATAAGCTCTTCTTCCCTGGGCTCTTGCTTCTTTCATTTTTTGTACCAAATTTCTTTGCAGAGCTCTCTTCTTAGGTGATAAATGTCTATTAATAAAAATGTCTGTTCATTTTAATTTCTTGGCTCTTTTAAGTACTTCATGTACTAATTGGGCTGTTGCAAATTTCACTATAATTGCTCTCTTGCCAAGTTGTCTTCCAACTCGATAAGCTTCAATAATTTCCCATCTATACAATTCCAAATTCAGCTTTTCCTTCGTTATTTCTAATATTTCTTCTGCTGGCCATTTATACTTTCTTTCCTTAACTCCTATGAACACTAAATTAAATCTTCTCTCCCTTTCTTCCAATCTTTCCATTCTTTCCTTAACCATTTCAATTTCCCTTCTTGCTTCCTGCACCTCAACTCTAACATCTTCTTTGATATCTGTTGCCATCTTTTCCAATTGTTTACCTATTCGTTGTTCCATGCCTTCTATTTTGTTCATTTTCTCAGTCAGGTTTTCCAGCATTGTTATTATATCTGCAAGGCCGGGGTTTACCTCAATTCCTCCAATCACTAACAACACAGTTATAACACTTGCTAAAACCAATATGTTTGTCATCTTCTCTCCAAAACTGTGTTTACTATTCACCAACCTACTTTTCTAAACTGTTCAATTCTTGCTCTATACACTGTAATGTCCACTCCCATCATGACTTAGATCCTTGTTCCTTCACCGCAGGAGCACCTCTCAAAACACAACCTTCCTCTGTCACTGCTGGCTTAGCACTCCGACAAAATATACATTCCTATAATACTAGATCATACCAACACATTGATATTCCATATTATAGACTGACTACGACTCAGAAAAGTTTGAAGTACTAGGTTCTAAACATTATAATAAGCTATCTTTAAACTTGCAGCAATTTTAAGCATAAATTGTATGATTGATTTGTTGCAACACCTTTTTATTTTCTACAAGAATATTTTGAAATATAATAAGTACTCTACTGTTTTTCTTGGTTATAATATATTAGGACTTTGGTGTAATCAGTATAGTTATTAATTTTTAACCGGTATTACTTTGAATAATATTGTACCTGCATTCCTGTGCATACTCTGTATCATAAAAGTAATATTATTTGTAATTATTTGATTGTATCACTCTAACGTCTATTGCTGTTTAAGCTCAATTGCAATAAAATTATTGAAATGAAATGGCCTGTTATTTATGGATGCTCTTTAACTGCTTTGGTTCTCAGCGTCCCATTCTATATTGGGCATGAAAGATCGCTTAATTTTGCTCAGAGGCCTCTCTTATCAGGCTTGAGGTTCTTTTACGTGCCGTAAATCTACGACACGGGACCCACAGCTTTACTTCCCTTCCGAAAAAATCCATCGTTCTCCGCCGGATTTGAACCCGCGACCTTGGGTATATGAAGTTAGCATGGTAACCATTACACCACGGAGGGCGACAATAAAATTATTGTTATTATTTATTAGATATTTGAAACTCATTCCTACAATTGTCCAGAGGCAGAGTGCACTTGCCCTTGTGACCTTACAAACAAATGCAGAGGGGGAAGGTACACCAAAATCTCTAAGGCAGATTGTGGGGTTGTCTGCACTACTTGGTTAGCATCATACATGTCAATCTCTGCAGTAAATCTAGTCTTCATTTCTGAGGTGGGCCATCAGATAACTGCTGTGTAGGATAATCAGGTCCTTATGACTGAGGCAGGTAGAGCCATGTGTTCATCTTCTGTCTTAGGCCCCATTTCAGTTCAATAGCCCTCCTACATGCCCACAAAGAATTTTGGGCTTCTTAGTTCTGTAATCTACATGCTTTTTCAACCCAGCCCGACATCCAAAATAACTCTTAGATATTTGACTGAATTAGATAGCTTTATCAATCCTGGCAGGGCCCTCTTTGTGAAGACCATGATCTCAGTCTTATCTGGAATAACAGACAAGTCCATTTCCAAACACTATTGCTCTAGAGCAATTGCAAATAACCCTTTGTTGAACTGGTTCAGCAGATCGGGCACCACATCCACCAAAGTGCATGACAGTCCCAGGTAATGCTCTGAGGGTAATGCTCCCCAGAGCTGCAACCGCCTGGTGACCTTCCAAGGAAGTTATGGTTCAATCCAAGATAATCAAAGAAGCATGCTTAATGTCTAGAAAAAATTGGAATGGCCAGTTTTCCACAGTCCAGTGCTCCCGCCAGTCTAATATATTTTTCTGGCTGGTAGGCATTCTGTTGAAGATGTATTGGTCTGTCAACCAATACCCCTTCTCTCAGGTATCTATCCACTATCTTTCCAATACCTTTAACATGAAGGATGTCAGACTAACAGGATGAAAATCCTTAGGCCTGCAGTGTGACTCTCTGCCTGGCATAGAGAGACTAGAAACATATCCCATGGCAAGGCAGGTCCTGAAACTTCCACTAGGTGAGAAGAAACAATCTTCCAAACTCATGCAGGAGAGTTGGGAAGACCTTGTCCTCACCCATGCCACAGAATAGAGATAAGAAAGGAAACTCGACTGTAATCTGTGCGCCAAAATTCAGTGTGCATGTGTGAATTCTACCATACTGGGACCGAGTAAACAGCTATGTTGTTGAAGTTGCACACTTCTTAATATAATTTTGTTAATGTTATCAATTGTGTATTTTAGCTGCTGGGCTTATATACTACAGTTATATTATACACTGTACAACTTAGAATATTTATTTTTTGAAGCTTTACTGCTCTTACAATGAGCAGTAGTAAGAGAAAATGCAGCCAATGCTGCTCAGCACCTAATGAAAAATAATTCAAATACAATTAATATGGTATAGAAATATGGAATATCTCCTGTAAAGTTAGTAATGTGGTTTATCATGTGTTTGCATCAAGATTCAGTTTTGGGTTTTTTTTTGTTTTTTTTTTCTATGATTGGACTGGTTCATTCTGTCTAATATATTTACTGCTCGTTCAGATTCAGTCTTACACTTTTTTTACTCTTTTATTAAATAAAATTTGGCAGTCCATTGAATCACTTGGTTATTTATTCTACCTACATATTTTCCTAACCATAATTTCATGTTGCTAGGATTTGTTTTGTAGATATTAATAGCAAACAAAATAGTATCAAAAATCTGATGTGTTCACACGAGTTTCTCTAGCTGCTCCACAAAAAAAAAAAAAATTCTTACAAAAGATTATTATTTTATATACATCATGCTAATCAAGATAAAAATTACCAGAATTGGTCTTATTTCTTGCTTCTTTATAAGTAGAAGGGAAATAAGAGAATACACCAACTAAAATGCTAGTCAAATCTTTTAAAAACCTGTTGCTATGTAAAAAAATTGAAATTCGGTTCTTTTTGCTTCCTAGGAATGACTTCCTGTTTGAAAAAAATGTTATCTTAAACTGAAACCAACAACTTGGAATATCTTTAAAACGGTCAATTCTACAAAAAAAAAAAGTAAATGTGTGTTTTAATGAAATATAGATATATTTTTACTTTCTCTAACCCGAATGTACAACGTATATAGTGGATAGCGAAGGTACTGTATTCAACCCAAAATTCAATATCGAGATTACATTGGAAATATATGTTTTGAGGTATCCTGAGTCCGAAAAAGGGCAGTTTCAGATAAAGGTCTGCATGTGCTTGTTTGTGTGTATGTGGACTGCATAGCTCAAAAACAAAAAGTCTGTTCAATACCACACTTGGTATTTAAGTTAAGTATTTTCCAAGGATGCAACACGAAGATTTTCAAGAAAATGGCTCTTACTGATTTTTATTAAAATACTGTTTGTTATTTTATACAAATAAAATGTATGTTGTAATTTTCTGGCAATAGCCTCTGAAGAGCTTTTTATTCTAGTTGGGGTTTGCAGAATTTTGCATAACGGTTAAATCATAAGAGATAGACAAAAGCTTAATTCAAAATCTTCTCGGGCTTCTACCTGGCTAGAAGCCCGAGAAGATTTTGAATTAATACGTCGCCAGGAAAGCTTCAGTTCTTATTTTAGACAAAAGCTTATTAGATAAAAATGTAGATCTCGTTAAAACACGTAATTTATGTCATATATGTTTTTTATGTAGAGCTGACGGTTTCTAAGATTTCCTTGTTATTGGTTTCAATTTTAAACTAAATAACTTTTCTCCGAACATCAATTGTTTCACATAATGACCAGCTTTTAAAAGATTTGACCATCACTTCAGCCTAATGTATTCCCTACTTACAAGGAAGTAAGTAATAAGATCATCTCGCTAATGTTTATCTTGTTTAGCATAGCGTAGATAAAAGAATAATCTTTTATAAGAAAAAGTTGCTTGTGGAACAGCTAGAGAAAGTTATGTGAATAGAACACATTAGATTTTATGAAGTATGATTTTGTCTATCTCTAATGGTTTGACCAGCTATACAAAAGTTATATAAAAGTCATCTAGAATAAAGAGGTCTTCAGAGGTTATTCCCAGAAAATCCAAGTTATACATTTTGTTCATCATAAAAATATCTTAAACATATGGTATTTTAATCAAAACCGTAAGAGATAGATAACATTTTACTACTCAGAAAATGTAGATCCTGTTAAAGCCCACAATTTGTCATGTACACTTTTTAATGGAGTTAGCACCCCCTGTTATTGATTAAATTTTTTCAAATACATACACATTTTCTTTCGTGGAAATTACCATCCAGGTTTTTTTCTTTTCCTTTTTCAAGTTCTTGCAAATCGAATGGGATTTCAAAGCATCACACAGCTGCTGACATTGATCAGATTTGACTATCGTTTATGCCTATAACAAAATGCACAGCTAAAATGTATCCCTATTAACAAGAAACAGAAGAATAAGCAGCCGTATAAATAGTTTGTTGGAGAGCAAGCAGAGAAAGTCATGTTTATGCCACACATAAGATTGTTATTACATATATTCATATTTTTTTTTAATTATTATTTTAATCATTTTAATCTGCTTAAAATGGAATGTAATAAACGGCTTTCGTTTTGCGTTTACTAAGTCCCAATTTGACATCTAGCACAATGCTTGGCTTCATGCACATCAAAGGAGCTGCCCTTGAGATTCCTTTCTGTATTCTCTCTATTCTGTGCCCATGCTTTATAAGGCTGAAAAATGAAGATATCCCATTTAGCTTTCTTAAAAGTCATGACCTCCGAGGCACACACCAGCCTTCTTGTAAAGGTTTGCATGCCTCAAACAAGATTACTTCTTGATCCATAATGCTTGTCCCTGGGAAGAGGGTTTAAAGCAACGGGCTCAGGATCACCCCCTTATATCGATTATTCTTATCACAGGAGGGATCCTCCAAATGGGCCAGCTTGACCCTGCCTCTGGATACCAGCAGTACTTTGCTTCGCTGTATTCTCACAGAAGTGCCTCCAAAATTCCTTGGAAGCCTTCCTGATCTCTCTCTTATACCATCTCTGAGATTCCATATAGGAATTTCAGGTTGCCTGACATTTGTTGGCTTTATATGCATTATAAAACCTTCCTGTCCTTAGCTTGATGGTCCTTAAAAAGGGTTCCATCTCAGCCTATCTTTTGCACATAGTATAGTTGTTTTTTTAAGTAAGACCAAGGTATTAGTGAGAAAGCTCACATAACACTCCCATTCCTCAGCCTGATCTGGAGTCTGTTCTTAAGCCCACCCTACAGGTCACATTGGAAGTAGTCCCAATTGGTCCTCCTTGGCAGTTTTTATTTCCTGCTCCTCCCCTGCCCCCCCTCTCAGATATCAAAGCAGACATAACTGTGGCTGAATAAGGATGATTCCAGACTAACCCTACAGCCCTTCACATCCTCTAGGAGCCCAAAGCACACCAGTATCAAGTCTAGGACCTCCTCCTTGAAATTAACAACGATTAGAGTGCTAACCTAATTCATGATCTCCAGATTTATAAAGATCAGGAAATCGAGTAATGCCTCCCGTCTCCTATTGATGTCCTTACTACCCCAAATGCTATACTGAGCATTAGAGTCACAGCCAATCAATAGATAGAAGTTTTTACAGCGATCCCAAAGATTATTGGACTCCTTAGGAGGTGGAAGTTCCTCAAAGTGATAAGGCAAATAGGCTGAGCAGATTACAGCTTGCCATGGTAGTCTGTCCCACCTCATCTCACCTTGACTGCCACCAGGTCCCTCATTAGAAAGCCTGGCAGAGCCGTGTGTTCTGATGCCTTGTCAAGACACAGGCTCTGGCTTTCTTATCGGCTAAAGCGCTGAAGACAGAAAAATCCTTTTTAAGTTTAGTCCTATAATACAACGTTGCCAAAGCCAAGGCTCCTGTATTATGGTGACCTCCAGATCCTACCTTGCTTTCTACTAAATAACATCCTAGAGACAAATACTGTGTTGGAGGTTAGCCTGAATGAAAGAAATCATTTTGGCCTTCCATCAAACACAATAATCACTCTTTTGCAAAGCCTGCTCTGGACATGGAAACCCAGTCATTTCATTTTTATTTCGTCCAGAAGCACTACACAGGCATTGACAACGTCTGGTAAAAGCAGTACATTGACACAAAATTTATCATTAAAATATTTATGTATAGAATAAAAAGGATGTTTGACTAACTGGATTTAAAATTGAGTATATTTAAACATTTTTAAATATTTAAACATTTGCATATTTAAACATTTAGCACTATCAGGCAATTTATTATATAACTTAATACCTAAGTACGTATAACTATTCTGAGACTTTGTTAATCTATAATAAGGAATGTTTACGTTGGACCTGAATCTGATACTATAACTATGAATATCCATCCTCAAAATATGTCTATTACAAGAGGCATGTATAAATACTAAATTATGTAAAATACATGGTTTATTAATAGTTAAAATGCTTAACTCAATAAATAGGGGTCTACATGGGGTTATATAGGAACTTTTATTAATTATCCTCATAATTTTCTTTTGAAGACAAAAATTTTTGTTTACTTTGTTAGTACCACCCCAAAGAATTAGGCCATATCTTATTACAGATTCAAAAAAGCAAAATACATACTTCTCACATATTCAATTGAGATAGGATCTCTCAAATTACGAATTAAAAAAATAATGCTAGACAGTCTCTTTTTTAAATATTCAATATGGATGGTCCACAATAATTGGTTATCAATATATACACCTAAGAATTTAGTACTTGTCTGATATTGCAATGCTAAGTCATCTGATGTTCTTTTTAAAGTGAATAAAACGGAGATAGTCTTGGATTTATTTAAAAATAAACTATTAGCTCAAACCATTCCAAAGCTTTAGCCATTATGGCTTTATATTGATTATTTAATTCATTTGAGTCATTTCTACCTGGTACATAAGTAGTATCGTCTGCAAACATTATGGTATCTGTGGGTATATTACTTGGTAAATCATTAACTGCAATTAAAAATAACAAAGGGCCTGGGCCCAAAAGAACCCTGCGGAACACCACTAGCTATGTGGGACATAGATGAACATTCACCATTTACATAAACCAATTGTTTTCCACCAAATAAATAGTTTTTCATGAGATTCAACTGAGTATTTTGTATACCATAATAGGAAAGCTTTTCTAATAAAATATTATGATCAATGGAATCAAAAGCCTTACTCAAATCACAAAAATTAGCTAATACATATCCACCATTTTCAAATGAGGAATGTATTATATCAACCAAACTTTGTATTGCTGCAGTAGTCTTTCTACCTTTAGAAAAGCCATATTGATTTTTGTTAAACAAGACAAACTTTTTGAAAAAGGTATTTATTTGCTCAAACATAATGTGCTCAAAAATGTTTCCAATAACAGTAATAAGAGATATTGGCCTATAATTTGCAGCTTCATATGCACTTCTTTTTTTATACACAGGAATTACTTTAGCAATTTTCAGGCAATCAGGAAAAATTCCTTGCAAACAAAGATTAAAGCAAGTGTAAGTGGGTAAAGAATTACATCAATAATCCTCTATAAAAAGTTATTTGACATATCATAAATATCAGTACTCCTAGAACTTTTTAAATTAGATACAATTTATATTTGATTGGCAGTAACGACTTTCCAGAAAAAGACAGCATTTGTAGTTGCACAAGTTTTTTAAAAGTACATCATGTGTTGTCTTATATATATTAATTTTTGATTTAGTAGTTTTCAAAGAATTTATAAAGTCTTGGTTAAATGTCTCAGCAGATACTGGAATAATAGGCCTACTATTTCTACAATTTCTTGATTTATTAATTAGGTACCAAGCAGTTTTACTTTTATTTCTTGAATTCTTTATCAGACTAATATTTCTCATCATTTTATTCTCTTCTAGCCTTTGTTTATAGAATTTCCTATTTAGAATTTCCTAATCTTTGCTTAGTTACTTCAGAACCTGATTGTTAAAATATATCATAATACATCCTAAACCTGATTCTAAGCTGTTTTAATTCATCAGAAAACTGAATCTTGTTTTCAGAGTAAACTTTTTTGTTCATTGTACACTTTTTATATAAGCACAAATTAAAAATGTCATTGATTATGTTAAAAAAGGCATTAAAAATTTTCCGCGGTATAGTGCATACTACTAAAATATATATCCCAGTTGATTTGTCGAACAATATTTATAAATCTATCATAATTACAAGAAGAAAAACTTCTGTAAACATTTGTTTATTACTTTTTAATACTTCATTAAAATTGCTTTTAAAGCAATGAAACCATAAAGCTAAATGGTCAGAAAAATAACAATTTTGAAGTTCAACTGTGTACAGTCAAGCATAGAAAAATTGCTTACTACATTGTCCAGGCAAGCTTTGTCTCTTAAAGGCTTGTCATTATGATAATTTAGCCCAAACTGGCACAATAGACTCTTCAAGTTAACTGCAGTATTTCTGTCAGCTATAATATCAAAATCAGCGTTAAAGTCACCTCCAATAATAACATTATAATTTGACCATTTAGTTAAATATACTAAAAGCTCATTTAATTTGATTAAAAATATATTTGTATCACTATTAGGTGTACGATATATTTTAACACTATCTGCTATCAAAGCATAAAATCCAAAACGCCTATCACAGTAAAAGTCTGACATGTCCAAGTTCCTACAGGCAATATTGCATACTGCAAAATTACAGATCCCCCATGTGTTTGGTGAGATCTTGCATAAGAACAAACTCTATTATAACCAGCAATATTAATTAACTGAATTGAGGCATCATTCAGCCAGTGTTCACAAATACAAATAAAGTGGCATGTTTTATTTAGCATAAAGTCCAGAAGAATATTTATTTTATCACTTAGGCCTTGAATATTTAAAAATAGCAAAGTCAAAAAAGTATTACACTTCGATAATTGCATACTAGTTTCTTCTGAGCTTAAGTTTGCAGCGGAGATTCCTGTGTCCTTCTTCCATATAAAAAAACGACGTATGCATCATTTGGCCTGAATTTCGGATCAAATGCAGTAACAAGATGCTGTTCATATATATTGACCTTAAATGATGTGTATAAATCAGGATATCTTGATTTCAGTTTTTCACATTTCACTTTTGGAAAGCTTGGTTTCAAATAATTTAATTACTCAGAACACGTTTCAGGCAACAGCCTGCACACGTGCAAGGATATAATCTTAAGTACACCTTTCAAACTCAACTCACTATTTTCATTTTTATTACTACCTATTACCTACTCCCACCGGGTGTTTGGGTTTCCTTCCAATAACCCTTGACCATACCTCTTTATTGCTAGAATTAATCAAGCTGTGTGTTTTAACAGCATTATTCAACACTTTAGATTGGCCATTATTCGGCAACCCATTGGAGTCTGATCCCATTTCACCACTTTGAAGTTCACTGGCAATAACACATGAATAATTATCACCACTTTCAGTAATATTATTTAATCCACCATTATCATTAGTATCACTATTAACTTGGCATTCCTTTAACCCAGGAACCAACTTTAGCACAGCCATGTGATCACTTAAAATTTTTAATTTTTCTTGCAATTCCAAAATAATTTGGTCTCTGATTTATTATGTATTGAACAATTTTAATGTCTACCTTATTATCATTAGTAGCAATATAACTAAGAGCATAAGTTAACTCCACGTTTTCCACAACTTTAGTTTTCTTATCATTTTCACTGATAATGTCACAGCACTTATAATTACATTCTTTTACAACATCAATGTTCCTTTTAAATGTAAAAAGAAGCTAGTAACAGTGAAGAATAACACAAATATTAATATAAAAATAATAGTTGCAACAAATCTTCACTTATCTTTTGGAATCCTTGCAAGGATTCCAAAAGATAAGTGAAGATTTGTTGCAACTATTATTTTTATATTAATATCAATGTTCCTTGTTAATTTTACACGGCTTACATGAAATATATTAGTACAGCTTATACGCTTTATCCCATTCACTACTTTAGCTTTACAGCATTTGCACACAAGGCCCGTGGCCATGTTACTCATAGCAGCAGCAAAAACGAAACACGTCTGTCCGGTACGTGAACTGTGACTGAATAAGGAGATATCGTGGGAAATATTCTCTTCTAAGGTTTAGGGTGCAAAACTGTATGTTCCGCACCCCTGTTTGTTGATGGGGAGTCTTCTCCCCTCTGCCTCTTTCGGAGAAGGTAGATAGGCCTGGCACAGGCCCCACAGTAGTTACTTTATGTTTATGAATATATTAAAGGCTTTAAGTTTAAATAGACTAATATCCTTCAAAGTTATAAATAAATAACTCCACTTTAAGTCAGTTTGCCTTTAAATTTGTTGATTTTAAGAGTTTTGTATTAATTTGATTTTCAAGAGAAGACTTCACCGTTCATCACCTGCTGGGTCAGTAGCCTAGCTTTTCTCCGTTACTTTTAGTGTATCGACTACCTTGGTCAATTCCCCAAAATTTACTTATTTTCTTTAGCATAAAGAGGCTTAGTCTGCTCTTCCATGACTCTGGGAATTGCAGACATAATTTTCATTTTTTGCTGCAGGGATGTAGTTCCCTCTTTTGAGGACCCAGCTTTCACAACAGCTTTAAAAAGTCTCCTGGGATCCCCAAAAGAGATCTTTGATTGCTGGGGATATCTAGGTCTACCCACACAGATCCCTGCATATCTGGGTAAGACTAAATACTTGGGGAGGTTGTCAGGTATCCCAGGTACTCCGTTAATGGCATGTCTCCCATATGCCATGCACTCCATTGGCATGGGTCGCCTAACACCTTAGGGTTGGGAGTGGTTTGCAGTCTTCTATTGGTTATTTGGAGACAGTCCTGACCGATGAGTCAGTAATCAAACTGACTGCCATTTAGGTCCTGGCTATCCACCTTCTGCCATGTTTGGTACCCGCTCAAAGTACAGTGTTAAGGACTTGTGCTATGCCACTCCAGAGGGCTGCATAAAAAAAGGGACATACATATATTTCGAAAAATACAACTTTGAGCTGATCACAGCTGAAATCCAAGTTCAAAGGTATTACTAGCATTAGTGCATTTCAGAGGAGTTTTCAGAATTAGCTGCATTCTAATTCTGTCTTCCTTGGTGCTTTGTATGTTATATGTCTTTTAAGCTAGGACTCATTGATGAAGCCTATGATGTTCTTTCAGCATACATAATGCATGTTGAGATTAAAAGTTTTAGCAAACCAAGCATGGTACTCAAAATTTATTGTATATGCAGTCCATTTAATTGTTTTTAAAGGGTTAGATGTTTTAAATTACCAATGTGCCATATATATTCTGTATCAAAATTGCAGAATGATTTTCCACTCAAAACAGAAAGTGACAAATTTTGTCATTTGACTCTACCCAGTTCCCATAATACAAACAATTATTTCAGTGAAATTCCCCCCTTCCCCCTCAAAAATTTAATCCAACAGTCAAAAGCAGTTTCTGAGAAAGGTGGCAAGGAAATCTGCATTGTAAAATTATAAACTAGGACTTGCAAAGAGTGAGCACTGCACCTATATTTATCAATGATCATCCTGGTAGAGATGGAACTATTAAAAGATTACATTTTGAAACACATTTGAACTAATAGCATTATTCTTTTGATTTCAGAGCAAACCATTTTTTCCCTCAACGTCACTTGGGTGTGGTGGGGCAACATCAGTTTTCCATTGAATCATTAGACATTTCAGGAGATGGATGCTATATAGCATCATGCTCACATGACAATACCATCAAATTTTGGAACATTAAATATTTTGAAGACATGAAAGTGGATGGTAGTAAGAAAGCCAGGAAAAGGGAAATGAATCACAATCTTCCATCATCAAAATGTTCTAATGCATCAGATTTTTTTTCAGATCTTGTATAAGTTTTTACATGCTAATTGTGTTGTATGTATTATAAAAATAAATGGAGTATAATATTTTGTATATAAATTCTATTAATCAAGAACAAATGCGTCATTAATGAGAGAATGTCTTGGTTCTCATTGAAGCTCATTCTGCTTCAATAAAGCTACTACAATGCCATTTGCTCTGGGATTAAATTGAGAAAACAATGTATTCCAAATGTATAAGATTTCAAAACTTTCGAAAGTAATTGTACTCTAAGCTTCTTGTTTAAACTTTTTCCTGGTGCAGATATCTATGTCAGTTACCAGTGGCATGAGGTGATACTTTTCAGAAATTTTAACCAAAATCGTTAGAGCCATTTTTGAGAAAATCTAAATTTTCGAAATTTTTGCCATGTGAAGGGTAGTTGGGCTTGGGGAGATTTCCTTGAAACTCTTTGTGCTGCATCCTTGGAAGATACTGAACATGAATATCAAGTTTGGTATTTAACGGACTTCGTTTTTTAGCTATGCTGTCCACAGCTAGACACACACACTCATAGCCCTTTTTCTAAAAATGCTTTTTTTGGATTCAGAGGGTCCCAAACATGTATTTCTGCTGAAATTTCGGTATCAAATTTTTGGGTGCAATACAATACCCTCTCTATGCTCTATGTACATAGTATGTGTAGAGAAAGTAAAAATGAGATCGATTCTGCCTTATTTTTGTGAACTGTAATTCCAATGCATAACTGACTGCAATAGAAACCTCATCCTGACTTCTGATGCATTCAGTGTATTTTAACATTTTGTTGAATGAGAAAAAATAAGCAAAACCCATTCAATGACTTGAAAAATATATTTTAATTAAGTCCATGAGCATAACAGTGGACAAATAGTGCATTGAGAAATGTTTTCTTCACTACTGCTTGTAACCCAATAAAATAATGTAGCCCCATTTATATTCTTGAGCTACAAGCTTGTTTTCAGATCCACACTGAAAAGTCTGAAAGGATTTCATATGTATGCTCACTTAATGCAACTGCAGAATAATTTTTTGCGAATCTGTTGAGCCTCTCACCCTCTTTTACATAATGAATGACTGAGCTGATTTCACAATATCCGTTTCAGGCATTAAAGCAACAAAGTTGCATCTTTTATTTCTTTCCTTAGAAAATTTTGCAAATATTGGATTTGCTGAGAACTTCATCAAATGCAGTAGCACTGCTTGAGCTGGGAAGAACAGGATGTAAGGGGAAGTGATTGAAAGAGGATTAAAATATTTATTTAGAATGGAAATCTTGGAGGATAGAAATGTGGTCAAGGAATGTTTGTTAATTTAAGAAGGAAGTTCAATTGGTATGCAAGGATGAGAAAAATTATGGAAGGAATAGGACATTTTTGAGATAGGAACATGGGCATGAGAAAGGATTTCTGGACAGAAAAAGTATTAAGGGTATTAAAAACCAAGATTTGTTTAGCAGCTTAACAGATAAACATTTGCTGGAACTAACCAGAAATCTAAAAACAGATTGGGGCAGAGAGAAATGTGAATTTATGTGATAAAATGGGACAAGAAAAGGTGTGTTAAAGTTGAGGGGGCCCAGAGGGGATTATGAAATTAATACATCCCCAATATGTGGGGAAAATGAAGTACTGCATTGTGTTTTCAAGTACAAGAAAACAGAGGTATGGAGAAATGAATTGAGATTTGATAAATGCAATAAACTAGGGGTAGAGGAATTAGCAAAAATAATGTTTAATAATAAAAGAGGAGAATTTATTATAACTATAAAATACTTGGAAAGGTGCATGAGAAGTGGTAAAGAAATGTGAAGCAATGCAAGGAGGAGGAAATGAGTAGAGGAGAGAACAGGATTATCTAATATTTGTTAAACAGCATTCTTATTTACCAATAATATCTAGTGTGTTGTGTGTATAAGGTCCAAAGATTCAAGCAACTCTCCAAGGATAGAAACTTAGCTGAATATGTTTAACACTAGAACTGCAGAAGGGGTCACTTTGACCCGTACACGGTATGGGGGGGTTTAAGGTTGCTCAATTGCTAGGTTATTAGTGCCTACATGGCATAAGCACACAAATGGTCTACATTAAATCACTTTGATCTAAAATAAAAGATTATTTCCAACAATAAATATTGGCATTTAACATTTTTGTTTTAAAGATAGAGTTATTATGGTTCTAATTTGAGCAGTTTACATAATCTTAGCTCTGATTTTATGTTTCTTTATCCTGCACATTTTGCACATATGAATTTTACTACATTTTTCACACACAGTTTTTTGACACTGGTCATAAACATCAGCGGTCTTGTTTCCTTTAAACAGATTGATCTGGCATTTCCTGCATTTTTTGATTGGTGTTGGTTCTGTTGACTCTTCTGAATTTTACCCTTCTGGTTCATTTTCCTTGCTTAGTTCAGTTGCAAGCTGAATGATGAATTTCTTTCTTTTCACCTTTGTGTCTCTTACATATTTGTAAATAACCCATGCATTGATAGCATCAATATCCAATACAATAACCAATGACATCTTTGCGTGGAGCTTTTTGGCAAGTTGAAGAGAGACGAAGGAATTGCCTGTTTCATTTCTTCTTATAAATGGTTCCATGAGGTGTAGAACAACGTATTCTCCCATAGTTTGTGTCTCAAGTCAGCTGTTATCCTTAACTAGGTAAGGGAAAGCATTGCAGACACATGGTTGCTATGTCAATAGCAGTCTAGAATTTCAGTCTGAATTTATCAAGCTTATTCGGTATAAGTTGCCTAAATTTTCACATGTTTTGCTTGGAAGTAATTGTTTGTCAATAATTAAATTTTCACTTGAGTGGTAAAAGCGAAGAGTTTTCTGCCAACTTATTCCAAATTTCTGAAACAAAGGTAAACCTGTCAGCAGATATTCACCCCCATTGATTTTTCATCAAACCAGAGAAAGTCGAGTATCTGGAGACACTGTGTCCTTGAAGATATCGGGTTCCCATCAGCACAACCAAGGATCCACAGAAATACTTTTGTACATAGTACATCCCAGGCATCATGATGGCTATAGTTTTTTTCAGCTCCTCAACAGAGACAGACCAATCATCATTTATCAAATCTCTTTTAGCATTTAATTCTGTGTATTTCTTCATGAGACAAAGCATGAATTTGTCATATAGCAAACGAAAAGCTTGATTGTAGAGACAACTCATGGTAAGCATATGTAGTAGGTCCTCTTTTCTCCTTTAGGATGTTTGTAGCAGCCATCCTTCTAGACCAAGTTGACAATCTCCCTCTCATTCTATCTATAGCTACCATTTTTACTATAGCTGTACTTGACTGTGCTTTACTGTAGTCTCATGCTGGTAAGATGTTCAGTATTTACATCTTCCATAGACAAAAAACTGCGTTATTAACTACAGTCATCCTCATCAGTTTCTGATTTAACATCAGCTCTTACAGAAAATTCAGCATCATCTGAGAAGACACACTTAGGAAACACAATTCAAAGTGACTGTCTTTAACCCTTTTCAGCCTGATTTATTTTCGATTGAAAACTGATGTTATGATGCACATTTGCCTTGGAAAGTTAGAATTACCTGATCTCTTATTGTTAGCTTAGTTGTCTAAACTTCTAACACTGGACATCATTGATCAAGATTTCAATATCACAGACTAGCCTAGGTTGGAATTCTCTCTACAATGTTAGTGTCATAAAGGAAGGAAGGGGCCCATGTAAAATAAATGCAGATTGGCCTATATAAATGATCACCGGATGTAGGTAGCATTGTAATGGAACAGAGTTTTATATTTGTTAGAAAAAAATATTTTTGTAGGGATTTTATTTTCGCTTTTGCTGCTTCTAAGTTGTGTGAATATTAATATATTTAAAGAAGATGCAGATATATAAATAAAGAAGGTAGAAAATATTCGAACGTTAACCTTTACCTATGTTGAACAACAAATCCAGATACTTATACCATATGCACCATTGGGTTGGAAAGGATTAACAAACAACAATGCCTAAATATGCTGCACTATGCTGGTACTGGCTATGCATTTCATTAACAGTGAAATGTCACAAAACTGATAAAATATACATGTAAAGACTGCAAAATGAACCATTATTTGATACATTTCTATATTTTGGGTCAGTTATAGCCTGCCAAATAGTTCCTTCTAAATTTTAAATATAAGGGGGTTAAAATTACCCCTCTGACTGTTCTAGGTAGTGAACAAAATAAAATGGATTAAGTATAAAAAACTGGTTATTGACATGGATCACCTGTGAGAGCAATGGGAATTAGTAAACATAGTGAAATTGAAGAAAAAATCCAAACACCTGAAACTACTATAAAGGAGTAATTTGAAAATGGGTCGTTTTGACCTCTTCTGCCATTCTAGTGTTAAGGAAAAAGAACGAAATAAAGATACACTATTGTATGAAATGTAAAAAATGTTTGTATTGTAATTTATGATAGTAAATTAATTGATATCTCTTTCCCCTTATCTAGTATTTCCTTACTAAAACCTTTGATAATTTGATGTTCCTTTGAAAACTTTAGCCCTTTGTAAATGTTTGCCTAATTTGATATGTGCAAGAATTTAACATACTTTCCCTGAATAAGGACTCATTATGTTCATTATGACTGCTGAAAGGTAGCGCTTGCTTTGTTAGTAAGCATGTTACATCAGTTAATCGCTTCATTATTTCTCTATTAAGAGTCAGCTTCTGTGTTTTGTTAAAAAATGTCAGACCTGTATTATTCATTTAATTAAAAGTCTATCCTTGTTTTCTAAGTTTTTGTTATTGCAGATAAATGTGATTATGTCTTCTCATGTTTACTCTTTTCTTTGTTAAAATGTCCCTTGTCAGAGAAACCTACACTACTCCACATTCCTCTATTGGTTTCAAAAAGAATGGAAGGTCAGCAAGATAAATTAGCCATTTTGAAGAATTGTATTAAATTTTGAAGTGACATTCAGAGTTCTTCATTTGCGTACTCGTAGAAATACCTGGAGTAGGTCTATGTTTTAATTTAATGTCTGGCTTTTCCTAAAATTTTAAAGCTCTCAACTGGTACTGGTACTTAGCTAACTATCCAAAACACAACATTGTTACTGTTGGCAGGCATGACTAATTGTGCTACTGAATGGAGATTGGGTTGGTATTAGAGGCAGAGGACATGTCTCTGGAAGCAAGTACCCTTTCATGCTTGCTAAACAGCATAAAACACACAATATTGCTTTAATCCATGTTATGCTTCACATGTACATTGTAAACACTTGACTCACAGTGTACAAACACAATATATGTACTAAAATATTGTAACAGGAATACACAGATATTGTGTAAGAGAATATGCTCCACTATTGCTAATTTTAACATGGCTCAAGGAATTTATGCATTCCAGAGAGTTCTAGGCAAACTGATTGATTGTTACGGATGGCAAGGGGAGGGAGAATGTTTTGCTGAATGAGTCATTCAGAATAGATGCTGAGAGAGAAATATATGTTTATGCATCAGGACTTGAAACATTTTAAAGTTTAAACATGTCATTTAATTAAATTTATATACCTATAGATGATGACTTAGGGGACTAACCTAATCCTACTAGTCCACTGATGGCATGTAATGAGTAATTATTATGGTTCAAGGTTGAAATGCCAAAAATTTGGCTCAGTTGGAAATATTTTTTATGAAATGGTAATGTTAGCACTTCATGAATTTCCTGATTTTTTTTTCCACATCTGAAGCACTAACATTGTATTCCTGCCTAACTAAAAATTCAGATCTTAAACATGTATCCTGCATAAAGGAAAGACAATTTTCAATATATTTAAAAAAATATAGCATTGTAAATAAAGTGGTGGAGGCATCCACTGTTTAGCATTCAAATACATAATGTGTCTAAAAATGAGACTGCCATTCCTCTCACATGAAGGGAATGCTGATCAAAGATTTGTTATTGAATTTATTAGGAATTCCACAATTGGCATGTTTAAAGAAGACAGGAGGACATATCAGTGCATAAAGCTACCAAAGCTAAGGGTTTAGCTTTTAAAACACTTCAGTGTGTGCAAAGATTTACATAATATTTTAACATTATTTATTTTAATGTTTACCACCATAGTTAAATTTTCTTTATTTTAGGGTATGTCATGAAACAGAGGAATAGCCATAATGATGAATATAATATCAATCCCAAATTTATGTGCCAAATATAATAGTCGGGAAGTATTTACCACTGTGCAGGGATGGGAGTTAAAAGATTACCTGTTAGTGGCTAGACTATGATGATGGTGATTGGGAGTTTTAGGGCACTAAACTGCTAGGTTACAGTGCCTGTTGCTAGGTTATATGTTATGGTTTAACTTTAATGGACTGTAGAACATTAGCTTATGAAATGGCATCAAGAAATGGTATAAAATGTCCTGAATCACGGGAAACTCAAAAGAGCTGAGATAGAGTGGATCCGGGTCTATTTGAAGCGAAATCAAAATTTATTTTTAAGGCAGCCAGAAACCTGCAGTTTATCAAGGACGACATCTTTTAATAAACATACTGTTACAATATTTTTTGATAAACTGGAGACTGTCTTATAACACTGTTCATTTCTCTAATGGGCTTTGTATTTTCAAGCCAATGAAACTGGTTGCTCCACTGTTCATAAACCAAAAAGAATAATTGAGGAAAAAGTTACTAGTGATGAAAAAGACAGCCTTACAACAGTATGCTGAATTATAAATACAGCAAGGAATGTTGTTCCTCCAGCAATTATATTTCCTAGAGTTAACTTTAAGAAATACATGCTTCAAGGAGCCCCTGCTGGAAGTCTAGGTCTTGCAGCACGTCAGGATAGATGATGAATGGTGCACTGTTTCTATAAGTGTTGCAACATTTTGTGAAGCATTCATATTTATCACCAGACAATCCATCTCTTTTAATAATCATGATGCCCACATATCTTTAGAAGTGATTAACATTGTCAAAGAGATTAGAATAACCATTTTGACAATCCCTCCTCACTGCAACCACCATCTCCAGTCTTTAGATGTTTCATTGTGTGGGCCCTTTAAATCATTTTATAATGTTGAGTTGATTGATGAATGCTTTTTCATCCTTGAAAACTGTTTCCATATGTGATGTGGCAAGTTTTGTTGGTTCCATTTTACAAACATATCTTTTCTGATCAAGATTTTCTTGTAAGTGTTGTAACTAACAGAGAAATGAGTGCTGAAGGTGCTTACAAAGTCTACAATGGACCTGTCCCAGGTAATAGTTCAAGGCAGACAATTAGTGATGGAGAGTTGGTAGGAAAGGAACAAAAACCAAGTCATATATTAGTCCTAAGGACATCCGCAACTACCCCAAAGCTGCAGAGAGGATGGAGTTCACTTCCAGAAGCAGAAAGGGGAGATTTTTCATTTCAACTAACACTCCAGAGAAAAACTCACTTGCGCTTCAGATAAAAAATCAACTAAAGTATAAGAAAAGTTTGCTCAAGCAAACTGAAGTTAAGTCAAAATCAGCTCAGTCTACCAGCAATGTCTCCAACATATGAGATGCACCGAGTCAAAAGAAGGAGACTTTGTTCTCGTAGAGTTTCCAGGAAAACCATCCAAATTCTATGTTGGAGAGGTGCTCCAAGGTAGTGATAGGGATGGTGCTTATGAAATTAAATTTCTTAGGAAAAGTGAAAACTGGCAGGTAGGTTTTATTATGCAGCTGTTCTAGATATTGCATCAGTTTCTACTGAGAATATAAGATCCCTGTTGCCAACTCCTGCACATCGCAAAATAAAAAGGCAGAAAACATACCTAAAATTTTGTGTAGATTTTGGAGACCTGAGTGTTCTATAGTGTTTTTGCTGAGTGTTCTGTAGTGTTTTTGGTGTAATTTCAGTAATTATTGTGTTGTGAAGAGGTTTTGATGTTCCCATACATTATGTCTCATTATGAACCAACTTGTGTCTCACTGTGGAACTCTGATGAGCCACAGGGAGACAGTTGTTATTAACTATAAGTTGCAGTTTTTTTAAACAAATTTGATAGCATCAGAAATGTTAGTTATGTCATCTTGAAGAGCAATATTAATACAGTATTGTAACCATTAAGGAGTTTTGTAAAAGTAAAAATGTGAAGCAGAATAACAAAAAAAATAAAAAATGAAGCTTTCCTGGCGACGTGTTAATTCAAAATCTTCTTGGGCTTCTAGCCAGGTAAAAACTTGGCTTGACACCAACGTTTCGAAGAAGTGCATCTTCCTCGTCTTCAGGGTGAACTGATGATGAAGACGAGGAAGATGCACTTCTTCGAAACGTTGGTGTCAAGCCAAGTTTTTACCTGGCTAGAAGCCCGAGAAGATTTTGAATTAACAAAAAAAATGTTTTCTGTCTCACCCTGGCCCACCTTCCCTACTTCTACTGGGAACTGAGCACCTCAGCTCAATTTTAAGATTTGCTTCTGCCATTAAAATCTTCCCAAGTATGCAGTGGAAAAATTAAAGTGTGTAATTATTTATGCAGGTTATATCATTTTAGGGATTACCAAGGAAACTACTGTTAGACAAACTGTATTGCAAGGGGAACAGACTGGTAGGAATATGGAGGAAACATCATATCATATACCAAACATTTCTTTGTGCTAACTAAAATTTTAAATACACCCTTTTGAAAAGGATCACAATTTATAATTCCTTTATATTTTGCTAATATTTAGTGAGGTAGCCAAAAAGAGATATTTAGTCTTCTATATATTGATGAAAGCTTCATGTTAAGACCAACTACAATTTTGTTAGATTGTAAAGCAAAATAAAGATGGTGTCCATCCATGTACAACTGCTGGGAGCATCTTGTCGGTTATGTTAGGGCGAATGTGAAGTGCCAAGAAATGCATTACAAGTCATATTCTACAAAAAGTGCATATGCAATGATGAATGATATCATAGTGTTACTAAATACCTTCCTTTATGACACATTCTCTAATAATGCACTTAATAAACTCAATTACATATGTAGGACTAAAACTATTTTACGTATTTTCTAGATACCATCAAAATGAATACTGTTCAATTATTAAATTATATACATAAAGCTAGCTCATAAGTCTTATTCCATCATATAGAACACTTTTTTTTTTTTTTTTTTTTAATGCTGGAATTTTATTATACCTACTTATTAATTTGCAGCTTGCACGCAATTAAACATGACATGTTACTAAATGTTAAATTTCTAAGATATCCATATGCCTCATTCCTTCATGACAGACATGCTAATTGACTTAGCTAGGGTGAGAATAAAATAAAGTACAGCTCTGGGGAATATTTGAACTTATTTGCATAGCACAGGAGCTGTCCCAAAGCAAACTTGATTTTATTAACTCTTAAGTGTTCTTGGGCTTCTAGCCAGGTAAGTTCATGAATTGACTCCCGTTTCGAAGATGTACATCATCTTTGTCTTTAGGGTAAAATGATAACTTGAAAGTCCAGATTTGCATATTTATAGTGCCTGAGTGAAGCTAGCATCTGATTGGTTCACGTGATATTTTTTTGCTGTGAAGCAACTGATATTTAATATGACAGGTATGGGCACAAACCTCTTAGAAAACTATATATGGCGGTTAGATGCCTAATGTTTTTAACTTGAGCATGGACCTGTTTGAAAACATTTTATAGCACATATTTTGAAGCACAATCTGTTGTGTAAGAATGCAGTGAAGTCTTCTAAAGTCTTGTGTGATGGCGGTTAGCAATTACGTGTTAAGGCTCTTTATCATTGGTGTCCATGCTGTATTTGTTGTAGACCTGAATTATGATTAAGATTCTTTACTTCAGATGAGAAGGCTTCTTTCCCAGTAGTTCGAACAGTTCACCACTGTTTTCAATACAATTTTCAGCCAGTCAAAATTTTTTGGGTTGCATAAGCCTGATGGTTCTTTGGTGTTCAGTGACATGTGTGACAATAGTGTTTCCTGTATAACCAACTTACACTGCACCACATTTGCAGGTATCCTTAGGGCTAAGTTATCTTTTACTGGTCTGACTAAATTTCTGATTTTAGGCGGTGGCTTTCGAATGGTTTTGATGCCATATTTTTAAAGAAGTCTACTTTCTTTCCAGAAAAATTGCTATAAACGGTATGTAGGCTATAGCGGCTGGCTTATCTGTCCCTTGCGTGTCCTTTCTTGGGTTCCTTTTTTGTCCGGCTCTTAAAGCAACTATAATATCCTTGGCGGAATATTCATTCTGTTGGAGTGTGAATTTTAGGTGTTTGAAGGTTTATCTAGATCTGATATGAAACTGCTCTATGTGCCAATGGGTTAAGAATGCTCATTTGTTGCAATTTATGGTGGAAACTATTTGCGTTGAGGTACAGATTGATGTGTGTAGGTTTGCAGTGGATGGCATGACTAAGAGTGCCATCCTCCTTTCTGGAAACCAGAATGCCCAGGCATCCTTTTTCAACTTCCATAGTGACTGTATTTGTGATTGGAGGCTATTTAAGTGTGAAAGAAAATCTGGAAGAATGTGGAGTCCATGTGGCCAGATAATAAATGTGTCATCCACATATCTGAAATAATTGTAGGTTTTAATGGGGCTGTGTTGAGTATTTCCTGCTTCAGAAACTCCATGTAGAAATTGGCAATAACTGGTAAGAGTAGAGAGCCCTGGCAACACCATCTGTCTGTTCATAGTAGATGGTGTTGTACAGAAAATAAGTAAAGGTAAGTGTGTGCTTAATTAGCTCAGTAACATCAAGAGGAAAGTGGTCTGAAATCAGCTGTATTGTTTCCTAGGGGGGACTCTGGTGAAGAGATGTGACATCAAAACAGACTAGCACACCTGCTGGTTTCATTTTGATGCTGTCCAGAATTTCAATAAAGTACATAGAGTTTTCTACATGGTGTACACACTTACCTACTGATGGTTGTAGCAGATTTGCCAGATGACGAGTAAGGCAATATGTAGGACTGCCAATAGTGTCCACTATGGGCCTTTGAGATACCCCAGGTTGATGGATTTTCGGGAGACCATACAATCTGGGAGGTATAGAGGCAGATGGTGAGACTATCTTCTGAACATCAGGAGGATGCCTGGATTGCTTAATTAACTGGGTGATACTCTTTCTACTGAGCTGGTGGGATCCTTTTTAATGATTTTGTATGCGGATTGTCCAGTAGTTGATGAATCTTTTCCTGATACTGTCTGGAGGATAGAAGTACTGCTGGTAAAACACAAAATTGTCATTCTTTCAGAGAGAATGCAAGGCATATAAATATGCAAATCTGGACTTTCAAGTTATCAGTTTACCCTGAAGATAAGAATGATGTACATCTTCGAAACGTTGAAATCAATCCATGAACTTAACCTGGCCTAGAAGCCCGAGAACACTTGGTTAACATGTCAGGAAAGCTTCAGTTCTTACTTTGATTTTATTACTGATATTTTTTCAATGCCTCTCCCACACTACAGAAGATGCAACCCAATTTCTGCAGGAGTCAGATGTTTGTCCTATCCTCCCTATAGTCCAGATCTGGCAGCATGCGAATTTTTTCTATTCTCAAATGAAAGAAAAAATTCAAGGTCAACAATTTGAATCACATGAAGCCGCATTAGTTGCTTACGAAGAATGTATTTGCACTCTCTCCAAAGAAGAATGGCATTCAGCATTCAGAAAATGGTTTACAGAATGAGATGGTATATAAATGCAATGGAGAATATTTTGAAAAGATGCATTGATCAAGATCTAAACTTTTAATATTTTATTGGGTCCATTCTCAAAAGTTTTGGATGATTCTCATAAAGCATGATAATTCAAACTTGGCTGACCTCAAATATCAAAATCCTGATCAGAGATGTTCAGTACTCTAGCCAAATGAGAACAGGCAGAACTAACATACCTCACTAATGAGCAAAATTATTTAATAATAGAGCATTTCTAGATTTTCAATCATATCATTGCTGTTATTCCAAAAACTTGTAAATCCATCGACAGCTGAAATTGAGAATTTAGTCAAAAAGAATGCATTGTAAATCTTCTCAGTGGTCTACAATACATTATAAAGAAATTACCAAGGACTTTCCCACCAATAACAAAATACAAAACCTTATACAATGAAGTGAGGTAATGTCTGTTAGTCCAAAACCATGCAAACAGTGCATGAATTTGTGAGGTTTTGGTGCCTTATTCTGTGAACACAAAACCTTGTAAATGGTCAGTAGAAAGTTTTGGTTGTTAAATAATTATGAAAGCATGTGCAATAGCTATAGAGATGCAAGAATTGTGTCGCTATTATACATGCCTTTGTGCTTATCAATGTATAATTAGACTAGTTTTTTGTACTGCATGTATTTGTACAATTACAATCTTCCCCTCAATTAATAAGCATCCTAAAAACAGGAAAAATAGTGTATTTTTCAATAGAACCTATTATTGCACAAGGATACACTGAAAATCATTAGAAAATCAAACCATGAGTAGTTTTAAAATTTTTAATAATTCTTTTGTTTTTCAAAATATTACCTTTTAGCCCAATACATTTTTGCATTCGATGAAACCAGTCCTTAAAGGAATGATGCCACTCTTCCTGAGGCACTTCATAAACTCTTTTTGATAATGTTCCAAAGCTTCATCTGATTACAGAAAAGTGATTCCACACATTTTGACTTTCATTTTTGGAAATAAAAAGAAATCACAAAGTGCTAGGTTAGGAATCTAAGGTGGAGGCTCCATAGTGCTGACATTTAGTGTATCCAGATACTCCATTGTTAGTTTTTCTGTAGATGATGTCATTATGTAAAATTAAGTTTTAGTTTGGGTGTTTCTCACCTACTTTTTTTCAAGGCTTTGCAGTAAACAGTCATTTTTATACTAATTGGCAGCAATGTTATGCTGCTAATGCTATAGTAACAATATTGCGATTTAGCACAAAAAAAAAAAAAGGAAGAAGAATAAACCATACATTAAACTTTTGTAGGCTTGGATAGTGTTTGAAAAACCCATCAGTCAATTGGTTTTTCTTTTCAGGGTCATAGCAATAAATCCAAGATTTATCATCAGTGATGAACAATATTTAAATCAAATTATTAATTTTATGTAGAATTCATTGAAAACAGTTTTATCATGACTAACTGTTGATGTAAATATTTTGGATGTGACTCATTCCAATGACCAATACTGCTTGAATACATTCATAAGATGCCCTTTAATCTCCTTCAAGCATTATTCGAACAGTTACAGTATTTTTATCAGTTACAGCAGTTCATCACTAATCAAAAAAACAATCTCTTTTCAATTATTGTATCAGTTGTAAATTGTTGCCTTATATGGGGTTTCGTTGCCAAATGCATTTCTAAGCCGATCTTCGCATTGTTTGACATTAATGCTGATTTAAAATCGTGAAAAATCATAGTCTGGGGTCCTATCCATTTTTGGTTGATCACAAAATCTTTAAATTATGACAATTATCAAACAAGTAGAGCTAATTGAACAAACTCATGACAAGTAATTCACAAAAATTAGAGAGTATTAGTTAGATGTAAGCAAATGTTATTTGTTTTTGAAAGCATGGGATTCTAAATATTTTAGTGTCAACCTCATAATGTAAACATTAGTGTATTAAAACTTTTCCTCAGATAATTATTTAATGTACCCTGCTTAACTAAAGATTTTATGGCCTGTTATCATGCTTCCTGTATTATTATTATTATTATAAATTAGTTCACTTTTGTATAGATTAATGTATACCTGAAATCAGAACAAATGTATTTTAAGCAAAAGTGCTGCAGTTCATGCTACTTTTCATTGCAAAATCAGACATTTCTTTAAAATAAACCTCTAGATACTGACTCAATGTTATCTCAGGATCAATTAGGATGCAATGCTGAATTGTTCATAATAATATAGCTAGTGTCAAATTTATTGGTGTCAGATTAAAGTTATCTATTACACAAATACTTAATGCATGGGTCATTTACCCTGTATACATAATTCAGATACAAGTTAAAATGAAACAGTGTTTTATTTATGGACACTTTTTAACTGCTGTGGTTCTCAGCATCCCATTCTATACTGGGCTAGAATAACCGCTTAGTTTTACTCAGAGGTCTCTCTATTAGCTTGAGGTTCTTTTACGTGCTGTAAATTTACTACACGGGACCCATGGCTTTACTTCCCTTCCGAAGGAAGCCATGATAAGGGTTTTTTATGCTAAAAAAAATCCATCATCTTCTGCCGGGTTTGAACCCACGACCTTGGGTGTATAAAGTCAGCATGGTAACCATTACACCACAGAGGACAACTGATACAAGTTAAAGGTGATATAAAGAAACAAAAGAGAGAAAAGAAAAATAAAGAATAAAAATTAATCTGACTGAACAAATTTGATCTGGTTTTGTGCACTTAGCCAGGAAGATTGCCATGTTTGCCAGTTGCTCTCATCAGTCAGTTGTTGTTCTCCAACAGTCTTCATCTAAACCACAGAATGGACAGATTCTCCTACCAGAATTATCTGTTATTTTCTATGCCCTCCAACCACACCATTCCTGACTTTTTGTTTCTTTCCAAATGAAGTATATGTGGCTTTTTACTCCAATTTCATTTGCTAGAACCAGAGACAGTTTAATTTTACAATTTTGACTGAGTTTACTGTCGGTTAATGTCTGTCAGCAATCTTCTGACACCTTCCATATGTTTTGTCATTTATGTCACCTCTTTGCCATAGTAATATAGAAAACTAGCTGCCAGCCCCTGCTTCGCACAGGTGGTGTACCTAATGAAAAAACTGGGACAAAATCTTCCGTTTACAGTACGACCATGCAATGAAATAAAATTCCAATTAAATAATTTGACAATATTTTATTGTAATACCTTGTAATGTACAATATTTTTTGTTTTTCCTTCCACAGAGAAAACAAATAGTGCTGATGGTTCTCCGACTCTTGAGTATGCTATGTACAATGCCCATGCAAAAAACACAGCAATTCAAGGTTTATTTCACTCACTTCTAACGATTGACCTTGGGATTTATTGCGAATGCAAGGCGCACTAAAAACAGAAGACGCTTAAATTAAAAAATAAAGTCGGTTGGCATTAGTGGTATTCTTGGAATAAGCACAATTTTGCCTTTGAACTTTCCTATGATATAGTAGTTTAAATAAAAATTTTCATAAGTTTTTTAATAGCCAGCCTTGTTCAATTGCACAATTTCGGTTGATTCAAATTGTGTAACATAATTATCACCGAGTCAACCTTGAGCTGTAAATTGTGTGGTGGGTAATCCTGGCAAATCCAGTGAATTAAGGAATTCAGTTGGATAATTGACAACTTCATTTGGATCGGTAATGGAATTGATTGACTTAAGTGAAGTAGTGTGATGGTGATGAGGGTATCTTCATGTTTTGATGAAATCACCTTTAGTAACTCATGTACCAAATAAACTCAATAATCAACATCTGCAATAGGACGTTAACCTAAAACAGTTTATTTTCAGATTTCAAGGATGATTATTGGTTATGTGCATAGTTTATAACTTGTTTGTTTTAAAGAATTACAATAAAAATATACTTTATACCTGAAACAAGTACATTTTTATTTCTTTATTTAAATGATGTGACCAAAGGGACGATAGTTAATATATAAGAATTAATATATTTGATTTTCATTGCTATCTTGAATCATTGACTCCATAACCAGGTGCATTCTCGTAGCATTGAATGAGGAAGTAAAATAGAGCAGTGCTATGACCATCTAGCGGCAAATAAATAAGTTTGTCGCCAGGAAAGCTTCTTTATTTTAAGCGATAAGAGTAAGGAAAGGACAGTTAATACATAAAAAGGTATTTGAATTTCATTGTTGTGTTGCATCATTGTCTCGATAAACTTTTGTGTTACCTTAACATTGAATGGGGAGGAATAATAAAACACTACTGCAATTTAGTAACCGTGGTACCATTGCCATCTGACAGCTATTAACCGATTGCGTTCCCTTGGCATTGTATGCTGTTCCATATTATGAGGCTTTAAAAACTTTCCCATACAATTTTTAAACAAAAACTTACTATGTTGTAAATGAGCTGTAAAGTCCAAAACTGCTTAACTCCAAATGTTATAACAACATATTAATGACAACTGCTCATTTCCTAGTTTATTTCTTTATTTGTTTATCCATTTAATTCAGAATAGTATTCATAAGTGTTTAAAAATGTCACAAACTATTTTCACTCAATTCTTTTCAAAATATTGCGTTTAATATCTTTGTTCCTACTGAAAAATTTTGTTTTCTGGAGTTACAAAGTCTTGAAATAAGTGACAGTATATGTTATCCACAGGTTTTCTTATAAACATGCCTGTTAAACATAATATTTTAGTGTTTTTTTTTGGTGTGGAGCATATTGTTTAACACCTTTAATTGGGTAAAATTTAAATTGATTTTTATTTATAAATGCTCTTTAACTGCCGTAATTCTCAGCATCCCATTCTATATTGGGCATGAAAACCACTTAATGTTGTTTATAGGCCTCTTTACCAACCTTGAATTTCTTTTACATGCCGTAAATCTACGACGCAGGACCAATTGCTTTACTTCCCTTCTGAAAGAAGCCGTGCTAAAGATTTTTACACTTAAAAAAATCCATTGCCTCTGTTGGGTTTGAACCTGCAACTTTGGGAACCAGGAGCTAGCATGTTATGCTTAGACCATGGAGGAGAACTTAATTGAGTAAATTATATATAGTGAATCAAATGGTTTAAAAATACGTATCCAGGCAGTTCACCCTAATGAAGATTCTAACTCAGGTCCTCTATAATATCAGGCAGGCATGCTTCCACATCATAGACCTAAGAATTTGATAGTTTGTTTATTCTATTTTTAAGTTTTAGTTCTCACTGTTTCGGAGTTTAGTTCTTATGCAGAAGTTATTTATTAATAAATGTAAAGCATACTTCTTTTTCTTCTGGAGTAGTGGAATGTTCTATGATACAGTCCACTGTTATGATAAATTCATTCACTGACTCTGAAAGAAAAAGATAGAAGTCCAAGTATTGGTTTTGATTTTACAAAAGCAAAGAAACACCCTATACTTAAGGGAAAGGGACCATGCCCCACTGAATCCCTTCTTGGGTCTGCCTATGCCTGCAGATATACAGTTTCTCAAAGATGCATGTAGTACAATGTACATGGTAGAGAAGGTATTGCATTCCATCCTAAAATTCAATACAGATTTGATCATAAATACATGTTTTGAAAACCACTAAATCAAAAAAGAGCATTTTTAAAAAAAGGTGTATGTGTGTGTGTCTATGAACAGCATAACTCAAAAACGAAAAGCCAATTAAATACCAATCCTGTTATTTGAGTTCAATATCTTTAGGATGTGACAGAGAAAAATATTCAAGAAAATCTCCCAACCCTAAACTACCCTTCACATGGAAGTTTTTATATTTTTTAAATTTGATCTTCTCAAAAATGGTTCTAGCAATTTTAATTAAAACCCTGTATATTAAAGATATTAAAATAAAATGTATTTTTAATTTCCTAGTGATAGGCACTTCATTCTGAATGACGTAAAACTGATAAACCTTAAGAGATTGACAAAAACTACAAAAAATGTAAATCTTGTCAAAACAATTCTAAGTCAATTCTATGTTAGCTGTCAATGCACTTTTACAAGCTTCTGACATTATCAAAGAAAATACAGTATATAATCATAGAAAATACAGTATATAAAATTAATGCAGAACTGAAAAACACAATTCATGTCAATTTTGTTGTGGGGCTAACCATTTCTGAGATATTCCTAGTTATTAGTTTAAATTTTCCAATACTTATACTTTTCTCAAATGGGAAGTTGTTATTCATATCTTTTCATTCTGGTTAAGCAAAAATAATATAATTTAAATACCAATGCTTTCTGAATGGACATTAAAAGATTTGATTATCACTTTAGCTTATTGCATTTCCTTATTCCTCTTGTACAAGGAAATAATATGTTTATCTTGAAAAGCGTAAACAAAGTTATATGAATATGCACATCGACTTTTCATACTGTTTAATTACTATGTGCTGGAATTTTGTCTCCCAGGAGCTCTTTAACATATCAGTAAATCTACTTAAATGGGGCTATTACTTTTAACCACACTATAAAACTATTGATATGGGCAAGTTCAAAACTGCAACCTTGAGATCAGAGCCTGGTCAACTGAGCTACCCACACTGACTGTAGATCCCTGAGTTTACGTACATGCATCAATTAATAATTCAGCTAGTTTGCGGTAAATTAGATAGCACATTCACCATAATGGCTGAGGGTATCAAAAGAAAGAAACTATATTTTATGGTCATCACAGCAGAAAGATAGGCTGGCATCTTCTCTTATTGCCTCTGGCCCTTGCTTCCTGTAAAACTAGTACACAAGAAAAAATGTGTGCACTTCATAAGTTTCTTTTTATTTTTAATGTAACTATGCATATTTTAACAAGCAGGCTTGATACTTGTAGCTAAATATACGGTCATTAATTATAAGGTAACCTCTCTTGCGGCCTCTCTCCACTGAAGTCCTTATCTTAAATAAATGCTGACCATCTGCCCCCAACGGGCAGTATAACAAGTTAAAGATGTTCTTGCTCATTCACCTAAGCTCAGCAGCAGAAATCCCTGTGTAATCTACAGAAACTTAGTGATAACATCATGTAGGAAATTACAAGGATTTTTGCTGCTAGACTTAGATGAGTGAATGAGAGAATATCTGCAAATTGTGTTCTTAAGATACATATTTTAGTGCGCTTTGCCAGCACCACTTTCCCAGCAACTCTCGGATCTATCGCGCAGTGGAGAGAGGCCATGACAGAGGTTACGTTATAATTGAACAACTATATGTAAACACCATTTATCTGCATACAATACGACTTCGAATGCCACATCACCACCAGTTTTCAGAACGTAAGGTTGTAATTATAATATACCTATCATCTATATAAAAAGAAGACACAATTTCATTTTTAAATACAATTTAAAGGTTGCCATATATTGAACTAAGGAATACTTCAGTTGATTAAGTTTATTTTTTTTTTTCGCTTAATTTGAATTTGGAAGGAAATTCATATTGTGTGTGGGGGGGGGGGGGAGTACGGATACGGATATGTGCAGTATTTGTGCGATACGTCACGGCTACGGTGCCGGAAACGTAACTGTAACAACGATGATAGATATACTTTTCTATTTATACATACTTAATATAACACATCGTAAAAATTTTACCCAAGTTGAATTTGCGCAGAAATTCACATTGCAAACGGGAGAGAGACGAAGGGAGAACGGAAATATATCGGCATCTCTGTGTTTAGTGATGGTGGTAGCTTAGCTGTAACGACGATTACGAATTAAGACAACATACTTAACATATCGTAAAACGTTTTATTTAATTCAAATTTACGCGTAAATACAAGTTTTGGGCGGGAGAAACGGAGAGGGGAGTACGGAAACTTACTGAATATGTGCGATGTTAAAACTTGACCGTAGTGGTGTTGGCAGCGTAACTGTAGCGACGATTAAGGATTCTATTTTCTACTAAGACAACATAATTTAATATAAAGTAAAACTTTTTACATAATCCAAATTTGCACGTAAATTCACATTTCGGACGGTACAGAGAGAAACTAGAGAAAACGGAAATTTATCCGTATGCTCATGTTTGGCCGACGGGGGGGGGGGGATACGAGCTACCTCTCTTCTTGACCGTTTGATTACAATACAATTCATACAACCACTGATGTGAAATTTTTATTTTAGTATCGGAAAGAAATTTTGTTTTCTTTCATAGACACGTTAACAGCTAATTTTTTGGGACGAAATGAAACGCACAAATTCTGACACACGCCGCAACATTGGCGGTAATCTATACTATTTCCTCCAGGCTTCGCCACTTCGTAACCGCGAAGTTTGAAACTCACTTTTTCCCGCGTGATATTCGGAAAACATATCGCAAATGCAAGGTGTCCCCCAATTCTGAGCATTAACATTTGGGGGAAAAACATCGTCTTGTATTCGGATAAAAACGGTAAATATTTATTAACAACGCTGCCAATTTGTTAGAATTTCGTCCAGATCCTTTACATGTCAGAAAATGTACTGGCAATGGTTTGGGCTGGATTTAAATGTGCGACCTTGGGATTAGAAGGCCAACACCAAAACTTTGAGCCATCCAGGCTGAATTGTAGCTAAACACTGATAGATGTGAATGTCAGTTTCACTTTGTTTTTAATCTTAAGTGCTGGATATTTACTATAGAACATAACCATCACATAAGAATTGTAATATGCAGTCAGTATATCTAATCTTGACATGTACCACATTTGCATGGGGAATTGAAATCAATTCGAGTCCAATTCCATCTCAACATGATCTGTGTTTCACACGTTAAATTCAATACAAATTCAGATCATTTTGAATACGCAAGCTTTGAAAATAATTTTATTCTTTCATTTATGTTGGTCAACTTGGTATTGCATTGGCAGACCTGTTAAACATTATTTATCTGTACATTATAAGCAGGTTTTGAAGCTATAAGTATATTTCAGAATACACTACAAACTATAGAAATCATAAAAGTGGTTGTTATAATCTACCACAGAGCAATAAATAAAAAACATTAACATATGACTACAACATGCAATGAGCATAGCAGAAGAGTTTATTTACCATATTCAAAATGGTTTGAGCATGAAGATGCCTCCATGGAATATATTTTGATCTTATTAAATTTTGATCCCACTTTTTAAGCGGATTGGATTGAAAATTCTTTATGATCTGAATCTGCATTTCCATGCAGTATTCAATGTGTACTGAAGTAGATTTCAATTCCCCATAGAAACATGTTTATGCTTCAAGGTGAACTTAATTGGTCTGAGTGGTTTAGTTGGTTATATGTTGGCTTTCTGATCCCAAGGTTACAGATTCAAGCCCAACCCAGACCAATGGTTTTTAAGTGTGCTTAAAAGCGACAGTAGATTTACTGGTATGTGAAAGAACTCCTACAGGATGAAATTCTGGAACACTGGTAGTGCAGATACAATTATGGCAATTGTCAGTGTTATTAACAAATAATTTTAATTTCAAGGTGAGCTTGTCCTCGGCTGTGATCCAATTGACAATATTTCTCATGCTGTCTGCAAATGTTTCCTTCTATGCTAAATGTATTCAGCAGATATTTAGAGATAGCTATCATTATGTTATTTGCTTCATTGGCAGATTATCTTAACATTACCTAGTTCTATAAAATAAAAAAAAAAAAAAAAAAAAAAAATATTGAGCTACAACTTATTCCTCTGATTGATGTGTACCACATTTGTATTTCTAGGATGAAACAGAACTTTTCACTATATCTTACACTGCTTCTAAATTAATGTTTGCTTTGTTTATTACAAAGTCAAGAGCTATGATGCAAGCTGATTTTAGGACTTGGGGACAGCTGTGTCGATGTTCCTTGTGTACTAGTAGCAGCTTTAAAAGTATTTGGACAATACTTGCTAAATAAAATGAATTTATTTTTTATATTAACATAGAAATTAATACATATACATTACAATTACAACTTGTTTATAATCTTCTGATAGTAATACAGAATTACTATTTTGAAAGTGCTACTTCTTTTTCATACTTGGGTTGAGCTCCAGTCAGTCATAAACTCGTTTTGCAATTGTGATGACCAACATTTTTAACTATGTTGAAATGAGTGAACATTTTAAAGTGTTTTTTCTTTCTTTTCCTCATTGCTTTATTTATTTAAGATCAGTTCTTGGGATTATCTTCACCACTGTTAGTTTTGCGGGCAACTGGTGTGCCCATGGATGGTTGGACCTATTTGGTATTGTGCTCCCAAGGTTCTTCTGATTAATCAGATGATTTTGTCAATGGTGGGGGATTTCATAATTCATATCGTTTCTTAATGATAAAGATACTTTTCTAAGTGCTTAGTTTTAATGGCTTCTTTATGTGTGGCTCTAATTTTATCTCATTTTATATATTAATTTCATGACCCAAAAATGATGTCCATATATTTCTATTTGACAGTAAAATGTTCTTTCATCCTGAACCCTGATTTGTGTTTGGTTTATCCAATGTATATTTTTTTCACAATCTTGTAAATTAATTTGATAGATGCCTGATAATTTGTTTTATGGCACAATTTTATATTGAATTCCCTGCATTTAAACTAAGTTTCTTCAATAGTGATTTAGATGGTAATTTTTTCAGCCTTTTCAGTGTTTGGGGCACATCAATTTATCAAGTTAATGTTGAAACCATTCAGCTCGGTAACATAATGTAATATGTAGATTCCGGTTTGTATTATATTGATATTAGAGAGTTAAGAGCCAAATTGACCTGCATTTTATTTTGTGCTCTGCCATGATTTACCATTATCCTAGAACTTTTGATTTAGGTAGGAAAATGGGAAATGAATGTGACTTTTTTTCAGGATATAAAGGCTTATAAACATTCACAATGTAAGGTTCTCTTCATTCTACATTTTTATGTATAAAAATTGTGTTAACATAAGCTTTGGTATAAGTAATGACACATTTTAATACTATTTGCATTAGGTACAATGTTGAGACATGTGCAGCTGTTATATATATATCGTGTCTTCACAAAAAGACAAGACAAGCATATTGGCCTGAAGATAAGACTTTAAAGAGAAATGCTCAGGGATTAGATACACTTCAGTTCATTAGAAATATTTTCTGTAGTACCATTTATTGTCAATTATGCTCAAGATAGAAGGGAAAAGAGAATAAATGTTACTAGTGTAGTATGCAATAACTCACCACGTAGATTTTCCAATTTAATAGTCACAGGGCACCATTATGCTATGGCTGTTGAGAGTTGGGTAAAAATGATCTGCGAACTTCAAAGTCTGATCCCTCCTCAAAGCACCAGAAAATAAATAAAGGTATTGCCTGTTAATGGGCAGTTTTCAATATGTCATTAGAACTAAGATTAACATTTTCAAATTAAAAATTACCAACTAATCTGTACTGTAAAAAAACAAATCAAAGTTTAATATCAACATCAATTCTTCTGTTTGGATTAAACCTCATTAGTGTCATCTGACAATTGATATAAATATGACATGTGTCAAGTTTTCAAGGGTAGCATTTTCATTCAATAATCCTTGCCACAATTCTGACTAGATTCCATAAAGTTATTGAAGTTTACGCGAGGTTTTACTGAAAGCAAGCTTTTTAATATCAAAGTATGATGATGCAAAACTATTAAATTTAATGTAAAATAAAATATGATTTTAGTCACCTATAACACCTCATACAGAGCATATAATGGTGGTGGTGTTTTCCAATTATCCTCATATGTCTAATTGATCTCCTGGGTTACCTCATTTCAAGTGATTACTGGGTCAATTTCTGAGGTGGAGGCACCCGGTGGGTGGTGTCTGTTACTTCTGATGGTAGGGTGATAATAAGGATGGTGGGAGATTGAGAGGATATACTGAGGGCTCCGATCCACACTCAACATTGGAACACTTTACATGAGCTAGTCAGAGGTGAAGGCTTAGATAGGGCCAACTTAAAATTGTCACCCCATAGCTGAGAAAATAATAATAAAAAAAATTCTGAAACATAAAACTATATGCACCATGCTTATGAAGCAATTATAGCATTATTTCTTTTTTTGGAAATAAGATGTTAAAAAGCTGTCCATTTATTTCTGAAACTTAAGGGAATGAGGGGAAGAGAACTAAAGCAGCTCATTTTCAGGCCATTATCTTTCAATTTTGTTTACACAAATACAAATGGCAAGACTTATTTTATTCCTTGAATATTATGGGAAAGGCTAGAAATATAATAAATATATACAGATATATACACAATGCTTAAAAGGAATATTTCTCTTAGTTGTACTTTCAGTACCGGCTAAAGACCTTCATAACATATTTTTTATAGTATTCTAACTTTATATAAAGTTACATGGTAGGCCGAATTCCTCAAAAGAACTCAATATAAGTTAATGAGTAAAAGTCATATGCTTTGATATTAACAACTGTTTTGATTTTATATATGGAGGTTGATGTGTCTGCTAAGTTGTACAGGCTTATAATCAAGAGGGCATCTAGCTAACTAAAAGTTAATATTTGGGGAATGGATTTTTGCTTATTATGCTCATTGAGCAAACATAATTGCTTTGGAATGATAGATCTATCATAATTATCACAAATCAGTTTATAAAAATGATAATGGAAATTCTCCTAAAATGCATTTTTGTGCGAGATTTATCAGTTGTGGTTTACATTTATTCTGCTCATCGTGTACTTGTTTATTTCATTAATTTAAAATCATTCCTACTAGACAAAATATGCAATTTTCATGAACATTAACAGTCTTTATCTCATCTAAAAAAATCACTCTAAGTTTGTGTCTATAACCATCATGCTCACATTCCTTTATACATCTTTTATGAAGCTATGGATGGATTTGCAGCTTTAGTGTTGCTTCAGACACTTATACTAAGTACAAATACTTCTGCACTTATAATGATATTAAAAATAAATATAAATGCCATCAATGGTTTGTTATTCAACAAGCTGGAATAGGAATCTCCAGAGGGTGCTACATATTTATTGCTCATTATGAAATAGGAGTTTCCTGTATTATTTTTATAAACTATGTGCAATTATATTATGTCTTTTTTAATTAAAATATATGCATGGTGTGTTTAGCAGTGCATTACATAGGGATATAACTTTGCCATACATATACCAATATACATATAACAATTGAAACCCAAATTCTGCATAGTGAGTCACACAAGTTAGGCTAGGTTTTATAAAATCAAAATACTTTGATTTATAAAATATGTTCTGAGATATTAAACATACTTTTGTGCTTAACCTGAACTCATGTCAAAGTGTTGAATAAGATACTTTGTCAACAAGCTTTTTTTGTTTCCACATATCACTCCTCTGGACTTTAGGTAATTGTTTGGCTTTGACTTGCATACATTGGTTTTTTTACATTAGGTTTTAGTTTTAACCATGAAACACACATGATTTGCTCTTGTATTCAGACTAGACTGCAAAGGGTATGGAATGCTTTTAATCAAAGAAAACTTTTCCCACTCCAGCTGGGAATTGAATTCTAAAGTTTTGAGTTGGGAAACTAAGCATACTGACATTCAAGTCAATATATTTGATAAACTTGACTCACTAAACAAAATTCCAGTTTTAATTCTTTTATACATCGGTTTATTAACAAATAAATAACTTTCCTACTTTACACATACAAAAGCAAGATCCATTTGAAGATTTGTATAAATTCTTTAAAGCAACTGTCTTCATAATGGGTAGACTGATAATGGAGAGACATTTAATTAGATGAGTCGATTAATTACACTAAACAAACTTAGTTGTTGTTTAGTGTAATTAATTGACTTGTCAAATTAAATGATAACAACAACAGTGGTTTCAAACTTCCATGAGAAGAAGAATGGATAGACAGTCTGCTTTTAAACCTGTTACTAAGGTTGTGCTTAATAAAAATAAACAGAAAACTTCAGATTGTGCTCTCGTTGATTATGGCATCTCACAGAGATGAAGGAAATATAATCAGGACCTCCTAATGCTGTATACTCTGACGGAGATGTTCTGGTCTACAGTAGTGTGCTTGAGCAGCCAGTGTTGGGTGGAGTGGAGGAGGGAAGCATCGTACATGCTCCACTGCCATTACATCTGAATCACTTGACTTCAAGAATTTATTCAGCACTGCAAAGATCTGAGAATTGAGGACTTGGAAGCGCCGAATACGGTCCACCATTCGCTTTAGAGCCTGTGAATGCATAGTTCATAATAGCATAAAATTAGATCACTGGAAATGAAAATTTAATAGGCTTTAATATTAATTGGCTAATATGAGGCATACCAAAAAGTAAGTACTGGTTTGGAGAGAAAACAAAAAATTGTTTTCACAACATTTATTTGTACATGAAAGAGCATTCATTAACATATTTTTCATTTTTGCCACCATTGTTCAGGCATTCGTCATAGTGGAGAATCAACTTTTATGTGCTCTTCAAACAAAGCTGCTGCCAGTGAAGATAGCCACTGCTGAACACTGCGTTGTCATTGCTGTCACAGCACTTTTCTCAGAACTCATACTTTAGTTTGAAACACATGTGTGGTAGTCAAAAGGCGTGAGATTGGGGCTATATGGCAAGTGGCTAAACTGTTGAATAAGGTTTTGTGTGACCCCAGCTGCATGTGAATGTGCATTGTAATGACGCAACACAATACCTAGACTGTGCATTCAGGCCCTTTGTTTTGAATTGCGTGCCAAAAATTTCTCAAGGTGTCAATGTATTGTACATTGATGGTTGCATTTCTGGGAAGGAACTCAACAAGCAAATTGCCCCATCTATCTCAGAACATAGTGCACATGATTTTTCGTGCTGATCTTGTTTTGAATTTTTGTCGTTTGGAAGATCTTGTGTGCCTCCACTCAATCGACTGTTGTTTTGAATCTGAAGTGATATGATAAGATTGGTCACTATCCTGCATAAGAATTCATCTCCCTCATCATTGTATCAGGTAAGAAATGTCAAAGCACTGTCTAGTTGCTTTGCTTTGTGACAATCTCATGCAAAACAGTTTTTTACATTTGTGGAAACACACCTCAAAGCATTCTTATTCTGAACCCTCTGTTTTCACGAATTGTTTCATTCACGTTTAACCAAACCACCAGTGACAACACAAGGCTGCCCACTCCGTGCTTCATCACTGAATTGCCTAACCTACTTTCTCACCATTCCATCTGTCATTACGTTATCGCTGTAAATTTGATGATGAATTATTATAAGCTGGCTTATTATTCCTTGTATTCAAAAGCCATATTACAGAATGCCCTTCATGGTTGGCAGGATCAGATATTTGTCTTAATCATTTTGAACGATCACTAACAACTATAAGCACAACACAATCCAGCTGTAATTGGCATCAGTGGACTGACAGTGTACCAGAGAAATGAGTGCACTTGCATAGAACTACAATACTAGCATTGTGGCAGTAGAATGAAACTTTGAAAACAGGAAAATCTTGATTAATTACTCATTTTACTCTTGTCTTTCTGCTGTATTTATCCATTGCTTTTGTTCTAGAAACAATTTCCTTCAAGCAACAATATTTTGCATCTAAAAGTTTGTAAGTACAATGGCTATCAAATAACAGCAGGATAGCTCCTATATGGTTTAAAATTATTAAGCCTATAGCTGCTATTTTACAAACAATGAAAAATTACCTAAATGTTAAATACTTTTCTGGATCAAAACATTACCTTAAAAGTTTTATTTTTAGAAAAAAGTGTGTGTGTGTGTACGTGCGTGCATGTGGACAGCATATCTAAAAAAAAAAAAAAAAAAAAAAAAAAAAAAAAAGAAGTGTTGGTTGGTATTTAAGTTCAGCATCCCATGATTCAGAATAGAGATTTTCAAGAAACTCCCCAATCCTAACTACCCCTTTCATGAAAAATACCACAATCCAAAATTCCACCTTCAGTCTAAAACAATAATATAACTGAAAAAAAAAAAAAAAAATATTGATAGTAATTGGGATTATGCCACCATCTATTCATAGCAGTTAGACCAGACGGCGCCTCTGCTTGATGGTGGCATCTGCTTGTTGCAGAGCAAAATAGTATGGTGTAAAAGGCATGAAACACTGAAAGATGGCTGACAGTAAAAAAGCAGCCAGACTGGATGACACTCTTAGCACCATCTGCTTGATGCAAAGTTAAAGTGGTATGGGTAAGAGGAAAAGACCATGAACGATACTGTCCACCGTATACAGATCAATGAGTGTAATGATAAGAACTATCATGATACGACAAATAGTTAAAGCAACATTAAATAGAATAAACATTTTTTTTTATTAAAGTATCATATGTTTAAGATATTTGAAAAATTTGTACATCTTGAATTTTCTGGCAACAGCCTTTTAAAACCTCTTCATTCTGAATGGCATTCGCATAACTGAAAAAGCAAAAGAAGTAAACAAAATCTTACTGTGTGAGTGCATGTGCGTGCTTTCATAATGCTCTGGAGTTCACAATGAAGTCAATCTCCTTCTTGCTTCCCAATATTTATAACTCAGCCTTGAAGAATTGCAGTTTTTTAGATGTTGTCTATCCATTTCTACATCTTGTAAACACAGTATACAATTTGGAGACACAAGTATTCCAATTCTATGTAGATGCTTTCCCAGGTAGTGATGTCCTGTGGTAAGTCTCATGCTAGTAATTGCAGATTTTTGTGGTAGCTTTGGGATTGCAGAAAGGTTTACTAATAGTATTTTTATATATCTATTTCCAATATTTTCTGTTAATTTTGAATTTAATTTTTTTTCTTGATACAGTAGAACCTCACTTATACATTTTTCAAGGGAGACTACTAAAATACTGTATAAATGAGGAAACGTGTAACTGACTTTCTCTTCTGTTATGGACCTCATCCAGAATTTTTAATTTTTCACAGAGAGTTAAGGAATTTCTTGTTTTCTACCTTGCTGGTTGATATTCACACACGTTTCTTCTCCTGTTTGTAACACGAAACTCCACATAAAATAGATAAGTGACTGTTAGAAGGATATGACAATGAAAGGATAAATGACAATGAAAACAGCATACTAGCAGTACTCGACAATTGGAACCAAGGTTAATAGATTGCTGCAATGATATAACGACAATGTGTGGTATGAATAAAAATGAGATGCTTCTTATGAGACACTGCTAGCAGAAAATGTGAGATGAGCTAGTCTTGAGATGTGTCTCGCTGATTTCGTATGAATATAAATTTCCCCTCCAAAGTGAGATGCGCTACCTGGGTCTCATTTACGTGCCGTTGTTATCTGTGTGTAAACAGGTCAACAATGTATTGTGGCATGAATGGAAAGGGTTTATTTCAGCACTTATGAATCAATTTATACGATTTATACTGTCAAAATGGAGAAGGAAATATTACATTTTAATCGTGTTTCACGGAATAACATTGTAGTTGTCAGAAAATTAGAACTTTGCAATGACCGGACATAAACAAAATCTAGGAAGAATTCCTGTCAGGGATTATAATGAAATTTATTTAGGAAAATAAACAATGTGAAAAAGCAGAATAAAAACAAAAAATCTGAGTTACTTTCACATGATTTTCTCTAGCTGCTCTACCAAAAACAATCTCACAAAAGACTATTATTGTTTCTACACAATGCTAATTGAGATAAACATTAGCAGAATGTTCTTATTACTTAGTTCCTTAAAAGTAAAAGGGAACTAAAGCAATTCACTATGCTTAAGTGATATCAAATGTTTTAAAAGCTGTCATTATGTGACTGTCATTGCAAATTGCTTCTTTGTTTGGCCAGGAGTAGAACAAAAGAAAAAACGGACACTTCCTGTCTTCGAAAAGTATAAATACTTTACAATTGAAACTAATAACAAGGAATATCTTGAAAATGGTAAACACCATGAAAAAAATGTATATGACATAAATTGTGCATTTTAACTAGGTCTATATTTTTTGTATGGTACGTTTTTGTGTATCTCTTACGGTTTACCAGTTTTGCAAAATTCAGCAAAATTCATCCAGAATAAACAGGTCTTCTGAGGCTATTCCCAGAAAATTCAAGATATACATTGTATTTGTGAAAGGAATGGCTTTAACATGTAGTATTTTAATCAAAATCGTTTGAGCCATTTTTAAGAAAAACAAAACTTTCAAAAATCTTTCCATATAAAGGGTAGTTAGGGGTGGGGGACTTTCTTGAAAATCTTGTGTCGCATCTTTGGAAGAAACCAAACTTAAATACCAAGTTTGGTATTTAGCCATCCTTTCGTTTTTGAGCTATGCTGTCCACGGACACACAGATAGATAGGCAGGCAGACAGATGGACACAAACAAACAGACCTTTTTCCGATAACTTTTTTTTTTTTTTTTTTTGGGATTCAGGGGGTCCCAAAACATGCATTTCCCGTGAAATCTCGGTATCAAATTTTTGGGTGGAATTCAATACCTTCTCCATCCACTATGTAGATTGTACATCCGAGGCTAGAGAAAGTAATAAGCTACAAAACGTGTATTCAGCTTATAGTTAGACCTAGTTTACCAAGAACTGACCGATGTAAAACATCATGAAGAAACACACTGGTTGAAATCTGGGACAACATTTTTTAAAGAACAAGAAAAGAATGGATTATCCAATGTGCAGATGGGGGGAAATGTTTTGCATGGTATCGTTGATTGTGGGCAAACAAAACAAAATTTTGAAATAGGGTGTAGTACGCCAGGTGGAATAATCTATCCAATATGGGGTAGAAAAGAATGATTGGAAGTTCTCAGACATATGCAATAACAAGTGAGGGGAATGTATCATAAAAGCAAAGGAGATACTCACAGGTAATATAAGGGAGTTTTTGGGACAAACAACAGTTTTTCTTCTAGGGATACCAGTAATAAATATTTTTACAAACTTGCTGTACAAATTGAGATGTTTCGTGTTGTATCCCATTCAAATTTACGAAAGCAAAGGGGACATTGACAGTGAATATGAGAGAGTTTTTGGGATAACAACGGTTTTTCTTCTACGGATACAGTAATAAATATTTTTACAAACTTGCTGTGCAAATTGAGATGCTTTGTGTTGTATCCCATTAAAATTTGAATAGATTTGCAAAATCGCAACAAAACGGCCAACTCATATTTTATAAATAGATTATGCTTAACTGGGAAGGCAAAAATGGACTCAGACATGATATAATACCACAGAATTATGGCTAATTTATTTAAGTTTGAAGACAGGACTGATCATAACATCTTTGCTCTATATTTGAGAATTATATACAGTCATTATTACTCTATCCGCTTTATTGTTTCCTTACGAAAATAATTAAACATGCCTGTATGTAAATTTATGAATTTTGAAGTTTCTAAAACAGATGTTGAATTTATGAGTAGCAGTAAATCATTTTATTGATATTAAATTAGATTACATTATAATGCATGCAAATCAGTTAGTAGTCCCTTGTAGATCTTAATTGAGATACACAAATGAAAGTTATTTTTACTTTCTTTACATGTACTATGTACATAGTGTATAGAGAAGCTATTATATTCCACTAAAACTTTGATACCAGGAAATCACCGGAAATGCATGTTTTGAGTCCCCCTGAATAAAAAAAAGGAGCATTTTTGGGAAAAGGTGTGTGTGTGTGTACTGCATAGCTCAAATACGAAAATACCAACTTGGTATTTAAGTTTGGTATCTTCCAAGGATTCAACACAAAGATTTTCAAGAAAACTCCAGCCACCCCAAACTACCCCTTATATGGTAAACATTTTGAAAATTTTGACTTTCTCAACAATGGCTATAATGACTTTGATTACAATCTCTTATATTTAAGTTATTTACATGCCAAATAAAATGTATATCTTGAATTTTCTGGAAATAGCCTCTAAGACCTCTTTATTCTGGATGATTTTATTGAATTTTGCATAACTGGTAGACAAAACTTACCGCACAAAAAATGTAGATCACGATAAAACACACAATTTATGTTATATACATTTTTTTTGTGGAGTTGATCGTTTTTGAAATATTCCTTGTTATTGGTTTCAGCTTTGAAAAACATAATTTTCTCATACAGGAATTTGTCAACTCCTGTCCATACAAACAAAGGAACTTCAGTCTCATAGCAACCAGCTTTTGACTATCGCTTTAACCTATGGTACTTCCTTATTTTGCTTCTACTTACAAGGAAGCAAATAATATGACTTTTTCTGCTTATTGTTCTCAATTAGCATGAAGTAAATAGAAGCAAAAGCTTTTTAACAATAATTTGTTGTGGAGATGTAGAGAAAGTCATGTGAATGAAATACATAAGATTTTTCCCTCACCACTGCCTCACCATAAAGCAGGACATCCCTTGAACTATTGGCAATTGCTGACTTCGCTATTTACAGGCACAAGGAGGATTTTCTGTAACCGTCATGAATATTGTAAGGAAAATTATAAAAGCTTTGTGCAAATGCCTTTCGTTTGCATTATGTTGCTCATTAATCAAAATTCTCACTAGTGTTATTTGTGTTTCTGGTTTAAAGTATAACAAAGGTTTGTATAATCCTTCAGCAATAAGTGGTCTAGTGGTGCCATTCTAAAGTGATGTATTAAGATAAAAGGTTTGCGAAGAGGTGTACGCATTTGGGTTAAAGGGCTGTATAGTGATCAAAAAGTAGGTTACTGTTCAGGCTTACTAAAATTTATGGTGGAAACGGGAAAGGGACAGAATTAATCATCAATATCCTATGTATGCAGTGTGGGGATAGCATGTCTGCTGCACATGTAAGAAGTACCGAGTTCGAATCTTGTTCAGGGTGAGATACTCGAATAAGGTTTTTTCCGTGTTTCCCTTATCCGTGTTTCCTTAGAAAAGAATCTGATGTGTTCCATTCACATGACTTTCTCTTCATCTCTGCAACAAATTATTATTAAAAACCTTATGCTTCTATTTACTTCGTGCTAATTGAGAAAAATGAGTAGAAATATTCTTATTACTTGCTTCCTTTTAAGTAGAAGCGAAATAAGAGAGTACTATAGGTTATAGTGATACTCAAAAGCTGGTTGCTATGTGACTGAAGCTCCTTTGTTAGTGTGGACACGAGTGGACAGATTCCTGTATGAGAAAAAAAATTATATAACAAATTGTGTGTTTTAATGTGCTCTACATTTTTTGAGTCGTAGGTTTTTGTCCATCTCTTACAGTTTAGCAGTTATGCTAAATTCATCCAGAATAATGTAGTCTTCAGAGGCTATTCCCAGAAAATTGAAGATAAACATTTTATTTGTCAGGTAAATATCTTTAACATACAATATTTTAATCAAAATCATTAGAGCCATTTTTAAGAAAATAAACATTTTCGAAAAAAGCTCAATTTGAAGGATAATTGGGGGTGGGGGATTTTCTTTAAAATCTTTGTGTGGCATCCTTAGAAGAAACCAAACTTAAATACCAGGTTTGGTATTCAACGGTCTTTTTGTTTTTGAGCTATGCTGCCCACAGACACATACACGGACATTTTTCTAAAAGTGCTTTTTTTTAGATTCAGGGAGTCTCAAACCATGTATTTCTGGTGAAATCTCGGTATCAAATTTTTGGGTGCAATACAATACCTTCTCTAATCAATATGTACATAGAGCATATAGAGAAAGTAAAAACATGATGTTTCATTCACATGACTTTCTCTAGCTGTTCCACACATGAACCATTCTTTTATCTACATCTTGTTAATCGAATTAAACATAAGCAGAAGTCTTACTATTTACTTCTTTGTGAATAAAAGGGAAATTAGGTAATTACTAGGCTAAAGCATTTAAAAACTGATCGTTATGTGAAACAGAAGTTTGGTTTGCTTCGCATGACAAGCAGCAAAACTAGAGAGACCAAACAAAGTAGGCTGCTTATTTTAGAACAGTTACCATACTTCAAAATTGAAACCAATAACAAGGAATATCTGGAAAACGGTCAACTTTAAAAGAAATATGTAAATGACATAAATTATGTATTTCAACGAAATCTACATTTTTGGTGTAGTAAGTTTTTGTCTATCTCTTTATCAGTTATACAAAAATCATCCAGAATAATTCTGGAGGCTATTCCCAGAAAATACAAGATATATATATATTTTATTTCTGAGGCAAATACCTTTAATACACGGTATTTTTAACCAAAATCGTTACAGCCATTTTTAGAAAACAAAATTTTCACACATTTTCCCATGTAAACGGTAGTTTGGAGTGGGGGATTTTTTCAAAAACTCTGTTTCCCACTCTTGAAAGATACAAAACATAAATACCAAGTTTGGTATTTGCAAATTTCACTTCAATCTATTAATAAACAAAAAATTCATTCCAACGAATAAAAATTTCCTTTGAGCTTTGCTGCCTCCCCCCCCCCCCCCCCCAACCTATTTCTAATTTTTTTTAAAAATAAGGGGACCTTAAAACATATTACCAGTGAAATCTCGACATCAAATTTGTTGGGTGGAATGTAATACCTTCTATACCTACTATGTACTTTATATGTACATACGTGCTTGCAAAAGTAAAAAGCAAACGCTTTACAAAGAACAACAAGCCTGTACACACAAAAGTATATTAAAGAAGGTCCTTGAACTTGATAGGAGAAACAAATCCTCTGAAAACAGTGAAAGAGTATTATTTTACATGTGGTCGAATGGTCAGCATTCTAGCTTCTCACCCGAAGGTCCCGGGTTGGATTTTTGGCTGTGGCAGGGAATTCTTTTTGAACTACAACCATCTTCTATACCTACAGAGTCTCTAAGTATGTGTGCGTGCTTGTGTGTGTGTTTAATATAATGTGTGTACAACTAAAAAAATGCTGTTAAGAATCTTACAGTTCAGAGAAAAATCACCTACAGTTGTTTCTAAACTAAAGCCCTCGATGTGACTACAGAAAAAGGGGGTTATATAAAAAATAACGACAATAATATTCTAATCTCTGTTCCTTTGTGTAAAGCTATATCTCTTGTTTCTGAAGCTTTGGGAAGAAAATGTTTTACAAGCCACTTCATATTTTGCTTTATTCTTGAAGTTGGTTATAATTTAGTTCTTCAGAATCCCTCCCTGATTTAATAAAGCATCCTTACATCCTCAAAAAACACCAAAACTGGTACCAAATCTGCACATAATGTCATAAGAAGCTGCATTTCAAGTGTTGAGACACCTTCGAAGGTGACTTAAAAAATCATGAGATTTTTTATTCATTCCAAAACCTGAGACACATCTCATTACGTAAGCGCGCGAGACATTGGTCATGATCAAGGTCACCTCCATCTTGAGTCGGCGAGTTTTATTCATACGAAAGTGAGACGCGTCTCAAAACTTACAAAACTTATCTTTATTCATACTACCCAATGAAACGGTAAGCGTCAATGAGAGCCACAAACCAGGCAATTCCAAGGCTATACACAGCAAGCATACCACCATATGTTTTTAAAAACATATAATTGAGCAAAATTTTAATGGAGAAAGACTGGTCCCTAAAATTTTAGCGTATGTGTGTGAAAAATATTGAAGTGAATAATGTATAAGCGAGTTTCAATTGTATTTTTAATTGATTCATATGAAAAAGCATTTTTTCTTTCTGCTTCACTTCCTTTTTGCTGATTTTTTTAGCCCTTTCAGTCACTTTTATTCCATAATGGGCTGGAATTCATTGTAACACTATATCTTTTTGATAGTACAGATACTATTTTGTATTTCCAAATTTTTATTCTTCGTTTTTGGATAAGATAATGCTATGACTTGAATTGCTCTTTGGAGTCTCATAAGATAACAATATTTTTGTACTGATGGAGCTAAAGGAAAATGCTTTGCAGTGATAGGTGTAAAAATTTAATATCTTATTAAAGCATGTAATTTATGTTGCATACATCTTTTTTAGTGGAGTTAAGTATTTCTGAGACATTGCTTGTATTTAGTTTCAATCTTACTTCTATTCCTCTAAAAATTTTTATTAAGTAGAACAGTGCACAAACTGTGCATAAATCACACCGGTATGCATGATTCTGGGGTTTCCTTCAAAATATGTCTACTTTACTAAATTTGATGTGCTGATTCTAAAACTGTAATCAGTTTTTTTCTACCACATACTATTTTTTTACAATTAGCAGTTATACCAAAATGTTTTAATGTAGTTCTATGGATAAATACTCAATGAAACTAAAAAAGAAACTACAAAACTAAGAAATACTACTAATTTCATTGTTGAAATGAATCTGTTTCACCACAATGTAACAGATGTAATAGACAACAATATATACCTTATAAGTTATATACCTGCAGATTTAGCTCAGTCTGTAGTCAGGATCTATTTTTGTGAGTGGCAGCTATATGACGCATTTGTGTAATTTGAAGCAACATGTCTTCTAGAAAGTATAAAAATAACCCTGATATATTTTGCCATATCTCTGGCAATTTTGCTGTACGACAAAAATTATATTTGTTAAAAAGGCTTTCAATGTCATTTTCATATGAAGCTTAAAGAACTTGACAAAAAATGGGCTTCAAAAAAGTATGTCATACTTGCATGGAACAATTAAGGAAATGGAGTAAAGGAAAAAAAAGCAAATATGCCCTTTGCTATTCCTATGATCTGGCATGAACTTCAAAACCATGTCGCTGGCTGTTATTTTTGAGTGTGTGATATTACAAACACAAAAAATATGAAAGAAATCACTTATCTAAATCTATTATCAGCAAAAAGATCCATATCACATGGTCCTGGTCTTCTCCATTAGAAGCATTTGTAAAGGAATTACCATCAGATTCTGAAAAAAGTTCTCAAGATAGCAGTAGTGATTTAGATATCAAAGACCAGGATTTTCATTAACCTCAAACAAATCACACAGAACTCAATGATTTGGTTAGAGACTTAAATCTTCCTAAGGATTCTGCTGAATTATTGTGATCCAGACTAAAACAAAAACATCTCTCAACAATATTTTTTAAGTACAGACACCATGAAGAGGATTTGTTCCATATTTCTCTCAGGAAGAAAATCTTACATATTGTCACAATATTCCTAGTTTAGTGATTGCCTTGGGAGTTGATGAATACATTCTAGGTGAATGGAGACGTTTTATAGATTCCTCTAAAATTAGTTCAAAAGGTGTACTTTTGTATAATGGAGATAGGTATGCACAAGTTCTAATAGCCCGTTCACCTCAAGGAAACATAACTTAAAATTACTTCTAGAAAAATTCAAACATGCAGAACATATTGGCAGGAATGAGGAGATTTTAAAGTTACTTACTAGGTCAGCAATCGGGCTACATTAAAATGCCATGTTTTATTTGTGGATGGGATAGTAGAGCCCGATCCGATTATAAGGACAGGAAAAAATTGGGAGCAGAAGGAATGAAAAATATAATTCATGAGTGTCTTGTGGGCCCCACCTGTGTCTTTTACGACCTTTTCACATAACATTAGGCTTAATGAAGCAATATGCAAAGGCTTTAAATAAGGATGTCAAGTACTACAAATATATCTGCAAGAAGTTCCCTGGAATATCGATGCTAAAGTTGAAGAGGGAATATTTGTTGGGCTACAAATTAGAAAGTTGATTTCAGATACCTTATTTGAAGAAACAATGGCAGATACTGAAAAACAGGTATGGATTGGTTTTAAGAGTGTCATTGAAAACTTCCTGGAAAATTACAAGGAAGCAAATCACAAAAATATTGTAGAAAATATGCTTGAGGACTTCCAAAGGCTGGGCTGCAATATGTGTATGAAAGTACATTTCCTACACTCTCATTAGGATTTTTTTCCAGAAAATCTTGGCTGTGTCAGTGGGAAGCAAGGTGAAAGACTTCACCAGGACATAAAGGAAATGGAAAGATGTTACCACGGAAATTGGAATTTGAATATGATTGCTGACTATACCTGGTCACTGAAAAGAGATGTATAAAATTATTTCCATAGTAGGAACTCTAAAAGACATTCATTTAAAAGTAGCATGTAAAAAACTGGTCTAATGTTCAAATAAAGTGATGATGTGAAATATTAGTTAATTTTGCAGAGTGTTGTGTAGACAATTATGGATTTATTAACTTCTATTATTAATATAACAAATTTGATAGAGCCGAGTATAAAAGTTAATATTTTATTATTTCTTATACTGTGAAAAATTGGTATGTGATAGAGAAAAACTAAGTCCATTTCTGATTCAGCACTCAAATTAGGGATAATGACATCTTAAAATAAAGACCCCAGACAAAAATTAAATCTTGCATACCAGTACCATTAATACATTTCATTATTTGGACACATGATCTTCTATACAATGTTTTCCACTAGTTTTCAATATACTACACAATATGTGACACATTTTATTATACATTTTACAATACAATTGTTATTTGGTATGTGGAAAACACTACTCTTCTCAAATGGAAAGCTGTTATTCATTTTTCTTTCTCATATCAAATTTTCAAAGCAATCAATTGCAATCAGCTCTCAAAAGAGCTGCTCAAGCCTACTGCTTTATTCCCAATGTATCCACAAGGAAATGTGGAATAAAAGCATTTTAAAAATAGTTTGTTGAAGAATGGATAAAGTAGGGCTTGATATTTATTATAGACATATTTTATATAGAGATTTCACCACAGATATGTTTTGAGGTGAATAAAAGAAAATCACTTTTCTTTTCTGAATAAAAGAAGTATTTTTTAGGAAAATAAGAAAAATCTTGAGATTGTGTAAGTTGTGAAAACAGCATAATAAAAAAACTATGTATCCATATTTTAATCTAAAAATGTATATTTTAATGCCAATTTTGACATTCATTACATATAAGTATGAATAAAAACACTGAACAACTAAAAGTCAAGTGAAGTTGTTTTTTTTATGCTTAGTAACTGTTAAATGGACTAGAATATTAATTATTGCATGCATATTAGCACTATAATTTGAAATGTATACCTTGTATATGTAGTTTTGAGAGTAATAACAATTTAGAAATGACTTGACAAATTTTTATGTATATATTTAATATTTTCAGAATGCAGATCTTAATATTAAATGTACACCTTTGTATATAAAGATGTAAGCATTGTGTAGTGAGTCGCCCTCCATGGTGTTATGGTTACCATGCTAACTTCATATACCCAAGGTTGCGGGTTCAAACCCTGAGGAGGATGATGGATTTTTTCCAGGTGTAAAAATCCTTAGCATGGCTTCCTTTGGAAGGGAAGTAAAGTTGTTGGTTCCATGTCATAGATTTACGGCACGTAAAATAACCTCAAGCCTGATAGAGAGGCCCCAGAGCAAAATTAAGCAGTCTTTCACACCCAGTTTAGAATGGGATGCTGAGAATCACAGTAGTTAAAGAGCGTCCATAAATAACACGCCATTTCCATTGTGTAGTGACATAGGCTATAAAAGCCAAGTGATATAATATTTAATGTTTAATACCTGTCTAAAGTTTTAATGCACTCGTAAGTTAAGATGTTTACTATTAATTGTAATGTAAGAACTTTAAATGTTGTATACTTGGTGTATTTAATTTGAATGATTTGATACGTTCTATGTTCAAGGCCGCTTGGACATCATGAACTTACACAACACAACCAAATCTAATGAAAATATCTAATAAATAGTAAACATTGTATTTAGGAACATTGTTTCTTATTATATTATAAAAAATAGCTCTATTTTGTTTAAAAGGCATATCTTGAATATAATTATGCCATCCCTTAAAGCATATAAATTGAATACAGTATAGTAACATGTTTTGTATACTGTTCTCATTTATGTTTTAATTTTTAAAAACATGTCCCAAGAGCTTATGGTCACATTGTCAGCTCATGATTGACTAGTTGTTTTCCATTCTCAAACACTATATGCATAGTTATCTCCTCAATGTGTAAAACTCCCATTTATTAAGTTATTAATACCTAATAAGTATATCTTGAATTTTCTGTGAAGTCCTTTCTCATTCAAAATGAACTTTGTGTAACTTGTGTAAACCATAAGAGTCAGACAGAAACTTACTAAACAAAAAATGCAAATGTCTTTACAAAAGCATTATTTCAAATAAAGATTATTGTGACATCAATCATTTTTAAGATATTCTTGTTTTTGATTTGAATTTTCATTAAATAATTTTAAGTGCTGTCATTATTCAGTTGTTTCTCCTTAAGCCAAGGGAAGTGTATGGAATTTCAGCATAGAGTGACACAATTTTTAAAGATTTGAATATTGCTTTAACTTCCTATATCTACTTTGTACAGTCTCACCAAAGATTAGAGAAATTTGTGGATACTTGAAAATGTGTTCATAACACCTGTGAAATGACTGCTATTGGTTCTCTGACAATGAATACGTAGACTGCACAAAAGAGAAAACTGGAAAGAGGAAAATATATATTCTTTACTATGGCCAAGCATTATTAAAGGCTTTGCTCTTCTTCTTCTGCGATCAAACCCACACAACATTTTCATTTATAAGTATATGTAGAATATCATGCAGCCTAATTGTACTTTACATTTTTGTATGCACATAAGTAAAGCTATAGAACTACAAAGATATGTTAATCACAACTCTTGTAATCTTTACAAATCATTTAAAAAGCTTCATAAACAGAAATTATTATATTTTAAACCAAAAACAGAAATAAGCAAAAATTAATATTGGGTGTATGAATGCTAGGCATTTATGATTGCATTCTCATTCTATGTCTGACCTTTTGGGGCATAGATGATATCAGATTTCTACAGCATGTGGACTACACTCTCCAGACCCTAATGGTCATAAGCTATCTTTTTCCTTTGTGCACGTGCAAGGAAATTTGAATGCAAGAACTTTTTTCTCAGCCCCAGATTTTTTTATAGGGTTAAAATCTAGTGAAGGGAGAGGAGAGTCTAACTCTGATATTCTGCCTCTATGAGAATCAATTTGAAACCACTCAATATGTGTTGAATGAATGATTATCCTGGTCAAGTTTAGTAATTCCATAAGGGCATGTCATCCTTACAGAAGGAATCTAAATATGCTTAAGTAAACCCCATGACATATTTTTAGTGTGTCCACTATATAGCTTCCATAAATTGCCCTTTGATATCCAGCCTCAACAAGACATATGTGTGACCATGACATCTTTACTCATATATCTTGGATTATATTGGGACTCCTTTGGATGGTAAATATTCCTCTTAAATGGAAAAAAGTGGTCACTTCAATTGAGAATATTGTGCTCTTCCAGTTGCATTTAACATTTGCCTATGCAAACATTGGGCAAAAGAATTTGTGGTCAAGGGTTTCTTAGCTGTTGCTCATGATTTGCAGCTTCACATATAGAATAGTTTGCAACATTCAATAATACAAGAGAGACTGCCTTGTGCATATATCCTTTTTGTCAAAGTAGGTATGATTGATATGACTGTTCCAGGCTGAATGTTAAAAAGTTTATCAACCTTCACAGATGCTTTGTTCAGTGTTCCAGTACATGTTTCAAGGAGACACCACCACCTCCTCCTCAGCTCATCAGTCAGTTTTTGATATTGATTATTATTATGCTCCTCCACTGTTTCAAATACTTATTTTCACTATTAATTATATACTGTTCCAGGTTGTAGCAATTGTTTAGACTTACCCACATAACTTGTAAAGGTGTGTGGAACATATTGAATTTCGATAGAACAAATATGGAAGGATAATAATCATTATTACATAATGAGTTGTTGCCTACTTTGTGTCCAGAACTGCATAATGTCAGGCAAACAAAAAAATCAATTCTTGTGGAATTTCAAGTTTATGTCATTTATGAGGTACAAAATTTGGTACTACATATGCATAGCTTCCGCAACAAGTATTCAATTGATTCATATACATGCATAGCGATAGCTGGCCATATATTCTATTACAGAATAAATGAGGGCCCGTTCATATAGTATGAAATATGGCTAATTCAACATAATAAAATAATATCTATTAAATCATAACCTCATGCAATACTTCAATATTAAATTAACTTTAAAATCTGGGTATGTTTTGCAATATTTAACAAATACAAAGCTCTGTCACAGAGTTTCAGGTGGTAGTTAGTAATATAACTGAAAATAATAATTAAAGCATAGCTTCACACAATTCCACAATAATAAAAAAACTTAAAAATATGGATATACCTCATAATATATTTATATAACAAATACAACTTATGTTACAGGTGAGAGTATCCACATAACCAAAAATAATTACTATTATACCATTGGCACAAGGAACACACACACAAGCAGTAGTTATACAACTTTGCTGGATACACTGTGAACTGCATGCTGCGTTGAGTAGACTTAGAAGAATTTTCATTTTCCTTCTGGTATCATTGTTTCCAAGCAGAATAACATTTGAAAAAACATTATTAAGAAGAAATTACAAACTTGTTCATTTGGTTTGGAAGCTAAGTGATTGGAATTCCTGACTGTGGAACAATTTTATTTTCCTGAGAATTTTTTTGAATGATGATTAGCTTTCTTTTATAATGTGTTTACAAGTCATCTAGGAAGTAATGATGTTTGAACATTTCTGCCAGATCATTGTTGGTTTTCTATCCAAGGTCAAATGGTTTTCTAGACACCTTTTCTCAGTGCTTTGGAACTTTCAGACAAAACAAGTTATTGTCAAGCTTTCTGTGATTGTTCAAAATTCACTGAGTAATACAAAGCCCTGCTACTCTCAGCTGAGAGGTATTGCATTTTTGAATGTTCAGATGTTGAAACCTGCACAAATTTACAATGTACTAAAGGAAGTGTGAAGTAATTAAAGATATTTGAGAAAGTGGTATTAAAAATTAAAGGATGGACAAACAAATGCGATAAAACAAAACTTGATTTGGACATCAGTCATTATCACACATGATTTAAGCATCAAGTGAACAAGAAAATTGTACAAAACAGACATTTAACTCAAGATGAGTTACAGATTCCTTCCCAAAAATTTCTGATTTGCTTGGTGAAACTGTATCCAAACATCTTGACTTAATGGACTGGAAGCAGCCAAGTAAAACATGCAAATTCTGAAGTTTGTGGATGGATATGAGAAATGTCTAAATAACTCTGATGTAAAAGTGGAGAAATAAGTAAGCTTGAATTTTGAGACTTGCAGGTTTTATTTTTTAATAAAACTTTTTTTCCCCGAATATGTTAGAGCCAAACAGTCATACTTCCAAGCTGACCTATAGCATTCTTTTTTCTTTGTCTGCTTTAACAACAATGGGCAGAAACTTTTCTGCAAAGCTTCTGAAGGGTGATAAGCAAAGGATAGTTATGGTGACTTAATTCATGTAGGAAGAAATACAACTTGACATACAAAACAAATCGAAATAATGATGATGATGATAATAATAATAATAATAATAATAATAATAATAATAATGGCAGGAATACATTAGTTTTTATTAGAAGTTTTATCGATTAACATGAATTTCAGTTAAGGTGAATTACACCTCTTTCAGTCTAGTGTAATTAAATTTCGTTGTAACACAAACTTCTGATGTTGCAGTACATATTTTAATGTTATTTATTTTCAGAAATGAATGCAAGAAATGTAACTACATAGCTAACTACACATTGTTGACACATTTCTAACGTATTGTCGACAGCAGCAATTATTACCTCAAAAATGAGTGTGTATGTTACAGCTAGGCATTTAAATTCAATAATGTGTGCATTGACATTTAGAAATGTATTCGATGCTGGGTGTTCTTTAGTAAAACATTGAATTGTAGCCAAATCTGGTTAGAATACTGAATAAAAATCTACAAACTGGCACGCCAAACATGGCAAAGACGATACAGACAGACCTAAATATACAGGTAAAGCTTAAGATTCTAGATGAAGTGGACTGTGGTACAAAGAAAATAGCAATTGCAGAACTATTTGGAATTCCCAAATCTACTTTATCTTTGATAATTAAGAATCGAGAAAAAAATCACTAATGCTGTTAAATCAGGTTCTGTAAACAAATCTAAATGACTTTGTAAGAAGACATTGAGATGTTACTGCTAGAATGGTCAATCATATGTGTGCATCTAACATATGTACCTTTAAGTGGCTCTATAATTCAGTCAAAAACAATGAGATTGACAAAAATATAGGCATCGAAGACTTCAGTTATTTTGTTGGTTGGCTGTATTGGTTCAGAAAGAAACTTTAAATTTCATTTGATTAAATTGTAGGTGAAGCAAATACATTGAGCAAGAAAGTGTGAACGGCCAACTTAATGAATTCAATCGAGTGAGTCTACCTCATGTGATGTAGTTAAAATCAATGAAATGACTTTTCTAATCTTTTTCCAAATAGTACCCTAGGGATAAGTGTCATGGTGGAGCATGCAGCAAACAATGTGTGACTATAGGTAAGTCCAAGAAACTACATGTTTTTAAAATATAATTGTGGACACTTTACCTTGCATCTATCCTCACCATAAGAAAGCTTAGATCGATGGCACATCATTTCGCTAATGGTTTCTTCATTTCAAAAGTGGAATGGTTACTCAAAACAGACATGGTCTCACATTGGACAAATATACTGCCCATAACCTAACCAAAATAAAGGTTCAGTTTTTTTCACCTTCAGCCCTTGGACCAAGGCATCATTTCTCTCATGAAGAGAGCTTATCACAAGTGACTTGTATGAACTGCAATCAGTGCTGACGAAAACAATACTGAACCCCAAATTGGAATGTGCTTGACACAATAAAAGTCATCACAGCACGTGTGTCACCACATTATATAAAGAACTTCTTTAACAGAGCCTGGAGACAAAGCAACATTGAAGATGTCCACAAGTTACGATGTCACTTCACCTGATGAATAGGCAGTTCTGAAAGATTAGTTTTGAGGAATTCATTAGTGTAGATGATAGTGTTGCTATATGTGCCAAAAGTTGTGACCGAGAAGTGAAGAGGAGAATACAGATACCATTCCACCTAACCGTCAGGAGATATTTAGAACCTTAGGCAGTTTAGAACTATTTAGAATGATCTGTCGCCACTGCTGGGTATATGGACACTATAGTTACGATTAGATGTGACATTACAAGATATTTAGGTTCCCATGATAATCAAGTAAACATTCTTGAATTTTTTCCAAGAAAAAGTTTAATTTGTGAGAACTTGTACTTTTAGTCACTTTATAGGGTTATAAGTCCACAGTAATGTAGTACTGTATATGAATTAAAATCTATGTTTTTCACTTAATAGACATTTTTTTTAACACAAACACTTGATTTTTCGATCTCTTTGGATTCATGTTAATGAAGTTATACTGTAGTAGTAGTAGTAGTAGTAGTAGTAGTAGTAGTAGTAGTAGTAGTAGTAGTAGTAGTAGTAGTAGTAGTAGTAGTAGTGGAAGAGTCAAATTTTTCTTATTCTATTCTTTTCAAAGATAGGGCACATTCCTGTATCTTTAATACACCTTTCCTTTGTTTGATTTTAAATTAATGTAACCTTAAATTTACTTACTATTCCCTTGACATTTTCATCCTTTCCATCCACCCGCTGGACTCGTAATATATGGTAACAGAAATCCAGAGCCTCAAAGCGTCTTTGCTGTCCCAACAAAACTATCATTGTACAGCCTGCCCAGTTCAATCCTTCTCCAAACAGTTCTCTGTAAATTTTAACAACAATGCTAAATACATTTACAACAAATACAGTGTACACTATATAAACTTGCCTGCCAAAATTGTATAAATTGATTGCTTAGATGTTTTAACTAGCTACTTTTTCTTTAGATTTAACAATAAGTCTAAATTTTTGTACAACTCAATTAAAGAAAAAATCTCTCGGATATTTCCGATGTCAGATTCCCATTCAATATATGTGCTGTCTGTCCCTGGAGGTTTGCTAGCAATTGTGTGGCTTCCTGTTCTTGTGACCCTCGGTTGCAGGTGGTGACGGCAGTGAACTTAGCAGAAGACTTCGAAGGTGGATGTTCCATCAAACTTGGGTGGCTTGACTCGTATAGATGTTGTTTGGCATCCTGTTGTCTCAACCTTCATGTCTTTCAGCCTTCCATCTAGCATCTTTTACGTCATTGTGTTTAGTTCTTTGGCACTTCCGTCGAATCTTCTCTCCAGGGCATTAAATCATTGGTAATGGTCTTAAATTGTTCCACCAAGCTCTTCCATGGTGTACACACATTCTTCCATGTGCTCTAGGGTGTTAACATGATGAACAAGGTTCTTCATCTTTCTGCTGAGTTATACTACGTCCATTTCAATGCTAGGCAGTTGTTTGTCAATTTTTCCTATATCTCCTCTGCCAGGTTCTACATTCCTGATTTCATTGTTTCTTTCATCTTGATTCCATTTTTTCCTCCATCTTCTCCATCACAAAATTCATAATCATAATCTTGGTTCTCAGATTCTCCATTCTGGATTCCCTCTTCTCTTCCATCATCTTCTCCATTCCTTATTTCAATTCATTAATTTCTGATTTCATTCCTTGTCCATTTTCTCCATGCATTGTTTCCATTTTTTGTGTTCCCAATTTTGTTTCTTTCTTCATTTCATCCATTTCGTGATGCATTTTTGTGTCTAACTTATTAATTTTGGCTAATAATGTTTGCATCATCCCTCCATTGTGATGTTAAATTCCACTCCTGACACAGTGTAACAAAAACTGTTTTATTTCTCTAACAAACTGATTACAATCAGAATCTGCATAAAAATAACTGCCTTTCTTTGATGCTTCTGCAACAATTCTGCCATATACGAGGGCCGTTCAGAAAGTAGCCTTCGGTTGATTGCAAGAAATTCACCAAGTTAAATAAAAATATTTTAATATATACATCTTACAACTACATCTTTGCACTATTTTTGTACATAGTTTCCATAACGATTGAGGCACTTATCGTATCTGTTCACAAGCTTTGAAATTCCTTCTGCATAAAAATCACCCGCTTGTGCCTGGAGCCAGCCTGTGACCGCATCTTTGAGCTGTTCGTCGTCATCAAACCGCTGGGACCCGAGCCATTTCTTCATATGCATGAAGAGGTGATAATCGCTTGGCGCCAGATCTGGGCTGTAAGGTGGATGGTTGAGAACGTCCCACTTGAAGGAATCAAGAAGGGCTGTTGTTCTGCGAGCAGAGTGAGGACGGGCGTTATCGTGCAAAAAAACGATACCGGAAGTCAGCATACCACGGCGTTTGTTCTGTATAGCCCGTCGTAATTGTTTTAGTGTTTCACAGTACACGTCTTGATTAATGGTCGTCCCATGTTCCATGAATTCAACCAACAACACCCCTTTTGCATCCCAAAACACCGTTGTCATCAATTTTCGGGCAGAAAAATCTTGCCGGGCTTTTATTGGTTTTGTAGGCGAATTTGAATGTGCCCACATCTTTGATTGTTCTTTTGCCTCAGGGTTCACGTACTTAATCCAGGTTTCGTCCCCGGTCACGATTCTGTTTAACAATGGTTCACCTTCGGCCTCATAACGTGACAGAAAGTCTAATGCAGAGGCCATTCTTTGAGTTTTGTGGTGGTCGGTAAGAATTTTGGGCACCCATCGTGCACAGAACTTACGGTAACTCAATCTTGCTGTCACTATCTCGTACAAGAGAGTCTTAGAAATCTGTGGAAAATCAGTAGACAACTCCGACATTGTGAAACGTCGGTTTTCACGAACTTTTGCATCAACTGTCTGAACGAGTTCGTCCGTGACCAATGATTGTCTACCACTCCTCTCTTCATCATGAACGTTTTCTCGTCCACTTTTAAATAAACGTACCCATTCACGGACCACTCTTTCACTCATAACTCTTGGTCCGTACACGGCACAAAGCTCACGATGAATAGCTGCTGCAGAATATCCTTTGGCTGAAAAAACCTTATAACAGCACGCACTTCACATTTGGCGGGGTTTTCTATTGCAGTACACATTTCAAACGGCCACAAACACTAAACTAGCGCAGGTAAGACTTTCACTCGACCACGGCTTGATGCCGACTGACCTGCTGAGTGCGTGAATGCACAGATGGCGTCGCTACTCCCCCCACTACCCGCACTGTGACCGATCGGAGGTTACTTTCTGAACGGCCCTCGTAGTTTCCTTCTGATGTTTGCTGCAGTGGCAGCTACTACTGTTGGCTACAGATTTTCTGCCAAAAATTTACTCAACTGCTGCTCACTATGCACTCCCAGTTGAAAACTGAACTCTGGGCAGGGCTCATTGTCCTTGTCACATGGCAGGAAACTTCCAGAAGCAGTTGCACATTCTTCAAACCACGGCAGGTGTCAAAACTCAAGTGCAACAATGCCTGGCTTCAGCGTCAAAGAACTTGCTGCCATACTTACGTCCACTCGCACAGATGTAACAATTGCAGCTTCAATGCCAAAAGAACTTGCCAACAGCACAGGTATAACGATGGATGGCAACTATCAGCTATGACTATGAAGCAAGCCATTCACACATCTTTGGTGATTTCAGCCACAGAGTATGTCACAGTACCATTTTTGCTTTAAACTTTTGTGAGTAAATGAATTGAGACCATGATATGGGTTAGAAAGTACAACAGAAAATGCATGCTACACAAACAATCCAAGGAATAATTATTCCACATCACTAAAAATGAAGTGCAGTTATTGTTAAACAACAGTTAACCACATTCACTGTTGATTAAAGGTGTTCAGTGCAGGATTGTTGTGCCAATCCCTGTTACTGTGCTCAACTTATAACCTAACGACAAAAAGCACAGATATTTCTTGTACTATAAACAATGAATTGATTTATTCAATTACACTAAACCAGTAAACAATGAAGCGCTTTAATAAAAACAGTCTATGCATGACTGCAGACGTGTAGTAAAAATAAGAACATATTAAAAGTGCATTTTCACTGGGAGGGGAGAGAAGGGGAGAAGTGAGTTTCTTGTCAGACTATAGAAATTTCTTCTGGGCTTAGAAGCCATAGTCTGCTGGAGTTTTGATGGCCAGACGTTACATCCACACCTGCAGTGAACATCATCAGTGGCATGGTCACAGTCTTCTAGGTGAAGGTTCAGGCATGACTAAATCACTGGCTGGAGATGTCAAAACTCCTGTAGACCATGGCTTCTAAGTCCAGAAGAAATTTCTAGTTATAATTCTGACTCCAGCCAGAAAAACTTTCAACTACAGATAAATATATTTGTTGCGCTGTACATTTGAATTACTGCAATTACACATTTCTTGAATTCTGATAATTTATGAGTCAATTAAGGAGCTGGTAATGAAATCAGTCAGAAGCTGGAAGAAGTTCAATGCCATTTAGGTCTAAATCACCAATTTACATTGATGAATCCTATTAATCAGAGTCTTTGGCTAAATTTATTACCATTCTTTCTAACATATTGTAGAGAAAACATTTTGTCTTCTCTCCACTTTTTAATGGTTTTCTGTGTTTGTTTCTCCACAGTGACAAAAGATTTTTTCTCAACTATAACACTATTGAAAGCAATAATGAAGCACATCATCTGCACATAACATTATAAACCCTATGCTATAACATTACATATAGTAGACTAAACAAATATATTTTATTTCGTATATTGAACTGTTTAAAACTTCTCTGCACAACATGTGGCTTTGTTTACATTTCCTTTGTACTTGCAGCAAAAGTACTTTTAGACATAGGACAAAATTACTTGAGGATGTATTGCAATTTGCTTGTCAACGGCACATTCAATTCCCTATGACAGAGAGAGGGTAACAGTGCACCCCATTGGTAAAATATACCATGAAATAATTAAAAGAATGAATGGCAAAGAAAACTGAATACTCCAGGACAAATAAATCCATTTGTTTCCTTGTCTGCTACAAATCTGCTTACTATTGGGTTTCTTTGGATCAGGCAACAGCTTAACCATTTGGCACAGCACCATTAACCAAACAACTGGATAACAGTATAAAAGAGAGGATAACAATGACAATATTTACATTCACCAAGTTTACTATTATGTAGCACACTTAAAAATAAGTACAGCCATAAATACTTACTCTACTGTGAATTCTGTGTCACCAACTGGAATGCAATAAACAAACTGAAGTGCAGACCACAAACGATGAAATTCTGTACATTCATCCACATTTAGGACACCATTGGCAGGCAATGGACCAACCCAAATTGGATCATCCAGGAAGCTTCGTAAACGACTGAGTACAACCTCAAAAATTGAGAGACCACAGCACAGTCTCTCTCTTGTCAGTAGATCTCCTTCTCGAGCTATCATTGCTTGCTAAAACAGATAGCTTTCTATTACCTCTTTTACTATTCAAGATGATACTGAGAATTTGCATATGAATGTGTGCTTTCAATAAGGCCTATAGTTATAATTAATATAAATAAAATAATATAAAACCAATTCTATTTTGGAGAAAAGTATATTCATTTAATTTTACATGACATTGCAGCAGTAATATGTTACTGAGTTTGTATAATTAAATGATGCTTTTTTGTTCAACTTTGTAAGGCCATATAATGTTGGCAGAAAGATATTTCACCTTTTAATGAATAATTGCTGGAATGCCTCCCTTGAATTCTAAGGCAGTGATAGCAGATGTGAATGCTAGAAGTGAAAATACAGCATGTTAAAAGATTTTGCAAAACATTTAAAATTATGTGCCAGAAGCATATGCAGAGAAAATGTTTTTTCTGTTGAAGGAATAAAGTAACTAAGATTTTAAGTGTTCGCCCTATTACCAGTTGGGCATTAAATATATAGATAATTAGGAATATTTGTATTTAGTAGAGCACCATGGTAATGAAATCTTTTGACAAAGTTGATATTTCAAACACTTTAAACCTTAAGTGAGGTGAGTGTTACTATTCCGACTCATTTTCAACATCACTTTAAACCTTCCTTTGTACTTATGAATAAAAATGTTTTCCCATAAGTTCCCAGTTCCAATGGTTGTTTTAAATGTTTAATATATTTTATTTCTGGTTCTATATGGTGTAAATGGAGAGTTTTAAAGTGTTTAATTTTTAACTCAACATTTGTTAAACTATTTCATTTGGCATTAAATGCTTAAAGTACAGGCTTGTGATTACTGAAAAGGAGCTACACAAAATTTGAAAGTTTTATAGTTTACTATCATTTGAACTGAAACAAAGTTCTCAACATAAGTAATTAAACATTAGTAATAACTTCATAGCAAATGTCTTGGAATTATATGAACATTTTTTTTTTATTTTAATCCTTTATTCACATGTTATACACAAATTTAATGCATTTCTTTAAGACTTCATTTAACAGATAATAATTATGTTGAATGCATATTCAAATGGATCATTTTAAAGCTTTAAATGCACAGCAACATGTTTATCTTAAGAGATTTCTGTTGCATTCAAATCCCTAGTTTAATCTAATCATTAAATCATATTTCTTTTTGATTATGCCCTCCGATTACATTTCTGGATTCTAAGTTTACTGAATGTACCAGTTAAGGACTTTACTATGACAAGGGATATATATGTGCATATAATGTAAACAATGCATACCTCATACCATATAGATATGTAAGGGTCGCCCTTCATGGTGTAATATTCACCATGATAACTTCATATACCCAAGGTTGCGGGTTCAAATCCGGCGAAGGACGATGGATTTTTTCGGGTGTAAAAATCCTTAGCATGGCTTCCTTCGGAAGAGAAGTAAAACCGTGGGTCCCGTGTCATAGATTTACGGCATGTAAAAGAACCTCAAGCCTGATAGAGACGCCTCTGAGCAAAATTAAGTGGTCTTTCATGCCCAATTTAGAATTGGACGCTGAGAACCACAACAGTTAAAGAGCGTCCATAAATAACACGCCATTTACAATTTTTTTGGTATGTAAGGGCATATTTTCTGTTAAGTTAGTGCACACCTGGGTTTTGCCAAGCTAATTTCCTTTATTCAAAATATATTGTAGGTTTGTTTTGATATTCAATGTACATTTCAGCCATGGTAGTGATTATACATCAATTCCTGGGCCTGACTTGTTTTATAAGAAAATTAGTAACATTGCTTACAGGTGTTCTGGAAAACAATCGATAAGTGAATATTTGAGGTTGAGTTGCTAAAGTGTTTTACATGTTTTGAAGAAGCAACATTTTTCTGACTATTATGTGGTTATTTCACTGAACTTTGTAATGAAGTACATTATTTGCCTGTGTTCTGTATAGTTAATTAAGCAGAATTATTGCGATTAACTTTTGCTTTATTTTCACCAGTAATGGTGTATAACTTTTTTTTTTCTTCCTCTTCTCAGGTTGATGTTGCAGTCTTTGTTTCATTGTGATGCTGTGATTACTTTCTTTTTTCAGAACTGTTGTATAATTTCATGCGAGTATTGTATTGATGACTTTTTTTTTGACTAAATTGGATCATGACGGTGTTTCCCCGATGGTGGTTGAGTCTTGATGTTTGAGTTTGTTAGTACTGATTTTGTTAGTGCTACTTCAAAGAGAGTGCTACAATGTACCCTCGATGTTCTCATTTTGTATTTTTCAGCTTGGATCTGCATGGTTGCTGTAATATGCTTGCAGATGTAATGTGATGTACATGATGATTTTTGTTGAAAGAGTTGCCTATGTGTCTGTCATTGCAACAATGTGGGTTAAGATACTTGGTTGGTATGATTATTCTTATTTGATGAATATTTATGCAACAATTTTTTTTTTTAATCCTTATAATGGTGGCAGTGGCAGTGCAGTGGCGATGGTGGCATAGTTCTTTTCTTTTTTGAATTGCTTCTGCAGTTTTCTTGGTACCAGTGATACACAAGATGTTTTATTTAATGTTTATTTTGTTTAAGTTAATGTTCCATTAAATATATCATTTTCTGCTGAATGATTACACACAATAATATTGCTCTTTTATAGAGTGGTGTCCTTTCTTTATGTGGAGGAATTCCATTCCTTTTCCAGGATTTACTTTCAATTGCCTTTATTTACAGCCTGTATCATTATATGATGGTTTTCAGATCCTGGCAGAGTTAGTTTGGCTTTTCCTGACACATTTAGGGTGTTGCCATATTGACACTGCATATTATGCATTTCGTCTTGTATAGAGTGCTCTCTTTAGCTGACATTGTGTTAATGCTCACACTTAATTTACTGTACTTATCCCAATACAATACCTCAAATGCAAGATGAACTCATTTTTCAGAAAAATTAATTTTGGAATTTAATATGTCTACATAAAAAGATGATGTAACAATGTTTAAATGAAATTTACAGTTTTATCAAATACTTTGAACAAAATAATGAACACTTAAACTGATTAAATCCTTAATTATTATTATTATATATTAACTTAATTTGAATTTGTTGAACTGTTTTGAACTGTTGATAGAGAAGGGAGTATGGAAAAGTATGGCATGGTTGAGGTGGTACAATGTGGCAGTGATGGTGGACATGAGCGTATTTACAGGGGAAGGATGAATGGGACTGGACCCTCACCAGAAGCCTTCTCCCAAAAAAAAATCTTTGTACAAGTTCTTCCATTTTTTTAACTTAAAAGTGACACATTCATTGAAATTCTCCGTCATAAACAGCTTTTTGCTAGAGCACAGAACTAAAGGAATATATTTAACTTAATATAAACAAGATTGTTTGTGGTCTTTGTGCACGTTAGTTGCTTGCCCATTGGACTCTCGGCACCCACCATGAGTCCATTCCTACAACTACCTACAACCTCTCTGTTGTTGGTTCAGCACTACTTATATATAGCATTAGTGTAATGTGTATCATGGTTGATGGTATATGATAGTGAATGGTTACTTGTGCTCTTTTCCTCTGGTTCATTTATCCATTGCGGTAATTAATTTACCTTTTGTTTGCTTATTATTCAACTTAATTGACATGGGGGAAAAAAAAGTATAAAGCTGACGATATCCATATAAGCCTGCAATTCGTCACATAAAAATGGGAGCCCCACTTTTTTACTTGTATGTCCTGAATCCCAAGAATTTTTGTTGAGACGAGAATAGGTCCTGTATTTTCTTGATACTGTCTTCCTAAATGAATAACCTAACTACAACTGTTACCATTTCTTGTGATAAATGCTAAGTCTATCCCACTTATTGTTGTCATTATTTAGTGTGTTCTGTGAATAGTAAAGACAGACTAAGTTTGCCCAGTATAGTGTTGGCAGTTGATGTGTTCTGTTATTTGTGAGAACTTAAGCTATTATGCCTAAATGAAATGCACCTTCCTTTCAAATTTATAGGAAGATATCCTTTCCTTGTAGAGACAAAGTTTACTTATAGAGTTCACTGTAAAATTTGCAATCAATTTTCTATTGCACATGGTGGGGACTTGTAGAGTGTATGTATTCAATATAATGTTTCCTTCATTATAATGTTATGTTAATGCCATATTCAGAAAGTATTATCAGTTAATCACAACCTTTTCAGGCGTCCCATATTTTAATGGTAAAAAGTAATAATTAACTCCAGAAAGAGTCAAAGATCTTAAAACTGAGCAATCCAGTACCACACAATGTACTGCTGAGTTTTCGAGTAGTAAAGCTTCTGCATCTTAAGTTCATTTCCAGCCAAAACTCACATTACATTTCATTTCATCAATCTTAATGACATTGGGCTGTAGTATAGGTAAGGGTAAAGAGTGGTACTTTATTAGTTACTTTAAGATTTACATAGCTGCTTTGTATTCTTAAATTATTTTATTACAAAAAGCTTGATTGTTTTTATGCATGGGTAGCGCATGAAAAACTGACCCCAAGTGCAGACTGCTGCCAACTACACGCAAATTGTTATTTGCCATAAGCAGATACAATAACAAATAGATAAATATGTAACAATAAAGAAATAACAAATAAGCAAATCAAGGATTTATATTTTCTAAACATAGTTGCGAAAACTATGCAACAATAGATAACAATTGCAGCTGGTTTTTTGTACGGCATTCTGTAGAACCTTATTTACTTGTGTATATTCAATTTTTTTTATTGACAATTTTTTTGTTAAAATTATATACAGTGTAACTTTTGTAGACGAATCAAACCCCAGCACCGTACATTTATCATATTACAGAATAAGTTTACAGAGCTGTTAAACCAAATCGCTGTTACTTGTGCTACAGAGACTGTGAGATTTAAGTAATAAAAATGAAGCATTATTGTATCAAACATTAATAAAACCATTAAGATAAACCATGTTATAAGTTGAAAAGTATAGTAAACAACTGCATTTGCTTTGCGGTATATCTGAAATAGTTGGTACATGACCAGTTTCTTGAAATTTTTTTTAGAATTGATATCCTTTTTTAATTGATGATTTTTTCCTTGGTCGGCGGTATATCTTGCAAGGAACTAGGAAAGCCAATTTATTGCAAGTGCATTATGATTACAAATTTTCGGCCGATTTTCACATAAGTTTTACAAATAATAATCATTAATTATTTCCTTGTAGGTACAAGAGAAATAAGGAAATATATTAGGCTAATGCAATATCAAAACTATTAAAAGCTGATTGTCAAGTGATGACTTGCATGGGCAAGAGTGAAAAAAATAAATGAATGATGACTTTCCTTTGAAAAAAGTATTATTGGAAAATTTATACCAATAACGAAGAATAACTATGAAATGGTGAACTCTACAAAAAATGTACTTGTCATAAATTATTTTTTTTTAATGAGATCTATATTTTGGTGTAGTGTGAGTTTTTATCTATATCTTAAGGTGTGTCGCTTTTCCTGAAGTCCTTCAGAAGGCTTCAGAGGCTATACAGAAAGCTCAAGATATACATTTTATTTTTATAAATTTCTTTAATATATAGCATTTAATCCAAACCATTAGAGCTATTTTTGATAACATAAGTTTCAAAATTATTCCATATAAACGATAGTTTAGAATGGATAGGAAATTTTCCTAAAAACCTTCTTCCTAACCTACTTTTGTTTATAGTTATGTCGTTCACAGACACACATATGGATCTTATTTTAAAAATGCTTTTTCTGGGATTCATGTTCCTCAAAACATATATTTTCGATAAAATATTGCATTGAATTTCTGGCTGGAATGCAACATCTTCTCTACCTATTATGTACATTATACCTACATGATAGAGAAACTAAAAATACAAGCTTACAAATTAAACATAAAAGATGAAGGATGAATAATTTACCAAATTTTAAACATAAATATTAAGTGGGATAATACAAGGATATACTTGACTAGATTACAAATGAGTCTACTATTGAAACTCTTTCTTCACTTTAATTTCCCCTGCAATACTAAAATTAAATAAAAAGTCCAAAAATAAAAATAAGTTTGTATTGATTGTGTAAAAAAAAAAAAAAAAAAAAAAAAAAAAAAAAAAAAAAGGTGAGCTTTATTTATGGCGCCCTTTAATGCTAGTTCTCAGCATCCCATTTAGGCGTGAAAAACCACTTCAATTTCCTCAGAGGCCTCTTCATCAGTTTTGAGGTTTTACATGCCGCAAATCTACAACATGAGACCAACCTGTTTACTTCCCTTCCAAAGGAAGCTATGCTAAAGATTTTATGCCCGAATAAAATTCAACATCCCCACCAGATTTGAGCCCACAATCTTGGGAACTAGATGCTAGCATGTTACCCCTAAACCATGGAGGACTATAGATATTGCAGGTTTTTTAAATGTTGGCATTATGAGGAGGAAGGGTTATTCCAAACTCCTGGAAACTTCAACTATAAAAAATATTCTTGACCCTCCTGAACCAAATTCTAAATGTGCCACTGGTGGCGGTGGCAGCATAACTGTAATGACGATGGTGGATATACTTTTCTATTTAGACAACAAAACTTAATATAATACATCATATATATATTTTTTTTTATCTAATTTGAATTTGCACAGCTATTCACATTGGAATGAGAGAGAAATAAAATGGCAATGTGCCAGTATGTCTGACGGCAGCAGCTTAGCTGTAGCAATGATAATGAATACGATTTTTAATTAAGACAACATACTTAATATATTGTAAATGTTTTACCCAATTCGAATTTGTGCCTAAATTCATGTTTAGAGCATGAGAGACAAAGAGGAGTGTACTGAGAGTGTGGAATATGTGGGATAATAGAACGTGACAAACACCAGCGGTGGCGGCAATGATTAAGAATGTTATTTTCCATTCACACAATATACTTAATATAACATATCATATAATGCTTGATCAAATTTGCCATAAATTCACTTTGGGGATGGCATAGAGAGGCAGAATAGGCGCGAGGAGGGTAAATGCACAGCTAACCTCTCTCTGCTTGACTTTTGGCTCCAATACAACATTACGTCCAACCATCGATGGGAAAGGCAGTCTTTTAATTTTATTTTAGTCTTGGAGAATAATCTTTTTGCCAATGAGAATGCTCTTGGGCCCATTAATAGCTAATTTTTGGCATGAAATGAAACACACAAAATCTGCCACATACGTTGCGACCTTGATGGAAATCCTCAGGCTTCGCCACAGCCATACTTGCGAAGTTTGAAACTTAATTTTTCCCCACATGGTGTGGAAAACATATATTGTGAATGTTCTGAACATTAATATTTTGGAAAAAAATATTGTCTTGTATTCGTATAAATATGGTATATATTAAAGTGATAGTTTTCTTCTGTAGATTTACTGGCATATAAAAGAACTTCGGCAGGACGAAATTCTGGCACCGGCAGTGCTGATATAATCTTGGCAATTGATTACATCATTAACAAATTAATAATATAAATAGAGACATATGTTTGGTTTTGCATACTTATTTGATAAGTTCCCATTAGATTTGCTGTACATTTTTTTAATTTGTTGAAAGACTGTTTAATGTTTTGCTACATTCTGTATTTATGCCACACATTTGAACCATTTTTGCCAAACTTATTTATTAAATAGCATACACTTTTACCATTACTCTTGTAACTTTGGCCTGATGGTTCACTTCATTTACATACCACCATTACTGTTACAGTCACATCCTGCTAAATGGGGAACACAAGTGCCAGTGTACATATGGCTTGTCTGCCTGGATGGTTGGTATCACTATGCCTGTTGCCAGCATCGCTTTATGGCAAAGGCCCACATGCCAGTGGTAGTACCTCATATCATAACATCACAGTGCCTACGGGGTATGGCCAACCTCTAGTTCAAGCCTGATGTGAACTTGTCAGAGGTAACAAAGAACTATATTAATATAATCTCACAGTTTTGGTGCAGTGTGTATGGTAAAACCTAACTTTCATGCAGTGTTTTGCTTCTCAAGATACATTTTATGTGGGGTTCTTCATAATTTTTTGTAAACATAGAACATATGATATTTTAAAATCTGTGGCACTTAAGACTCCTGAAGGTATGATTATTTTTTTCTCTCTCTCCAGTGTTATTCTAGTCAAGACATTTGTACTACATGTTTCTTATACACTTTGTTAAATTATCTTGGTCCAGAGTTTCCGGTGTAGACCGCGTCTTAAGGCAGTTAGCCCTGAGGAAGCCTTATCATAAGATGGGCGAAACGTCGGCAGATTTTAGCCTTAAGACGCGGTCTACACCGGAAACTCTGGACCAAGATAATTTTAATATTGGCCGTGGAAGTTTACGAAAACTTTGTTAAATGTTTGACATCACAGATCATTAAAAAAAAAACCAAAAAACAAAACAATATTTATATATTTTGTAACGTGTCATTCTGTATACTTTATTATTTGATAAGGATGTCAGCTTTGGGGATGATGTGGCGTTTAACTTATTATCAGATATATTGGTAATACATACGAAAAGCAGGAAACATGTGAAATAGATAATGGTGCACATCACCTCTCACCACCCAGGTAACCAGTATGTAAATATCTTTTCTTTATAATAAATGTAAACTTTAAAGCTTGAATTTTAATCTTGTTAAATAATTAACTTTATCCATCCCATCCAGGCTAGGTAACACTTTAGAAATGTTTTTATAATTAAAAATGTGTAATTTGAATTCCTCCATAGCTCAGCCCAGTGTATGACCATTACTTTTCAAAAACTTAAGTTGTAAAATTGTCTCCTTCTAGCTCTACCATCTGGAGTAATGCAAGTCATCAAGTGATAGTTCTGGCATAACTTTTTAAGAAGAGCTCTAGCACTGCAGGAGGAGACATTATAGAAGCAAAGCATAGTACATGGTATGAGCTCAAAGTTATTTTTAAAGGGAAGAATTGTTATGAACTGTTACATGTAATGTCAACAATCAACAAGGAAACGTTTTCAGTTTTAGAAAAAATACTCTATTATTAGACTAAATTAAATGGGGACAGAATAAACCCTATGGCTTCTCAACTTTGCAAGTTCAATAGATTTATTGAATAATACCCTACATTATAAGCTCCATTTTAATTTAATGCTTTTAATAGAGCCTATCATTTTCTTGGGTGATGTGAAGACAATATGTCCTGGAGTTGGGGGGGGGGGAGGGGGACACACCACAAGAACAACTCCAGCATTATTCTCTGTGAGAGAGTTGCTTTATATTCACAGAGTATAAGCCTTGCTGTTTCTTTTTCTTCTAACATGATCAATATATATTTGCCTTAGACTTACAACAAATCAGATTTTCTAATGCTAAAAATATTCAAAGAATAATTTGTTCAAAATATTTTTTATTTTATCATGAAAGCATAACAGAACTTGCATGATTAAGTTTTCTCTCTCTTGACTGTATAAGGTTCTAGAAACCGCAAATATTATAGAAATGGCACTAACCTTTGGAGCCCCTAATTTTTCTATATTGGGGACAATTTGAAGTGCAGCATATTTTGCTTCTAGCCTCTTCTGTTTGGTTTCTGGCTTTTCACCGTCTAAAAATTGAACACAAAATTACAACATAAATATGTTTTAAACATAAAAGAATTAAATATGTTTTTGAAGTGTAAAAATCATTCTTCCATCCTCACCTTTGCAATAGGGACGAGGCAGAATGTTTTGAAAGGGTGCTGCATGAAGCAAATCACAAACTTCCTCTTGTGAAAGTGCTTGCTCCATTAGAAGGCAGAAGAGTATCGTATTTCCAAACTCCCGGAAACTGTGGAACAACTCTGTACGTGCATCAGGATACTGGACTATATCATTCAACTGTGCATGGTAGTAGCCCAACACACCTTAAAGCATACACACATGATTAGCTATGATCAGTAAGTGGACATCTGAGTATAGAATCCAATCAGAAACTGTACAAACAAAACCTTCCTTCTACACTATTATACCTGGTGATCTGCACAGAGCAGAATAGGTTTTGTAGCTCTTAGCTACAGTAAGGGGAAGACTAGAAACCATTATCCATGATATGTTGTTGTTGTTGATGATGATGATTATTATTAATAATAATAATAATAATAATAATAATAATAATAATAATAATAATAATAATAATAATAATAATAATAATAATAAAAAATTCATAGCTGAGGATGTCTTCAAGGAAAGAAATAATTGTCCTAAAGGAAAACAATGTGAAGCATAAGAGTGTTTATGTCGAATCAATGTTACCTTGCTTCACAGTGTGAGAATTCCAATAAATATTGTGTCTAAATAATTTTACTGTCATTGAGCTCAAATAGCAATAGACAATGTCAGGGTGATACAATCAAATAATTACAAATAATATTACATTTACAATACAGAATGTGTACAGGAATGAAAGGTGCAATATTACACAAGTAATACAGGTTAAAAATTAATTACAATTAAGTCATATATACTAACCAAGAAAAACAGTAGTACAGCAGATGTACTTATCATATTCCATAAAATTCTTGAAGAGAATAAAAAGGTGTTGCAACAACCCAGTCACACAATTTATGCTTAAAAGTTGCTGCAGGGCATTGACTTAAATCTAAAGATAGCTTATTATACATTTTAGAACCTAGTACTTTGAAATTCTTCTGAGTTTTAGTCAGTCTACAACATGGATTATCAACGTGTTAGCATGATCTTGATAAACTATGCCAGACAAGGGGAAGTCTTGCTCTTTGGAGGCAGCAGACCCTAGCCCTCCTTTACTCACTCCACTTGTTTATCTCTCGCATTATGCAATGCTCTGTAGTAAGTAATGGAGGTGCAGTGCTGGATATACAAGCATTACACAGGCTTAACTTATGTGTTCCTAATTATGTACACACACACTAACTTGAAACAATTTACAGGATCATAATGCCTATGTTTGGTTCCACATGCAGATGTGAACAGCTATTTTCAATAATAACCGAAGTAAAACAACTCGGTAGTATAATTTAAATGAAAATAATATGCTTTCTATGTGTCTTGTAGCAACATTATCCAACTAAACATAGAATACTGCCCCACTTATCTGAATACAAAAAAAAAGTTTTTTCCCCCAAAATATTAATATTCAGAACTGGGGGTCATGTTGCTTTCATAGTATGTTTTCCAAATACCAGCAGGAAAAAGTAAGTTTAAATGTCATGAGTACAACAGTGGCGAGGATATAATATAGATTACTACCAAGGTCACGGCATTTGGCAGATTGGTGTGTTTCATTTCACGCAAAAAAATAAAGAAAAGAAGAAGCTGTTAATGGGCCTATGAGCAATTTCACTCGAAAAAGTTTCCTCTCTGACACTAAAATAAAATTAGAGGACTACCTTTCACATCAGTGACTGCATGTAATATTATACTGGGGGCCAACATCAAGCAACAGAGAGAGATTATCTCTTGTTTCCCTTCCTATCAATTCTACCAGTTGCCAGAATAAAAAACATTGAGAATATGTATACTTGAAATGTTTTGCTACTGATATATGTGCATAAAGAACCTATTCATTGTTTTCAGGACTCGTATAATTTTATAAGTACTACATATCTTTTTGTGTTTCCAGCACATATATGTATATACCTAGGATTTTGTAAGTATGTAAATCTTATGAGCAGTTTTAAAGTGTTTTTTCAATTGCGTTCAGTATAAATGTGAATGTCATCTTGTAAATAGTATGTACTATTTGCAGCATCAGTAATTGTGATTTTCAGCATTTTAAAAGGATTCAATACTACTGTGTATACTCACAGTGCATTATCGTTTTCCAGTATTAATGCATGAATTTGTAGTAAAGAATGCTTGCATAGAAGTGTTCCATTCCCCTACTTTGCAAGTTCCTCATACCTGCACATCTATAATTACAAGGGTCACTACGAAAGTTTTGAGACACACAAAAACTAAACTGGATAAAATCACTTTGACTGCTGGATCTTTTCAAAGTATTCCCCAGCACATTGTATGCACTTTCTCATTCTCTTAAACCCTTTTGAAAGCATTCCTGCCACTCATTTTCATGTATGTGTAAAATCACTTTCGAGTGCTTCAACAGCATCTTCAGGGCTCAAAAATCTTGTTCACTGTGGGAAACAAAAAAAAGTCACATGGACCAAATGGATGAGTCACCAACTTCACCTCTGTGGACTACAGAAACTGGATCGTTGCATTGGCTGTGTGCACAGAGTAGTGTCATGATGGAGAAGAATTCCTTGCAGTCCTGTTCTTGGCCGCAATTCACAAAGCTTCTCAAAATCTTGTGGTAAGCAAACTGTTGTGTACCAGTGCGCAGTAACTGTTTTTTGCTCCACAAGCGGAATGGTAGCCACATAATGATATTTAGAGAAGAAAGTGGCCACAATTTTCTTCCCAATGCTGTGCAGCCACTTCACTTTCATTGGAAGTTCATCATCCAGAAAGATCCACACAGTCGAGCTGCTTAGTCTAAGGGTTAAACTGGTAAATCCAAGTTTCATCACCAGTGACAATGTCAGAAACCCACCGAGAATTGCCTCTATCGAATCTGGCCAGCATTTCTTCACACCATTAAACATGGGTGCGCTTTTGCAGATTAGTTCAACTGTGGGGCACACAATGGGATGAAACCTTCCTTACGCGAAGATAATAATGCAATATTTTTTAAATTGCTGGCGATCCAATCTGCATACTTGTCTCAATTTCCTTAAATGTCACAAAATTGTTTTTGCAGACCATTATTTCTACAGCACATTATTTCCACACGTTTTCTTCAGTCACTGCAGTAGATGGACAACCACTTCTAATCTCCTTTAATGAAGTTCGACCTGTTTTAAACTATTGAAACCACTGAACAACTGTGGCGCAGGTCGGAGGAGGGTCCCCAAAAGTCTGTTTTAAGTGCTCAAGACTGTGGGTGTCATTTAAAACCATTTTAAAATCAGACAAAATCATTGCACGAAAGTGCTCTCTTTCCACCTCCATGCTGGCAAGCAACTGATGCCACACTAGAGGTTGTTAACCTTGCGCTGCTGACTTTGAGGGGAGAGGGAGGATGCAAACTGATACATGTTTACACTTGCATAGAATGTGGTTATCCAATGGGGCAATCTGTTTAAATTGATCAACCTTAGCTTACACGTATCCCAAAACTTTCATAGTGACCCTCATATATATAAACAGATGTAAAATTTGTTAGATTGTTGGAAGCCAAATGAGGAAACCTATGCAGATTTAAACAGCACATCAGAAATGCAAACTATGAGCAGAATTATGTTAGTAGTTAACACTTTTAGTACATATATTGCTAGTTAAAAGAAAGATGTATACTTATACATATACATACATAATTTATTAAATTTTGATGTTATATATGATAATAGTGTCATCTCAAAAAAGGCTACAAAAAGCTACACCTACAAACCATAAGAGGAAATGTGATAGAAAAGACTGAAGATCCAGATACCAATTACAGAAACATGTTACACATGTTTGCCTTTGAATAATGATAAATTGATTCCAGTAGTTAAAGTGTAGCATAGTTCCTTATAGAAGAAGTAACTAAGAGTCACAATAACTAACCAGTGATTACAGTTTCAGTAAGTTCTTCTAAAAGAAGTAAGTGAATAGCCAAACTCAAAAGATTTCAGCAGTCACTGAATAATAATATTATTGGGACAACACTATCAAGCAAACTTTCACTACAGAAAAAAGAAAAAAGGAATTTGCTGGGATATTTTATAAAATATACTAACTTTCAAACAGACAGGATATTGATGCACACCACTTTTCAGTATTTTACAAGTGTAAATGTTCAACACTGATGCAATTCATACAAAGTTTTGTTCCATAATATGAGGATGACTATAATAAATTAAACAAAGTGTTAATGGTTCATTACAGAATATGGGCCATTTGAAACTGAATCCAAATACTAAATTATTTTTGTTCAAAAGTAATAACGTAAATTTAAACTCTTATTTTTATACTTTATTCATACTTACAATTTTTACTTTTGCATACATATATTTATATTTTCGCTAAATTTTGTTTCTGAACACATATTGAAATAAAATATTTCTGATAGTTTTGCAAAAATAGTTATAACTGAGATGAATCTCTCCATCTTTGTAAAGCAGTAGTACCATTAATATCCCAGCTGACCATGGATACCGCTTAATATTTACCACTTTTAGAAGATTGCAATTAAAAATTCCTTTACTGACTGCACAAATTAAGTGTCTAATATTCTTTTAATTATATAGCTAAATGAACTTAGAACATCACACAAGAGTATGAAAAGCTCACCTGGAGAACCATAATCATATCTTGGAAGTTTACAGATTTTGGGCATTGCTTCCATTAATGTTTTTGTAAACTGTAATAAATTTCCTTGAACCAAGCTCTTTACTATCTTGAGCAATTCCTCCATCACCACTGCTATGCCTTGATATCCTAATAGTCGACACATGGTTCTAAAATGTGTAGCTCCTACAAAGCCTGTAAAAAGAAAAAAAAAAATCTGATGCATTCCATTCACATGACTTTCTCTACATCGCTGCAATAAATTATTGTTATAATGCTAATCGAAAAAACATTAGAAGAAAGTATCTTACTACCTGCTTCCTTGTAAGTAGAAGAGAAATAATGGAGTACCATACGCTAAATCGAGTCAAATTTTTTAAATGCTGGTTGTTATGCTTTGTGTGTATGGACAGGAGTTGACAAATTCCCATATGAGTACTTTAAAGCTGAAACTAATAACAACAAATACCTCAAAACTCCACGAAAAAAATGTTTATAACATAAATTGTGTATTTTAACAAGCTTTACATTTTTTGTGAGGAAATTTTTTGTCTATCTCTTTCGGTTTGCCAGTTATGCAAAATTTATCCAGAATAAACATGTCTTCAGAGGCTATTCCCAGAAAATTGAAGATATATCTTTTATTTGTTACATGAATATCTTAAATATAAGAGATTTTAATCAAAATTGTTAGTGTAATTTTTGACAAAATCTTCATGTCACATCCTTGGAAGATGAACTTAAATGCCAAATTTGCACAGACACACACACATAATTACTTATTTTTGGTTGGATTTAGGGGATCTCAATATACCGAGATTCTGGTGAAATCTCGGTATAAAATTTGGTTGCAATACAACACCTTCTCTATACACTATGTGCATAGTATGTGTAGAGAAAGCAAAAAAAAAAAAAAAAAAAAAAAAAATATATATATATATTAATTGATGCTTAAAGAAATTTAGTATATAGACTTAGTCCTTACATTAAGTTAAATTTGAGACATCTCCAGTAACAGATGGGAATTCAAAAATATCTATTTTGAATTATACATAATTCTCTAAAAAAAAGTCTGAATATTGACTATCACTTTGGGTGTTTGAAAATTTATTGCATGATGCACAAAGTATTAAATTATATGTCTAAAAAAAGATTCATACCATATTTATCCGGATACAAGACAATTATTTTTACAAAAATATTAATATTGAGAATTTGGGTCATCTTGCATTTGTGATGCAAGTTTTTAAATTAGCACACAGGAAAAAAGACATTTCAAAATTTGCAGGAACAGCAGTAGGTCATGTTGATATATGCTGCAAATGTTGTGTACTTTGTTTCATGCCATAAAATTAGCTGTTAGAAGACCTAAGTATTCTCATTGGAGAAAAAGATTTCCATATGAGACTATAATAAAAATAGGGGACATTGGTGGTTGTGCCTAATACTCAAACATAAAGATAGAGTTTCCAATGCATGTTCCCCTCCTCCAACACATGCACACATAAACTTAAGTTTCCATTTCCCCTCTCCCTCCCACCATCAACATGAATTTTCTTGCAAATTAGAATTAGCAAAACCCTTTTCAACAATGCGTTATATTATGGACATAGAAAATCTTATCCATTACCATTGTCACAACTGAGCTGCCACTAGCATTACCACCGTTACCATCACTTTCTCCCACTATACAATTTTGTTCTCCTCTATCTCCTGCCCAGAACATGAATTCAATGTGTAAATTCACATTAGTTGAAAAAAATAGGATTTAATCAGCTTAAGGTCCCTTAGTTTGTTCAAAATATATATTGAATTTCATTTAAAATTCAAGTAATCATGTTTCCTTTTAATAACAATGGTATACTAAATTCTAATGTAAGTTCTGAAAAAAAGGGCTCATCTTGCATTTAAAGTTGTTTTGTGTATGGATAAGTAAATACAGTAAATGAATATTTCAGTCTTTCTTATTTATATGAAAGATAACACAGAATGCCTCATTCTTACTTTCTCTACCATGTACATACAATATATTTATTTTTATTTTATTGAATATACAAGTACATAAAACCCTATTTCACCTGAAGCTATATTAGGGTTTTAGTTACAATTCAAATTAATTTACAACATTATTAGTACATATTAGCCATAGGCTGTATGCAGGTTATGCTGGTTAAAAAAATAAAAAAAGATGATAACTATTTAATATTTAATTGAGTGCTAAGTCCATACAATGTATTGGTGGCAACCTCTTGTGGCCCAGGCCAAAAAGAATACTAGTGTATATCCATTATAAAAATGAATACTATAATGTTTATTAATAGAACTTAAAAACTTTTGGAATTCTCTATCACAACATTTTTTTTAAATGTCTCATATACTGACTTGTTAAATCTAATATTACAAAAATTTAAGTGGTGCATTGAAGACTATTCTTTTATACTCTAGGGCTAGGCAATAAAATAAAAGATGTTCAACATTTTGCTGTTCAGTACATATACGATGATATCCATTCTGTCTTTGCATCTTAAATCTGTAAAAATAAAAACAGAATTACCATGTCCTGACAAAAATTAAGTGAATGTGAAGTGTGTTGTGATATTTTTACAGCGCAGGCAACACTCAACTGTTTGAAGATTTCTCTTGTGGTAGTTCCTTTACAGCTGGCCATCCATTGCTCATTCCAATATGTTCCAATATACTCCTTAAGTTTTACATAAAATATACATACTAAATAGAGCAGGTATTGTATTCCACGCAAAAATTTGAAACGGTTATGAGATAGTTTTGTATGTATGTATATTTGTTTTTTATTTATTTATTAACAATATGCACCATTACAAAGTAATATTAAAGTTTTCTTTTAGGTTCTCAAATATTTACTCTTACTAAAGAATAAAGAGAGTTTGATTAGTATGACTTACATCTAGTTATTATCAGCTATTTTAATTTAAAAATGCATAATTTTTTATTCTATTTAATACACATGTTTCTAAAAATAACTAAACATGTGCAATATTTACAAATATAACATTTACATAATTATTTATAATCATTCACGACTATTAAGGAAGCTGTATGAAATAAACTGAATTGATGAAATTGCAAAATGCGTTAGGGACTTTTGAAACTTGTTCGCTATATGCAAGTGGCCAATTCCGTTTTCAGTCTACTATGTGCTATTTCATGATTTGATGCTCATTTTCCAGGATCTTGTAACAATGAATTAGACATTCCATGGTTTGTTCTCCCTCTTTGCAACAGCAAATTGGACTTTCAATTAATTAGGATCAGTGTAGGTATGATTATTATCCCATATCCCATGACTATTGCTGTAAGCTGTGGTATAGTTGAGTTTTAAAATTTGTTCAATATTTGGAAAGAATATTTGGCAAGTCACTCCTTTACTTATAGGTTTTCAGCACAATTGCCAGTGTGTGTTTTCGTTTTGAGTCAGTTGAAACTGTTATGGGTATTCTGTTGTAAACTATACAAGCTTTTGTCTTTAGCTGTTTCTTTAATGAGTTTGTCAGCTAATTTGTTGCCCTTTATTCCTATTTGTGTCTAATCCATCTGAAGTGGATTGTCCAATCATGTTCTGTTGTCTGACTTCTTATCTTATATTTTCAATGATTGTAGTGTGAATGTGGTTGTTTCTTAATGATGCAAGGGTGTTGCTATGGACAGCTGCTATTCTTTTGTTAGTATGTTCTGAGAAGGATTGTAGTTATTTCAGAGGTTTTAGAATTGCAATTTCTTCAGGTTGGTTGTTGGAGCGGTGACTGTACTTTAACAAATGTCTTTATTGACTTATAAATTTGTTACAAATAGTCTATAATTCACTCAACTTTTCAACGCGTTGATGACTGCACACCATCCTTAGCTTGCGCACTAGCACTTCAGTCACTCACGACTCAATACAATTCGCAATGCAACAGGCTTGCAATTCTTCCTCCTTTTATAGCTAGAAAATGATGCAACAGAACTTTCTGAAGAATTGTGGAAGTTTCTAGATGGCTTGAGTGTACCAGATGTGCCATGTTCCAAAGTCATGTCTGTTACCATCATGTCACACTTCGTTGTTTATTACATTCCAGCTCTACTGGTGCATATCAAAGTGAACGTGAGAGCAGTTACATATGCCACTGTCACAATTCTTTGTATATAGTGACTCCTGCACCAAATTTGTCTTCTAATTTTGCATATGTACATGCACAGTGAAATCATTTCATTTGTACCCCTGAGGGTTAACTGATGAGCTGGGTGGGGCCATTCTTTCTACAGGGAAGTCATGCTATAGTTCATTCTGTTCCAATTTGTATGTAATTTGGTAGAGTTTTTCTTCTATTAACATTTTGGTGGTACCCCAGCCATTACGCAGGAAACTTAGTATGAAAAGGTTTTATAGGCTTTTGTGATTTTGATGTTTATTAGTACAGGTATTCTCTGCAGCTTTTGTCGGATTTTCCTTCTTCATACAGATTGTATCCAGATTGGTGTTTCATAAGTTATTTGAGGAATTAAAGCTCCTTCATAAATATGTGAAATAGTTCATAAACAGTTTTGAGCGCTTTATGACTGAGGCTCCATTGAATGTGGCAGATCTTCCCAGCATGTAAATCATTGTTGCAGATTTTTCAGGTACTTGCTGTCAAAATAAATACCCAAGTATTGAATTTCATTCACTTTTAGTCTTCTATTGTTAAGATATACTCCAATATTTTTCACTTTTTTGATATAAGTATTACTTTAGATTTAGATTCATTAAACTCCATTGGATTTTAGCTAGACCTTTATTGACTTTCCTTACTGCATGTGTTGATAGGCAAAGAACCACAACTCTATCACTGAAGCAGTTCTAAATCAATATGTATAAGTTCAGACCTCCAACTTGTGCAAGTTGTTAGAATGCAACAGAAAAATACTGCAAAAAATGGGGTTTAAAAATAAACAAAAGTAAATCCAATATTATGGTTTGTAAGAACAGGAATAAACTCAGTAGAGGGGAGAGGTGGTGGTTAGAGGGCAGTGAATTCAAAGTCCTCTTATTGAAGCCAATAAAAGAAATCCTGCTTCTTCTTTGGTATTTACCCCTTCGTGAAGCTCTTGCACCCTCAAGGACCTACAATCTAGCGCCTGGGATAAGATGCCTGTTGAGCAGAAGGGCTCGGGAGCGAAGAAGTTTGATTACTTTGGAGTAAGGCTAAATAACATGGAAAATGGACAGAGCAAAGGAAAAATGCACTAGGTAAGGGGAAATTAGCTATTAATAGCATAAGAACGCTTAAAGAAAATACCAAATATGAGTGTAAACTGGCTAGAGTGAATATATGCAGCAATCAAGAATGATGCATGGAATAAAGATTTGGGAGACTGAAAAAGGATGGGAATGTAGAGATCAAATTCATTGGTCCTTTTGCAAAATGATATTTGGGTTACTATGAATAGTCCAAATAGGGTTGCATTAGTTGAATTAGGAAGAGGTGGGAGGAAGGAATCAGCAATCAAATGGATAGTGAAATATTGGAACAGTATCCAAGAACTAGAGAAAGGAAATATTGTCAAAGACTGTTTTAGGGCACATGAATCAGCAAAATATTCCACATTGGTTATGTCAATTAAAAGAAATTGTAAGAGAAGTTGCATTGGGTGAGCTAACCAATCAACAGACAATAGGGGGACAAAAACTATGGAGTAAACTGAAAGCTAGGATAACCAATATAGAGGAACAATAGGAAGCTTAAGGGATAAAGGTATTTTAATATTAGGAATGTTAAGATAGAATGGGGAAGAGAAAAATACATTGAAGTCTGTGAAAAAATAGAAAGAGAGGGTCTGGCGTGGGCAAGAACAAGAAGAATATTATTATCTATGCCCACTATGTGGCAATGTCAATAAGAATTTACACTGTATAATTGAGTGCGAAGAAACTATAATGTGCAGAGAGAAAATATGGAATAAAAACTGGAAAAAGGTGCTGCCAGAGATATTGTACTTAAAACTTTTTGGAAACAATAAGAAAGAATTTCTGAAACAACTAGGTAATTATACAGGGAAAGTAAGAGAGAAATGGAGGGAGGATAAAACTGAATAGATAAACCACTTAAGTTGAGAGGGTGTAAAAATGTACAAATAGAGGGAAACTTACATATACATAAATAACCTGGAAGCTAACTGTATATGATACCAAATTCAGCAACTCCAGGAAAATAATTAACTGTATATGTATGAAGTTTGTAACTTGAAAAGATGAAATACATTATCTATCTGCGGTAATGAGCTGCATATCTCTCATTAATATGACTATCATTTTTAGTACAGTACTCCTTTAATGCAATGATTAGAATTTCAAGAAGAGAGTTTAAGGGAAAATAGATGGAGCTACAGTACATACTTAAAAAGTATTGAATTGGAGACACTTGAAAAAGGAAGGAAAATAATGTAAATGGATTTTGAAAAGAAGTTGGGAGGAGATTTGAGGACAAAAAAATACAACTGTCTAATAATTTAGAATTACATATACCAGTCAAAAGTACATTGTAAAGAGAAGTATATGTGGATAAATTAAACAAGGAAGAAAGAGAAAGTATTGCTTGGATGCTAGAGGATTTGTGGAGACTAAAAGGTTATGAGAAACAGCCTTCCACAGAATTTGTGTCAAATATGCAGAGGAAAGGAAGATATACGAGGGCAGATCAAATATAAATGGGAATTTTAATGAAACACTGCTGCTGGTCAAATTTTGAGGAGAGATACTTTGTCAGCATGTTGGTAGGGATATCTGGAGAGGGGGAGAGTGGGGCTAAGACAGTATGCTGTGAGCATGAGGTACACGCATCTGTTGCGCAATGCATCATCAGATTTCTTGCAAAAAAAAAAAAAGGGCACCAAACCTTCAGAAATTTTGAGGCAGCTGAAGAAACACTTTTGAAGACTCAAGTGTATAAGTGGGCTAAAATTTTTGTGGCGGGAAGAGAAGCTGTGCAAAATGAACCTCATAGGAGGAGACCATGGACAAGCATTACTACAGACAGCTTTGTTGCCATTTGTGACATTATTGAAGAAGATCTGTGCATAAAAATTCCCGAAATTGTTTTTGCCCTAGAAATAAGTTACAGTCGTGTTCAATCATCCGAGATGAACTCCATTACAGAAAATTGTCTGCTAGGAACAAAAAACGTTACGCCAGGAAGTTTGTCAGAGACACCTGCATCACTATGAGGAGGAGAAGATTTCTTGAATCACATTGTGACTTGTGATGAAATATCATTACACCCCAGAGTCAAAACAAGCAAGCATGGAGTGGCAGAAAGGAGATGAAGCAGGTCCATTCAAGGTCAGCAGGAATTTTGCTGGTGGATTTTCGTCAAGAACAAAGGACAAACACAGCCTATTACTGTTGCATTTTGGATGAAGCAAAAGCTGCATATTGCAAAAAGTGATGCCGGCAACTGATCCGAAATGTCATTCTTCTCCATGAGAATGCGAGGCCACATACTGCTGCTTTAATGCAGGAAAAACTGGAGAAAATACATTGGACACCTCTGGTACACCCTTCTTACAGACCAAATTTATCGCTCTGCAACTACCATTTGTTTGGACCACTCAGATAAGATCTAGGAGGACAGCGGTTTGATGAGATGTAAGTGTAGAAGAATTCGTGCGCAACTGGCTATGCACGTGTCCTCCTCCTTTCTATAAGGATGACATCAAAAACTTATCAATTCGATGGAGAAAATGTGTATTGAAGGCACGGCACTATGTAGAAAAGTAATCTGTATATGCGTATTTTCGTTTGTTGATGCAATAAATTTAAAAAAAATATTTCCTGTTTATATTTGATCTGCCCTCGTAGTTTTTGAATATGAAGGAACAGAGCTTTAAAGAAATGGGAAACATATGTGAAATGATTGAAATTAGGCAGAAAGGTAGCCTTAATTAAAGTTTTTAGTAAACACAGCAAGAAGGTAAGATGTATTTCATTAACACAAGGAAGAAATGGAAGTGGTCAATAAAAAGAGAAGCAAATTAAAAATATGGGTTGTAAAAATAAAATGGTTTAGATATTACAAAAAGCTTGGGTATGGATATGGCAAAATAACAGTCTGGGCTAATTCATCTTTTGTATTGCTGCTACATATAAATATAAACACAATATTAAAAGCAAATTTCCTCATGCAGTTCAAAATATACCATTTCATATTGTGATTGGTCATGTATCATCCATCAACCACGTGAGAGGGGGAAAAAGCTTCAAAGAACAGTATTACTACTTATATTGGACCAGAAATCATTAGAGTGAGATGGAAAAACTGGTAGCATCCCATGTTCATCATATCATGATGGTATATAACTATACCTGTAAAATTTAAGGAATGTACAAAAATTATTTGTAAAGAAATTTTACAATGAGAAATTCAACTTTTACATACCAAGTGCAAAGCTATACTCACCAAATTTATTTGCAACTAAGCTCATTAATGAACTTAATCTCATTTTATATAGTTAATTGTAATCATTATAAGTGTGATAGAAGCTGATAATCTTACTGCTATATCAGCAGAATATAAAAATACAAACTTTGGTGAGTAACAAATGGAAAGAACAATCTGCTCTTCAAACTGAAGGAAAGTACTACTAATAGCTTAACTGGTATTGGCTGTTCTGCTCTACCAATGATGTGAAAATTTCTTACTACACCTAGGTGTTAAAATGCATGGTGAACTAAGGAATAAAATAGCAGCTCAAAGTAATGTATGAAAAATTGTAAGATTTTTGTATAGCATTATGAAGAAATACAAAATTACAAATTACTATAGCTATGTGAAATCAGTTGATGAGAGTACATTGGTGGTTAAGTTTGAAAGCTATGAAATATATTGTAGCATCACAAAAATGGGAATGAGCCCCAGGTATCTGAGTGAATTAGCACCTAGGAAAGTGTTGAAATTAGTATGCATGGTGAATTTAGATAACCAATGTTGACACTCCAAAGCATAGAATATTGTGACTGTGCCTTGCAGCCGTAATTATTGCAAGTGTGAGCAGCTTTCTTCGAAAGTCATAGCTGATTGTTGCTATTCAACCTTTGGCTTCCTTTAATTAATGCTCTGTTACACCTGTACAATTGAGCATATGTGCAGTCAGCAAGTATCTTACATCGAAGCCCTGATTGTTGCACCTGTGTGAGAGTTTTTGATACTGTGGTGGTTTTCAAGTGCAACAATAAGACCTACATCTGGAAGTTTCTGGCCATGTCATCAACAGGTGTAAAAATGATAGAACGTGCCCTGGAAAGAGCCAGTTTTGATGGGAAGTTTGGAGCATGCATTTGTAGCCAACCACCAAGTGTTAAAAGAAAACTGTACAGCAGAATTGTTGCAAAAGCATTGAATAAAGACATATATTTGAAAACAGATTTTTTTATTGTAATCAGTTGGAAGAAATACAGAGTAGTTGTTTGAGTATTAAAGAACAGTTTTTATTACAATATTTAAACTAAATGAAAGGAGGTCACAGGTGCAGATCATCTCAACACGTGATACATACTATCCCCATGCTGTTCGTGGTCATGATAAATATTTTTACAGCTTGTGAATAAGAAGCAACTTCATGTGGCTACATTGATAAGGGCCAACTTCATGTGGGGCTACCCAGGTATTTCAAGTGCTACAAGTTCACATGTGATGTAACTCAGTGGGAGAGTACTTTCATAGGATGTGTGCAGCACTCGGTAAGGGCATGTGGGTACCTGAAGCAATAAGAACTCCAGGCAATGTTCTTTGTATTGATATAATAAATTCTTATAAGGATAATGGGAAAGAAATAATAGTTAATAAAATTTTATTCAAAGGCTTACCTGAGTATATACCACAATTTATTACATAGGTGACCTCTGGTGCTTCTTATTCACAAGTTATAAAAGTACTTATCGTGACAATGAGCAACACAAGTAGTGTGAAGTTTGTGGGGCTTTACGATAGGCACGACAAGCAGCAGCTTCATAGGAGGGTGACGGAGATGAATCTGCAACTTGAGCGTGCCTTGTTGAGCCCTGCTGCCTCTCACATTGATATGATACATGTTAGCGGTATAGGCCGAGATGGTTACACATCTCATGGTCCACACCTCAATTCTAGAGGCGAAAGGCAGCTTTCGCAGCTAATTGCCGACAGAATTATAGGTAGAATTCCTGTTATGATATATGATAGGGCTTTTATAGGTTAAAGGAAATCCCCCCAAAATAGTCATGAAAGAACTCTAAAGTCAATTGAAATAAATAGAAGTTCACCAACAAAGAATTTTAGGAATACAGAAAATATCAGTAATTCTATTAAGATAAATAATAGCAGTAGCTCGTTGTGTATATTTCACCAAAATATTAGGGGTTTAAGAAACAAAGTTGATGAACTTTCTCTTAGTCTTGCTTCTGAAAAATTACAGCCTCACGTTTTATGCTTATCTGAACATCACTTAACAGAACAGGAATTCATGCCAATTTTACTGCATGGGTATTCTTTAGGAGCAGCATATTCAAGGAAAACTTTAAAAAAAGGAGGGGTTTGCATATTTTGTAAGACACGATGTACCCTATAAAGTCATTAATCTAAACAAGTTTTGCTTTGAGCTAGATATAGAGATGTGCACAGTTCAGCTAAACATAAATCAAGTACATTTTGCAATAATAGCTCTATATCGGTCCCCACTAGGTAACTATGAGTTATTCAAAAAACAGTTAGATGATTCCTTAAAGTTTATATTGAAACCGAAACGAGAAATGATAATTTGTGGTGACATAAATATTGATTATCTTATACCTAGTCTCCGAAAGGACCAACTCAATTCTGTATTTTTTACATACAACATGTCACACACAGTACATTTTCCTACAAGAATTCAGGGTAGCTCCTCTTCAGCAATAGATAACATATTCATGAATATAGATAGAATTAAAACTTCAATAACCTTACCATTTGCAAATGGCCTTTCAGATCATGAGGCACAAATACTTCTCATTAAAGAGATAAACTTAAAGTTGAAACCAATCTATAAATATTGTAGAACACGAAAAGTAGATGAAAGCTCCCTCACATTGTTTAAGTGTGCCCTTCAACAAGAATCATGGACTGAAATCTATGAAATAAATGGAGTAAATAAGTTCAATCATTTCCTACAACATTTCAACTCTCATTTTGTAGCATGCTTTCCAGTCAAATATTGCAAAATATATAATCAGAAGGAAAATAACACCTGGATTACAACAGGCATTAAAACTTCTTGTAAACATAAGCGAAAATTATACCAAGAATTGAAACATAATAAGACCCCACACTTAGAATGTCACTACAAAAAGTATTGTAAAATTCTAAAAGAAAAGTTGCTGCTAAAATATTGCATTATAATATTGCTAAAATATTGCATTATAATAAAGAGATATCCAATTCTGATAATAAAATAAAAACTATCTGGAATATAATAAAAAGGGAAACAGGTAAGAGCTCTCAAGAAAGCCCCTCAATTGCACTGCATTCCGGTAATCAAAAAATTGATGATCCTCAAAAGGTCGCAGATATTTTCAACAATTTCTTTTTGAATGTAACAGACAAATTAAAAATAAACTATGGATGTAAAGAATCAGCAATAAACTTTTTGAAAACAAAGTCCCTGAATTTAAAGTAAAAATGACTACACCATTTGAAATAAAAAATATAATAAATTTGCTCAAGACCAAAAATTCCTCTGGATATGATGAAATATCAAGTAAAATCCTAAAAGCATGTTTTGACCTAATATGCATTCCCCTTAGCTATTTATGTAATGAATAACTAAAAAGTGGAATATTTCCTGACAGAATGAAATACTCTATTGTCAATCCACTTTTTAAAAAAGGAAAACAAGATAATATATCAAATTATGGACCTATATCTCTCTTGTCTGTTTTCTCAAAAGTATTTGAGAAAGTAATGTTCAATAGGCTCTATAATTACTTGGAAAAGAACAACTTATTTGCCAAAGAACAGTTTGGCTTTAGAAAAGGAGTAGCGACAGATAATGCAACCTACAAGCTCACACAAAGTGTTAACAGCATTAAATGAAAAGGAACATGTCGGTGGAATCTTTTGTGACCTAGTGAAGGCTTTTGACTGTGTCAATCATGAGCTTCTGATTGCTAAACTAAATTTCTATGGAATAAAGAATAACATATTAGATTGGTTCATTTCAAACCTAGAGAAGAGAAAACAAAGGGTCGAAATTAATAACTCCAATGGGTATCAAAATAGTGCCTCAGAATGGAAATCAGTAAAACATGGTGTTCCCCAGGGATCAATCTTAGGGCCTTTTTGTTCTTGGTTTACATAAATGACCTCCCATTATACATTAACAGTTTTGCAAGTATTTATTTATTCGCAGATGACACTAGTGCTCTAGTAACAAAGATTTCAATGAATGTGTAGTTAAATTAAACTATGTTCTAAATTGTATGTCAAATTGGTTCAAAGCAAACAAACTCTCAGTAAACCTTGAAAAAACAAAAACAATTAAATTTATAACTACTTGCTCACCACAAATGCACATAGAAATAGGAATTAATAATACATTGTTAGAACAGCTAAATGAAGTCAAATTTCTTGGCCTTCAGGTAGATAAGCATTTGGACTGGAAGTCACATATTAGCTACATCACACCTAAACTTAGCTCAGCATGTTATGCTCTCCGTGCACTGGTTAAATTTCACTCAATCGATACACTTAAGTTGGTGTAGTTTGCCTACTTTAACTCCATCATCGAGTATGGAATAATATTCTGGGGTAATTCAGTAGATAGTAAATGCATATTCCGGATGCAGAAGAAAGCTATACGAATAATCTGTAATGCTTATAGCAGACAGTCATGCAAAGAACTATTTCAAAAATTGGGCATCCTCACCTTACCTTGTGTTTATATATTATCCATTTTAAAATTCTATGCAGTTAATCAACATATTCATATTCATAACATTAATACTAGACAAAAGGGATTGATTCATGGTCCCAATGCCAATGTTGCTTTCAGAAAGGTATATATTATGAAACAATCAAGATATTTAATGCTCCCCAGTAATCTTAAAGAAAATGTAGGGAATTTCAGGGATTTTAAGGCCTCTCTTAAGGAGTACCTTTGCAATAAATCATTTTACTCTGTAGATGAATATTTAAGTGACAAATCTGTCTGACAATACTGTTAATAATCATTGTATTTATAAATATTACAATGTATTGCATTTTGTGTATATTAGTGTGTGTATTTTATATTAAAATTAAACCGAGTTACACTTTGACTTGCACGAATGTGTCAAATGAATTTTTTTTTTTAGTATTTAGCAATGACACAAGGTCTGTAAAGCCTGATGTTTTGATATTTTACACTCTAGTACATAGTTATAAATCTTTGCATTGGAAATTCTATAACATATTTGTAAATATGTATTGTAATTTGCTGACATTTATGAAGAGTACATAATACAATAATTATGTTTTAGTTTATATAATTACTACCAGTAACTATTATATCGATAATTTGAAAACTATCATCTGACATAACATTAGTTTTACATATAATGAAATTATATTTATTTATACATTTTAACACTATATTCTGATACTCTTTGTTTTTATGTGGAAAAAAAAAAAAAAAAAAAAAAAAGAAGAAGAAGAAGAAGAAGAAGAAGAAGAAAAAAAAGTATTCTGTTGTTTTTGTAACCTATGCTTTTAGCACTAGAGCTTTATACATTTTTTTTCTTCATAGTATATAAACATATGTATACATGTATATGTTCTATGTTCAGTGGCTTTCTGGCCTAAACGAACCTACAGAATGCTTTCTAATCTAATCTAGGCTGGTATGCATTCAGTGTTGTGGTGGATTACTCCTTTGATCTTAATTTGGTTTTTGAGATATCAGTGTTCTCTTAATGTAGATTCACTATGTATCACAATTTAAATATTTTCCTAAGTGTAGCCTACTCTGATATCTACAGCTCTGGGACACTACATTATTATTCCAAAATGGTGTATACCATTTATTACACCTTTTCAGTCTATGTATTGGATCAACTTGAAGAGCATCCAAGAACCTTTTCATGAGAAAACATTTTACCCAGGTTATTGTTGGTAAATAGTATGTATTTGACAATGATTAAAAGTACTGCAAAACTAAATCCAAAGTGTGGAAGGAACAGAACGATCAAAGTGCCGATCAAAGAGGAGTGAAATCTGAATCTTCTCTGAAGAGTCAAGCTCAGCAGATTATCTGGCTGATTTTAACAGTTAAATATATGGCACAATTTCATGGTTGGTAGTGATGTCAAACTGCAGATTTTGTGTCTGCATTTTACACCTCACTGCCGGTCTACCTCACTAGTTTCACAGAACACAGTGTGAATAGGTACTATGCCATGGTTTTATTATTGTGTGTCACGTTGGTGTACCAATATGTCGAGGTTTTATTTCTGGTATCATGTTGCAATAATATGACGCACTTGTGAGTCTACTTGGAGTTGGTTGAGTGTTAAAGCTCGTGAAATTCTCTACATTAAGAGTGCACAAACTTTGCAGATTCCCTTTGTTGCTCAGACTAAACTCATTCTTGTAGAACCTGAGCAAGAGACAACTCATGGGGGAAAGAATGACAAAGGTAACATTTTTGGTAGACTCAAATAAATGAGAAATTTCACTGATGATTTCTTTTATTGATAATCTGTGGTTAGATTGAGGCACTAACCCTATGAGCGACTCCCGACATAACCGATCACGAACTTGGTGACATAATTTTGTTTAAGTGCTAGTTCCACTTTTACTGAGTTATTATATTTTTACACTCGTCACTGTAATCTTGAGTTTCACGGTCCGTATAACATTTACGGTAATAATTGCCTGTCAGATAAACTTATAACACATCGATTTCCTACACTGGACGCTGCACGATTTCTTAAGACAGTATCTTGTCACATTTCTTACACTCAGGATTTACATGTGTGTCCGATTTCTTATATGCGGTTTCCTACCTTGTGAGCCTGATTTCTTATACGCGGTTTCCTACATTGTGAGTCCGATTTCTTATATGCGGTTTCCTACCTTATGAGCCTGATTTCTTATACACGGTTTCCTATTGTGAGTCCGATTTCTTATACGCGGTTTCCTACCTTATGAGCCCGATTTCTTATATGCGGTTTCCTACCTTGTGAGCCCGATTTCTTGACACACATCATTTATATACTAAAAGGTCTGAGTCTTGCCCTCCTTTTTGATTGGCTGGAAAAAGGCGCTTAAAGTAGCATTGTCATGCGACTGTCGGGGATTTTTCTTTATTTATATATATAATATATAATATTAACGTTTCTTCCTCCCAAGAGTTATTACTTGTGTCCCTAATGCTCTAAAATTCTTGTTATTTTTAACAAAGCACGTAGCCTTGAAGAATACAATGCGAGCTTCTGCATGCTAAGTTTCTGCGGTCTACTGAGCAGATATTTCTTATATTAAATATGTACAAACTAATGATTAAACTAGTAATATATGCGTCATGCTAAAATACTGTCACAACTATAAAAAATGTAGATAAACATAAACTTATAACAATGGCATCACAATTACAAAATCCATTAATAACATAAAATGCTTTCCTTAAGATCCTTTTGAAATAGCATCTGCTTAACTAATGGTACCTTGTTAGCTATTAGCAGACATCTCAAGTATATTTAACTACTGGACAAGTTTTAAAAATAAAATATCTGATGTGCAGTTGTAATTCTCAATCAAGAGATAATAAGGAACACTTTCTTTAAACTGAGAGATTCTTTCACAAAAACAATTAAACAAATAACAGTATGCAGAAAGCATTTTACCTGTATATTGACCATATATGGTGCTGTAGGCCAGATTTAACTGTTTGCTTCCCCACAGATAATGATGTCCCATCTGTGGTGGTTTATCCCTGTGTACTGGTTGTGTAAATGTGATTCCACGGCATTTTACAAATCTAGAATAAAAAACCAGCTTTATACTGCAGCTTGTTGGGGAGCAACATAGGATGAGCTGAATACTACCATGATACAAACCATTTATTCACTTTTAAATTACTTTAAATAAAATAATCTTAAATACAAGACCACTTTAATCCACTTCAATTTAGGGATGATGATTTACATATGACTCTTCAAGCTTCAGGTTGCAATCTAATTGGTACAAACAATCACAAATTCTTGAGAATCATAATTGATCATAAGCTAACATGGTCTGAACATATTCATTTTATATGTGAAAGATTAGCATATCACTATATCTACTTAGGCATCTCACCAACCTGTTACGAGAAAAGCGATTAAAATGACATACTATGGGGTCATATTTCTGCATCTGCTATATGGGCTGGAAATCTGGGTATGTGCTGTAAGTACATACATGGAGTCTTTATACTGCAGAAAAAAAAAACGATAAGAATATTGTACTATTTAAAACCCAGAGATTCATGCAGACAAGTATTTAAAGAAAAACAGATCTTGGCAGTATTTTCCTTATCTGTATATAAAATAATCATCTATGCACTGCAAAAAGAAAATCTAAGAAACAACAATGTTCATCACTATAATATAAGACATAATGAGGACTTTTACAGGCAAGGTTTTAGAATCAGTACTTACTACAAGGATCCTAGTGTAATGGGTTTGTTTCTGTACTATAAATTACCAGACTCTATAAAGCAATTTAGTGAAACTCATACATTTAAACATAAACTTAAATTGTATTTAATAAGTAAGGCTCTATTTAGTTTAGACAAATTGGCAATATACTTGTAAATATTTTAATTATAAGTACTGTAAACTGTAAATATTGTATGTAAGTTTGACAATGTCAGAAACTCCATGCAGCCTATTGACAATAAATCAATTATTACATTAAGACGATCATTTGAGTAACTTTTTTTCCTGGTTTCAAAAGTAATGCTTTGATCATAGGAATACATTATAGCACAACTGCATGTATGTACTGTGAGACCTTGGAACTATCACTGCTTTGTGATCAAAATTTCAGTTTGAGGGCTCTTAATTTCACACATAAAGTAACACATAATAAACTTGGCAATCAATACACAAGTTGTCCATTCTATTTAAAATCACAGTACTGAAATTGTTACATCCTGATATATTAGTTAAGTTATAAATACTGCAACTGGCTAAAATAGTATAAGAGAAAGTTGTCTTCAAATACCCTTAGAACAGAATGAAGAATCACAACTTGATGCAAAAGAACCTGAGCTAGTAAACTAAAGAGTATTTTGCTGTACAGCAAGGAAAATAGTAAATATTCATGGATGTATTTGGCTCTTTTTGGAAGCATTCTTTACAACCAAATTATTCTGCAGAAAAATAACAATTTTTCCAACTTCTAGTACACTTTATTTAAATATTTAGATAGAAAGGAATATTTTTCTTTGAGGTTTTGTATAAAGAACAAAACAAGTGCTGAGGTGAACTGTAGCATAAACAAATGACAATAATATTTATTGGTCATTTATTTAGTGTTCAGAAATTATGAATTTATAAGGTTGCCTACTGAAGTTGGCTCTACATCCCCATATAAAATATTTAATAGCTTTTATAGGTTAGTTGTCCTCCATGGAGTAATCATGCTGACTTCATAAACCCAAGGTTGTGGGTTCAAATCCAGTGGAGGACAATGGCTTTTTTTTGGGTGTAAAAATCCTTAGTATAACTTCCTTCGAAAGAGAAGTAAAGGTGTTGGTCCTATGTTGTAGATTTTTGGCATGCAAAAGATATCAAGCCTGATAAAGAGGTCTCTCCTAGCAAAATTAAATGGTCTTTCATGCCCAGTATAGAATGGGATGCTGAGAACCACAGCAGCTAAAGAGCGCCATAATAAAACTCCATTTCTATTTCCTTTATAGGTTATATAGTGATTACTTCTTTGAAGAAAAATACCATTTTAGAGAGCAGCACTTGTGTTGCCCATTATATTATCTCCTATCAAAAGCCACTTTTCTGTAATAATAACCTGGGGGTGTTGATAAAAGCTAAAATAAGCAGAAAATTTAATAGCACAAAATTGTGCCTGTTAACTTACATGATACAATCAAATTGCCTCTTAGGTACAGAGGTGTGAAAATTATTAAACTTAAGTACATTTTATAACGAAAGTTATTTTAAGTGTTGCTTTAGGAGACAAGCTACAAATATTTAAAATCAAATCTACATAGCAGATGTAAATGTCCATCTATTTTCGTGGTGAATATTTCTTTCCTCCATTAACACAGACCTCTGCATTAGTAAACATAAATTTTTCAAACTACGGCCTAAAAATTAACAAAGAACAAAAAGTGCACATCATAGAACTATAACATTTCATTTCCAGATATGTTTTTTCATTTTCACAGACAATACTGAGGGGAAGAATGACTGAAAATAATACTCAAAGATTAATTTTTGGCAAATTAAAATAATTAAAATAAATTTGCCAACATTTTTTTGAAAAAAGTGTGTCTTCCATCTATACAGTGGCACAAGATAAAAGTTAATTCTGAAGTTTTACTCCACCTTTTTATACCTATAGACTGTCATCTTATTCAGATTTGTGGAAAATTCTATAAGGATATAACACATTTTACATGCATTATCTTCGAGACTTAATCTTGCACAATAAATATAGCACGCACATTTGCTCTAAAACAATGACCTTGATACACGGAAAAATCAGTGAGCATCTATACCCACTCTCCTGCATTCCGAAAATTTATCAATTATACTTGATGCACTACACAGTATAAGTCATATGACCTTGGGTACAGCTTATTGTTGTGATAATGCCATTTAAAATTTATAAGTTAAAAGGGAAAATTCTTTAGTCAAACTCATGAAATTGATTAGTATTATTTTCATTCTCTTCAATTATATTATTTTATTCAATGTGATTGCTAACATTTATGAATATGAAGGTAGAGCAAAGCATAGGAATCAGTACTCTCCTAAGAGGAGGGAGCATCTGTTGACACCTCTGGAAGAAAGCATCAAGTCCTGAAAAGGATAACAGAAATTGACAACTTTGCAAATGTGTAATTCAATGTACCATATATGGGTTTTATGGCCAAGAGAAGACCACACCAATAAGAATACTTCTGTGTACCAAAATGCTCAAGGTGAATCTATGAGCCTTGCAACACAATAGAGAGATTAGTTTTAAATGGAAAAAGACAAGAAGTAATGTACTAACTGAAACTAACTCTGCAAATGAGCATTATTTTATTAGTCTTAAAAACACAGAGCCAAGGTATGTCCAATAGTTTAGAAATTCATATCAGTTGCGCAGTTCTCAACACCTGTTCTGATGGCAACAGCCCAGGATTTATGGAACTGGAATCAAAAGGGGGGGGGGGGCAACTTGTAATTGTCCATACAGGTGGAAGGCTTGGAGTCATATGCAGTTCCCTTTTTATTTACTCAGAACAAAAAGCTGGAGATTTTCATAAAAAAATTAATTCTTAAAAATTAGGTCAGTGGTTTGCTCAATTTTAATTCCAAGAGGTACCTAAATCATTTCCCAGCTGGGAGAAAGGAATATTTCTCTATTCCATATCATGCCCAGATCAGGAAGTATGAATGAGTGTCAAGTGTGTGTGATCTACTGTAAAACCCCCCACCCCCCAAAGTTAGAAATCCAATGAAATTGTATACATTTTAATACCATTGCCAATAAGTAACAGGTTACCACTGCGTTAAAGGCAATGTACAAATGGCATTAAAAAATTTACAGCATCCTCCTTGATGAAAATTGTATGAAAACAAAACTGTGTGATTTAATTCCAAAACACAAGTTGGCTAAAAAAACTATTTGATTGATCAAATACTGTCCAAGAATAACCAGGAACTGGATGAAGGATGTAATCATCAGTACTGGATTGTCTCATGGTAGAGTGTCTGTTAGCAAGAAAGCAGTTTTGTTAATTAATGCTGAGTGCTCATACTTGAAAAAGCTTATTACTGCAAGACAAAACTAAAGATGATCAATATACATTAGTTGTAGGGGCTTCCTATGGTCATCTTGTTGGATGAGACAAACTCGCTAGTTTTAATGATGAATGAACAAAACCTTTCTTTTGGTGTGGTGTTCCACTGGGGCTGGTTTCAGTATCCTAAAGAGGTCTCTCAATTTCAATAGAAAGGATGGGGTGTTTGCAATTGGTTTTGTTCTTCGAGGAAATCTGCAGGTACTCTGATGGACATGCCATAAATCATTTCTGCAGGTATGGCTCCTATTTCTGGAATGATGTACGATTACAGACTCAGTAATACTAAAGTAAGTTTTGAAATCCAATCCTCAGTAAGATGAGCTTTAAAGACAGTCTTAAGCTGATGATGCTAACATTCAATTTTACAATTTGTAGCTGGACGATATGATGTGGTCTTTATATGTTTAGCTCCCATTAAAGGGCAACTGTCTTCCATTACCACTGGTAGTGATTTGTGGTACAGCAAATCAGGATATCCAAGCAGATAACATTGTCAATAAAACTGTTTCAGCAATGATGTTCAATTGGAGTTGACTCTGTCCAACAAGAAAAGTGATCTAAGATTGTTAGAAGATGCCAGTGACCTTGTAATAGTGGCAGCGGTGATACAAACCTACATTGATATGGCTGAGTCTTACTGTTTTTGATGGATTTTTTGAATGTTCACTGTTAGTATACTGTGAAACTTTGCCTCTCTAACATGCAGGCTCATGTCCACATCCTGGTGTCTTTCTTCATTGATGGCCAATTGAGTTATTTCTTATTAGCTTGAGGAATCTCTCATACCAGGATGCAAGAGTTTGTGAATGTAGTTGGATTGTTTTCCAGTACTGTTTGGGCGTTTATGGTCCAAGGTTTTCTTGAGATGCATTGCATAAGAGTTCTATGCTATTTGATAGTGTTATTGTGTGAAACACAAATGAGGATAAAGTTTTGAGATGTTGGAATTCATCAAATTGTTGGGCATTGGCAATCATTTCTGTGATAAATACTGTTTGCACACCAAAAGAAGAAATCTTTTAGCATGTATCTGCTACAATGTTGTCTCTGCCAAAGTGTAACAAATGTCTGTGATAAACTGTCCCATAAAAGTGATATGTTGAATTTGTCGCAGTGAAGCTTTGTTTGCAATATTAAGTGGTACCAACAGAGAAGATGCAAATTTTCTTCAAATGGGGGGGCAATATTATATGAATAAGATCTTTAAAATACATGTTCTCAAAAATATTTAGAGTCAATGATTAAAGATATAGACTACAATGCAATTTAGTTATTCTCTCCTTTCATATCAAGTGTCAGAGAATAATGAATACTCTACTGCAGAGATTTATTTGCTCTTTTGTACATTAAAACACTTAAGCATAAAAACTCGACAGCCCATTTATATATTTAACTGATATCAACCAATTTGTGAAGTCATTTAATGCTTAAATCTTTAACATATAAATGATCTAACCTGTTGGTGGCCGCATTGTAACAATAATTTGGAAGGAAATCATAGTTAAGCTCCCAAAATACATGAAGAGTAATTCTACCATAAGGAGCAAGAACATTGTGATTTGCTTCTCTGAACATAGCATCATAATCATCCAAGGCTAGATGTTTTGAAAGCAACTTGTGACACAGTCTGTTGACTTGTAATAAGCCATCCAGTTCCTGTAACACAAAAAGCATTTTATGTCATCATAAGCAAAACAAAAGTACTCTGAAATTTTCTCCTGTGTTTTTTTGACTTAATGAGCCAAGACATATTCCACTATATTTTATTATACATTAGCAACAGAAACAAATTCAACAGATAAACATAAGCAATACTTTTTAATTAAATTTAAAATATATGCACATATTGATTTTACTGATGTTCAATTTCAATTAACTCACAATTTTCATTAGGCTCTAAAACGCAACTTTCTGCAGTTTTGTACAGAGGCGTGTTGCATAATTAGAAAACAATAATTAAATGAATCATACATTATAGTTTACAAAAACTAAGCATTTTTGCTGCGTAAGGTGGTTGTTCTACTAATAATATTGTGAGGTGAGAGAAAGGTTGAGGGATATGGATATGCAAAATTTACTTGCAAAGATGAAAGAGAAAAAATTGTTGTAATAGTATAAGAAGGTGAAGGAAAATGTAGGAACAAAAGTTTGAAATAAAAATCAGAGAACAGGGATACTGTGATTCTGACTAGGGATCTGGAAAATTAAAAGGTTTAAGAGAAGGAAGTATGAGGCAGGGACTGTCCAATTTGTGGGAAAGAGGACGATGCACTGCACATAATGCTTAAATGCAAGGGAAGAAATGAATTGAAAGTGGAGTTGATCAAATGGAGATGGTTAGGGAGAAATGAGCTATGGATAAAAAATATCTTTAAGGAGCAAGGTCAGCTAAGCGATTTAGGGGAATTTTTATGGAGAGTTAGGGTGAAATGGACACGGTGATTACATAGGTATCTAATTAAAATTTTTTCATTGTGAACTAGTTGTAATGTACATGTAGATATTATAGTGTATAAGCATACATGTTAAATGCAGGATGGTGGCATAACCGGATAATGGCCAGAGCCACAAGTAGTAGCCATCTTCGTATTGAACTTAGCACAGAAATAAATTTATTATTATTATTGTATTAATTTCTACAAACTTCTAGTGTCAAGAGCATAGTCAATGCCACCAATTGAAATTTACAATTTGAACATTATTAGTTGCTGATGATCACATACATTTCATCACTATGGCATGACTGAATGCTTATTTCCCTTTCCATTTATATATCTGAAAATGAACATTATTTTGCTCTTGCTTGTTAAATATGTGCACTGTTGACTGCTGATATAAGCTCGGAAATAGGCAAAGGACAGGATTTTATATAATGCATATTTGAGAAATTTATACATAAATATGTAACCAACATTGGTTAAGTACGTAAAATGTAAAGTAAAACATTTTATTTCTTTGCTAGAAAATAAAACTTTACAGGTAGTGAAATTGAGATTACTGTATTAATTACAATCAGCTCCCTTCTGCTACAGTCCTGAATGACAAATGTCACGCACAGTTAATTTATAACATTTACATATAATTAAGTATTATAATAATAATAATAATAATAATAATAATAATAATAATAATAATAATAATAATATACTTTTCCAAGTGTTCTGGTGTCAAGCAGTTTTCTGCCCATCAATATGCTTTTATATACAGTTTGTCCCCAAACTTTAGGTTCAAAACTATTCAGATGAGACTTAAGGAACAATGAATAAGGAGTTTACATTTTTGATACCATGCAATCTTGAAATCATCTTTGCAAGTTTCTTTAATGTTGATATTCATACCATCCTTAAACTCACAGCAGGTGTTTGAGTGGCAAATGAATCCCTCATACATGCATTACGATGATGCATGATATTTTGTTGCATCCTCTTCAAAATATCCAGTAACCGTTACATGACAGTGGCAGCCAGGATCCTAGCAAGGAGTTCCTCTTCTGTTTACATATACAGGGTTTCATACACCAGTGTCTGCATGTACCTTCATAACAAAAAGTCCATAGGAGTAAGATCTGGGGGATCGTGCTGGCCATGTTATGGGATTTCCTCTACCAATCTAGCAATTCGGATTGGCATTATTCATGCGAGTGGAGATGTCATGATTGAAGTGGGCAGGAGCCTTGTCATGTTGGAGCTACATCTTCATGTGAACAAGTGGTACAGAGTCCAAAAACTCTGGCAACACATCTTGTAGAAACATGAGGTAGTGCTGAGCATCAGGAGATAAGCTTTTATGAGATGAACCTGTATAATTCTGGCCTACATGTTAATACTAGTCAATTTCTGCTGGGGATCAGACATTTGGATTGCTGTCACTCTAGATATGACTATTCATATCGACTATATGACTATTCCTCATTTCAAACAATACACACTGAAGAAAGTTCAGTATTGTAAGGCAGTGTAAAATAATCCATTGACGAACTGAACTTTGGATTGAAAGTCATCTGGACCCAATGTTTGCACCCATGTCTATGATAGGGTGGAACTTCTACTCTGTTAGTGGTTCAACACAAACGCATGCGGGGGGGCTATTTAAAGTTTGGTATCTTTCAAGGATATAACCTGAAGATTTTTAAGAAAATCCCCCCTCCCCAAACTACCCTTTACATGGGACATTTTTCGGAAATTTTGATTTTCTCAAAAAATGGTTCTAACAATTTTGATTAAAATACCTTATGTTTAAGATATTTTTATGACAAACGAAATGTACATCTTGAATTGTCTGGGAATATCCTCTGAAGACCTATTCATTCTGGATGACTTTTATGTAACAGGTAAATCATAAAAGATATATAAAACTTACAACAAAAATGTAGATCTCATTAAAACACAAAATTTATGTCATATACATTTTTTTGTAAAGTTAACGGTTTTCGAGATATTCTGGATTATTGGTTTCAATTTTAGCCATTTAAACTTTTCTCAAACGGGAAGATATCTTTCTTATCATTTCTCATTTGTTTATTCCTGGCAAGCAAAGAGATTGAAATTTCAACTGTTTCACATTGCAACCAGCTTTTATAGGATGAGACTATTGCTTTAGCCAGTGCATTTTCATATTTCCCTTCTACTTACAAGGAAGCTAGTAATAATATTAGTTCTGCTTATGTTTATCTTGATTAGCATGATGCACATAACAGATTAATCTTTGGAATCAATGGTTTGTTTCCTGAATAGCTAGAGGACTTCATGTGAATGGAACACGTTAGATTTTTTCCCCTTCAACTTACAAGAAATCAAGCAATAAGGGCAATTTCTGCTAACGTTTATCATGAAATAGATAGAAGAATAAGTTTTTTAACAACAGAGGTGTAGAGAAAGTCATGTGAATGGAACAGATCAGATTTTTTGTATATATGCGGGAATGCCTCAGTGATGTGTATCTCAAAATTACTCATGAATAAGTTGTCAAGAAATGGTGATAGAGGATTCCCTATTGCTAGTCCTGTTGTCTGTTGGTAGCATTTATTCTTAAAAATTAAAGTAGATAACCATAAATTGGTTATCCAAACAAGATCTTCTACCAGCCAGGTTTTAAGAGGTTTCTGGAGTTCGTTTATGGGTATTCTAGGGAATAGGGGGTGACATCAAAGGATTTTATTTTATCTTAAGGTGAGATACTGATAGTAGATAGAAGATAAACTAGTATCCTTTGATGTAACCTCCCTATTTCCTAGTATACCCATAGACAAACCCCAAAAACCTCTTAAAACCTGGCTGTAAAGTATATACATACCGAAAGAGGAAGATCTTGTTTGGCTAGCCAATTTATGCATAAGACACAACTACTTTACCTTCAAGAATAAATGCTACCAACAGACAACAGGACTAGCTATGGGGAATCCTCTAGCCGACTTATTCATGAATCATTTTAAGACACACATCTCTAAGGCATTTCCACATATATACAAAAACTGTTCTGGAGAAACTCTAACGATGCGCTCAAACTCCTCAACTTGCAAAACAAATCTATTCAGTTTACCATAGAAACCGAATGGAAAGGATGCTTACCATTCCTGGACACCATTAATAATTAGATCAGAAAAGCATAACCTAACATTTGGAATGCACAGGAAATCAGTAAATACAGATAACTACATAAAGCTTGATAGCTACAATCTCACAAGAAACAAATAATGCAGTCTAACATATAAATTAGTACACAATCCCATGGAAAATAGTGAATTCCAACAAATACTCCAAATAGCTACCAACAACAGCTTCCAAAAAAGCATAATAGACAAGAGAATACACAAATACAAAAAACTGAACCGCATAACACACAAACAACCTCGCTACAGAACTAAAGTGACCAACCTCAGTTCAGAAGATTCACCTATCATCCTTGGGCACAAAACAAATTTCAGAAAATTTTCAAGAATTATATCATCTTAGTTCCAAAAAACAACTACAGCATTCAGAAACTGCTATGCAAAAAAATTGATCCTATTCCAGTAAACAAAAAACCTAGAATTTCTGAAATTAAATGCTCAGACGTAATTAGTATACATAAGAAGTACAAAAAAAAGTTTGGAAATCAGACTAAAGGAACATATGAGAAACTTAAAATACAAACTTACACAAAAATCAACAGTTGCCCATCACTTCTGGTCAGCAGGCCATGACATCACACCTAATATAAAACTGTTAAAACCAGCTTATAACTACACAGAATTAGATGTCTGGGAGAAGATGTATATCAAGAAGAAAAAGAACCTTATCATGAATTTTGATTTTTTGCCATACAGCAACCTTTAGAAGTTCTTAGTTCCAGCACCAGATGCCTCCATAAGTGATATACCTCACCCTCATTGTTGACGCCAACAAAGCAAGATTTAGTCGAAATTAAGGGAAACCGGTCCCAGTAAGCAATTACTAAGTGATGTTTGTGTTACAAAAAACAACTCAATTTTTTTAAATTTAATATTAATCACATCACTGTTACAAGCCTCTTTGCACATTTACAAAATTTAAAAATATCAATGGGTACTTACTGATAGCTTGTCTAGCACACAATCCAACATTGCCTCCTTAAATTCTGGTGTCCGAGTCTTTGTTTTACTCCTTGGCTCGGTCTCTTGAATGTGTCAGTCTCTTGTAAATTTCATGGCAATAAATTTCTTTTGATTTGGATGCTGCTGTTGGGAAACCTCTTTCATACATTCGTTTGGCTTTCTGAGCTCTACATTTTACTCCCATACATTAAATGCATGTCATAAAGTCCCTGTGACGAGTAATACTCCATATTTGTCAAATGATGATGTACAGTAAACAAAATAAATAATAAATACAAGTGGCAGGGATGCAAAGTAATTAACAAACGAAAGCGCCAGGAGTTTGTTATGAAAATTAAAGCATGTTGTGGTTACATGAATAGAATTTGTTATTAGTAAAATATGTTAAAATTTATTGTTTTTGGAGATTTTAAATTAGTTAATTTGCACATGAAACTACTTACAAGAATTGATAATAAAAATTGTCCTTCACATTTACTTTCAAGACTGCTTGGTATCTAAAAACATGTATTTCCAACCTCTGGTTCCTTATGCCAAAATGCTCACAATAGCCATCTGTATAGTTTTTACCCTAAAGCTTGGGGACACGCTGTATAGAGAAAGATTGCTCAATTTCACAAGTCAATAATATAGTTTAGATTTAATTGGGAGGGTATACCTTTGTTAATTTTTACTTGACATTCTCCTCACAAACTGATCCATTATACAGGGGCATTTGCTAGAAATAAAACCTAGCATGTTCTATAATTTCAACATTAAATGAGATAAAATAAGAGGATTTAAGTATTTGGGTTCTTATTCAGCACAATTGTAATTTAGTGGAAACTACACCACCCACTTCATCTGGTACAACAATGTCCTTCTGAACTAAATCTTTCATTATTCTTTGGAAAGGCATACCTGAAGTCTACAGCTCCTTGTTATCTTCAGGAGGCCAAATGAAGAGGCTTGCAATCTATGAAACTGAATTGAACACTTCTGAAGTATTGAATACTGACAAGTATTTACCCATAGATACTGCAAGATCAGAAGACAAGCTCTCCATTGCTAATTATACAGTGCTGAAGTGTATATTATACAGTCCTCATTCCAAATGATCACCTTGTGACCAAGGAGACAAAGGCACATCATTTGCTGTTGCTTGTAACATTGTACAAAAAGGGATATTTCAAGAAAATCTGTTTCATTACTGATATTAGGGTATTTATTTCCGGAAATGTATGTCTGTCTCCCCTTTTCTATGAATGAGCCACATACACGAAATATGCACTACATTTGTATAAAATTGGTTAATTTCTCCACTTTCAGCATATATGCAGGCACATGTGTGTACTTCAAAGGACTTCTTTAACCCCATCTTGCCATACCTATTCCCATCATTAATAAATCTTGCAACTGGTGAAGTTTCATTGCTTGCAAATACAATAAATTAAATAGGATTTAGATCCAGTCTCAGAATGAATCTGCCCTTGAAGTCAACTTGCACTGAAACAACATATGGGATCTATTGTCTCATCAGCAGAAATTCATAATATGTCTCAGGAATGATGTGATTGCAGCAATTCTTAAAAATGTTTAAATTCAACTCCTTGAGGTTTATTCCTGGATATGTTCCCTGCAACCGTTGCCATGGACATTCTTTTTAAAATTTACTAATACATGAAGCCAATGTAACTACATAAATAGTATTATTTCTTTGAAGAAATTTGTTGTTTAATTCTAACATGTAATATGGTTTTGTAAATGTTATTCAATTTGATATTTTATCATACAGTCTATATGTTTAAGATAAGTTTGGCAGAGAATTGTTTCGTTATCTGTTATGAAAGCAATGTCAATATAAATTAATGTTTGAAAGCAATTAAGATCCCACTGTTGCCTTGGTTAAATTAAAGGTAACTACTGCTACAAATTGTGATGTATTTTGGGAACAGGAATGGAAAATGTTTGAAATTGGTGTTGGCTGTCTCGAACTCATGCAGTTTGGCTTTGAAGGTAACAGAACTATTTAGAATTGACCGTAATGTATTTATAGCACAGTATTAAAATAATTTTTCCTTTCTGATAATAAATTAATAACAAAAATAAAAACAACACACATAATAGTTCAATAGTAGTACAAAATAAATAGATAATGAACAATATTTCTGCAATAATGCTAAATTATGCAAAATGATGTAGTGTGATGTGAAATATATAAAATTATACTAATGTAACTATGTGCCAAATAATGCATCTGTACCTTGCCACCATGAATAATTGTTTTCCATATGCCGGCAGCTTGCTTTCTATAGTTTGATGCATAGTTGCACCTGTTGTAATGTACACATGCAATAATGAGCCCTGCATCTGGAAATTTCTTGGCAAATCATCGAGAGGTATATGGAGCTGGCAACCTTGCAGGGTTCAGTAGTTTCAACAATGTTTTGGATTAAATAGAGCAACCGTCAACTATGTATATGCCTCAAAGTGACAAGAGATAAAATTAGCTACTGTATTGGAAAAAAAAAAGCATTTATTGTAAACAACAGAATCTTAAATAATAAAGAGATTTTGTTACTCTGGTGCCAGATGTGGGATTTAATGACAGATGGAGGAGCTGATGAAAACTTTACTGACTGAAATCCAAGACATGAAATCTGGAATGAAAGGTTGGACATGAAAATGGAATCCACAGTGGAAGAATTGGACACAAAAATAGAACCTGTAGTGAAGGTGGAGGAGAAAATGAAAAGCTGGTAAGGAAGAAATTAAATTCAAAATGGAGCAGAAGACACAAAAATGACGGGAAAGAAGACACAAAAATAGAATACAGATAGAGAAAATGAAAAGCTGGGATGGAAGAAATGAAATTTGGAATGGAGAAAATGGACATTAAAATGAAACCTTCAATGGAAAAGTTGGATATGAAAATTGAGTCTGCAGTGAAGATAGAGGAGAAAATGGGATCTGGATTGGTGAAAATGGAGAAGATGCACAAAGAAATGAAAACAAATGTTGCAGATGAAAATGGGAGATAACCAACAAAACTGACAAACAACTGTCTGCCGTAAAGTCATGGCAGAGCTTGGAAAGGTATAAAAGAGCTTGGTGGAAAGGTGGAAAAACATGGCCAATGACTTAATGCACTGGAGGGAAGAATTGAGAGCAACCAAAGAAACTGAAAGATACGATGGAAAAGGTAATCGAAAGAAGGCTGAAGGACTGGAAGGTCAAGATATTAGTTTAGGACACAACATCTGCATGCATCAAGATGTCAGTTATGTTAGAACCTCAACCTACAAAGTCTTCGGCCGACATTTTACCACTGTTGCCACCCACAACCAATGGTCAGCAGAGGAGGCACAGCTGATAGCCAGCCTCCATGGACAGGTGGCAGAAGTACTTTATGTTATTCTGAATCATTGGGGTTGAGGAACATTTGGATGGCTCTTGAGATCTGATTATGGAACCCTCGTATCACTGCAGCCTACTCAGTCAGCTTAAGTCAAGGCTGCAATAACCAGGGGAGACGATGCAGGGGTTCGCTCTGGCAATTGAACAAAGTGTTGAACCTACCATATAGTTATTGGTCTCAGGAAGACCTACTCCTCAATGGGATGTACAATGCAGAGATACAACAGCATCTGATGTAAGGTGACTAAGGCAATCCTTGAGGCATTAACAGTCACACTGAGGATGGAGGCAGTCAAGATAAAAGAGAATGACAAGTCAGCAGAAAGTGCATTGTAATGTGACATATCTGAAGATCCAGCACTGTTGCAGGATCTGGTGCTCCAGCTGAAAGACTTACTGGAGAAGGTCTAGCACCTTGTTCTTCTGTTTTAATATACACTCTCTTCATTTCTCCACGCACATTTCTGCCTAAGCTTATTGTGCTACCTGCATCCCTTAAAAAGGAAGTCTTCTATAAGGGTATGGATGCTACTTCTTTTGATTGCTCGGCATCTATTTAGACAGAATGTATGGCTACAGCCAAGGAATGTGGCAATTACAGCTCCACTGATCAATTAGTCTATCACATAGATACTGGAAATGGCCAACCTATTCAGCAACCACCAAGGCATGTTCTCTGACAAAGCAAGCAGAGGGATGAGGCATGTTAGAGGACAGGAGATCTAGGAGAATCATTGAAGAGTCTGACAGCCTTTGAAGCTCCTCTGTATTCTTGGTGAAGGAGAATGGCAAGTTAGGCTTCTGCTTGGACCACAGGAAGTTGAATGCCGTCACCACAAAACACTGATTCTCTTTACCCAGGCTAGACAACAACCTAGAAACATTTGCTGGTGCCCAGATGTTCTTAACTTCAGACTTGAAATTGGGATACTGGCAAGTGGCCTCAAAGGAGAAGATCACATTCTTGACAGGTCAAAGGCATTGGCAATTTATGGTTACATCTTTTGGGCTTTGTAACACCAGCCACCTTCCAATGCCTCATGGGATAAACGATGGAGAGGATTGGCTCATAATGCCTGCAGCAACTTCAAAGACCATCTCCAGAACTTGACCAAGGTACTGCAGATGCTGTAAGCAGTTAACCTGAAGCTGAACGTGAAGTGCCAACTCTTCTGTAAGGAGGTGAATTACTTGAGCCAGATAGTCATAATCCACAAAGGTGGTCACGGACCTGGAGAAAGCTCAGGCAGTAAGATTGGCCTCTTTCGAAAGACAAGAGCTCTGAATTTCCTGGGGCTACTTTCCAGTTCCTGAAAGGTATCTTTAACATTATGATGCATCTCACTAGACTGACAGAAGAGCTTTACATGTGGTGAGAAAAGGCAGAAAGAGCTTTCAAGGTGCTTAAGTCAGCACTCTGCAGTGCTCCTGTCTTGGATTTCCACAACCTGGCGGTGATTTTATTGTGACACTGACACAAGTATTAGAGGCTTTCTATCCCAGGTCCAAGAAGGTTAGGAACATAACTACAGCAAGATGCTCTCCATGGGGGAAGAGAACTACTGCATTGACCAGTGAGAGCTCCTGGCAATAGTAAAGGTGCTGGAACACTTCCACAAATACCTTTCCGGAAAGCTATTATTGCACCTGAGAACAGATTAGTTTGCCCTCACTTGACGGTTGAGTTTCAAGAACCTGGAGGGTCAGATGCTCATTGGGTCCAGAGGGTCTAAGAGTATATTCACATCAGAACTTTGGAAAAGAAGGGGCCATTTTATGCAGATGCCATGCCAAGCAGACTGTGTCCAGAGGATGTGGCCACTGCATAAAGGTGGAAGAGAAGGAACGTGCTACAGCTGTCCATATGATTTCAGTGCTTATTGCAGATGGATGGGATAGTGCACGCCTAAGGAGGGAGCAGCTGGCAGATGCTGATTTAGGTCCACTCTCATGAGAAGTAGAGGCAGAATCTAGACCAAGATGGAAGCCATCGCACCCAGGAGTAGTGTGTATAAGTACTACTGGTCCCAATGCACTTGCTGAAGACAAAGGGAGGTGCACTATTTAGAGTTTGGGAATCACCAGTTGGAAAGACCCAGAAAGAGCAGTTGATTCTCTTTTGGAGTAAGGTGATGGGAGGTCCTGGAGGAATTATATGAGGGCCAGAAAGAAACCGCCGTCTGTGCATAGCGTGGGAAGTGATGGGGGTAGTGCCATCATCGACACATCAGTGTGCGCAGTGCTCAGTGTGCTTCTAGCTGTCTAACGGACAGCTTCATACTGTTGTAAGTTTGAGAGATACAACCTCAAAACATGAGCGGTACAATAGAAAATCCTGCCAAGTGTGAGGTGCGCGGTGTTATAAGATTTTTTTTGGCAAAACATCACTCAGCAGCCGAAATTCATCATGAATTGTGTGCAGTATATGGTCCTACCAGTGAAGGTGTTGTCCGTCAACGGGTATGATTTTTTAAAAATGGAAGAACAAACATTCATGAAGAATACAGGAGTGGTAGCCCTACTCTTGTCAATGATGAGTTGGTGAACAAAGTGGATGGAAAGGTTCATGAGAACTGTCGGTTCATGATAATGGAACTTTCCGATCTTAGTGACTAACAGCTAGGCTATCGTAAGTTTTGTGCTCGTTGGGTACCAAAACTGCTGACTGACAACCACAAAACCAAAAGAATGAGTTCTGTCAAAGACTTTCTTTCTCGGTATTTCACTGAAGGAGAAGCATTTTTTAACAGAATTGTTACTGGTGATGAAACTTTGAATGTTGAGACAAAACGGCAGTCAGTGAAATGGGGACATGCCGCTTCTCCAAGCAAGCCAAAGAAAGCCCGTCAAACTTTGTCTGCAAGGAAAGTCATGGCTATGATTTTTGGGATGCCAAGGGCTTACTTGTTGAATTTATGTAACGTGGCACGACTGTCAATTCCAAAGCCTAATGTGAAACGTTTAAAAGACTAAGAAGCGCAATCCAAAACAAGCATCGTGGTCTTCTGTTATCTGGTGTTGTGTTTCTGCATGACAACGTTCGCCCGCACACAGCTCAAAGAACAGCAAGTTTCAAATGGGATGTTTTTGACCATCCCCCCTACAGCCTGGATTTAGCTCCCAGTGATTTTCATCTGTTCCCATATATGAAACAGTGGCTTCCATCTTAGCACTTCGGCAATGACGAAGAGCTTCATCACGCCATGATAGGTTGGCTACGTTCACAGGCGGCAGTTTTATGCAGAGAGTATTTCAAAGACTGTTAAAAAGTATGACAAGTGCTTGAATTTGTATGAAGAATAAGTAGAAAAATAGAAAAAAAATTGTATTTTCAGATATAACAATAAAAGTTTTATATCTCAACTGGTTTAATTTTTATTTCCAAACGGAGGTTTCTTTCTGGACCGCCCTCGTATGTGGGAACTTTGGGAGGACATTTTGGATCCAAATGAACGATCGACAAGCTGTGACAATGGTGCAACTGGCTAAGGCTATGAGTAGACACTGTGAGGTGGTGTTGCAAATGTCATGTGTGAGCAACAAGTCATGGACCTAGGCCAGGAACCGAGGTTGCATGCAGCAGTATAACAAGGGAGCACCCTTTGAATGCATACCATTGACATAGCTGGGCTATTCCCGTATCAGACAGGGACAACAGGTATCTTTGGTGAGTGGCTGGAAGTGTATGCCATCCCTAACCAGGAGACAAGACCATCACAAACTAACTGCCTTAGAACTGTTCTGCTACTTAGGGGTGCCACTGGAGCTATACAGTGATCAGGATACCAACTTTGAGTCAAATCTGATGAGTGAAACACTGGAGCAGCTTGGAGTTCACACCTCTCCACTCACAGATTGCATAGTTGAGCGGTATATGAAGGTGGTTTGATTAGTCTGATGAAAAGCAAGAAAAATTGTTTTATAAAAAACTCATCTTACTTCTCAACATAGCCTCTTTTTAGGGATATATGCTTGGTCCAGTGATTCTCCACTTTTTGACTGTGAGTATCGCTTCCTCATTTGATGAAGATTTCTTCTAGTCAAGCCAAAGTTTCAAGTTAGGGAACAGGAAGAAGTCACCTGGGACTAGGCCTGGAACCAATCCATGCACTTTTGCCATTGTTATTGCTGTTGTGAGGACGGTGCATTACCACAGAAAAACAGCACTTTTATGTGTGCCATCCTTAGTATTTTTTCAGCTAATGCAAATTTCAAATGATCCAACAATGAAGCATAATAGGATCCACTTATAATTTTGCCTTTTTCTAAGTAATCTATGAGGATTATTCCTTGGGAATTCCCCCCCCTCCCCCCCCCCAAAAAAAAAACAGTGACCATCATCTTACCATCTGACAAAATGGTCTTTGCCTTCTTCGGCGCACTTTCACTAGCCTTTGTCCATTGTTTTGACTCTGGTGTGTAACGATGCATCCAGTTTTCATCTAATCACAAATTGGCATAAAAAGTCTTGCAAATTGCAATTAAACATTGCCAGACGTTGAGTTGAAATGTTGTTCTGGATGTGCTTTTGGTCGATTGTGAACAATCATTGCACCCACCTCATACACAGCTTTTTCATAGCCAATTCTCCATGCAGGATATTATGCACTCCTCAGTTGAGATGCCAGCAATAACATAAATTTTTATTCGGCTCAGTTTTGCAACACCATATCATGGATTTTGTTAATAAGTTTCCTGTGTGGTGACCTAAATTGGACAGCGGGAACGTGCTTTTTCTTTGGTGCTTGTCTGACCACATTAAATTCATTAATCCATGACACACAGACAGCATGAATTTCATCTAATTCTGTTTTGATTTGTACAACAGTACAACTCTTCAAATGAAAATGTTTAATAAGAGCATGAAACTCAGTTTTCTCCATTTTCAATCACAGTCAACACACTGACCAATTCAGTCAATGTTTAATAAGAGCATGAAACTTAGTTTTCTATATTTTCAATCACAGACAATACGCTGACCAATTCAGATGGCTGTCAACAATGAATTGTACACTGTTAAAATTTGTATACAATCCTTTGAATAATCAAACTTACCGACCATCAGGGCACAATAAAAAAGTTCCATTCATAGTACTTTACCAGACTTTTCAAATAATTCTAGTATAGACTCTAGAACATTTGAGGAAGGTTGTCGCCAATCACTAGAGAGGCTAGGACGTCAAGACCACTTTTCTTGCTAATCTATTGCTTTTCCACTCATGACACCATGAATTGATATCATCCATTTAGTCTTTGGCAGGGAGCTACATCTACCATGTAACCTAATTGTTGGGAGTTCCCTGGGGCAAAACAGTTCAGCAGTCTTAACTTTCTTTAACCCCCTGCAAGTGATCAGTTACTTTTTGTTTTTAAAATTACCAAGTGATCCTTGAATTTCAAAATCATATAGTCTTCATTTAAATTTCCAAAATCCTCTTTCTTTTAATTCTCTATCTCCAGGTCATCATATCAAGTTTTCCCAAAATAAGCTTTTATGCATTCTCTATGCTCACTGTCATGATGCTTCTATTCTTCTACCCATACTTAGCTCTACAGATTTATTCACCACATGCATGCAACAGGAGTAAATTAGCATACTTTCTATTCTTCATTTAATTCCATCAAGCAGAGAATTATCAAATAAAAATTTTAACCATTATATGAAGACTGGGATTTTAAATATGCTGAGAAGTGAAAATTATCCTTCTGTAGGGAAACTATCTTATAAAGATTATTTTAAGTTTTCTTTATTTATTACTTTTATTTGCTTAAGAATGATACAAACCACTATTCCTGTAATATCCCCTGCTTCAAATTTGCTGACAGCTAGATCTAGTGACTTCTGCATGTCAGCATTTATGCGCTGGGTAATGAGCTTGTTCAGATCTATAGAACGTCCCAGCAGCTGGACATGCCTCTGCTTCAAGAGCGTTTCATAGCGATTTGCTCGGGGATATGGCAATAGGTATGTACCCAAGGCCACACACTCTACTCTGAAGCGCTTATCCAGTAAAATGCTTGAAAAAACAAAGCATGTTCCAGATTAATGTTGGCTCATAAGCAAGTATTTTATTAGCTTCTGATAGTTACAAATGCTCTTATTTAGCTTAGAAATATCTGTTTCTCACACAAAAACTCACTACAAAGATTATTTATTACTGGATATCTGTAACATTAAATATTATGAACAAATTAAGTTAACAGTTGTAAAAGCAAGGCAGGTGTTTGTATGCCCAGAAGTTACATTGTCTCAGCTTTCGATGAGAGCAAACTACAAACTAATCCTTATAGGCAAGTACATAAACAGTTAAAAAACTGACCATTACTGTTCAGTATGTATAAAGCTACATTGACTTATAAGTGTTCTTAAATGACAATATTATACATCCTTATGATCAAATCACTCTGAATTTCATGGAAATAGACACAAAATAGATGTTTTTTCTGATGAATCCTGTTCAATAAATTTCAAACATTACAATATAACTTAAAATTGAACTCTTAAAGGGAAAACGAAACAAATTTATTATACTATATTAAGTGGAGATGACCTATGATCATTCTTGAACAGAATGACTCCTTATGAGTAGAACAAAACATTTTAGAGCAGTCTTGTTGTTTTTAAAGTAGTTTGTGAGATAAAAGCGAAAGTTTTTTAATATTAACTGCATCTTAAATGAATATTTAAATACTTTTCAAATTAGAAATTACAGAGGTAAAATACTAACACTGGAAACTCACAAAAGGTAATTTTTCCTGGACATATTTCAATAGCGTGCGCTTCATCTTCAGCAATCTCCACCTGAAGTGGTAGATGAAGATAAAATGCACATGCTTTGAAATATGTCCAGGTCAAATTATTTTTTGTGATGTTTCCAGTATTACTATTCCAACTCAGTAATTTCTAATTCAAATAAATATCACAGTTACTAACTTCTGCACACCAATTACTTTTTCAAGTATTTCTTAGAATAGATTGAAAGATAAATATGTTCTGAATGTTTAAATGTAATTTTAATTAAAACAGTTAGGGAACAGGAAGCTATAAACTTTTGAAATTTGTCCCACATCGTTAACCATGAAGACTACACAACTGTGAAACACATCGTGGTGTGACAGCTGTGGCAAGAATTTGTCAGGGAAGATTTCCAAACAGACAAACACTGTTGCCTCTGTGGTGTGGTAAGTGCAATCCCCTGGTTTAAACCCAGCAGAGGGCAACAAATTGTTCGGGACATACAATTCTTAGCATGGCTTCCTTCAGATGGGAAGTAATTGTCCCATATTATGTTTATTTGAACATAAAAGAACCCTATAGCTTGAAAGAAAAGCTTCCTGGGCTAAATTCATAAATTTTCACATCCAAAAGCCATGATTTTGTCCTAGTGCCCTCTATGGGTGATGAATTAATCCCTCATCACCAATAGTGGTGAACTTGCTTACTAGAAATTCACTGATCAAGAAACCACTGTAAAGGTGGTTCAATATATGGCAACATTGCATGACAGAACTTGAAATTGAACATCATAAATATTTGTTTTCATCCCTCAAAGGGTTATAGATACAGGAAGAGTATCACCTAAAATTGAAGGAATTAGTCAAAGAAATGTTGCACAAGAAGAAGAAATCCTTCACTTGGTGGAAGAAGATCCTGGAAGTACCAGCTTGCACTATTGACTTATTATATTCAACTGTTTTGAGAACCTTAAAAGCAGTTATTTATTTTCTGTTCTTGTCTAACAGTGTTTTAAAACAATGAGGAACCATAATCATGTAACGTAGGATTTTCAAACTTGTATTTTACTTTATAAGAAAGTGTTCCTATTAACAATTAGAGTAACATTGTAAATACTTCCTTGGTTACCTATTCTGTAAAATATTTAGGTTATGTTAAAATCATGTGTAGTTCTATTTATTTGCAAATATACCGGAAGTTAAACTAAAAAAATCTCCCAAAATAAATACTCTTGTTATTTTAGGTATTTACCCATAGCTGTTTCACAGGATTTTTCCCACATCATCAGCTAGAGGAAGTGTTTATTTGTTCATTAACCATAACAGCAGAAGCTGAAGAATTAAGTTACCTGTTAAATATAAAGTAAAACTGTTTTGTTATGTTGTAATAATGTGCAAAATAAAATGGCAATTACCTCAAGAACAGACGCTTTATAGAAAAATGTATTGAAGAAATAAATACTGAAAATAACATATCTTTCATAGTTTAGAAGCATGGTCATAGGTCACCTTTCACCCTGTATAACTTCCAACAGCATACAGACAAGAACATAACAGAGGGTAAACAGGTATTCTATCACTCATACAAAATTTAATATGAAATTATCAAAATAAACACAGATGTCTTAGACAAACTGTAAACTGTGCCAGTGTTAGAGTATATAAACTAAATTGGAAATATCATCTTGAAAGAATGAGTTCAGATCAGATACCCAAAGCTAGTTATAAACACATGCCAAGAAGACAAAGATCTTTGGGCTGTCCTGTAAAATGTTGGAAGGAAAATTTTCTGTATAATTGTAACAGGTCTAATACTTGAAAGAATGATAATTATGATGATGAACATGAAAATATTTAATTTTACTTTTGAACTTTTTGTGTTTTATCTGACTTGATTTACACTTTATCAATAGAAAAAGTCAACTGCAACTACTATGAAACAAAAGTTTGTTTTGATGGAAATATCAACTTAGCAATGAATGGAAACTGAAGGATTAAGTACACATACCTGGCTGCAAGTTGCTTGTAGTGAGCAAATATTTGTTCACTCAGCTTGTAAACAAACTGATCAAAACAGAGATTTACTTCAGCCTCAACTTCATCATAAAGAAATTGTTTACGAAATACTGTTAAAGCATATACAGCACTGTCGTTATACAAGTCCAAGGGATACAGCACATACCTGCAGAGAAGAACTGCTGTTTTAGTACAGAATAAAAATTATAAACACCTATCGCCCCCATTTTCAAGACATATTCTGCCAGTAATTTGGTAAGTGGAGCAATATGAGGGTTAATACTGATTAATGTTCTATAATTTAATGGCATTACAGGTTTGTACTTACTCCATCATTGAAGGCTCCTTGGTTCGAAGTATGTGATCAGTAAGAATCCATGGCATTGACATCTCAATGGGAAACTGTGAAGAAGAAACTTACATTTAGCAACTGAATATTCCAAATTATTTTCTTTCATACATGCCACTGCAGTGCACATTATTGCTTTGATTTGCAATTAGGATTTTTTTTTTCCCCATAAGCTGTAAAACTGGTGACATCATAGATAAATATTTAATGCTTTAAGCTGGCAGAATCAGCACTCTTTATTGTATTAATACTTTAAGATAATTCTTTCATCTATACTCTAACTGCTAAGCTTGACATTGTTTAGAATGCTGAATGGCATACAACTACGAGAATTTTCAAATACTTACCACTGAAACTTTTTATATTTTATGGAAACACTACTAACAATCATTTGTATGTTTCACAAGTTACACTTCTATACAAAATGCAGACATGTTATTCTTCTGAAATCAAAATAATTACCTATGCATTTCAAATAATATTTTGGTAATTGCTTAATACATGCATCATTGTAAGCATTGAAATTAATTTTCTGATTTTGAATAATTTTTATATTTTTTACAGGTGTATGCTTCCAGATTTAGAAAATGCATGTGCCATATCTATACATAAGTATAAGTAAGAAATCATGCAACTAAAACTAACACATATTTTAAAAAATGCTTCACACATCTAATTTAATTCACCCGTTATTATACAGGATATATACAGGATTATACAGGTCTTCGACAAAAACTTTAAATGGCAACATTTTTTAATTTTTTTTTAAAAGATATTATTCAGTTGCATGAAAATTTCATTTGTCTCATAGAAAAGGTTTGTTGATATAGGAACATGTACCGCAAACTGCAATTAAAAATGTTCAATAAGCATTCATATTTTGACTTCGTCACTGCCAGATTGTGAATTTCAAATAAATTTTAAATGAGTAAAATTTATATTTGAGTTGCTTCAATAAGTTAGTAAATTACCTGAACATGTTCTGCAGGCATGTGCAGATATCAGCAGATCTCGACTGACGGGCCTGTTGCTGATACATTCCGTGACTTCCAAGTTCATTAACCTCTTGGTTAATGAACTTGTAATGTGGGTTGTCTTCGTCGGGTCCATGGAAGATATCAGCAAAGGCCTACCAGTTGAGATCTGCTGATAATGTAGGCAATATATCCTGTTCAGGTAATTTATTACTTAATGAAGCAACTCAAGTGAAAATTTGATTAATTTGCAATTTATTTATAATTTGCATTTCACTGTGTATCATTTAAACTATTTTGGTTTTTTGATCATTTAATTAGAATTTTGTGTGTTTTAATATCAGTGTAAATTGTGGGGACAATTGTTAAAAAAGGTTGAAAATTAAACTGTTCCCATTACAATCAAACCTTTTGTATGAAATAAATGAAAATTATATATTGGCATATAAAATGTTTGTCAATAATCTCACAATGATAACTGAAAATGTAAAAGTTTCCCTTAAAAATTAAATAAGATCTGTCTAAACATTTTTTAAAAAATGAGTTAATATTAGATTTATTCCTTACTTATAAATACTCCTGTAAAATTTTTATTATCTATTTTTGAATTGGAGGAGAGATACAAACATGTCTGTAGCATAAATCTGAACTATTCTTAAAGCTACACATTTATTTTTAAAGCAGAGTGCAAGCTAAAACTATTATGAAAAGAGCAACAGCACAGTGACATTCAATGGCTCTTGCTGGAATAATTTGGCAATTTAATCTAAAACTCATAAAATGTTAGGTACCATGTATTCACACAGAGATCATGCAGGACAAAACTAACAAAGAAAAACAAAACAACTCGATGAAGCTACCATAACTGGCATTTCCATGCAGATATTAAGTTTCATAATACAAAAGTTATTTGCTACAACAAATAAGCTAGTGAGGTTAATAGACAACTTTATCTCTATTTTTTTTCTTCAAAGTCATTCCATTATATAATGTGATTCTTAATAATTTAGATATTACAGCACAAAGATTTAAGCCTTCAATGGCACCTCTTCCAGTGAAATTACATGCAGCTATCTTTCCTGCAGCGCTTTCACATAGCGTTGAAAGCTGCAAGGTTTAAGTACATTGCAATCATTAACATGAAATAAAACTTGGAAAACTGCCTGCACAGAAAGTGTTCTAGCTTGCTTTCTTCCAATGCATTCTTTCGTCTTTCTTTTTAGAATCTAATATGATATGTTGAAATCCTTCTTGACTTAAATCTTATTAAAATAGACTTCAGATATTTAACTTTGGAATCTTCCCTGCTCTGAGCCATTATGCTATTAATAATAATAATAATAATAATAATAATAATAATAATAATAATACAGTTCAATAGTACTCAGGTTAGGAATGAAGATATCATGTTTTTTAAACACAAATTATTTATTTCTTATTTAGTCTCCTTATACAGTTTTAACCCCTTCAAAAAATAGGAATTGTCAAGATCTGATAAATAAACCTCTGTCTCAACGATGACCTCTTTGATCTAAATTCTATTCCTATGAACCATTTCTTTATGTTTGGGAAAAAGAAGAAATCACAGGGAGTCAGGCTGGATGAATATAAGGTGCTCTCAAGCTCAACACATGATTAAGAAATGGTTGGGATATTGGAAAGTCCCATACAACGGACCCATTGCGCTTAAGCCAAGGAGTTTTGTTTTCGAATAATGCAAGACCCTACATAGCAAGGAGCACTGGAGAGCACATTTGTTGCCTGAGATGGGAGAGAATGAATCATCCAGCCCACTGGACTCTACCTTTTTCCTGTGTTTTTATCAGTATTATCAGGATATCATTTCAGAAGCAATGAATTGGTGCAATAGGCTGTAAAGAACTTTCTGAAATTGTGAGCTCCTATTGTTACCATAGGATTGTCCTGATATCAATGTATCAGGACACAACTAATATATCAATATCAGTGCTGATTATATGTATAAATAGCCAAAAGTTTGTCTATTATTATTACAATGTATTTTCTCATTTTGATACAGCTTATCTGTGAATTAAAATAACAACACATTTTCAGAATGCCCCTCATAATAAACTTGGTTTTCCAATTTATTCATTTAGTAAAACAATTTTGCAACTGTAAATGTTGAAAGAATTACAACAAAAACTTAACTTTGTATCACTACTGATTTGCATTTTCTTATTCTTTTATTTATGGCTTCCAATTAAGTAATTTCATTGTTCACATATAGGATTAAATTTAAGGTAAATAATAATTTTAGAGAAAAAAAAATATCTATCAGTATCTCATTATTTATATGAGGGTTGAATGAAAAGTAATGCCTCCACCTTCATAACTCTTCAGCAGATGGCAGCATTGGTATGTGGCAGGTACTGGCTTGTTACGTAGCCTCTTCTCTACAGCTTCAGTTGGCGGGAAGCCTTAACTTTCTTTCTTTTTAGGAAATTTTATACTCATTGGTATATTTTTTATGATTTTTATAATTTTTTTTTTTTGAAGGTAGTCTTCAGTAAAAATTGTACCATTGTGTTGTTACAGTATAAAGTAAGGAACCCTGCGCAGACAGCCGGTCAATGGGATTTAAGTAATGTGCAGTCATTGAATTCTTGACAGCATAAGGTGCCACCCCAAAAGAGATTCATCAGAGAATGAAAGTAGTTTATGGTGATTGTGTTGATGTGAGTACTGTGCACCGTTGGGCGAGTACGTTTAAAGGTGCTAAGGTGGGAACATCTGACTTGTGTGACAAAGAGATGGACGTCCTGTGACAGCAACCACCCCACCGAGTTTCACAAGCAAATTGTTGACAAATTGATTCAGGACGATCGTTGTATCTCTCAGAGAGAAATTGCAAGCACAACCGGTATTTCACAAGAACATGTGGGTCACATTATTGCTTTGCTTGGCTATCGGGAGATCTGTGAACAATGGGTACCCTGAAATGAAAGTGCATAGACTTGAAATTTGCCAGGAACTCCTCTTGCATTATGAGAATGAAGGTGATGCCTTACTCCATTCAATTGTGACAGGAAACGAAACGTGTGTACACCATTACGACCTGCAGACGAAACGCCAGTCTATGGAATATCGAGACTTGCCCCAGAAAAAGAAATTCAAGACGCAGTCCTCAGCTGGAAAAATCATGGCTACCCTGTTCTGGGATACAGATGGTGTTATCCATGTTGACTTCCTTGATCGTGGAACAACAATAAATTCAGAGCATTACATCACAATACTGCGAACTCTGAAACAACAGCTAACAAGGGTCCGAAAGGAAAAGGGAAATGTTTTCCTATAGCATGACAATGCCAAACCACACACTTCACATACCACAGCAGAACTTCAGTGACTGAATCTCACCACCATTTGGCATCCTCCATACAGTATAGATTTAGCACTGTCTGACTTCCATCTGTTCCCAATAATAAAAAACGATCTGCGGGGACATCATTATGCTTCTGATGAAGACATTGAGAGAAATTTGGTTGCGGAAACAGTGTCGACTTCTTCTGTGGCGGCTTCAGAAAATTTGTTCATTGTTGGCAGAAATGTATCCAATTGACTGGTGATTATGTGGAAAACTGAATATTGGTAATTAAAGATCACATTCTAAGGATTATTTATGCCTTTGATTTATTAAAAAATTCCCATCCAAACCCAATTAACAAAGGTGGAGGCATTACTTTTCATTCAACCCTCGTACTTTTTTAAAAGAACAAAAGTATCAACATATTATTTAGTTTAATGCTGTGTCTTCATGTTAATCCATTATTTCGCAACAAATGTTTTTCATCACACATAAAACTTAGGAATTATATATTATATTTTAAGTTATTACTGAATGAACAGTTCCCTGTATACTTCATAATGAACTATCACAGCAAATAAAATTGTCGCAAAATTTTATAAAAACAGCTTGTTTTAAATTGGAAATTAATTAGTGCACTAAAGAAACTATGCAAATTTAATCTAACTTTCCAATTTTGAATGTTAATGAACGGAATTTTATTTCATACAAATATAAATTGGGCTATCGCTCCCAACTTAGGACCTAGCCCTTCTTGTCATTGGACAAACTTTTACATGTTTTATAAACCATTACAAATTTTTCAGTTTTTGTGTGCCTGCCTTCCCTATCTGTTTGCTACCTCATTGTGAACTTCAATTTCTTCCTTTTTCTGCTTCTATTTTCTGTCGTGTATTATGTATATTTTGTTCAATTTTACTCTTTCACTTCATCAAGCTTATTGAAGTCTTTCTTTGACTATTTCTTTCCCCTTTATCAGTTTTCTTCCTCTAGCCATCTATCCCTTTTCTTTTGCCTTTCCTCTTTCCTTCATCTGTTTGTTACACTTGCCTTAGTTATTACATCCACCTTCCCTCTTAAAAATCTTTTTTCCTGCCTATTTCCGCTTATGTTTCTGATACCCTACTATTCACTTTCCTCTGTTACTGCCTAATTACATGTTTCTTGGGATTTTCTTGAATCTGTACTTCACATCTGTTTCACTTTTGCCACTAATAATCATGCATCATCCACTCCCCACATTACCATTTTATTTACACTACACTTGCCCTTGGTGTTACGTCTTACCTTTGAATTTAGTGTAAAAAATAATATGAATAGTAAGTAGTTAAGTATTGTTTTCCATCCAAAATATAATATCAAGAGTTCACTGGAAATATTCATTTTGAGACTCCCTGAATAAAAAAAGATAATACATTTTTAGAAAATGGCCCATGTGTGTGGCAGTCTGTGATCAGCATAACCCAAAAACAAAAAGTTGGTAAATACCAAACTTGATATTTATGTTCAGTATCTTCTAAGAGTGTGGTGCAAGATTTTCAAGCTATCTCCCACCCCTATCCTTTATATATAACATTTGAAGCGATTTTCTCAAAAATGACTAACAATTTTGATTAAAATACCATATGTTTAAGACATTTTTATAACAAATGAAATGTATATCTTGCATTTTGGAATAGCCTCTGTAGCCCTCTTCATTCTGGATGATATTTGCATTGGTGGTAAACCGTAACAGACAAAATCTTATTACACAGAAAATGTAGATCTTGTTAATACATGCAATTTATGACAAGTGCAATTTTTGTGGAGTTGCCATTTCTGAGATTTTCCTTTTATTGGTTTAAATTTTGGCATACTTATACTTTTCTCAATTGGGAAATTGTTAAATACTCTTCTTTTCATCCTGGTCATGCAAGGACAACATTACCATCATAGTGCCTGCTCTTGGTAAGAGTGACTATTGCCTTAGCCTAGTGTATTCCCTTATTTCCCTAGTACTTGTAGGGAAACATGAAATAAAATAAATTCTTATAATGTTTATCTCAATTAACATAAAGTACATAAAAGAATAAGCTTTCGTAAGAAAGTGTGTTTCAGAATACAAAACGAGTCATGTGAATGTAACAACAGATTTTCTTCAGTTTATTATTCCTGCACTAAAACTTAGGCACATTTTATAATGTATGCAAAATAAAATTACTACCAACTATGCAACAGAAAAAGGTACTTTTCAGCAACTGCCTATGATGTAAGCTTACAATCCACAGTAACAATGCAACAAGAATCATTCATGTAGGTGCAAAACATGCCAGCAACAATACAAGGCACACTCTCTAGTACAACATTTGTGACTTCAATTTGATGCAAGAAAATTTGGAAAAGGTTAAATAATGGAATCCTGGGAATATTGAACAAATAGGCTTCTTTAATGCAATTATATTCCAGGTCTTGTCTTAAGAAATCGGCAGATAATATAATAGATGAATGCTTTTATGAAGGATATATTACAATATACACATTAGAACCATCATGCTTTGCAAATATCAACCCTGTGTGTTACACTCCCACACGAACAACGATAAAAAAGAAATGCACACAAATGTGCATGTGGTTGAGAAATTAATCTCTGCTATATTCTGCTACTCTTCAGTTGCATATTTCACATAAAGCATTGTGGTATCTTTTATGAGTTCTCTCACCAGTCTACAGATACACATCCAGTCTAGCTTGGGAAAATATGTCCATTTAAAGGGCCTGTTGTAGTACCCATACACTGAGACCTACTGCTATGTGGCACAGTCCTAGTTTGATTTTCTCTCTTCTCTACCAGTCACCGCTTCTTTATAGTAGAAATCTGGTTATTTCCCTTCTCATGTCTTCCTCCTACTCTGTTCAAGCAGTTTGATGCATGTCTGTAGGTATCTTGTTCTGAGATCTTCAATTAGGAATAGTTCTCTTGCATGCTTGTACCTCCATCTTGTGACTACAAACTTTGAAAATCTGAGAATATATTTCAAGAAATGTAATTATAACACTTCTAGAATTGATTATTATATGCAAAGATTTGGACAGTTTTTATTTTTAAAAATTCCTCATAACTACATTCAACAATAGTTTCTGGAGGTCTTTTATTGCCTGCATACCCATTATCACATCTATTTTTACTTTCTCTACACGTACTATGTACAGTCATGCTCAGAAAAATTGAGTGGTGCTGATGTGAATGTTTAGATACATCACATGCTTTCTGCACACACACCTGAGGGCCCTTTCAAACTAGCAGAAACATGCTCCTGTAGCTCAATGTTCATAGTAAAAGTGTTGCTACATGCCAGCACAAACCAAATATTATAAACCTCCAACAGATGGCAGATTGTCCACATCAGTGATATTTGTATTCTGAGCACCTCCATTTCCTCATATGAGGAAAGCCCTTTTCCCAATTGAAGCAGGACAGTGTCAACATGTCTGCGCTAAATCCTGAAGATACCTTCTCAGTAAAAGGTGTTACGGTAATGCATACTCTTATCAGTTTCCCAACTCTTACCACTTTCAATAGTGCTTTAATGCATAAAGGTTACAAAACAAAATTGTTCAAATTGAAAAAGAGATGAGAAAAGCTAGATTTTTACATTTCATTAATAATATTAATATTTTCACTCACATTTGCATTGTAAGACCATCACTGTGTACCAGGTGAATATGGCACCTTGCATGCGAGTGTGAGAGTCTGAACTGCGATAGATGCAGAACTTTATCCATTCACATTTATCTTTTGATTTCATACCAGTTATTTTAAAAATTCATCCCACCCATCTGTCTATGCTACTGTAATTTTATGATACCAGTTCTGCATCTGAATTAACAATGCAACTAACTAAATTTCATTTTATTCCATTCAGGAACTGCATTTGTTGACTTGTGCTGAATATGCTAAGAATATTCTGGAACCAGCACTGAATTTCTAGCTAATTTTCATTAGCTACATTGAAAATTTTTCTTATACATACGATGCTGGTACTAAAGTTTGGTTACTTAGACATATTTCTAACAGACATACAACAGTGCTTGATATTGTATACAGCATTATGGCATGACCATTTTGGTGTAATTAATTATACTGTGCAATCATAGGGGTTTTTCCATATATGATTTTTCATAACTTTAGCAAATGCTATGGTTTCCTTTACCACACGTGTTCGTATTTTTCACAAAACGAGCACGCGAAGGGCATTTTTGACTAGGGTGTATGAGAATAACATTTGTCATACTGTGCTCCTTTGCTGTTCAGACCTCATGGCGCCCATTTGCCCAACTCAGCAATCATTGTAATCTAATGGGCAAATATATCTGTAGAAATTCAGCTGGTATTGAGTTTCGGTTAAGTAGTGTAGCAGAAGTAAGAACGATTCCAGTGTTGAGTACTCTACTTTCAAATGTAACCTTAATTAGCAAGGATTAGGATAGCTGAAGTTGTTTGAACACAACACTAGTAAACAACAAAGGACTCGGAAAGTGGCTCGAATCCCTTTGAGTGCTAATTTTTTTTTTTAACGGAATAGCATTATTTACGTAACTTATGCAAAATATAACATTTTACAGTTTAATGGAACCTCTTTCTGATAAGAAAAAAAACTTGATGGTAGCAAACTACAAGGCTTTTTATTTGACATAGCACTGTAATATTGCCGTTCTCTTACATATAAACACTGCAATACCATTGAAATTTTACTACTGAATGTTTTATAAAATATTAATTGCAAATGATGCAAATAAAACAGGGAAATTTGCCTACCTCAACTGTCAATCATTCCTCCCAAAATTCATAATATTTTCGTTCAATATCCACATTCAACAGCATCTATATAAATCTCAAATTCTGTTACCATGTTAAAGAAGTACTTCAGTCACTCATTATTAATGTTTACATTAACCCTCAGAGGATCTAAGGAAACATTATATCTTCATGTTAGAAAGTCTCACTCGACAAGAAGGAAATTCAAATGTTTTAGGCACAAGACACAAAAATAATTATTTTAGAAATTTTGAGTGAGCTCAGCATGATTATATTCCTTATGTAGTTAATTATGCAAATAAAATACTATGTGAGAATATTTTACATAGCATAGACAAGAAATTAATAGTATAAAAGACCACATTAAAAACGCATTCTTAAAAGTAACGGATGCCAGCAAATAATTTAATGTTAATTAAAGAGCACAATGGAGTTGTAATTAGCTGAATGTCTAGAATAGTGCCTTTCACCTGATTCTTTATTCCTGATAATAATAATCTCGAAATATTAAATACATTGTTATCATTCAATGTCAAAAAATAAGCATGTGGGGCACAAGATTCGAACACCGAAACAGACAGCGCTGTTGAATTCAATGGATAGCCATGCAATGACCTCACCTATCCTTCAGTTAGTAACAAACGACATCTCAGCCCATCTTCACCCTTTACTTGAAAGTGATGTATCTAACGTCTGACACAATCTTCTCCTCTGCCAATTACAATAGAAATTTCAGAAATGGGATGGCCAGCTTCCCACCTCCCAACAATCCTGCCTCTGATTACCTCTGTGGTGTATTTTGGCATTTTACAACTTTAAGTTGCAAATAAGAATACTTCAATTGTTTGTTCCTTTATATGATCCTTGTGTGCGCCTTGTCTTGTAGGCAAAGACAAATGCTGTATGTTGCTATATGACACAAAGATTATTCGCATCACCAGATAAATGCATGCTATCTATTGGTATCCACCCATATGCTGGCTGCATCAAATACACCTTGCTCTGTCCACTTGGGGAAGTGGTAGAATCAGTTCCTCAGAAAAATGTTAACATCAAATGCATATAATGCAACTGTAACTGGAGGTTTAATTTTAGAAATCAAACAGGCCAGTTTTTATTAGTGAATTTAGAACACGTAATAATTGTTTAATTAGAAGTCAAGAATAACAACTGCTTTTCTTCCATGTACCACTCTGTTCACCAAATTTATCTATTCTGTTTTTATAGCTAAGCCAAAGCTTTACTCATATCACTGGCATGACTATTTCAATACCTACTAATGGCAGTATACCATCGTTGATTTTATAAACAGCAGCGACAATTCATTTTTATTTTCAGGTGATCCTTAAAGTTTAAGTCAGCCTAAATATTAACAGAAACAGTAGCACTATTTGTTACCTTGTTGGTGTAATGATCATTATTTATCACTCTCATTTGCAAATCATGAGTTTGAGATTCACAACAGCTTGTGTTTTTTTGCCTTAAATTTCCAATTGGATATACTAATACCAATCAGCTTGCTTTTATAATTGTTTAACAAGAGGAATGACTGATTACAAGTGCTCAAAATAAATAAATTGAGTTATGATGGAAACCCGAATGAAGACAAAGTTACCAATTCATTGTAAATAAGATTCAATTTTGATATAGTTTGCACAGAATCACACTGCCACTGCATTAAGGTTCAAGGGTTTTGTTATTAAATAATATTATTAAACTATAATAGATATTAGGTAAATCATTTCAAATTTATAACATCAATGGTGCCCGTGCACCACCATGTATTCAGTATTCAATCCCCCATCAGGTATGTATGAACGTGACAATATTTTCAAATTCCTATCAACGCAACATGTAATATATAGTATATTGTTTTAATTATTTCATCAATTTGTCTGTCATTAACAAATGGAACTCATTAACTATATCTTGCTCGGAACACTGCGATATTCATATTTGCTATAGATAATCTTCTCTTTTCATCCCCTAAATAAATCTAAAGAAATATCTAGGAACAAAAGCAAAATATCTAAACCATTTCTCAGGGTGCTACATACTTTCCACCTTGCAATGAAATTTGTTGCAAAGTTAGGGATAGATTGGCTCATACTATCAAATGAATAGAACGCACTATTACCAACTGAAGAATAGGCAAGATCCATTGAATGCAACAGTGTTGTCTGTCGCGGGTTCGAATCTTGTGTTCCACATGCTTATTTTCTGACATTGAACAATAACAATCTATGTAACACTCTAAGAATCAGGAATAGAGAATCAGGTTAAAGACTCTATTCTAGACATTCAGCTAATTACAACTCTGTTGTGCTCTGTTTAGTAAAATGTTAAATAATTGATTAGTTGGCATCCAGTAGTTTTAAGAATGCTTTTTTAAAGTCGTCTTTTATGCTATTAATTTCTTGTCTATGTTATGTGAAGTATTAAATTAATGCTTTGAATATATGAGTCCTATTCTCACATAGTATTGTATTTGTGTTGCATTACTGCATTGTTAATTATATAAGAAATATAATCATGCTGAGCTAACTCAAAATTTCTAAAGTAATTATTTTCGTGTCTTGTGCTTGAAACATTTGAATTTCCTTCTTATCAAGCAAGACTTTCTAACATGAAGATATAATGTTTCCTTAGATCCACTGTGGGATTAACAATGCTTGACCGAAGTATTTCTTTAACATGGTAATAGAATTTGAGATTTATACAGATGTCGTTGAATGTGGATATTGAAAGAAAATATTAATTTTGGGAGGAATGATTGACCATTGAGGTAGGCATATTTCCCAGTTTTATTTGCATCATTTTCAATTAATATTTTAAAAAACATTCAGTAGTAAAATTTCAATGGTATTGCAGTGTTTATATGTAAGAGGACGGCAATATTACAATGCTATGTGAAATAAAAAAAAACTTGTAATTTGCTACCATACAGTTTTTTTTTCTGATCAAAAAGAGGTCCCATTAATATGTAAAATGTTATATTTTGCAAAAGTGACATAAATAACGCTGTTTCGTTAAAATTGAAGGGGAATAAAAAAAAAAAAAATATGTACTCAAAGGGATTCGAGCCACTTTCCAACTTCTTTGTTGTTTACTAGTGTCACATTTCACCAACTTCAGCTATCCTAATCAGATGTATGCATCCTTGCTAATTAAGGTTACATTTGTAAGTAGAGTACTCAACACTGGAATCATTCTTACTCCTTCTACATTACTTAACCAAAACACAATACCATCTCAATTTCTACAGAAGTGTTGAAATCACATTTATAATATTTTTACAATATTTTTTACAATGATTGCTGAGGTGAGGTCTGTGAATTGGGTGGATGGGCGCCATTAGCTTTGAACAGCAAAGGAGCATAGTATGACAAATGTTATTCTCATATGCTCTATGCAAGAATGCCCTTCACACACTCCCTACAGAAAATGGGTATTTACTTTTGTGAAAAATAGTACTTGCTGGTCGTCAGTAGTCTCATGGTGATTTGTAGTGCTTTGTGCTGCCACCTAACGACACGTCTTGCCGAAAAGGAAAAAGTACCTTTGAAATGGATTGATAAGAGTATGCAGTGGTGGATGAAATGTGAGTTAGTTCCATTGGATACTGCATCAATCCGCGATACAAATGGATCTGACAATACATAGTGTTTAGAGAAGGTATGGTATTGCACCTAAAAATTTGATACTGAGATTTCACCAGAAATACATGTTTTGAGACCCCCTGAATACAAAAAAATGTCTGTGTGTGTTTCTGTGGGCAGCATAACTCAAAAATGAAAAGACTGTTAAATACCAAACTTGGTATTTAAATTTGTTATCTTCCAAGGAGGCGACACAAAGATTTTCAAGAAAATCCCCCCAGCCTCAGCTACCCTTTACATAGAAATTTCTTTTGAACATTTTGATTTTCTTAAAACTGGCTTTAACAATTTTGGTTAAAATACCCTATGTTTAAGAGATTTTTATGACAAATGAAATGTAAATCTTGGATTTTCTGGGAACAGCCTCTGAAGACCTCTTCATTCTGTTTTTTCGTATAACTGACAAAAACTTACAAAAATATTTATCTCATTAAAATACACAATTTGTTATTTTCATTTTTTACTTTCTCTATACTCACTATGTAAATAGTGTATAGAGAATGTATTGCACTCCACCAAAAAATTTGATACCGAGATTTCACTGGAAATATATGTTTTAGGGTCCCCTGTATCCAAAAAAAGTATTGTCAGAAAAAGGTGTGTGTGTGTGTGTGTGTGTGTGTGTGTGTGTGTGTGTGTGTGTGTGTGTGTGTGTGTGTGTCTGTGAACACGATAACTCAAAAACAAAAAGTTGGTAAAATACCAAACTTGGTAATTAAGTTTAGTATCTTCCAGGGATGTGACATGAAGATTTTGAGAAAAATCCCCCCACCCTAAACTACCCTTTACATGGAACTTTTTTCGAAAATTTTTATTTTCTAAAAAATAGCTCCAACGATTTTGATTAAAATATCGTATATTAAAGTTATTTACCTGACAAATAAAATGTATATTTTAAATTTTCTGGGAATAGCCTCTGAAGACTACTTTATTCTGGGTGAATTTTTCATAACTATTAAACCGTAAGAGATGCACAAAAACTTAACCCACAAAAAATGTAGAGCATGTTAAAACACACAATTTATGTTATATACACTTTTTTCGTGGAGTTGATCGTTTTTGAGATATTCCTTTTTCTTGGTTTCAGCTTTAAAAAACTTACACTTTTCTCATACAGGAATTTGTCAATTCCTGTCCATACAAACAAAGGAACATCAGTCACATAGCAACCAGCTTTTGCCTTTCAATTTAACCTATGTTACTCCCTTATTTAGCTTCTACTTACAATAAAGCAAGAAATAAGACTATTTCTGCTAATTTTTCTCGATTATCATGAAATAAATAAAAGATAAGCTTATTAACAATAATAATTTACAGAAATATAGAGAAAGTCATGTGAATGGAACACATCAGATTTTTTTTGTAGAGTTAACTGTTTGAGATATTCCGGATTATTAGTTCAATTTTAAATTAGTTTTTAATTGGTAGTCGAATATACACACATGTGCTTCACAAAAACTTACTTTTACGCAGAACTAGTTTCGCATGCATGTTACATGCATTGTCTACTGCTTTCGACTATCGGATACAACACGAGGATCCTTGATGTATGACTGTCTTCCCTCTGGTGTTGGATTGATGAACTTCATTAGCGGGTTCTCTTCAAAGGGACGATCAAAATTCATGAGGTGCGCTTCATGTTTTTTCATATATATTTTCTCCCATGCGTCGAGTTCTACTGTCCGTTGTACATTTTTTAAAAGATGGATGTCTTGTTTAATTTCATGTTGGTTGTTCCAAAAATGAGCCGATACTGCAGATTTTTCAGTTTCCCTATTTTTGATATTTCTAATATGTTCTTTAAGACGGGTACCTATGTTTCTTTTTGTTCTGCCAATGTATACTTGGTTACACTCATTGCAATTTATTCTATAGATGCCTGGTTTTTTGTCAATTGGGTCTTTTTTTGTTCTATGGGATGGAATCAAATTTTTTACACTGAACCTGTTGTAAGGTGCCAGTGTTATATTATGTTCTTTAAATATTTTTTGGAATTTCTTAGTTGCCCAAGGGTGGTAAGTGAATCTCCTGTAGTTATCATCATCTTTAATTCGTTTGAGGGTGGATATTTCTGTGATCTTATTTTGTTGTTTAATTTTCTTGAGTTTTTTGAATACTAAATCGACTACCAATTAAAAACTAATTGCTAACTTCACAGTGTACCACTTCCAGTATTCAAAATTATCAATTTTAAATACTTATATTTTTCTCAAATGGGAAGTCATCTTTCTTCTTGTTTCTTGTTGGTTTACTCCTGAAGGGCAGCGAGATTGGAATTTCAATTGTTTCACGTAACAACCAGCTTTTAAAGGACAAGACTATCACTTTAGCCTGTGAATTTTCTTATTTCCCTTCTACTTACAAGGAGCTAATAAGAACAATTCTGCTTATGTGTATCTTGATTAGCATGATAGAGATAACAGATTAATCTTTTGAAAAAAAGGTTTGTTTGCTAAACAGCTAGAGGGCATCATGTGAATGGAACACAACAGATTTTTTCTCTTCTACTTACAAGGGACAAGTAATAAGGACAAATACTGCTAATGTTTATCTTGAGTAGTATGACGTAGATAGAAGAATAAGCTTTTTAACAATAATTTGTTACAGATACATAGAGAAAGTCATGTGAATGGAACACATCAGATTTTTTCTACAGTGCATATCATATTGCACTTATCTCTAAGTGAGGTCTAGGATCCTGAAGTGTTATTTTTTTTTTTTTTTTTACTTTTATTTCCATCCCTTGGACTTTTATAACTTTTATTTTGTTTCACTTTCCTGAATATTTTTTACTTTCTCTACACATGCTATGAATATAGTGTATAGAGAAGGTATTGTAATGCACCCAAAAATTTGATACTAAGATTTCACTGGAAATACATGCTTTGGGTTCCCCTGAATCAAAAAAATCATTTTTGGTAAAAGATATGTGTGTGTGTGTCTGTCTATCAGTCTGCGTGTCTGTGGGCAGCATAGCTCAAAAACGAAAAGACCATTGAATACCAAACTTGGTATTTAAGTTTGGTATCTCCAAGGATGCGACACAAAGATTTTCAAGAAAATCTTCCCACCTCCAACTTTCTTTTACATGGAACTTTTTTCAAAATTCTGATTTTCTCAAAAATGACTCTAATGATTTTGATTAAAATATTGTATTCATAAGATATTTACCTGACAAATAAAATGTATATCTTGAATTGTCTGGGAATAGCCTCTGAAGAATACTTTATTTTGGATGAATTTTACGGAATTTTGCATAACTGCTAAACCATAAGAGATGGACAAACACTTACCACAGAAAGAATGTAGAGCACGTTAAAACACACAATTTATGTGATATACATTTTTTCATTGAGTTGATTGTTTTTGGTTTCAACTTTGAAAAACTTTTACTTTTCTCATACAGGAATTTGTCAACTCCTGTCCATACAAACAAAGAAATTCAGTCACATAGCAACCAGCTTTTGACTAATACTTTAGCCTATGGTACTCATTTCCCTTCTACTTGCATAGTAGAAGTAATAAGACTATTTCTGGTAATTTTTTCTCGATTAGCCTGAAGCAAAAAAAAGCATAAGCTTTTTAACAATAAAATAGCAGATATGAATTTTTTGAATAAAAGGTTTGTGTGTTGAACAGCTGGAGGACATCATGTGAATGGAACACATTAGATTTTTTCCCCTTCTACTTACAAGGGACCTAGTAATAATGACAATTTTTGTTAATGTTTACATCGATTATCATGAAGTCGATAGAAGAATAAGCTTTTTAACAATAATTTGTTACAGAGTTATAGAGAAAGTCATGTGATTGTAACACATCAGATTTTTTTGTGTTATTTTGATTCTTTTGGGCTCAGTTAAAATGCTTAATGTATTCTTGCGGTCCTCTGCTTTATCTGATCTGAGCACTATACCATGTAGGTCAGACAATACTATTTCTTCTACCAAGCCAATTATTTTCCAAAACCAAATGTCAGTTTAACTTGAATCTTTGTAGATGAAACATTCTGCAAAAGTGAAGCAAGAATCCAGCATTATTCTTCCACATAGATGCTGTCACTCTGAAGGACTACTTCCAATACCCAGAGTTGGCATGCAGCTCCATGAGGTAAGTATATCTAGCCCACCACAAATATTCCTTGTATTTAATGCCCAATATGTCTAAACAGGGTGCTTATTTTGCCATGAGTATCATTTTACCATCATATTACTTGCCTTTGATGGTTCCCCAATGTAGGTATTGTCAAATCATACCAGCACAAAAGCTCAGATTATAGTTCTTTGAGCAGAATTATTGTTGTTCAAGTGATTCTAAAAATCAGGAAGCTAATAATATATCTTATGTCATACTAAAAAGTATGAAAGAGCTCATGGGTCTACTAGCTGAAGGATGTGGAAATAAACATGGATAGTTTAACATTTAAAAGAAATGATTTGTAAAAAATGCAGTTGTTTTTGCAATGATTAATATTCTATGCAATAATCTATATAACAGATTGATTATTTTCTGATTAACTGTAAAAATAACAGATTTTATCTTTTAACATCCTGATTATATGCATTAAAGAAAATGTAACATTTCTTTGATTTTTTTTCAGAATCTTTTATATATTGAACTGGAATTTTTAAAACCGCTAAATTTTCTAACTCAAGAGCAAAATGTTACTCTAAATTTTCATGTCATATTATGTATCCTGCCTGAATTCAGTACATTTGAATTATACTAGAAAAATACCTGCTTCTCATTAGGCACATTGATATTGCTTAGCCATTTTCACATTTTGAGTTTCTGCTACTGGATGAATGTTTCAGATTATTATGCACTGCATTTATAATTTTTTAAAAATTCTTTACTAACTTAAATATAGATTAATCTTGTCAATGCTACTTTCTTTATATTGAAGGAAGTTTTTCTGAATAACCATAAATGGTATCATAAATTATTGTTTACATGTCCATTTCTTCCAAATTGATCTGTTTGCTAGTACAGCCATAATATGTTTTGTTTATGAAATTATTTATTTTGCTGTATACTGTGCTGCTAGTGTTGGGTTAATGCTATACTCATTCTTGTTAAATGAATACTGTTTCATTACAAGGACAAGTAAAAAAAAAAAAAAAGGGGGAGTGAAACTGGGCGAGAAAAAATAAAAGAAGAAAATTGTGTCACAATTGTTGCCATAGAACTGCAAGTCAGTTATCTACCTGAATACGCTTCTCCATGGTGATCAGGTCGTTGCATTCCTCGTTATGTTGGTGCCTCACTGTGCACTTCTATACAACAAGAACAACACATCAGCTCCACATTAATAACACCCACACAACCCTCTCATCTCCACAGCTGCAAGGAATCTCTTACACAGACAGACGGAAGCAATTCAAGATATTTTTACAGTTTACATGTATCTCCAGAAATGTTCACAAACTAGCCTGACACAGTGTGCTTAAGGAGTTCACAGAAGATGATCTTTAAACGCTATGGTATCAAAAATGATAAATGAATTAACATGGCACACCTACCTGTATTCTCCTACCCATGGTCATCTCGAGGTAAAACTCCCGGTACCAAAGCTGAGAGAGGTCACAACATTCTTGTAAGGAAGCTGAAAATTACAAATAACATGGATTAAGATAATGAAAAATAGACCTTATATTTTAATGTAAAGCCAGGTATAAATGTTTGTTAAAATAAATCACAATTTCCATAAGAAGCTTGTACCCATGATGAAATGCACATTACAAATAGAAGTATAGTGTCAGCAATTAATTTCTCTTGTTCCTGACTATTTTTTCTGATTCTTTTCTTCCAAATATTCAAGCTGCACAATTCTGAATCTGTATTTCTGATGATACTTAATTTTTCTAAACATTTTATGCACATGGGCTGCATTTGCAGAATTATTATTCATTGACAGTACTGGAATATTCAGACAGTAAATCTCTACGCCCTTGTACTAGATAAGAAACTGACCTGGAACAATCATGCCATATTACTCTCTGCAGAGTTAGTTGGTTGCTTGTAAGCCACACATCAGCCTTTGGATATATGTTGTAAGGCTAGGCCCCAGGTAACTTATGGCACAATTGTTTGGTTATGGAAAACTGTACAAACTACTGTAATAGGTAAATTTACCAAGCTACCGATATTAGCATGAATTTGTATTGCAAAGGCCTTCAGAAGAACTCCAATCATCATGCTGAAGATTCTGCATGAGTCCCTATCATGGACATTTATTTACAAGCAGAGGCTAGTTTTACTGCTTATCTTGTAAATAAGGAACTGGAGAGATAGCTGCCAAACAATTGGGCAAAACCCCACTTTAAATTTCCTGAATATCTCAGTATTCTCAGTATTAAGTATCAATCTGACCTAATGATTTGCACTTTAACTGCATTTAACCCAACTCTATCAATGATGCAAGCAGGTAGATTAGATACCACCCTAATGCCATTTGCTTGGCATTTGTAGAAGCATAGGTACAATTGCCTCGCACTGAGAATTTTGTTGATGTGTATCAAGGCTGTGTATATTTTTCCCATCACATACAGAGGTAAGCTGCTCAAGACTAGGGCTTCTCTGAGTGTGAACTCGACAACTGACCACCACACACCAAGCATGAGATATCTTCTAACAGATTCACAGTGATATGAATATTTAATAAAATAGAGGAAAACAAAACAAAAAACAACATACTTCAAATCAAGCTTGAAAGTTGCAGCCATTGCTGCCCAACAGTTATTTGGTCCTTTAGAAAGTCAAATCAAATAAGCAAATTTAAAAGTATCCTTCAGGAGAATTCATAAGTTTAAGTTGTTCACACTGTCATGTACATTCATATAAAATCATTACTAGAATCTGCAACTTTGCCTTTTTAAATGCATTAAATTTGTCAATTTGAAACTGAATCTGTATGATTTACATCTCTATGATTAAAATTCCAGTTTTATGATGCCTTTTTGATTTTTATTTATTCCTTTATTATTAAAAACAATAATTAGTGTCACTGTAAAGGTAACAGTAAGTATAGCTTTTAATTATCACTTGCGTTTACTTTGCTTCCTATCAGATATACCTCCTTCAAAAGCAACAGTGAATGCAGGAGCTAAAACGTGGTTTCATTGTTGTTCTAAATTTCCCTTTCTTTCAGTTTTCATTATAACATTGTTGTGCAAGGTAGTAACATGACAAAATTCTGTGTTTCTTTCTTTATTATGGTGTAATATATCCTCATTTACTGTATGGTATAGAACTCTGGGGTGGTGCTGCAGCAGTGCATATGAATAGGGTGTTGACACTGCAAAAAAAGTGTATAAGGATAATTTCAAATGTAAGACCTGACCACCCATGCAGAGAGTTATTTATAAAAAATGAAATTCACACTGTTGTATCACTGTATGTATATCGTGTACTACTCCTAATACATGGATCAAAAGACATCACAAGACATTGTGAGGTGCACAAGCACAGTACTAGAAGTCAGAGTAATGTATATAGATCTGTACATACAAAAAAGTTTTCTGACAAAGATCCAATGAATATAGGAGCAACTTTGTATAATAAACTCCCAATAGAATTTAAAACTCTACAAATTAAATCTTTTAAAGCTAAGCTAAAGAAATACCTTGTTAACAAACCTCTGTACAGACTCGATGAACTCTGATCTGAGGTGTGTGTGAGTGAGTGAGCGAGCGAGTGCGCATGGCAAATGATTACATGTGTGAGTGTGAGAGAGAAAATGTGTTTGTATGAAATAGCTTTGTAACTAATAATTATACTGTAGTACTTATAATGTAATACTGACTGACCATGCTTATAACTTGTATCCTCAAGTATACAGGCAATAAAGAATTATTATTATTATTATTATTACAGTAAATGCAATGGTACATTAACACTTTATGATTCAGCTTTCATTTTACTGCCAAGCATTTTCTTTAAAACTTTCAAGTAACTTTAAAAACATAACACTACACAATTTTAAATAACTATGCCAATTGTGAGTTGAATAGTGCAATCTAGAAATAAATGTGCATAATGTATGGATATAAAATATTGCCTTTTATTATGTATTATTTAGCTGTTTTTAATGTCTTTATGCCTGCCTATTTTAATGATTTATAATGCCTAAACTTCCATCTCTGATCATTGCTTTTCAAGAGAAAAAGTATTTAAGATGAAAAATTTGAAAATTTGGAATTTGAAATTTATTGAAGAAACTGAGTGATTATGCACTACTGAAGTCTGAAATATATTTAGAACCAAAGATGGGAATATCTCAATCACTTCTTTCTTAACTTTGGAAGATGGTATATTGTCTCTCAAAAGTACCTGGGTGTTGTAACAAGTACAGCTGTTCCAAGAATTCTGCTTATCCTCCAATGGAAGTGTAACACAGTGAAAAGGATCTGCCAAAGAGTTAAATGCAAAAATAAGCACAATTTTAGCACCGTCTTTGGCACTGCAGAGGTCAAATGTTCAAGTACCAGAATAGGATTTATATTTTTTTTTAACTAAACAAAAGGGCTTTCATGTCTTCTAGAAATATATATTTGCTCATTTTATATGCTTTTTTATGTAAGTGATTTAACACAACAATTATTAATATTATTGTTTTATACAAATGCCAAATGAGTATTCTATTTAGTATATGTTTCTGGAATGATTAATGTAAAACACCACTGGCTGCAACCTGGTTAGACCACTTGCTCTCATCTAGGAGGCCCAGGTTTGATCCCAACATGTGGGATTTGTAGTGGACAAAGTGGCACAGGAGTTGGTTTTCTGTGGGTTCTCTGGTTTTCCTCCCTGCCATCACATTGCACCAGTGCTCCAACTTCATTCCACTTATATCACTGTTGTCATCACCTGCAGTGCTATAGTAGTAGAATCGGATGTTAAATACTATTATATATATATATAAGGTATGTCCAGAAAGTAAGTTCCGTTTCAATTTATCTCCGCTGCAGCGTTGCAATCGCAGTTCCGCACATGCGCGGTAGACGCTCTGTATCAAGGAGAAGAAACGTGCGCCATTTTGAGATCGCCGTCAGCCACATACGCCTTGTTGTGCTTGTCTACAATGTTGGTGTTGATTGAAAATCCCGCTGCTTGTGAAACCAGATCTGTGATTCATTTTCTGAATGCTAGGAAAGTGAAACCAATTGAAATTTATCGGCAAATTTGCGAAGTTTACGGACAAAAGGCGATGAGGGATTCAATGGTGAGAAGATGGGTCCGACAGTTCAATGAAGAACGAAGTGGGCATCCATCTTGGGTTACAGAAAAACAGGTTCACGCGATTGATGACAAGATCCAGGAAAACCGCAAGTTTACAATTACTGCTCTCGCTATGGAATTCCCCAAAGCTCACGATCACTAATTCATGAAATTGTTACCGAAAAACTGAAATTTCGTAAATTTTGCTCACGTTGGGTACCAAAGATTCTTCTTACTGAGCAACACAAAACAAAACGGATGAGTAGTGCACTTCAGTTTTTAACCTGTTATGATGAAGACGGCAAAGAATTTCTGACACAGATAGTCACAGGAGATGAGACTTGGGTTTCTTACGACACCCCTGAAAGTAAGCGGCAATCAATGGAATGGAGGCACACTTCATCCCCAGCAAAGGTTAAGCCGAAACAAATCTTGACACCTCGAAAAATGATACGCACAGTGTTCTGGGACCGGAAAAGCATCTTACTCATTGATTTCTTACAGCGTGGTCAAACAATCAAAGCAGATGTTTATTGCGAGACACTTAGGAAATTGCACCGCGCAATACAGAATAAGCGCCGAGGATTGCTGTCAAAAGGTGTTGTTTTTTCTTCACGACAATGCATGACCACACACTGCAAATGTGACAAAAAACCTCCTACAGGGATTTGGCTGGGACGTGTTTGACCATCCTCCATACAGCCCTGACCTCGCTCCTAGCGACAAATGCCTGCAAAATTTCGGCAGTTATGTGGAAAAGTGGTTTAAGAGTTGTAGAATTTTGTGCAATAAATAATTATTCTGTATCTGTACACAATTTAATTTTATTACCAAACGAAACTTACTTTCTGGACATACCTCGTGTGTGTATATATATATATATATATATATATATAAGGGAAGATCAATAACCTTAGTGCCAATTCAAAGTGAAGACAATTTCATATGATATCAAGATCCTTTTATTTCACTCTCAGTTTGAAACGAACTATAAGGCTGTGAAATCATTTAACAATGTTGAATCAAAATTTTAAATACTTTAAAACTCTCTACTTACATGCAAGGTCTTTTTTAAGACTAGTTTCAGGGAATGCCCTCCCTACCTTCAGTTATTTTTTGACTCAAAGCATTTAGATTAATGAGTCTGGTTACCACTTTGCAGAAATGGTTCGAGTGTTGGTTTATTAACTTAGAATTCTGGGTTCAGTTCTCTGCTGGAGAATTTTATGACCTTTAATAATGATTATTTCATGTTCTTCAAAAAGTAAGGAAGACTTAACATAAATTGTTTCTGGTTGAATGAGAAAAGTAAAGCATGTTGTTTCTTTAATTTGCACGAGAAGAAGTGCTATAGAGCTTAATTAGGTGATACTCCTTTTAAACTCTTACTGCAGGAGGGAAATTTGGGAACATCCTAAATAATTTGATTCATGGATCCTTGCAGAGGAATTAAGTTCGGACAGGAGATACTCAGATGTTTCTAAGGCTCCTTATAAATTTTGAACACCTGAGATACCACAAAAGCAAGTCTTGAGTGTCAAATGTATTTATGTGCAAGTCCTAGGTAAACACTACAGTAGCTGTTTGACAGAGGATCACTTCTCAAAGGTATGAAAGTTCAAATACAAACAGATACTTGTGTTTTTTTTTTATTTTTTTTTTTTTTATTATTATTATTTTGTTTTTTTGTTTTTTCTTTCTTTTTGTTCTATCTAGATGAAGAAGCTTATATCAGATCTTCAGTGTTTTGTAATTTTAGAGAAGTATGTGATAGATTTGTTTAATTAACTGAAGCTCTCTCATTTTTGATTTATATTGAAGATTTGCCACTTAACATACCACATGCAGAAACTATACTGTATGCAGATGATACAAGTTTTATACTAAGGGGGAACACACTGCACGTTCTGCAGCAGCAGGCTGCCAATGTTATGTCTAGCTTAAAAGAATGGTTTACTGCTAACAACTTGATATTTATTACCAATAAATCACAGTGCACGAGTTTTGTCCTCTCCAACAGGAGGACTGTGAATATTGATCCAGTGTTTAACTACAACAGCAAATTAACTCAGTACACATCTGAAACAAAATTCTTAGGAATAACAATAGACAAACTCATCAACTGGTAATCCCATATTCATAATGTAACAACAAAGATTAATAGAACACATTACACAATTTCTGTGCTAAAAAATGTATGTAACCTTAGTACAACAAAAATTACCTATTTTGCTTATGTTCAATTAGTACTCTCATATGGTATTATACTGTGGGGGAATTCCATTGATGCAGATACGCTATTCATAATGCAGAAGAAAATAGTACATAAAATGTTTAATCTAAGTATGTCTGCCCATTGTGAAACTTATAACAAAGTATACTCACCTCACCCTGTATATATACCAGGTGAGTCAGCTGTCCATTAGTTTTTTTGTAAGGTAGACCACTCATCAAACGACATGTGCACCTTAGTCCAGTTTTGCACTTAATTAAATGTATAACTTGACATTCTTAAAGAGAGGAATGCATAAAATTCAGAGGAACAGCGGTTTGGGGACAGAACGTACTCCTTGCTAAAGTACACCTCAAAAACATATGACTCATTTACTGAGAGCGAATTCCGGTTTCCAGCCAATTTTACAAACTTTTTATTGGAGTATACATAGCAACATAATTCATTAAATGCCTTGAAAAAAATGGACGTATCACATCAGTACACTACCAATGTCAGCTAAAAAGAAATGGCAGAATCTTGTACTTAAGAGCAGGGGTTGGTTGCCAAAACATTACACACTTGTCTTATCTACCATGGACCCATACAGTCAAAATGGACATATTAAACAATAGTTTATTTAAATTTTTGCATGAACTACATCTCCTGCATCTTAAATAACATGCATAATAGCTTTTGCCATTTAAGTAATGATATTCAAACGCCCAGCAAAGGATTCAAGTGGTCTTAAAAGGCTAAATCAAGCATGAAAACTCGCGAGGTGGCAATGGCATAGCACCTGGCAGAATGTGCATTCAGTTAAGTCTCGAAATAGCTGAATGGGATTATGAGGTGTCCTGTGCAGTAACCCTCAGTGACACAGATTCGAGTCTCAGCATTGTACATATTTTTTTTTTTTGCTCATCAAAGCTTGGAAACCAAATTGACAGTATTCTAACTTTGAAGTCCCTATGAGTTCAGGACATTATACATTAAATTGTTATTGGTTGGCTGCAGTTTTTAATGGGTAGAATACATTTAGTGACATCTGCCTTATTGGACTGGCATGATGCAATATGTTATTACGAATGCTGACCCTCTTCATTCTCCACACGTATGTTGTTGCACGATATTTTGTGCCAGTCTTTCAGTATGTATTTGACAGACGAGTACGTAGATATGCTTTTGATCGACGGAGAACAAATGCACAAGTGGCTCAGCATCTATACCAGGATAGATATCCGAATAGACAAAAAGCAACAGCAAACACCTTCCGGAATGTTGAAAGGTGTCTGTGTGTAACAGCGTCACTTGCAAAAAAGCCTGTTAGACACGCACCAGCAACATCAGGTGTTAATGCAGAAGCTGTTTAGAATGTCATCCAGGACAATCTGCATTCTAGTACATGGGCAGTTGCTCAGCAGGTTAACATCAGCCAATCTTCTGTTCATATTGAACACAAATAAGTTTCATCCTTACCGTTTGCACCTACTCCAAGCACTTCATGGGAGAGACTTCGAAGATTGAGTGGCCTTTTGTGAATGGTTGCTGCAGCAAGTAGCAAATGATGTGGGATTCATATTCAGGATCCTGCTTTCTGATTCCATAACAATAGAACCGTAAATTGCCATAATATGCACTATTGGTGTGTTGATACTCCTCATTGAGTACGGGAGGCAGCATTCCAAGAGCACTGGGGAGTGAATGTCTGGTGTGGAATCTTGGGAGACCACCTTGTTGGACCATTATTCTTCATGGGGCATCTAACATAAGCATGCAACCTGGAATTCCTCCGTAATGAGCTACTCTTTATTATTAGAGAATGTACCACTGCAGGAGCAAATGACGATGTGGTTTGAACACGATGGCACTCCTCCGCATCAATCGCGGATCATCTGCAATCATTTGAATACTGCACATCCTGATCATTGGATAGGAAGCTGAGGACCAGTCTCCTGGCCTGCCAGCACTGAGAGCACCAGATGTCTCCACCATAATGGACCCCAAAGCACTAATACCAGCCATTAATTGGACCTCAACTGAAGAAGAGGGCAAATGCCCTTGAAACATATGTCTTGAAAACTTCATTTTAAGTGAGGTGAATGTAACTATTCCGATTCAGTTTCAACTATTATACTACCTCACTTGTCTCAAATTTCTGAGTTATTTAATTAATAATTATTATTTTACTTGTATTACCTGTCTGAAGAATGAATGCAGAAGACTTCAAGTGGAAGCTTGCATAAACACAAACATACAAGAGGTATTATGTCATCACTCCCTGTGCACATCCTGTATAATTTGGGAATATTGGAATGCAGCAGTTGAGTCTGTTACAGTAGGCAGGTTTGAATCAAGTCAAAATGCAACACTGCCGTGTGTAGGCATACATTCACAAAGTAGAAAATTAATGTTCATTAGTGATAAAGAAAAAAGCGCGTTAAACCTGTTGTGGATCATCTAGTTTATTCCTGTTTACATATGCTGTGCTGATGGTTTGATGGTCAGACTGTATGGCACTATATTCTAGCCTCTCTGACCGCTCTAAACTGTGACATGCTACACCAGCGACCTCACCAAACACCCAAACAACTGAATTCTTTTGTCAGACAGGTAGTATATGAAAAACTGGCTTATTTTCTAAGACACGATAAGGAATGATAAAGCTTTGTCTTTAGTTATACTGTAACAAAAGCATTTGACAGAACATTCCAAATAATAAGGAAAGAAGCAACATTAGTTTAAACAGCCAGTTAGCAGTAACTATGATCAGTGCATGTGATTTTAGTAGGAATTGGTTGTATAACTTTTAAGAAATGTTCTAAATGGTTAATTTTTCACAGATATTTACTTCATAAGGATCCAGTAAAATTTGCTGAACTCATGGATTCTAATCTTCAAAGAAGGCATTCGTAAACATGAAATAGGTAATCTCCTGGTGTTAAGACTGTGATGGTACTTCACAAATATGTTGCCATTATTACCTTGTAATAGGTTCAAGAGCAATGAGAACTCTCTTCTTCTTCTTCTTTTCCTCTCAAGTTATAAGTACTCTTTTAAAGGTAAGTAGTATATCAATTATTTCTTTTATATTTTCAGTTATTACTTTTAATGCCTCTTTAATTTAAATGCACTTCATTGTACAACATATTTTTACATTTTATCCATTTTGCTCTGAGATGATTCCTGACTACAATAACCTTCCCTTAACCACCACCAAACTCTTGGCTAAACTAAAATATGTAATATTACTTTGAATGGAACATATTAAACAAAAAACTCTTGGCTGAGCAGATACGAAAGCCACTAGATAAGTATTGAAACAGCAAATAATGAATACTTATAAAAACATTTTGTTTCTCTAAGTTTCTGAAAGCATTCTCTCTGTCACTGAATGCACCATTCCATCTTATGGAAGTCTCTGTACCTCTCAGTTTCCGGTAATGTAAATAATTCCTCTTTTTAAGCTGTAACACCTTCTTCAGGGCTTGATGACCACTGAAGCTGGTTCTTCACTGCAGGGAATCAGAAGAAATCACATGCTGCCTCATCGAGACTATAGGGTGAGACAATAGTTTTGCCACAGGTCCTTGCAGAAACTCCATTGTTAATTAGTGGTGTGAGCTGATGCACTGTCATGATGCAACAAAATGCCCTTTTTTCTTGGATTTTTTGAAACACTTTTGGATAAGAAACTTCTGAATATCATAGGTAGAGTAAGATCCAATGTCATAGCTGGGATTTGAGCCACAGGAGGGGCCTTTGTTTATCTTTACTCAATTCACCCCCTCCTTACTGATCCAATTCACCCCAAAAGGATAATTATAGCTTGAATGAAGTAATTATTAATTAGTATATAGGAAATTAACATTAATGGGGCAATTTTAGTTTCCAGCCGATTGCTGCAACTTCTAACTTCTGAGCTACTATGGCAACATGCCGACATAGCATTAAATTCCTTGATGACCCAAACGTTTCCCAGTAAACCACAAGGTGATCTCAAATTATTTTGAGAGGACATACCCCAATGGCGACTTACAATGTCGTAAGTACTTTAAGTTCTGGGCTTCATAGTTTAACCAACTATTAAGTCAATTAGGTTTTCTCCACACTGTGTGTAGTACAGGATTTGAATATGCAAAGGGAGACCGGAAAGTTTAATGTTATAACTGGGATTTGAATCATGGATCTTCTGCCATTTTACAGTAACAGTTTTCTGATTTTCTAGTATGACTGTTATGAAGTGACCTCTTGTGGAGAAGAACGAGGCAATAATTTTCTTCCTGGTATTCCTTGCCTTTTTGACCTTGATGGGTGGTTGGTGACCTGGGAACACCCAAATGGAGGACTGACATTTTGTTTCTGGGTGAAACTGATACATCCATGTTTCCTCACCTGTAACAATATCTGAAACACAGTGAGACTTTTTATGGTTAAATCTTTGCAGCATTTCTTGGTACCATTTCACTCAGTAAGGCTTCTGTGCTTCAGGTAAATTATGGGCACCCATTTTGAAAACACTTTCTTTTACATGAATGGGGATGGTTGAAACACTTGGCAAAACCAATAGCTAAACCAACTAATGCCCTTATAGTTTAGTCTTGGATCTTCCCTAATCATTGTTTTCCATATGGTGATGTTATTCTTAGTCACTAATGTTTTTGGTCTTCTCTTCATCTTAAAAAGCTGGCCCCCTGTCAAATTCTCCAGCGGGACGCAGCGAAAAGTGATGGAGAATAGTCCCCAAAAATCACCACAAATGCTCAAGTGACTGCATTTCATTTAAGTCATATTTGAAATTGTACAAGATCATTGCACGAAAATGCTCCCTCTGAGTCTCCATTGCACTTGGAAGAATGTTACAACTTTACAGACTTCAAACATAAAATGAAGGAAAATGAATAATGCAACAATGTTTTAGTTGCTACCATTGCATTACCAATGAGTCAGCTATTTTGACACAGCAACACTGCTTTCCCCAAGAGTGCCAATACTCTGTGTTTCAATCCTTAGCATATTTACCTAAAATAGAAGACAGCCCCTATTTTTCAAACTGGAATTTAGCATATTATGTACATACATAAAAAGAAGAATTTTTAAATGAAATGTAAAGGTTTGCCATATACTGATGGACAATAAGGTGATTAAGCCCCTTATTTTTTATTTTATTTATTTATTTTAATGAATTTGAATTTGCGCGGAAATTCATGTTTTGAGCGGTTGACGGAAAGGGCAGTACAGAAATCTACGGTATGGGTGCGACGACAGCAGAGTAACTATAAGGATGATGATGGATATGATGTATTGGATGATATGAATATTCAAATTTGTATGTAAATTCATATTTTGGGTCGCACAGACAAAGTACAGAGATACTTGGAATGTGTGCAATTATACAATACGACGATGGCGATGGCAGGATCGTAGCTGTAACAATGATTATGAATGCTATTTTCTATTAAGACTACATACTAGATCTCTAATTATATTTCAGTTTCGGAGATTAATCTTTTTTCTCAATGAGAATGCTCATAGGCAAGTTAACAGTTAATGTTTGGCACAAAATGGAATACACAAAATCTGCCGCATACATCACAATGTTAGTGGTACTCTCTACTATTTCTCCTAGGCATCGCGACTGCTGTACCCACAAAGTTTGAAACTTACCTTTTCCCTGTACGTTAAACATATTGTGAATACAAGACAACTCCCAATTCTGAACATTAATATTTTGCAAAGAAACATTGTCGTATGTGGATAAATATGGTATCTAGTGACTCTTATAGTACAGTAAGTGACTCTTATAGTACTAGATTGTTGAGTCACTGTCTCCATAATGATTAGTCCACAATCACGGTTGCTTATTATTTTTCCCTAGTTAAAAACAAATAACTAACTTCTTTACAGATTCTATTCAAAGAATAAAAATGGCAATGCCCGCCTTCTTAATTTCATTTTTATTTATAGTTTCTTTCTTAACCTATTTCATTTCCTAATCAAACAATTTAACGAATATTACATTAAGGATGAGCTATAAAATAAGAATGATATTAATATAAAACTCATAGTAAACCTGGCTATTAAAATTAACATTTGGTAAGTAAGTAAAATAACTGCTTCGTAACAATTACCATAATTCTTCCTCCTGTGATATAGAAATAAGTTACTTACTGCTGAATGCAAGCATATAATTCCAATAAAATGAGGTTTTATGGAACTGGTCAATCTGAACCAAGTACTGGCCATCAATATCCTTGCGGAGTGTTCGTTTGCCACCAGATTTGTCTGCAATAAGAGATTCCAACATGGTCCTCACCATATATAACTGAGTAGAAGATGGTCCTGTAACAAAGAATATATCTGTGACATGATGTGTTTTACATTCTTCAGCCTCTTTCTTGCTCAATGATTTCCATTCTAAAATCTTTGAGCTCAGTTTTTTTCAGTTATCACAAAAACAGACTTAAATAATAAATTACTCTAACATTTATTATTTAGCATGTTGCATGTAATTAAACATATTCATCTCTATAACATTTTTTCAGGATGCCTCTCAAAAATTCTGAACCATAAAATTTCCAAAACAGAAATTATAACTTGACCTGGCAATACTCATCTTTATCTTTTCTTCATTACTAAACATAGAAAACTTGCAAAGAAATTGGAACTTTTATTTCCATGATAACAACACGCACAATTATTATTTCTTTATAAGTCTGAAACAACAGATTCACTGATGACTCCTTAAGTCTAGGAACTGAACTTGATAAAATATGATAATTATTTATTTACTAATAAATTACATGATGGTATGAAGTTATATTCATACCCTCCAGTTTTACACTGGAATTGTATTAGACTGTACTTTTATTATTAAAATACTTTCAAATGAAACAGTTTTATTTAAAATGCATTTCCTTGTGAGCCATAATATTAAACAAACCCGACGCAAAACAATTTTTGTTGCAATGTTTTTAAAATATGGTAATTTAATTCAACTTTCATATTTATTTTATTTGCACTAAGTTGTACATGTGATTATGACGAGGAATTCAGCTCAGGCTGTTAATCACTCACATTCAAATCCACATAATAAGCTTTTTTTATACTTCTGTATGATACTTCTGGCGTTGGTGTTCGTTGTGTGATGGTTGTTTGTGTTAACATCTAGAAGTGCAGTGATAACTTCTATAGATGACTAGGTATCAGCAATTCAAAACTCATTAAGTAATAAAAGAACTTAGGCTTTCACGGCCGGAGTCAATATAAGTTATTTCTGGGCTATTTTGCTGTGATCTGCTGGATTAAGATGTTCCAGACGTTTCGTCTACAACTGCGGTGGACATCTGCAGTGGCATGGTTGAAGTTTCCTCGGAGAAGGCTTTGCTGCTTATGAAGTGCTGACTGTCAGAGATACTGTGTTTATGCTGGTTGATTGGGGTTTGGCTTGGCCTCTCAGGTGCAGCTGCCTTATGATTGGCTCGCTTCGTTCTTGCCAGTTTTATGATGTTTCCTGCCTTCGATGACAGGATGTCAGTTTCTGTTGAGCTTTAAGACTGCTTCTTTTTCGTTGAAATTGTTAGGAAGCTTGTAAATTTCTATGGCTTCTCGCTGTAGTTGGGCATGGTAATGTACTGTGGAGGAAAGTATGCCAGTTTCATCATGTTTTCATTACGACACATTTCCAGTGGAGCCACTTGTTCTACGAAAAATAGACGGCGCTGCCATGGGGAACCCTCTAAGTCCAGTAGTGGCAAACTTTTTCATGGAACCATTTAAGTCTACAGTCTTGGACACAACTCCACATAAACCGACATTTGTTATATGGCTGGCTCCATGCAGAAGAAGCCCTTCAAGATTTCCTCCTACACCTCATTAGCATTAATCACCACAACCAGTTCACTATGGAAAAGGAAAAGGACGTGCAGCTAGCATTTCCAGCATGAAGGCCACTCAATGGCTCTCTTGCGCATACTATCTACTGCAAGCCCACCCACACTGACTCACAAGGACTTAAACCATCCTCCTAGACAAAAATGAGCCATGATCAAAACACTTGTACATCAGGCTTCTCACATCATGAACCACAATAGCTACAAGAAGAATTCAGGCACCTAAAACAGGTGTTACATTCTAATGGTTATTCCAGCTGAGAAGTGAATAGAGCTTTCCGTCCTGCCAGGTCTCTTTCCACCACTCAAAATCCAGACCAAACCAAAGTAAAGGCACAGTTTTTCTGCCATACTTTAATAGCATCACTGACCAGATTGAGCACATGTTGAAACTGTTTTCAAGCCCACGAGACAACTGAACAATTTATTACGCCCAGATAAAGACCCCTGGAGCCTCTGTCATTAGCCGGTGTATACACATTTCCTGTTCTTGCGGCTCGGTATACATCAGAACCACACAAAGCAGTATTAACACCAGAATCAAGGAACACAAAGACAGCTGTTGACTGGGCCACACAGGAAAGTCCGCGGTTGCCGAACATGCCATTGAGGTGGGAGCCAACACACAGTACATTACCATGCCCAACTACAGCAAAACCTATAGAAATTTACAAGCACCCTAACAATTTCAAAAAAGAAAGAGGCCTTAATGCTCAACAGAAACTGATATTCTGTCATTGAAGGCAGGAAACACCATAAAGCTGGCAAGAATGAAGCGGGCCAATCAGAAGGCACCTGTGCCGGAGAGGCCAAGCCCTGCCCCCAACCAACCAGCATAAATACAGCAACTCTGACAGTCAGTGCTTCAGACGCAGTGAAACCTTCTCCGAGGAAACTTTGACTGCACCACTGAAGATGTCCACCACAACTGTGCGCAAAACTTCTGGAACATCTTACTGCAGCAGACCACGGCATAACAGCCCAGAAATAACTCCTAGTTATATCATTAAGTGTGTTTGTGCTTATAACTAAAAACCCTTTCCCAGGTATCATCCAACTCTGGTGCATATTTTGCAGGTTTTAGAGGTATTATGATCAGTGTCATGCTATGACTGGTTGTCCAGAAGTGGGTGTGAAACTGCAGATATATCTGTTTGTATTTGATGTTTCCCAAGTATTCCTCTAATCTGGTTTCCACATTTTGTTTTACTTTTATAAATTTTATCACCATCTGAGCATTTGATTTGATAAACTCTTCATTTGATCAGAGGTTTAACACATTGAAGGCCAGACGTTTCGGTATTTTTAGTATCAAGAAACCCAGGGTTTTTACGCCTACTTTGAGTTATTATTTACAGTACATCAATTAAATCTGCCAAAAAGTATTGACATTCCAGGATTTCTCAACAAATACGAACATAGTCATAACTTCCATATTAATATTTTATTTTAAATTTACAAGTATCAAAAATGAGTTTGAAAAAAAAAACTGTGTAAAGCTGCTTACACTCCATTTATTCAAAGTTTGAAAAACTCTCCCTCGGAATCAGAATTTTCCACAGCTTCATTTGTATCCTGAATTTCAGCTTCAGTTCACAAAAATTGAGGAAAATGCAGCATTTTAACATTTAAGAGCACAAACATAATAAACAAATCACCACCTTTAAAGAAAATGGTGCGACTATCCGAGAGCAGCCAATATTACTAAATCTCCTAAAATTCCTAATAGATGACTAAAGCAAGGACAGAAGGCATAGCCCAAGACCGAGTTAAGGTTGAGGAATTGAATTAAAAGCGTTAGAAATACCTGCCTGAGCTATACTTGGACATGGGTCTCGTGAACATTTCGATGGCCTGAGCTATACTCGGGCTTGGGCTCCAATGTGTTAAATTGTTGGAAAGTAATTATTCTGAATTAAATTTATTCAGTGGAGCTAGGCAAAGGTTGTTTCTTGAAGACGTGGAAATTGTATAAAACGCATAACAAGGTAAGATATGTAATGGCTAACCAGAATATTAATTTAGCAGTCTAAATGGAACTAATTTTAAAAACACAATGAAGCATAATTTTTAAAAATATAATATAAAAATCTGATGTGTAACATTCACATGACTTTACATCTCTGTAACAAATTATTGTTAAAAAGCATATTTCGATCAACTTTATGATAATCAAGATAAACATTAGCAGAAATTGTCTTAATTACTTGCTTCCTTGTAAGCAGAAACAAAATAAGGGAATACACCAGGCTAAAACGAATACACCAGGCTAAAATGATGGTCAAATCTTTTAAAAGCCAGTTACCATGTGGTTGAAATCTGTTTCTATGCAGGCCAGTAGTTTACTACTTTTCATGTGAGAACATTTTTTTTAGTATTTTAAATCTGAAACAAATAACAAGGAATATCTCAGAAATAGTCAAACCAATGAAAAAAAATGTATATTACATAAATAGTGTGTTTTAACGAGATCTACAATTTTTGAGTGGTAAGTTTTTGTCTATCTCTTATGCTTTACCAGTTATGCAAAATTCATTCAGAATAAAGAGGTCTTTAGAGCTATTTCCAGAACATTCAAGATATACATTTTATTTACTATATAAATATCTTTAATATAAGGGATTTTAATCAAAATTGTTAAGAGCCATTTTTGAGAAAATAAAGATTTTCAAATTTTTTTCCATGTAAAAGGTAGTTTGGAATAGGGGAAATTTTCTCAAAATCTGTGTGTCGCAGCCCTGGAACTTACTAAACTTAAACACCAAGTTTGGTATTTTAACAACTTTTTGTTTTTGAGTTATTGTATTCACAGACACACGGAACTTTTTCTAAATTTTTTTTTTTTAGATACAGGGGACCCTAAAACGTCTATTTCTGGGGAAATCTTGGTATCAAATTTTTGGGTGGAATGCAATACCTTCTCTCTACACTATGTACATAGTACATGTAGAGAAAGTAAAAATATAATATTTAAAATAGAGCTTAATTCTTAGAAAATGAACTGCCTGATTCAATATACTATAAAAATACTCACACCAACAATGAGGAGCTAGTTTTCCAACAATGGAAATTTCAAACTTAAGAATTAAAAATCTAACGAGTTTCATTCACATGACTTTCTCTACATTGCTGTAACAAATTATTGTTAAAAATCATATTCTTCTACCTACTTTTTGATAATCGAGATAAACATTAGCAGAAATTGTCTTAATTACTTGCTCCCTTGTGATTAGAACGAAACTAAGGGAATATACTAGGCTAAAACAATGGTTAAATCTTTTAAAAGCAGTTGCCATGTGGGTGAAATCCATTTCTATGCAGGCCAGGAGTTTATAACTTTCTATGTGAAAAAAGTATTTTAAATCTGAAACAAATAACAAGGAATATCTCAGGAATGGTCAATTCAATGAAAAAGAACTTATGACATAAATTCTGTATTTTAACGTCATTTACATTTTTTTGTGTGCTAAATTTTTGTCTATCTCTTACAGTTTACCAGTTATGCAAAATTCATACAGAATAAAGAGGTCTTTAGAGGCTATTCCCAGAAATTTTGAGACATGCATTTTATTTGCCATAGAAATATCTTTAATATGCAGTATTTTAATCAAAATTGTTAGAGCCATTTTTGAGAAAATCAACATTTTCGAAATTTTTCCCATACAAAGTGTAGTTTGGGGTGGGGGGATTTTTTCTCAAAATCTTCATATCGCATCCCTGGAAGTTTGGTATTTTACCGACTTTTTGTTTTTGAGTTATCAAGTTCACAGACATACACAGACCTTTTTCTGAAAATACCTTTTTTTGGATACAGGGAACCCTAAAATGCCTATTTCTGGTGAAATCAGTATCAAGTTTTTGGGTGGTTTGCAATACCTTCTCTATACACTATGCACATAGTATGTGTAAAGAAAGTAAAAATATAACTGTAGTTCTGTGAGGAACAGGACAGTTAAAATAACTATTATAGAGTACAAGTTACAGTTTTATGGTCAGTACACACTTTGAATCAGAGGGGTTCACATGCTGTAGGCAGGTAAATATCACTGCATGCATTTGAATGGATTGAAAAAGCAAATTTATTTGGAAGATGGTGAAGGCAGTGCTACTGTAACAAACTTAAAGCGATTGGTTGAAAATAAAGGACTAGTACTTCAACCTACAGCTAAAATGGACTCTGCAATCACATACAGGTTTTGGAATCAGATAATCAAGATGCAACATAGGTTGGGCTTCTATCCTCGGTTCTTCAGATGGTTCAAAGTTCAGGTGAATGATGTAATTCATATGAATGACATCATCCTGCCCTAAATTTCTGGCAGGAAGTTCAGAATTTAGATCCAACATTAGATATTTCTTCAATTTTTACTTTGCCATTGATGTTGCAGTGGAAGTAATATCAACTTATGCAGCAATGGTACATGGACAACATTTGTCTTAAACTTCTGCCTTATCCTTCTGGCAGAAACATTCCATCAAGATGCCTACCCTAAGTAAGCTGACAATATAGGCAATTATGCTTCTTCTACCATCTGCTTCAGTTGAGAGAAGCTGGATTTTGAACTCTAAATGCTGTCTGACAGAAAAAAACCAAACTGAAATTTCACCTACAATTTGCAATTAATCAAAATCAACTTTTCATCTGAAGAGTGTGAGTGGCAGTGAGAAGGATGATTAAATTTTCATTCATTTCATTACTAGATTGCTTAGGCCATACAGTGTGTTCTTTATAAAATGTTAATGTACTAAGCTGTACTGCAAGTTAACATTAGTCACAAAAAATTCAGTTTGTTGATAATATAACAATCTTTGACTTAATTTTATTGATATAAAATACACAATGTATTATGCACATTAAAAAAATAAGCATAATTTGAAAAAAAATACAAAGCATAATTATTAAAAAATAAAGCATAATAAGGCTTACTCTAGTAATGGATATTTTAATGGAATGTGAATTTTTTGAAAGATAATTTTGATATTATGCTGGGTGAATCTTGTTGCCTCCTTAATGTGTTTATTTTTATTTATTTATCTCGGTTATTTGGAACTGTTGAACTATTGATTGTTTGGTGAAGCCCTGTTTGTTGCTATATTTCTGTGTGTTGATATTGTTATTTGTATTCTTCTTCTATTCATTCATTTTTAGTCATCCTTTGAAACACATACATGTTATTGAACTCGTCAAGTTTAACAGAAATATACGTATACAAAGATAAAATAAATGCAGCCACATTAATAACATTAATAGAAACTATTCACATAGATCACAAATATACCTTACAGACCTAGATTTATCATGTCATTTATGTAAACAAAAGGCTTTATACAGTAAAATAAGTAAAATAGTAATTTCAGTCCAAAATTCACATAACACATAATCCACATTCATAATGAACTACTTAACTAAACAATTTCAAAAAATTCTTTTAACTGAATAACAACATCATTCTGGCATTGTGTATATTGAAAAATTGATCTCAATGTTTATAAACAATTCATTGCATCATTAGGTTAAGATATGTTCACAATATGTAAAGAACTAACACCACATAACATTAACATAAACAGATTTTAAGTGACATATTTTACAATTTAAAATCAATTGCAATATATTACATTATTATTTTACTATATATACATTACATTATTACAGCTTATATTATAGAGGCATTATATTTGAAACAGAAGTTATCCTAGAAATTCATCAAATGAATACTAGCAACTTTAATGCAAAATTTCTTTAATTCTTTCTTGAATATACTAAAATTAATGTTTTTCAGATAAGTGGAGAGATTATTACACAGTTCATGTGCTGCAGCTGTAGGTTTGGTTTTATAAATTTTTAATCTATGTGACTGGATATGAAAATTTGAATTTCCTCTGGTGTAGTGCTCATGTACTTGATTGTTTTGCCTATATTGTGTGTTAAAAATTGTAATATTATTGTATATGTATATTGAGTATAAGCATAAGATGTTTAGGTCTTTGAAGGTTTGCCTATTGGAATCTGTTTTTTCATCCTCAAACTTCATCTTAACACACTTTTTTGGAGGAGTACTCGGCTAGTATACTTTTACCACAACACCCCCACACTGTTATTCCATACGATAGATTTGGATAGATTAGTCCATAATTTAGCATTAATAGATTAATGGAGTTGATCTTGTATCCAATTACTTTTAAATCTAAGAACTTACCATGGAAGTGGAAATTGAAAGTCTTTACCGTTCTTAAATGTACATTATTCAGTGAGCAAGCAATAATTTTATGCTTTTATTATAAAGTAGCAAGAAATAGTGAAACTGTCCCATTAATAATAGTAATAATAATAGTAGTAGTAGTAGTAATAATAATAATAATAATAATAATAATAATAATAATAATAATAGTAATAATAATAATAATGTATTCTGGCTTGTAATTTACAATCACATCCTAGGAGGCCACACCGTGGCCGAGTGGTTAGACCACTCGCCCCTCACCTAGATGGCCCAGGTTCGATCCCAAGTGACCACATATGAGATTTGTGGTGGACAAAGCGCCACAGGGGCGGGTGTTCTCTAGTTTCCCCCCCCCCCCCCCATCACATTCCACTGGTGATCCATCTTCATTCCACGTTTCATCAGTGTCTCCACCTGCAGTATCGTAGAAGTAAAAGTGGGTGTTAAACACCATAAAAAAAAAATCCTAGAAAATCCTATATCTCTCTCAGAAATGAAAAAGGCAACCAAACTTCCCTGAAAATTCTTTGCATGCAATAGCATTCTGCCTCCACTAGATGGAAATCAATAACACAAAGCATCTTTCTGAAAGAGCAAATCTTTCACCATTCATATGCCTGAAGCGTTTTCCACTATCACAAAATATTGTTATACGTGTAATAGGTTTGATATTATACACATATTCTATTTTGATTGTTTTCTATCTTCTTAACCCTTCTATCCTGTTTCAGCCAATGCAATTTGTGCATGTATATTGCCAAGATCCGATCTGATCTGATTTGTGGAGATTCGTTTTCATGTTCAATAACTTACAATTTATGCAACCTTTATCTACAATATTTGATCTGTGTATTGGTACCATTGTCTGTTAATATCTGCATTTCCTATTTAATTTTTCTTTCTGGGTGTCACGTGTAAGTTGAAGTGACAGCAGTAGCCAGTGGTAAACATGTGATGGTGTTTGTTCTGTGCCAGGCTTGTTTGTTTAGTGAATTTACAGTAATTTCTGTTTTTTCGCTACTTTGCATCATAGAATGGCATACTGGGACAAGAAGTCATTGACAGAGGTTGAAATTGAGGCAACATTACTGGAAAGTGATAGTTACAGTGACATTTCTCTTGATGACGATGATGATGATGGTAATAATGATATGGACACAACTGAGAGGAACCAGGGAAAGAGAATGTGTGTGTTCTAGGACGGATGAGAAGAGAAAAAGATCTAGGTGTTTAATGGTTTTTGCCAAGAAAAAAATTCTCTACATTGCAACAACCCTCTCCATTTCAGCAATTTTGAGCATAGAAACTTAACAATTTGGAATATAACACAATATAAGAAGAAAAGTTGAACAGTAGCAGCAGATAGAATTTGGTAATACTTTAAGTGTCAAAAATAGAGTTGAAATTAAAAATTTAAAAATGGAATTTAATAATTGAAGTTTTTTTTTTTTTTAAATACTCAAGTTCTTAAAAGTATATGGAAATATAAAACAATATATGTAGACACGTTGTAAAAAATCTAAACCTTTCTGTAAACCCTTGCATTTCACCATACTTAGTGCTGGTAGTGTAAGCAGTAGCATAGCATTTTAGCTTGACAGCAAAAGGGTTAATAACTTTCTGTTCTATAGAAAACACTTTCCTTTTCTTCACCATCATTATGTTGCAAAAGATACCAATCAGCTCTTTTATCACTGATCACAAAAACTAACTAACAATTCTTGAACAATAAGAAAATGCAAATTTTAGTAAGTTTAATGAAAACCATGAGAAAATGAAACTTTTAGTTCAAAACAAATCATAAATGCAAGCAAGTTTAAGTTGGAAACAATAGTACTATGACTAATTACACTAAAGTATCAGGCTGCCGGTGGCTACACAATTGTTTTACTCTTGATTGATGCAAACATCTTGCTCAAAGAACAAAGAAATTAATGGAGCAGATACTATGCAGATCATTTCCAAACAGTTTAAAATGAAGCAAAACTGTATTAATATAAACATGCAAAGACAATTTTCTCACCATCAAAGATGATCAATTTCATAAAACTTGCATATGTAAAAATAAAAGTTCTTTGCATTATGGGATTTAAGCAGGGAATTTAAAATCTATATGTACAAGTGAAATATACATTTCACTGAGCTAGCTTATTCCAAGACTTCATTGTAAACTGCAAAGCAGTAAATGACTTGTACCTGCACTACTTATCAACTTGCTGAAATCTATAAGTACTAAGCATAAAAAAAAAAATGTATAATAGTCAATCAAAGATCTCTGGTATAGAAATTACTTTTTGTAACTCTAAACATATACTCACCCACATTTCTCCGTGGTACTTTAATGCCAAAGCCATTATCTGGATCCTTTTTACCCCTGAGTGCAGGATCTGCTTGTGGCTCCACACCTCTCTGCCAGTCTGCACATGTCTCACGTACAGACACAATTATGCTGTGGACACAAGAATTCACATTTTCTATGGCTGTGCTTTAAAAGGGAAAATCAAATGCAAACTGCTTCAATTTCTATCCTGGAGAGATACAGGAACTTCTGGCAAAGATCATCATTATACTATACAAGGAGTCTACAAATTATTGGATGATTTCATAAGGCTGTATTTTCACTAATAATTGGCATAAAAATATTGACATACTGCCATTTAAAAGAGGGAAGTTTGAAGTTTTATGTTGGGAAGTTTGAAGTTTTATGTTGTACATCTTATTTTCATTTCTCACCTAGTGAGAAATGTGTACATTGTTTTTGGAGAAAATGGCTGCTTTACCAAGTGATCATAGCGATTTGCCAGGCATGTAGAAGACATATTTTATGTGGTATTCTTGATGGCTGTGGTAATGCACCTTCTTGATTCTTCCAATGTTGCTGGAGGTGGAGGGATGTAAACATTGTCTTTGCTGTAACCCCACAGGAAGAAATCACACATTGTAAGGTCAAGTGAAGTGTGCAGATTGTCTGCTGCTGCTACATGACCAATCCATCTACCTGGCAGGTGTCTATTGAGGTATCCAAGGACATTGTATGCCAATGTTGAGTGGTTTCTTCTTGTTGTAAAATGAATCCCTGTTCCTCTTCATCTGCAAGTTGTGGCTTAACCACTTCGATCATGGCCATTAAATTCTCAGAAAATGCTAGTCTGTTTTGCTGGATCATCAGGCTGCACTTTGAACAAGAATAATTTCATTTGCTTCTGTAAAATCTTTGACATGGTTGATGTTGGCATCTGCAATTGTTAAATGGCTCTCCATACTAATTTTTAGGGTTTTGTATAAAGCTCTGTCAATTGTTTCATCATTTACATTGGGGCTTCCTGCATATCCTTTTCCTTGAAGTCAGATGATCCTCTATAACAAAATTGTTATAGCACCTTCAAATTGACAACATAGGAGGGGCAGGACATTCAAATTGTTGTCTAAATATCTGGGAAACAGCCACTAGTGTATTTGTGCAAATTCAAGCACACACCAGCTACAATCAGTCAATAAAGCAGCCATTTGATTAAAAAATAATGTATACATGTCTCACTAGATGACATATGAAAATCAGATAAACAACACAAAACTTCAAGCTTCCCTCCTTCAAATGGTGGTATGACAATTTACTTATGCCAAATATTGGTGAAAATATAGCCTTACAAATTTGTCCAATAATTTGTAAACACCAGTACACGCTCCCCTCAAGGGTGCTAGTATCCTCCCTCTGGGATAAGGGGAATAGTTCTTCCACCTTGGGCCTATGGACTATTCTGCTGAGCTCTGGATTGTGGAAGCAAAAAGAAGCTCTGGCTTATGGAATAGGTTGGGGACTCATGAGGAAAGAAATTAAGGCACCCACATAACCCTAAGATGTAACAACCTGTAGTGAGGGGAGGCATGTTACATTGGAGATGTGCCTTTATTAGAGCCTCAGGGTAACCAGGCAACGTCTTAGAATATTTTAATATCATCCTAATTTATTTTCCTAGTTTCTCATGAGACATTATAACCATCAGAAAGAAAAACCTTATCTCCTATTGGACCACTAGAGGACATACAGACCTCAAGCACCTCAGAGGAGCTATTAATGCTGCTTCTACAGGAAAGAACCATATGAAAGAACAATAACCAGTGAAGAAAATGTAATTGGAATTCGAATTGACACAAATTGACTCTATTGGAAATGCAATCCAAAAGCTGGGCCTGATCAAAATCAAAGGGACTTTGGAAGCCCAGTGCTTTGAATTACTAAACCAAAATGCACCAGAGGAAGAGAAACCCGGCTTAAAAAGGAGGGCTGGAAGTACAAAAAATCTATTGGGGCAGGTATATCTATAACTTGTGGGAAAGGAATGAAAATGGTAAGACATGAGAGAACCAATGATCAAGTGCCAGTTAACTAAAAACAGCTAAGTGATGCAAGTCTGAGCAGAAGGGGACTAAGGAGATCAATAGCTCAGTGGGGGCACAGAATGGCAGTGATTCATAGGATATACCCCAAGAATAAAATGATTGAAGAGCAATCATAAAAATTCGAAATTTCCCTATTGAAAAGAATTAGGGGAATTCTAATGGAAGTCCTCAAATTCAGAAAAGCATTTTTGGATAGAGGAACTCATTACATGAAAGGAGGAAATCAACCTGCAGGTATTCTTTCACATGCCAGTAAATCTATTTATTGACTTGTATAACCTAAGAGTTATAAGTATGGGGGAGCCAGCAGGTAGTTGCACTAGACTCTAAAAATTTGTTATTTGAATGTAAGTTATGCTTATAATATTGTAATAACAAAAGATGAAAATAAATCATTCAATCATTCTTACTGACATGGAGCTATCAATTTTAAGCACACTTAAAAACCATTGGTCTGGGCCAGGTATGAACCTGCGACCTTGGTATCAGATGGTGAGTGCTTAATCAACAGGGCCACTCAGACCAGCAGTCAATTGTGCTGACAAGACTGCTTCAGAGAGAATGGATAGATATAGCCCTTATTCAGAAAACTTATTTAGTTATGGGTATAATTTCAGGCTAAAGGAAACTGGAGGTAAGCTATTTTACTCTATGACATGAATTTGATCTAACCAAATTCATGTATCTCCTAAATTTCTGCTACAGAGACTTGGTGGCTGTATGCATTAAACTGTACAGGGCAAGGTACACCAGTGAAGCGGCCCTAGCTACAGCATACCTTTTCTGTGAAGACAAGACCTCCTTGGTTAGAAGTTAGGAAACCAGGGGACCAGTGATAAACTGGGATAACAGTAACTGTTGGATGATACAAATGCCCAAAAATTGTGTGGAGCACCAATACCAACAAAAGACTTGAGTGCCAACCAGAAATCTAAGATTTATTATGGAGGGAAATCTAGACATATTAAACGTGGGGAAGGAACCAACCTTTCAAAATAAAAATAGAAAGGAAGCCAATGATAGCCCCATTTGGATTGTAGGTGCCATAAGATCTGTCAAAGAATGGCAGTATGCCAGAAACTATAACTGTTAGACCATAAGTACATAAGATTTAAGCTACAGTGAAGAGGAATATAGTAACCACCTATAGGAATCCCTGGAGGACAAACTGGGTAAAATATAGAGAGACCCTAGAAGGCTTGCTTGTAGGCTTGCTTGACCAGGAATTATTATTCAGAGTTCATGACTCGGTGGGAGTGTCTATTAAGGACTGATATCACAAACATTATCCACTAGCTTGCAGGAAGTCTTTAGGGAAACTTTCTGGTGGAACAAAATTCTAGCAAAGAAAAGGATTATTAAGATATTTATTTAATAGGGCAAGAAGGAGAGTAGCATTGGAAGCTTGGTTAATGCAACTAAAAAGAGCCCTGGAAGAAGTTTTATAGTGGAGTAGAAAGTGGTGGGCAAGACTTGAGGTGACAAGACCTCAAGATTCTTACTAAAATCCAGGAGTAAACATCAAGAAGACAGATGAGAAGTTTACAGACTCAGTGGAAGAAAGTTAAAGGTAATATTAAATATGCACTTCCCAAACATTGATACATCAGATATACAAGACCAATCAGAAGACCCTCTGTGAAGATTTCAAACACAGAGGGGAGATTGGAAAATATCTAATATGTGTGACAGCTAAACAAAGATAAAGTGGGAGATAGGTCATTTCAAGGGGCCAGATTTATATGCACCTAAAATGTGTATGTAAATATGCACTAAAATATCCAAAATGGCATTCAAATATGCACTAAAAATTTCCAAAATAAGCAAAAAATTTAAGAATATGAACTTAAAAAAATGGAGTTTTATTCACTCACTATTACATGCAATCAAATATTACAACAAATAGCATCACAAAATGCAACTAGTAGTCTTTCAATATTTTTTGAAAACAAACTTTGTCTATTATTGGTCACAATGAGCTTGTATGCAGAGAATGATTTTTCTACTTCAACTGACATGGTTGACAGTATTTATACGCTGGCATTGAAGCTCTGGAGCATTCATCTGGTAAAGAAACCTTAATCCCACCCAAGTACTGACTAAATGATTGAATCTTCTGTAGTCCTGGGTTCGAGTTCAACACACTTTCTAACTTTTGTTTAAAGTTCTCCAATATTTTGCCTGCAGTGGAATTCAGTGAATAAACTGATTTCTAGACAATACTGAGCTATTAATTAAGAAAGGGGTTACATTTATACACACTTCATTTACTTTAAGTGAAATGTGTGTAAATTTAACCCTTCTATTAATTAGACATGCCTTCACTGTAAGTAGCTTCATAATTTACATTACTTGTTATACTGAGTGAATCGTGGAGAGGTGTCCACTTAATTCTAGGCTCTCAATGGCTTTTGTAAGTTTACAAAAATGTACATGGATGAAATTCACATCTTGATAAATGTAATCACTTTCAAACACAATTTTTATATCATGGACACAGGCAGTATTATCTTCAAGTTTTGAGATAACTTCTTTTCTTAATAGAAATGCTCCTGATGGAATGAAACTGCACATAACCATGTCCCCCACCTAGTTAAGACAGGTGAAGGGGTCAGAGGAACTTCAGACAGGCAATCTTTACAAAACTGGACACGACTTAATATTTTCAGAAATACTTTTTTCCCATTTGCAATTAAATTAACGGCTAGAATCTGTGCACGTGCTCCATCTGCAACACACTATAGTCTGTGTGCTAAGCAGGTTGTCTGCATTGGATTTTGTTAAAACACATGGAGGGCCTTTGCAGCTTTCAGCATATATGAAGCAATTGTAATAGACATCTTGTAACATTCTTAGCTTTTGCAAGATGGCCACATGTATCTTACCATGAAATCTGTTATGCAGCAGCCATGTGAATTGGTTATCTCATCCAAGGAGATTCAAACAAAATTCTTTCAATTTTTTTCTAAGAGTTGATTCATCTGGAATATTATTCCAGAAATGATCACAGATCTGGATTATTTAATTTATTCCATGGAATGCTGCTGCACCATAAAGCCTTACAAAGATTGGCTAAAAATGTATTACCAGAGGATTCAGGCTTTACCTGCATAAGAAGTTGTGATGTGCTGTCCTTCTTCCTCTTCTTTGCTGAAATGTGAGCAGTAGTTTTTGTTTGTTGTTCAAGTTGAAATTTCTTCTCACATTTTATTTCCTTCAAGCAAACTTGGCAATCCACTACTGTTCCATCTGTTGAGTAGTCCCAATTATCCTATACCCATTGATTTAATAAATCTGGTTTACTGCTTTTTTCTTTTGGCATTTTCAGACACAAAAAACTAGTTGCTATCAACACAAAAGCTATTGGATGAATGAACATGCATTTGTTTTGACCATCTGGGACTATTGTCTGCTATACACAGTAGTGTGTTGGAAAACTCTCTGCCCCTTAAGTTAAGTACCTGCTTCTATTGTAAGCTCTGAAAATAAGTTGCTGTTATAACTTTTCTTAGAAATTCTTGGAATTTATGATAGATAATTTAGATAGGTAATTTATTTCATCTTTTCAATTACAGTTGCTAAATTTGGTATCATATACAGTCAATTGGAAACCGGCAGACTACACGGGTTTCACAGTGCCCGCCTGCATGAACAGATGATTGCCATGCCTCCCCAGTAGAGAGAAGAGCAGTTGCTGTAGAGAACAGCAGTTACAAAGCAAAGTGGCATCACCTCAGCTGCAGCATAATTGCTGACTTTCTACCCAGAAAGACCATATTGAAAGATGAAATGAAACAAAATGAAGGAACAGATGAAATAAACTTTCCCAGCATTTGCCTGATGATCCAGGAAAACCCATGGTTCAGGAAGCAAACCCACAATATCCTGAATACAAGCACCACACATTACCACAGAGTCATCTTGCTCAGTAAGTTAAATGGAACATGCTATAATGAAGAGAAAGAAATTTTCAAATGTAAAACATTTAACAAAAGTAGATAAATAGCTTTTGGTGTTGTAAACCAATTCCTTTTTAAGAGTATAGCTTTCAGTTATTAGGATTAAGCATGGAGTTAAGCTGTGCAATAGGTTGAAAGAAAACAAAGATTTTAGCATTTTTATCATGAAACACTCATATTTATTATAACACATTCATTTTCTGGCTTGCAGAGGATGGTTAAAACAATTGACCCAACAGAGCTTGGAATCAAATTTAGAGTATTGACTATGGGAGAGAGTAATACAAAGGGCTGCAAAGAATAGCATAACTCAAAAACAAAACGTTGGATCAATACAACATTTCAAACCTGACTAGGCACTGTTTAAAACTACCAAGGTAAGATTTTAAGAAATTCCCCCACCCCAACCCTCTACATGGAAAGTGTTTCATTAAATATTTTTCATTTTCTTAAATGAGTTTCATTATCATATAAGATGATAATCATCTCTAATGAGTTTAGTATATAACGTTGTTATATACTTTACTTTAATTGAATTGTTATATTCTTTAATGTTAGTGTAATTTTTCTTTATTTAACAAAAGCTAGTTACTCAAACTAAACATATGACTGCTGCTTTAGCATGTAACTAACTGCTTATTGTTTAACTTGAAATCATTTCTTGGTAAAAATATATTGTAATAATGTAATTTGTAGAAATAAAATGTTTTATGTGAATACTATAATACTCAACAGAAACATACAAATTTATCATGATGCAGAAAATTAATTCCTTATGCAAACATATAAACTTGTTATTTTAGCCAAGATATTTAAGAGCCACTTTTGAGGAGATTAAAAATAATAAAACATTTTCCATGTAATAGGCAATAGCTTTTACAATGTAGCTGTTAATCAATTAACAAAATTAGATTACTATACTTGAGAGTTGCTTGATCCTTTGGTTCTTATTTATACTAACATCCCACCTTTTGTTTTTTATAAATAATGTTAACTCTACAAAAGGTAACAATTTTTTAGTCTAGTGATAATGGATCCCGATAATAGAAGTAATGAGATACTCAAGGTGATATTTTTAATGCCTCATCTTGTATATCCTCTACAGTAAAGATCTAACAATGTCCCAGTGCTGTAAACCTTACCTTCTAATCAGATCTTTTTTGTTTTTGATGGCTTTCCTAAGTGGTTCCCTGAGCACTAGCTGAACAAAATCCTGAAGTTCTGCATAGATATTTCTTCTGATTGCATCAGTGAAGACAGTCTCCATTCTTGCCATTAGAACCTGCAGTCCTTTGATCATGGCAATCACTTCAATCAATGCAAACTTTTCCTCATCTGTATAGTTATATCTCGTAGCCTAAAACAGAGTAATATCATGAATCATGAGCAGAGATGCAAATAACTGTAATGTTTAGATTTATTAAGTTCCTATCTTACCCTTTCATACTCTTCAGCTTCTTGAGGACATTCTTTATTTTGATGGTGATCTGTTGGGTGAAGCAGTTTCCATGAATATAACTCTGTCACCACACTTGTCCACTCGGACAGAAGCTGTAACCCTCGTAAAGCCAACTCTGCTGTTTCTTTGTTTTCATTATCACTTCTTGTTTCTTTATACGTAGTTGTTACCTAGAAATGCATTAATGATAATAGCATTATATGCAAGGAAATGGTCACATAAATATATTTGCAGATGATAATTCCTTATTAGAAGTAATACAATTCTGATTTAATTAGTTTTTAAAGCAGATAATAAATTTAAAAAAAAAAAAAAAGATCAGCCTTGGAGTTTAACAGGCATTCATCTTGTTAATTAACTGGATCAATGGAGAAATAAAGATTTAATTATACCTGAACAAAAAGTAACTTGCAAGAGAATCTAACAACATATGGCAGTTGAATAAAGTTACTAAAATAAATGAACTGAGCCTAAAAATTCAGTCCAGTTGTAGAAACAACGTTTAGATAAAATCTGAATTTAAATAATATGTAAGTATGACTATTCTGCTACAAAGATAATAATTTATGATAACCAGCATTAAAATCAAGTGTTAAAATCTGAGTTTAAACAACAATGCGTAACCTCAAATTAGAGTTACTTCTTTTCCTTAAGAGTCTACACATCTGCAAGAAGCACTCTGTGTATTTGGAAGTTTATATTTGATAACTGTTCTTTCACACTAACCATTCATAGACACTATATTTGAAAATTGAAATAGATATGGAAACATTCAGTATTATGACTGGGATTCTCTGTGTTAATGCACTTATTGCTGAGCTATGAGAGATGCTTATATGTGCACACTGTTAAGTTTGCAAACAGAAATGGTGTAAGAGTGGCATCTCGTGAATTCAGTGTCCAACCTAAAATGATTTGATATTAGGGCAATCAGAAGCATTCAACTAATGCTAGACAAATCTTTTCGTGGAATCTGGAAAAGAAATAACAAGAAGTCAATAAAAAGTGTTTGAGTGGGTTGTTGAAACAAGGAACAATGCTCATGCAATGCTCATGCTGAAGATTAGAGTGCATGAGGGAAACCAAGGGATCTTAGGTTAAGAATTTAAGGCGAGTTGAGGAGAACTTTATTTGTTAGCGGTTTCCAAAAAACATAGACTAGCAACAATGATGGCAGTAAAGACAGCATTGAGAATAACCCTGTGATTCCATAATAGATACTGTATAACTATTCTTCCCTCAAATCTTTTTGTGTAGCATGAACATAATTGCCTATTACTTGAAATTGAGGATTTTGTGACAGTGATGTATACCATATGTAAAGTACCATTTGAGTTGATCATAACACTTTTGCATCTCTTACATGTCCTTAGTAATAAAATGTAAGTGATGTAATAAGATTTATAAATGACTCAAATCATACTTTATATAATTACCTGTACTGGTTTTAAAATTAAGGATTTTTGTATTATACATAGCAAAACATTCAAGTTTCAAAGTGCATGTGTTCCTTGTTGTACTTGTTATGCTTATCCACTACATTATTCATCTTTGTAGAGGCTATCACTGTGGAAATGTTAATCAATAGTTTACTATTAGAGCAATGAATTGCTGATTACATATGCAACCTTGTTTAGGTATTTCAATTGCATGTCTCATAAATAGCATTAAAATAAAATACTACTTTTAATTACTCCTCTCCAAAACAGTTTTATGAAGTTCATACCTATTGGACACTCTACCAATTTTGGATGTACAACTAGAGAAAAAAAGAGGTCCTATAGCCAAGTAAATACAATACTGTTTTCTTTAAAGACAATTCTGGAAGTACCTTTATTGTTTAAAAGTTGTAAAAGTAGCTTAATGAAATGTGTTTAAGGAAATATATAGCACATCACATAAAATGTGTTTCATTCATTCATCAGAACTGTTCTTGTAATATTGGTCAGTATTTGGAGCTCCATGTAAATTATTATTAAAGAAATTCTTATTCACTGATTGTACAATTCGTTCAGCAAAGCAAAACTTACATCATAGCTAGCCATATTTATTGATGATTTGATCTAATAATAACAATAATAGTAATAATAATAATAATAACAACAATAATAATAATGATTTATTATACAAGATAATTCATAAAACAATATGATTAAAACACATCGCTATGTTATTCTTGTACAGTTGCAGGAAATACCACTGAATTTAGGATCTGGCTGTGTGCTAAGCTTTCCTTGTGACCAATGTGGAGCAAGTAAAGCTGACTCTCTAGAGCTATGTGCCTATTGATGATATCTGCACTTTAGCAAACATCTCCATCCAGAAGAAACTTTTGTGTCAGTACAAGGAAACTGCCATTTTATGAGGACATTGCCGTACATTTGCTTCTCTCATAATAGAGGCTTGGCATAACAAAGAAATAGATGACTTTTGCATGATAAATATGTTGATAAATAGTGTTTATTTTTTTTTTTATTTCTGTTGTCTTTCTTTAGTAAAGGCTACAGCCTTTCATCTACTGTTGAAAGCATAGTTGTTACTGGACCACAATAAATATTCTAAAGGTTCCTGACAAACACTTGACATTACAACAAATTAGACAATTACTTCTTAATATTAATGCTTTTAACCATAGCCACTATCAAAATGTAAAAACTGGAAATACCTCATTACTATAACGAGCCAATTCGCTTATATACTTCACATGATCCTCTCGAATCTGTGGGAGATGCACCATTAGATCTGCTTGTGGACTAATGCTGTTTGAACTTGACAGAGGCCACTTTGATGGATCAAAATGTTTGCTCCTCTTTATATAATTGAAGGGTGCAATCTGCATGTCACCAAACAGTGGAACAACTTCCAAGTTCTGTAAAGCATACATTATTTCAGTTAGCATACAACAAATGAATTATGCATCTAGATGAGAACTAAGTGCATTTTAGGGGGAACCTAAACTTTAACTATGAACAAATTAGGTATTTAATCTTTTCTTTTGCTAGTAAGGGATTAAAAATTGAAATTTGGTATGGAAATTTAAGTTTTGCTAATATATATTTAAATGCCATCTAACATGTCATTAAAGGTAAATGAACATACAAAATGGCAGTTGTATATATACATTTCACTGATAATTTGTATAAATATCAATATTTTTAAAGATGCTTATTTCATTCTGCTGATTGGTATTACAACTACAGGATGTACTAGAATCATTGACATGTAAATATATCAATATTATTTTATGAGGTTAATTCTAAAATGTACTATTTTGGTTACAATTTTAATGTAAAATTTAAACAAGGGTGCTATGGTAGTTCAGTGGTTTTGTTTGTGGCTCTCATGCAGAGGGTCCATGGTTTGATTCCCAACTATGGGGTGGCAGTTTTAAACCAATCCTATCCAAGTCTTCACCTCTAACTGCTCATGTGGAGAATCCCCATGGCCCAAAATGGTTCAGGGTCTATGGTAAAAATTGCAGGACCTCTCATTATACAGCCATTTTTTGTAGTGTTTTACGCCCGCTTTAACCGCTTATGGCACCTCAGGAGGTTATACAGCCATTCTCACCATCACCTATCACTGAAGGTAATGGACACTGCCCACTGGGTGTCCCCACCTCAGAAATGGGTCCAGTCATTGGTTGGTGGAAATGAGGTAAAGAGTTGATGGCCATATAGGGAGCATTAAAAACAACAAATTTAAAGAAAAATTTATTACTATATTTGAATTGCTCTTTTTTTGTTTTTTAATGCATATGCATGCAAAACTTTATTCAATATCACAACTCTTTCAGTTATCTGGGTAACAGTTTTGAAAAGGCAATTTTATGGAAAATAAGCATATTAAAGTTACCAATGTGGCGGAAGATTCTAAAATTGTACAATGCATTTTAGGACATAAAATCAAACATATTATAGATGTCAATGCCATTCTTGCTGTCACTGCATTTCATTACATTGCAATCTATGAAACCTATTTTGACTTTTTTAAGTTGTTTTGTGCACGTTTCCCTAAAAAAATGTACCACCATAAGCCTAAAAAATTTGTGCATAAGGCATCAAGGCATAAGACTCCCTATGCAAAAATGACAATTACGCAAAATTTATAGTGACAAATGATATTCAATTTAGACAATACTATTACTACTAACACTTATAATACTACTGTGAAACCTATAAAAACGTAATTAAATAGCTAAAAAAAGACAATTGATAATTACATAAACACAGCAAGTAGCAAAAGCAAAATGAGCCGGCAAAGTTGGGAATTAATAATGAGCTTGTTAAGTCACATGATGGCCTTATTACAACAAATAAGATAGAGGCTTAAAATGATCAGTTTACTATCGTACCAAATAAAGTTTGTAAGACCGTTCCATGTCAAAAGGTTGCAACTGATAATATTTATAAAATAGGTTGTCATACTACACTTCCATTCTACTTAAGCTTTGTGACACCCAATGATATTAGTAAAATTATTTCAGCTTTAAAACCTAAAAATTAAAGTGATTGGGATGAAATAACTCCCAGACTAGTAAAAGAAGTCAAAGACATAAGTGAACTGCTCTCTGAAATATTTAATCAATCTTTCCATATGGGCATTTTCCCAAATAGAATGAAATATGCAACAGTAAAACCACTTCACAAAGGAGGTAACCATGAATGTAAACATTATCGCCCTATTTCTTTATTAATAAGTTTTTCAATAATATTGGAAAAGCTAGTTTATTCCTGTTTAACAACATTTCTTGAATAAACAATACATTATATAACTGCCAGCATGGATTCAGGAAAAATCTATTGACAAAGACTAGTTTTCTTCTGTGAGACATTGTTTAGAATTTAAAATCCAATTGAGCTTAGAAAAGCTTCTCTCAATTGAAGCAGATGATGGGGGTACCATTATTGCCTTTATTGCTAGCTTACTTAGTGTAGGCATCTTAGTGGAATGTTTCTGCCAGAAGGATAAAGCAGTAGTAGAATACAAATTTTCTTCCTGTACCATTGCTGCATATGTTGATATTTCTTCCAATGAAACCTCAGTGTTGGAGAAGCGTGTCAGTTCACCTGAAGTGAAAATGGAATAAATCTGCTTAGGAACGGCTAATGTTGGATCTAAATTCTGAAACTTCCTTCCAGAAGCTTTTTGCAGGATGGCATTCATTCACGCCAAGTTTTTACATGATACACCAAAACTTTGAAGCAGATGTAGAACTAACGACAGAATAGGCCAGGTCTTAGTTGCATCAGTATTATCTGATTCTACCACCTGCGGTGCTATAAGTAGTTAAAGCAGGCATTAAACACTACACAAAAAAAATCTGATTCTAAGACATGTATTTGTTTACATGTTTATTTTTAATAGTTATTTAAAATTTGTTACAGCAGCACTACCTTCACCATCTTCCAGGTTGATCCAACGTTGAACTGCAATGAAATTGATGCTGTGATATTTTCTTGCCTTCAGCAATGTGCCCCAGCAAGTGATTACAGGTGACAGTAATGGGGTAGTACGCTTTATTTCTTTATTTTAAATGATAGGAGTAAGGAAATGATACTTAATACTCTGAGGAAAAAGTATCTTCATGCGTGTTATGAAGAAGCAGTTGCTCACTTACGGAATGAAATTGGAGACTCATATATTTGGTTTGCCGTCGATGAAACTACAGATGACATGTGTCGGTACTTAGCAAATTTAGTAGTAGGAAAACTAGATTCCAAAAGTACAGCAAAACCATTTCTAATCTATTGCAAGGTGTTAGAACAAACAAATCATTCTACAATTGCAAGCATCATAAATGATGGGATGAATATTCTGTGGCCAGAGGGGTGTGTGAGGAAAAGATTTTAATTATGTATTCAGATGCCGCAGCATACATGATTAAAGCTGCTACTGCTCTTAAGGTTTTCTACCCAAATGTACTTCACTTCACCTGCTTAGCCAATGCATTGCAACGTGTTGCTGAAGAAGTAAGAACTAATGTTCCCTGTGTGAATAAGTTGATATCCGCAACAAAAAAGGTCTTCGTGAAAACACCACACAGAATTCAGTACTATAAAAATCATCCCCAACATGTTCCTTTGCCTCCTGAGCCAGTACTTACTTACATACATACAAGATGGGGTACGTGGTTAGACGCCGTGAACTTCTATTGTGAACATTTTGAAGGAGTCCAATCAGTGGTGAACATGTTCTCTTCAGAAGTAGCTGTTTCCAGATGTGAATCTCAGTGCATCTTTAAAGATTCGAAAGTGGCAAGCTCCGGTGCTTACATCAAAAGTAACTTCGGCTCGTTGCCTAGCACTATTAAGCAGTTGGAAACATCAGCTTCCCTTCTTCATGAATCTATGTATTTAATGGAACGTGCATCACAGAAGCTTAGCATAGTTGCAGATGTAGGAAGGAAGGTAGGTGAAAAATTCAAAGCTGTGCTAAACGAGAATCCAGGGTACTTTATACTTGTGCCCATGTCTAAAGTGCTAAATGGTGACAGTGTCTATTTACCAAAACATTTATCTGAAAATCAGATTCCTATGCTAAAATATGCTCCTGTTACTTCATGTGACGCTTATAAGAACATTTTATCCGATAGGAGACAAACAATGACCCCTCAAAATATGGAAAAGTATATGGTTATTCACTGTACATTGAAAGAAGCAAAAGACAAAATGAAAATGCCTGGTTGTTTATTGTATGCCAAGAGATAGAAAACTGAAAATGCATCCTCATTATAAAATTTAATTATTTTGAATTCATTGTTTCACTCATCGATAAATTGGTTCAGTATTTCAACATTGCTTTACCGTCTAAAATTTAAGTAAAATAATTATGTGAAATGAGTAATTTTAATAAGTATAATCCAAAACACATATTTCTTATTTTGTAATTACCTACTTGAAAATAAATTTTAGTTAACTCTGCATAAAACAAAACATTTCCCTATAATTAATTCTATATTTAGTCTTTAAATGTTAACTCATTGTAATTAATTTACATACTTACAGACCCATCAAATTACAAAATTCTGGGTAATTTGCATTTAGATTTGAGGTGGTAATCTTGAGCATTTAGAATATTACATTATTTTACATATTTTGTTGATATTACATATTTCATTACATATTTTGATGTTTTTTGTACATAAATAGATACATATTTCGTACCTTGATTTTAAATAAAAATCTGGGCTCTACTGGCAAGACATCTGTGATTATTATGCCTCATAAAATACAACAAAATCACTCTTGTACTCCAAATTACAGCCTCTCTACAAGTTTAAAATTGTTAGCAGCAGCTTAAAAAAATAGGTTCCATATGTAATCAATTTGAACTAATATTAAGATGATGATTTGGTGAAAAATTAAAAGGAAAACAAAGAGTTCTGCCTGTGTTTAACTGAATTATTGTATCTACTATCAGCAATATACTATTAAGGGCAAAGAAAGAGTTTTCATATGAATTGAACAACAGAAAGAAATTGAAAGTAGCATCAGGAATTTCTCATGTGAACAAAGATTCCTATTAAATACAACCATATGTATTTAATACCTTATTTAAGCCTTTATTTCATTATTCTGTCCCATTCTCAACAAAAAATACCTACTTTGTAATGACAAGTCAATAGCTGTAGTGTATCAAAGATAATAAATCAGTTCTCTTTAAAATATGAAAAACTTGTAGAGTTTTACAGGTACTTAATAGATGTGTAGCAGGATCGCAAACAACTATCTACGCAATGTTGCCAGGTAGAGAGGACCAGGCCATGACTAGAAACAGCTATGGGCAATGAGATAAATGACAGTGGCTGCAACAATTTTGGATGCAATTTTCTAATGAAATAACATACTCAATATATCATAAAACGTTTTAGCTAATTCAAATTTATGCATAATTCACATAAAAGGCAATATAGAGAGGCTGAGGGGAAAAAGTAAATATTTGGTACATGGGTTTGGTGGGTGGATACACACAGCTAACCTTTCTCTTTCTGCTCTACCACTGGCTCCCAATACAACATTACATGCAGCCAGCGATGCGAAAATAAGCCTTCTAATTTTATTTTAGTCTCAAGAGAGAAATCTTCTTTCCAGTGAGAATGTTCATAGGCCCATTAACAGCCAATTTTTTGTTGCAAAATGAAATGCACAAAAACTGCCAATTACTTGGCAGTAATCTATACCATTTCCCTCAGGGTTTGCCACTGCTGTACTTGCAAAGTTTTCCCCACATGGTATTTGGAAAACATATCACAAATTCAAGATCACTCCCAGTTCTAAACATTATTTTTGGGGGAAAAAAAGTGTTTTGTATTCGGATAATTATGGTATGTCACCAAGACTATCTTATTAATTCTGTAATGAGGTACATTACTGCAGTGAGATAAGGGAAGCACAATCTGAAATTACAGGCAGCCAGTCTTCATTTTCTTAGTACATAGAAGAATGGGAGCACAACTCATTTATCATCTTCTTCAAGGTTTAGGCAAAATAGCCCGTTCCACAAAGTCCAATCCATCTTTTATGGGATCAGTCAATATCTGTTATATTCAGTCTGGGTTGTATAGGAAAGCTCTCTTAGGTATATAATAAACCAATAACAATTTCATATATCTTGAAAGGTAACAGAGATAACAATATTATTGAATACATTATCTGCTCTGTTTGGCAACAGAGTAGGACTTAAAAGCTGAATGTTTTGGTTAACGGTAGGGACATGTTTTGTTTTGATTTTGCTTGAAATCTAGTTTGCCACATGCCTGAGTGTTTATTATCAGCTACTGCCATTATGAGGTGGGATGGTTTCCAATCATATTCACGAGACCTGAACTAAAAGCTGTGTAAAAGGCTATTCATAAGATTGATGATCTCCAATTAAAGATCCAGGCTGTTCTAATTCAGTTCGAATTAGAATTCTTAAAGATGTCCCATGATTGAAATTTGAGAATAAATTTAAGTTAAAAAAAAAAAACAAAAAAAACAACATTGTCTTTTAAACTATACTTTCAGTATATTTCTATACTCACAGATTCCATTCACCCCCCTTTCAAAAATGGAATCTGGGAGTAATAAAACATACTGATTTAGTCTGATAATCACACATAAAGTAAATTCAAATGTGAATTATGGAAATATGTCATTTAGGTGTATCATAGATAATTAAATCCTTGCTAAACAGAAATTCATTAATGGTGAATAACTGCACCATCAACAATATATATTAATTTATAATAGATGTTCAAAATAGGCTCCATTGAAATCTAAACAGACATCATGTCTTCTTAGCCATTTTTGCCCTACCCCTCAATAGAGCTTCTGCATTCTGCCCAATCTCCAGGCTTGCTTCTAACACAAGTGTGAAAGGTCATCAATGATAGCAACTTTGTCATGGCACATTTACTCTTCATATATTCCCAGAAATATTAATCTAAAGGATTGCGCTTTGTCATAAGCAAGAAAAATTTCTAGATACTCTTGATTTGTAAAGACTGCCACAGTTCTGAATGCACCTAAGTCATCTGAAGCACTGATAGAACCAGCTATTGTGCAAGGTGTCGAGGCCCATTACTGTAAACATTCCTGACCTGCCTCTACACATAACGCCCTATATGACACATGTGTCAAGTGTATAGCGACTTCGTTCCTGTAGAAACATTGGAATCCAATTTTTAATACCATTTTGTAGCTAAATAACTCATTTTAGCGACAAATGGTAAAAACACATATTACTTGTCTTTTGAGCTCTACCTCGCTATTCTCATTACAGAAACAAATGTTAAAGGAGTGGTGAAATATTTGCAATCAAACATTTAACACATTTTCATTCTTATTTATGCAACCATGTACTTTAGAGGGAAATGATACAGTAAGACATGTTTCAATCTAATGTCAGGAGTTTGCTGTTAAGTCTGTGCACTCAAACCCCTATCACCTTGTGTGCGTGCGTGCGTGTGTGTGTATATATATATATATATATATATATATATATATATATATATATATATATTTTTTTTTTCTTACTTCATTAATTACAGCTTTTACTCCAGATCTGTTAGATGGTTATTCAAGAAATTGGGACCAATTTACACAACTACTTCTCTTGGCTCAAACACCATATAATTGTAAAATTATTCCAAGTGCCTCTTATAGTTACAGCTTCCTCTATTAAATCAAAAAGACTATTTGTATGCCTCTAATTCAATCTTACTTTCTAGTTATAACACAGGGATGAAAACTAGAAACTAAGTCTAACACAATGCATGAGAAATCTAAATCACATATAATTTAACAAATAGCATTTTAATTCCTAAACCTAATACATAACAAGTTTATTAATATTAATTTTTAAATCATCTTACATATGTACTTGGCAATGGATAGTTACAAATATAAAAATTAACCTTATGTTTTACAGCTGGTAACTGAAACAAAGGATGAAAGGGAAAATGATAATAGCAAATTTCATTTTCTTGAGGACATATAAATACACAGTTTTAATGTATACATGTAATGAGGTGCAGGAAGCAACAGAAGAATAAAAAGGTGAAAATTAGTACTGTTAGGTTTAACACAATAAAAGTGTTGGAAAAGGGAAGGTTTACAATAAAATATTTCCAAGCTAAGATGCCATTTTGTGTGCCAAGATGAAGATACAAAGGAAAAAGGCATGCTCCTTACCTTAAAAATCCTATCAATTTTTTCTAGTTTTAGTTTTTTCTTTTGATCAAGCTTGTTGATATTGCAAAGTTCACTGTCCATGAGAAACAAACCAAAGCCCATAACCTTTACAAGCATATGTTTCTCTGATGGAATAAGATACATTTTTGTTTCAAACATGTGTACACAGATGTTCACCACATCAGCCAAAAGCTCCTCATAGCCTGGAATTTTCTCCAAGTTTTCTTTCACAGTGTCCCTGATTTTATTTTGTGTAGCAAGAAACATGGAAAGGTTCTGGGATTCTTGTAATGTCTGAGAGTCTGCCATTACTTTCAGGAACTGAGCTGCCCTGAAAGAAAAAACAAGTGTCTTTATCCAAGTTCTTTTTTCAGCACTTATTTGGTGCATGGAACAATGCTGTATTAAGGCAGAAAGTTTTTAATCCTGATGTACCCATTTTTTGTAACTTATAATAAAAAGGATCTCTATTTCTTAGTTATATTTCACAATTTCTTCAAAAAGAGGTATTTTTTCTTAAAATATTGACGTTAATAGAAATAGTGTTGGTTTTGTTCTGAAGGGAATGAGTTGTACACTGAAAATGCAGACAATTACTGATGCAATTGCAATGCATTAATTAGTTTCTGTGTGTTTCATTTTGGTTGGCACAGAATGTCGAAAATTTGTGTTGGAATTCCAGCCATAGCACTATATTGTTCCTAATTAATCCTAATGTATGACTACAATGAAAGTACAATTACTGCAAATTTCCTGCTATTTACAGAACTGCATATTATGCATTTTCAAACAAATTTGACTCATTTATTAATGATATATGGTGGACTTTGTGACAGTGATGTTTTTAACAATTGAAATTGATTAGTTGAGTCGATTTTGTAACACTACATCACTTATAATTGTATAATTTTGAAGCTGCTTACAATGAAGGCATAATCAAATTGAATTCATTAAAGTGGTACATATTAACACACACTTCACTTTCTTGAACCACTACTCAGTAGTGGTTCAACAGCTGAGAATGTGGGCAATGGTACGCAAAACAATTGTCCTGCACAATACAAGTAAGTGATGTGTGTATTAATACATACCACTTTAATGGATTCAGCTACATTACTTTTATTATCGGAAAACATGGCTTCTGAAACATGTTTTCCGATAATAAAAGTAAATGATGCAGTGTTACAAAATTGACTCAACTAATAAATTTCAAATTTAACTCAGTTATTTATATTAGTTTTCATTTAGTCTAGAATTTTTTAGCTTACAGTTAACTTCAAAATATGTGGTAATATATAAGAGAACTTGGTACTGGACAAAATTATGGTTTTGTTCCTTAAGAATTTTGCGCACTTCCAAATTGCAAACTAAACTGTCATAATGACTTTTGCTTAGAAATTTCTTTTCACCTTTCATATTTTATATGGTGTAACAGAGGTCTTATGACCTTTAAGAATAGTTGCTTTCATGTTATAAAATTAGAAACTGCCCCCCTCCTCTCTCACCCACAAAATGCACAAAAATTATTAATAATAATAGAAAAGTTATGCACACCTTGCAGTTTTACAGGAAGTAGTTATTTTGAGCAAGAAAGCAGAAGACCAAATTCATCTAATATAATCTGTTTTTGAAAACCCATTGAAACCATGATATCTCAGAACAGAATACTGAGAATTAATAGCTTACACTAAATCTTATACAATACCTTCGATATGTGGAATAGTCATTTTTTACACTAGACTTCATGTTCTTCAGTTCATCCAAAACAGCAAACATATTAATAAACTTTCCAAGCGTGAGCAAATATGCTTCAGAAACAAAATCTTTTCTCTTTTCCTGATGGCACAATCGTTTAACTTCTGCTGAAAACCTTTCAATTGCTTTCCTCTGTAAAGAAAATCACTTAACTGTTAGGAAATCCTGATAAGGTACAATGACAGAATGAACTTCTAATATATAATTCTTACCTGAAAATACATAAAGTTTAAGAGCTTGTTCACTTCTGGAGCTAGTACTTCAACTGTCTTTTCATAAATCTCAACACGATTTGGTTGTTCATTAGATTTGGGTTGAGGGATAGCACGAGAGCAGCATCGCCAAGTGTACAACATCACTGCATGCACAAGTCCCTCCTCCAACAGCTCATTCTGTGTAGGGTGATTAAAATAAATGGCTTTACTATTTCTTCCAGGATAAAGCAATTATAATTAAAATTGCAAAAAAATATGTTTCATGGCTTTGTATATTTTTTATTTTGGATTCTCCATATTGTTTTGTTATTTTGGAGGGAATTAAAAGAAGAAGCAATCTTGGCAAAGTTTTGCTTCTATGAGTACAGATTTGATACCATGACATTGTGTCCTTCAGCACAATTGCACACATTTTTTACTTTCTCAACCACATACCTGCTATAATCTATCTCAAACAAAAATCATCCCATTTTCAACATATGGGAGAGAAGATACAGAGGGATAGATGGTGATATGGAACACTGTTAGGTGCTCACTGATGGATCAAAGTACATGGGTGTTTTTTACTTTCTCTTCATGTACTATGTACAGTCAAGAGAAGGTATTATATATTGCATAAATTTGATACTGAGATTTCACCAGAAATACATGTTTTGGGACCCCCTGAATAAAAAGAAAAAAAGAAGAAAAAAAAAGCATATTTAGAAAAAGGCCTGAGAGTCAAAAATGAAAAGTCTGTTAAATATCAAACTTGATATTTAGGTTCAGTATCTTCCAAGGATAAGAAACAAAGATTTTCAAGAAAATCCCCCCCACACCAACTACCCTTTAGATGGAAAAAATTTGATTTTCTCAAAAATGACTATCTATTTTGATTAAAATCTCTTATATTTAAGATATTTACATGGAAAATAAAATGTATATCTTGAATTTTCAGGGAATAGCATAAAATACTTCTTTATTCTGGACAAATTATTTTTGAATTTTGCATAGCTAGTAAACCATAAGAGATAGACAAAAACTTATTACACAAAAAATGTAGAGCTCTTTTAAACACACAGTTTATGTTATATAAATTTTTTTCTTGGAATTGGCTGTTTTCGAGATATTTCTTGTTTAATAGTTGAAAATGAGTCGGAATAGTGACACTCACCTCACATAAAATGAAATTTTCAAGACATGTGTTTAAAGGGCATTTGCAGAGTTGTACCTCAACTGAAGAAGAGGGCAAACACTTTTGAAACATGTCTTGAAAATTTCATTTTAAGTGAGGTGAGTGTCACTATTCCATCTAATTTTCAACTATATACTTGAACTATTTCACTTGTCTCAAACTTCTAAGTTATTTAAAATATTTAAAACTTTTCTCATACAGGAACTTGTCAACTCCTGGCCACACAAAGAAAGAGATTTCAATCCCATAGCAACAACATTTTAAAACCTGTGACTTGGTTTAGCCTAGTGAATAACATATTTCCCTTATACTTATAAGAAACTAAGTAATAAGACCATTTCTGCTAGTGTTTATCTCCATTAGCATGAAATGGATAGAAGATTACACTTATTAACAATAATTCATTACAGAGATTTAGAGAAAGCCATGTGAATGAAACAGATTAGATTTTTTTATTCCCTATCATATAATAACTACCTCTATGAAGTAAGCACTCCAAATAGTTTTCTAATCACATTCAGCATGAATTAGTTTTGGGGAGAGAAAGATATAAACATTTAGATTAATTTCTCTGTATTATACACATACACTACAGCATATTCTAGGCTTGTAAATTCTGAAAGAAATGTTTATCACAGGCATATACATAAGCATAGAGATATAAATTATAAAAATGGAAATGGCATGTTATTTATGGACACTCTTTAAATGCTGTGGTTCTCAGCGTCCCATTCTAAATTGGGCGTGAAAGACCGCTTTTGCTCAGAGGCCTCTCTATCAGGCTTGAGGTTCTTTTACGTGCCGTAAATCTACGACACGGGACCAACGGCTTTACTTCCCTTCCAAAGGAAGCCATGCTAAGGATTTTTACACCCGAAAAAATCCATCATCCTCTGCCAGGTTTGAACCCATGACCTTGGGTATATGAAGTTAGCATGGTAACCATTACACCACGGAGGGCGACTATATAAATTATATGAGAGATAGGCACAGTTATGCTGTTAACTTGTTACTGTTAAATAATGTGCAGCTAGTTTTATATTACTAAAGAAACATTCTATAATAAAGTGCATTCCTATACGAGGTGGTCATTTGGTCTTGAGATGATGCTAATTTAGATATGTTATTTCAGAGGTCGCAAAACGTCACAAATTGGTGATGCAATACAGATACTAGCTGCTACGCATAAAGTGAAGGCAGGGGTGGGCACAGTAAGAGAGATGGCAGTTGTGTGTGATCGTCACTACCATACACATACTGCTTAATAGTATGCATTACAAAGGAATAACAAAATTGAAACCTTTTTAAGGTATTGCATTTTATCTGTATTCATTTATTTTATTTCACTCTTTTCGCTATGACATAAGAGATGACACTCTCAAAATTTGGGTTTGACTCCTAAGTACCTGGTGTTAATTGCGCATAAAGGCTGGTATCATTAGGTTCTTCTTCTTCTTCTTCTTCTCGACTTTAACGTGCTTAATTTAGAGTAAAGCTATTCATAGTGTATATAGAACTACTTAGCTGCGATTCTGGCAAAAATGATCGAAGACACAGCTATTTAGAGAAGTCAACATATTTGAATACATCTAACATATTTCTTTAGCTTATTTTTAACAAAAATAAGATTTTTGGAGAACAGCAACTTCAAATTGCAACTCTGGTCTTACGTTCACAGTGGAAGGATTCGCAGAAAGAGAGAAATAATTTTCCATGTTTTCAAAATCACAAAACCGTCTATCTTTAAATTCTGTAAGCAAAAGTTCCAAGATATCACAATATTTATGTAATCAATATCAGAAACATTTGAGAGTAACTTCAGACAAGGAAAAAATGAAATTCACGTTGTTTTAGTTGCGCATTTCAAACGTTTATCATGCAAAATCATTTTACGGCATCATACATGTTAACTATGCACTGATCCCGACCCTGAATATGGCACTTCAGCTTGTTCAAATGTTCAAAAACATCTGTTATGAAAAACAAATGTGTCCTCTTTCATGGTTTCCCTGAAAGAGCATATCATACATATACTATCGTATTGCATTTGCTAATTTGAGTTATGGTGACCATAACTGCTCCTGTGACGATAATAATAATATTAAAATAAATATGTGGTTAAATATAATATGCAATTGTTTCATAGCCTGTTTCTTCATGAACAAGACAATGGAACTGCAAAGTAAAATAAAAAAAAAAAAAAAAAAAAAAAATGCTGGAGCATTTTACCCCTATTCAAACATTGGACTTCTGTATAATATGATAGGTCTTTGTGCTCCATTCATAGGTCTTTCAGCAGATTCTGAAACTGTTGACGCTTCAGAGAAGAAGACCTGATTTTGTTAACAGTCTTAATAACAACATTCATTATCTGTTTTGCATTCATGATCGTTCCACATGTGTACCTCCTGATGGATAATGCAATGGAAAAAACATTCATTTTCTGGAATTTGTAATGTTTTAAATAATTGCTTTGATCTTCCTACTACATCCTCTTTTTCCCCAATCATTGTTGGAGCATGTCTGTTGCCACTGATACCAGACTTTTCTAGATTCTTTTTTTCTGTTAAAACTTTCAATACCCAGAGCAGTTCTTCTCCCATTGTTTGTTCCTTAAGGGTTACGAGGTTCAAAAGATACTTGTGTGCAGTAAATTGCTAATTGAGACTTTTTGTTTATGTATGTTATCTCATCCAGTGCTATAGAGTAGTTTACAACCTCATTAACTTGTTTTAAATATAATTTGTAATTACTGCTGCAATTTTTGGCACTCTAGTCTTGACAGTGTCAAGAGACAAATGTATGCTTTGAACATTATCTGCTTGTTTAGGATATATTTTAGTACCATCACATAGACAAGATTTTATAAATTCTCCATCTGTGAAAGGTTTCATTGCTTTTCCAATTTTCCACATTATATGATACCTTGCAAGCAATTGCTTTTGAGTCACAGTCAGAATTTGAATAACCCGTCTATCACATTTGCTAGTATGTGCAAGTATTGTAAAGCTGTTGTCCATTCCTGCCCTACACACACCACAAAACAAAATCATTGCCATAATAATCCACCCCGTGAATTTATATATAGTTTATATATAGTTATATAAAAAATCAAGTGGTTACAACTTATATTTGAATAGGAAGTCCCTAACATCTCGCATTATGCCAAAATATCAATTATTTTAATTTACATATCATGTCAGCATTAAAATTACTTAATATTGTAGCACGAGCTTTGTGACATTTCACATATCATTGCATATTACTGCTGTTGAAACCCATTAATTCTTTGGAACACAATAAACATCTTATTCTCATTATGACTGCTGAAACAAATATTTCTCCTCCCATTCAGCCCTAAATGGACGTGTCTGTAGTTTTGAAAACATTTCTGTTGGTAGAACATGCACTATTCAGATAACAGAGTAAACCACCACTGATATCGCTGCCTAAACTAGGGGAAGGGGCTGAGCAAAGAGAGGGGTGTTTTGTTGTGGAAGTTGTGTCACAGGACAGGCACCGTCTCGCGAGACCAAAATTTGAGATGCCTTTGTTATTTATTGTGTAGAGTTGCTTCTGATATTTAAAATACCTTATCTCGCATAACTAAGCCCAGAATATTTGTATGCAATTAAAAGCTGTCAATCTGTTGAAATAAAAGACAAGCAAAGCAAATTTTTTTGATATGGTGACAGACAAATGATTGCACATTATTCTGTTACGGTTAAGAAAGAAATCCCAAAGTATAACCACTATGCTGCTACAGGATAATATTAATTCAATAACAGTAATGTAATAAGCTGCTGGCAATGTCTTACTCGATTTAATGCCAATAAGTTAGAGCTGCTACAGCTAGTGTTGCAAAACCTATCTACAACACACATGGTAGGTTGGCTTTGCTCCAACTTTTTATTTACAATAATTGTTCTTGTCTGAGATAAGAGTACAGTACATGGATTTTACATAAAAATTTGATGGCAAGATTCAATGGAAATACACATTTTTATATAAATTAATAAAAGCATTTTTAGAAAGATGAAACATATTTCATATTTTTGAATTCCTCAAAACTGGCCTTGATGATTTTAATTAAAATAACTTACTATATATATTTTGAATTTCTTGGGAATAGCTTGTTAAGTCCTCTTCATTTAGAAGGAATTTTGTATAATTTAGTAAATGTAAATGGCGTGTTATTTATGGACGCTCTTTAACTGCTGTGGTTCTCAGCGTCCCATTCTATATTGGGCGTGAAAGACTGCTTAATTTTGTTCAGAGGCCTCTCTATCACGCTTGAGGTTCTTTTACGTGCCATAAATCTATGACACGGGACTTCCCTTCCGAAGGAATCCATGCTAAGGATTTTTACACCTGAAAAAATCCATCATCATCCACCGGGTTTGAACCTGCGACCTTGGGTATATGAAGTCAGCATGGTAATCATTACATCATGGAGGGCGACTGTATAACTTAGTACAATTGGTAAAACATAAGGGATAGAAAAACGCTGATCTGATCCATTCACATAACTTTCTCTATCTGTTCTGCAAACTATTCCATAAGATTATTCATTTAGCTAAATAATACTAATCAAGATATATATTAGCAGAAATGGTGTTATTACTTTACTACATTAAAATTTGATTCTCTTTCCACAGCCAAGAGTAAAACAAACGATATGAAACAGATGAGGACTTCTCATTTGAGAGATTAAAATCAATTTAAAAAAAAAAAATTCTGTACATGGCATAAATTGTATGTCTTAATGAGATCTATATTTTTTGGCAGTTAAGTTTTGTCTATCTCTTACGGTTTACCAATTATTAAAAGTCATCCAGAATGAAGAGGGACTATTCTCAAGAAATTCAGGACATAAATTTTATTTGCCATGTATCTTTAATACACAGTATTTTAATCAAAATTGTGGTAGAGCAACCGGCTAGAGATCAGGAGATCCGTGGCTCAAAACCCAGCTATAGCACTGAATTTTTCAGTCTGACTCTACCTATCCAACTCCTGTCCTACACATGGCTTGTGTGAAAAAACAATTTATCCAATACCAATTAACCATAATAGTTGGCTATACTATGAATCCTGGGTCTCAAGTACTTACAACATTGTAAGTCACTATTGGGGTTGTCATCTCAAAATAATTTGAGATCACCTTGTGGTTTACTGGGAAACATATGAGTCAGATGAAAAATTCAATGTTATGCCGGCATGTTGCCATGGTGGCTCAGTGACAGAGCAACCGGCTAGAGATCGGGAGATCCATGGTTCGAATCCTGGCTATGGCATTGAATGTTTCAGTCTGACTCTACCTATCCAACTCCTGTCCTACACACGGCTTGTGTGAAAAAACCATTTATCTTACATGAAATTTATACATTATTATTTTACAGTAACATTGGAAATAAATTTTATTATATAGTATAAAATATTCATTAAAGAACTATTACCGATATGTAATGGAATGTGCTGTAGTAAATAAATATAAATTCTGGAACCTTTGTTATCTCTCTCAACCCACTTAAAAAAAAACCTGATGTGCACCGTTCACATGACTTTCTCTATATTTGTGCAACAAATTATTGTTAAAAAGCTTAGGCTTCTATTTACTTCATGCTAATTGAGAAAGCATTAAGAGTATAGTCTTATTACTTTCTTCTTTGCAAGTAGAAGTGAAATAAGGGAGTAGCATAGTTTAAAGTCATAATCAAAAGCTGGTTGCTATGTGACTGAATTTCCTTTGTTTGTAGGGACAGGAATTGATAAATTTTGAATGTGAAAAGTATAAGTATTTCAAAGCTAAAACTAAAAACAAGGAATATCTTAAAAACGATCAACTCCACGAAAAAAATGTATATAACATAAATTGTGTGTTTTAATATGCTCTACATTTTCTGTGGTAAATTTTTGTCCATCCTTTACGGTTTAGCAGTTATGCAAAATTCCGTAAAATTCATCCACAATAAAGTAGTCTTCAGAGGCTATTCCAGAAAATTCAAGATAAACATTTTATTTGTCAGGTAATATCTTTAATATATAATATTTTAATCAAATCATTAGAGCCATATTTTTTTTAGAAAATCAAAATTTTCGAAAAAGTTCCATGTAAAGGGTAAGTTAGGGTGGGGGGATTTTCTTAAAAAGCTTCGTGTCGCATCCTTGGAAGATACCAAAGTTAGATATACCATGTTTGGTATTTAACGGACTTTTCGTTTTTGAGCTATGCTGCCCACAGGCACACACACGGACACTTTTCTAAAAATGATTTTTTTGGTTTCAGGAGGTCTCAAAACATGTACTTCTGGATATCTCGGTATCACATTTTTGGGTGCATTACAATACCTTCATTATACATTATGTACATAGCGTGTATAGAGAAAGTAATTATGGCAATTATGAGAAATATTATGTTTGAATTTCAAACATAATGCATATTTTGAAATTTTAGAGAAGTTCTCTTTCACATTGAACTTTATTTTCTCTACTGCTTACCTTTGGAACATAAAAAGAAATATAATCGAGCCAAAAATTCAAATAGATGTTTCATAATTATGTGCTTTTGTTATTCTTTTATCAAAAAAGTGAACTTTTAACAAAAGGACATGTGCTGCACAGAAATCCAGACAAATATCAAAGTCCAGCATCTTGCTGGGGCAGTACCAGTTTCAGCATATCGACATCGTGCCACTAGTATCGATAGCTGAAATTGTGCAACATTACCTCTTGCTAAATGAAATACAAATTATTCAACTGATCCTATCAGGTACCCCACAATATGAATATTTGCAGAAATTCCTACCAGTGAACATTACTCCTTAGATGGAACATTTTTCATTACTTTACAAAACTGTAACATTCTGGATTAAAATATCATATGTTCAGGATATAGACATGAAAAGTAAGGTGAATCTACTGAATTTTCTGAAAAATCATTTCATTCTCATTGAATTTTAGAATGTCTCATACATGATAGAAATTTACGATGGAAGAAGAGTAAAACTTATTAAAATATGTAATATACACTATTTTGTTTGTATAGGTAGCTTTAACCATTTATAAAATATTTATTATACATAGTATTTTTATAGTGGAGCATTGTTTAATGATTCTGCTATTGTTGATTAAAATTTTCTAGTATGTCAGGCTGTATACTTATGAAATATTATGGTCATTCTTTTGCATCTTGTTAGTACAATCAGAAGGTATGTAATATCACATCCAGTTTATAATGAGCAGATTTGTAAACATTTGCTGCTGTGCTAGCATCATTTCCTCTATGAAGCCACAATAAAATTGGTAATTGAAACCAATCCAAAAGAAAAAAAAAAAAAAAAAAAAAAAAGATATGAAAATAAATTACAATGGGTAATATTCCACCCCCCCCCCCCATGAATGCTCTGTAACTATTATAGTCTCAGAATCCCCTTTTTTATTGGACATCATGGACTCCTTAATTTTGCTCAAAGTGCTGTGGGACTTGAGGTTCTTTTACATGCAATAAATCCATGACATGGGACTCCTGGTTTTATATCCCTTCTGAAGGAAGTTATGCTAAGTATTTTTAACATCCATTGCCCTTCACTGGTGTTGAGCCCACAACCTTGGGAATTAGAGGCTAGCATGTTACTCCTAGAACACAGAGGCCAACACAATGTGCAGAGTTTATTTGACTACAACACATTACATTTTTATGAATAATTTGTACAATATCTTAGAAAATCTTTTAAGAATTGGTCAAAATGTAATGGCTTTTAAATTCCGCTCTATTTGCATGACCAGGAGGAAAAAAAGACTTTGCATTTGAAAAAGTATGTTTTTGGAAATTCCAACTAGTAACAAGGAAATAGTTGACTCTACAAAGGAAATTTATTTGGCATAGACTGTATGCTTTAAAAGAACTAAAGATTTTATCTCTCTCTTATATTTACCAGTTATGCAAAAATTATTCAGAATGGAGAGAACTTCAGAGGCTATTCCCAAAAAATGCAAGATTTCATTTGTCATGAAAATATCTTACATATGTATTTTAATAAAAATCACAAGTCATACAAAGCGTAGCTGGTACTGGGAGGATTTTCTTGGAAACCATCCCTGGAGGATGCTGAAATTAAATTCAGAGTTTAGTTTTTTTATTATTAGACCGGCTGAAAAATTCAATGACACTGCCGGGATTTGAACACGGTTCTCCCACACTCCATGTGGTTACTCTTAACTATTGAGCTACTGTGACAGCATGCCAACATGACATTCAATCCTCCAATTGATTCATGTGTTTTCACCTGGTCAACCAACTGGTATATGTCTCTTCTTTCAGAGAACACCTTAAACTTACATTTGTAAATATTTAGTGTCTGGGTAATATTCACACAATTAAGGCCAACTATTAAGCTATTCAAGCTGAAAAATTCAATGCACAGCCAGGAATTGAACATTCAAATCTCAGCTGTCATTGAACTTTTCAACTGGTTCTAATAAAAAAAAAAAAAGCATCCTATAAAGTGATTTGATGAGCAAAAACACAGAAAGATTACCTTAATAATTTATGTAAAAATGCATGGAGAAATGCAGTTTTTTCTTTTCTTTATTTTTGACATGGGTGATTCTTTTTTTTTTTTTGCCTTAGGTAGTGTTTTAAAATGTAAGTAAAATATAGGATTTAAATGCACATTGTTCAATTGTCCAGGTATAGTATATTTTTCCTATTGTATTATTTTCGATTATGGTAATAGGTAAATATTAGTACCAGATAATAGTATTATATATTTTTGCCGCTTTTAGGCTATGCTTCTCTAACTATTTCTACCGCAAAAGCTCAAGTTTTAAAGTTGCTCTGGGGAGGAAGCCCAAATACCTCATGCACCCCTCCTATATAGAAATACTGGATCCACCCTTGCATTGAATATTTACTGAATCATATAAATCCATAATAGCAAAGCTGTTACCAGACTAGCGTGCACGGTGGCTTCTTCGATATACTTGGCTATTCCAGTAACAAATCCATTCCTGTCTTCAAAATTAGTATCAAAATTTGCTTGATAAACAACAGAGCATGGTTGTGCTTCAATACATGGCTGTTCATCTGGTAAGGTTAATTCATCCAAAACATCAACATTTGAAAGCGCATCGGTTAGCGTTACTTTCTCTGTGGCCATGATATTTGTGATCTGAAATTAAAAGGCAATACATTTGAGCTACGTCTTTTTTTCATAAAGTTAACTGCAAATGCTTTTACTTTAAAACATTCATTTAAAAATTACCGTAATTTAAGGTACTGTCATTAGCTTTCACTTATCCGAAGCTGTAATAAATCTTTGATGACAGCTTCTTTTAGAGATAATAAAGCCACAAAATCCTTGTCATTTAATGAGTATAACTACACTCTAAAGGCGTTTCCTGCACGCTTCCATCTTTTGACAACTGTTTCGATTAATGCTACCCGGACTATTGCCAACAACAGAAATTAGGAAACAATTTAGTTGACAAACTTAGGTTTAACGTATCATGAGCAGAAGATAGTTTTGTTGTAATGCATTTCTATGAAAATGATTCACATTAAAAGTATATATTTTTGGTCCTTTATTTCTCTATTTGTGCTTTATAACATTTTCTATGGAAACACGACGATTTAATGTAGCTTTCTTAACTGTCTGTTTGCTGCCATAGGTTGCTGCACATGTCAAGTTCTGCGCAATACCGTGAGAATCAAGACTCGCTATCCCAAGTTTTTTACCTTTGCTGCATTGGGAAAAGAAAATGGCCGATGGCGTCGACATTGATTTATATGCAGATGATATTGAACAAGATTTTGCTCAGGTACGAATTATATTAATTGATCTAATCAATATAAGTTTTAGAAAGAAACATTTAAGGAAATTAAAATAGTTATCTTCCTCGGCCAACCTGAAATGTTAACAACGGGAGGTAACGCTACCGGTTTGCTGTATCGCATTTTAATTTACTGATTTAGTTACTATTATTTTTGTGTCAGCATAATGGTTGATATTCACTTACAAGTGAATTGTATTACAGGAAGCTCATCTGCATTGGTTTGTGTGGAATGAAATTTGAGTGCAGTTAGTAAACAACAAAGGCTTGAATGCCGAACCGGGCAAGTAATGCAGAACATTATTGCAGGTTCTAATAACTCGAGCTTATACATTACCAAAAACAAAAAGAGGATAACTTAAGTTTTCTGAAAAATATCTGGGAGATTCATTGATACTTTTAGCTGCTAGCGAAAACAGTTTGCTGAGATTCCCAGTAGTTACGCTTCCTGGCTATTGCTTTTGTCATTTCAAATCGCAGATGATTTAACAAATATCGCCTCCTTAAGGTTCCTAAGCTACAAAGCGTAGGCCAGTGTTGAGAGCTCTATGCTATAAGGCGTAACAAAGGGATCATTTTTAGAAGCAGAGGAGTGCAGCAGTTTGGATTGCAGGCTGCGGAGCGACGGCAGTGAGTAGGCGAGGGCTCCGCACATCTAAACCCTAATGATCCCTGTCGGTTTTTGTCACTTTTGAGTATGTTTTCATACACTTTATATGAAACTGTAGGTATTGTAGAAACATCAATGTGTGTTTAGCAATCTCAAAACTATAATCCACCACCTTAAATGATCCGGATATGGTACTTCTGTTATTCTGCCGTTAGAAACACTTTGTAGTTATTGGTTGGAAAGCACAAAACGTAGCAGAGAAAAGTTTGTTATAAGTAGAGAGCAGAGTGACTACACGACATTGAAGCTAAAATCTCAATGATGCCATGAGTTAAAACCTCTGAAATCTAGCGGATTTCAAATCCGAACATGTTTATATTTTCAATACTTTTAAATCTGGATCACCTGTAGAAGTTTTACCAAAATATTATTTGATGTTCCTATGCAGTTCGTAGGTTTTGTGGTGAAATTGTGTATATTTATTGTAGACTATTTAAGACTTATAAATAAAACTATATACAATAAGTTGAAGGTACTATTGCATTGTTATTAAATCAGGCTTGGTGTATTCTATGTTAAACTAGGTGCAAGCTAATTTATTGTTTTGAAATAAATGCTATATTTATCTGCCTGTCTATTATCAGTGAGAAATTACCTTGTGATTGACATGTGGCTGCCTCGGTGCGCTGTTGCCCTATTTACTCGCTGTCCGTCTGCAGCGACAAATGTTCCACTGCTTCCTCTAAAATGCCTTCTCTCCATGCATACCCCTCATATGTTGAACTATTTTCCCCCATTTCTCACTAGTTACCTCATCTATTCCTTGTCGCTCTCCGTGGTGTAATGGTTACCATGTTAACTTCATATACCAAAGGTTGCGGTTTCAAACCCGGCAGAGGACGATGGAATTTTTCGGGTGTAAAACTCCTTAGCATGGTTTCCTTCGGAAGGGAAGTTGGTCTCGTGTTGTAGATTTACGGCATGTAAAAGAACCTCAAGCCTGATAGAGAGGCCTCTGAGCAAAATTAAGCGGTCTTTCACACCCCATATAGAATGGGACGCTGAGAATCATGGTAGTTAAAGAGCGTCCATAAATAACATGCCATTTCCATTATCTATTCCTTTCCACAGTGGGTCCTGTATTTCACTAAATGGAAAAGTTTTATTGTTTCGGGTAAAGTAACCTCATCTTACTTATTACGGATGTAAGACATTTTCAAATTACAGTGTCACTGATGATATTTCTAGGATGAGAACAGGAGCAATGACCACAATATATATAAAAGGTAGTAACGATAATAAATGTAAATCCTTACGATCACTATGTGCAACACAACCAAATTTTTCACAGAATGCAATCAAACAATCAGATTGCAAACAATTGATCAGTCATGCATTAGAACGCGCGCATGTATTTCCACTGAACCATGTAGGTGTTGCAATGCCGATGCCATCACGCCTTAAGCGGGTTGTGTATTCTTACACTATGATTGGTCAGCAACCTAACGAGCCCCTGCCAGCAGACGACACACCCCACAAGTGTCAATCACAAGGAAATTTCTCACCGATAATAGTTCTGATAATAAGCTATTCTTCATTCATGTATTATCAGTATCTTGCAGTGCAATATGTAGTAAAAGCGGACATTAAACACTAACAAATATAAAAAAAATTGTAATTTGTGCGAATGTAAAGTTCTTCTGAAGTATTTTACTCCCTTCAAATATTCAAATAAATTACAGAAAAAAGCGAGTACGGTAATATAGTATGTTACTACAAAGGTAATTAGGACCTTAAAATTATAGTAATTTGGTAAAAGAGAAAAATATCCTTAATAAATTTACAAATATAGGTTACAATTTATTCTTGCCACTTGATTGGAGTAACCCATCTGTCAATTTAAATTTAATAGTGTGTAATATAAAGATATTTTGATGTGTTGATGCATTACTTAGAAGCAGTGTTCTCAACAAAGAAAACTATTACATTTGTCGATGAAGGAAACAATGGCAATGCTATAGTGTATAGTATGCGTAAAGCTAAATGAATACAGTAGTATGTAAATATGGGACAGGCGAGATCTATATGATGCTTATAACAGAGTTCAAGTAATGATCGGTATTAGTAAAGAATCTTTTAGATTATAATCTTTTGGAGAATATTTAGGCCCCAAATCACAATGAAAATTAAGGGTAATATAAACTTAAAACTAGATATGTATTGAAAGGAACTGTTAAGAATGAATCGTGTGCATAGAAATAACATTGAATTAAATGTAAACTTATTAAAAGCTTGCAAAGTTTATCTACATCAAACATAGAGTGATTCTTGGTACATGAAATTAATTTTAGATGTCTTTGTGGGAGTTTAATGTCTATTAACCAGAGAGCTCTTTTTCATTTTGATAGGTACATAATCTTTTCTCTCAGTGGTGGCTTTGCAGACTGACATATTAGCCCAGCTGTTTAATGCTCTTGCAATTTGCCTGTTTGTTAGCACTTGTTGATAAGAATGAAACATATGCAACATGCACTGACAATATATGTCAAGTTAATGCATAAATTACATTGTAAATGGCCTCTTACAACAAAACTCAGGCAGGAATTTTAGGTTATCACTTAAACCTCAATTATATGCCTTGTGTATTGTACCAGAGCATTTCAGATAATTGCAGCTGATCTTACAAACTTGACCTACAATTGATGGTGGTATTCCTTCATTATGTTGTTAAGTGTATTTTTGAACTTAAGAATAAAATTAGTAAACATGCACAGGAATTTCACTGCTTAGGGCATGGCCCAGTGGCAGTGCTGCCAATGCAACAATACAATGTACAATATAATTAAATGATTGAGTGTTATGAAAATAAGCACAGGAACTTACAAAAATGTGGATGCAGTTGACTGCACACATGTTCCTATTTTGTGCCCATCTGGTGAAAATGAAGTTTTCCAAAATCAGAAAGGGTATCACAAGTGATGGGTAACAGTTATGATTAAGAACTTGCTTTCAAAGAATTTTAAGCTACATTGGATAAACTCCTGACCATAGTGGACTGCTAAAAATCAATGTCTCCATCAGTCGATGTTTAGGGCCGTCTAACCATTGGCTATTACATCAGCAACCTCACACGTCTCATGGTTACATGGGATTCATTGGGATTTGCGCTTCACAGATCCTTGCCTGTTCAAATTTTTATTGTTATGTTTTCAGCTTTATTTGGAGCATTGTTTAACCATATTTTCATTTCCTGGGTTGGCAACACATTGACTGCTACTTTTGGCACTCTTTTTGTACTTGTGAGCTGAAAATGGCATTTCTTTGTCATATATAAGCAAGCTAACATAAAAGAGTGGGTGCTTAATATGATTTTGTCTGAGCAACATCATCTGCCTATCATGCTCCTTCAGAATTATGCTGGGTATAAAATATCTTGAATCCATAAAACAGATGTCACTAGGTTTGGGAATGAAACTGCAATATTTAATACGTTTTGTGTTGCTTGAAGCAGTAATTCATCCATCACAAGTTTTTTTAGGCATTTCTCTATAGATCCAGCAATTTTACATTTTTACTTTCTCTACATATACTATGTACATAGTGTATAGAGAAGGTGTTGTATTCCACCCAAAAATTTGATACCAAAATTTCTCCAGAAATACGTTTTGCGATCCCCTGAATCAAAAAAAAAAATCTAGAAAAAGGTGTGTGTGTCAGTGGACAGCATAGCTCAAAAATGAAAAAATGTATGTTAAATACCAAACTTGGTATTTAAGTTCAGCATCCTCCAAGGATGTGACACGAAGATTTTCAAGAAATTCCCCCAATCCCCAACCTTTACATGAAAAAAATTTTATTTTATCAAAAATGATTTTGATTAAAATATTGTATATTAAAGATATTTACATGACAAATAAAATGTATACCTTGAATTTTCTGGGAATGGCCTCTGTAGACATCTTTATTTTGCGTAACTGATAAACCATAAGAGATAGACAAAAATTTACTACACAAAAAATGTAGAACTTGTTAAAACAGACAATTTATGTGATAAATACATTTTTTCCTGGAGTTGAGTATTTTTAAGGTATTCCTTGTTATTGATTTCAGTTTTAAAGTACTTATACTTTTCATACAGGAACTTGTCAACACCTGGCCAAGCAAAGAATCAGATTTCTCTACCATAAAAACCACATTTTAAAGCATTTGACTGTCAGTTTAGCGTAGTGTATCCCCTTATTTCGCTTCTACCCATGAGGAACTAAGTAAAAAGACTGCTTCTGCCAGTGTTTATCTCGATTAGCATGAAGTACATAGAAGAGTAAGCTTATTAACAATAATTTGTTACAGAGATGTAGAGAAAGTCATGTGAATGGAGCACATCAGATTTTTTTTTCTCCCAATTGTGATTAGCTGTTGTATATATCTCTCCCAACAAACATTTCTCTCATTTGCTCTGCCATTTTCCTATTGCATATAGCCATATTCATAATCATTACAAGTTAATTGCGCAAACAAAGCAAAAAGTCTGGGAGTAATGAGCTCTTAATTCACTAGTGATAACTATAAGGGGAAATAGAAGTTGAGCTTCCCAATGTTAATTCCAGATTAAACTATTCCTGTATTAATACACATCCATAGTACAAACTTGTTTAGTAAAAGTTACTTCCAAAGTAATTTACTCCAGTATGATGATGTTACCTTAAGTGATCTAGAAACATTCTTGTCAGGGATTATAGTGAAATTTATTTAGGAAAATAAGCAATGTGAAAAGCAGAATAAATAAAAAAAATACGATGTTCCACTTTCTTTAGCTGTTTCACACATAAACCATTCTTTTATCTACATCATGCTAATCGATATAAACATAAGCAGAAGTCTTATGACTTACTTCTTTGTGAGTAGAAGGGAAATAAGGTAATACGCTAGGCTAAAGCATAGTCAAAATCTTTAAAAGCTGATCGTTACGTGAAACAGAAGTTCAGTTTGCTTAGCATGGCAAGCAGCAAAACTAGAGAGACGAAACGAAGTAGGCTTCCTGTTTTAGAACAGTTAATTACTTTAAAATTGAAACTAATAACAAGGAATATCTAGAAAATGGTCAACTTTAAAAGAAAAACATATATGACATAAATGATGTATTTTAGCAAGATCTACATTTTTTGTGTAGTAAGTTTTTGTCTATTTATCAGTTATGCAAAAGAATAAAGAAGTCTTCAGAGGCTATTCCCAGAAAATACAAAATATACATTTTATTTCTGATGCAAAGACCTTGAATACACAGTATTTTTAATCAAAATCGTTAAGAGCCATTTTTGAGAAAAACATTTTCAAACATTTTTTTTAAGTAAACAGTAGTTTGGAAAGTACTAAACATAAATACCAAGTTTGGTTTGCAAATTTTTACTTTAACTATTTAATTTAATAATTAATACACAGAATTCTTAATTCATTCCAATGATTAAACATTTTCTTTTGAACTATGGCGACTCCCCACACATACACCGACCTATTTCTTTTTTTTTTCAGGAATCAGGGGACCTCAAAACATTACCGGTGAAATCTTGACGTATTTATGTGTGAAATACAATACCTTCTCCACCTATTAGTTACTTTATATGTACATACATGCCAGCAAAAGTAAAGAGCAAATGCTTTACAAAGAACAACAAACCTATACACACCAAAGAATAGAAAAGAAGGTCCTTAATCTTGATAGGAGAAACAATCCTCTGAAAACAGTGAAAGTTAAGAATAAAACATTAAAAGAGTATTGTTTTACATATGTATTATTTATTTAGTCACTTTGTAATAGACATGCTGCTATAAAAATTCCACTGTGGTACAGAGTGCAAAAACCTATTTTTGTAGAACATAATAAGTATCATATTTTATGAGCCATAAAAGACAAAAATGACAAACGTGAGTATTACTTTTATATGTATTAATTTGTAACGGTGTCAATGAAACTAATAATTTAATAACTCTCATAATAACTAATTGAAATAATTAAAAAAACTTGTACTTAGTTCTTGTCAAATATATTATTGTTATATTGCTTTGGTCATAAGAGCCTTCTCATGTAATCAGTTTTTATTCTTGCTATTTGGGTCCCCTTTCCCTAATATACCCGCTTCCTCTCCATCATCACCATAATCAACCTCATGTTCGTGATCAACATTACAAGCTGGTCTTCCTGCTCTTACTCTCTCCACAGTCTTGGACCAAGAATCTCGAAATCATATTCATGCAAATGTTTATTATGGAGAACCATACAGCATACATGAACGAAGGTACTTTGTAGCTAATGTTACTTTTTATTGAATTATTTTAAAACTCTTTTGCCTGGCCAAAATAATTGCATATTAACACGTTCTTTTTTGAGATACCTACATAGGGGTATATAATATCCATAGCCCCCATTTTTAAGAAATAGCCCATTCTTCTTCTTATTATTATGAATATTTCTGCAGACATCAGAATTTTGCTCCTGAATAGAACCATGCCGCTTGTAAACAACACCTACATGAAATTTGTGTTTTTTATCATTATGATAGGGTATAATCTAAAGCTCCAATAATTGCATCAGGGAATGTATTCTGCTCTTGCCATGTATAATTATTTTAAAAGCAGCAGCATTTACCAGAAATTTGATCCAGTCCAATGCTCGTACCGTTGCAAAGTTGCAGCAAACTTTCCAAGAGATTATGGATACTGAATTCTGAGAGGCCTCTGTATCTTCTGCAATGCCGCACTGAAACCCAGAGTTTACTACCTGTAGTTGAATTGTCAGCATTCTTGTCCTAGCCCAAAGGTCTCGGGTTTGATTTTCGGTTGTGGCAGGGAATTCTTTTTTAACTACATCTATCTTCCATCCCTACAGAGTGTCTAAGTATGCACGTGCACATGTGTGTCTGTGTGTTGAATATAATGTGTGTACAACCAAAAAATGGTGTTAAGAACCTTACAGTTCAGCGAAAAATCACCAGTAGTTATTTATAAACTAAAGTCCTCGATAAGACTACAGATGTTAAAGGGGGTTATATAAATGAAAAAAGTAATGACAATAATATTCTAATTCTTTGCTTAAAGCTACATCTCTTGTTCCTGTTGCTTCAGGAAGAAAATGTACAAGTCACTGTACATTTTGCTTTAATCTTGAAGTTTTGTTATAATTTAGTTCTTCAGAACACCTTCTGGTTTAACAAAGCTTCCTTCTGTGCCCAAAAAACACCAAAACTGGTACCTAAACTGTCTATAATTTGCTATAAGAAGAGCGTCTCATGTGTTGAGACATCTTCTGAGGTGACTTAAAAAATCATGAGACGCGTGAGATGCAGCTACTTTTTATTCATTCCAAAACCTGAGACGCAGCTCATTACGTAAGCGCATGATATGTTTGTCGCGATCAAGGTCACCTCCATCTTGAGTCAAGTTTTATTCATACGAAAGTGAGAGACATCTCGAAAATTGCAAGTTTAGAGACACATCTCATCTTTATTCATACCATCCATTACTGCATTTTGCTTGTGTTTGTGTTGTAGCATGAGTTACTGAGTAGGTATCAAGTATGCAAATGTGCCCCTAATAGCTTTGCATGCATACTTTCAACATCATTCCAGACTAATAGCATGTGTGTGCATTGCTTTTCTGTCTGCTACTGGAATTGAGTTATTCACATTGCAGCCCTGACATACTCTTTTTTGTAGTTAACTGATCTGCATTTTTTTTAATGGGGAAGGAGGAGGAAACTTGCATATAGCAGCACTCTCTATGCAGTCAGACACCCTGAACGGTACCAACTGCATTATTCTACCTTCCAGTCTATCCACCAGTGCCTTTGAGAAATTGGATCTCTGGCTGTGCATAAGCCTAGCACTGGTGCAAGATGAACTCATCACATACCTGGTTTTCAGGAAGAGATGCTCAAAGGGATTCATAACAGTTGTTCAACCAGTAGCTGCACTATTGCAAGTACTATGGACACAAATCATGTCAGCATATGGCGAGTGATACAGGAAGATAGACTCCATCCCTTACATCTTCTAAATGTACAAGCCTTGACACTAGCTGACTATATCCCCTGAGTGCAGTTTGCAACTGGGTCTTTGTGTGGTATAGTGAACAGCAGGACTTATTTTCCGGAGTGCTCGTTACAGATGAGTGTTTTTTACAAGGGAAGGAATGACATTAAGCCAAAGAAACTCCATGCACGTGATTGTTGAAAACAATTATCAACACACGTTTGAAGCCAACATATTGGCTGGTATATTTTCAAATTACATAATCTGCCCGCATCTTCTTCCACTACGATTAAATGAAAATGTGTTCCAGATCCTAGTCAATGTGCTACTAGGGTTTTTAGAAGACAAATGTGTACACTGCCAGATGTGGTTCCAGCATGGTGGAGCTCCTGCTTACTTCGACAGAGATGTCAGAAGCCACTAAAAACTTGTTTTCCAGATAGCTGGATTGGACATGGCGCTGATATTACTTGGTCACCATGTTTCCATGACCTCACACCTGATAATTTTCTGTGAAATCACATTAAGAGCCTGTGTACCAGTCTGGTCAATTTGATGAGGATTTGCTGGCGAGGATATTGGCTGCATGTGACATAATTCGTAACACTCGAAAGATCTTTGAAAGGTTACAAGATGGATTTATTCGAAGATGCAGACTTTGCATGGGTGCTGGAGGATGTCACTTTCGACAAATTCTTTAGTTCACCTCTGCTCGAAAGTAGGGGCTACAAGTTTGCTTTCATTCTGTTTTATTTTTTTAATTTTTTTTTTTTTATAGTTTTTTTAACACCTGCTTTTATTACAAATGGAACCACAGGCATTGACACTGATGACATGTGGAGTACCAGTGGATTGTGATGGCAGGGGGAAACCAGAGACCTGCCCCTTGCACCACTTTGTCCATCACAAATCCCACATGTGGTTGCCTCTGATTGAATTTGGGCTGTATTGGTAGGAGAGGAGTGGTCTAACCATTCTGCCATGGTGCTGCCTCATTTTTTTTTAAAGATTTGAAGCTTTCTCTGTGTTGGTTATCCCACCAATTCCTCATTTTTGTGCATGTTATTCCCAACATCCTTAATTAGAAGACTGAATGTTATTATTACAATTATTCAGGGATATTTTGTAACCTTCAGGTTAAAAAGAATGCTACCAATTATTGTTACTGCTAACAACTTTGGCAGATATTGCTGTTCAGTTACTGTGATGGCTATGACAATGGATGTTCTTAACCATATTGTTAAGCACCCAGAGCAACTAGTCACAAATTCATTTGCTTTGCATGCGTGTTTTGATTTACCACCCCTCTCAGCGCAGCAGTATGAAATAGAACAGTTGTTATTACTTTGTTGCCGTTGTGTGAGCTGTGTGGCTGAAAATGGAGCGCAAACGATCTATCAAAACTAGTGGTGAGCAATACAAAATGTACGTAGAATTTTGTAGAAGTAATCCCATTATGAGGATGGGGAGACTCACTCCAGCGAGTGATCCCAAAGAAATTGAAAGCAAATGGGCTGATTTGGAGTGTCTGCTGAATAGCTGCGACAGTGGGCCACAGAAAGATGTAAAAGGATGGAAAATGGTAAGTCTAACACATTTTACTTTATATTTTTATAACTTGTTTGTGCTGCATTTTTAAATGTTGTTAGTTAATGCATTTTTATAGTAACACGCGAAAATGTACTTCCACATGGTACCCAAACAACACAGTACAAACACAGCATAGTGGTTACTATACATCGCATAAACCAAAAGCTAGCAATTAAAATGTTGTCCAAACAGTAATCAATGCTGCATATATCATTATTACTTAATAGAGCACATTTTTATAGCAATAGATGCGAAAATGTTAGAGACATAGTACCCAAACAACACATCACAGAAGCAGGATGATTGTTGTTATACATCGTATAAACCAAAAGCTAGCATACCAAAATGTTGTTCAAACAACAAACATTGCTGCATTAATCATTTCTAATTGGCAGAACATATTCCTATAATGATAAATGCGAAAAATGTTATACTTACACGTGGTATCCATGCAACAGCAGCATGGCTGTTATTATACTTTGCATAAACCAAAAGCTAGCATACCAAAATGTTGCTCAAACAAGAATCCTGCATATATCATTTCTAATTAACAGAACATATTCCTATAATAGGAGTCTCCCTCCATGGTGTAATGGTTACCATGCTTCATATACCCAACCTGGTGGAGGACAATGGATTTTTTTGGGTGTAAAAATCCTTAGCATGGCTTCCTTCAGAAGGGAAGTAAAGCCGTGGGTCCTGTGTCGTAGATTCATGGCACGTAAAAGAACTTCAAGCCTGAGAGAGAGAGGCCTCTGAGCAAAATTAAGTGGTCTTTCACGCCCAGTATAGAATGGGATGCTGAGAACCATAGCAGTTAAAGAGCGTCCATAAATAACATCCCATTTCCTATAATAAGAGACGCGAACAAGGTTATACTACACGTGATACCCATACAAAAGCAGCATCTCTGTTATTATGTCGCATAAACCAAAAGCTAACATACCAAAAAGTTGTTCAAACAACAAACAATGTTGCATACATTACTAATCAATAAAATATACACGAAAATGTTAAAACACATGGCACCTCCTAAAGTACTCTTGACAATTTATATAATACATAAATATGTGCAAATACATTTAAATTACGGTTAAGTACTTCATACCCTGATTGTGGATTGCACACATTCTTTGTATAGTATTTTATGCTAAATTCAAAAGCCATTTTGTACATTTCTGTGTATCTTTGTTGTAATTATAGCAGTTTTTAAGTGTCACTTACATATCCTTAAAGCTTAGCATCTACTTTTCAGATCATTGCTACCATTTAGATTCATGTTAACTGTAAGGCATATAATTGGTCAGTATAAAGCTACTCCAAAAGTACCAGTAAATAAATGTCTGTACATGTTTTTTGGTTTGTTTGTTTTAGGTATTTACAGAATGGAAAAGCTCTGTAAAGAGAAAGGAGAGGCTGTTGCTCATAGAGTGCCAGAAGACCAGTGGTGGTCCACCAAATGTAAAGCAGCTCATAGACTTGAAAAATGAACTGCTTTCACTTATCGGTGAGGTGGTCATCTTTGACTTTGAGTATGTGGCAGAAAGCCTTGATTTAACCGTGAGTATTACTTTACATTGGTGTTTTAAAGGAATCATTCATCAAATAAATTCATATAAATGCTTTTTGAAAAAATCACATGCTGTATCAGAGCATTTACACTTAATATTCATCTTAGATATAATCATATTTGGGAAAACAGTGTTTTATTTATTCATGGTATGCCATTGTTACATCTATAAGGAGCATAGACCACTCAAATGTAAATATCAGTTGAATTTTGCAATTTACACTTTTAAGTTCTAAAAATAAAGGCTGCTTCTTCAGTGTAGAGAAATCATGACATTTTTATTAAGTGAAAAAGAAGACATAAGATTTGTATGATTATGCTAGGAATAAAATGCCCTGATTATCCTTGTGAAAAGAACTTTCTTAATTTCATTGCCAAATATCCAAGTATTTGAGTGGTTCCTTTTCATAGATTTTCTTAATATGCTAATTTAAACATCAACTGCTATTTTCTCATTATGTAAAATGTTCTGTGGGTTCCCTTTAACCAACTAGGTCAACAGCAATGTACAATGGTGTTGCAAACCAAAATATGGTAATAAATGGAAAGGAGTGCAGTGGAAAAAGCAGAAGAAATCAAAATTTCCATCATCTATCCATGTTCATAATATCCAGGTCATAGTAAAGCTTAGTAAAATAAATGTTTCAAACATTTGTGTACTATTTACGCATTATTCTACGAGCATAAAGTAATTGGATAAATGTCTACTATTTTGAGTTGTAAGTTCTATTTCTAAATCTAGCTAAAAATAGGCAATTTTGTCTTTTGCAATCGGGAGATTCCGACTTAGAATCTTAGCTGGGGTAGTTACCTGGATAAGTGTGTTGTGTTTGTTTGTTTGTTTTTTTTTTTTTTTTCTTTTTTTTTTTTTTTTTTGTGTGTGTGGGGAGGTGGCTTCCCTTATCCTTGTAACACAATGCCAAATAACTCTTAGCTCCATGGACCCTGGGATCATTTGTGCGTCTGATATGACATACCAGGTTGACTTTAAATTACCAAAACAAAAAAACAAAAAACAATGTTATAAGCATCCAAATAAATGTAATGCATTGAAAGTATGTTCGTGTAGAGTGTATTTAGTGATTAAACTAAGTGAAGTTTGAAGTTTTGCCTAACAAGTTTGTGTAAAATAATAATTAATTATTATTATTATTATTATTATTATTGACATTCCCTTCTCAGGCACTCAGCTGTTCATTCTTGGAGAGCAAACTTGTGGAAGGGGTTTTTGAAGCACCATTATCACCAGAAGAACAGCACTCACCACCATCACCAGCACCCCGGTCTTCAACGCCTCTGCACTGCTGTGAGTCAACAGGCAGGAGGTAAGGAAAGGAGAGGTTATGTTTCATGTATCTGTTCCTGTCACAGTGTGAGCTACTTTATGAATCAAGCCAGCACCATTTAAAAGGAGTTTTACCTTCTGAGATAAATTCTTTTGGCAATAGTTCTTGGTCCAATTAATAGTCAAAAGGTAACAGTTTAACTGTTGAAATTAACATTTTGTTTCACCACCTAAACCTTAATGATGTTAAACTACTTTGCTTTATATCTCATATCTGTGAGCTTGCCAAAAATAAGTTTGAGATAATTAAAACATTGCAAATGTTAAATGTCCTCATTATGCTATATATCTCATATCTGTGATCTTGCCAAAAATAAGCTGTAGGTAATTACAACATTGCAAATGTTAAATGTCCTCATTAACGAATGAACATAACAGTGTTTTTTAAATGTTACTAGGAGAATCTTTTGGACAGTATAAGCATCTACACTGACATTAAACAAGGTTATATAAGCATCAAGTTGTCGTAACTTATACTGGCTCTTCTTATTCAGTTGTTAACTACACCAACAAAATTAATTAAATATATGTGCAAGTTTAAGATTACCACAACATATCACATCACAAAGAAACACCTAAGAGGGAAAGCTTTCCATAGCTCCTGCCATCTATACAATATTGCTCACCATTCCGCTGTTCTCAAGCGTAGATCTATTCAGCTGGTACAGAAATGTTTGCAAACTGAATTTTTGTTCTTCTTTGTGAAGTATACAATGTAACTCAAACTTCTTAGATTGAAAAACAGGATTGGTTTTTACCTATTACCTATAGTAAGTAGGGGAAGTATTATATTTCACTTAAGAATTCAATATTGGAACACCAAAACTTGGTTAAGCATGTGACACAAAGATTTTCAAGAACTCTGAACTACTCTTTAAATGGAAAATTTTTTGCAATGTTGGTTATCTCACAAATTGTTGTAATTATGATTAAAATATCATGACAAAATATATATCATTTATTTTCTGGAAATAGACTCTGAAGTCCTCTTCATTCTGAATGACAGATAAAACACAGAATTTATGCCAAATGCACCTTTTTGTGGAATTAACCATTCTGGGATATTCCATAATACTGTATTAAATTTCACAATTCTTATGCTTGTCTCAAATGGGAAGTCATTGCTGTTTTTTTTTTTTTTCCTTCGCCTGGTCATTCAAAGGGAATATAAAATCAAAGTCTTCACATAGTGACCCATGCTTAAAATGTCTGACTACAATTTAGCATACTGCTCTACTGCTGTCATTATACCTACAAGGAACTACGTAATAAGACCATTTTTGCAAATGTTATCTCAACTAGTATGAGGTAGAAGAACAAGCTTTTATTGGAATAGCTTTTGAAGAATATAAAAGGTGATGTAAATGAAACACATCAGATTTTTATTTTTGATAGTTAATAAAGAAGTGTGCACATCTGCTTAGACTACACACTGTACTACCTTATTCTGCTGTTTCAAGATTTATATTGACAACTCTTTATTTAAAATGTTGAAATAAATATCATTATAATAAATGACTCTGTTTTGTTGCAGATATAGAAGGTACGAGTCCTACTACAGTATATTTTGGAGGCTTTTAAAGAGCAGCAGCAGCAACAGCATTAGGCATTTGGAAAATTAAATGAAAACATGCAAAACATGTGCCATAGCTTACACAGCATCAGCACTAGCCTAAATGCCATTGCAAAATCTTTGCATAAAATTGCTTAAAAAAAAAAACATTTGAAAAAAAATTGCATTTTTATTTATTTTTTGTATGTGCTACATTTTACAGGAAGTACTGTCTTATTTCTCTTACTCTCACATGGCTTCCTTTTGCAACTGCACCCTGATCTTGCTCATTTGCATCTGAAAAACACAAGTAAAAGTTAGGTGCTATATGGTTAATGCAAAAAACTTTCCTTTATTAAGCTGGCTGCAAAATAGCGCTGAAGCTTTTGTAAGCAATGTTAAATGCTAAAGTATCAAACATAGCAAAAACAAGTTTTCTAATGCAACCCTCACCATAAAATGAATGACTGTAATTTATGTAATGTCAACAGTGTACTATTTTTTGCTTAGTCTTTTAGAAAAACTAGCATAACTTAGTTATAAATGTAAAAAGAAGCTAGTAACAGTGAAGAATAACACAAATATTAATATAAAAATAATAGATTCCAAAAGATAAGTGAAGATTTGTTGCAACTATTATTTTTATATTAATAACTTAGTTAACTTTTTCAACCAATTGATATGCTCATTTATTAATGAATAATTTAGCCTTGGTTCTACATTTGCTCTGTATAATAAAGACAATACTTAAACATTCCAGTGACTGAAGCTGAAGTATATATTTCCTTTATTATTGTTGCTCATTATATTATGCACGAGTACATGAAGTAACCACCTCAATATATTTCATAGGAATATAAAGTGTATATTGACAATTACTGTAACAAACCCTTCAAAACCGCTATACATAGACATGTGCATTTATCTGAATCCTATAATCTAGTGCAACAACTTCTTAAACTTTTTTTACTTTTGTGAAGAATGCCCCATAAAACAAAACCCCAGATATAAAATGTTATTAACAAGGTGGCATTACCCAAGCAGAATAAGGTAAAGATAAACAAATGGACTGGGAGGAAAGATATATATGCCACTTGTGGAACCCTTTTGTGGCTACGTGAATTCCTGATGCAGAAAATGTGATAACAGTGTAAGGTTTTGTTGAAATATCCTTAGTTTTTACTTTCTCTACACATACTATGTACATAGTGCATAGAGAAGGTATTGCACTCCACAAAATTTGATACTGAGATTTCAATATATGTTTAAGGGTCCCCTGTACCCAATAAAAATATTTTCAGAAAAAGGTCCATGTGTGTGTGTCCATGTGTCTATGAACACAATAACTCAAAAACGAAAAGTCAGGAAAATACCAAACTTGGTATTTAGGTTTAGTATCTTCCAGGGATGCGACATGATTTTGAGAAAAATCCCCCCACCCCAAACTACTCTTTACATGCAATTTTTTTCAATAATTTTGATTTTCTAAAAAATGGCTCTAATGATTTTGATTAAAATATCTTATATTAAAGATATTTTTCTGACAAATAAAATGTATATTTTGAATTTGCTGTGAATAGCCTCTGAAGACTACTTTATTCTGAGTGAATTGTACAGCATTTTTCGTAACTGCTAAACCGTAAGAAATGGACAAAAATTGTGGAGCACATTAAAACACACAATTTATGTTGTATATTTTTTTTCGTGGAGTTGATAGTTTTTGAGATATTCCTTGTTTTTGGAATCAGCTTTTAACTTTTCTCATATAGGAATTTTTCATCTCCTGTCCATACAAATAAAGGAACTTCAGTCACATAACCAGCTTTTGACTATCACTTAAACTATGGTACTCATTATTTCTTTTCTACTTACAGGGAAGCAAGTAATAAGAATATTTCTGCTAATTTTTTGCGGATTAGCATGAAATAAATAGAAGCATAAGCTTTTTAACAATAATTTGTTGCAGAGATGTAGAGAAAGTCATGTGAATGGAACACATCAGATATTTATGTTTAGTACTTCTGAGAAAGATTCATTTACATTGAAATTGCACTTAAAGGCTGTACTTGTATATTCTGAAGGAGGAAACAATGCACTATTTTGTTTTTAATTGGGCATATAATAGGAATTCAACCACTACCGGCATTTGTGAAGTACAATGTTAAATTACCAGTCCTGAATGAAACAAACGCTTTTTTTACTAGTATCAACCATTATGCATTTACTTCAACACTGTGACATACCTGAATTTTGTTCATCCTCAAGCTCCACTAAAGGTTCCTCCCAAGTAAAATTTCTTGTTGCCAAGAAATTGTGTAGTACAGCGCTTGCATTTATTATATACCCTGCCATAGGAGGAGGTTAGTGCAGCACTCTGTCTTTCAGAAGACACCTGAAGCGGCCTTTCAGTACCCCAAATGCATCTTTCTACATAGTTTCTTGCACTTTGCAAGTATTAAATCAATCTTCTGGTGAACCTGGCTCTGTATTCAAGACCAGGATTAACAGCCAAAGCTCATTAGAATATCCAGAGTCATCTGCAGGAATACATTGATCACTTCTGTAGTTTTATAAATGCTGAGTGTTGTTGCTATTAATAATGGTGCATTATTTCAACAGTAAACTTATTGATGTGTAGAAAAGCACTGCTTTCAAATCAGATTTGTCTAAGATCAATTCACCTTTAATGAGAGCACTGTCTGTGCAAATCAAGTAGATAACAGTTAATCAAGTATAGTAGTAGTTAAACTTACCTATTAGCCACAAACTTTGACACTGCATTGCTTCCATGAACTGTTTGAGAGCTGATACCATCCAAACTGCTGCATCATGAACTGATCCAGGGTATCTAGCATTTATGGATAGTATCTGCAGGTCCAAATCACATATCTAAAAGGAAACTAATGTCTTATTATTAAGTTATGAAAGCTATATAAGCATATTAACATATTCATTTAATGCAAAGAATATACAGTTCAACTTAATTAAATGACGATACAATTTGCACAATCACACTGTGAAGCCCCTTTCTATCATAAATGTGCAGGATATAATGTATGGGGGGGTTGTGATGGTAACCAATATTCCATCGATAACACCTATTATTCCAGGGAAATTAAATTTCTCTGCAAATCTGAAACAACAATATTTCCATCATTTGAGTAATTATTTCTTTGTCACCACAATAATTCTACCTCTGTTTGATCCTGTTTATATGTTCATCATTCACAGGGAACTTAATGTATTTATTGCTGTTTAAATGCCTGTTTAATGCATTTGTAACCTCAGTAAGTGCCCTGTTTGTAGCAGGTTGACTCAGGCCAAGGGAATAGTTTTGACCAACAGAAAGTTGATAGTTTCCTTGCAGAGCTGTCAAAACCTATAATGTGAAACAATTCACATAATATTACATTAATGCACCTAATGAATACTAGTATTTAATGAGAATCAAGGCTATAATATTTTTAATTGTCCCCCTTTGCCTAGAACTGGCAAAAAGGGTATTAATATCTTGTATTTAAATACCTATTAATTAGCATTTCACAATTAGCTTCTTTAAATGAAATTACCCTTAGCACAATGGGAATGACAGTAGTCTGCATAGGATGCTGCAAAAATGGTTTTAATTCTGAAATTACATCCAAAGTTGCAGCTTTTGGAAACCAGAACAAATGTTGAAAGCTAACATCCGATAGTGAAAAGGGATCGCTTAAACTCCTCTGTATCCTTTGTTTTCTTTGCCTGCAAAATGAATAAAACATGGGAATGCTTCAATGTAAAAAGCCATATATGGAAAAAAAAAAAAAATTCAAAACTTTTGCCATTTTATCAGCTTTAATATATCAGTGCTTTGTCACAAAGCAATGCAAATCAGCAAAATAAAGGTAATACCTAACCAATACAACAGAATTTCAATTACTCTTTACTATTGGGAGAGTGAAGCTAATAACTTAAAGGTTAGTTCTGTGTAGCACTGGTAAAGTTGTAAATGATATGTATTTCTGCATTATGGAATAAAATAAATTGTCAAAAGTTAGGTTGCGATGCTCTTAACTTATTTCTCATGCAAACATACAGTCATAGGACGATATATTCACACTTAACATATATAGGGTTCACTTTATATACCTCCAATAAAAACAGTTAAAAGTTTGTTGTTGTTGTTGTTGTTTTTGTTTTTTTTTGTTTGCGTGTGTTTATCAAGTTTGATGTTCCAGTGCTTTTTCTCAATGCAAATCAAGCATGCTTTCACTGAAGTTACTGCAAAATATTAAAGAAGATACCATCCAAAAGCTTCAATAACTTTTCAAGTCTAGTTTTGGTTTTTATGGTTAAATAAAACACCCAATTTATTACATTTCACGTGGAAAGCTATAATTTCCTTGCGCCTTGGAAAGTTACTGCATTACAAAAGTTTTATAACGTCATGACTGAATGCGGAAAATTAGCCAAAAATCTATAATTGATATTTTCCTAGAAATAATGTTCAACCAATACTGAAATTAAGTACGAGTTCTGATGTGCTCTAAATATGCAGTTTGTACATTTATATCCCATACTGTTTGATTCGAAAGATGTCATTTTCACATTTTGGCTGAATTTTGATGATTGTTTACTGAATGTCTGCTAGTGTGAAAAGTTTAGCCTATAAGACTTTCTTTCCAACCTGGGCCAAAATTTTGAGGGTTGAATGGCAGAAAATTAAATATAAACACTTGGGTATCATTACAGAGATAGTTCTTGGGGGGGGGGGGGGGAAGAATTATTACAGAAAGCAGATCTGGCAAGATGAAAGGTTTGTTCTGCATAGTGGTGTAATGTTGAGAATGATAATACTGCTGCAGTACGATATGAAAATAAAGAAATCATACCATTTCTTTGCTTCTGCTATGTAAGCAATTTATTTCATGGTTACGAAATCAAATAGCTCACTAAAAGCTAGGCTATGAAACTTTTGCATACCTATTACTTGTGCAAGCACAGATGCCTAGAGAGTTTTTACAATTAGTATAGGTGTCTATGGTCACTTTAGGATGGATGAAATAACATAATTACTTTTTAGTTAACCTACCTCTGGTGGTCTTCATTCCTTTGAAATTCCAGGCTAAGAATCACTAACAGTGCATCCATTTTCAACAGTATGGCTGGCGCTAACAACAGAGTCTCAGCTCGGTTATCGTTAGCCATAATTTTCTTCCTCTAAAGATGTTATTGAGTTAGTGAATACCAAAAACTGCATAGCAACTTCTTACGGGCTTTAACAACTGGTTAAGGCTTAACTAAAAGTTACAGAATAGATGTGATTACTACTACATGTCTTCCAATTCAAGGTCGCCCTCTGTGGTGTAATGGTTACCATGCTGACTTCATATACCCAAGGTCATGGGTTCAAACCTGGCAGAGGACGATGGATTTTTTCGGGTCTAAAAATCCTTAGCATGGCTTCCTTTGGAAGGGAAATAAAGCTGTTGGTCCCGTGTCGTAGATTTACGGCACATAAAAGAACCTCAAACCTGATAAAGAGGCCTCTGAGCAAAATTAAGCAGTCTTTCATGCCCAATTTAGAATGGGATAGTGAGAACCACAGCAGTTAAAGAGGGTTCTTAAATAACATGCCATTTCCCTTCCCCCCCCCCCTTTTGTTTCCCCTTTTTTTTCTTTTATGCTTTTCTTTTTTTATTTTATTTTTTATTTACTTATTTTCCTCTCCAATTCAGGTACAAATAAGAAGCTTGCTTTTCTTTATTCTTTTGTGTGAATCAGGAATACCTTCAACTTGCTGTGTGAATGATTTGGTTTTCTCTCCTCATTTGTTTTTCTTCCTTATTGTCTCTGAATTTTTACTTGGATTGTGCAGATAATAAAATAGCTATTCTTCATCTCTCTTGTAACTCATACCCATTTTTACTTTCTCTATACACACTATGTACATAGTGTATAGAGAAGGTATTGCACTCCACCCAAAAATTTGATACTGAGATTTCACCGGAAATATATGTTTTAGGGTCCCCTTTATCTAAAAAAAGCATTTTTGGAAAAAGGTCCATGTGTGTGTGTCTGTGAACACAATAACTCAAAAACGAAAAGTAGATAAAATACCAAACTTGGTATATAAGTTTAGTATCTTCCAGGGATGCGACACGAAGATTTTGAGAAAAATCCCCCCACTCCCATCTACCCTTTACATGGAACTTTTTTCGAAAATTTTGATTTTCTCAAAAATGGCTCTAACGATTTTGATTAAAATTTTGTATACTAAAGATATTTACCTGACAAATGAAATGTATGTCTTGAATTTTCTGGGAATAGCATCTGAAGAGTAGTTTATTCTGGATGAATTTTACTAAATTTTGAATAACTGGTAAACCATAAGAGATGGACAAAAACTTACTACACAAAAAATGTAGAGCACTTTAAAACACACAATTTATGTTATATACATTTTTTTCGTGGAGTTCGACGTTTTTGAGGCATTCCTTATTTTTGGTTTCTGCTATGAAAAACATACAGGAATGTGTCAACTGCTGTCCTACAAAGGAACTTCAGTGACATAGCAACCAGCTTTTGATTATCACTTTTATCTATGGTAGTCCCTTATTTTGCTTCTGCTTAACAAGGAAGCAAGTAATGCGGCTATTTCTGCTAATTTTTTACTGATTAGCATGAAGTAAATAGAAGTATAAGCTTTTTAAGAATAATTTGTTGCAGAGATGTAGAGAAAGTCATGTGAATGGTGCACATCAGATTTTTTTATTATTATAAATGAGTAACAAATTTATATCTGTGTAATGCTCCTTCATATTTCCTCTGAGCTGGACGAGAATGTGACTTTACTGTTGTCTTTTCTTTCTCTAGTATCACACTTTTGCATCCATAAACAAAGATTGTGGTGTTCATTGCTCTTTAAATTATTTCCTCCGTTAAATTTAACAACACTGGTCAGCTCATGAAATAGATTGAATTCGGTGTCGTATGATACATCAATTGTAATATGGATAAAAAATAAATAATCCTGTTGTGATTTGAACCTCTGAGCTATCAACCATGAAAATGACACAATGTCCTCTGTGATTTTACCACTCAGCTATCTTGGCCTTCACTTTGGATGCAAAGTTAACAGCAACCTATGGCAGATAAGCATACTGGCTCGTAATTGAATTTGATTTATTGTAGCCAATGTGTCACCTCAGGGACCTTAAGTGTCTTATATCAAAATGCTCCTCTGCAATGCCCGAAAGTTTGTTGGTTGAATTCTGTAACACTCTGTGTGTATATACACACACAAGGTGAAAGGGGTATGAGTGCACAGACTTCAATGGCAACTTTCTAATGTTAAGCTGTAACATACAAATAATAAATAAAATTGGTCAAATGTTTGATTGCAAATAGGCTACCACTCCTTTATTGTTTACTGCTGCAATTAGAATAGTGAGATATCTTCAAAAGATGAGTTATTCATGCTTTTACCATTAGTTGCTAAAATAATGATAGCCACAAAATGATATTAAAGAATTGGTGCCTCGACACCTTGTACAACAGCTGGTTCTGTCAGTACTTCAGATGTGTTAAATGCATTCAGAACTATGGCAGTCTTTACAAATCAAGAGTATCCAGATATGCTTCTGGCAAAGCTCAATCATTGGCTCAATTGGGGACATGTGAATACTAAGGTGTAAGATGACAAGGTTCCTACCATTAATGAATGATCTTTGCACAAGTGCATTTGAATTAGCCCTAGAGATTGGGCAGAACGAAGAAGCTGTAAAGGGGTAGGGCAAAATTGGCTAACTAAACTGCATAGATTCTAACAGAACATTTTGAGCTACTGTTAATGAACATATGTTGTTGATGTCGCAGTTATTGACTATTAATACATTTCCTGTTTAGCAAAGATGTGGCTTTATTTAATTCTCCACCAATACACCTGAATGAGATATTTCCATAATTCACATTTGAATTTGCTGTAATTTTGATCATCAGACTAAATCTTATGCGTAGCCTCTTGCACAGCTTTTAGTTCAGGTCTCATGAATATGATTGGATAGCTTGAAAGAAAACCACCCCTCTCCTCGATAGAAGCACTATAAACACACTGACACACAGCGAACTGGATTGCAAGCATAAACCAAAACAAAACATTCGGATCTTAAGTCCTATTGTGTTGACAGTGTGTGCAGACAATTTATTCAGTAATGTTCAATTATCTCTATTACCTTTCAAGGTAGATGAAGTTGTTGTATATATAAATAAATAAAATAATGTTTTGGTTAAAAGAAACAATGTTCAATGGATTTAAGGGAATCAGGACACATGCCAGTGAACATTTTTTCCAGTTGCATTTTCCTGGCTTGTGGGAGAGCTCTAGGAATTGTTTCATGCCACTTAAATGCCTTGCATGACTTGTACCTTAAAGACTAATATATACCATGTGATCTAATATACTAATGGAAAGACAAAAATTAAAACTTGACCAAACCTTCTTTTCTGTTCCATGTATCCAGGAAGTCTTCCTGTTAATTAAAAATCCTCACATTTAATTTTATCTTGTTCTTGTTTCTATTCACCATTATTGTGAACCATTGATTACAGTTATTTGCTTTAATTTATATGCAAAATGGGCACAGAATAAACCTAAAAGATATGTGTTTTATTGATTAATACACTTTGTTGTAAGAGGAGTTTGTATGAACCTTTGGATAAGTGTTTTTTAAAGAGAGGTTTCCATACATCACTGAGAGGATTTAGGAGGTGAGGAAAAGGCAAATATATATACTGAGAATAATAATAGTCCCTTTCGAAAAACTTAAGCCAAGGGGTGTATATAAATCAGTTCTGTTTAGTCTAATGTTTGTATAGTGAAGAAAGTATCTTAAAGTAGATGTAATTGTCAGTTACATATCAACAAATATTCCCCTCTGAAAAAGAGGATTCTCAAGCATTTAAGCAAAGATATAACCCCACAGTGCATTACAAGAAACTCTTCTGTTGTGCACAGCTACCTTAGGCAGTACTCCTATAGGTACCGCACAATGATATAGAAACAACACAGTATACATTATTTGTAAAGTTCTCTGCATTTGCATAATTTATATTCAGTATCTCAGAGGTAATTTTGTCAGTGCAGTCTTCACAGTTATGATGTGTTAATTGGCAAGAATGATTTTAATATGAAATCTTAGATCATCACACTGATAAGTTGGTGTTCGTTTGACTGTAACTTTGTATGTTGGAATTATAGCTCTGCATACTTTAAAGGAATAATAATGGATGTAACATCAAAATATGCTGTGATCAATATTAGAAAAGAATTCAGGTAAAAGGAACACTTAGAAACAATTTTACATAATGGGGAATTATAAAGGAGAAAAAAATGAATCTTATGATTTGTGAGGTATGGGAAAATGTGTTATTCAAATTCCTAGCATTAGAGAGAGGCAAACTGAAACTTAATTGAGTAACATGACATGAATTCTTAAACAGTAATATTGTTTTTAGTGCAATGAAATATGGAATGATTGAGGCTTGCATTAAGCTCTGAGCATTAGATGTAATCTTTATTGATGTTTATTGTGATATTTGTAGGATGAATTTGCGGGTGATGGTGTAGACCTTTATGATGATGTGATTGCTGCTCCTCCCAGCAGTGGAGGAGCTGGGGATGATAATTCCCAGCCACCTCATACTCCAGGTCCACCAATCCAAAATTCAGATGGTCATTCTCCCAGCAATGCTAATCCACCATATCACCAGTTGGGGAATAATATTCAACCTAATCAAGTTGGACGCCGACATCAACTGTATGTTGGAAATCTTACATGGGTATGTACTTTTTGTATCTTAAAGAAATATATACTGATTGCAGTAGCACACTATTATACTAAGGGCTGGTTTAGTCTACTCTTGGGTGAGTTTAGTTTACTGCAGTTAACTAAAGCAAGTTGAATAAGGGAATTAAAAGCCATCTCAAATGAAAGATTTGGTTTGTAATAAGATCACAGAGGAGGTATTAAAATCTGTATAGTTTCAGTGCTCCCTTTGTTCTAACCATTCTTACAGTCAGTGATGAAAATCTAGGACAAATTAGCTACTTTGACAAAATAAGTTTTTGCTCTTCAAACCCCAAATTCAATTACTGCAGTTGCAGCTGATACCAACCCGAGCACTGGTGATTTACAACTCGATAACATTTTAAAATCTGTTACTTCACATCTGGATAGATTAGAATCTTCTTACCAATAAGGATAGTAATAAGCTGCACTTGGCAAGATAAGTCAAACAAGTCTAGGTCATCAACCTAATCTGATTATTGCTGTTATCATAAATTTTGTGTAAGGCTAAAAATGTTGTTCCCCATGTGCATGCCTTCCAATAATGAAGTTCTTTAATTTTCTAATTGATCTCCAGCAGAAACTGTTAAGAGATGGAGGGACGCAATTAGCTCTACCTGTCTGCATTTCTCATACTAAATCTGAAATGATCACACGAATGAATTTACGGAAATGCTCCAAGAATTTCTGAAAATACCATGGCCACCTGTATTTCCAAAGATCATTTAGCAACAAAACAACTAATATCGAAAGCACAGGAGCTCCAGTTTGTTTTTTGTGGTTGTCTCAAGAGAAATTGCAAACTGCAAAGGGAGAATTCCAGATGATGCTGAAAATAGGAATTTGCAGCCATCGAAATCTGGTTGATCAAGCCCTCTTCATTTCATCAAAACAGACGATAGTAGAAGGCCATTCAGTGATTTATAGAAATTTAAACGCAGTTACTAAACCAGACATGTATTCCATACCCCATCTTCAATTTCATTTGCTAGCTGGTAAAAATAGTTTTATGCTTCATGGATGAAATTTTAAAGTGATTTGCATTTTCTTATCTTCAGGGTGTCCATTGACTGGGAAAATCGGGAAATCTGGGAAAAGTCAGGGAATTGAAAATTTCTGGAAAAGTCAGGGATTTAATAAAAATATCGGGAAAATTGCTGATGTTTTTGTTTCAGCAATGCTTTAAATTCGGGACAGCTATTTGTGGCGCGGGCACAAAATTGTATGAAACCGTTAAGAATTTTCCTTTTTCATGGCAACGAGCCTGCCAATGGTGAACTGCACAAATGCCGGGCTTGTAGTAGTGTTACTCGTGATTACAAGTATTGTTGGCTTGTGATAGAAGAAGAAAAACCCGAGTGAGATTCACTCCTTGAAAATCAATGCAAGAGAGAAAATTGCTGAAAGGTAAGTGGTGATTGTTTATTATGTAAAATTATTTAGTATAGTGCATTGTCGTTTAAATTAAGTTCATCCTTTTCTGCCAGCTGCTGTTTTTCAGACAATGTGAACTAACAAGTTTTGTCTTTTGCCACTTAAGAAATTGGGAAGTTGCTTTTTTTTCATTTTTGTTAAACTTTTTATGTGTATTTTAGTGCAAAACAACTAAACTAACTCAAATATAACTTCAAACATTGCATTGCATGTGGCACGCCTCGTCATCTTTACTGTCCTTAGCCACTAGAGAACTAGGTATGTTCCTTTGTTTCATTTTGTTGAACCTTTTTATGTGTCTTTGAGTGCTAAACAACTAAACTAATTAAGCCCATCTTTGGTAGTGTGTCTGCCCCACATTCAACAGGTCGCGAGCTCGAATCTTGCTAAGGGCGAGTTACGTAGATATGATTTTTATCGGGGTTTTCTCTTACCGCAAAAGACACATGTTGAGTAACTTTAGGCTCCCTGGACTCCGAGCTCATTCAAACATCATTTCACCTATTTCATTCATCGTCCGATATGACCAAACCAGGTTAAAGGACTTTAAGCTAAAAAAAATTGTTTATATGTATATAATCTTCTCAAACACAGCATTTCGTGTACCTCTTAAAGCATGCATATATTTGCAAGCTATTACTCATAATCAGCATTTACTTTTAATTCATGTTAGGTACGTATTTCTTTATTTTAGTATTATTTTTACATGCATTTTTCACATTGTATTCTTTGTGCTTGTCCACGTAAACAACTTGTGTTCATGGTAATTAGTATGTCCATTTCCCATGCAAGTGGTCTAGAGTTCAAATCTCGGTGTAGCTTGCTTATGCCGTAATACGATGAACTTCGTAACGTGACATAACTTGAAATTCTAACACATATCAAATGGAGCTATTTAGGATTAACTTAACATGATTTAACTTAGCACGATGTAATTTCCCAATATGTTAAGTGATGGTAGATAACTGATTGCTGTGAAGCGTAGAACGAACAGTTGAAAACAACTACCACCAGGAGTCATTTCTGTTACGTTAAGTTCATCCTAATAGACGTTGAATTTAACAGCATTTAACTTAATGTTACATGGCCGTGCTTTGGCCAAGTGGTTAGACCACTCGCCTCACCTAGACGGCCCAGGTTCGATTCCAAGCAACAGCATGCGAGATTTGTGGTGGACAAAGCGGCACAGGGACGGGTTTTCTCTTGGTTCTCCGGTTTCCCGCGCCATTGAATTCCACCGATACTCCATCTTCATTCCATATATCACCAGTGTCATCGCCTGCGGTGCCACAAGTAGTAAAAGCGGGTGCTAAACACTCATAAATAAATAATTTGTGTTACATCCTTCACATTAAGTAAAGTTCATCCTAATCCTGGCATTATTTCCTTGTTTTTACTGTAAAATGGGGTGAATATCAACAGCTTTGTATGTTTCACTGTGCATAAATGCCATAGAAGTTACACTACAGTTACCAAAATTTCAGTTATATGCTAAACAATATGTGCGGTACCACAAGTAGTAAAAGCGGGTGCTAAACACTCATAAATAAATAAATAATTTGTGTTACATCCTTCACATTAAGTAAAGTTCATCCTAATCCTGGCATTATTTCCTTGTTTTTACCGTAAAATGGGGTGAATATCAACGGCTTTGTATGTTTCACTGTGCATAAATGCCATAGAAGTCACACTACAGTTACCAAAATTTCAGTTATATGCTAAACAATATGTGCCATTACTTAACATAGGTAATGGGAAGGAACAATTTGACACTATCATGAAATTATGGGTGTCACGATAACTTAAACCTAAATAGGTGTGTTTTATACAATGTTTTAGACTTTCAAGTTACATTGCATCAAGTAGATTATAATTCCAGCATAAGAGTTTTTTGTTTTTTTTTAATAGTGTTTAACACCCGCTTTTACTGCTCTGGCACCGCAGGCGATGACACTGATGATACATGAAAATGGAGCACCAGTGTAATGTAATGGCGGGGGAAACCAGAAAAAACCCGCCTCTGCGCCGCTTTGTCCACAAATCTCACATGCAGTTGCTTGGGATCGAACTCGGGCCGTCTAGGTGAGAGGCAAGTGGTCTGACCATTCGGCCACGGCGCGGCCTGCATAAGAGTTTACCAGTCTCAAACTTGTCATAAAATGTATGGGTACGTAAAATGATTTCAGTATCACTACACAACTTCTATTTGCTACCTTATTTTGGTATTGTTTGAAAAGTCCCAATTTGATTCTCACTTATGTTAATTCCATTGCAGGGGGGTGGGGATTACATTGCAAATTGCAATTCTGGTATACTTCTGGGAAACATTATTACAAATAAAACGACTAATACTTAAAAACTATCATCTCTGCTGAAAAATGATTGATTTTGTGCAGAAGCATCATTTCAGTTTCTAATTGGAGTGAGGGGAGGTTCCTGAAAGAGTTTCTCGAGTTTAAGTGAATTTTAATGACACGTTATCCTAAAATAAATTTTTATTTGGTTTAATAAATGTGACACATTTGTATTATAAGCGCATCCTCAATTATAAGCCAATATCCTAATTATTTTTCTAGCTTGGGGAAGTTTACCTCTCTGCCCCACTTCATGATGCCCCTGATTTTTTTAAAAACTTACAAATTATTTTCACTACTGGTTTTTAAAATTGTATTAATAAACTCTTAAAAACACATTATTGATGGTCATAAGTTTCCGTTTGAGGTGTTTTATTTGATTTAAATGATCTGTTCCAAAATTATTTTTACTGGTAAGATGGTTCCTTCTTGTAATTAACAATTATTTCTTCCTTCAGGCTATGACAGAGAAAGATAGGAGGCTATAGAAAAAAGAAGAGTACTCACAGAAGTAAAAATGTTAGGCCCTAAAAGCTAAGCTTCTAAAAGATGCTCTCCAAGAAGCAGAGGTTTTAACTGAAGAAATTAAAAAGCTTAGTAGTATGAGTTAACATGGAATTCTGACAGTGTAAATAATGTGAATAAATGTAAATATTATTTTACAGTGTTATGTATAATTTATGGTACCATATGATCTCCAATTACAAGTCAGTAGGTGAGTTATTAACTTATTAATTTTAACTATTAATTGTAATTAGGTAAATATTATATTGTAAGTATACTTCATTGGGCTTGTGGGTATTCCTCTTCGAAGCATTTCATCCGAAGCTTTGTTGAACATCTTTAGTGGTATGGCTGAAGTACTCTTTTGCTAATATTGGCGCAACTTGATGTGATTAGCAAGAGAGTACTTCGGCTATACCTCTGAAGATATCTTAATACATTTTGAACAAAACATTTAGAAAAAGTTGAACATAGGCCACAAACTAGAGTTCTTTTATGTCTAATGACACTGACATGAAATCTTAATTGCGTTTAGCTGTTTTTTTCGGTCAGAGAAAATTTATCTCATGGTATGGAAAAGTCTGCGAATTTCTTGAGGATAGCTGGACACCCTGATCTTGATGGTGTGCTTGTTGTCTCATCTTCAACTGTAGAACATAAGCAGCACTTAATAATTTTCTTCTATGCTTGAGATGCATCTTATCAACCTAGTAAATGATTTTTACCATATTTTAGAGAATTTACCATAGACTTCTTAGGGAAGTGTATTATTAAAGGGATAGTTCCACTTCTAGAACATGTAAAAACTCTTGTAGAAGCTTAGTTACACAAGACTTACCAAATGACATGCCGGTGTATAGGAGTAATCAGTTATTGCTGTAGATTTATTTATAAAGAGGCCTGGCCTCAGGTGACATTACAAGATGTACTCAACTCTGCTCATGGTGATGATTGTTGCACTGCATGGTACCCAGAACTGATAGAAGCATATGAAGCTTGTAAAGTAGGGCTTATAATTGTGATCCTCCTTTCTCATCCAGAACCCAGTCGTTATGACTACTGCATGAGGATGCCTTGGAATAGCCATAGGAGCATTGCGGAACAAGTTTCTAACAAAGAACGAAAACCACTAGCATTTTTCTCTCAAAAACAAGAGAAGAAAAGCACTTACGACTGTGAGTTACTGGCAATTTATGTTTCTATCAAACATTTTAGATATTTAATTGAAGATCACATACTGGGCTCACAGACCACAAACCATTGACATGTTCATTCCTTTAAACCCTGAACAAATTTCTCCAAGACAACTTAGAACTTGGATTAAAATGCCTCAATTGGCAAGGGATTTGAGACATATCAGGAAAAGACAATATGGTTGCAGACTACTTTTCTTGGTTAGGTACAATGAATTCTCTTGACTATGCTAACATGGCAAGAAATCAAAAGGATGATCCTGATCTTCAAAAATATCTTCCAAAAACCAACAGTTCTCTTCAACTTTCACTTAAACCATCACTGGACTTGGTACTTCATTATATTGTGATGAACAGTTGCCCATTTATATCTGAAACGTTTCATAAACAAGTATTTGACACTAAAGATTTGAAACTTTCTCACTGTTGGCTATTAATAATGACTTCACAAGATAACAACCAAGTTAAATTGGAGTCATAAAAATATAGTCCTTTGTTGATAAACAAATAGAAACTTGGGCAAGAGCTTGTATTAACTGCCAGCATTTCAAAATTTGCTGACACAACATGGGGAACATTTCCAAATTTGAGCATGCACTCTTGGATATTTGGGAGCACTTTCAGTATACCAAGGATAAATACAACTTGATCATTGGTAGATTCTCTTCACAGCTAGAAACAATTCCAGTACAGTTTCCTATCTTAATGGATTGTGCATTAGGTAACTCCGTACACCCATACAACTAATAGAGGAGATAATTTGAGAAATGCTATTTATAAACCTAAATAACATAATAGGTGTAGTCATTTCTGTACTGCTGCTTACCATTCACAGTCAAATGGCAAAGTGGAAGTCAGCAATGAAATGCCATCACAAAAATAATTGGGTGAATACACTACCTATTGTATTTCTTGGACGAAGAGATGCAATTGCTGAAAATCAAGAGCAGCTTCAGAACTACTCTTCTGGTAGGCAAGCTCTTTGTGCCTACCTACTCAACTGGGTGAGGTTAACTTGACAACATATCTCGGACAACTAAGAGGTACTGCACCAACCAGCATATCTGAATAATGCAAATTTAAAATCATGTTTCATCCATCCTATTATCTTCAGCATCCCATATGTTGGTATGGGTAGATGCAGAAAGAAAAGCTCTCCAACAGCCTTATTAAAGTCCATTCATAGTCATTTGACGAGACAGTAAATTCTTCATAATTGATTGTAACAATAAGCATGAAATGATCTCTACAGAATGCCCAAGACCAACTATCTGGTGAACCAATCTGGATTAGTCAAAGATCCACTAGTGAAAGCTACTTCAGCACCACTGCCTCCAAATAGCGCTACTCAAATGACTTAGTGAACGACTTGTAGTACTGCCTCCATGATTTTTAACTAGCCATTAGGAGGGGAAGTACTTGTGCCTATCATTATTTATTTGCCTGAGTATGCATTAATTTGTAATAATATGACTTGGACCAACTTGATTGTTGCTATGTCTGTGAACAGCAACTCAAAAGTGAAAAGTCAATTAGATATCAAACTTGATATTCAAGTTCAGTATATTTCAAGGATGCAACAAGAAGATTTTTGAGAAAATCTCCCCATCCCAAGCTACCTTTTACATGCAACATTTTTAAAAAAAAAAATTTGTTTTTCTAAAAATGGCAATAAAAATTTTATTAAAATTCCAAATGTTTTAAGATATTTTGTTGCTAATGAAATGTATATCTTGAATTTTCTGGACAAGCCTTGAAATCTTCTTCATTCTGATAACTTTTGCCCAACAAAATATTGCTGCACAAAAAATGAAATATTTGTTAAAGCACACAATTTGTCAGATCCATTATTTTTTTTTTTTTTAAGTTAACCATTTCTCAGATTTCCTTCTTGTTGAGTTTTTGTTTTAACATCCTTTAACCTGGCAATGAATGAAATGGCACTCAAATGAGCCCAGGGTCCATAAAGCTTAGTTTAAAAAAAAAAAAAAAAAAAAAAAAAAAAAAAAAAAAACCTGGATAACTTGCTCTAGCCAAGATTCAAATTTGGTACCTGTGACTTTCCATATGACGGAATGGGACATCTGTAAGGTTTTGTTCATTGTATATTGCTCCAAAAATAACAACGTAATTTGAGTCTCTAAAGATAAGTTCAATGTAAGGCTAATACAAAAAGCACAAAAGGCAAAATATCTTGTTAACTGAAGTAAACGTATGAAGTAATTCTCCTGTGATAGAAAGGGACTCATACAAAATGAAAGTTTTGTCTGATTTAAATCATCTCTGAAGTTTTGTGAAATTAAACACATTTGCTGTCTCATTATTTCAGTAATTAACAGCCACATATCAAGTATTAATTTAAGAGATGAAAACTACATGGAAATCATTGTTTTTTAGTTATAATTTTTTACTTATGAGATGGAAAGGGACCGTTAGTGTGACAGAAAGGGACAGTTACCAAAATTAAAACTTCTGAAGCTTCACCGTTCATAAAATAATTAGTTTATTAGTGTCACAGTGTCAGCATAGTTTATCAGAACTCACATGATATGTAAGTGATATACACCAGGAAATGAAAATCTCTGGCGATTATCAATATCAGGAACTGGAAATACTTCCAATATAACAGAAATTGGAACCCATGACGTGTTGTTACTTTTGAATGCAAATTTGGAATCTGAGTTGTGTTTTCTCATAAAACTGGTCTCACATTCGATATCCAGTTTTAAGATTTGTTCTATGACATTTTTAGTTATCTTTTTTGTCATAAACTTCACCACTACAAAAGTACCTACTTGAATATTTGAATGTACTTCCAATGTTTCAATCTTGATTCATGTGCTTGTCAAAAAATTAAAGTTGAAACCTTTTTTGGACAAAGCATGTTCTTTGTAAACCACATTATATGGGAATACAGGTTTAACATAGTGTTTAGAATGTGTGTCAGGTATCACTTCAATGTCTTTAACACTGACATCAGTAATTGTGGCTTCTGTTGATCCACTTCATCTTTAGAACAAAATATAGTCTGCAATGACTTAGACACATTCCTGACTCTAGTAAAAAGACTGCATTGGTAACCAGATGTTTTCCACCTAATACTGAATGCCATACTAAATCTCATCAGTTTCCCACCAACACCATTGACACTGCCCTTCCCATGACCTGCAGCTAGAAAGTTCCATCTTAACAGAACTTTGAACTCTTCCTGAAGGTGAGTTAAATTATAGAAAAAATAATGCTGTTTAAAGAGGCTTGCTGCAACATCTGATAAAATGTTTATTGCAGATACCCCTGGGTTAGTTTCCCTGATCACAGAAATTAGTCTTCAAAGGCATGTGTTGACAACATATTTATCATGTGATATTTTGTCATTAATGATTGCATAACTTTATACCATTCCCATGACTTACCCAGGCAATTGCTGTGAAGATTGTAATCTGTTGAGAGTTCCAATATGCGGATTGAATTTCATTTGAAATCTGGCAGTGTAATTTTTGGCAAAATTAATCTGTATTACAATTTCTTTATCATCTACAGCACCTTTCTTTTCTTAAAAATGTGCACCCTGAGTTTTCATCAAGAAGTAGTGTTTTAAGAACTTTTTCATCAAGTTTTTCAGATGCTTCAGAGTCAGTGTTTTCCTTCAGAACTTTTTCAATTTTTCCATCAATAGTTTTCCAACCAAACCACGCTAAGTCATTTGTATCATCTATTAAGGAATTATGTTGACTGAGCAGAGTTCTGATACCACAACTGTTATATGTGCTTGACATGCAGATTACATTTTCAGGATTGCATACTAATGTAGTGATTAGTTCTAATGATGTTTTAGGAATAACCTTCTTAGAGCAGTCAAGAGTAAATTGATGTTCTCATGATAGCGATACAAGCTGTGGTGAGACATTTCACTGATTGGAAGGACAAATTTTGGTTGCAGTAAAAAGAATTTAGATTTCCCCACTTTCTTATCAGGGTTTTCCTCTTTAAATATTTTATGTCTCTGCAAAAACCTCTTCTGAAATAGTCTTTTTCTACATTCACTCCTGTCACAACATCCTTCTTCCCATGAGCTTGCAGTGATATATCATCCCTTTAATAAAATTGCTTGAATAAATCATTAATCTCACTTAGGGCATTGCTATTCTGTTTTTGTTTTATTTCTGGGGTTATAGAGAGACAATGAGCATTGGAGAAATCTATGATCACTCAGTGAATCTTCCTTGGACTTGCAGGAAGTAACTTCAATGCCTTTTTGACAACCTCTACTTTAGTTTGAGGGGTGGAATAAGCAGGTGCAACATGAGAAGGTGAATGAAGTCTTGCAGGCTCTATCTTCTGCTCGTTTAGTTTCTTCCTATACTTTTTCTTTTGAATTCTCTCCTCCCTTAAAACTGTTGTTTCATGTTTAGTGCAAGTTTTCTGCCTCTTCGTGGCTTAGCATGCTTTCATTGCCTGTCCTCTTTGTACCTCTCATATTTTTCAATATTTTCTTTCAAATGTGTTCTTCTCTCTCTCTCTCTCTCTTGTCTTTCCGCTGCAGTTTTACCCATCTTCTCATACATAGTGGATAACTGGTAAACAAAACAAAAAATGATTACACAGAGGATACAAAGATATATACCTACAGAAAAAGGAATTATGTGCATTAGGTCAGTTTCCTACCTACAGAAAAAAGAATTATATGCATTAGGCTGCAGTTTCCTACTTACATAGGTATAGCTTGCATATTTTAAAATATACATTGCATATGTTTCTTCAGTCTAAATTAAAACATGCTATGTTGAACTTGTTGATCCACATATACTATGATGGAATGGGGCAGTTATTAAAAGCTTTCTCTAGTGTTATGGTTTAGTGCTATTTGAGGTTAGGTTGTGTTGGATGTTTGTCACATTAAGTTCACTGATCCTACAAAACAGCATTGAATAAATATTAATTGTTTCAATGTAATACAAAAAATGCACTTTTTCTGTTATGGAATGGGACATTTAAACCATGATAATTCAAGTTCCAATGCGGTATAATATGAGGTAACAATGACAAATAAATTAAATGCAAATGTAGCTAAGAGTCTATATGTAAGTAAATAAAATATTAATTTTCTAAGTTATTCAAAACTTGCCTATAAAACATCTTCCTAAAATGGAGCTGCCCAAACTGTTCTTTCAGTAATCATTGTCACCTTGCAGTAATATAACAATAATAAAGATGTAAAAATGTTGCCACATGCTTATACAATTTCTCAGGTCTATTTTACTTCAATTTAACATATACCAACCTTCACTAACAGAAAAAAAAAAAAAAAAATCCATCTTGGTTTAAGTTTTCATGGAATGGCCTACCTCTTCAGCATGAGGCAGACACACTACCTCAACTTTAAAGAGGCAGGCATTCCTTGTTATTGGTTTAAATTTTCCAATAATAATTTTCTCAAGTGGAAATCGGTCTCATTTCCCTTGTACCTTCAAGGAAGTAAGTAATAAGACCATTTCTGTTGATGTTTATCTCAATTAGAATGAAACTGATAGAATTATTTGCTTTTGTGAAAATAGTTTATTGTAGAAGGTAGAGAAAGTCGTGTAAATGTGTTGCATATTTTTTAATTATATGTTGTTCACACACAGACTCCTTTCTGGGGTGGGGTTCAGGGGCCACATCAAATATGTATTTCCACTAAAATATTAACACCAAACTTCTGGATGGAATAGAATTTCCTCTTACTATAGGTAGGTGCCAGAAAAATTAACTGAGTAGTGAACTAGCTATTTTAGATAATATTGCTTTGAATGCATTTCAAGCACCAAAATAATGTACAGATAAGTTAAATATTGCCTAGGTAGATGTATACCCATGTTTTCTTGTGTGACTGCTTTGCACAAATAAACTCAATATATGCATTTACTTTTTATGTGAGTTTGCAAATGTAATTTTCTTGACATTTGAATGTATGAGAGAAAATAACTGTTTTAAATCAGAACATATTTATACTGAAATAGGTATCTGTGCATCCAGCTTCCAATATGAGAACATTGGAAAGCACATACTATTGCTTACATATGGAATAAAGTGAGGAAAAATCTGTTTCATTACAATCACATGACTTTCTCTACATCTCTGTAACAAATTATTGTTAAAAAGCTTAATCCTCAATCTACATCATGCTAATTGAGATAAACATTAGCAAAAATTGTCCTTATTACTTAATCCCTTGTAAGTAGAAGGGAAAAAATCTGTGTTCCATTCACACAATACCCTCTAGTTGTTTGGCAAACAAACATTTTATTCAAAAGAATAATCTATCTATATCATGCTAATCAAGATAAACACGAGCAGAATTAGTCTTATTACTAGTTCCTTGTAAGTAGAAGGGAAATAAGAAAATGCACTGGCTAAACCGGTAGTCTCCTCCTTTAAAAGCCGGTCGCTATGTGAAACATTTGTAATTCCAATCTATTTGCTTTCCAGGAGTAAACAAACTAGAAATGAGAAGAAAGATGTCTTCTTCCCATTTGAGAAAATTTTAAGTGGCTAAAATTGAAACTAATAAACCGAAACATCTCGAAAATGGTTAACTCTACAAAAAAAAAAAAATGTATATGACATAAATTGTGTTTTAATGAGATCTACATTTTTTGTGCATTAAGTTTTTGTGTATCTTTTACGGTTTGCCAGTTATACAAGTCATCCAGAATGAAGAGGTCTTCAGAGCTTATTCCCAGAAAATCCAAGATATACATTTCGGTTGTCATAAAAATATCTTAAACATATGGTATTTTAATCAAAATCGTTAGCCATTTTTGAGAAGATCAAAATGTAAAGTTCCACACAAAGGGTAGTTGGGAAAATCTTCATGATTTCGCATCCTTGGAAGATACCAAACCTAAATACCAAGTATGTCATTTAAGAGTCTTTTTGTTTTTGAGCTTGCTGCCCATATGCACATACACGCATGCGCGCACACACACACACACACACACACACACACATTTCTCTCTAAAAATCAGGGTTAAAGGGGTCTCAAACATGTATTTCTGGTGAAATCTCATTATTAAATTTTTGGGTGTGATACAATACCTTCTCTATTCATTTGGGTGTAGGTAATTTTTAAATATTGAAGTTTTGAGCAAATTGCTTGACGTTTGAAGCTGCTCAACAAAGTGGCATGTTTTTGCTTCTTTCTCAGCTGTTTATGGCATCTATTATGTCCCTTCCTAAAACTGAGCTCAAGGTCATTCATAACTTTGACGGTTGGAAACTTTTGATGCCTAAAATTTCTGGGACATAACAGTTTCAATTCCTGAGGAAAATGCTACTTCAGCAGCTTCCCAGGTTCCAATAATTAATGTTCTTGTTACAGTAGACATTTAAAAGTAAGTACAAATGTTAAAAACATACTGTAAAATACACTTGGCTTGTGAAATTGTGCTTATAAGTATATTTACAAAAATATTTGTTTGCCTTTTTATTAAACATCAACGTAGAGTAGTAGACCATCTTTTGAAGTAAGTTTCAAGGATGGTATAACAAAATATAATTTTTAAAAATTGACTAAGCTTTATGGTGTCAATGAAGTTTTAAATCAAACTATCTTATTAGTCTGTATTATTACTTTGTGTGTATAACAACTACATTGGCTTTAATAGAAGCATTTAGAGAAAATGGCGGTGGAACAGTGCAACTATAAAGCAAAGCTCCAAAACTGTGAAGAATTATACAGCAATAAACTTAAAATCATAAAGGAAAATAACAAGGAGGAAAACAAAAATCCTCGAAGTGAAGGTACAAACGAAAGCAGCAGTAAAAATCCAACGGAAAAGGAGAAAATCGCGAAACATACGCAGCAACCAGGTAACAATGAAATGGCGGGAGAGAAACTGACTGACGGTGCACTAGAGGACAAGGAAAGCATAGCGTCGCGACAGCTTATAATTGAAATATTAACAAAAGAGCTTAAAGAAGCAAGAATAGAAAACCAAAAGCTAAAAGAAGAAAAAGCAGCACTGGAAATAAAGGTAAAAAACAACGCCAGCACAAAATGGAAAACTGTAACTCATCGAAGAAAGACAAACGAAGCCAAACCTACAGAATCTCAAGCGATTGAAATAAAAGAACAAATTCGGCTACCTGGAAAATATTCAGGAAACACAAGCAGATGCAGACGGGAAGAAAGAAGCAGACACAAGTGCAGCAGAAACTAACCAAGAAAAACGCTCAAACAACACGAACTAGAGGCGAAATGAAAGTGAAATACAGAAGACGAAAGAAGACATAATAGTGCTAGGGGATTCGATAATAAAGCACGTCGACTTATCAAAAACGCCCAAAGTGAACATGTTCAGTGGAATAAAGACAAAGGAACTAGAAAATCTAATTGAAAAGAAGAACGCAGGAATCCAAACCCAACCAAAGGCAATATATCTTCACGTGGGAACAAATACAATGAAGCAAGCGTCTTGTCCCGAAGAGGTTATGGGCGATATATACTGTGCGGCAAAGAGCATAAAACAAATGTATCCGAAAACACTAGTTATTATAAATGGTGTAGTGAAAAGAAGATATGTACATTTCAGATTTATAAACAGTGTAAACGAAAATATATGCTGGATGTGTGATAAACTAAAGTGTGTATTTGTGGATGTAGATAGACAAATGGGAATGGACTATATAGGGAGAGACGGCCTGCACCTAAGCAGAAAAGGAACGGCAAATCTACAGAGAATAATGAAGAATACCAGCTACGATCAACTGTATCATAGATCAGGGAAACTAACTGCAAAGGGGGGTACAGAAAACTTGTCCAGTACAACTAACTTAGAAGAAAATACAACTAAAGGTAAGGCAAATGATTGTACAAACTTCAACACACAAAATCTGTTAGGTCAAAAAATTAATTTGGCAACAAAAAGTAAGGGTAAAAATAAATTTAGTCTGTATCATCAAAGCATTCAAAGTATTGCCAATAAAAGGGCACTTATCGAGCAAAATATTCTAAATATGCAACCCGATATTATAAAATTTACAGAGCATGGTCTAAAAATAGAGGAATTAAAGGTAAATAATTATGAAAACTACTCATTGGGGGCTAGTTACTGCAGAAATAACCATAAAAGTAGGGGGGTGGTAATTTATGTTAAACAAGAAATTAAACACAAAGAAATAGATTGCAAAAAATTCTCTGAAGAAATGTGCAGCGAAATTGCAGCAATCGAAATAAAGCAAAAAAGTAAAAACCTCATAGTAATAGGGATTTACAGTCCTCCAAATGCAAACAAAGTAATTTTTCTCGAGAGATTAGAAGAATGTCTCAACAGTGTAAGTAAAAATAGAGACACCATAGTAGTAGGAGATTTCAATATAGATGTTCTAGTAGAAAACAAAAAGAAAAGGCTATTATTAGAAATGCTAGTAAGAAATAATGTTGCACTGGCAGAGACAGAACCAACAAGAGTAACTACGTATTCAGCAACATGCGTGGACCTCATGTTCTCAAACCTAAATAGGGAATGTTATGAAATTAAAATAATAAAAAATGGAATAAGTGACCACTATGGCCAACAAATAGTAAGTAAAACATTAGGTAACTTAAGACACAAAACTAACAAACTAATAGAGGCCAAAAGAATAGTAAACAAAAACACACTAGAAGCATTACGATACTACATCAAAGAAGTACAATGGGAAGAAATCTATGAAAAATATGAAATAAATGAAAAATTTGAATGTTTTGCTAAAATTTTAGAAAAATGCTTAAACACAGCAATACCTATATGCAAAATAAATTGTGGTATGCAGAAAAGTAAAAACTGGTCAACCATAGGTATAAACATCTCAAAAAAACGCATGCAATTCCTAAACAGCTTAAAACATCCAAAACTAGACTATAAATCATACACATATATAGAAAATTACAAACAAATGCTCAATAAAGTAATAATTGAAGCAAAGAAGCAGAACAACAAAATACTGATACAAAATGCAGAAAATAAAACTAAAGTAGAATGGAATATAATAAAAGCATCACATAAAGAAAATAAACAAAAATGGGTAGAAAATATATGTATTGAAGTAAACAATAGGTTAATAGAAAACCCAATAAACATAACAGAAACATTTAATGATTATGACATCAATATTGTAAAAACTTTAGGCCTCAGCCAAGGTCAAAACCAGCAAACAACTGAAAACAGTATATGTAACTCAATGATGTTACGAGAAATAACAAATGAGGATGTTATTAAACAGATAAACACATTAAAATGTAAACGATCTTTTGGGTTAGATGGACTTACAAATGAAATGGTTAAGCATTGTAAATCTGAAATGTCAGAGATAATGACGCATATAATTAATCAATCTTTTATAACAGGTACATTTCCCAATGCACTAAAAAAAGTAATAGTAAGACCAATATACAAGAAAAAAAATTCAAAGCATGCAATGGAAAATTATAGACCCATATCATTATGTTCAACATTTTCCAAAATAATAGAGGGATTGTTTTTAACTGAACTACAGAGCTTCTGCAGTAAGTATAAAATAATATCAGAGTACCAATTCGGTTTTCAAAAAAAGAAATCAACAATACAAGCTATCTGTAAAGGAAATGACATCCTCATAAAGGTAATAGACAGGAAAGAATATGTAATCGCAATCTTTCTTGATCTTACTAAAACATTTGACTGTGTAGATATACATAAATTAATAACTAAAATAGAAAATTATGGCATCCGGGGCCTACCATTAAAATGGCTTAAATCTTATCTACAAAATAGAGAACAATATATGGAAATTATATACAATTCAAATGGTAACCTAAATAAAATCAGATCACCTTTTAACAAAGTGACTCATGGTGATCCACAAGGATCAAAACTAAGGCCATATCTATTCCTTATGTATATAAATTGCTTATTCAAAATAATAAAAGAAGCAGGTGAAATAGCCATTGGATATGCTGATGATACCACAATTATAGTAAGGGGAAATACAGAACATGAAGTACAAGATAAATCAAATATACTACTGGAAAAAATTAGGGAAGAGCTAGGAAACCTAGGGATGGTAATTATTACAAATAAAACAGAATGGATGCAAATCAGCTTAAAAAAGAAAATCCCACCCAATAAGCAAATACAACAAGTAACAGAAACAAACTTCTTAGGATTAATAATAGATAACAGATTAAACTAGAAAAAACATATTGAAAAAATAGCAAAAAAATAAATACAGGACTATACATCTTAAAACAAGCAGCGCAACAAATGGATAGAGATAGCTTAATACAAATATACTATGCCTTCATACATTCTCATTTGAGCTATGGGGTTGTATTATGGGGTAATGCACAGAAAAAAAACGCAAAGAATATTAAGACTACAGAAGCATGCCATTCGAATAATATGTAAACTAAAGAAGACGGATACTTGTAAAAATTCTTATAAAAAACTAAATATATTAACATTTCCGGCACTGTATATATATGAATGCATTAAATACTCAATAAAAAATCATAGTAATCAAAGTAGAAACATGCACATACACGAACATGACACAAGAACGAAACAAAATTATTTCATTAACAGACTAAGAGGAACGTTAAGTAACAAAAGTATAGAAAGTAAAACTAAAAATTTGTACAATCATTTGCCTAAACAAATAAAACAGATAACTGAAGAAAACTGTAAACTTAAAGCAATTAAAAAGTATCTCTCAGAAAATGTATTTTACTCTATAGAGGAGTATAAAATGTTAAATTAAGTAAGTTATGCTGTATGATGGTACCCCCTGTATATTTTTTTTATAAAGTGTATGTACTCATGTTATTATTTATACTATATGTTTAGTTTTGTAATCAATCTGACGATCCTTGTAAATTATGTATTACAAATGGAGATAATAAAGAAATAGAAATAATAGCAAACAATTCTGCATTTGAATTGAAATTCAACATGTTAAAGAATGTATGTTGCACTTTTTATTGATTAGTTTGTGCATTATAGTTTGTAACTTTACGAATTATAAAAATGCATCAAATTTAAACATTCACATGCTCCACTTTCCAAATTATTGATAACAGATAACAGATAACTAGCATTGTCATATTTTACATTTCAATAGAATAATTGTAAAACTACAAAATGGTATTTGTAGTACACTTCTGTATAAACAGTAAGCCATTAGAGGCTTTTTTACCTTGGAATTTAATCCTTTTTTGAATTTATTTTTCATAAATTTAAGGATCTTTATCAGTTATTTTTTTAACAAATAACAATACTCACCCATAACATTTTATTATTTGTTTTTGAGTACAGTATTTACTACTTTATACATATGAAGTGTACCACTTATATATATATTTTTTTTCCCTAAGGTATTCTTACACTGTGGGAATTCAATCCAGAATGTGCATCTTAACAAATCTTTTCATGAATCAATCATTAACATTTATTGAGATTTGTGATACTTAAGGTTCCCTAAATTTTGCACATATGAATAAACCATGTAATTCATAGTAATTTTAAACTATAATTAAAATTCACATTTTTTCTCATGACATACAAATATGAATGATTTTACTGTAAATTTTATTAACATCATTTCAAAATTCAGGTTTATATCCAATAATTTACTGTAATAAATAATCATAGGTAGTATATGTTAGGTAAAGAATTAACCATATTAATGTCGTGGGCTTAATTTTAATCATTTTTTTATAATAGGACTGATATTTTTACTTAGGTAATTGGAGTGAAGATTTTTAGATTATATTCATAAAGGTCCTAATATTTACTTATTTGTGCTTAGCTTATTACAAAGTTCTATCCCAAGTCACATAAAAGTGATATACAAATCTATCTGTTTTTAATTTTTATTCTATTACCATAAAATTATTCTTGATTTAATTTTACAGAGTACAATTATGCTATACGCATATTTCCAGCTTTATGTTGCAAATCCATTTCTTTCTAATTCAAAATGGATTCTTTCCTATATTGTTACCCCGAGATGGTTTATGATTTCTTTTTTTAATTGCTAATTCTTTTGTATATCAGCTGTTTCTTTTGGATTAATTCTTTTCTTACCTTTAAGGCAAATAATGTGTACTTCAAACCTTCCAATGTAAACTTTTAATTTACATACCATCAATCTGAACCATGTTTCCTTGATCTTTGTTACATTTCTCTATATACAATTGCCATCCATCATTCATACTAAAACCATACAGAATTTGAGAGAACTTCTCTTTTTCAGAATTGTACATAACTGTTTATCTGCATCTTCTAGCTGACATCTGAATATTTCCCCAAATTCTGTCATAACTTTACCTAACCATACATAAGTCCTTTGCCCTTTATTACTAGCAGGTACCTAATTTCATCTAACCAATTCTTTGAACTAAATGAAATGGAGACAACTTCAAAGTACAGGGTATACATAAATGAATATCAGGGTTTTAACTCTTTATAATATTTATTACATTCAACTTACAGTTATGAATGATATGTCAAATGAAAAAGCAACTCAAACAGTTATACCAAGAAGCTTATAAATATTCAATGTGACTACCCTTTGTCACACGGCACATATCAAGTCTATAGCCGAGTTCTTCCCAAACGTTGATTAGTGTGTATTCAGTAATTGTAGCAACAGCTGCTTCAATCCAGTTTCTTAATTCAGGGAGGTCAGCTGGTAGCGGAGGCACGTACACACGATCCTTGATGAAGCCCCAAAGGTAAAAATCGCATGGCATTAGGTCAGGAGAACGTGGAGGCCATATGTTGAATGTAATAAATATCAAACCTCTGTAATAAATATAAACCTCTCAGACCAAGGCAATGTGGGAAAATGTATGTTCTGCTGTCAAGAGCAACTGTGGTAAATAATGGGAAGGGCCCAACTAAAGCAATCAGTGTGATGTCATGATTGAATGCAGTAACATTTTACTATTTTATGTAAAAAAAAAATATATATATATATATATATTAAACATTAACTTATATCATTAGATGATAAGATCATGTAGCCCGCCTGGGTAATGTGGTGTTAGTGTGTCTGCTTCACATTCAAAAGGTTGCGAGTTCGAATCTTGCTTAGGGTGAGTTGTTTGGGTAAGTTTTTTTTTTTTGGGGGGGGGTTTATCCCTTATCCTTAGAAAACGAATGTCGAGTAACTTTTAAGCTCCATGGATTCCGAGATCATTTGAGCAACATTTCACCCATTTCATCATCGTCCAATATGACCAATCAGGTTAAAGGACGTTAATCTAAAAAAAAAAATGTCATGTGTGCAAATGGCCACGTGGGTAAGGCAGTGAGAGTTGACCATATGGTAGGGATGGAGGTTTGCCCCCCAAAGGAACAAAACTTTTTTGGGTTAAGGTGGTAGTTGAGCAATCTGTATCTGTTTTTCCAGTGATGCATGCACCTGAAATTCTGACATTACATACAGCTGGTCTTAGAGAAACTTGTTGTTTCTATCACATATCATGAAAGGAAGTGTCAGTAAATGGAAGTATCATTATAATCACTGTAATATGTTTATTTAAAAAAAATTGTATATTGATCAAATGTAGTTACACATAGTGAAGATGCATATAAATGAGCTGGAATCAAAATAATGCACACATTCAATGGGGTTTTTTGGCATATAATAACAGAATATTCAAGGCAAATTTATTTCTTGCAATTTCTACAAACATATACACACAGGATGTTAATGAACTAAACCGAAATAATTTGCAAGATTGTGCACGTGACTGATATAAGTAATTTGAGATCGGCGATGCATGGTCCCCGGATAAACATAATGCAACTACACACAGTTAAACATGTGGGTATCAGGGCTGATTAGTCGGTGTTAAAGCAAAGCAGGTTGAAAAAATGGCTTAGAATGTCTTTAAAACTGCTGCCCGAGTATAGAAATATTGATTTTAGCAGCTCGTTACTAGCATTCTCAAGATTTAATGTAAAAATCTGTAAAATCTCGAACTAATCACTTGATAGTGCGACACTGAGCATTCATTAACTACTTTCTTGAGTTACCTAGCCTATTCTGGAGGAGTAAGGTATTATTCTTTTTCAGAACTTTTCACACAACAAAGCTCTCCAGTTATCTGTTTTTTGCCAAAACTTTAGACAGTGTTCTTTAGTGACGATTGCCTTGCAGAATGAAAAAGGAAGCTGTGTCAAGAACCATCAGCTTCACTTATAATCATTACTTCCTCAATCAGCTTCCTCGTAAGAATATACCATGATACAGTTATAATTCTTATAAGATACTAAAATAGAATATTAAGCAAAATAAAAGTGTTCTAAGACTAAATAAAGCCAAATAATGCTTACGTGAATAATTAAGTGGTGCTAGCAATAAACTGACGCTAGTGCACAGTGCATGCAGTTGATTCATGATACTGTAGAACTGTGTGTCATAAGCTAATGGGAAGTGTTATTGTTGAAATACTATATTTACCTAACTTCATATACTCAAGGTTGCGGGTTCAAACCCGGCAGAGAATGATGGATTTTTTCGGGTGTAAAAATCCTTAGCATGGCTTCCTTTGGAAGGGAAGTAAAGCCATTGGTCCTATGTCGTAGATTTACGGCACGTAAAAGAACCTCAAGCCTGATAGAGAGGCCTCTGAGCAAAATTATGCTGTCTTTCACACCCAATTAGAATAGGATGCTGAGAACCACAGTAGTTAAAGAGCGTCCATAAATAACATGCCATTTTTTTTTACAACTATTTAGGAAGCTCTCTAAGGAAAAGAAGTAGAATTAATAGTTGTGGGCAGGCTTTTAATGTAACCATATAATTGAATTGAATCATGTGTTGCTCAGGAGAAACATGAAATTGACCTTTGGATCTGTGGATTTGAAGTACTAAATAAACTTTTCTGCTGAGTTTGTTTATTGTTTTCTCAAAAAAAAAAAAAAAAGGTCAAGTGGCAGTATTTACAATGACTTGAAAAATGGCATACTCAATTATCACATTAAATATGAAAAATGTACAAGGAAGGAAGCAAGTATAATTTTCTCTCGGTGGACAATTTCTCATTGAAATATAAATATACTAAATCTATATCATTTTTATTTATTAGTTACCATATATTTTGGCAGATAAGGATCTTACAATAAGATGAGGTATAAATTTTCATCAAATATATAGTTTTACCATTTGTCTGTCCTATAAGATGATCCTCAAACTATCAACGACCTCTAAATTCAGTTAGATCATTGATCTTGTGGATAATAATACATGAACTGATTCAGGTAATAACCTTGAATATTTATAAAAGCATCAAGTTAGCTATTCAATTTTGCAGACATCCCAGTTCTGTTCTACTAAACAATTGGTACAGTTGCACTCATCATAAAGCAAAAGCCTCCTTCAGAACATTGTTACGGTTTTGCCTATAGAAGTACATGCCTGTAGAAGAACGTGCCAAATATCAAGCTCAAGTCTACCGTTAACAAGTATCGCGGGTTGTGTTATATGTTCATATAGCTTGTACTATAAGTGTAATCAGTGTAAAACTTTCAATCTATGTATTAGGTCTATCATATAAGACTGTCCTGATTTTGGGTGCTGTTTTTAATCAACTATCATCTTATCTGCCAAAATATATGGGAGCTTGTGGAATTAATTTGTTGAGTCAGTATTTTTAGCACTACGTCACTTACATTTTTGTTATGAGGGACAAGTTTCAGAAGCCTATGCTACCATTTTCAACTTCATGGTTCTGTCGTTGGTTGCGTCTGCCTGTGTTCTCTTCTCTGGTAGCAAAACAATGAACTTCTTAACTAAGTTGTCCAATGGCGGGATTTAAAAGTTTATTAGGTAATCTTTGTGTTTCCATATGAGCATGTTTTCCCAGGTTGTGAGTTCATTGTGGCCTGACATGGTTTTTAGCAATTTGGGATTTGGATCTATTATAGTTTTCCTTCGAGTAGTGAAATGCTACAGCTGGTTTATCTTCTTGTTTTAGTTTTAGATTTCTAAAGTGCTATTTGGCTCTGATTTTTAAACTTCTTTTGGTTTGTCCTAGGTTGAACTTTTCACAATTTGTACATTTAATTTGATATATTCCTGATCTATTTTCTGGTGGAATTTCATCTTTGATTTTTGAATTCAGCAACTTAATGACAGGAAATATGTTTATTGGAGCCAGGATGATGTTTTGTTCCTTGAATTTTTTGAATGTGTTGTTATTGTCTTTTTCTGCTGTTAGGGCAGTTTTTTCTTTTATGGTTTTTTTCTGCCTTTCTTTGTTGAGTTTTATGCTGTATCCTTTTTAACTATATGTTGAATTTGGTTGTGCTCATCGGTACATTTACTAAATGTGCAAGGCTGTTTATTACTGCATGTCTGTGTGGTAATGGGTTGTAGCTTTCATTTTTAATGTAATGTTCTGATTGAGTTTGTTTTCTGTAGATTCCAAAGTTTTTATTTCATGCTAATGGAGAAAAATTAGCAGAAATAGTCTTATTTCTTGCTTTATTGTACGAGAATAAAGTAGTCTTCAGAGGCTATTCCCAGAAAATTCAAAATATACATTTTATTTATCAGGTAAATAACTTTAATATACAATATTTTAATCCAAATCGTTAGAGCCGTAATGGTCTTTTCGTTTTTGAGTTATGCTGCCCACAGACACAGATACATATACACAGACAGACACACACATGGACATTTTTCTAAAAATGCTCTTTTTGGATTAGGTGATCTGAAAACATGTATTTTCGTAAGTAGAAGCGAAATAAGGGAGTACCATAGGTTAAAGTGAAAGCCAATAGCTGGTTGCTATGTGACTGATGTTCCTTTGTTTGTATGGACAGGAGTTGACAAATTCCTGTATGAGAAAAAAGTTTTTCAAAGCTGAAACCAAGAAAAAGGAATATCTCAAAAACGATCAACTCCATGAAAAAAATATGTATTTCTGGCGAAATCTCTATACATTTTTTTGGTGTGATACAATACTTTTTCTATACTTTATCTACATAGTATGTGTAAAGAAAGTAAAAATAAAGTATATGACATGAGAACAAAAAAACAACAAAAAACAATTTTTTAAACATAAAAACAAAAATAACAAAAAGTATTACAGCTACAAAGGTAAACTTCAATACGTTTATTCCTGTGGCATATGTGCACAAAAATCTGATGTGTTCCATTCACATGAATTTCTCTACATCTCTATAGCTAATTATTCTTAACACATTGAAGCCCAGGCATTTCGGTGGTTGAAGTGCCAAGAAACCACTGTTTTTACGCCTACTTTGAGTTATTATTTACAGTGCATGAATTAAATCTGCCAAAAAGTATTGGGGCAATCTAAAAGTATGGCATTCAAGGATTTCTCAACAAGTAACAAAATAGTCATAACTTCCCTATTAATATTTTATTTTAATTACAACACGTATCAAATATGAGTTTGAAAAAAAAACTGTGTAAGCTGCTTACACTCCATTTATTCAAAGTTTGTAAAACTGTCCCTCGGAATCAGAATTTTTTACTGCTTCCTTTGTATCCTGAATTTCAGCTTCAGTTCACAGAAATCAAGGAAAATGCAGCATTTTAACATTTAAGACCACAAATGTAACAACAGATCACCACCTTCAAAGAAAATGGCGCGACTACCCGAGAGCAGCCAATATTACTAAATCTCTAAAAATTCCTAATAGTTGACTAAAGCAAGGACAGATAGCAGCACAAATCAGACAACTAAACGATAACTGATGTATGTACTTTGCCGCACAGCCCAAGACCGAGTTAGGGTCGTGGAATTGAATTAAAAGCGTTTTAGCTATGCTAGGGCATAAGTCTCATGAACATTTCGATGGCCCGAGCTATATTCGGGCTTGAGCTCCAAAGTGTTAAAAAGCTTAATCTTCTATTTCATGCTAATCAGTATAAACATTAGCAGAAATTGTCACATTACTTGCTTCTTTGTAAATAGAAGGAAAATAAGGGGTAATAGGGTAAAGCAGCAGTCATATATTTTAAAAGCTGGTTGCTGTGTGTTTGAAATTCATTTCTTTGCACTGCCAGGAGTTGACTAATTCCCATATAAGAAAAACTTAAGTAGTTTAAAACAGAAACCAATATCAAGGAACATCTCAAATTGTCACACTATGTAAAAATATAAATGACATAAATTGCATGTTTAGACAATATATACAGTTTTTGTGTGGTAAAAGTCATCTAGAATGAAGAGGTCTTCTTAGGCTATTCCCAGAAAATTCAAGATAAACGTTTGATTTGTCATGTAAATATGTTTAATACATTAATTTAAAATCGTTAGAGCTATTTTTGAGAAAATCAAAATTTTCTCCATGTAAACTATAATTTGGGTAGGGGGGATATCTCTAAATCTTCAATGCATCTTTAAATACTAAGTTTGGTATTTATCAACTTTTTGTTTTTTTATTTGTGTTCACAGACGCATGGACATTTTGCAAAAATGTTATATTTGGATACGGGGGAGTCTAAAATATGTATTTCCGGAGAAATCTCTGAATAAAATTTTTTGATGGAGTACAATACCTTCTCTGCCTATGTACTGAGTAGAGAAAGTAAAAATTTAAAACTCTTGAAGTTAGATTTGAAACTCATTTATCCTCTTTAATCCTTCGGTCTGTGTTGATTGATAATTTAAAAGTCTGTTGCATCCCATAAACAAACCGACTAGGAGTCGCCTCTGCTATTAGTCACCTTGCTTGCCAACATTAGTGAAATGGTTTTCTACAGCATTTGAGTTTTAAATTGCTTCTAAATTAGCATTGCATGGCTGTAATGTAACACAAGGTATACAAATGTTAGTGCCATATTGTGTGTTATGCCAAGAGAATGCATGCAGTTATTGTTGGTTTTTCAACAAACTAAAACAAATATTTCGACATGATATAGATTGTGTCAGTTGTCACTTGTTGAACTTATGTTTATCTATGGAGGAGTCCAAGAAAAGAGTTATTTTTTTTGCACAGTATGTACAGTCTAATTCCTTTGTATTGCTATTGTGTACATCTTAGCTACAACTTAACTATGCATCTGTGAGCACCATTGTTTCCATATCATTTGCAAGCAGCAAATTATCCAATTATGTTAGATGGCAGCTGCAACAATTGAGCAAGGCTTGCGATTTGCTGCTTATGGCTGCAATCACATAAAAAAGAAGAGAGATATCACAGTGATGCTGCATCACATGCATTAACAAAGATGACATTCAGGCACTCTTATGATCCAACTTTTTGATAGGACAGTGGAATTAAAACTTTTCAGGATCTGAATCTTAAGAAATTGCATTAAGAGAAAGTAGGGAGGTTTCTATGGCAATGACCATGTTACTACTTAATATACCACATCTCCTAAGGTATCTCTCCATATTTGAAAACATTGTTCCACCATATCCTATCTGGAGCCATGGGGATCCTAAGTAGTTTAGTTCCTCTCTAAAACCATTGAATTGTTTGTTCCTATAAAGAATGTCGAAATTAATATCAGGAAATGTTTGATACGGTGTAGGGGTGGTGGATTCAAGCACTAGTGGAAATCTAGATCATGAAGAGAGTGCAAAGAGCTCCAGTGGCTCTAAAAAGTTTCTCAAAGAGAACACGGATGGCACATAATCTAGGGAAAAGTTTGACAATACTTACAGATTTTGCAAATTATATGAATGTCAATTTGGTCACTGTGTTCACATGTAGATTGCAAGGTTGCCTTGTCAGGCAAATGATATTTTTTTTAGAACCACATACAGAGCCCATCTTATAGTTTTGTATTTTTCAAAGTCCCACCAAAAGATGCTATAAGTAGAAGTAAATTGGTTATACTGCCAGTGATGTTCTGATGCATACATAAAAGAATTGAAATATGAAAATCTAATAGTTTAATTCCAGTACATATTTGTCAGTAAGAGCCCATTATTGTGCCTTTTCTGATGTTACGTGCAGTTACTTGAATAACATTCCACTGCTCTTTTTAGAATACCAAGTTCTTTTTTTCTTAACATGTATTAAGAATGGTTATGCTTATTTTAGTTCCTTTACAGGAGGCAGGCTTGCTCTCACACAGGAGTCCACTTTTATTAATATTGTAATCAATAACAGAAAAGCTTAATGCTAACTTTACCTTTTCATGAATGAAATTTAGAAGTGCTAAATTTAGCAACTGAAGAATACTCAAAAGTAAAATTCGGAAGACATTTTCCAAGGATACATACCCAATCTTGCTGTAGCACTCATAAATAGCATCTAGAAGTTCTTACACAAAAATCTATCAAGTATGTTCTTAAAAACTCCACTATATGCCAATAAAACATGCCCAATTGAATGAATTAATTTCCCTTGAGAATAGAAAATACAAGTATAGAAAATAAAAAATATTAGGAAAAACTAATATTCTTTAGAGGTTGAAGCAGATAGGACTCCTTGCCTCATTAATGAGTTGCAGTTCACAACCCTCACTTTACATAAGTTTCTAACTAAAAGCTTCTTCTGATGTTCCACTTTCTACATCATAGAAGGTTATTGTGGCATGTTCAAATTATGCTGTCTACAGATAAAGGTGAGTCTCTTGGCATATTAGATGATTTTCCTTCAAAAACATATCAAATTTGTCTCACACAAGGATATTTCTGATGTCAGTATATAGGAGGAAAGACAGAATTAGAGAAAATACAACGAAACACACTCTTGGACCGCCGATTGGCAGAGCAGAGATTATAAAAGATGTTTTCTTTTATTTGCAATCATACAATAACCACTGTAATTAGTTTTCTAAACCTGTTCAGCACAATTTGGTTTTGGGGAAGGAAACATACGCAAATATTTGTATTCATTTCCCTGCATCCTCCACATGTTTCCCTATGCTCATGAATGCTGAAAGGAATGTTTACAAACATAATAAACAGAAGATAGCATAGCTATACACTATTATTTTGTTATTGCTTAATAGATGCAGCTTAGCTTTGTATTCCTAAAGAAATAGTATTGAAAGTTTTATTCCTATTCCATACGCCCATTCTTGGAACAAGATTGGTCACAAGGTGAATTCTGATTCACATGATGTTGTTTAATCGTGTAGAGTTGCTTCTGATATTTAAGATTCTTTAACACACATGCTTCCCAAGCCCAGAACACTTGCAAACAATTTAGAAGCTGTCAGTACATTATCACAGAGCAATCTGTCAAAATGAAACATAACCGATGTAAATCTTGGGAAATGGCAAGAGGGAAATGAACATGCATTGTTTCTTGATACTTAAGAAGGAAATATCAAGTGTAAACATTATTCTACTGTATGATAGTATTTAAGATTTAATAAGTTGCTGGCAATGTGTTATTTATTGTCAAGAAATTAGTACTGCTATAGTGAGTGTTGCAAAACTTTCTGCACACTGTATCATCAAGCACATGGTGAATTGAGTTTGCTCCTACCTTTTTACATCAGGATCATTCTTGTCTGAGTCAGAGTGTTGCACATCTGTGTAATTGCAATTTTTACTTTCTCTACACATGCTGTGTACATAGTGTATAGGGAAGGTATTGTAATGCACTAAAAAATTCATTACCTAGATTTCATCGAAAATACATGTTCTGGACTCCCTGAATCCAAAAAAGGCATTTTTAGAAAAATGTGTGTGTGCATGTGGGTGGGGGGCAAGAGCATGCAGCATAGCTCAAAAACAAAAAGTCTGTTAAATATTAAACTGGGTATTTAACTTCAGTATCTTCCAAGGATGAGACACAAAGATTTTTGAGGAAATCTCCCCACCCCAACTATCCTTTACATAAAAAAATTTCAAAAATTGTAAGGTTAGATTACAATTTTGATTACAATGCTATATATTAAATATATTTACATGATAAACAAACTGTATATCTTACATTTGCTGGGAATAGCCTCTAAAGACCTCTTTATTCTGGATGATTTTTGCAGGCAAACCATAAGAGATAGACCAAAACTTGCTGCACAAAAAATATAGATCTCAATAAAATATGCAATTTATGTTATGTTCATTTTTTTCATGGAGTTGATTGTTTTCAAGATATTCTTTGTTATTGGTTTCAGTTTTAAAATACTTGGTCTTTTTTCTTTAATGGAAATTTGTCAACTTCTGCTTTCAAAGAAATAGACTTCAATCCCATAGCGACTATCTTTTAAAAGATTTTATCATCACTTTAGGGTATGGTACCCCCTTTTAACAATAATTTGTTACAGAGATGTAGAGAAAGTCATGAGAACGGAACACATCAGATTTTTTAAGCTATATTGTTCACTTTCCATTTTTGACCTATGCTACCAGAACTCAGATTGCATATTGTAGCTTCAAAAATATATATGGATTTATTAAATGGCGGAAGTCCCTGCAGTTTTCAGTGACATGAAACTTTTGATAAATGAGAAAAAAATGGGCAGATATGAAAAGATATAATTCTCTGCTGATAAAATTTTCTGAACTGTTTTTATTGATGCATACTCATTCAAAACCAATAGATTAGCAACCTCTTTGAGTGTATGTATTAAACATACTACATGGTTGCATCCAGCCATGTCCCCAATCAAATTAACACTGGTGCAGGAGGAAATTAATGTGTAGGGGCTGTTGATTTGAGGAAATAAATGTGTAGATGTTGTTAAATTTAAATACTGGACTCTCAAAGAGGATTTAACAAAAAAATTACTTTGCAGAGGCTGTAAATTGATCTACTATTGGGAAAGATTTGCATTTTGGGTGGTCTGAATAAAAATGAATTGTATCATATAAGATCCCAGAAGGAAAAAAATGTAAGTGAGGTTAGTCTTGAGACATATCTCGCCAATTTCCTGTGAATAAAAATTTCTCCTCCAAATATTGGAAATATATGTCACAAGTCTCATACACGTCCCACTGCTTTCTATATTTAAACCGCCAACAATGCATTGTTCAAAGTGTGCAAAGGCTTATTGTAGCATTTATGGTTAAGTTTATGTTGTCAGAATAGAATGGGAAACATTTCATTTTAAATTATGTTTTGTGGATATTTTAAAAAGCTAATGAAATCACAATTATTGAAAATTGGAAAAAGAAATTCTGTTGCAATGGCAAAAATTAAACGTAAGATTTAAGAAAATGGATTATAATGAAAATTAATTATTTAGAAAGATAAGCAGTATGAAAGGTAGAGTAAATAAAAAAAAGCAGCCTAAAGACCTCAAAGAGTGGAAAAGAAAGTTCTTGGTTCTGTTAGGAGAAACAAATCTTCTGAAAACAATGAAGTTAGAATAAAATATTAATAAAAGTAGATTATTTCACCTATCTTATTATTTATTCAGTTACCTTTACATAGAAATGCTTATATAAAAGTGTTGCCCTTTGTGGTGTAATGGTTACCATGCTGACTTCATATACCTAAGGTCGCGGGTTCAAACCCGGCGGAGGACGATGGATTTTTTCGGGCGTAAAAATCCTTAGCATGGCTTCCTTCGGAAGGGAAGTAAAGCCGTTGGTCCCGTGTTGTAGATTTACGGCACGTAAAAGAACCTGAAGCCTGATTGAGAGGCCTCTGAGCAAAATTAAGCAGTCTTTCACGCCCAATTTAGAATGGGATGCTGAGAACCCAGTAGTTAAAGAGCGTCCATAAATAACACGCCATTTATTTCTATAAAAGTTCCATTGTGTTCAAGAGAACAACAACCTATTTTATTGTAAAACGTTATAAGAAGTTAAAGATTTGAAGCTTTCTCGGTATTGGTTATTAATGATGATTTCAGGGAAAACTGATCCCATATTGGAGTCATAAAAATTCAAGCTTTCGACCATCTTAATGCTGATGAAGACCACCGGTTGTCTCAGTTGTTATCCTGTGAAGTCATCATTAATAAGTGTTATTATCTTGTAAAAGATGTGCCATAAAGTACACTTAAATGTGATGAAAGTTCACTTAAATGTATTAATTTGTAACTCTATTGATGAAAATAATAATTTAATAGCTCTCATAATAACTTATAGGTTCCTGCTAAATGTAGTATTGTAAGATTGTTTTTGTTATAACAGTGAACTGATGTCATCACTGTTTCAAATCTCTTATTATTCTTTCTATTTGATCCTTAACTTTGGGTCCCTTTTTCTGCTTCATGTCCATCATGTTCATTTTTATAAACTGCTCTTCGTGGAACAACATATGATAAACAGAGGTATTCTGTAGGTAACTTTTTATTGAAGTATTGAAAAGCCCTCTTTTAGCTGTGCAAAATGTTGTTGATTTATGTTTGTTGGCAAAATACCTGGATATAGGATCTACATGCTGTCCATAACCCTCATCACTAAGAGAAATAGCACATTCAAATTATTAATATTTACTGATTAGAACCTGGCCATTTTGCGTCAAAACTTTCCTGGTAATGTTTTCATCTGCATAAGATTTTGTTTTCTTGATTAAGATACAGGTATAAATCCAAAGGTCCAACCGCATCAGAAAGTGTATTGCACTCTTGTTATACTGCTTTAATTATATGAAGTTTAGCCATACTTGCCAGAAATTTCATCAATTAAATACTCATGGCCTAATGCAATTACAGTAGATGACTTTTTCCAACATTTTTAGATACTGAACACTACGAGGGTCCTGTTTGAAAACCTGGGTTTTTACCTGTCACAATAATAATCTTATATCTCTTTATGTTTGTAAAACTTCGCCTCTTTTTACTTTTTCTAGCCCCATATGTACAATGTACATAGAGATAGAGAAGTATTGTATTCCATTCAAAAAGTTGCCCTCCTTGGTGTAATGGTTACCATGCTAACTTCATATACCCAAGGTTGCGGGTTCAAACCTGGCGGAGGACAATGGATTTTTTCGGGTGTAAAAATCCTTAGCATGGCTTCTTTCGGAAGGGAAGTAAAGCCGTGGGTCCCGTGTCGTAGATTTACGGCACGTAAAAGAACCTCAAGCCTGATAAGAGAGGCCTCTTAGCAAAATTAAGCGATCTTTCACGCCCAGTATAGAATGGGACGCTGAGAACCAAAGCAGTTAAAGAGCGTCCATAAATAACACGCCATTTCATTTTTCCATCCAAAAATTTAATGTCGAGATTTCACCAGAAATATATGTTTTAGGAGCCCCTGAATAAAAAAAAAGCATTTTCAGAAACAGGTCTGTCCTTGTGTGTGTGTGGGGGTGGGGGTGGGGGTGTGGGTGTGTGGACAGCACAGCTCAAAAACAAAAAGACAGGTAATACCAAACTTGGTATTTAAGTTTGGTATCTTCCAAGGATGCGACACAAAGATTTTTAAGAACCCCCCCCCAACCACCCTTTACATGGAAAAATGTTTGAAAATTTTGTTTTTCTTAAAAATTGCTCTTAACGATTTTGATTAAAATACCACATATTAAAGTCCTTTCTGTCAGCGTACAGAGAAGGTATTGTAATACTCCCAAAAATTCAATACCAAGATTTCACTAGAAATACATGATTTGGGTCCCCCTGAATCAAAAAAATTATTTTTTGGAAAAAGGTCCGTGTGTCTGTGAACAGCATAGCTCAAAAACAAAAAGACCGTTAAATACCAAACTTGGTATTTCAAGAAAATTTTCAAGAAAATCCTAACACCAAATTACCCTTTACATAGAAAAATTTGTGAAATTTTGATTTTTTTCAAAACTGGCTCAACAATTTTGATTAAAACCTCTCATATTTAAGATATTTACAACCCAATAAAAGCTATATCTTGAATTTTCTGGGAATGGCTTATAAGATCTCTTTATTCTGGATGATTTTTATTGAAGTTTGCATAACTGTTAAACCGTGAGAGATAGAGAAAGACTTACTACACAAAAATGTAGATCACGATAAAACACACAATTTACATCACACATTTTTTCGTGGAGTTGATCGTTTTTGAGATATTCCTTGTTATTTGTTTCAGCTTTAAAAAACTTATACTTTTCTCATACAGAAATTTGTCAATTCCTGACTATCACTTTAACCTATGGAACTCCCTTATTTGCTTCTACTTATAATGAAGCACATAATCAGACTATTTCTGCTAATTTTTTCTCAATTAGTATGAAGTAAATGGAAGTATAAGATTTTTAACAATAATTTGTTGCAGAGATGTAGAGAAGTCATATGAATGGAACACATCAGGTTTTTCCTGTTGTTTGAGGAAGAAAATATTGTGCAAGCTATTGCATCTATTGAGTTCATTAGAATTTCATTCTTCAGAATCCTTCCTTGTTTAGTAAAGCTTCTTTGTACACTCAGAAAACATTAAAATTTGTACCAAATCTGCCAATAATTTATTGCATGAGCTGAACATGCTTCTCCCGTGTTGGCACTCATACAAATTTGTAGATGCGTCAGATGAAAGTAAGATGCAGCTATTTTTTATTTATTCCAAAACCTGAGATGCATCTCATTACATAAACAAGTGAGGCATTGTATACGATCAAGAGCCATCTCCAACTTGAGTCTTCAAGTTTTATTCAGACAAAAGTGAGACATCTTTAAATAGCACGTTTGAAAATATGTCTCACTTTCATCCACACCACTCTGTGTCTGCAATGCTTAGGAGACAATTTGTCATACATATTATGATTTAATTTAGGAAATGTACCTGTTATTATCTATTCTGGTTTTGACATAACTAACTGCATGTGACAAATTAAAGTAGCTGTTGTATTTAATACCAGAAAGGCATAATTATTTCAGAGATTTCATCACTCTGGCTCACTCTTACATTGTTAGTTGCCAGTGATTCTTATTCATTAAGAAAATAGGTATGCACAGTGGGACAGATTGTAAATCCAGCAGGACAAGAGTAGCTTTTGACACAGTATCAGGTGTGAGACATGCAGTCAAAGTTTGTTTTCATTAGATAAGGTATACAGATCCTCACCCATTGTTGAATGAAGGCCGTCGCTTGAGAACATGTAGTTTTGTAAGTTGAATGCTAGTGCAAGCCTTTCACAATGGATAATGTAGTTATAGCTATGCTCTTTATCATTTAAGTGCCTGTTGTAATTATTTTACCTAGTTATCCTTCCAGTTTAGAATTACTTTATTATGTAATGAATAAATTTTTATTTTTACTTTCTCTAGCCACGTGTGTACAATATACAAGTGGATAGAGAAGGTATTGTATTCCACCCAAAAAATCCATGTCGAGATTTCACTGGAAATATGTTTTGGGGTCCCCTGAGTCTGAAAAAAAAGCATTTTAGAAAAAGGTCTGTGTGTGTGTGAACAGCATAGCTCAAAAACAAAAAGACTGTTAAATACCAACTTGGTATTTGGGTTTAGTGTCTTCCAAGGATGCAACACAAAACTTTTCAAGAAAGTTCCCCCACTACAAACTACCCGTTACATTGAAACATTTCAAAAATTTTGATTTTCTCAAAAATAGCTAACGATTTTGATTAAATTGCCATATATTAAAGATATTTACATGCCAAATAAAATGTATAATTTGAATTTTCTGGAAATATTCTCTGAAGACTTTTTTATTCTGAAAGAATTTTGCGTAACTGCTAAACCATAAGAGATAGACAAAAACTTGTTGCACAAAAAATGTAGATCTTGTCAAAACACACAATTTATGTCCTTTTTCAGCTTTCTTGTGGAGGTTTCTGAGAGATTCGTTATTGGTTTCAAGTACAGTACTTACACTTTTATCAAGTGGAGTGGAGACTGCTAAACACTCTTTTTCACTTCACTAACTGGATTTTTATTCAGGAACATGTTTTTGCCAATCCATTGTCTGCATTCTTGCCTGAGTCAGCGCAGCAGATGATGTCAACAATGGAATAGAATAAAAACCAGGTTATTGAAGCAAGAAGAATGTTTAGTTGTCCCCACCTCACTTGCAATTGCTAGCTGCTTGTATATTTTGTGCTTTAGATGTAGGCGCACAATCATGTATTATGCCTCAGTAGTTATTTGTTGTATTAAACTGAAATATTGTAACCAAAGAATCTTTACATGATTAGATGCAAATAAAACTAGGACATGTTGTGTGGAAGTTTATAAGTATTTAAAGAAAGAAATTGTATATTTTAAATGTGATTATGACAAATGGAAAAATGATTATTAAAACTGTGATTCTAATTTATGAAACATCTTCCCACTTTACAGAAATCTAGAGAACTGTATTACATCATTTAGGGCTAGTTAATATTATTGTATACAATTGTTTTATGAAAGCTATTAACTAAGAAAGAAGTTATTTTGTTTAAATGTATTCCTTATATAAGGTTTCTATTATCCAAATATATTCAGAATTTGTACATTATAACAGTGCACTACTTGTAACTCCTAAGCAAAATTTGATGAAGATATGAATTACACAGAAGTTAATAATATCCACCCTCTTTAAGGGCATATTTCTATTCAAATATATGCAGAAATTGTACACAATAAAAGCATTCTACTTGTAACTTTTGTACAAAGTTTCATGAGCATTCTATAATAAAACAGTAATTTTGCTAAACTCACCTCCTATAAAGGGGTAGTTTCAATTAAATGAATACATAATTTTTATATAATTACAGCATACTACTTGCAACTCCTAAAAGCTATGAAAATATTTGAACTATGAAAAAAGTTAATTGTGTTTTCTCCCGTATAAAGGGCAATATAATATGTTATTCAACATGCTACATTTGAATTGTTTATTTAGTTGATGAAATTATTAAACCCACATTAACACTTAAAACTTAACTTGTAATGTAAAGTTTTCTAAAACTCAATTCAGTATGGGAGAAATCAATAATTTTATCCAAGTAGATTCACAGTTCATCTCACTGTGGTATGGTCTTGTGTTCCTTATAGAAGGCACCAAAAATTACATAATGATACAGTCCATAGTATCGGTGCTTTCATCAATAACATTCATGCCAATTGATCTACCTGTTAGTTTTGTAAATACAAGGGTCGACTGATAAGTCCCGGGCCTCACACAGATATGGTGCCACTAGGCCAGTTAGACAGTAACATTGTAGACTTTAACTCTAGACTAGCTTGTATCCATAGTTGCAGATCAATAGCTTGTTAAGTGTTGGAATGACAACATTTTAAACAAGACATCTTAAGAGTTCTCACAAAAGAGGATTTGGAAAACCGAGCGGTGATTAAATACTTTCATTTGAAAGTCCTAAAGAAATCAAGGAAATGGACAGTACATTGAAAGACTCTGCCCCTTCATATTCAAGGATTAATAGGTGGGTTGAGAGTTTAAAATGGGACGTACAAGCACTAGTGATGAGTGTGCTCTGGATGCCCTGTAGAAGTGACAACTCCAGAGACCATTGAAAAAATTCATTGTTTAGTATTGGAAGACCACAGATTAAAGTTGTTTGTAAACATATTAAAAGAACGTGCAGCAATGTTTTGGGCATTCACAAGGTCTGTGCAAGATGGGTGCTGCATTTGTTGACACTTGATCAAAAGTTGCAAAGCAAAATGTTTCTGTTAAATGTGGAGCTCTACCGTAAAAATCCCAGTGAATTTTTGAGATGGCTTATCACCATGGATGAAACTTGGATACATCACTACACTCCAGAAAGTAAATCACAGTCAAAACAGTGGATTGCGTCTGGTAAACCAACTCCAAAAGAGGCAAATTCAATTTTGTCAGCTAACAAGATTATGGCGAGTGTTTTCTGGGATGCACAGGGAATTATTTTTATTGATTACTTGGAAAATTGTAAAAGTATCACTGGTAACTACTGCACAAGCTTACTGCAACGTTTGAGTGATGCAGTGAAAAGAAAAAGACCTCATTTGGCAAAAAAAAATATTGTTCCATCACAACAATGCTCTGGCCCATCGTTCAGTCATTTCAGTGGGAAAAATGTGCAAATTAAATGTTGAATTGCTTGAACATCCTCCCCCTTCGCCAGGACTACCAGCTGTTCCCAAACCTCAAAAAATTTCTTGGAGGACGAAGATTTCACAGCAACGAGGTCATTGATGCAGTAAACAACTTTTTTGAGGGCCTTGATAAATCACATTACAGAGATGGTTTAATTAAATTAGAACACGGATATGATAATCTTTCTGGAGATTATGTTGAGAAAAAAAAAAAACTTTTAAATGCTATTTTCATTGAGAGGCCTGGGACTTATCAGCCAGTCCTTGTAATAAGATATTACTTTATTATAACACTGATGTATATGTGTATTTACACAATGAGCTTTCCTCAGGCACGTGTTGAGTGTATCTGGCAAGGAATTATTTGAATTGGTATCATTAATTTTCCTTAGTTGGATACCAGCAAACAGAATGCTTCACACAATCATAAGAAAACTAACTAAAATAAACAAAGGCCCTTCCTCCCTAAAAAGAATTTTTTGCCCAAAATTCAACTTTTAAGAATGAGGAAATACATTGGTTCTATTTTATATACTTTTAGTTATTTTTATACTCTTTAAACATTGCTAATAGCTTTTGAACAGGCTTTGTTTGTGAATTTTCTGATAAATCCTCTTTATGGTTTGCTGTGTTCATGCTGAACTACTTAAAATTGCTTTTACAAGCTCCACACACCAGCTCTCTACTAATACTACTACCAAGATAAACACTCGAGGCAAGCAAATGCGAGAGACAGCCCCAAGCATGTGACTGACTACTCACCCTAAGAGTGGAAAATTTATTTGAACATTTCTTTATTAGTTTTAAAATGTTCCAATTGACAGAATTACTGAGTTCATTGCAACATATTACATGTTGTTTGAAAATAGAAACCATTTTACTGAAAGTGAGCCATTATTGCATGTCGATTGCATATCCTGGACAGAGTAATACAAAAGTGTGTTTCTTAGAACACAGTGTGTTTCCAGGATATTTTTAGACATTAAGTCACCTGGAAATACCCGAATTACTTAATCTACCAAATGTGGAACTGATTTTCGACATTTTTGGCTATATTTAGTTACCCTCACCAGATTAGTACACTTTTGACGCACATGCACAGTGAACTTTAATTTGTCTTCAACCATCTTCCATCATTATTACAGCATGGTCTCCCACAAAGAAGCAAATGAGGATTCATCATACTCCTTGTCAACAGCACTCCTCATTAAAAGTAGGATCTTAAATTCCTTTTATTCACTGAGAACAATAAAAAATAATTTTGGTGTGGAGTAAGCTGTAGCTACACGAGATGAGCTTGAACCTTCAAAGTAATATGTTTAGTTATGAGGTAAAGATCCAAACTTGTTTATTTAGAAGCCACAAATAGATAACAGTCACACATCATACATTTTGTTCTCATTTATATGGCTCAGAGTGAGGCATGTCAAATAGAGATGCAATCTGCTGACGATGAGGAAATGACTCCTTGAAACTAGTTCCTGAGGTAATTAACCTAACATAATGAAATTGTATGTTTGCAACTGCTGCTAAACTATAAATAATTATCTACTTTGTAAAAATCCTTGATTTGCACTTATTGACTTCTGTTTTTCAATCAATGTTGCCTACCTATTTGAAGAGAAACTTAAAAATAATTATGTTTCCATAATTACTTAATAGAAAAAAAATCACTTGTTCATCGCAACAAATGAGTAGCAGAACTTGAGCAAGAAGTGTATTCAATATAAACTTAAGGATCTGCAGCGGGTTTATAGCATTTAACCAGAAGGAAGCTCAACACACATCTTTTTTGAACAGCAAAATATCCTTTGAAATATATAATTTCTATATTACCACAGAAACATGTGTTATATATTTGTATTCCAACATTTGATACATTTTGTTGCTGAAAGGGAGAAAGCAAAATATCCTTTGAAATACATAATTTCCATATTACCACAGAAACATGTGTTATATATTTGTATTCCAACTTTGGTACATTTTGTTGCTGAAAGGGAAAAAGCTGGACATTTGGCTTTATTGTAAAAAGTCAACCGGATGCTCACAAAATACTACATGTCCAGCGAATTCTGCACTTCTGGTTACTTTAAATACACATCTGTATATAAATGAATCACCGAAATATATGTATGCTCATCACTTCTGATCAACTGCATCAAATTGAACTCTCTCTCTCTCTCTCTCTCTCTCTCTCTCTCTCTCTCTCTCTCTCTCTCTCTCTCTCTCTCTCTCTCTCTCTCTCTCTCTCTTCTTTTCTTTTTTGTGTTAGAACAAGATTTGTGAAAAAGAAAATGATTAAAAATAGTACGGATAGTACGGGAAGTTTTTGAAGTGTCATAATATGAATAACAAGACCAAGTGAACGCATTTTGGTTAATAGCTAACAAGGTTATTTGTTGCTAAATGGCCGTAGTATTGCTATATTTTCCTTCCCCATTCAATGTTAAGGTAATGCACTAGTTTATCGAGACAATGATGCAATGTAGCAGTGAAATTCAAATATATTTCTATGTATTAACTGTCCTTTCCTTACTCCTATCTTTTAAAAGAAAGAAGCAAAGAAGCTTTCCTGACGATGAACACCTAGAGTAAGTACTTATTTATTTGCCGCTAGATAGCCATAGTAGTACTTTTCCTCCCCATTCAATGTTAAGGTAACGTGCCAGTTTATCGAGCCTATGACACAATGCAGTAGTGAAATTCAAATACATTTTTATGTATTAACTGTCCTTTTCTTACTCCTATCGTTTGAAAATAAAGAAGCAAAGAAGCTTTCCTGCCGATGAACACCTATATTAAGTACTTATTTATTTGCTGCTAGATGGCCGTAGTACAGCTCAATTTTTCCTCGCCATTCAATGTTAAGTTCTCGCAACAGTTTATCGAGACAATGACGCAACATAGGAGTGAAATTCAAAAACAATTTTATGTTATAGCTGTCCAGGCCTTACTCCTATCATTTAAAATAAAGAAGCAAAGAAGCTTTTCTGGCAACAAACACCAAGAGTAGGTACTTATTTATTTGCTGCTAGATGGCCATAGTACTCTCAGTTTTTCTTCCCCATTCAATGTTAGGGAATGCACCCAGTTATGGAGTCAATGACGCAAGATACAGTGAAAATCAAATATATTTCTTAAGTACTATCGTTTCCTTAAGTCACATTGTTTAAATAATGACGGGATATGGATAGTAAACCATTTTAGGTTAACTTATCAGTAGTAGGTTATTTGATGTTATGTGGTATATGAGTGAAGGTGATTTCATCAGAACATGAAGACACCAACACTCTGTGCTACATAGTGCAAATCATTGCGCGTTGCAGATGCAAAGGCATTATTAGATGGAAAATTCCTTTTAATACTTTTACTGGCATCATTTCATTTCCACTAAATTTTTGTCACTTCACAATATCAAAGGAAGAATTAACATCGAAAGTGTTCCCAAATATTGGTGTAAATTACAAAAAGTATGCTTGGTTGAACAAACAAGCGGTTTTAGCAGCAACTAATAAGAATGTAGATGATTTGAATATAAAAAATCAGAGTAAAATTTATGGACAAATGCATTCATTTAATTCTATCGATTCTATTACCAATCCAAATGAAGTTGTCAATTATCTAACTGAAGTCTTAACAATTTACAGCCAAAGGTTGGCTCAGTAATAATTATACTGTGCAATCCCAATTAGCCAATATTGTGCATCGGAGCAAGACTAGCTGTTAAAAAAATTATGAAAATTTTGATTTAAACTACTATAATCATAGGAAATTTCAAATGCAAGGATGTGCTGATTCCACGAATACCACTAATGCCAACCAACTTTGCTTTTGAATTTATGCATATTCAGTTTCCCGTGCATCTTGTATTCGAAATGACAATAAATCCCAATGTCAAACCTTAGAAAACTGTGAAATATACCTTGAATTGCTGTGTATTTTGCATGGGCAGTTGTATGTTGCATGCTTGAGGGTCGGCAAACCATCGGTGCTATTTATTTTCTCTCTGGAAGGAAAATTGTACATTACAAGACATTACAATAAAATATTTTCACATTATTTAATTGTAATTTTATTTCTTTGCATGGTTATATTGTAAACAACAGATTTTACCCCGTGTGAAGCCAGAGCAGCCAGCTAGTAATACATATACATGAATCCTTTGGGGGGAGGGGAAGCATACATCTGATGTGTTAGTCACATGACTTTCTGTACATCTTGGTAACAAATTATTGTTAAAAAGCTTATTCTTCTATCTACATCATGCTAATCAAGATAAACAGCAGAACTTTATTACTTGATCCCTTGCAAGTAGAAGAGGAAAAATTCTGATGTGCTCCATTCATGTGATGTTCTCTAGCTGTTTGACAAACAAATCTTTTATTCAAAAGATTTATCTGTACCATCCTAATCAAGATACACATAAGCAGAATTAGTCTTATTACTAGTTCCTTGTAAGTAGAAGGGAAATAAAAAAAATACAGGCTAAAGCAATAGTCTCGTCCTTTAAAAGCCGGTCGCTATGTGAAACAATTGAAATTCCAATCTCTTTGCTTTCCAGGAGTAAACAAACAAGAAATGAGAAGAAACATGTCTTCCTGTTTGAGAAAAGTTTTAAGTGGCTAAAATTGAAACCAATAATCTGAAATATTTCAAAAACCGTTAATTCTACAACACAAAAAAAAAAAAAAAAAAAAAAAAAACAAATTGTGTGTTTTAAAGAGATCTAAATTTTTGTGTAGTAAGTTTTTGTATATCTCTTACAGTTTGCCAGTTATACAAAAGTCATCCAGATTGAAGAGGTCTTCAGAGGCTATTCCCAGAAAATCATTTCGTTTGTCATAAAAATATCTTAAATATATATGGCATTTTAACCAAACTCGTTCATTTTTTAAAAAATAAGAATTTTCTAAAAGTGTTCCTTGTAAAAGGTAGTTGGCAGGGGGATTTTCTTGAAATTGTTTGTGTCGCATCCTTGAAAGATTCCAAACTTAAATACCAAGTTTGGTATTTAACAGTCTTTTTGTTTTTGAACTATATTACCTCCCCCCCCTCACACACACACTTTTTTTTTGTTTTGTTTATTCAGGGGGTGTGAAAACATGTATTTCCGGTGAAATCTCAGTATCAAATTTTTTGGTGCAATGTAATACCTTCTCTATACACTGTACATTGTATGTGTAGAGAAAATAAAAACATAAATGAATGAACATCTGGGCTCTACTCATTACAATTTCTGGTTGCATACAATTCTAGCTAGAGCAAGTACAGTGCTATAGAGAAGGTATTTTATTGCACCCAAAAATTTTATACCGAGATTTCACTGGAAGTGCATTTTGAGAACGCTTTAATAAAAAATCTGATGTGTTCCATTCACATGACTTTCTCCATATCCCTGCAACAAATAATTCTTAAAAAGCTTATACTTCTATTTACTTTATGCTAATCAGAAAAAATAGTAGAAATAGTCTAATTACTCGCTTCCTTGTCAGTAGAAGCGAAATAAGGGACAACTGTAGGTTAAACTGATAGTCAAAAGCTGGTTGCTATGTCAATGAAGTTCCTTTGTCTATATGGATAGGAGTTGACAAGTTCCTGTATGAGACAAGTATACATTTTTCATAGCAGAAACCAAAAATAAGGAATGTCACAAAAATGACGAACTCACGAAAAAATGTTTATAACATAAATTATGTGTTTTAATGTGCTCTACATTTTTTGTGTAGTAAGTTTTTGTCCATCTCTTACGGTTTAGCAGTTATTAAAAAATTAGTAAAATTCATCCAGAATAAACTACTCTTCAGAGGCTATTCCCAGAAAATTCAAGATATACATTTTGTCAGGTAAATATGTTTAATATACGAAAGTTTAATCAAAATCGTTAGAGCCATTTTTGAGAAAATCAAAATTTTCAAAAAAAGTTCCATGTAAAGGGTAGTTGGGGGTGGGGGTATTTTTCTCAAAATCTTTGTGTCGCATCCCTGGAAGATACTAAACTTAAATACCAAGTTTGGTATTTTACCGACTTTTCGTTTTTGAGTTATCGTGTTCACAGACACACGGACACACACACACACACACACACACGGACCTTTTTGTGAAAATGCTTTTTTTGGATATTGGGGACCCTAAAACATATATTTCCGGTGAAATCTCGGTATCGAATTTTTGGTAAGTAACACTTATGATGTATCAACTCTCATTTGGATATATTTCACAAGCAGATTTCTTTTCTTCTTTTTACTTTCTCTATACGCACTATGTACATAGTGTATAGAGAAAGTATTGCACTCCACCCAAAAATTACTTAATTACTGACCCAAAACCAGACAAAAATAATTATAATTCATTGTTTTGGCATAAAAAGGAAGAAAATGCATGTTAGCAAGAAATGCCATCTGGCAGCATCACCAAGATGTATTGCATATATGATTCTGAATTGTATGCTTCTCAGACGTGTTACAGAATAATGATGCTATAATTTATGTAATATAATTGTTAACATATTGGTAAAAGTATAAAGAATTGCTGATAAAGCATAACATTTTAACAAATATAGGTTATATAAGGAACAGCCAAGAAACATATGAATGTTAGTTTGCAAGATTTAAATCTGCGATCCCGAAATATTAAAAAGTGTAAATGTAAATAAAATAATATAAAGAATATTGTTCTACACAATGCATTATGTCTGAATTGTATGTATATTTGTATTTAAAAAAATCACAGTATGCTAAATATTTCATTTCTGTTAATATGTTATTGAAAAATTTGTTGCATAGCGACAAGAAATCACAATAGATGTAAACGATGCTCATCTTATTGAGATGTAAGAACATTTTTAGTATCTTCTGGGAAGGAGAGCATCTAAAAGAGGCAAAATATCTCCCTAGTTGAGATAATAAACTACTGATATATTGTACTATTGTAAACCGGGAAACATTATGTTGTATGAAATAACTGAAGAAGAAAAAAATCATGTTATCAAGGGGATATTAACAGCAAAAGTTAAGAGAGTCAAATTACTATTTATCTTTTATCTCAATTCCGATATATCAGCAGGAGAATAAGAGAGCTCATACTTGCTAAGTAGAAGCTAGTAATATTATCCTGCATTCGTTCAAAATATCTAGAGCATAAATAAAATTAAATAAACATACATATAAATATACCACATACAGCTGGCATGCCAACACAACTGCTGTGTGTAGCTAATTTCCCAATATTAAAAGGGTTACCAAAAGTTTTTTGCAGAGATTCAGAAACACATTTTATTTAGAAAATAACTATTACAACTTTTCAGAATACTCTCCCAGACCACATAAACATTTTTCCATCCTTTGGAACCACTTAGAAAATGTCTCATTCCAAGCTTCTTCAGGGATGACATTTAGAGCACTGTTGTATGCAGAATGGGATCTTCATCGGATGAAAAATGCTGCCCACAATTTTTTTCTTTTGTTTTTGTAAACAGGAAGAAATCATAAGGGACCAGATCAGATGAATAGGTGGCAAGATTCACACCTTTTCCTTCTCCAAGAAGTCAATTATTCTGGCAGTGAAGGTCAATTGTTCATGATGCAGTAGAAGGTGCCCATTCTTTAACTTTAGCTATATGTGACGTATTTTGACTGACATTCAGTCACATACCACTCAGCATTAACTGTGCGACATATGTCCAAGGTCACAGAAGTGAGAGGGCCTATCTTCTTTCCAACTTCTCCGAACTTTTGTGGGTGGTTGCTCACCTGGAAAGCACCATACTGAAGACTGCATCTTTGTTTCAGGGTCATAATGATCAACCCATGTTTTGTCACTTGTGACAATATTGTAATTATCTTTTGACCATTCTTTGGCAAATTTCTCAGGCATAAAATGAGAATCTGTCAGGGAATGTGGCATCCAAAGGGCACGTCTCATGTGAGGCCTAAATAATCATGAACAATGGTCTGTGCTGCAGTCAATCCAATATTTGGGTCCGTTCAATGTCATAAAATGGGAGATGAGGATCATCTTCAATCATTTTCCTCACAGCGCCAATGTTTTCATTGATCACTGCTGTTGTTGGGTGACCAGAATGAGGTTCATCTTCAAGAGACTCTCAACCCCTTGAAAATTGACAGAACCAATTTCCAAAGGTGGTCCTAGAAGGGGAAGAAATACTGAAAACATGTACTAGAGAAGAGTAGTATTCTTCTGCATTTTAACTGCTTTTTATAGTCATATCATTGCACATCAAGAGAGATCCATCTTGCACTGTGTGTGACTCAACAATTCATGCATCTTTGCTGACTGTATGCAGTGTTCTGTGAAATCCTGTGGTGGGGAAACCATTGCTCACACCTTCCAAAGTAAAAAAAAAAAAAAAAAAAAAAAAACCTTGCTCTAAAAGAATCTCATTATCGCCAGACCTCCGGTTTAAGAGCTGCTAAAGACTTTCTGTATAACTCTTGTATAACTGACATGTTTTCCAATTTCAACAAGCAACCACTACTCCCAAACCTGTTACAAGAGGCATCACATTGTGGGACTTCATCAACAGACTGTCTAAATTCACAATCCTGCAACAACTTGAAGCGTGCAATGAATGTATTGGAAAAAACCAACACACAAGGTTTTTCCAGTTGCCAGAAATACAGTAAAAATTAAAAGAGGGTTCATTCCTTACAGAGAGTTCAAAATATTTTAATTGTCATGACAGTATGCCAACATGTTTTTGTATATATTTTCCATTTTTGCAAAATTAAAATTTAAAGAAAAATTTTCATGTGCATTTTGTAAATGGACCTCGTGAAAACCTTTATGAAGCATGCCTAACACATAAGGAACATAGAACTCTGAGCTTATGAATGCAATGCAGTGGTGAAATATATTTGGTATATCTCATTAACTACTGAATGGAATTTCCTGAAACTTTAACACCTAATGAACAAGATTTAAGGAAACTTTTTTGGCTTTTAATTTATTTCTGGTTGGGTTCGTATATACAAAATGTATTCAAAATTTTTAAAAACATGGCTTACATTTAGGTACTTTATAATTTGTTGGGATAAAATCACAATTTACTGTGCAAATTTTAAGCATATTATATGTGCCACTAAAATAATTAAGTTTACTTATTTATTGGGAAAAATTATTTTCATATTTTAAGAAGCATAATTTTTTAAATCTCTTTCTTTTTTTCCTCTTTTTTTTTTTTTTTCTTTTTTTCTTTTTTTCTTTTTTCGTTCATTCTTTAGACACTAAAGTCTACCTATTTTCATTATAACTTTATGAAAGAAGTTTGAAATGTTAACCTGTTTAAGGTAGATGTGTAAAATACCAATGCCTTGAATGCTTTCTGGGAAAATGCTTCCTAAGTTCCTAATTAACTCCTGAACTCTATGCAATCCTTCCCCACTCAATTAGTCCTATTAGATTTCTACTAAATTTGGAGGGAAGAAGAAGACTGGATGTGTCACAGCTCAATTTAAAAGGATGCTTCATGCTTAAAACCCAACTTAATGTGTCTGTAACCTTATAAATTTCTGTTTTTTTTAACATCCAGTGAAATCTCAGTATCAAGTTTTTGGGTGAAATACAGCACTTCCTTGGGTGTTTGTAAAAATGTGTATTAATTTATTCTTTAAATATAATGTCTAGACTTTTCAAAACAGGGAATTCAAGTTCAGTATTGGCCAATGTATTTTGTTGTTGCACATTTCACTTAATCTTTTCAATGCATTTATTTTTATTTATTTTTTCAGTGGACCACTGATCAAGATATAACTGATGCTGTGATTGGCATCGGTGTCACAGATTTTGTGGAAGTGAAGTTCTTTGAAAATAGAGCTAATGGTCAATCTAAAGGATTCTGTGTTATCACATTAGGCTCTGAACCAAGCGTGCGAATGTGTATGGAACGACTACCAAAAAAAGAGCTGCATGGACAATGTCCTGTAGTCACTTTTCCAACAAAACAAGCATTGAACCAGGTACTTTCTGCTGCATATACCTTTATGATATAGATATACTTTTGAATTAGAAGAGGATAAGAGGTTAAGAGGTTCAAAAATTGAAACAGCGGTTCAGATATGACACTTTTTAGAATAAAATGTTTAAGCATTCTATCTGGTCATTGAAATGTATAGTTTAAACTCCATAAGATTTTTATTGCCTGCCTCTCAAGTGTGGTGGTAACATGTCTGCCTCATAACCAAGAGGTTACAAGTTTTTTATATTGGTCTGGAAGCATGTACTCTATAAGTCTGTCACAGCTAGCTGTTGCGATGGAGATGGTCGACCCTCTTTCTAAACATCTCTGTTTCCTAATGCAAGTTTGTGGAAGCCTCTAATATAATTAATAATATAATAAATATATTAATATTAATATACTGTAATAAATCAGTTTCAATTACTTTAGGTAGAGCCACCATGTTAAGAATAGCTAAGTACATCAGTCATAGCATCTTCAGAATCTTCCACTTCCAAGCATTGTTACATCTTCCCTGCCACCTGTTTATGTTCATTGAGTTCTGTCAAAATCAAAATAGTTTATAATGCATTTTTAATTTATTTTGAAAGTTGCAGATTGATATTTAAAACATTTTGCAAATAGAGTACATGTGAATTTCTAGCCAAATAGAACTCGGTATGTTAAAAAACTCTAGACAATTCCCCTCATATATTTTATTTTTTATACAATTCAATCCTGACATCAGTTTTTATATACCGGACAGAATTATTAATTAAATCACAATTGTTTCTGTTTGTTACATTTTCTAAGCAAGCACTTAACAGCTAAACTTGCATTTCATTTATTGAGGTTTGTCATGATTTCCAATCTGCACACTTTCCCTTCAGATGGTGCTGGCCGCATTTGTTATTTTATCCAAAAGCAATAATAATTTTTAGGTTCTACTTTTTATCTTGGATTTATTTGCTTTCAAGTGCAAAACTATTCTTTCTGTGCACCTTTAAAATTAATACAGTACAAAATAATTATAATATTGTATAGGGTAGGTTTTCCAATCGTGATCACATACAGAAAAATAAAACCACAGCCCATTTTCAAGCTTTGGCTTCCTCTTAACATTATTATTAATAAATATAGACATGTTTAGTGAATGATTCCCTCATCAGGACAAAAACTAAAGTTTTACTGCATGAGCATCTGGGTAATGTTGCTTAAGAATTTCTCCTAAATGTATGCAAATATGAGGTTAGTTTAGTATGAGCTTATGATTTTATATTATGTGTATGGGTAGTAAAATATTAACATAACATTGCTCACTTCATTTATAGAATGAAATATATGAAAATATTCTTTAATCATTCTTCACTCTGACATTGTAAATCACCATGTTTTGTTGCACTGCAACTTCCACAAAGGGTTCTATATCTACCCTAAAATTCCTAATGAACACTTAACAATAACTGCTACAAAGTATAAGTACAACTATATTCCTCATACTTTTATTTACTTAGGAGTGACTAAATAATCTAATTACATTCAAAATAACATTCACGTAAAGTAATACATGAATACACAGAACAAATTCTTAGCAACCAGTTGTTTAGAAGGCTCTAGCAATTGCTGATGTCACCACTTATGGAGTCCATTGCATTGATTCCAATGTGGGTGTGGGTGGGTGTGTGGGGGTAGGTGCATGCATATTTTTTTTTTTTTTTTTTTCTTTTTCTTTTTTTTTTTTGCAGAGGTCAAAAGTTACATGATAATAAATAAAAGTTAACTTTCTTGCCAAAACTCTGAATTGTGGTAATGATGCCTATTAACTTTCACGTTTCTACATATAGTTAGCACAAAACTCAAAAAATGTGGTACATTTTATTGTTTGTTGGTTAATGATAAGCTAACCTTCTATCTGATATCTGAATCCAGATTGAGGGGAAGTATGTGCTACAAAAATCTTTTGATCCTGTGTATAACTAAAATACTCGGGAATACATTGATAATAATTTACATGTTGTCCAGTTCTTATAATCATTCTTTGGTGCACAGAAAAAAAAAATTGATTTGTATAAAGGCTGGTTCACAATAACCTGAGAACAGTAACCAAAATAGAAATGATAACAGGAACCCAAACAAGATGCAAGATTTTGGTTTACAACACCACTGTAGCAAAAATAATAGTGATGATGATTGGTGTTAAAGGAAGTCAACTACTAGGCTATGAGTGCCCTTATAAAACTAAAATGACATGAGAGTAGCAAGAATGGGAATACACTTCTTCCTATGGTCAATTTTGTGCATTGTTTGTTTTTAACTGCACAGTGATATTGTTTTATTTGCCTCCCAATTCAGCCAATTTAATCTGAGTAGGTTACTTCATAATTTGCAAGAATTATAACTAAAATCGGCTCTAACGGCTGTTTCATATCACAGTGTCTAGCATAATCTCTACCACGAGTAATCTAACATTTATTATATGCATCTAATATTCATAGTTGTACAGTCTGTTGAGTTCACTCTTAATAGTGGATGAAAAAGCATGGATATTTCTAAAGAGAGCATTATATTCTATATTTCACATGTTACAAGCTAGGTGGGGATTTGTTAATTGCTTGCGGTGACCAGGTGTGTTCATTTGATACCATAGCAAGATGGATTTAATCATTTGAAGAAGGGTGAGAGACTTTGAAAACAAACTCTTGTTGTGGGCAGCCTTGGAGAGCTTTGAACGAAAGAGGAACTCTTTAACAAATAAAGAAAAGAAGAGAAAGGAAACTGCTGGGCATTTTTTCTCCTTATGTCCCTAAACATTTCACAGATATATGCACTGGTAATGAAAAAGCAAATAATGCACAGAATTGGTTCTGGGTAATTGAGAATGCTCCAAAACTAGTTGTTACTCAACAAGATTTTGGTTCTTGAAAACAAATGTTCACTATGTTCAACTATGAAGGACCATTAGTGGTTGACTGCATGCCAGAAGGAATGGCATGAAAAATGGCAAATTTGAGGAAATTGGAAGCTGCTAAATTCCAGTTGCTTGACCATCCACCCTACAGTCCTGACCTTACACCATGTGACTTCTGTTTCCTCAAGTGAAATCTTGCATTGCTGTATTGATAATTCCTCAACCTGAATATTGTAATGCTTTTTATAAATGGTTTCACCGTTTACAACTGTGTGTGGAGAGAGATGTAGACTGCTTTGAAGGTTTGTGAGGATAAGTTATTGAATTTCACCCTTAGTTTAAAATGACACTTGTAAAACTTCTCGAATGCACCTCATACATTTTAACTTTGTTGTCATTCTGGTTACTGTTCTTGGTGGTTGTAAACAAGCCTTAAATGCATTTTCTTTAATTTCAATTTGTAGGATACTATGACAACATCTCAAAAAAGTGCAACATTTTTGCAAATTATTGACCCCTAAGGCTAAAACTTGTCTGAATGCCTAAGAAAACATGAAGTACAACAGCAGTTTCACTTAGTTATTATGGTGATCTTTTAAACTTGGGAATGCAGAAATTGTACCTGTTTCCATATACAAATGGGGTGACAAAATGGTTGCTAACAATAAATGTGTATCATGCATTTTTGGATGGTGATGCAGAAACTAAAACATATAGTTTTGACATAGAATGCTCTTTCTGCAGTTTCAAAAGTAGCAATGTATGTTGTAAATTTCACCTCCTAACTAAATTAATTGATTTTGCCTATGTGTGTTTTAGTTACAATGAAAATTGATCTTGAGCTTTTATCAATAATTTGATCATTGGCATAAGTGTATCTATTCAGAGTGGATCATATTTTAAAATTTGGATAGGCAATAAAATTATATATTTTTCTTAACTTATGTTATAAATGCATCCCTTCATAGGATGATGTTATCTTCTAAGAAATTATTGTGTGAATTAAGTGCTGTATTCTCAATGTAGGAAGATATTGCACTTTTCTAGTCTTATTTACTTTTTGGTGCCAAATATTCATGAAATACATTGTTGTAAAAGCAAAATTTAATTTCAGGTTTTTATAATAGCAATTCTAGCTATGTTTTAAATCTTATGAGGTAGTAACAATCTACAAAGATTTATTTCATGCTTTGGATTTAAGTTTAAGCTAATTTAGTTTGAAATTCAGTTTTAAATGCAAAAACATTTGTATATTAGGTAAAATTCAATATCATTTGAAATGGAATCTCAGAGGGAATATGCATGAATATTGTGTGGTGTGCCTAAATTGTCTTGATGGGAAGATTTTACTAAGAATGTAGTGATTTGTGAATTAAGACTAATCTTAAAAGCCTTTAATTTGTATAATTATTTCTGGATCACTACTTGTCTCATATTGATTTATGCTTAAAATATCATCAGTAAATTTTATGTTCTTTTTTTTTTTTATGCACTTATGATAAGTGTATTGCATTTTGTACCTCAGAATCTGGTTGAGTAGAAAAGAGCTGTTAAATTACAAGTTCAATAAAGACTTCCTTATACACCACAATGTTTTACATGCACTAACTCTTAAGAAACCTTAAATTAGCATCAGGAACTAATACTGTCAGTGCCACAACAGTTATATCTTAAAATGAGGTTTTTATTATAACTAGGAAACAGATTTTTAGGTGCTGTCAAAGTTAAATTTATCTACTTTTTATGCATTAAAAAATCAAGAAAATATTTGTTAAGAAGTTCAAAATATGTACTAAAAACAAACATAATTTCTTTCATTTTCCATAATAGAACAAGTTGTAGTTCTATATAAAAAAATTAATAACTTACTAGTGATGAATAATTGATGGTACATGTAGTTTGTTTAAAATTCTTTGGCATTGCTGTCCACAACACATGCCTTCTCTAAATTCTCCGTTAGAAATCTTATAACCTTATCTCTTAAACCATATAGCTAGTGGTGTAAATAATGAATAGGGCAGCAAACACAGGTATAGCATGAGTACTCTATTTCATTTAGCTCTACATAACTATTATTAAGCATGGTATAGAAATCTGTAAAACACAAATGTAAACAACAATATGCACATTTATACCTGGAATATGGAAGATTCAAGTTGCTCAACATCCAAGTGCATCATTTATCTAATGCACATATTGTCATTTACGTTTGTGTTTTAACAGATTTCTACACAAGATCCACAAACATGCTTAATAATAGGTATGTACAGTTAAATGGAATAGAGTACTCATTATGTTATACCTATGTTTCTTTTGCTATGCATTAATGCATCATAATCTGTAAGACTCACCGACATGTATAGTTGCCGCTATGTGCAGCTAAAATTGGTGCAGTAAGTTTTCATCATAATTTTATTTTAATATTGGTAAGAAACTCAGTGAATGTACCTTGTGAGACACTGGTCTCGCTCTGAGTGTTGTCGATGTTAGGTCATCAATTTTGAAATTGTGAAATAATTATATTTGTTGTAAACTTGATTTTGCAATAAATATAAGTATTGTTAATAGTGAAATTTTCTTCATGCTGAATTTAGAATAAGTCACACTATCTTAACACATACTTTCATTTAAAAGTTATTAAAAACTGGAACATTGTTGAGAACATTTTTCAATATCAGCACTTTTCTTCTCTCCTCTTGATCCTCTCCTAGCTCAGTTTGAATCTGCCATCTATTGGTAAGGTTAACAAAGCTAATAATAAACTACTAATTCAAGGCTATTCGTTAACTTCATTGGTAGGAAGACAGTTACAGTTATTTGTTAAGCTTAAAGAACTGCTCTTAACAAAAGTTCCTCTATTTGACATTCTGTAACTTGCAATATTTGTTTCCTCATGATCTGATAATAAAATATTTGTGCACTCTGTAATGGCACCCTGTTTTACCACTGTCAATAGCACCATAATATCGACTATCATCACTTTTCCTTGCAGAGATGGAGAGAAGGTTAATGTGAAGACTTTGCATGAAAAATATAAAATAAGATTATGTGGATTTTTTTAAATTCACACCATTACTTAGAACAGGAAGTATCCCAAAGAATCAAATAGGTTATGGGGAAAGCTTCCACAGCGACTGAACAGCTGTGGTAGTAGCCCTGTCAAATGAGATTTAATTTTAGGTTAGGAGAAACCAGCAAAATAACTACCTGGATTTTCGTATTATTTTGATGCAAGCTTCAATGATTTATATCAGTCCATAACTATTATTTTTCTTTATGGTTTTTGCAAGAAATACTTTTTGAATATACCATTTCTCATGGAAATTTTTTGATGTTTGAGTGTTAACCATTAAGCATAATTAAATATGTTTATACTTTTTTATTCATAGTTTAGCTTTGGTTCACATAATTAAATATGTTTATACTTTTTTATTCATAGTTTAGCTTTGGTTCAGTTATGTATAAATGTTCCTATATTTTCATCTTTGAATGAAAATCATTTGCATGTGATAATAATATTATCCATATTATATACTAGCCTCTTATAATCTTCCTAGGATATTCCATTTTCTGCTGTTATCAAAAATTGGTAAATAGCTTTCGTTAGCCACTTATTTTAGCAGATGGTGAATCCTCTTAAAATAGGAAAAGAAATCTTAAAGCTATAACATTTCAGAACCCTCAAAAGTGCTCAGTTCCTAATCTTAACCTAAAAATGAAACAATATATTCATGATCAATGCAAATAGGTACATTGATCACTAACCAAACTCTTAAAGTAATAATTGTTACCTTTTATTGCGATACAAGATTACACAACAAATGTTTAGCAGTTTTTACAACTTGTTATGCTGTAACAAAAGTTACAGTATAACCCTGATTGGCAGGATTTCAAATTCAGAGCACCGCAACATAATGAAACCCATAAACTATTAAACCAGCTACTCTTCACAAGGGAGAAAATATTTGTCATTAAGAATATCTTCAGTTTTGAAATCCCACCAATAAGTGGTTTTTAGAGCATTGTTACCTACCAGCAGACACCAGATCAAACCCAGCTAGCAGAGGATGGAGAAGAAACAACTAGCTTCTCTCACTCAACTGCTGTTGATGAGGATGAATAACCTTGACAATGCTCCAATTTTTAATAACTTTTCACTGAAGATATGTGCAAAACTAGTATCTCTTTCTAAATTCATTAGCAAATTTAACTGCCAGTTAAAATGTTGTTTCAGTGAACTATCATTATAGTGATGTTGAAAATGAGTCGGAATAGTAACACTCACCTCACTTATATGTAATTGTTCAAAACATATGTTTCAAGGGCAATTGCCCTCTTCTTCAGTTGAAGTCCGACTGATGGCTGCTATTTGTGCTCTGTGGTCTATTACGGTGGAGCCATCTGGTGTTCTCAGTAGAAGTTCAAAATCATGTGGCGGTATTTCAAAATTCATCAGTTGGTCTTTTTGTTGTGTAATGAGAATATTCTCCCAAACTGTAAGTTCTGCCGGGTTGTTTACAGGTTTTAGCAATTTTATGTCATTTTGTATTTCATGATGTGATGTCCAAAAATGGTATGCTACTGCCGATTTATCTGTTTGTTTCTGTTTGATATGTCTGAAATGTTCCTTTAGCCTTGTTTCCAGTCTTCTTTTTGTTTGGCCAATGTAACATGATTTGCAGTCCTTGCAATCAATTCTGTAGATGCCTGATCTCTGGTTTGTAGGTATGGGGTCTTTAATGTCTGTTTTCAATGCATTTTTTATGTTGAATTGGTTACTTGAAGCTAAACTTATATTGTATTTCTTGAAAATTTTTTTGAATTTCCTATCTGCTGTTGGGTGATAGGTGAATTTTTTATATATAACTTTCGGTTTTTGTATGGACAAAGTGGTGATTTGTTTTAAGGTTAATTTCTCCTTATGTTTTTTAATTTTTTGGTCAATGATGTCTGGGTTAAAACCATTGGCTGAGGCTATATGTCTTAGTTGGAGGTATTCTGTGTTGTACTCTTCTGGGTCAAGTGGGATGCTGAGGAGTCTGTGTACTGAACTGTTGAAGACTGCCTGTTTATGAGGTTCTGGGTTGAAACTATTCTGTTTTATGTAATTGTCTGTATGTGTGGTCTTCCTGTAGATGCCATAAGTGATCTTTTGTTCTTTCCGTGTTAGTTTTAGGTCCAGGTATGGTAGCATTTGGTCTTTTTCTGTTTCCATTGTGAATTGTATGTACCTGTCCTGTAGGTTTAGTAATTTTAGAGAGTCTTCTGCTAATTTTTTGGTGGTCCCCACGGAAAGAACAAAAGATCACTTATGGCATCTACAGGAAGACCACACATACAGACAATTACATAAAACAGAATAGTTTCAACCCAGAACCTCATAAACAGGCAGTCTTCAACAGTTCAGTACACAGACTCCTCAGCATCCCACTTGACCCAGAAGAGTACAACACAGAATACCTCCAACTAAGACATATAGCCTCAGCCAATGGTTATAAAAAATTCACCTATCACCCAACAGCAGATAGGAAATTCAAAAAAATTTTCAAGAAATACAATATAAGTTTAGCTTCAAGTAACCAATTCAACATAAAAAATGCATTGAAAACAGACATTAAAGACCCCATACCTACAAACCAGAGATCAGGCATCTACAGAATTGATTGCAAGGACTGCAAATCATGTTACATTGGCCAAACAAAAAGAAGACTGGAAACAAGGCTAAAGGAACATTTCAGACATATCAAACAGAAACAAACAGATAAATCGGCAGTAGCATACCATTTTTGGACATCACATCATGAAATACAAAATGACATAAAATTGCTAAAACCTGTAAACAACCCGGCAGAACTTACAGTTTGGGAGAATATTCTCATTACACAACAAAAAGACCAACTGATGAATTTTGAAATACCGCCACATGATTTTGAACTTCTACTGAGAACACCAGATGGCTCCACCGTAATAGACCACAGAGCACAAATAGCAGCCATCAGTCGGACTTCAACTGAAGAAGAGGGCAATTGCCCTTGAAACATATGTTTTGAACAATTACATATAAGTGAGGTGAGTGTTACTATTCCGACTCATTTTCAACATCACATTGATTAAAACTTCACTTGTCTCAAACTTCTGAGTTATTTAATTAATTTATCATTATAGTGTTACTGAATTCCTACTCAGGTCATTTTGGTAGTTATATGGATGATATATTCTAAACACAAAGAGAATGCAATCAGTATCAGGATTCCTTTGTGCAATTAGTAGTATTAATGTGTGTTAATAATTTTCAGTTTGAAGCACAATCAAAGACTCGTCCTGTACCCCCTCCTAATCCAGGTCCCCGGAACCCTCACCCACATCCACATGCACACCCACCAAGAATGATGATGGGACCTCCGCAAGGAATGAGACCTAGAATGCCACCTCCTGGAATGCCCCCACCAGGCCCGGGGCCACGCATGCCAGGTCCTCCAATAGGACATGGAGCTCCTCCAGGACATGGACATCCTCCTGGTCCACCAAACCAAGGGCATCCACCACCAGGGTTTCAACATGGAAATTGGAATGGTCCACGAGCCAATGGTAACGGTAATGTAAAGTCCAAGTTCATAGGTACTAATCAGTGTAATGCAGACACATGCATGTATGTGTGAATTTGATTACTACCATTTTGTAGAAAAACATAACTCCTTGAGCTGTTTCTAAGCTTTTGCCAAACTTTTGTTATTTCTTTTTGGCTGACATTGTAATGTAAAGTGGTCAGTGCTATGACATTATTGCATATCTGTAGCACCTATGAACTATTATACACTGGAATGATATGTAGAATATACAATAAATATAATTAAATACTTGTGTTTAATCTTTTTTCTGCAGATTTAATTTTGATAGGGGTAGTGTTTCACTTTGATATTCTCACCCTACTCTTTATATATATAAAATGAGTTTGAAAGCAATAAAGTTGTAGAATGTCAGAAAGTGTATGTGTTACAAATAGACAACATATGAATACGGAAATATTGAATATACTAAATGTTTATTTAAAATAAAGAAGTCTTTAAACAAATGATATTGAGTAGTATGTCCTAAGGCTAGTTCCTTCTTGCACAATGAAACTGCTTTTTAGATGTTAATTTAATAATACTTCTCCAGTTGATTTGTTAGTAGAGCAGAGTGAATTAAAAATGGAATGAATCTTGACAGCTATAATATTGTTATGCTTCTGTTCATTTGTGGATCAAAGGCCAAGTATTTATATGGAGCACATTAAAAATGAATTGGAGTAAATACTTAGTCTGTTGTAATAGTAACAAAATTGAGGTGCTCAGAATAATAATGGCAGATCCTAACCGACATCAAATTTTGAGATAGAAGCATGACCGTGCACAGCTGCCATCTCCCTTTCATGTGATGAAGCATCAAACAATATGAGATGTGCCAAAGCTCTCATTTTCCACCTTTAAAATTTGTCCATAGTGAAAATAAACACATTATCAGCGTAAAAGTTACATATCCCAACTATGAAGGGTTTACTTTGTCTGCTACACGTTCATGGTGTTAAAGTGAACTGTAGTGATTATGGCACAAGTCTGCAGATGTTATTCCTGAAATTCCAAAAAAAAAAAAAAAAAAAAGAAAAGGGAAAGAAATGAGTGAGAAATGTAACTGAATGGGTAACAAACAAAAGAAAGTTGTGCAGAAATAGTGGTAGATCGTATGTAATAAAAAAGTCCATAGTGGTTTCAGGAAAGAAAGAAAAAAAAAAGTGAACAATTCAATAAACTTTCCTGATTCAAATTACATGTTCAAACATTTGGGCTTGATTACTATAATAAGTAGAATGTCTATTTGTTTAATTTATACTGCTGGATTAGGTATTTTAAGATGTTAAAGAAAATGTCAATTTTACAACATTTTTTCTGTTTTGTATATTTTTTTGTTCTAATAAACAACACAAAATCAGGAAAACTATTAATTACAATGGTTCAAGAATTTGCATATAGACTTGGAATCCCTTAATTTAAAATACCCAGCAGATAAAAACCATGATGTTAACAACTTTCTACGTTTTGGAAAAAAACAAAATGATGTTTACCTCAAAATGAACTTTGGTTGGGATCTGCCATTATTCTAAGCACCTCCATTGATACCCCATGTTTTTACATGGAGAACTGAAATTAAAAATGTTTAAAACAGCACTGTTGGTAATTGGAATTCTTTTACACTTCACTCGTTTTTGAACAGAACATGTTTCAAGAGCATTTGTTCTCTAATTAAACTGTGGACTGATTGATGAGTGAACTGGAAGGAGCAATATGGCAGCATCTGGTGTAGAAAATTGCCCTGACTCACTGACTCATGTTTAAACATTTATAAATTTATGTTTCACTTCACTGTAGACATCTTTCTTGATCACCATAGAAAACTTAAGTTTGAGGCCAGATTAGGAGTAAGTTAGCTCTCTTTAGTATGGGTAGTAATAGGTACAATAATAACTAAACCTTTGTAAATTATTTTATATGTTAATTGCAAATAGAAGTGTCATAAAAATACAGTTGCAACGTAAATGTTTAAATATTTTATATATTAGTGAAATCTTATTGATTTAAGGGGAGAAAAACTTAAACATTCATGAGAAATCTTAATTTTGCTACTAAAAATTGTTCATTTCAGTTTAAAGCTACAAAAGTGTTTTGAACTACTTATCTTACAAACACAGTAGTAGTTGAGGTTTATTTCAGTATGTTGCTTCTCTGCATTATTGAAATTCTGTAAATTACAAAATGCCACCAGATCCTTTCAAAAGCAAAATGCAGGAGGTGATCAGGCCTTTTTAAGTACTCTTTCAGACATTCGCCACACATGGAAACATATTACAAAAATAAACTAGAATGAGTCTACTACAATATTTTTCTCCCCTTAAGTAATTGTAATTTATTTCATGTGAGTTGTTAAATTACGTATTAGGAAACCTTTTCACAAAAGTGCATAAAATTTGCATTTATAAACATTTTATAGGCATTAAATTATCATATAAGTAATTATATAATTGAAAACTTATAGAGCATGCAGCATATATTTAAAAAGAAAGATAGCTTTTTTTTCTTAGAAGGGGGGTTGGGAGCTTTTTTACCATAATTCAAATGCTAGCCTAGCTCTGCTTTTGCAGCAGTTTATAGATTGTACTCTGAACCAATGTTCTTTCCAAAATTTATTTTTATTTTATGATTATAAACACCACAAACTATCTAAAACTATCATAAATGTGGAGAGTCTAAAATGTATTTCAGTCCTTTAAACAAAGCTTTCAAATATATGACAGGCATTTTGGGATGTCTCACTTTTGTCTTTAAATGCAATTTCTCAAACCATGGCTTTATTTTTTCCTTCCTCTCCATAGATGTGAATGCTCAGTTCTGAAACTTTCAAAGATAGATAGACATTAATATGTACAAATCTAATTAAATTAATGTGTTTAACTTTTATGGACAGCCTTAGCTCACATTTTCGAAAACCACAATTTTTATCTATAGATCTATTTGTAAAATGTGAATGCTACAGATATCCATGAATGGTAATTACTTAATGCCAAATTTGTTGCTGTTTAATCTAAAAAAGCTATTCTTTTCCATCAACAAAGCTTTAAATTTTGAAAGTGTAAAGTGTTTCCAATTTTCAGTTTATTAGTTATGTATAAATCAATAGCAGTAAATGAAAATAGTGGAATGCAGATGTGCCATTATGACACATTGGATGCAATTTTTGGAGGTAGGGTGAAGGGGATTCTGAAAACAGTACAAGGTTTGGTTCTTAGTTATTGAATAGAGTGTGCTGTACCACCCTTAGAAGAGTTCAAGAAAGAGAGAGAAAAATACTCTTTGACAAAATAATACCTTTAGCACTTGTACCACCTTGATGTCGACAAATTAATTCTTATGCTGCCATGTGAAGTAAATAATTTTTAGAAAGATCTGTAAAGGATATGTGGAATGGGTGAATGTACATTTGCCTGATATTGTTATTTCTTACCTATGTCATAATGTATATGAAATGCTATGTTAGAGGCCTTTGAGTAAACATATTTTACAGCTTTTGTTTTCTTCCTATCCTCATTTTGAAATGTTAGCTTCTTCTTTCTTTTTTTTTTTATTCTTTTTTTTTTATATCGCTTCGTTTTGACATATGAAAGTGTGCATGGGATTCTTTTTTAAAATGTCAATATCCTTTCCAGTATAACATCAAACAAAGGTTTGCTTGCTGTATGAGTTATTGATTGTAAATCAATGAAATATGACATTAAGATCATGAATATTTGCAGGTCCACCTCGACCAGGACCTCCTCCCCAGGGCCCACATCCACAAGGGCCTCAACAACGTCCTCCTCCAGGAATGGTAAGTCATCATTACACAGCATCCCAGAGTTTGCACTTTACTCTTTGCTCTTGCTCAGTGATTCTTCCTTATTTGCAGCCATTCCAAGGACCACCACCTGGGCAGGGACCTCCAAGAGGTCCTCCTCCTGGAAGCATGCCTCCTGATCCTCGAGGCCCACCACCACGTCCTGACTGGAATAGACCACCAGGCCCAGGTAAATGTCATACAAATCTGCAAGCTATACTCATTTTATACCTGCAAATTATTCATATTATGGTCAACTAGCACAATTGCATTCCTTTCTAAATATAATTTGTCACAATCCGCATGATATACTAAAATATTTTCTAAAACCAATGTGCTGGATATCTGCATGAGGTTATAGTTCTCTTAAGAAATACAGATGCAAAATGTAGTTTTATGAAGTAAATGGGATTGAAAGGTTTGAAGCTTAACCTAGCTAAGGCTAGAAGTTTCATAAAACAGATAAGTAATTATTATGTTCAAAACTTGCAAATATGCATAGAAGCTTGTGACAGTGATGTGATTAAATAAATTATTTTTTAATTATTATGTTTTTTTCACTTATAATTACTGAAGTCCTGTAGAGGCATGCACAGGGAAGGATATCTGGGATTACAGATATGTGCATTATAAGCAATAGATTTAGTTTATTGTAAACTTTATGAAGCTGATTTGTTGCATTCTGAAAAATTATTTAATGTCTTGTTTTAGGATCTGCTGAATATAAGATGTAAAAATCTGTGAATCCCTGCCATCTATTGATTTGATAAATGTTAAATGATTTGAGAAAGAATGCTTTACCATTTTAGATATAGGGTGACTGCATCAAAAGAATGCTTTACCATTTTAGATATAGGGTGACTGCATCAGTGGGTGAACACCTAAGACATGTTTCATACTTATATTTTAATGATCTTAGAATGGCTGTTCCAAATTAATGTATGAAAAAAGTGTCTGGGGGTGCAAAGATTATTTTCTAAAATGTGCAAGTAATAGGTTTATAAAACTGACGTTAAGAGGTGTTCATAGTAAAAGAAAAAAGGCATTTTTTCGCCAATAATTGAACACCATGTTCCTTAAAGTAAGCACTGATTGCAGCGGAAGTTTTTATAAAGTAGTAAGTGCTACGAAACTTGGCCATCAGGCACACAATCCATCATGCAGCACTTGGCTGGCAGTTGCACAGCCTGTCGCACATGCATAAACATCAAATCTCATTAACAATTATCAGAATAAACACAAAGCATACCTTTTCACAGGAGATATTAGAAATACTGTCTATGTTCATCAATATATCTATCTTATATGGCATCATGCATTAGCTCTGTTTCCGAAATAACATTAATTTCTGTCCTAATATTTTTTTTTAATTTTTCTAATGTGTGGGGATTAGTTTTGTATATTTTATTCAAGTTGCCCCATAAGTAAAAATTGAATGTGTTCCATTCACATGACTTTCTCTACGTGCTAATCAAGACAAACATTAGTAGAAATTGTCCTTATTACTTTGTTCCCTGTAAGTAGAAGGGCAAAAATTTAATGTGTTCTGTTCACGTAGTTTCTTGTAGCTGTTTGGCAAACAAACCTTTAATTCAAAAGATTAATCTCTTATCTATATCATGTTAATCAAGATAAACTTAAGCAGAAATTGTCTTATTACTAGCTCCTTGTAATTATGAGGGAAATAAGAAAATGCACAGACTAAAGCAATAGTCCCATCCTTTAAAAGTCAGTCGCTATGTGAAACAATAATGAAATTCCAATCTCTTTACTTTCCAGGAGTAAAAGACATCTTTCCGTTTGAGAAAAATTTAAGTGGCTAAAATTAAAACTAATAATTTGGAATATCTCAAAAACTAATAACTCTACCTTAAATTGTGTGTTTTAGTGAGATCTACATTTTTTATGTAGTAAGTTTTTGTATATCTCGTACAGTTTGCCAGTTATACAAAAGCCATCAAGAATAAATAGTTCTTCAGAGGGTATTCCCAGAAAATCCCAGATATACATTTTGTTTGTCATAAAACTATCTTAAACATCTATAATCAAAATGGTTAGAGCCATTTTTGAGAAAATCAAAATTTTTGACAAATATTCCATATAGAGGGTTGGGAGTGAGGGGATTTTCTTGAAAATTCTTCATGTCACATCCTTTGAAGATACCGAACTTAAATATCAAGTTTGCTATGCTGCTACAGAAAAGTGCTTTTTGGGGGTCTCAAAACATGTATTTTTGATAAAATCTCTGTATTGACTTTTTGGGTGCAATACAATACCTCCTCTATGCACTATGTACATAGTAAGTATAGGGAAAGTAAAAATTGCATCTTTTAAGATCAGGGGATCGAGTGGGCCATTAACCAATGTTTCTATCCCCAGAAATTTTCGTAATAAACTGTAATGATTCATCAGTTGTGTGCACGGTGGCAGAATCCTGCTGAAAATATCCAGATCAACATTCAATGTCTGCCGGCTGTTCAAAACATGGTGCCAGTATATTATTTTTGTATCTTTCTGCATTTATGGTGCACTCTTAAAAAAATGGGCCCTACTATTGTGTCCATTTATTGTGCACGATACCCTGATCTTTTGATGATGCAAGGGAGTTTCAGGAACAAAATTGGGGTTGTCTGTTGAAGAATAATATTGGTTGTGTTGTGATGACACATGATCATGTAAATAAAACCATGCTTCGTCACTGAACAGTATTAATCAATTGCTCCATCATTAATATTCCTCAAAATCCTGTTACAGAAATTACCCACTGTGGTGATCACGTGGTAGAAATTCCTGAATAACAGTAACCTTGAATGTTTTGAGTTTTAAAAGTTTTGTTGCTTTTCATGCTAAAGCTTTCAAAATGCCAGTTTCTTGTGCAAAGCGTCTTAAGAGATTTTCGAGGTGATTGTACTAATTTTTCTCCAATTTTGTCTAATTTCTGCTCCATAAGCACATGCCTGTTAACCTTTCTTTTCCTATCACAAATGTATCCCATCTCCCTGAATTTATATGCAAGCAGACGAGTGGCCTTTGAACTAGGAACACACATGCCAGGAAGTTTAGTTTCAAATTGCATTACAACTTCCCTACAAGATAATGTATCGTACATAAACACTCTTTGTGATACTGTTTACTGCATTTTGAAAACACTTCAAACAATACTAAACACTTCTAAACATGCCTAATGTTATTCATGCGTGAGCTGAACTAGAACAGAAGTAAGACTGATGTACTTGTGATGACAGAACACATGTAGGACATGCGTGCAAGGAAATGCACTGAACGTCACATGGGCTGTGCTCCCATTGCCAATTTTTGTAACAAATGTACTGTATAATTCAGTTATAATACAGAAAAGTGAGTACAACATTTAGATATCTACTCATAAAGCTATGTACAAGTTCCTGCTTTTCCTCCATCAGGAATATTATCCTGAAATTGGTACCCAATCCTCCCTTCTGTCCCTCTGATATGCTATTCTAGTTTTTCTATGATCTGAGAATTAAGTGCTATACAGGTGTCATCATCATCTCTTAATAACATGAAGTTTCACCACAGATTTAATGCCAATGCTTACATCTTATCGCTTAAAACTTCTGTATGATATACACCAAGTTTTTGGATGTTTTTGTTCCCTGGAAAATTTATTAGAGAAAAATTCCCTTTTTTCCAGACCTCTCTTTTCCATTAATGCTCTCCTCTTTCTCATTTTCTTCATTTTCAGATGATGAATGCAAAGCCAAGTATCAAGCAGTCACCACTTTTCAATCATTCTCCACTGGTTTTGGAATCTATTTCTTCAGTGGATCCTGCTTGTTTCCTTAACTTTTTTTATGTTGGTTGTATTTATAAGTTTTATAGAAATCTGGTTGGATTTTTCTTTGGCTAGCAGTTTTGTTCTCTTAGCATTTAACTGCTGTAATTTTCTCCTTTTGCTGAACTGACCCCATCATTTCTTTAATGACATAACATAGTAAACATGTTGTCTTCAGTCTGAAATAATAGTTTCTTCTTTTTTTGTAATCCATCCATTTCATTTAACTATAGAAGAAATAATTTGGATATAAATCTGATTTACTGGAAGACTAATTCATTTCAGCATACCAGTACTTGAACAAACCAAACACCAAAATCAATGTTCATCTATTGGTCCCAGGTAAAAAATGTTTACTAAAATTATGATTCTGCATAATTTTTGCTGTATGTACATGTAGAATTCAAATAAGTTCCTCTTTGAGAAATACCCACCCAGGGGCCTACTATGGTAGGTAAGGGTTTGACACACCCGGGGTCCCGAGCCAACCTTGACTCCCTCAGTGGGCAACCTCTGAGTGGTGAGTGAATCACTAGGTCAAAATGCCCACCCACGTGTAGGCCGTGCGTGGAGACCCGTGTCGGTGGTAAGGAATATCCTTATAGGTTGAGGGTTGCATAGCTGAGCCTGGGCCTTCTGTCTTTTCAGTGACTAGGGAGGGTACGCAACTTAATTCACCACTTTGGTTTCTGTTTCACCTAAACGGGAGTCTAGGGACTAGCCCATCCCTAGTCAATCGGCCAGGACTAGGTATTATACCGAACTCCAGGGTGAGTGGGACAGCGAGCCTGCTATATCCCCTGTGTAGCCCTGTCATTCCAGTGGGGCGACCCCTTGTTTGACTCCGTGGTCTGTAGGGAGCACTGGGGGATGAAAATTAAAATTTACTTTCATGGCAAAATCCATTAAATATGGTACTGAGTTCGGAAAAGAAGTAGTTGAGTGTTCTGGTCCTCGCTACACGATATCGTAATGCCTAGATTGTTTCCCAAGGGGGAAAGGGTACACCCACCTTGGTTACTTACAACATCCCACGTAAACCTCGGAATGACTGCATACTGAAAGTCTACAATGCCTTTTTCCAGTGTCCATATATGTTTTTTAGAATTTTTGTCAAACTACGATGACCGAACTTGTATACTGACGGAAGTAAGTGCACCATTGGTGTTGGGTGTGCCTTTGTTTATGATACTGAATGATATACATTCGGTTTTCATAGTGGTACCTCCATTTATAGTGCGGAGCTGTACGCAATGTATCGAACCATTCTGCACATTGGCCATCGAAATTTGAGGGACTGCCTTTTATTGAGTGATTCCCTGAGTGCACTTCACCTTAGTGAGCTGTACAACTACGATCCTATCGTGCAGCGTATCCAAGATGCCCTCCACGCTTTGTACGCTTCCGGGGTTAATGTGGAGTGTGCATGGATTCTTAGTCACATTGGCTTGCCGGGGAATGAACTGGCAGATTTTGCAGCAAAGACGGCAACCACTGAACCCAGAACAAAAATTTCTTGTGTAACATCAGAAGACTTTAAGCTTATTGTGCGCAGGGCGATACTTTCATGCTGGCACGAAGAGTGGTCAGCTCTCCGCGGAAACAAGCTTAGAGTAATGAAGGACCTTCCAACAAACTGGGTAACTTATCTCATAATCTCGATGGGAGGAAGTGATTTAGCTCATTTGCATATTGGCCACTGCAATTTTACACATAGTTTCATACTTAAGAGTGAATGTGCTCCTGTGTGTCTGCTATGTGGAGAAGCTTTGTCTGTCGTGTTGCTAGAGTGCGTTAATCTAGCACAAATTCGGGAATCACTGCAACTGCCGGTCAGTCTTGCAGAAGTCCTGGCGGACGATAATCGAGCAGTAGCTAAGATTTTTACTTTTTTATCAAAGATAACCTTCAAATTAAGGATTTAGTTATTTTCACCTTTGTTTTTGTATTAGTTTTGAAATATATATATTTTTTTTTTCTTAAATCAATTTTTTTTCATGATTATTTTTATATATCAATTTTTAGATTTATCTTTCGTTCTTATTTATAATATTTTTTATTGAGTTTTATCTCTGTCTTTTGCCATGATTTGTTTGATAAGGGCACTGTAGTTGAGCACCCTTAAACACTAATCGTCATCATCTTCAGAAATACTAATAGACAAACAATTGTTCAATTATTGGGTTTTGCTTCTTATAGCGTATCAGAAATTGAACATGCATTTTAAACAACAAAACAACAATGGTCTTAATCATGATGGTTACCATCTTATACAATCCCTAAAGTATCAAAAGGAGCAAAAATTATTTATGAAAAAGCTCACCTAACTTAATGCAAAAAATTGTAACTTTTAACCTTGCTTAGAAGGAATTATTTATGAAAAAGGTCACCATACTTAATGCAAAAAACTTGTAACTTTAAACCTTGTTTAGAAATAATGGTGTCTGTATTCACTTGAAAATTGTGTTAACAAAAATGCAAACATGAAAGTCTAAAGCATTGAAGCTGCAGTGACTTTCAAATGGGATGAGGTTTGTCCTTGAGTACCACCAGGCTGGCAGCCAATCAGAATGCTACTGTGTTAACATATTGCATTCATGCTTAACTGGGGAGTAATGTGCTAAGTGATTCCATCTCTCATAAATACCATTTGCACTAAGACAATATATTCAAATTTTGTTAAAAATAATTTACTAGGAAGATATAGAGTAATGTTCGTAGGAGAACCATAAAAATCACAGATTTTTAGCTCAAATAGTTTTCACAATACGCATGAATAAACATTATGTCGCCAGGCAGATTTGCATACTCAGAGGGAAATATGAAAACAGTGGGGGTAGCAACCTTTGAATGCAGAGCACAATAACACATCTCATTTACTGCAGCATAGAACTCTCCATATTTTAAAAAATGTTATAGCTGACCTGGCCAACCTACAAACTACTTATATATCTAGTATAGAAAACTTAAAAATTACCCACTTTTTATCAAATGAAGTTAAAGTGGTACTGTTCAACCACTGATACTGTCACCCTATTATGAACAATAAAATAAAAAAACAAAATAAATTTGCTTTGTACTCAAATTCTGCACAACATCCAGTAAGTGTGATGCAAATGTTAATGCCATTTTCTTAGTAGTTTTGCAAACCATTGATAAATTACAGTCCCAATCCATTTTGATTTTGTATTAGGTCAAAATCTATTATATGCCCTTATTTAACGTTCTTTCATCTTATGCCAATTTTTTACTGTTGCTTTAGCCTACTTAGGTTAAGAACTTATTTTTAATCATGGAATTCAGAACTTTTGAACATCCTCATTTGGTAGCATTTTAGAATGATTTTTAAGAGGAACAAAATGCAGGCATGCTGTTTGATGATGTATTTAATATGTTCACTACTCCAACCACCAATAGTGTGTGTGCATGTGTATGGTTTTTTTATTTTCTCTACACATACTATGGTCATTGTGTATAGAGAAGGTGTTGTATTGTACCCAAAAATTTGATACTGAAATTTCACCAGAAATATGTGTTTGGGCCCCCCTAAATCTTAAATTAGCATTTTTAGAAAAGGGTAGTTGGCCTCCGAGGTATAATGGTTACCATGCTGACTTCATATACCCAAGGTCGTAGGTTCAAACCTGGCGGAGGACGATGGATTTTTTCAGGTGTTTTTTCCTTCGGAAGGGAAGTAAAGCTGTTGGTCCTGTGTCGTAGATTTATGGCACGTAAAAGAACCTCAAGCCTGATAGACTCTGAGCAAAATTAAGCGGTCTTTCACGCCCAATATAGAATGGGATGCTGAGAACCACAGCAGTTAAAGAGCGTCCATAAATAACACACCATTTACATTTCCATTTAGAAAAGGGTCCTTTTGTGTGTGTGTGTGTGTGTGTGTGGTGTAGAGGGGGGGCAATATAGCTCAAAAACAAAAAATCTGTTAAAAACCAAACTTGATATTTAAGTTCAGAATCTCCTAAGGATGCGACACAAAGATTTTCAATAAAATCCCCCCACCCCCAATTACCCTTTACAAGAAAAAAATTTCAAAAATGGCTCTAATTATTTTGATTAAAATCTCTTATATTTTAGATATTCACATGACAAATGAAATGTATATCTTGAATTTTCTGAGAATAGCCTCTAAAGACCTTTTTGTTCTGGATGAATTTTGCATAGTAAACTACAAGAGATACACAAAAACTTACTGTACAAAACATGCAGAGCTCCTTTGTCATATACATTTTTTTCCTTGAGTTGGCTGTTTTCGATATATTCCTTGTTACTGGTTTCAGTTTTAAAATACTTATAACTTTTCTCATATGGGAACTTGTCAACTCCTGGCCACACAAAGAAACAGACTTCAGTACATTAGAACCACATTTTAAAACATGTGATTTTGGTTTAACCTAAGTATTCCCTTATTTCCCTTCCACTTATAAGGAACTAAGTAATAAGATCATTTCTGCTAGTGTTTATCTGGATTAGTATGAAGTGGATAGAAGAATAAACTTATTAATAATAAATGTAAAAAGAAGCTAGTAACAGTGAAGAATAACACAAATATTAATATAAAAATAATAGTTGCAACAAATCTTCACTTATCTTTTGGAATCCTTGCCTGGACTAGTTTTGCAACGATTTCATTGCATTATCAACATATCCTTTTAGTCTCTTTTTTGATGTTGTTTATTTACACTGTTATGGTTACTGCTACTAGGTGGATTGTGTACTAATGCATTGCTAACTACTGGAATCAAAACAAATTTGGTAAGAGTGTCAATTGGAGGTATATCAAAATTCATTGCATGATTTCTATACTTTAATATAAATATTTTCTCCCAAACCATTAAATCTATGGGCCCATTTAAGTGTTTTAATAATTTAACATCTGGATTTATTTCATGATTAAATTTCCAAAAATGTTCTGCTACAGCTGATTTATCAATTTGTTTGTATTTAATATTCCTAAAGTGTTCTTTTACTCTGGTTTCCAAATGACTTTTAGTTTTACCAATATAAACAAGGTCACAATTTAAACAGTTTAATTGATAAATGCCAGATTTTTTATTTTTTGAAATTTCATCCTTTTTAGAAAAGCCTAACAAATTTTTTATACTGTATTTATTTTGAGGAACCAATATTATGCCATGCTCTTTGAAAATATTTGTGAAGATAATGTAATTAACCTTTCAAATTGTAATTTCAATGAGAATGAAATTAATTTTTTGAATAAAGGTTTAAAAACCTGTGTAGATTTTTCAAAAAATATAGATGATTATGTAGCAGATATAGAAATTGCTAGTCAGGATTTAAATGAAAATAATAAATTATTAGTTAAAGAAAAATGTAGTAAAATATTACAGAATTTGAATAAAAATCACCCTAAAGTAAATCACAATAAACAAATTATTAAATCATTAAAAGAAAAAGATGTAATCTATACTAAAGCTGATAAAGGTAACAGCATTGTAATTTTAAATAAAATTGATTACATTAACAGAATGGAACTCTTACTTCAAGGTGAAGATTACAAAAGCATTGATATTAACCCTTTAAAATCCTGCATTTCAATTTATAATAAGACCCTTACTGAAATTAAAAGTATTACAAATAAAGAAAAGCAAATTATAAAAATCAGTAATCCAATTTTACCCAGAATATATGCTCTTCCCAAAATTCATAAACCTGGAAATAAAATGAGACCTATTGTAAATTGCATAAATTCACCTACTTACAGCCTAGCTAAATGGTTAAATAAAAAATTCACTAATTTTGAAAAATTTGAGAGTTTAAGTATTAAAAATTCTTTTGAGCTAGTTGAAACGATCAGCAATATTACATTATCTACTAATGATAAACTTGTTTCTTTTGATGTAACTGCTTTGTTTCCAAGCATTCCTAGAGAAAAACTTTTGACATTTTTAAAAAAATGGTTAAGTTCTATAGAACTGAATGAAAATTTAATAAATGATTTTGTTATCCTTACTAATCTTTGTTTGGATCAAAATTTTGTCAGCTTTAATGACAAATTCTATCAACAAACTTCTGGTTTAGCAATGGGTAGTCCACTTTCACCTTTTCTTGCTGATCTTTTCATGAGCTATTTTGAAATATAGGTCACTAAAGCATTCCCTCTAATTTTTAAAACTTGGTATAGATATGTAGATGATATATTTGCTATTGTTCCTGATAAACATGTAAATGATGCTTTAAAACTTTTAAATTTACAAGATAAGGCTATAAAATTCACATTAGAAACTGAAAGTGATGGCTATCTCCCTTTCCTGGATTTAAAAATAATAAAAAAAGACAATAAATTGAATTTTGGAATATACAGAAAGCAAACTCACACTGATAATTATATAAAAAATAATGGCTTTAACCCTTTTTCACATAAATTTGCTGTTTTTAATAGTTTAATTTATAGGTTAATTAATTTACCCCTTAATAAAGATGAATTCTATAAAGAATATAAACACATTATTAACACTGCTTTAATTAATGGTTTTAATACTGATTTTATAAATAAAAAAATTGAGAAGTTTAAATATCAAAAAGCTATTAAAGATATTTCTACGCTTAAGAAAATAAAAGATAATTACATTTTTAAAAAATGTACTTATCAGCCTTGGGCAAATAAAAAATTCACAAATATTTTCAAAGAGCATGGCATAATATTGGTTCCTCAAAATAAATACAGTATAAAAAATTTGTTAGGCTTTTCTAAAAAGGATGAAATTTCAAAAAATAAAAAATCTGGCATTTATCAATTAAACTGTTTAAATTGTGACCTTGTTTATATTGGTAAAACTAAACGTCATTTGGAAACCAGAGTAAAAGAACACTTTAGGAATATTAAATACAAACAAATTGATAAATCAGCTGTAGCAGAACATTTTTGGAAATTTAATCATGAAATAAATCCAGATGTTAAATTATTAAAACACTTAAATGGGCCCATTGATTTAATGGTTTGGGAGAAAATATTTATATTAAAGTATAGAAATCATGCAATGAATTTTGATATACCTCCAATTGACACTCTTACCAAATTTGTTTTGATTCCAGTAGTTAGCAATGCATTAGTACACAATCCACCTAGTAGCAGTAACCATAACAGTGTAAATAAACAACATCAAAAAAGAGACTAAAAGGATATGTTGATAATGCAATGAAATCGTTGCAAAACTAGTCCAGGCAAGGATTCCAAAAGATAAGTGAAGATTTGTTGCAACTATTATTTTTATATTAATATTTATTAATAATAATTTGTTACAGAGATGTAGAGAAAGTCATGTGAATGGAATACATCAGATTTATTTTAATTTGTTCAAGTTGTATCAGAATTGTGAATCAACATCAGGATTTTAATTGGTCAACAACAATGTCTGCCATTCATTCCATTTTTTGGCTGTCACTTGCTGAAAAGCTGCTTGCACTAGATGTTCCTTGGCTAATTTAAAAATGTTTTTGGCTATATAACCCTAATTTGATTGCAAACAAACTCAATTGGATGGAGATAATGATGATATGGAGGCGATATCAATACTGTTTAACCTATCCTCTTGGCCATATTGTCTACAAACTTTTCATTCTAAATTTTACATGACCAAACTAATTCCAACAACTCAGAAGTTTGTGTGTTTATATGTTCTTTTCTCTAAGAACTGTGGAGATTTGCATTCTAATTTCATGCTGTGATAAGCATTGTTCATAATAATTAATGTGGTTAGGGAACACTTTCTCAAAACAAGCCTTAAACACTTCCCCATTATTTCTTCATGTTTTTTTTTTGTTTTTTTTTGAGGTGCAAGACCTTCATTAACCCACGTCTCACCTAAGTAATAAATGGCTCACTTCTGCTGTCAGAATATTCTGATCTTGCATAAATATTTTCTTCCACAAGACAATAGCATCCCTTTCCACAGCAATACGATTTCTCCTTAGAAATTTAAATCCTATTTCTTTGAGCAGATTATGGAGTGAAGAGCTTTTCAAATTAGGCAATTCTGTCATTGTTTATGGAATGCACCACCTTATTGTAGGTGGGTGATGAGTGAAAAAAGATCTGATGCACTTTACAAACAATAGCTGCTTAAACAATCTCGTCACACTTTGTATCCAAAACACATCCATAGTAATTTTTTTTTTTTTTTTTTTTAAAATCCCAAATGTCAAAAAATTTCATACCACTCTTTTCTTTGCACGCTTTATGCTGCTTTCTTAAACACCAGTAAATTCAGCCATTAAACTGTCTAATGGAAGATCAGATACTTTCACAAAACTCATTGTATACGTTAAGAATAATAGTTTTCTTGTCGCTGTTTAAGGATTTTCTCGCTTATGTTTCACTTCATTGGTATTCATGTCTGCCATTGCTTAAATATATTAACTATGCTCTCCGCATGATGACTAACTTGTCTTGACTTTTCATAGAGGAGGAGTCAGGTTATTTGCCCATAACACTGTAACCTATTGGTTTAGTGTATTATCTCCCCTATTTACAGTTTTGGTTAATATTTCAGTGAGTTGGTTATTAATTAAATTCTCTTTAGAAAGATCATCTGGGTTTATTAAATCTAGTAATCATACCTTTTTCTACGCAGAGCTTCGTATTTGAAGATTATATTGCACAACCTACAACTGATTCTTCTTTTAAGATTCCCATTGTATATAGATGTTTCCTTAATCTATAGAGTCCCGTAAATAATCTGTTATCAGGTTTATTTGGGATCTGTTGATTTTAAGTAGATCTTCAATTAATAAGGGAGATGTTCTATTGAAGTCATCCATTGCAATATGTGAACTCCACAATATATGCACATTGTTGTATAAAGGAATGATTCCTTCACTAAATTTCCCCCCATTAATAATTCATATTGGATTAGAAACTTTCTCTTTACTTCAACAAACAACTTACTATTTCTTCTACAAGCTGACACAGTTTGTGTACCAGTTCTTGATGAATGACATTTTTAAATGAGAATTTGTTGCGAGTCACCTACTCGCCTTTACTTGTGTATTCTCAAAATGTAATCATAAGGAAGAAGAGCTTTTGTTATTGCAACATAAGCTATTTGCTGACCTGATTATCAAGTGAAGGCTTGATAGGTCATCATCAAGAAGGAATGAGCAGGCTATAACAATCGGAATTTGGTCAAAAATAGGTATTTTTCTTCAATGATTTTGCACAATTCTGCCATATAGTCTTTTTTTCAATATTCACTGTAGCAATGGTTACTTCTTATCAAAACTCAATCAGCTGTTGTATCCCCAGTGAAAACTGAACCCAGACAAGGCTTTCTACCCCTTTTTATACTTATTGATCATGTGACTTGCAGAACACTGCAGTTGTTCACAAACTCACCCAAGTGTAACAATGCAGGCTTCAATGTCAAAAAAACTTCCAACAGCATACATTTGCCCTAGCACGAGTGTAACAATCACAGCTGCGATATCAAAAGAACATGCCACCAGCACAGGTATCCACTAAATGCATATGTAATAATGGATGCCAACAATCAGCAAAGCAAGCCGTACACACATGCACACACACACACACACACACACAGATAATGGCTGCAGGATGTAGTCACAATACTATATTATTAGACTAGATATTGCATAATTTAATGTGATATTTGTGTACTTCTTTCAGAAATTTAAGAGGAACTATTTTTGATAGAGAAAAAGCAGTAAAACGTTCAGCAACCAATTAGAACCACAGCAACCAATTAGAACCATTGCAACATTTTGCTGTTTTTGTTTATCAGTGAAGTAAGGTTGAACAGATAAATAGCTAAATTGTGCTGGTGAACCATATGAACTTTTTCAGCAGTAATCAGAAATGTTTGGTTTATTTAGATGGAAGCATACATTTACATAGGCCAGCCAAGGTGTAAAATTTGTTATAGTACATTGCTCAAACCATGAATTCACAGACCTGGTTACATGGTAGAAATTGACAGTCTTCAACTTCATTTATGTGGCAATCAGGTACTTACTCAGATTGGGGCAAACTGCACTCCAATACTGGTTTACATGAAGTATTAGTATTGTCTTTATTATGGCCTTATTGTGAACATTATGCTATATTAGCCAGAGTTTGTGTTTCTTTGGAGCTCCCCTATTCTGTGTTGGTGCTTTACAGATTTGGGAAATAAAGTATTAGCAATAATAGGATCTTTTCATTCAGTTATTGCTATTAGTTTAGAGTAGCACTAAGCATTTTATACTTTCAGAATGTATTATCATACAGAATACATTGCACAACACATTTTTGTGTAATACATGTTTTTTCTCCACTTGATTTTATAAAATTTACCTGGCCTTTTGTTTTAATATGCTATTGCATTGCTAATTCTCTTTAACAGTTTTGTAATCAATAACACATGTTTAACCTACCCAAGTATTATTATAATGCTTTTTTTATTTATTTATTTTTATTGTGTTAATGACTTGTAAATATTTTCATGTTATAATTAAGTTCCACACAATGGAAACATAAAGGATAGAGTTGAATGTTTGCACATGACCTTTAAGTGCATGACATGATGGAATTTTGTAGATAGCTGAGTTGTTTGTGTGGGAAGTTTTTGAAAGATGTTTTTGTTGCATCTAGGCTTGCCACACCACCATCCTGGCCCAGGCTTCCCACCCCACAACCAGCCACCGCCTATGCAGGGCCCCCCACCTGGCCAGGGACCCCCGCCTAGAGGCCCACCACCTGGACAGATGGGAGGTATGTTTATCTGCATATTTCCCTAACTTGTCAGACGAGAGCAACTGCACTTTGGGGTTCTCTTGATGCTGTCTATTTAAGTCCCATCTTCTAAATAACTTAAGGTAGTTGCTTTCATTTGGCCAAGCAAGGGAGACCTGAGCAAAACTGATCTTATTAAAAATTGTCACCAGAATTAACCATTTGTTTGTTTCAGGTCCAGGAGGTCCTCCCCCAGGCCATGGAGGACCACCAGTGCATGGTGGTCCTCCTCAAGGTCCTCCTGCTCCACATGTGAATCCTGCATTTTTCCAGCAAGGTGGAGGCCCACCACATCAGGGGCCTCCTCATCAAGGCCCCCCACCACCTCATGGGCCTCCACATGGTTACGGTCCACCGCCTACATCACAGGTATCTTGGTTTCTATTTTGTTTTACTGAGAAGTTTATAAGTCTTCATTATTGTTCCAAAAGAATAATGAAACACTGATTATATTAAGCACAGATTCCCATTACTTAGCCATAAATGCATTTTTCCCTAAATTACAAGAAAATCCCCCTTTCTTATGAAACCTGATTTATGAATTAGGCATCTTATATAAAAAGAAGAAAATAAAACAATAACTTTATCTCATAAAATCAAATTTTAAACATTATTATACTTGGTTATTTTATAAATTGCAAAATAGTTTTAAATTTGGAAATGGTTTTGAGTATGGTGTGACAATGAATTCTTTGACTTAATTAAAAATTTAATTAGTGCAATACAGTTGTGATTGTTATTTCAGCTTTTTATGGTCATGGTTCTCCCACTTTCCATGCTGTTGCTCTAACCATTGAGCTAATATGACAACATTCTGATATGAAATTTAATCCTCCAATTTGAATCAAACTCCCAAATAATATAACTGACAGCTCCAGCTTCTGACCTGTCAAAATTTAACATATTTTTTGTGATAAAAAGTTGAAGTAACAATCATAGCTGCCAGCCAGCAGTTATAAATCTGAACGTAAGTGATCATCCAATGGGAGTGATCATCAAAATTTATAACACCTATTATGGCAAACTATTAGGACACCAACAGACCAGTTGCAGGGATACCACTCCTGAAAAAACAACCATTGAGGAATCTACACATAGTGCAACTTCTTTGGCACTCCAACCTAAAATTCTACCTACTTGCATCCTAGATCATTTTTTGATAAAGCCTTAACAAGGGCAGAATACACAGCAAGGGCAGATTTCAGTTCCTTAGCAACCACATTTTAAAACATTTTACTGTCGGTTTAGCCTAGTGTACTCTCTTATTTCACCCCTGCTTATAAGGAACTAAGTAATAAAAGCATTTCTGCTAATGTTTATCTCAATTAGCATGTAGATAGAAGAATAAACTTATTAATAATTTGTTACAAAGATGTAGAGAAAGGCATGTGAATGGAGCATATCAGATTTTTTTTACTCAAACCATGCAAAGAGAATTATTTCAGTGTTTTGCTGTTCATGAGTTACTTTTGCCTCTTAAATATAATAGATGAAAGGTTTGGTAGATTGAATTTTAGTGTGAAATTAATGGAAATTATTACTAATTAAATCTTTCTTACTATCTAGTGAATGAATAAAAAGTTCATTATTAATGAAGTTGTTATATTTAGCCCCAGTATGGAGCACCTCCACCAGAGCATAGACCTGAAGGTCCTCCCCCATTAAGTGAAGCAGAATTTGAAGAAATTATGGGACGCAATAGAACTGTATCGAGTTCAGCAATTGCCCGTGCTGTATCTGATGCTGCAGCAGGTAAATTGACAGTTTACAAACCAATTTTTACCTAAGACTACCTACAAAAAAAAATGTTTCCATAAAAATCATAATATATACCAATGAATATAAAATTTCCTAAAAAGAAAGAAAGTTTTAAAAATAGCAATTTATTTTGAAGTCCTGAAAGTCATTTCAAGTTTTATGTCCTCTTTAAATTTTTTTTGATTTTATTAGGTGAATATGCCAGTGCCATTGAGACCTTAGTAACTGCAATCTCATTAATAAAGCAGTCCAAAGTGGCTAATGATGACCGTTGTAAGATACTAATCAGTTCTCTACAAGATACATTGCATGGAGTTGAAACCAAGAGTTATGGCTCAGGACGCATCAGAGGTAGGTGAAAAGCTTATATAATAATATGGGATATATGCTGGAATTAATTATTTTTAAGCATTTAAGTTTTTAATATAATGCATTGGAGTGTTAAATTTCAGATCGTTCTCGTTCACGAGAGAGAGAACGCTCACATCGGCGGCGTAGAGAGCAGCGATCAAGAAGCAGAGACCGGGAATATAGGGAACGAAGCAGAGACAGAGAGCGAGAACGAGATAGGGAACGTGACAGAGATAGATACTATACTGACAGCTATCCCAGAGACAGATCTCGCAGCAGAGAGAGAGAAAGAGAGAGAGACTATCGTGAACGTAGTCGTGAGGATAGGTAAGGTCTTAAAAAGTAATTGATAATACACCTATTTTATCAAATGGTAAGAGAGAAAAACTTGATGTAAACCTATGGCAATACGTCTAATTTGTCCATGAAAGAGTTTTTGTGTTTAAGGGAAATTTGTTTTAAGCTCTTTATTTAGCTGTTATCATTTGAGTAGTGCTACTTTTTTTTTAATTTAATATAGTATATATGTAGTTTTACTCCTGACTTAGTTTAAGATATTAAACACTCTAAGGGTTGCGTTCACCATGTTAAAAATACTCTTCAGGATCTTGTATGTTAGCACGTTAAACTATTAACATAAAGTTAAAATAATCTCATCATTTTTACAGTAGGTTTCGCACAATTTTTGAAGCAGAGCATAGCAACAACATTGAGACAAAGTACTAATATATAATGGCTTCAATGCTAAGTTTAACTCTGTCTGTAGTTCCCATAGTTCATGTGCATGCATGTGCATTGTATTTTGTTTAATAATTGGGCTAGTCCACAGCAAATTGGGTAACATCATTAGAACTGAGGGCCTCTAAGAAGGAAGCTTTCTTGGTTGATAATACGGGAATAATAAGCAGGTGAGCTCTCTGTTCTTCCCTCCGACCCTCACTTCCCTGTAAAACTAGTGCCCAAGAAAAGTTGCATATATATTATTTTAACATTTGTAAAGTTGTTAATTATAGAACTGATTACTAGTTTGGAGGAATTGTGGGGTGCAAAAGAGCCAACAATCTTAAGTAGATGCCATGGTAAAATTATTAACTTCTCTGATTTTAAGTGTAAAATAAACATTTTATCTATTGGGCACTAACACAATTTCATCTCATAGCAATAAAGTGTTAATTTATGAACATTTTAATGAATTATTTGAGGCTTTCATGTAAAATGACTCTGGCATTCAGTTCATGGAATTCAGTAGTAGAAACAATTTTCATTTATACATTTTTCAGGGGTGTTAAAGGAAAAAAATTAATAAGTGTGAAAAAGGCATATAGAAGCATACATTAGGTAAGGAAACAAAACTATACAACTTGTATCAGAAAAAAGTACTTCAATGTACTCTATAAGAAATCCAATAAATTCTGGATTCTGTATAACAGTTATTTATGACTGTGCATGGCATTAAATGAACTATCAACATCAGAACAGTGTCTTCGATGGATGCTTTGTAACAACAGGTGCATGTTCTTTATACAGGGATGTAAAAGTGAAATGTTCATAAACATGGCTGTGGCCTGCATAAATATTCACAGATTGTGTGCAGAATTGCAGCAATGAATACCATAAAACAAAACTAATGTATTAAACACAAATAATATTTAAAACAAAACATTCCTCGCTGTGTCAGAACATTACAAGATCCTGATAAGAAGCAGTTTCCTAAACCCACCCTCTACAAACCTTGTGTTTATATATTTGGAGTAATTTTTTTTCTGCTAACACTGCGCCACATCAACTAATTTATGAGGGAGTAGTTTCGGGAGCCATAGCTTTCATTTTTAATCTCTGGATCGCAATAACTAAGTCATATACTCCTCTAAGATATGCATCAGAGAGCATTTTGACTGTTAACAGCATTCATGGCATTAAAATCCATGGAATGATTAAGTGAATGCAGATTTATTGGTTAATGGTTGGAGGAGTAACACAAAATCAAAAAACAAATCCTCACTTGCTGTCTGACCACTGAGCAGGCAGCATCTATAGTGCCTCCACTAGAGCAACTTGTTTAGCTTTCTGGCGTACGATTTAGGGTGTTGTAGAACGGGGCAATTTATTGGCTTTTACTATACAGTTTTTTTTTTTTTTTTTTTTTTTTTTTTCTCCTTTCTTTCTTTTTTTTTTTATTGTTTCATTTGTATAGCCCCCTTTAACTTCAATGGTCATATCAGGGGCTTTGACTTGTGAAACAACTCGTATTACTGTAGGTTAGAACATTAGGTTAATCATTATTATATTACTTAACACACGCACATTAACTCTCACATTCATACTCAGACTCTGTGGGGGATAGGGAATAAATCCAGTTAAAGAAAAATTCCCTGCCCCAGCCGGGAATCGAACCTTTTATTTTGGTTTAATGCGTTAATTTATTCTTAGTGGACTCTTAGAACATTGCAATATGTCTGATTCCCCTGATGTGTAGCTAATATATTGCAAACCTGCTACCAACCTGAGGAGCAGCTCAGTCTACCTCTGAGCACCACATTAAGAAATTACAGCATTACTAGCAAGCAATCGACTTCCTCTGCAAGGGAAGGTAACGAGTTAACTGCTACGTGGACACAAACCACAGAAGAATCAAATTGCCCCATTAGACACTGGCATGGATACCAATGTCAGCCATGGCCTCCATGGCCACCGACTTTTGTCAACTGTCCTTTTCAACCACAAACACCCATTCCCTGCAGCATTACTATTGCAGCCTCTACAGTGTCTAAAATCTCAAATACCTCGGACATCCATGTTACTTCTAACCACACAGTAATACAAATCGATACTGCACCTCGGACATAGGATCTTACTAGATCTTAATTGAAAGTTTGGATAAGAACATTATCAGGCTTCATCCCATGAGTGTTGGTAAACTGTCTTCAGCCTTAATCTTGCTTTCAAGTGCGCCATAGTCAATACTTCTCCAGTTGAAGGTCGAATACATCAGATGCTGTGAATACTATCATTGATTCCCAGGTCTTTTCTGGAAAGAATTTAGAGGTTTTTATACCTAATTTCCTGGTGCACAAACAGGGAGTAATCCGCAACATAGACATCAGCCTGAGGGAAGAAGAAATTAAAGAGTGCAGAGTGTGTGCCTACCCTGTTCTTTCAGTGCAGTGGTTTACTCAACCCAATCCTAATGATCCTGAAGTTTGGATACCGATCCCAGTATACAAGCTTACCTTTTGCTCTCAGGTGCTGCCAACTCACATGGCAATTTGGAATCTGTTGTCCCGTAGAACCTTGTGCCAGTACTAGTTTGTACTCACTCTCTACACTTTGGTCATCATTGGCAATAATGTCATAGTGCTAACCGGTGGAAGACTGCAGCATCACTTCTGGACCTTGCTGTGTTCATTGCCAGGGACCTCATCTTGCCACTGATAGGATATGTCCTGCATATAAAAAATGAGCTGTGCATATGGCCGTTTTCCAGAGCAACATTACATCTTCGTTTTACACACCTCGTTAAGAGTTATTATCAAACTACCAGCAGAGTGCCTTCGAACACGGACAATAGGAGTTTTCCTCCTCTACCATAGGTACATCTTTCTCCAGAGCCCACTAGTACCTCTCCACCTTTCATCTCCCGAGAAGAACAACCTGTCCTTTCACCACCAAAATGTCTTTCTCCTGCTTTCTGTGTACCTTGCCAATCACCACGAATGCCTGTTATCCAAACTACCCTCCAATAGAGTCCATGCTGTATATTCCACAGCATCTGCTTGTCACTCCAATCACATATAATCCTTATCTGCTGCTTAGAGCAGGTCCTCCTCAGCCTTCCAATACCTCCAGTGTGATGCTGGTGGATCAACTTTTGCAACTTATTGTTCCTGTTTTGTCTGTGTTTTCTCCTTCATTAGCAGATCCTCTTTAGCTTGGCCTTCTTCGCAACTTCCTCTCCAGTTTACTACAGCGCTGCCAACAAGTGCTAACCTTTATGGCCAAAATTATTCTACAGTAGAAATGCCATTATCTACATGCAAATAGGGACACTCTGCTGAAGGAACACTATACTTGCAATGTCTCTATTGCCCTTTTGTCTGAAATTTGGCTGAGTCCAGATATGGACATCCGCATACCCTCTTATATCCCCTATTGTAATGATAGAGCAGATGGATAGGGTGAGGTGGCTATTCTCGTTCAGGCTTCAGTACCATGCGCCACTATAAGGTAAACCACAGCATAATCCATTCTTTTCAAGCAATTGCTGTTAAGGTCCACTCTGTCAACAGGAAGCAGGTCTCTTTATATTGTTCTAGAAATCTCATCATGGACCATGAATGGTATCACTTTATATGCCAGCTGCAACCTCCAGTTTTAATTGGCAACAATTTCAAGGCTCACAATGCAACATGGGGTTGTGGCCTGACTGAAGCTGCAGGAGGTAACCTGTTATCTTTCATTGAAGACTCAGGCTTTTTTCTGCTCAACGATGGGAGTCCGCCACTTATTTCCTCTCCCAAACATGGTATACTTTCTGCTCTAGATTTGATGTTTTGCTCACCTTCTCTTTCTTTGGAGCTCAGTTGGCGGGTGCTCCCTTTCATCATGGGTTCTGATCACCTTCCACTCAAGATTTTGGCTGTTGCTCTGCAGAACCTTATACAGGCCAACTGGTTCCAATAACGGTGCACAGTTGACACAACTCTCCCTCGATCACTCCAGAAGTTTTACCATTGAAATAGTATGAAGCTTTTATGTCTTGCATCAATACTGCAGTATGCCTTTCTATCTCTGAAATGCCACAAGCAATCCTATGGTGGAATCCAGACTGCAACTGAATGGTTGCAAGAAGGAAGTTGGCTCTCCACCTGTATAGGCTTTACTCCAACTGGGACAACTATCTGGCCTATAGAAGGACTGATGCTGCTACTAAGTGTTTTTTTAAAACACTGAAAGAAGGATTGTTGGAGGACTTACTGTGCTACTCTATGTAAAGATACATCTAATGTCACAAGTTTGGGCCTTCATCAACAAATTGAAAAAGAAACTTTCTCCCCAACCATTGGGCTTCTGGCTTGAAAAATTTGCCAATCATCTTGCTCCTCCTTCGGATATTGAGGTTTCTTCCTCTTCTTCTGGTGAAACGCATCTTTCCTTGCTGCAACAGTTTTCACTGCACGAATTAGAAAGTGTGGTGGAAAATGTGTCCAATTTTGTGCCAGATTACGACCACATATCCTGCAGCATGCTTGCACATCTGCCTCGCTGTGTAAAGTTGATGTTTCTGAATATATTCAATGATATTTGGGTGTCTGGCAATTACGCAGAGTTGGACTATGCAGATAATTGTGTCTCCTCAAGCCTGAGAAGGATCCCAATCATGGTACATCTTATCTGTTGATTGCATTGTCCTCATGCGTTGCCAGAACATTTGAATGTCTGATAAAACAGTGACTTGAATGGTATTTGGATTTCTTTCACTTACTACCTGAGATTTAATTTGGACTTTGTAAATCCCGGGGTACTATGGATAGTCTCTCAGCATTTTTGACTGCTGATATAGAGAGAACTTTCATGGAGCACGGCTACTTGACAGCTATGTTTTTAGGTATCTCCGGCACTTAACTGTTGCACTTAAGATAGTGTTTTATTGCTTGTGTTACTCCAAAAACTGCAAACACTTGGTCTGCCACCACTTTACTGTGCTGGTCTGCCACCACTTTACTGTGCTGGTATCTTTGCACATTCTGACTGTCTGTATCCACAACCCAGGCAATACACTATTAGCCTTCTAATAGTGACTAAAGACTGCCTCGGGGTGCTATCCTCTCCTTTATGCTATCTATACGTTGGATCTAGAATTAATCTTCAGTCCTCATATCCGAGGTCTCCAATATGCTGACGATGTGTGCATCTACACAAGGTCTCCCAGTCTATGGATCACTCGTCTCTGGCTCAGTGAAGCACCTACAGATCTATCTGTCTGGGCTTCCGAATGTAGCATAAAACTTTTACCTGACATGTCATGTTTACAAGAAAACAGAGGAGTCTCCAAGATAGAAACATTCGACTAGGTCCTTATACCTTCCCCCTTACATTTTCTGCTAAATTCTTGGGCTTGTACTTGGACAGTCGCCTTACATGAGTCGTCATATCCATCATATTCTCACCAAGCTTGGAAAATCCCTTAATATAATTCACTGTGTCACACATACCTGGTGGGATGGTGATCCCTCAATTCTGGTCCTTTTGTTTTGACCTTTAGTTTGTCCAGTTCTGGAATATGGCTGCATTTTCTTTGACTCTGACCCAAAATATGTTTTGCAACAGTTTGACACTCCTCAGTTCTGAGCTCTACAGTTCTGTCATGGTGCTTTGCTCTCTATGGCTACTAACACAATCTTGGTGGAGGCATCGGAATCACCACTGCACATATGTTAACACCTTCTGGCACAGTGCTTCCTACTGTGCACTTTCTATGTAGACAACCATCCTATGTTGAAAATACTGCTGTGACTTTTGAGAAGCTATTCTCTTGAGGATATTACAGACACTCAGAGAGTTCCACTACTGCTGCTTGGGTTTTGCAAACTACATACCCGTAGACCACCAATTTTAAATTGTCCTTCTATTCCTGGTTTTCAATACTCTTCGAACTGCACTTCCTTAACATTTCTGTAAATTACCTTCTGGATTACATCACGCACAAGGCTACTATAAATGTGGATTTTTACCATTTTCTGAGCATTTCCTGGCCAGATTATGTTCAGATATACACTGATGGCTCCAAAGCCACTCGGGGAGTAGGTTATGCCTACTACTGTCCAAATTCTGAAGACTATTCTCAGACCCAAGTTCCTGTGGAGGCCTCCAACTACACTACGGAGATTGTCATCCAAGCAGCCTTGCAATATGGGCTGTCTCGACATTTACTGAAGTTCCTTATTTTAATGGACACCTAGAGTGTGCTACAAAGATTGCAACAAAAATGCATCAGTACTTGCATGATATTCTGCACCTTGTACATTTAGCCACTGAAGAGGAGCAGCAAGTTCACTTTCTCTGGATTAAAGGTCATGCAGGTGTACATTATAATGAGGTCGTTAATCTTCTGGCTAAACAGATCTTCGATCAAGGTAAATACCAAGGCATCAGACTTTCAACTAACTCAAAATACCAATGGCCATCGAAGCTGGAATGATGCCTGGAAAGTTTCCAAAACATCCAAAGGAAAATATTACTCCACCATCTAGGAAGAAGTTCCCAAGATTCCCTGGTTCTCTGGCTACACCACATCATGCCGACATCTCACTACTGGATGCGGCTTGGTCATGGATGATACCCTCAATATCTTAATATCTTTGTCTTCATCTTGACACCCCAGCATGACCCGGGGGAAGGTGCTGTTTTATGTTGTTCCTGTTACAATTCCCAACAATCTTCCGTGCTCCACACTCTTCATAAATTTTCCATAGTTTACCATGCAATAATAAAGTCTGCAATTTAAACACACAGCCTTAATTTCGTTCTCTCTCCTGATGACCAAATAGTTTACAACTGAAGACCAAAAAAAATAAATCTGGACTATTTTGTTGGTAATATGCTGCTATAAAGACAGCATCATGGAATGTTTATTAAATGTGAAATAACAATCTGGTATTAACATTTTCTTTACTTTCATTGGCTAAAGCAATATGTTGCTTAACATGGCATGAAAAAGCCTTTAATATTTGTTACAAAAACATATAATGCATGCAGTGTCTGTTGACTTCCGAGAATCAAAGGCAAACCAGTGCAACCAGTTTCCAGGTCGGAAGTAATAGTCTGTTTCATAGTTTTTAGTTGTTAGATTTTTAGAGAACAAGATACAATGTAGAATTCACCTTAACTATTCTCACGTATGGAATGACACAAGATTTTGATTAAGTAAATTGGTAGTGATGGTATAAGAAATTATTGATGCAATTCAATATAAAGCTGGCTGGTAAGGAAAACTTAATTTGAAATCAGCTCTTCAAACTATTTTGAATACTCTCTCCTACTCATACTGTCATATACATCCCCCCAGGTATGTCATATGGTAGGTACAGGTTTGGCGCACCCGGGTTCCTGAGTCAACCTTGACTCCCTCAGTGGGCAACCTCTGAGTGGTGAGTGAGTCACTAGGTCAAAATGCCCACCCACGTATAGGCCGTGCGTGGAGACCCATGTCGGTGGAAAGGAATATCCTGGTTGGTTGAGGGTTGCATATCTAAGCTTGGGCCTTCTGTCTTTTCAGTGACTAGGGAGGGTACGCAACTTAATACACCACTTTGGTTTCTGCTTCACCTAAACGGGAGGCTAGCGGCTAGCCCACCCCTAGTCAGTTGGCTAGGACTAGGTATTATACCGAACTCCAGGGTGAGTGGGACAGTGAGCCTACTATATCCCCTGTATAGCCCTGTCATCCCAGTGGGTGGTAAACACCCACACATTGCATGGTTTGACCAGTGAGGAAATTCAAGAAAATCTTGTTCCCCAAGGCATAGCATCTGTGCATCGTGTTCAAAGAATAGTAAATGGATAATTTGTGCCTACCCGTACCCTGTTTGTTACCTTTGATCGGGTGGATCTCCCACAAAGGATAATGGCAGGGTATCAATCCATTGAGGTAAGACCGTATATACCGAACCCACTCAGATGTTATAAATGTCAGTGCTTTGGCCACACCAGCGAATTCTGCAATGGTGAGTCTATCCGTGTGAACTGTGGCAAAATCTTGCATGACGGAGAATGCAAGCTCCAACGTGTGTTAACTGTAACGGTGAACATCCATCAAGTTCCCGTAATTGTCCCCGTTTTGCAGAGGAAAAGATGATTCAGGTTAAAGAGAAGGTGTCCTTGGAAGCCTGGAAACTCTTGCGAATCTGCCAACCCTCTGTCCCGAAGTATGGTACCTATAGCTCAGTTGTAGCTAAATCAGTACAAAGTCGGGAAATTGCAACACAAACCTGCAATATAAATGGGGTCACGATTGCAGAAAAAATTCTCACAGCCAGCTCACTTCCTAGGCCTTCGACTTCAACATCTAAGTCAGTAGCAACATGTCCTACATCTGAAACTAAAAAGCGCTAAAATCAAATCGCCGCCAAAGCAATCGACCTCGATCAACAAGTCTGGCAAGCTAATAATATATAAAGAACCAGAAAGAAATTCAAGAACACCTAAAGAGAACTGACTTCCTCAAGCAACGCTTAAAGTCTATTCCCAAAGCAACAAAGGGAAACAAGAGTCCATGAAGGTCCTCTTCTGAGGATTCGTCTGGAAAGGACTTAGGTCGGCGACTATCATCTTTGCCGGTCTCTATTTCCAATAAGTTTGAGGTACTCGAACTGAAATTTTCAATTGGAAAGGGGTCCTCCCAAGTGGAGGAGATGGAGGAAGGTGATATTGCCCTCACTGCCAGAAGGACAGTGACAAAGAGGCAGGATCATCCTCCCGTAGAAGGTGTTTTCCCCTCACCTAAAAAGTATAAACTCAACCGACCTCCGCAGCCTTCAAAATAGAAATAGCCACAATGTACAACTTATCCCATTATAAAGAACATGGCTATTCTACAATGGAACTTACGTGAAATAAGAACACACCGACCTGAGCTTGAACTGCTGCTTAACCAGAACGATCCTTTGGTCATATGTTTGCAAGAGACTAAGCTCCGTCCACAAGACAGCTTCATAATCAAACGGTATACTCCTGTAAGGTGCGATCTATCACCAGAAGAGGGTGTACCTGCGCACAGAGGTGCTATGATGCTCATCAGAGATGATATATTCGCACAATCAGTATCATTACAGTCCGACATCCAGTCAGTAGCTGTAAGGATTAAACTGTCACATACCAGATTCACCATTTGTAATATATACCTTCCTCCGAGTGACGACCTCCAGCTCACTGATTTAGGGGATCTAATTTCTCAACTACCAACACCATTTTTTTTTGGTAGGTGATGTAAATGCTCACCATCCACTTTGGGGCTTACCTCGGGCTTGTGCGAGAGCTAAGTTAATTGCAGATTTCTTGAATAATTTTAACCTAATTCTCCTGAACACCAGAGAACGTACATTTCTTTCTGATGCTTTCAACAGTTTTTCACACTTGGATTTAGCAGTTTGTTCACCACCATTGGCATCTTTCTTACAGTGGAATATCATCTCTGATTTACATTCTAGTGACCACTTATTAGTCTTGCCACAAAATACATGCTCCACGCTTTTACCTAGATGGCGCATATATCAAGCCAACTGGAACCTTTACTCCTGGTTGGCTGCCTTTTATTACAGTGAGCACGACTCTGTGAATGTTTTAGTGGAGCACCTCACGAAAAATATTCTTGATGCTGCCGAGCAGTCTATTCCACTGTCGACGATCCAAACCTGTCGTCGATTTCCGGTACCTTGGTGGACGGATGAATGCGGGAATGCTATTCGTGCTCGCAGGCATGCTCTCAGGGTTTTCCATCACCCAACACTGGCTAACCTGATTGAGTATAAAAAGATGCATGCCAAATCTAGGCAGGTTGTTAAGGATAGCAAAAAGACATCATGGAGCAAGTTTGTAGCGTCATTCAATCAACATATATCTTCCTCTATCATATGGGATAAGTTAAGGTGCGTGGACGGAAAAACGACTCACATGCCAATCGCAGGTCTTAAAACAGCTGTAGGAGATGTTGTTGATAACTTTGACGTGGCAGTGCTTTTGCTCAAGTGTCCAGCTCAGAGAATTATTCGCCTGACTTTCTTCCCGTTAAGGCTCAGGTGGAATCGCAAGGTTTGAACTTTCATTCAAAAAATCTTGAAGATTACAATCGACTCTTCATTATGAGGGAGTTAGACTATGCACTATCATCTTCGCGAAACTCTGCACCAGGTCCTGATGGAATACAAGTCCAAATGTTGCAGCATCTCTCTCCTGCTTGGGGTCTATAATTGTGTTTGGGTTGACGCCACTTTTTCAGAAAGCTGAAAAGGACCATTTTCTTCCATCCAATTTCCCTCACAAGTTGCATTTGCATAGTTGCACCGTTCAGCAGCTGACCACCTTGTCTCTCGATTTCGACTCAGATAATGAATGGATTCATGAAGAACTGTCAAACTGTTGGGGTGTTCTTTGACCTCGAAATGGATTATGATACGTGTTGGAGGGCAGGAATAATACGTTTACACAACTGGAACATACGTGGATGCCTTCCGTTATTCATTCAGGAGCTTATGAGGTATCACGTTTTCCGAGTAAGGGTCAGCTCGGTTTTATTAAATATTTTAGTTGAAGAGAACAGAGTGCCACGGGGATCGGTACTAAGCATCATGCTGTTTGCTATAGCAATTAATTCTATCTCAAAATGTATTCTCCCAGGAGTATCATGCTGCTTATTCGTAGATGACTTTGCCATCTATTGTACTTCTCAGCGCACACCTTTTTTGGAATGCCATTTTGTAGCGGTTTTTAGATAACCTTTCAGATTGGAACTCTAAAAACGGCTTTCACTTCTCTGCTGAGAAGTCACTCTGCGTGAACTTCTGGCGCCGCAGGAGGCGATTACCACCTTCGCTGCGGTTTGGTACAGTTTTACTACCAATGGTGGATGCGACGAGATTCCTTGGGTTGATATTCGATAGAAACCTTTGTTGGTCACCACATATAGCACAGCTGAAAGTGCGCTGGAACTGTTCTCTGAATATTTACGGATACAAGGTTGCAAATCTTGGGGAGCAGATAGGACAGTCTTGCTGCGACTTCATCACACACTTATCCGAGCCAAGTTAGATTACGGATGCATAGTTTATTCTTCGGCAAGATCATCTGTGCTTAGAAGATTACACACTGTCTGTAATCAGGCATTCTTGTGGCTTTTGGAGTTTTTCCAACCAGTCCAGTGGCCAGCCTTTATGCTGAATCAGCAGAACCCCCTCTGCAGTGTAGGTGTGATATCCTGTTAACAAGTTATGGCTGTGGGCTAAAGCGCATGCCTTCGCATCCAAAGTTCACTCCTTTTTTAACAGCGAGGATGAACGTTATTAAAATATCTCCATTAGTCCACATCCTGCAGGTGTTCGCTTCCGAAAGCTTCTTCCTAAACACGATATCGTAATGCCTAGAATGTTTCCCAAGGGGTAAAGGGTACACCTACCTTGCTTATGTACAACATCCCACGTAAACCTCGGGATGACGGCATATGGAAAGTCTATAATGCCTTTTTCTAATATCCGTAGATATTTTTTGTAATATTTGTCAAACTACAATGATCTAACTTGTATATATACTGACGAAAGTAAGTGCTTTGTTGGTGTTGTGTGTGTGCCTTTGTTTATGATACCATACAATATACATTCGGTTTTCATAGTGGTACCTCCATTTATATTGAGGAGCTGTACACAATATATCGAGCCATTCTGCACGCTGGCCGTCGAAATTTGAGGGACTGCCTTATATTGAATGATTTCCTGAGTGCACTTCAGAGCCTTAGTGAGCTGTACAACAACCATCCTATTGTGCAGCGTATCCAGAATACCCTCCACGCTTTATATACTTCTGGGGTTAATGTGGAGTGTGCATGAATTCCTAGTCACATTGACTAGCTGGGGAATGAACTGGCAGATTTTGCAGCAAAGATGGCATCCACTGAACCCAGTACAAAAATTTCTTGTGTAACATCGGAAGACTTTAAGCTTGTTGTGCACAGGGCGATACCTTCGTGCTGGCACAAAGAGTGGTTAGCTCTCCGCGGAAACAAGCATAGAGTAATGAAGGACCTTCCAACAAACTGGGTAACTTCTTCTCGTCAATCGCGACAGGAGGAAGTGATGTTAACTCATTTGCATATTGGCCACTGCAATTTTACACATAGTTTCCTTCTTAACAGTGAATCTGCTCTATTGTGTCCTCTATGTGGAGAAGATTTGTCTGCCCGTCATGCGTTGCTAGAGTGTGTTAATCTAGCCCATTTGGGAATCACTGCAACTGCCGGTCAGTCTTGCAGACGATAATCGAATGGTAGCTAAGGTTTTTGCATTTTTATCAAAGATAACCTTCAAATTACCAATTAAGTTGTTTTTACCTTTGTTTTTGTATTGGTTTTGGATTTTTTTTTTTCTTCTTAAATCAGCAATTTGTGGTTTTTTTCCCTGATTACTTTTATACATTGATTTTTAGATTTATCTTTCGTTCTTATTTATAATATTTCTTATTGAGCTTTATCTCTGGCCTTTGCCATAATTTGTTTGATAAGGGCGCTGATGTCCTTGTAGTTGAACGCCCTTAAACACTAACCACCACCACCACCCATCATATACATAATGCTTCATATTTCAATAACAAAATGGTCTCATCAGAAATAATGCTTTTAATGACAGTTTTTCAATATAACGTATCCAGAACTGTCAAAAAAATTGCTTGGGATCATTCTAATCTTCTTTTCTTTTATGCAATTTTATTCCAAGTTTTGGTGTTTTTTTTTCTGTAATTTTAAGTATGTTTTGCTAGAGAACCTACAAAAGCAAATTCAGTAGCAGCATCGTCATAAACAATGTGAGTTCATATGCAATATATGCACTTTTTCAGTTCTCAGTTCCATGGAATCAATTCATAGTCATTGAAGGTGAACATGATTACTTGATTGTGAAACTCGCACAGCATAAACAGTAGCGTAAGCCAAGCTTTAGTGCTGTTAGGTCGTTTATTAAAAGGTTTGACTAATGCTTAAACTGTGAAACTGGCCCTAAATATATAAATGGGACCTCACTATTTTAAAGACTTCATATTTGATTGTATAATTGCAAAAAATGATAAACAAAAAACATATGAATTAAATAAAATTGTAGGTATCTAAGAATTTGGCTGGTTCCTCAACAACAACAACAAAAAAAAAAAAAAAAAAAAAAAAAGTGTATAAGTGCAAAAAGCATATAAATGGTGTATAGCTGTATAACTTGAGCATAGCTCGGGCAGGTATTTCTAACGCTTTTAATGCAATTCCACAACCTTAACTCGATCTTGGGCTATGCGGCAAAGAACATACATCAGTTATCGTTTACTTGTCTGATTTGTGCTATCATCTATCCTTTCTTTAGTCAACTATTAGGAATTTTAGGAGATATAGTAATATTAGCTGCTCTCGGGTAGTTGCCCCATTTTCTTTGAAGGTGGTGATCTGTTTGTTTCGTTTGTGCTCTTAAATGTTAAAATGCTGCATTTTCCTCAATTTCTGTGAACTGAAGCTGAAATTCAGGATACAAATGAAGCTGTGGAAAGTTCTGATTCTGAGGGAGAGTTTTTCAAACTTTGAATAAATGGAGTGTAAGCAGCTTTATGCAGATTTTTTCAAACTCATATTTGATACTTGTAAATTTAAAATAAAATATTAATACGGAAGTTATGACTATTTTCTTACTTGTTGAGAAATCCTTGAATGCCATACTTTTAGATTGTCCCAATACTCTTCGGCAGATTTAATTGACGTATAAATAATAACTCAAAGTAGGCGTAAAAAACCTGGGTTTCTTGGCACTTCAACTACTGAAATTCCTAGGCTTCAATGTGTTAAAGAGAGTTTATGATGGCTTAAATCTTAGTGATGGACATTAAATTTAAACTAAAATCGGTGAAAGTTAATTTTTATCAGATGTTTCTTATGTTTTAACTTGGCAAAATTTGTTAAATTGACCGGGCACCAGTTTACTGGGATGTTGCTCAAATTATGCAGATATATGCAATGAATATAGTATCTTTCACTCAAATCCATCAAATTACTGTTCTTCTTGAAGCAATTGCTTCAGAAAGCCTCCAGATAAACCCACAAATTGTGGCTTTGGAAATCTCAATAGTAACAACTATCAATAAATGAAATGTGTCAGTAGAATAAAATCCTAGGTAATTAACTCTTGTGACACAAGAAAAAGAGACATAGCACTGATATAATTGTATTTCTTCTTGATTGATGTTTGGAGAAATTTGGTGACAGTGACGGTCAAATTATATGTTTTATTAATTTGTTGAGTTGGTTTTTTAACACTATGTCACTTACATTGTTATTCTGAGGGACTAGTTTCGAAAGCCTATGCTTTCATTTTCAACCTCACGGGTCCAACTGCCATTGCTGGCTGCATTTGCTTGTACACTCTTCTCTGGTGGCGAAATGATGAACTTCTTAACTAAGCTGTGTACTGGCGGGATTTCAAAGTTTATTAGCCGATCTTTATTTTTCCATATGAGGATGTTTTCCCTGTTGTGAGTTCATTGTAGCCTGACATGGTTTTAAGCAATTTTGGATTTGGATCTAGATTGTGGTTTTCTTTCCAAAAGTGAAATGCTACTGCTGATTTATCTTCTTGTTTCAATTTTAGAGCACTTTAGAAACCTAAAATTGAAACAAGAAGATAAATCGGCAGTAGCATTTCACTTTTGGAAAGAAAACCACAATCTAGATCCAAATCCAAAATTGCTTAAAACCATGTCAGGCCACAATGAACTCACAACCTGGGAAAACGTCCTCATATGGAAAAATAAAGATCGGCTAATAAACTTTGAAATCCCGCCAGTAGACAGCTTAGTTAAGAAGTTCATCATTTCGCCACCAGAGAAGAGTGTACAAGCAAATGCAGCCAGCAATGGCAGTTGGACCCGTGAGGTTGAAAATGAAAGCATAGGCTTTCGAAACTAGTCCCTCAGAATAACAATGTAAGTGACGTAGTGTTAAATAACCAACTCAAATTAATAAAACTTGTATTTCTTCTATCAACCTGCTCATGACCACTGAACAATCTAGTACTACTTTCCTTTTTTTTTATAAGTTTTAATGCATAATAATGCATGGTGCTTCTTCAGTCAGGAACTGTATTTAGAAATGTTAAATGCAGCAACTTGGCATCAACAGCTTGGTTGAGGGCAGCTATTTTCCAAATTCTAAATTTGTTAAATATTGTAACATAGTGGTAAAGTGATGTTAACTTTGCATGGACCCTAGGCTGATTTGAACATCATTTCACTGTAATCATTTGTCGTCCAATATGACTGTTATAACAGCAAACATTGATGAAACAGCATTTGCATTAACTTCAATGAATGAAACCACCGGTTAAACAACATTAAAAAACCTCCCCTCCCACATAAAACAACCTAATATCAATATTAAATTGCCTAACTTTAACGTTGGTTCATTAAGCTATTGCGCAGCTCAGTAGTTGGAATAACTTGCATTCAAGAGATGTATATCTTTTCAAGGATTGAATTATTACTAGGGGTTCAAATAAGTCACTTTTATACTCGCACAAATACATTAATGGTACTAGTTGCAGGTTTTCAGGGAGATGGTAAAGAAGAAATAATGCACCACTTACCTATGAAGGACAATCAGCAGAAACATTTGCCAGAGACTGTGTTACTGATACTTGGAAATAATATTGACAAGATAATAATTTATTATAAAAGTATCATCTCAAAATTTCAGTTTTATCTCTGAAATTTATGGTTGCCACATTCTCTTCAAATCCAGAATGTCATTTTGATAAAAGTTGCAAGTTCTCACATAATTTTATTTCTGCAGTTTTTTTTTCTCCTCTCCCATTTCTTCCTCTTTTGACAGATGCTATTTCTTTGTTTCAATGTTTACATGCTCCTTTTCAAAGTAGTTCATTTTAGTGGAATGCACTTCTTTTAGAATTCTGTCAATCTAAAATATGATACAGGCTATTCATAGTGTGGTGTTGGAGACACTCCTCATATTTTTAGAGCACTGTCTCGGATTTACCAAATTTAATTTCCAGAGCTTTGCCTTTAGTGAAGGTAATAAATAAAAGTTAACAATAAGCAATGGTGCTATAAGGCAGATATGATGCACAGGAATGTTGTGCTTTATCAAAATTTGTTTGATTTTCTTTTCAAAATTAGGTGCATAGTCAAGATTAAGTGCCCATCCATCTTTTCTTTGCTTTGTACTTCAATATAATGTACACTGTGGTGCAGTATGCTCATGTACTATTCAGGACATGTATCTTCAGCATTATTGTGGACAATGCAGCAACTATCCCAGTAGTATGCAGAGAATACAGTCTACTTGAATGTAAACATACTTAGATTGCCACCAAACCAGCACTAATGCTAAATGTCCCGAATAGTAACTGTGATGAGGAGAAAATAACAATGTAATTGTAATTTATTAGCAGCCTATAGAGTCTTTTCGAGTATTGTCAGTTTACATTACACAAAATTAGCATTAAATAAACTTAGTCTACATAAATTTTAAAAATACATTAATATATACAGGATGTTTGGTTTAACAAAGTATTAATATAGTTCTACATAAATTATTTTAAAAATTCATTGATATCATACACAGGATTTTTCAGTAAATATGTCTTAAGACATTGTTTAAATTTAACAGCATTTTCATTTTTTTACATATGCAGGGAGTCGATTATACATGTGTAATCTTATTATATAGGGATCTTTATTTACAGATTTTACATTGTAGCTGGTATAATGTAAGTCAAGTTTGCATTTAGTATCATGGTTATGTATTTCACTATTTAGTTTTGGTTTTTTCTAGTTAAGTAAGTTACTTTGTATATGTATAGAGATACAATGGTAAACATCTTTTCTCTTTGTGTTCTTACAGTTCAAAATTGTAGCCACCTGAGACTGTAAGTTAGCTTTTAGAATCATTATACGCAGCCAGAAACATATTATAAATAGCTAAAATAGTTAAAAAATGTATATATGTTTTCTCATACAAGTAAACTCTGATTAAAAGGAAAATAAAAATATAGTACAAAGGTAACAAATTTGTATTAGAATACTTAAAATTAGGGCTGTCAATGCTTGTTGCAGGTTTGAGATTTTAATTTGTTCTATTAAAAACTGAAAACAAACATTTTGAGCTTACTTTCATCAGAGGTCTCCATTAAAAATACATCAGGCAAAATTTTGTCTTTAAATTCTTGGGGATTAACAGATTTTATGAATTTGAAAATAGAATGGATTTTGCAAGAAACAAGTCATATTTGAGATTGGATTTTTAGGAAATTTATTTATTTCTGTAATTAAAAATTATGGTCTTGCTGTATTCCAATATTATGCAGTGTGTGTAGAGAATTTTTTGACTTTTAAAATTTACTACCAGAAATATTTAAGAAAAGTTAGCAGTTCCACAAATTCAAACTCATATCTTAATTTTTAGAAATAAATAACATTGTAATTAATATATGTAATTTTGCGCATTCCATTAATATAGTGATTAAAAAAGTGACACATACATTTTAAATAAAATTAATAATCTAATAGTTCACACATGAGCTCAATAAAAAAATAGCCAGGTTTACTTTAATGGTCGCTTGTGTCACCTATTAATATAGTTTGCTTAAAAAAATCAACATCAATCAATCGATTACATTATAATTTCTTGACTGCTGCTAGAAATTAACATTTGGGTTAATTTATTAACAACCAAGCTAAATCTTTAGGATCCTGGAGAGTAGTATAATTGTGGAATTATCTTTTAATACATTACACAGTCAAATACCATTTCAACGAATGCCACTAAAGGAATATTTCAGTTCAATGATAAAAACTGAATTCCTCATACTATCTCCATAAGCATCCGTGTATGAACATTGGTACAATGAAAATCTCAGTGCAATGAATTTTCCTTAATATACACCAATTGAAATTTTTTTTTAAATATTTTCTTGAATTACTAAACTATTAAATATCTGTCAACAGCAAGAACCTTCACTATTTTCCAAAGTTGAATTTTACATGAAAGAAGATTGTTAATGCTCTTATCACAAGCACCATTAACAGGCAACTTTGGAAAGATAATGAGGGATATAAATATGTTCTCAGGGCTATTCAATTACGTATTATTTCCAATTCAGATTGTGGTTTGCTCATCTCAGACTAAGGTGTTAACATTTAAAATTATACAATATTGTATTAAATTTAAAAGTTACAGTTTTGGCTGTTTCAAGATAAAAATTGAATAACTGATTTAATAAAATTTCAGTGGAATGAAATGAATTTGAAAGTACCCAAAATTCGTTATAATGGCATTTCACTGTGTCCATGTAGCTGATAAAGCATGGTTATGAGACTGTTATGTTGCTGGCGTCAGCCCCAAAAGCACCATAACTCACTCTAATCCCATTGATCCAGTTCCAGTGTCTATTCCAGTTCAACACGTCAAGCTGTTCGCCCACGGGCCAAATCTCCTGAACCACCAGATACAGCAGCTGTCATGAGTTCCAAGTCAAGGTAATGATAACCATAGTTGAATAATGTGCATGTTAATGTCAGATGTAAGGTAAAGTGTTCTGAAAAACAGAGATTGAACATCCAAATTCATCATTATTTTCTTCTTGAGCACATAATGCAACAGTAGTTCATTATTTTGTGAGTGTGTGTGTACAATAAATAAGGTACCATCACTTTTGTAAGAGAAATACTCAAATAATAAAATGCTTGCTTTATTTGATTATTGTATTTCATTGGAAGGTAGTTTACCTTACAATAATATACATTGCATTAATAATAAGAATCAATGATATAAAAGCCCACCTCTGTAGTGTGGTGGTAGGGTCTATCTTACATTCAAGAGGTTCTGAATTCGAATCTTGGTTAAGGTTTTTTTTTTAATTCCAGTTTTCTCTTATCTGTGAGAAGACAAATGTCAAATAAATCTAAGTCTTACAGCGGACCAGGGGCTTATTTGAACACCATTTTACCCATTTCATTCTGATATGACCTAGCAGATAAAGAGAAAAAACATGCATCTTAAAGTAAATTATTGAGTGTAACTCTTTATTTCTCAGGCTCATTTGAATAACCATTTTACCAATTTCATTCACTGTCTGATATGTCCTAGCAGATAAAAAGAAAAAACATGCATCTTAAAGTAAATTATTGAGTGAAGCAGTTTCTCATGTTCTTCTAGAGAGTATTATGGCAAAATGATGTCAGTCATTATTAGCCCAAGTAGCATTAATTTGGCAAAAATTGCCAACAAACAATTTCAAATCTATTTTGTTGAAACAGTATGTTAAACAGGCTCCAAAATTGTTGCTTGCATGAGTTTCCAAATATTCCTTTGGTTGAAAGTGTGTCCCATTATTTCTTGTTAGTATTTCTGCAAATGCAAGACAGCTGTTTCCCCGGCCCCCCCCCTTTTTTTTTTCAGAATCTAATTTATGAATCTACCATACTATCTTAAATAAAAATATTACATGTTCCATTCACATTACTTTCACTACATCTCTGTAACAAATTATTGTTAAAAAGCTTACTCTTCTATCTACTTCTTGCTAATCATGCTAAAATTAGCAGAAATGGTGTTATCATTGCTTCCTTGTAAGTAGAAGGGAAATAAGGGAGTACCATAGCTAAAGCAAAAGTCAAATCTTTTGAAGGTTGACAAATTCCGTATGAGAAAAGTATAAGTATTTTAAAACTGAAACCAATATCTAGGAATATCTCAAAAACGTTTAACTTGACAAAAAAAAAGTGTCATAAATTTTGTGATTTAACCAGGAAGATTTTGTCTATCTCTTATGGTTCACCAGTTATGAAAAATTCTGCAAAATTCATCAAGAATAAAGAGCTCTTCAGAGACTATTACCAGAAAATTCAAGATATATGTTTTATATATCTAATAAATATCTTTAATATACAATATTTTAATCAAAATTGTTAAGAGCCATTTTTGAGAAAAATTCTTTCACGTAAAATGTGAAAATCTTTGTGTCACATCCTTGAAGATACTGAACTTGTATACCAAGTTTGGCATTTAATGTACTTTGAGCTCTGCTGTGCACCCCCCTCCCCACACACACAAAATGGACATTTTTCTAATTTTTTTAAATTTAGGGGGACTCAAAAACATGTATTTCTAGTGAAATCTCCATATCAAAATTTTGGGTGCAATACAATACCTTCTGTATACACTATACACTTGCATAGTATGTGTAGAGAAAGTAAAAAAATATGATAATTTAAATTTTTAAAACAAAATTTAAAATGGCACATAATTTTAGTATATATATAAAAACTGTATAAATCAATAATATTACACAAGGATGGATTTGTGATTTTTTATTTGCAAATGGTCTTTGGTGTGCAGTGACCGCAATAGCATCCACTAAAATTCCTCATCCTAATCACACGTTTAGTTTGTAAAATATAATTGTATTTGATCCCTTTCCGTTTAATAAATAGTTTCTATTTTAATGCAATCAAAAAGGAAATTTCTAACTTAGCAGAATCAGAAAGGGATAGTGATGATGGATGATATTTTCTTCAGATGCTCAAGAGAACAATAAATATGCAGATTTAATGGATAATGGAATGTAGTTTTAAATTTCATGCACAAATTAATAAAGCCAGTGGGTGGAATAGGAGAGATGGGAATGCACTGTCTTGTTGGCTGCCTATCCATTTGATAAGGAAACCTTGTAACATATATTTTGTTTGGAAAATTTTGTACCATTGGAAAAATGAATAATCTCTCAACGATTGTTTAAAATCCACTTGCTTTTTTAATACCTCACCTAACTTAAAGATGCAAAATTAGATGCACAGAAACGGGCAGATTTGCTGATACTTTGATGGCAACCTTTAGCTCTGTCACTGTAATCCATTCTCTTCAACCTAGACCATTGAAATGGAATTGTTTAACAAATGTTGAGTCAAAATTTTATAGTGTTTAAAATTTTGACTCAACATTTGTATAAAGATTCCATTACAAGGTTCTCCATTGTATACAAATATACCTAATTATCTACATAGGCCAGTGAAGCTTGAATTTATCACATGGTATTGTAAGATATATGAAGTGAATGCAAGACAACCTGTTTGCAATTTGAACATTTTGGTGGTGAAGGGGAGGTATTGTCTTGTATTTGGATAACTGGTAAGTAGAACAATGTTCTAAAAGGAGAATAATTTTGTACAAAGTACAAATGCCATAGTGTAAAATTTAGCTTAAACACATGGTTTTGTAGTGCATATGATGCAGCCAATAATTCCCATAACACCAATTTTTTCACCCTATTTGCACATTATGAATTGACAGTAATATCTCCAAATCCTGTTGTTGTTTTTTAATTCCTTGTGTATGAATTCTTTTTTTTCCCTTTGATGAACTGCAAAGGGCAGTGAGAGAAACTTCTCCTTATTCTGAGCTTAATAACTGTATTTCTTTGAAAAATAGAAATTATGTAGTTAGTAGTTCATAAGCGAGCCAGCATTATCTGCTTTACAGGTATTATGATGACAGGTATCGTGAACGAGAGCGAGAAAGAGACAGGGAACGAGAGACCAGTCGACGTGATCCAGAGAGGGAACGTGAGAGAGATCGAGAAAGGGAACGGCGAGAGGAAAGAGAATCTTCTCATCGCAGCTCTCGCCATTAAGAGTGCACGAGAAGCAGAGAAGGGCAGCTCTCTTTTTGCTTTTCCCGTTCCCAACCTCTGTCCTTAGCCTGTCTTTTGAAGGGAATTAGAGGATAGTTTAAGTAGATATTTTGACAGTCATTTATTCCTGTTTTTCTTTTCTTTTCTGCCTTTCTCTCAATCTCTCTGCATAACAGTTGGTATGGTATGTAATAATTTCATTGAAATTTTCATTTTAAGAAAACCAGTAGGTTTATGCATTTAGTGGCTGATTCTTAAGTGTAGTTGATGTAGGTCTTCATGTTTTGCTTGAAGCACTGGTTTCTTGATGGTTAATAAAACCATGTTATGTGTCATGTTGCAGAGAAAAGCTGTTATGTTCTGCAATGAATTTGAATTGATATCCATTCTTCTTTTTAATTCACCAACTCACTGTGATGTGGTTTGTGTTAAACCAAGAATTTTTATTGTCTGTGGTGAAAAATGTTGAACAAAACAATAGGACATCAACTTTATTAAAAAGATTTGTTGTAATTTAAGTATACTACATTATTGGTTCATCATTGCTGACAGTAACGTTCAACTAGAGAAGAACAACAGAGAAGATTGTAAACATGCAAGAGGATTCTGTACATCATTATGGAAAGAAGATTGTAACAAGAATGGCTTTAAATATAATTTTTAGTGTCTTTGTAATTTTTTTTCTCTTTGTGGTATGTAGTTTAGCTGTTTTATTTTAAATGTGACAGACAGCATATAGCAAGAACTATAAAAATAATAACCAAATTGTTAAAATGCAAAGGGAATGAATGACAAGGCCAAGAACTTATTTTTGGGTATTGAAAGTGGACTTTATCACTACACAAAATAGTAATGGAGAATTAAACTCATTTCATGTCTACTACATTTATATTACGTAGATGCTAGTAATTTTCTCAATACTTGGTGAAGTCATCTTCCTGTTGTGTATAATTAGGCTTAAAAGGAGCAACAGAAATTGTGTATATTACTTTACATAGTATAGTAATGAATTAATGATGCAAATCAAGCACAAACCAAACACCACACACTTGTTTTGAGATAAGGTGATTGACAACATGATGATAATCATCATTGCAGTTATCACGAAGCAATTCATGCTTCATCTTGTAGTGGGAAGAGCTGAAGAAGCTGTTAAAGTTAAGTCAACATTTGATACTAAATTCAAGTAAGCATTTTTGTCATGAATATATCAAATTTAGAGAAAGTCATTAAAGAGAGAAAAGACAAATGGCCAGCCCAATAATGACAAGCAAGTAAGTTAGACAGACTTTCGCTACCTATATTCTTGGCAATTGGTAAGATATGCTGATTGTTCGGCTGGAGCCTGGAGGTGAACCTTTGGCCCAGGATGTACAAAAGAAAATATAAAACACTTCTTAAATCTTTCATAACAAGTAAAGGGTCTCATTCTAAAGTACTGAGGATCAATATTCTGCTCATTATAAATAAACTGCAGTGTAAACTAAATTGGTCAACTGACTTAAATCACTCCCATTGCTCTCATTACCAAATTAAATACAGGATATGTTTTGATCCCCATTGTCCACATGCTGGTCGACTGCTGCATGCAGAGTGTATTTTGGCTGATGTATTGGCAGTAACTTACATGGCAGTTCTCTCACTGGCAAAAGCTAACATATTAAATATGCATTTATAATAGCGGAAATGTGAGAAATTAACTGTGGCCATGGCTTTGTATCGAGGCTTCAACCCTACATGTTCGTATTTTAAATACAGTTTGCAGAATTTCATTTGCAAACCCATACTGAATATAGTTGCAAATAGCTATTTTTTGTAAATGTCAGGTATTTTTGTGTTCAGTTAAAAAATATCACATAAAATTTATATACATTCAGACTGTTAAGAATAGCATTTTGGTGTATGACTAAACAGCACTGTTACTTTACCAAATAGTGCATGTCATGTAAGTCAGATTAATTTGGCCATATTTGGCTTGAAGTTAACTGGAGTATTTCCTTACTAGTCTCTTGAGACCTGGCTTTCTTATTAATCTTATTTTGTTGAATCTGTTTTATGGAGAGTTTTTCTTTTCGAGTTTTTTTCATATAAGCTATGTGATTCACCTGCAATAGAAAATAAAACACAGTACACATAAAGTAAGTAAAAAGTATTTTCACCATGAATTATTCTGGGAGTTTTTTTTTTTTATTTTTAACTAAACGAGCTCGGGCTCATGGTCTCTACTTGGCCAACCTATATATAGAGGAATCTTTCAATTCTTATAATTATTAATTTTAGAGCAGTTTATTCTTGTTTAGTTTGAATGTATATAATATAATTATATTTTAATATTGTAACTGTAGATAACTCATTTTTAGAGCACGTGATTTGTATTTCAGATTTCCACTTTTGTTTTTCCTCCCTAAATCTTGCTGTGTAAAATTAGAATAAGAGAACTATCATATGGCATACAGTTTTGTTCATATGAAACTCGGAACACTCAAACGTAATTTCTAATGAATGTTTTATATCTCATAAAGCTTTTAATGTAGTCAGCGTTATATGCTGAAACCTAAGACTAGATTGGCAAGAGTAAGTAATGAATAGGAGGCAGTAGTTTTAAGGTGCTGATTCCATAAAGCTTATATTTCTCATGTTAGAGACATAACTGTGACCTTTTATGGCATTCTGTTCTCATGTTCCAGGAAGAAATGCTAATTAAATTTCCACTTGCTGTTTTCATTTGAGGTGACAAATAATATGTAATAAATTGGATACTGAACACTTTTGTCTTGCATTATTCCATGTTTTATAATATCCTATATTTTGTCTCCATTATTGTAGTTTATAGCCATTACTATGTTTATCCTTTGTTTATTTTTTAGATTATTTATTTTTTTATGAGTACTGTGTTCATAGGTTAAGAAATTGACTGCAAGAATGTGTCTTAAATTAATCTCCTGCTGAAATATTTAAAATACATTAAGATAGGTCATTTTGCTTGTTGGCATGCACTCTCAAATGGTGAATCAATGGAATTGAACACACTTAAATGTTGTTGTCTCGATTTTGTTATAAATACATTTTAATGCGTTGTGTCTAATGAATTAATGAGAATTGTTCTATCATAATTTTAAAAGTGGAAACTGGGATTTAAAAAGTATTATTTCTAAATTACAAAAGTTTGTATATTTTATAAAATACAATTTGTCCTAAAATTACAAGCAGTTATAGTTAATGGGCTTCAAAGTGCAGATTGTCTTTTTAAATAAATAAAAGCTAAGTTTTATTTTTTCAAATAAAGCTAATATTACTCTTATGAAGCATTGCGCAAAGATGTGAAATACCGCTGTAATTTATATGCTGGTAGCTAGCCAACTGTTGCTGAACACCAGAATTTGATATAGAGTAATGTGGCAAAAACTAAATGTACAATAATCACTTCCTTTCCTATTTTTAAAGAAATGAAAGCTCACCAATTTAAATATTAGTGAAAATTCAACAATTTCAGGATTAGGTAAGCATTTTGAAGATTAATAAAATGAGAGTTGTAAAAAGATTGAGATAATATCATGCAGCCACATAATAGTTTTCATAACATTAAAATGGTAGTTAGAATGAATGTTAGGTATTTTTATAGTTTAGTATATTATGTTTGTCCTGTATTTCTTTGTGTGTGAATAATACCACAAGTTATGATAAAGACTCACCTTGTATTAGTGCCTTGTTATTGTAAACAATATTTTATTAGCAAACTTTCATTAGACTTGTGTAACTGTAGACACTGTGCAACATTAAAGGAAGTTCATTGAATGCACTTATGTCAAGATAGTATTGTGTTCATTAACACTATTTATGTATAAAGTTTGAGATATATATATAACGCTATCTAATAATTGTATCTTGTTATAATATTTCCAAATCCGCTGTGACATATTTTACTAATCAAACATCAGAAAAACTGTCATATAAATTATGAAAACTGTAAAGCTTTAATAGCAGGTGAAGATATAGATAGTTTAGACTGATTAGTAATATTAAAAATGAAATTATGTACCTAGTAGAACCCTGCTTATCTGAACTAAAGGGGGCCAGCATTTTTTTGGATAATTTTATTTCTTTCTTCTTCTTGTTCTTCTTCTCGCCCTCTTTCTCTGGAGAACGATCTTAAGTAGTGAAAGGGAAAAAATAAATTGTATTCTGAATGCATGTAAAATATATAATAAAAATTTTCTGCTGTATATAGTATTGAAATGTAGATTGCAGTATTTACAAATACCATTTGAAAAAAAAAACAGCAACATTTTTTGTGATTTTTCTTAGAGCTCTTTCTGACCTTTGTCATAATATTTCCAAGTTGATGTTGATTCACTGCTTTGTTCCACAGATTGCAAGGCAACTTAAAATAAAAAGTTTTGTTTTTCATAGTACCTTAATTCAATATTTTAATACAAATTTCTTACCACCAATGCTTAGATCCTTCGTTTATTGTTACTTATGGCTTGAGTTTTTATATTGTGAGTTTAATACAACTCTCTCTCTCTCTCTCCCCCCCCCCCCCAATAGCAATATTAAAACAACATTTAATGCATATATTATAACCAGTGTATACAAATTACTTCCTGATCCCAGTAGTACTGTGAGAATTAAAGTGAAATGCCTCCTTATAATGTTAGTAGTGTGAGGAGTGGACCATGTCAACAAGGATAGATTGGAGGAGGAATTATTGGAAATGGAACTATCCTACCCTCACAGCCATTTATCCTACAATTGGTCTGTTCAGGTTACAACTACAGGCTTACAGTTGGTCCACATAAAAATACAAAATGCCAAAACAAAAGGGACATAAGATACCAGCATTTTTAGCATTAACAGAATCACATGCAAATACATGGAAACAGGAGATAATTTATAGAGGCTCATTGTGGTATATAAATGCACAAGAAATCATTAAATATGTAGCCCAAGAATAAACAGCACAATTGCCAGCTCATCTAATACATTACCAAGAATTTTTCTTATGTGTAAACAGGTAGTAAACAAAATATGGGTGTTTATGAAACAATAGATGTTGCAAGTAGATGCATTGCAAACCTTATTTGTTATTTGTACTCCTGATGGTCAGGCTATGAAGTTTTTAATGCATAGTGAAATGCTTCCAAAAGTAAATCATGATACAATCTATGTTTGTAACAGCACAATGTTATTATATTTTGTATACAAGACATGATGTTGCTGCCTGTGACCAACATAGCTGCATATGTGGTTAAAACAGCCAAAATACTTAAAAATATATATACAAAGATTATGCATTTGACCTGCCTAGCATTTCATATGTACCTACTACCTCCTTCAATGCAAACAACCATTACCATAAGAATTTTAAATTTAAAAATTTAAAGGTGAATGTATATAAAGGTGCATTGCAACACTAGAAGCACATCATAATTGAATGCAAAAGGGTATGAGGAGATTATTTCTTACAATTTGTTCACTTGAAATAAGTGGTTCAAGCTCACACTTCATCCTCATTTATGTATATTATCCCCACTCTGCCAGTGCTTTCTTGAAACTGCATGTTGCAGAAAAGACAGCAATTATGTTTTGCACACAGCATTAAATAGCATAGTGCAAGAATGGCTGAACTTGGTTACTTTAGTATAAATAAGCATGTCAAATGACAGTCTAAAGGCATTGTTTATAGCGTATATATTTCCAAGTCTTTTCAGACTTGTGAAGAACCCATATATGTTTTAGAGATACATGATAGATTGCAGCAGAGGCTTATCAAATATCTCCATGATCTGTGCAACACATACAATGAAGCCGATAGAAATGCAGTTACTGACATCAAGACTCCAAGACAATCCTTCAGTTATAAGAAAAACTAGATGACTTTAAGAAAGATTTGATTTGATGATCAGTTCAAGAATTGTATGACAACACTTAGTAAGCTCAAGCAAATGGTGTAAGAAAAAATTTACTACACTGGTGGAATAACATCCTTTCACAAAATTGTGAGAAAGTTTGGGTTCCGATAGCCAAATTGCAATGATGTAGATGTTTCCTTATGGAAAAACATAATTGAAGCATGGATCACTGTCTTAGAAGAATGCATGAGATCATGATTTACTTAGATGAGACATGATTCAAAATCACACAAGAAGATTTATTTGGCAAGACAAAACAAAATGGAAGCCTAGGGTTCATGTTGGTAAAGGATTATGCTTAATTGTATGTCATGCAGGATCAGCACAGCATGAGTTCATCAAAGGAGCAGATTTAGTGTTCCAGTTGAAAAGTTTCAGCAATTATCATCAAGAGATAAATGGTGATGTCTTCAGAGAGTAGTTTATTGATTTGCTCAGAAGTTTGGAGGAAATTTCTATAATAGTAATGGATAATGCAAGTTATCACTGCACATGAAAAGAAAGTGCCAACAAGAAACTCCAGAAAAGCTGAAATAATTTGATGGCTTCAAAGCAAAAACATTGCACATAAATCAATTTACACAGTTGCTGAGTTAATTAAATTACTGAAGCAACATGGGACAGAACACAAAAAGTATGAACTGGATGATTTGGCAATGGAAATGGTACATGAAGTAGTGAATCTTCCACCTTACCATTGCCAGTATAACCCTATTGAGCTGATCTGACGAAAAATAAAAGGGAAAGTAGCAGAAAAAATGTCCACATTAAAAATAAAAGATGTAAAAAAGCTACTTGAAGATTCCATAAAACATATCACTGTTGTAGACTGGCAAAAATGTGTTCATCACACACAAAATCTGCAAGAAGAGGATTTCATAAAGGAAGGATTATGTGATGAGTGCATGGAAAATGTCATCGTCAATTTATGCGCTGGAAGTGATGAGAGAGTTCCAATGCCAACAATGACTTTACAAGCTGGAAGGCAATGAGCTGTAAACTTGCTCCTTGTGAGTCATTTTATTTATTTTTTTTTTTTCCCCCTTTTTAACTATGATAATTTCATGAAATATAACAAATGCTTTATAAATGGAGGTGCATTTAAATTGCATGTAAATTCATTAGGATGTACATATATGTAGCACCGATAAGCACATTCTATTGTTTATTGTATGTACTTTGCGTATGGTTGCATATAAGGGCATTGTTTTGTATTCTTTCCTAGCTGCTCTATGCCTTGAAGGGAGGGTACAGAAAGTGATGTGGAGGGGATGTGTTGTTCATGTAAAACTGTTATATTAATATTATGGTTACGCAAAACTTATTACATAAATAGGTATCTACTTTAAGCAAAGTAAGTAGCTCTTTCATTTCTATTGAATACATTGTATCATAGTTTCTATTACTCCTTCTGAACTCGGAATAGCAATGCAAACCAGCCATATTGCTAGAAGCATCGGGAAGTATCTTGCAGACACTGGTTATAATGATACTATGTTTCTTGATGTGGGATAAGGGGTGAGTATTAACTGCACACAATACCAAGTTATTGCAATTTAGGGTTGTGGCAAAATAACATTTTCAACTGTCACAGCACCATTGTCATTTTGATTTTGACCACCTCAGGTGTTTTCTTTCATTCTTTACTTCCATACTTTTTTTTTCTCTCTTCTCTGCCATTTCAATTAAGCAGGGTTTTACTAAATGCCCACATTTTCAAAAACCTCTTGCGTTATTCATAGTCAAGAAACTAGTAATTGTCATTACATCCACTATTGGTTCATAATTTCCACTTATACCATACCTTTGCTTGACTTAACACTCAGAAGATTCTCTGTAACTTTCTGCTTTTTCAATAAATTAGTCATTCTTTGAATTCTATACTCTGTAATACATATCACAATTATTACAAATTCTAAATCTCTTTCTATAAATAAAGCAATAAAAAGCTACAATTTCCCTATAACTTGTTGAAATGAGCATGTTTTTGATTTTTCTGTAGCTGACTAAAATTGCTTTCTTCATCCCATGAATAACCTCCATGTATAGTGCTATCCACCCAGAAATATTTAAGGACACTTGACAGAAACTGAGTAGCACTTCCATGCTGCACCTCAATGAAATATATATTAAGGTTTCTTGAAAACTATACAAGTGCTCACAATGATAAGTTTGCAGCTTATAAAACAACTTCTAATTCAGAAATATAGTCAAATCATATCTTATGTTAATAATTGCTAACTTGTTGATATTTTAATAATGTACAATAATTGTTTGCATTATTTTTCCCTTAGGTGCTTTTTTCTCCTAAACAATTAAAGTGAGACACTTCAGTTGCCACTTTAAAAACATGTTATTTGACACAGCCAGTAAAATATTAAGACATTTAAAAGTGTACCCAAAGAAGAAAATATGCGAAAAATTTTGCAAATTTTCTTGTTTATTCAAATATTAGCAAGTTAACAATTACTAACCTAGGTTATGATTTGACTATGTTTTTTGAATTAGAAGTTTTTATAAGTGGTAACATTTTGATTATGATAGCTGATATAGTTTTCATGAAACCGTAATATATACTTCCTGAGGTTCAGCATGGAAATTGCTACTCTGTCTCTACCAAATGGAAATGGGAGTTTTATGGACACTCTTTAACTTTATCAGTGTTCCATTCCATATTGGGTGTGAATGACTTAATTTTGCTCAGAGGCCTATTTATCAGACTTGGTTCTTTTACGTGCTGTAGATCTACGACACGGGACCAACATGGTTTTTACACCCAAAAAAATCCACCGGGTTTGAGCCCATGATCTTGGGTGAATGAATGTCTCTACCAAGTGTCCTTAATCTGGGATCCTTGAAAGAGGTAAATAGGCTTGTACAATGTACACATACTTCTAAATTTTAAGCAGAATTTTATAACAGTTTTCTTTAAAACATATTGATTACTTTTACTAGTTAAATTTGTTGGCAACAAGAAAAGTGTTGAAGTTTTTAAAACAAATGCCCAATGCATGTTTTCATTTTTAGAACAGTTGTTTATGTAAAAATCAGAGACATTAATGGTGATAAATCTTAAATATACACATAATGCCCTCCCACCCCCTCCCCAAAAAAAAGAAGTATGTATTATCTCTTTTCAATTTTTGTTTTCTACTAAAATGGAAAGAAAAAATAGCAAAAGTTAGTAGGTTTTGTTATTTCAGGAATGATAGATTTTATCATTCATGAATAAAACTGCACATGTAATTTTATTTCAAAAAGAATACTTCATTGTCGTATCCATTTGTACAAGATGGCAAAAGTCTCAGTGTTTAATGAATGATAATTATAGATTTAAAAAAAGCAAATAAATCAGATGTTATTCATCACAAGTGGGTTTTTGAAGTAAATTTCTCAGATTTGTAGTTGCTGTGAGAGAGAAAATAAAATGGACTATTGAGTTGCATACTCTGCTCTGGATGATATAACTTAAAATACTTTGGTTTACACTGTAGGATTCTCAGTACTGGCAACAGAATATTTTATACAAATACATAATTTTTTATAAAACTTATACACAATTGAAGAAAGAAAAACAAAATACTGCAACAAAATTGAAGCAAGTATCAAAAGGAAGCATTTAGTGCTGTATGAGGATGTTTGAACTATAATCACAGATTCAAAATAATCTAACTATAATTGCAATTAATGTATGTATAAATATCTTCCCATATTATAGTGTTTATGGATGGAAATAAGTAGGAGAAAATATATTTGATATTTCTATCAATTTTACCCTTCATATCTTGGGATTGCTATGTACCCTGCTGGATCTATGTAAATAAGCCTTTCTTTTCGATAATGAAGAAAATCTCAATTTGTGTGAATTAAAAAATGAAAGAATTGAATGAGTATATTTAAAGGAGATAAATAAAACTGGAACATGACCATGTGTGGCTCTGTTTTAAAGTAGTGGCTGCACACTTCAAGGGTTAAATAATGTGTATAAAATATGCTGAAATGGCATTATAGATTAAATTTTATAGCATATTTCAAATCTATAAAACTGTTCACTCAAAACCTTGGTTTGCCATTACAACTGTATTGTTTTGAGGGTGTGACTTGATATTTGACATTTCAACATACCTCAAACTTAGTAATTCTGCTTTGCAGTATCTTCTGTATTAAACTTAAACTGAGGAGAAGCTTATATATTCTTATAGCAGCATTTCTATCAGCTATGCTTAAAAGAATAGAAAAATACTTGAGAGTGAGAGAGTCATGTTTGGTTGTTGCAATTAACTTCAAATAAAAATAATTTTAATGCATATAATAACTTTAATGCATACAATGTCGCACAAGTACAAATTACGTTAGTCTATGGAATACAGTATCTGGTAATTTGAGTGCAAAGATATAAATGTTGAAATAATATGCATTTTGAATCATATCAGTGTTTCACAAAGTAGCTCTCTTATCATATAAGGGAAGTTCAGTAACTAAGTGCACAGTCAGTATATATCCAAAAAATTACAATTATATAATAAGCTGTTCTTTGTGAATCGTCATTGCTTTCAACAGTAATGAAAGTGAAAATTAGCCTCAAAGTGCTGAGAAAAATCTTTTTTACTTATCTGATAAGTTTACTAATTGAAATTCAGAGGCAGCATACTGGTTAAAGAAGTATAAAGGGTGGTGCTTGTATTGTGATGTGAGGTAGCAGCTAATGAAGTTAGAAGTTAAACAACTTTTGTAATGTTATTTATGAGGGTAGGTTGAAAAGGTTTCAAAATATATGTGCACAAATGTAGTTAAAATTAAATTTCTACATTCAACTATACAGGCTTACCACATTCAATCTGGGTTGTTGTTTTTTTTTTTTTTAATCCCACAAATCTGAGCATATTATCTCTCCCTCATCTTGTTCATTAAGAAACTTTCTACCTGATTTGTATGGAGGAAAATAATTAAATTAAATAGGAAATGTGATGTATAAGAATTTCATATGCTTTTGTTGCATTTTGTAGAATTCTCATGAGAAGTGGCTATAATATCTTTGTGAATCACCAATCCTTTTCATGGTCATTGGTAGATATCCGAGGAAGTTATTTGCTTTCAAGCTACCTATAAGTTTTTAGTGTTGGCTAGCAACAGTTTTTCTTCCCTCAGGTAACCAGTTAACAAAAATTGTTTGAAACCATCATCTTTGCTACCAAGTGGTATTGTCTTTTGGTTTCACTGGAATCCAACTGCATGCTTAATCCAGAGTTCTGATAAATTTATATTTTAATAATGTTAATTATAAGTCTCGAATATTTCCTGGAATGGATGATATGAATAAATTCAAGATGCATCTTCTGTCTTGCAAATCCTATAATGTATTTTGCTTGCAGAAGATAAAAGCAATTTTATTAACTGGCTGAGATGAATCTCAGAGAAAATCTGCTAATGCGATGCATCTCAAATTGTATATGAATAAACTGCTTCGTCTGAATGATATGCAATACATCTTTATTTCTGAAGACTGGTGACTTGAAATGATAGTAGGTTAAAAAAAGTACGATGGATAAGTTTACAGTGGTATACTAATGCAGAATAAAAGTTTATAAGGTTCAGAGGGATTTTTTGAACATGATCGCAAAGTCTTCTATTGGTTCAGGAAAGAAAATTTGGATGGTTAGCATAATATTTTCTGAATCCAAGAAATGAGACAAGATGTGGAGTCCTTACAAAACAGAAGATGAAACTTCTTTTGCATTATATAGGTGACCCTGGTTTCAAAGTGATGTTGCTGAAGATAGCATTGAGGAGAGTACAGATTCATTGATGCCTGGTAGGTATTTACTGCAATTATGTTACGTGCAGATTGGATAACGTTTCTTATAACTACTGAAGCAAAGCAAAGCAAAGCCCATAGTTCAATAGGAGATCTTGATTGTACCCATATATTTGTAAGGAAACTACAAGTACATGGAGACGAGTAACAGTAGTCTTGCCGGTATAAACGGGCAAGCTGTATGCAATGCCAGGGAGGAATTCACAATCCTAGATGTTGCCTGATCTGGATCTGTTCACAATGCAAGAATATGGAGGGTTTACCCTGCATGTGCTATAAGGCCTGGGAATCTACAAATGCAATAATATTAGATGACAAAGAATATGGGATAGCACCATGGCTCATAAGGTCTTTTCTGAATACCAACAGTCCAGAACAAAGATAATAGGTGCCATACTATAGATGCTTCTGGCAACTGAAAGTTTCTCATTGCTACAAAATACATTGATTGGATTGACCATAGAAAACATGCCTCCAGTTGTCATCTACTGGCTTATATTACACAATTTAGCTAAACATTTTCAAAAGTATTTTCAAATGTCTAGTGATAAGAAGTACAACCTGAAGAGGGAGGAGCAGCTGCAGCAGAGGTGGTTCTGTATCCCGCGGTATGCGAGAGGGGGGGGGGAGCAAGAAAGAAGCAGTGCATAGCAAGAACAATACACAGTTTATATGCAGAAAACCTATTCTTCTGACTTCATATTCTGCTACCAAATTCTGGGCTTGTTCCTTTTTTTTTTTTTTTTTTTTTTTTTTTTTTTTTTTTTTTTTTTTTTTTTTTTTTTTTGTGACAGGTATGCATTACTTTCACTATTAGGTAGAGAAAGTATTGTATTCCACCCAAAAATTCAATTCTGAAATTTCACTGGAAATACATATTTTGATGACATGTTAATGAAATTAAGCATTCTTAGAAAAAGGTCCATGTGTGGCTGTGGTTAGTTAAATACCAAACATGGTATTTAAAGATGTTTACATGGCAAATAAAATGTATATCCCGAATTTCTTAGGAATAGCTCCTGAACTCTTCATTCTGAATGACTTGCATAACTGGTAAACCATAGGAGATTAAAAAAATGCATATCTCATTAAAACATACAATTTGTCCATGCACAGTCTTTTTGTAGAGCTAACCATTTCAAACATATTTACTGTTATTGGTTCCAATGTTAAAATACTTAATGTTACTCAAATGGAAAGCCCTCATCCATTTCATATTTTTACTTCTGGCCATGTAAGTGGAACCGAATTTGAATGACAGTTGCATAGGGACAACTTTTAAAAATATTACTTTAGTCTAGAGTATTCTCTAATTTACCTGCTACTTAGGAACTATGTAATAAGACCATTTCTGGTCATTTTTATCTTGATTGTAATGCAACCCAAAAGCATAATACAGCCTTAGACATGTGGTTGCTACCCAGAACTTGATTTTGGGGATCTAAGATTTAGGAACAAATAAGTTTAAAGCACAATTCTAAGTTTTTAAACAGGCAGTTAATTTGCAACAATAGATTCTCTGCAGAAATTAATCATTATTTCCTACAACAATGAAAAGTTAGGCAGTTCAACAATGAACTTCTTATGGGTGAAGTTTTACAGTCAGTATACAATGTGAATCAAAGCAGTTCATATCTGTTGAACACTAGCATGCCAAAAACTGCTGTAAATACAATTCAAAGGGTTCTTGAGTTTCCCACAGATCATTTTGTGGCTGAAAAGGGAATACTTTTATGTACCTTATGTACAGAGTGCATTAATTTGAAAAGAAGTCCATTGCACAAAAGCATGTGGAAAGTTTTAAATATAGATCTTGGAAATAGAGTGATAGACATTGCTCAACCTCTAGCAATCCTAGCAGCATATGGAAAGTTCAAAGGATAATATGAAAGAAATGGTCAAGGCATTCACTTCTGCTGGTACTCCATTTCATGTATTCTGAAATAAACAGTTTTGTCAGTGGGTAGTAAACAGCTACAAATATGAAACCCCAGTTAAACCACTTTGAAAATATATTTTTCCAAATGTGCTGAAGAAGACCTTCAGGAAACCAAGTCAAAATGTGAGGGAAAATCTCTTTATCTAGTGGTTGATGAAATGACAGATATTAAGAATTGTAAGGTGGTGAACATTCTTGTTGCTCCATTGGGTGTTTTGGGTGAGAAACCCGATCTTTAGAAAACCAAAGTTGTACAACATTGCAATGCTGATGTTATAGTAAATTTAATACTTGACACGCTAGACCTTATTGGTGTTCACAGGTCTAATTTTATTGTTTTTATTTCAAACTGCAACATATATGCTTTCTGCTGGCAGGCAAATGGCTGGAGTTGCACCTCAGCTCTCTCTACCTGTTGTGCGCATGTGTTGCATTTTTGTGCTGAAGAGATTAGATCTGAGCTCAAAATTGCTGATGAATTCATTCCAGCTGTTAAGACAGCTTAGTGAAAACTCCAGCTAGAAGAGAGAGATTACTGGAATGCTTAAAAGAATCAGAAGCATTTGAACTACCTCCAGTTCCTATAACCACTTGTTGGGGGCACAGGGCTGAAGGCAAGAAAATATCACAGCATCAATTTCAATGCAGTTTAACGTTGGAACAACCTGGAAGATGTACTTCTGCTGTAACAAATTTAAAATGACTAGTTAAAAATAAAACCCTTCAACTTGAAGTCAAAACTACATCTGAAATCTGTGATGGTATTTGTAAATAAATATAGGTCTTGGAATCAAATAATACTAATGCAACTAAGACCTGGCTTATTCTGTCATCAGTTCTACATATGTTTCAAAGTTCTGTTTATCATGTAAAAACTTGACATATATGAACGAATGCCATCCTGCAAAAAGCTTCTGGAAGGAAGTTCAGAATTTAAATCCAACATTAGCTGTTCCTGAGCAGATTTATTCCATCTTCACTTCAGGTGAATTGAAACATTTCTCCAACACTGAGGTTTTGATTGGAAGAAATTTGAACATATGAAGCAATGGTACAGGAAGAAAATTTGTATTTTACTACTGCTTGATCATTCTGGCAGAAACATTAACTAAGATGGCTACGTTAAGTAAGCTAGCAATGAAAGCAATAATGGTAATTCCATCATCTGCTTCAATTGAGAGAAGTTGTTTCTAAGCTCAACTGGATTTTAAATTCTAAACGACCATGTCTCACAGAAGAAAATCTTGAGTCTCACCTAAAACTTGCCTCAAGAATGTGGTACAGAGTCTGAGAGTGACAGAAGACTAGAATTTCATTCTTTATCGTTGTTTTCTTATTGTAATGTTTTCTGTAATAATAATAATATAGCCTCAAATCTCAGTATCAAAATTTTGGGTGGAATAATGCAATACTTTTTCTTCTTAGTATACCAGTAGAGAAACTAAAAATAGAAACTATACTGTATTTCTAATAAAAAAAATCTGATGTGTTACACTCACATGACTTTCTCTAGCCGTTTTACAAATTTCTTACATAAGATTATTCTTCTTTCTGCACCATGTTAATCAAGGTATTCAGCACAATGTTCTCATTACTTAGTTCCTTATAAGTAGGAAGAAAATAAGGGAATGCACTAGGCTAAATCGATAGTCAAATGTTTTAAAAGCTGTCGTTATGCGATTGTCGTTACAAATCGCTTCTTTTCTTGGCCAGGAGTAGAGCAAAAGAAAAACGGACACTCCCGTCTGAGAAAAGTATAAGTACTTCACAACTGAAACTAATAACAATGAATACCTCGAAAAGGGTAAGCTCCACGAAAGAAATGTATATGACGTAAATTTTGTATTTTAACAAGACCGACATTTTTTGTATAGTAAGTTTTTGTCTATCTCTTACGGTTTATTAGTTATGCCAAATTAAGCAAAATTCATCCAGAATAAACAGGTCTTTAGAAGCTATTCCCAGAAAATTCAAAATATACATTTTATTTGTCAGTTAAATATCTTTAATATATGATATTTTAATCAAAATCGTTAGAGCCATTTTTAAGAAAATCAAAATTTTTGAAAAATTTTCCATGTAAAGGGTAGTTTGGGGTGGGGGGATTTTTCCCAAAATCTTCGTGTCGCATCCCTGGAAGATACTGAACTTAAATACCAAGTTTGGTATTTTAGCTACACACACACATACAGACCTTTTTCTGGAAATGCTTTTTTTGGATTCAGGGGTCCTAAAACATGTATTTCCAGTGAAATCTTGACATCAATACTTCTCTATCCCTATGTACATTGTACATACGGTGCAAGAGAAAGTAATAAAATAGATTTTGACAATCATTACTTAAGCAATCCATTGCAGCAGTTTTATTCTATGCACTTCCAGAAGCTGAGATTTTGAATAAAAGCTTGATCATGTCCATGTAAAAGTCAACAAAACATGGCAAAAATGCTACATTCTTTTTCTGTTACTAAGGTTGAAGAGCAAACGAAAGCAGAAGAGATTTAAAAGATGCAAAATCAACAATCAGACTTTTAAAAACTTCCTTGTTTAGGCATTATTTATTTATACAACATGTCAACTGAGAGATACCAGGCAGTTTAGTAACAATTAGTGAAGGAGATGCATCGGTTTTGCAATAAATAAATCTTATTCATCTACATTGCAGAATCCAGCTCTCCAGGCAACCTGATCTTGCATTTAGCTTGTGAGCCATGTACAACAAGCATCTTATTTTTATTCATATCACCCAATATCACATAATTTCCCTTTAAGTATCTCCAACAGTTAAAGTGCCAGTCCAATGATTTTTCCTCCAAAAGAAATTTGAAATGTGTTTTATGGATTTTTTTTTAAAATCCAAGTTATTTAAAGTATAAAATATTGCTTGAAAGAGATACTTAGAACTCCATGGTGTGTGACTGGAGTGCTATCTGTCAAAACCACTTGCTCATGTGTAGTACCTGATGTTGGTGTCCTGCTTGCAGCTGATGTGATGCTCATATTAGCCATTACTTATAAATCACTTTAAAACAAGCAATTAACTTAGCAATTACAACAGCAGAGTGTAAATATTTTAGAATACCTTTATAACTAATCACAGAAACTTTTCTGTCTACCCTCATAGAAATTAACCAAGTAATTTGCAGCTCAGCTTTAGATCCATCATAATCTCATTTGAAAGCGTTTTCATATACATACAAAAGAATAAATTGAAATTGCATAAAATTCTTTCAATGGAAGAGAAAAAATAGTCTTACAGCTAATTTGTGTGTACATATGATGTTTTTGTCACTATATATTATTTGCAGAATATGTTTATAGATAAGAAAAATTTGCTTTAGTTATGTATAAATCCATTTGACATAGAAAATTGTGCTGCATGGAAATTAACGCTGACTGCCTTAAGTATTTAACTTTGAAACACATAACGGAATAGAATTCCTGGTAACAATGGCGGGCATATTGTGGATGAGTTAATCAAAACTCTGTAACTGCTGAAAGCAAACAGTATGAGAAACTGCTTTGAGAAAACAAGACATTCAAGTCCAGATATGTAAATCACCATTATTACATTGGTGGCACTGGTAGCTTTTCTTTGGAATTAATTAAAATAAAGTACTTGCCTATTTTTGTCATAACTGTTGGCTTGTGTAAACACTGCATCTGCGACATAATCTACTGCATGTGGTTAAAAAAATTGCAAGGAAAACAACCTCCAGACTTCATTTTAGTGTTGATTCACCTTATAGGGCTAGTCAACCAGATTGAATGCATTTCTATTCACAGGTTGAAAGTCTAATCATTGCATTATTTTTTTTATAAAGTTATTGTTTTAAGTCTTAAGGTTGTTGGAAGTGTCTACCAGGACATTCTTCGAAAAAGAGGAAAAATATAAAAAAAATCTACAAAAAGTAATTTATTTTTCTAACATCTTTTAGCTCGATACACTTTTCCAGCATTTCTCCAACTGTTTTAAGCCTTCCAAAAAGTAGGGTTTTAGAAGGTCCTCAAAATAGGCATCTGTTTGGGAGAAGGCTTCGTTAGACATGAATCGTTTTCCACCAAACCACTTTTTTAAGTTTAGGAATAAAAGAAATTCACTGGGAGCCAAATCTGGTGAATACATGTTGTAGTAATTGGGACCTTAATTCTACAATTTTCACCATCGAAACTGCACCCTTGCATTGTGATGGAAGAAAATATTTTTATTTGCCAGATGAGGGCATTTTTTCTTGATTTCTCCATTCAACCAGTGCAATAACAATGTATAATACTCTCCGTTTATCATGCTTCCTTTCTGCTAATAATCAATGTAGATGATTCTGTATGCATCCCAGAAAACTTAGGCCATCATCTTGTCTGCAGATTTCACCACCTTTGCCTTCTTCAGAGCAGGTTTGCCTTTAAAAGCCCACTGTTTCAACTTTACTTTAGTCTCTGGAGTGTAGCAGTGTACCCATGCTTCATTTGCAGTTATGTATCAATGTAGAAACTTGTCAGGATTGTAATGGAAAAGTGCCAAACCAGCTGCCGAATTGACCACATGATTTGTTTATTCTCCATTGAGAGCAATCGCTGTACCCATTTTGCTGAGACTTTTGTCAGACCTAATTTTTTGTGAAAAATTGAGAACATTATACCTTGTAATATGCTGTGATCTCTACTTTTCACAAACTTTGATTTCTTGATCACTCAAAACCATATCCTGGATTTTTCCAGTAATTTTGGAGGAAATCACTTCTATTGGACATCCAGAATGATGTTCATTACATTCATTACAACGATGTTCGGCCACGTTTAAATTCATTTATCCAATAGTAAATTGTTGCAAATGCAGGAACAGATGTGCTATGAGCTTCATCCAACTTGGCTTTTATCTTTTTCGTGTTAAGCCTTTTAAATAGAAGTGTTTAATTACTGCACAAAACTCATTTTTTTCTATCTTTCTAAATAAGTACAAGATTGTTGATTTTGTCACCTATGGCAATGAAGCTACTTGATGAATACAACTGATACTTTAATTGCCATCCTGTAAGAGATGACAGTTCCTGATTACAAACGTTTTTGATGCTATGAGTGGATTTTCTAAGGCACTTATTGAATGCCCTATTTTCAAGCTATGTTATGACCGAAGGCGAGCATCATAGGTCATTTACTGGAATGTTATAACAAAAATGTTTTTCCATAGAGACTAATGTTTCAGATTTAGGAATAAAGGATTTTAGTGTATCCTCTTTATGGCTATGTAGGGTATTCTTATCCATTGAGAATATTCTTAATGAAAGTTGTTCTTAGATGTATTTCAGCATTGGGATTTGAATTTACATCAGCTATTTTATCAATTAAATTGAATAGCCAAAATTGTCTAGTGTACCTAAAATAATAAATAACAATAATACCAAAAGTTTTAAGGTATATGCACGTTCTGTATATATGTAACTTCCAAATGTAACATTCTGGCCATAGTCGAAAGCATTTTGTTTAGTGCAAGAAAGAACTATAGAAATGGAACACCTTTTAAATTACAACTTAGATTGAAGGATAGTTGAACCAATGTGAAAGGGTTCATAAAAGCGGGTTAAATTAATTTTATAATTTGATATGAATATTTCCTCATAGAGCATTACTGCAGCAGACATTACCACAGGCAATCTTAGGAGCAGACGCTTAAGTTTGCTGTTTGCACGATAGCTAGTTGTTAGTGAATACGCTTCCGTATATATTTGACACTTAGCAACATTAGCTTGCACAGCGCAGCTATGGTGATTATTATTTTTGGAGCAGCCATAATTTGCTTTCTGTTGCACAGAATTTCATTCCATAAGTCTTTCAGAGACTGAATACTAAGGGCAGTCATTTTCAAATGAACATTGAACTTTGTGAAATGAAACGGAGGAACTAGTCTCTTCTATAGGTTTGTAAATTAGCAGTAAAGTCATTTAGTTTCCATTTGGTAATTGCATGTGGTTGCTGATAAGGACCATACATTAGAATAAAATTAATCTGAAAGCTGCTGGAATATTTTAACCTACAAGTTACAATTCCATCCCTTATGGAGCGTGTGAAGGTAAATTAAACAAATGACATCAGGTTTGAAAAATTCATTGCCCAGTTCAAGACTCATACTAGGATTTTTGGCTTTCTTTGCCCTTTGTCAGCCATATCTTGGAAATATCCAAAGTGATTCCAATTACTCCATGATATTGCTGTACTGTAAGTACTTTTCATTTCAGACACTTAATCACCTTTTAGGGTTTACATTTTGTAGTTCAGCAGGGAAGACAAGATTCATGGTTTGGGTATTGAATTTTTCAAATTTTAATCAACCTTCAACCTGCCTCAATTTGGAAGAAAAGAAAGGATGTCAATGACTTGCTCACCAGGAAAACTCCCGAATATACAGAACATTTGCTTACTGCTAATTTTTCTTTTAAATTCAGCACATTTTTAGCATAACTAAAATGTGTCATGTTTTTAAGACCAAAAGACCTTTTTTTCAAATTGCATTGACATTTAGCAAAGAAACTATGTTTTACACATGATAGGTTTTGCAATGGAGTTTTCATACAAATACATGTAATTGCTGATGTGCGCATGAGTGAGATACACAATTATTAATAGTGTAAGTCCAGTGTTGTTAAGTTGCTAGAGAAAAATTGAGTAACGAGCACTTATGGTTTAGTTTTTCCAAATATAAGGTTTGACACTATATACTAACTAGTTCAGGTAATGTACAGCAGAACATATGACAATGCACATTTCTACTGTTCTTTTTCTTCACTTCAACATAAAAGCATATTGCAGTAAAAAAAAAGATTGAGCCTTGTAGAACTGTGTAATAATTGTGGTAATCTTCCAAAGTTTGTGATGGTGTGAAGCAGATTTCAGAAAAATATAAAAAGAAAAAAAAGTGGAAATGGAACAAGAAGAATTAAACCAGAAACTTATCTTATTTATATAATTATTTTTGCTTTCATTCTTCCTTAGCTAACCCTTTCCACTTGAATTGATCTTTCCTCTTTTATTATATTCTTTGCTTTCTTAGGGTGGGCTGCTTTATGCCATCTGTTTCTTTTTCCTTTCCTGATAATATTTTAACTTCACTTTTTTTTCTAATTTTGTGAAGCACAAATGTAGCTGTCAACCTTAAAATATTCTTAAAAACTTTTAACTGCAGAATGCAATGTGATGCATTTAAAACTGCAACATACAAGCCAGACATTACAACTTCTAAACCTAATTTTCCTAAATGTAAAGGGTATAAAAAGGAAGTAAGAAAGATATCACATTTTATTTTTAACATTTAGGGATACAGTCATTGTAAGCAAATATAATAGAATGAAGGAAATATTTGTAATGCTTGTTCTATATTTCTTGGAAGTTACATGGTTATTTACATTCATTATAATGTCGCAGAATTGAAAATTGCTTGTTCTTTTAACAATAACTCACAGTTAAAAGAAATAAAATGATATATGTATATTTTTGTTTGCAGTGAACACTTTGACTGTTTTGAGTCATGTCTGAAAAATCTGGGTTCAGACTAAGATTCAAATAGCAAATCTGCAGGCTTTTGTGCATATCTTACTATCCAAGTGACCACCCCCTTAAACCTAACCACAAATTTTCTCAGGTAATTGTTGAAAATGACTTCTAGATTATCTCAAAGTACAAGTTATAAGCTATTGAAATACCAAAAATTATTTAAAGCTGACTTTCTGTTTTCATCAATAACAACTTAGGGTCTAATTGAGAATTTAAGAGGAAAGCTGCTTAAAACCTATAACAAATGAATTTTAAGTTTTTTTTTTGTTGTAATTTTTATGTTTTCTGTGTTAATTCTTCTGATAATGCACACACATTCTGTTCAATTATTTGGGTAGAAATTACATTAATGTATAAAAACAAAATAATATTCTTTTGTACATTGAATTATACTATTTTCTTTCAAGTTGCTGTATTGTTTATACTTGTTATTTGAGAGTTATCATTAGAAGGTTAACAAAATGAAAGAAAGTCTTTGTATTTTATGCCGTCATAAGATCTATAGATAGCTTTCAGACCTGAACCTAAAAAAGCAAAAATATAAATAGGTGTGTATATATACCCACTACCTATTTTTATATTTGTTCTTATAAAAGCTTATTTTTCAATCTAGTTCATATTAATGTACATTTGCAAGAAGGTTGCACAAGACATTTTGTTGTAGGTACAGAGGGGAAGCAGATTGAAATGATAATGATGATAACAATTTTAAAAAGATGGTTGCTGCAAACTTACCTTGAAAATCTGTGCTGTTTGCATGAAATTATAAAAGAAACGAAGGAGTGGTGCCTTAGCACTTACAAAATACTGTGATCCAATTATTGGAAGAAAATTCAAACCAGTGGTAACAAATATTTTAGGGACAGCTGAAGCCATAAACATTTAACACAAATTGTATGCTTTAATAAGATCTGTATTTCCCTGCAGTAAATTCTTAATTAGCTCATATCTTTTCACAGAAGATAAATATATATTTCATTCTTCACAAAATATCTTTTATCAAATAGTCTTTTAATTAAAGTCAATATAGCTATTTTTGAGAAAATACAAAATACCTATAACAAGCGTTTCTGTATGAAGGTTAGGGTTGCAGATTTCATGAAAATATTATGTTGCATCATTTAAAGATGCTGGACTTAAAACACAAATTAAGATGTTTGTTCAACTTCTTCTTAATGCTGTTCACAACAGATGTTTCCGTTAGTCATTAGAGCAACAATTTTCATGCAGCCAAATCCCTCTCTCCATGTATACTCCTGATCTGCAGGTACTTTCTTTGAATTTTTATTAGGATTTCTATTGAGTAAACCTTTGTTACTTTCCCAGTAGTTTTATATTTTTAGTTTTCCATTACTGAAATTCTTGTATTTAACTTTAAGCTAGATAAAGAATGAAAGGTTTTAAGACTTCATATGATTGCCTCACAAAGCGTGCCCCCAAAGATTGCTGGACCATAGTTCTTGATAGATCTTTTTGGTATCTGTAGCCGAATGAATGCAACATTTCATAGTCTTAGGTTGAAATGAAAACCTGCAAAGCAATATTGAAAACAATACTAGTACTCCTGTACTATGCATCATTATAAATAAGTTAGTGTAAATGAAGTTAGCTTAGGTGATGCACTAAATCATGATTCTGTAATAGCCATTACATTTACTTACTCTGGTGACCAAAGTATATGAATCTAGCTGAAAATATTTGTTCTTTCCTTTCATTTGTTTGTTTATTGCATAAACTTAGGTCATGAATATAGCTTATAGATATACCATGTGATTAATTTCCATAAGTATTTTGTTTTACCAATGTACAACAGTGATATTAATAAAACATGAGTAAAGTGTGGAACTATTTTGAACAGAACAGAGAGTAAAATGTGCAGAAAAACATTTTTGCACAGCAGTTAGTCACAATTTACAAGAAATTTAAGGAAGGATGAGTTAAATTTACAAAATCTCTGTTGAAAAATGGATGTTTAGGTTTCCTGTCACCAGCAGAACATGATGCCACATCTGTAGGATGAGCAATGAAACACCTACTCTAGCCATAAATACCGTCACAAAGTATTTTTTAAATTTATGAAATATGGTTTGAGATTTCTCAATTTTCTTTTAATATATTATAGGCACATACATCATTCACAATTTATACCTATATCAGACTTCAAAATGTCTACCATTGGTAGCCACTGGCTTTGAGTCTCTTGGGCCTTATCTATGGCAGAACATCTATGAATCGAAAAATACACCACTGCAGCTACCAAGGAATATTTCAAACTTTCAAATGAAGAGTGTCTTTTCTTGCAGGTTATTTCTTCTAGCACTGACCACAGTTAGTAGTCAGCTGGAGCTATACAGCAATGGAGATGAAGTGTGGTACATTGGCCTGCAACCATGTTATGTCACCCTTGCCTTATGAGCTATAGCAGAATCCTGCTGAAGGTCCAGGGCTCATTGTTGAACATAGCATGTTAAGTCCTTCACAATAGGGTCCACACATACCCTGGCTCTCGTTTTTACTCCTTTTTCACAAAAATGAACCTTGTGGGGCCAACCCCCCACCAAACCATGATTAAGGAGGGATGGTGACTTCTCTGGACCTTAGGAATGAGCTTGCCGCATGTATCCTATTGCTTTTGGCAGTTAAAGCTCTCTTCAATGGTAAAGACTTTCTTGTCAGTAAAGAAAATTCTCCGATGCCCATTGTTGGCATACTGCTGCAGGAGCTGTCTTGATTTCAGTTTCCCCTACTGCTTCAGTTATGGTATTAATAAATGTCTGATGCTCTACAGATAAGCTCAGACCCCCAAGTCTTCATATAATACCCTGAATATTGATCGTGAGAAATGTTGAGCTCCTTTGCCATTATCTTCCGCTACAGGACTAGATTTTGCCAGATACCAGCCTTCACTGCTTTAACAGCCACCACTTTTCTTGCACTATGAGACGACCATCCCTTGGGCAATCATTTACCTGCCGTCTAAGTAAACCTCTGGATTGTCCGGTAAAGAAACCTCTTGCTGATTTTCAGTATTTTTAGGAGTTGGAAAATCTCAGTTGGTGACTTTCCAGTCTTGTAGAAGGCAATCTTTGCTACCCGTTTTTGTGATCACCTTACTCCATGTTTAAGCAAAGTAGATCCACTTTTTCTACTTCTCTGTTGAACGCACTAGTCTGCACTGACCTTTAGCACAAGCATTTCCACGTACAAAACTGGTTCTATTGTCCAAGCCAAAAGTTTGTGGCTTTATGGCTAGACTAGATATATGTAGCATCAACATCAGCCACACCGATTAGAATAGTGCATAGTTCTCACCAAATTGGTTACATGAGTTTATATCCAGAAAACTACTAACAAAAACAAAATTTTGTGAACAAGCTATTATCTTAATGGTTTTTATTAAGTGGATATGGAGTATCAATGCCCAAAAATTGAGTATCAAGAAACAGTGGTATCATTGGCCATACTGGGTGTGTGTGTGTGTGTGTCTCTCTCTCTCTCTCTCTCTCTCTCTCTCTCTCAAGTTATTTGGTAATACAAAAATGTTTAAGGGTAGCCATAGTTTGGGAGTTTTGGTCGAAATTTTCAAAAAATTCAAAAATTAGTTTGTCCAAAACAATTACATTGAACCTTTAGCTTTATTATATACATGGTTTTGCTCTCAAAGCCCTTTAAAGCTTCAACACGTCAACATTTAAATGCCCAAGAGCACACACTCTAATGGCTTTTACTCAACTTTGGTTTCTGTTATAATTTGTGCATTAAAAAACTTCCGCATGATAATAGTTTGTAACCATCTTGCTCAAAATTTCAGCAGAGGTTCATTCTACCTAAAATAACTTATATATATATATATATATATATATATATATATATATATATATATTTTTTTTTCTTTTACATTTAAATTGCTCAAAAGATGACAATTTACAAAAAATTATATTTCAAGATTTGAAAAAGTAAATAAAATTATATATGGTAGTATTTTTATTTTTCAAAATTCTGATTTCTGCCTCATTTGAAACTTCTGATAAATTGGCATAATTAAAAGAAAATATAACTTTTTTCCTAAAAAGTATTGAAGATATATGCGTGAAATTTAAAACACATATTCGAGGTAGCGCATATTCTGACAAAATTTGGAGGCATTTGGATAAAAACAGCTGTATTTAGACATTTCACTGCCTATGAATACCCTTGAAAAGGGCTCAAAAATGTAAATGGTGTGTTATTTATGGACACTCTTTAACTATTGTGGTATTCAGCGTCCCATTCTAAATTTGGCATGAAACACCACTTAATTTTGTTCAGAGGCCTCTCTATCAGGCTTGCCGTAAATCTACAACACGGGCTCAGCAAGAATATGTCAAAAGCACTTTATGCTTCAGTAACTTTTGTAGTGTCACAGCTTGCAGATAAAAGCTGGCATATACTGTAGAACCTTACTGTATACTTATATTAAACTGCTTTTTGCTGATACCCTTCCAGAAAGATAAACTACAAAATTTCATTCAAAATTACAAAATTTCAGTTTGTTTTCGGCATGTTTAGTTATTACTATATCTCTGGTAAGAAAACACTGCTTCATTTGTATGGAAGTAAAATTAATGCTCAGTGATGTTATGCCTTTGAAATCAATATCAGTTTTGTCTAATCAGAACTGTAGGGAAAAACAAAAGAAAATAATGTAATTTTATAAAAGAAATGTATACATATAAACTTAAAAGTCAAGATTTACTGAGATTTTCTTGGAGTGACATTCATTTTTAGCCTAACATCCTTGAGTATGGATGATGTACATTGATTGATCTTGTGTACAGGGAGTGTTGTGGTTGGACAGCAGACCATGGATGATACAGCACAATAGGTCCACAAGGAGTGATGTCAACTCCAACAAAACTTAAGCGATAATGAATCTTTAACATTGTTATTAAAGCCTGTGGCATACAATGAGGTAATTTAAATATGCTTGATGTAGGGGGCTTGTTTTTAATTCTTGTACCCAGGGAAAGCAGTCTTATTATTTATAACTTGACTCTTCCATTAATCTTACACCATTTTAGGATATATTGAATAGGCATGTCTGGTACCATTAATGAAAAATATCTTACCAATTTAAGGGTCATATTAAAATATTGATGTGCACAAGTTTACCTACCCACTACTAATTCACATCATTAACATAATTGCTGAGTCTTCTATTCACTTTATGTTCAGTCATGATAAATGCTTATCCAGATAAAAAGTTGCAAATAGAGTTTATAATATGCAAGGTGCAGAAACAATATTTAGTTGCCTATATCATAAATTTGTTTTTATTACTAATGAGCTCATGAAGAAGAAAAAACTACTTTCATATTTCAAACAAGTTACTTCAACCAGAGAAAACTTCTACATTGATAGCAAATCATACTGAAACAGGTTAGCAGTCCTGTTATCAATCTAACTCTATGTGGAATCCATAACATCACCTGAGAGCTCTGCCAAAAATAATTACTGAACCTACTGGAAAAATAAATATTGGCTGACCAACAGAGTTGTAACAGGCTCAAAAGCCAATAGGTTGAAGGAGAAGAAGAAGAAGAAGAAGAAGACTTCAGAAACAATTAATGCTATGGAAAAATTACCTGCATAGTACATTTTAATAAGCACTCTGCTGGTCTAGCATCTTTTAACAATTAACCCTTTACGTTGAACAATCAATTTTATTTTTTTTTTATTTTATTTTTATATATGTGTTTCAATAATGTTTCTTAAGATGTCATATATTTGAGATGTTGGCATGGTGAATAAAATATTACTGAATTGCGTTAAATGAAGTGTTATTTCTTGTAATAGGGAAATTATAAAAATAAGAGAAAAGCACAGCACAATATTTTAAATTGTAATCATGAGCTTGAAGTCACAAAACTTGAAAATAGTGAATTAAGAAATCAGTCCAGGATATCAATGCACACTTTCATATTCTGTTTACCCTCTCAATTGTATATGAAAATTATTTAGAATAAGAAGTAGGAACATTTGCTGAAGAATGAGTAGTCTAAACCTTTTGTAAAATTTGTGATGGAACTGCTACTGATTGTGCTATAGCTAACATATCCCCTTTTACAGGTGTTTGCTTCTCTTTTGATTCTTTGTTAAATTAGTGGAAAATTGCCACTACTTGTACATTTACTGAATTCCAGTTCTTTTATTAATGCACAAGATTGTATCTTTTTGAAAACAGTTTCAGCACTAAATTAAAAATAATGAATCTGAGATATGACTTATTCTGCTTTAATATTGTTTATAGTACAAAGAAAATAAAGTTTTTCAATTCTTTGAGAGAAATGGAAATTAGTGCTAAGAAAGCTTTGGGCTTGTCCTGGAAATAACGTTCAACCTTTAAACTGGTGATACTAGACAGTATTCCAAGTGTATTTTACAATGTTTCTCTCTCTTTAAAGGTAATGAAATATTAATAAAACCATGTGTTTTCAGATTAAATAGTAGGTTGACATAAGAAGCAATTGTTTCAGGCCTGTTGTCTTGATTTAGGTTTATTATTATTATTATTATTATTATTATAATTACTTTGTTGAAAACAATGTTGTGTTTAAATTAATTTCTACACCTGCTATGTAAGTCTTGTTTTCATCTGTTTAAATATTTGCTATATGTATGTGGCAGTTTTTCCTCTCATTCATAGTTTCTCAATCAGTACTGTCAATTCTTAATTGCAAACAAAACATAGTATTCTGTTGCCAGTGTACAAAGTGGCGTACGCTGGGATTGTGGCCCGGGCTATCACTAGACGTACCAAAACCAGACAATATAAGGGATTGTTCATTTAATGTTGTTTTATGTGCATTGTTGACCTCATGTTTATCCAGAGCCGTGATCAAATATGCTAAATTTGCAAAACCTGTCATTCCAGACGTTTTTCTCTGTTGCAAACAATAAGCATGACCAGCAATCAAGTTTTATTATTTCTCATGCACCACACAGCCACACATGCTTATCATAATTGTTTAGATGAAAATTATTTTTGTAAAGGTTCTTGTTTTTGCTCATACTGCAAGTGTGGAAGAGCTGGTTTAGCCCTCCCCTGTTGGATGATTGCCAACTTATCCTCTTATTTCAACTGTGAGAATGGTCTGTTCACTAGTTGTTTAATTACATATTGTTCATCCATTTCGAAGAAGTAGGTTTGCAACTGTCTTCATACCCTGTACTCTATGACCTGAATAATATGTATGTGTGTGTGTGTGCGTGCGTACTAACACTAACACTCACCTATTCAGGACCATAACAGTAGTTAATCATACAATAACTACAATTAATGCTCTTTCATGCTTTTAACTCCACGTGCTATGCAGAATTCCAAATAAGGAAACAAGCCATTTGTGCCCGTACAATATTATTTGGGGAAGTTCATGTGTGGTGTGTTGATTTCATTTTCCAAAGCCTTTGCTTGCTGATTACTGCATTCTTCCTCCCGAATTCCTCTTTACCACATCATAGAGTAGGGTTGCAGCTTCAAGCATCCAAAGCTCTATTCTCTCCTTGGTTTGATAGCATAAAGAACAAGACATATTCTACATGCTGATTTTCCATGGGGAAAAGTGGCTGATATTGCAATTAATATTATTATCACTCATTAATCACTTTAGAAATGGGCTTTGGTAATAGCTTTGATAGCTCACAATATATGTCACTGATTACATACATTCAGGTAATTTCTGCAAAACAATTACTGCACTTATTCCTTATTAATACTTCTTGGGTCAAATACCCACACATTTAGTTGTCTGCAGGGCCACACGGCATAATGGTTTACTATGGTGAAATGATATACCCACTATTATATTATGTTATTGCTTTATGGGCCATATCTAAAATCTCAGCTCTTTGCACAAGTGTCCTCCTGACTCTTACAATGACTCTGGCTGCTTGCATCTTTAACTGTCAATTTGGTTTAAGTGAATTATTGGCTCAAATGTTAAATGCAACAACTCATTAAGGGAAGCTTGCATCTAAAAATGTTGAAGTAATGTTGCCATTATAGTATATAAATACAAAAACTATTGCAACTCTTGGATCCTTAGTTGAGAGAAAAAAATGTGTTTTATGCACCATATCTACATCAAATGTAGCACTTATCAGTTCAGTTGGAAATATGGCTATTGGAGTCCAAAGGCAACAGAATGACTTGTGGCAAATGATAAACTCTTGAATCAGAGGCTTTTTGAGTTAGATACTTTAAAACTATTTTCTCCATGTCGTATATTCTTTTGGTATTGCTGAAATTGCATTAATTTTGCCTCCTTGTACACCTAAGGAGTTTCGTTCCTACAACTTTGTGGCATAGGTTGTTCTTTTATGCTTAGTGTTTGTACCCTTTTCAATCAATCTAAAGATAAATTTTGGCTAGCCATAAACACTGATCAAATTTTGGCATTGTGTGATCATAAATCTATATCATCTTTATATGAAATAATATATTCTATATTCCAGGAATATCGTAACAATGATAATAATAATTCAAAGCATGAGGTAATAAATTAAAAAACCTGAGAGGGATTCCAATGTAAAAGGAAGTTTAAAAACTTTGATTCAATATATGAATAGGGCTTGGAAGTTCATGCCCTGGAAATCTACCAAATATGAATGCAATCATGCCCTTAAAAACCTCAGAATATGCCAATAAATATGCACTATAATGCTGAAGGAATGAACACAGTTCCAAACTTTTGGTACTAGTGCAGTGAAGAGCATGGTTAGAATAGCATTGGATGGGAATGGATGGTAGGTAGCATCTGAATGGAAGAAAGGGAAAATGGATAATTTTCAAGTGAATGCTAGTGTCATATGAGGTTATTCATTGCAAAGCTTGAGAAAACCAAATCTTGGCACATGCCTTAACTGCCAGTTTCTTTGAACTTCCAAAAGCTGATCATTTGGAATGGGTAAGAGAGAAAGTTCCACCATAACTTCAGAAGTGTTCTTGCCAAAGTTCACTAATGACTTGCAGTTCACAGCCATCTCCTTGTACAGATGTTCAACTTTCTGTTCTCCAAAATAATTTGAGAAACTTCTCTGCATCACAGGAGATTATGGGAATCTATTTTAATGATGTTAACTGCTCTACAGAGAAAGATGTATCTCTCGGTATGTTTTCTCTCAATAAATATAAATATCACAGATCTTGATAACCAAGTGTTTGTTTTTTTTTTTTAAATCAATTACATTTTTCATTTTTTCTTTGACCTTTTATCCTGTGATATATTATGAGGCACAGATTTTAGTTTGCACATTATTTCTTCATAAACATTCACATTTATGGGGGTTGTTTTATCTTCCAGTGACATGATATCTGTTGTTAAGAATGACAACTTGGTAGATGTGAAAACAAGATTGTCTTGTAACTGCATGTCAAAATATTTGGAGCTGTTTGTATAGAGAGAGAGAAAGAGGAAAAAAAAAAAGTGTTAAAATATGCTATTTAGGCACTAAAATATAGGAAATATCAGGCATTTATCAAAATAACCAAAATATGTTGTTGCATGCACATAAAATGACGTTCAAATAACAGCAAACTCCATATCTGGTACACATAATGCAAAAGCATATATATAAAACTCCTATGAAAAAATATGCAAGTGCATGAACTTCTGAACCCTATAATAAGAGATGCTAAACCTGGAAAGAAGAGATGTAAAGGAAGAGAAGATATTGTCAGGTATTCCAATCCAATTTTGGAATAATTTGAGCCAAGAAGTGAATAAAATAAAGTGTTATAGAACTATATTATTTGAAGTAATAAAAGAGAAGAAAGAATATTATTTTTATTATTATTTAATTTAAGAATAAATTAAACACAGTTCCAAACTTTTGGTACTGGCACAGTGAAGAGCATGGTTAGAATAACATTGGATGGTAGGTAACACCTGAATAGAAGAAAGGGAAAATGGATAATTTTCAAGTGAATGATAGTGCCATATGAGATTATTCGTTGCAAAGCTTGAGAAAGCCTAATCTTGGCACATGCCTTAGCTGCCAGTTTCTTTGAACTTCCAAAAGCAAATGGCTGGTCAGCTGGAATGGGTAAGAGAGAAAGTTCCACCATGGCTTCGGAAGTGCCAAGCATGAATTATACAAAATGTTTGTATAAAGTCTCTTTTCAGAAAGATAATAATTCCACACACATGTCACATGAGTTTTAACACCGAACAGTAAAGAAAAGTCAACTTGCATCATATGTTGCATGATCTCATAAAGAATGCTTTTCAATCTTGTTTTAATACTTGTTCATTGAAGATATATGCCATGTTTAACTGGTATTACTTCAGCTAAAGTATCTATCAAGAATTCATTGCTGGTATCATATTTTATGATTTACAATATCTTGGGGGTAGATTAGAAATGTCTTTAATATTTTTGTGCAGTAATACCAATTGTATGTTTATGTATTTTATTTTTTAAATCAGTTTAGCACTAATTCTGAATTTCCTGACAATATTGACCAGATTATAGAAACAATTTTGGAAGCCAACTGGTGAATAGCATGTCTTTTAGCAAGCAAACTTTTTGATAGTTTATTCTTGTAATTTATCCCCTTCTGCCATAAACATTTATATTTTGGGTAATGTAAAATAAATGGAAATTTCAAATCTTGAAAGGGTGAATCGCATAAGAAAAATGTGGATCATCACCAGGATTGAGATAATGTATTGTCACCTTTTCATGCCACTGCTTCTACTAGTTGAACTTCATTAACCATCTTTCCAGTCAAAATTATAAAAGATGTATTCAAAGCATAAAGCCTATCCCAGTTCTAATTTATGCCTATCACTTGCCTATAATAGAAAAATAAGAGTGAGTATTGGAATATTTATTTGTACTGAACAATGTTGCATACATTTATGCTGTCTTATATCTGCTTACATTTTAATACAAATGAATCTGATTCACTTTTCTTTTAAGGGCTATGGTGTGTCTAGCATATAAATAGCTATATCACCTTTTGACTTCCAATTAGCCCTTATTTCCCGTACCTTTCTTCTATGACCCCTCATTTTTTTACTCTCCTTTCTCTTGCCTTTCTTACTCCACTTCCCTTGTGTTTTTATATACGTTATTAGGTATACCCAGAATTTGATAATGAGATTTCATATTTTGAAACTGAATGCTAAAACATCATGCTTATAAAAAACTCTTGTGTATGCACACAGCTAAAAACCAATCTTGGTATTTAGGTAAGCTACTATTACTTTCTCTACACATACTATGTACATAGTGTATAGAGAAGGTATTGTAATGCACCCAAAAATTTGATACTGAGATTTCACCGGAAATACATATTTTTGGGTTCCCCTGAATCCAAAAAAAGCAGCTTTGGAAAAAGGTCTGTCTGTGTGGTGTGTCGGTGGACAGCATAGCTCAAAAATGAAAAGACTGTTAAATACCAAACTTGGTATTTAAGTTTGGTATCTTTCAAGGATGCGACACAAAGATTTTCAAAAAAATCCCCCCACCCCAACTACCCTTTACACGGAACTGTTTTCGAAAATTTTGATTTTCTCAAAAATAGCTCTAACGATTTTGATTAAAATATCATATATTAAAGATAAAAATGTTTATCTTGAATTTTCTGGGAATAGCCTCTGAATTTTGTGGAATTTTGCATAACTTCTAAACCATAAGAGATGGACAAAAACTTACCACACATAAAATGTAGAGCACATTAAAACACACAATTTATGTTTGTACATTTCTTTTGTGGAGTTGATCGTTTTTAAGATATTCCTGATTTTTCGTTTCAGCTTTGAAAAACTTATACTTCTCTCATACAGGAATTTGTAATTTCCTGTCCGTACAAACAAAGGAACTTCAGTCACATAGCAACCAGCTTTTGACTATCATTTTAACCTATGGTACTCCCTTATTTCGCTACTACTTACAAGGAAGATAATTTTTCTGAATTAGTATGAAGTAAATAGAAGCATAAGCTTTTTAACAAATATTGTTGCAGAGATGTAGAGAGAGTCATGTGAATGGAACACATCAGATTTTTTTATTGTCATGCAAAGAGAACAGACTTTCAAAGCTATTACATAGCTATCTGTAATTAAAAGATTTGACTGCTGCTTCAGCCTACTTTATTTCACTTTTACCTACAACAAAATATGTGGTGAAATCATTTCTGCAAAAGTTCTCAATTAACATGATACAGACATAAGAATAAATTTTATAAGCTTTGTTTGTTGAAGAATGGTTAGAGAAAATCTGTGAATGTAATATAAGATTTTGCAAAACTCTTATTTTAGCCATTATTCTGTTCATGACTGATGCAAAACAGCATTTTCAGCATAAATTCAAACTATTACTTCCTCTACTGCATAGAGTAACTAGAGGAAGTAATTGTATACCACTCAAAAATTTTAAATTTAAATTTCACCAGAAATACGTGTTTTAAAGTCCCCTGAGTAATGTTTAAAACAAAACAAAAATTTAAAAAAAAAAAAGTGTGTGCATCATAAATCAAAAACGAAAAGTTGATTTTTCCAAATTTGATATTGTAACAAAATCTCTTTATTGCTTAAAATTCTAATTTTAACAAACTGTTTTTATTTCAGTGCAATTATGCAACTGTATCTCTCATAGCTTTTACCCTCGTAGACAGTTTACAGCTGCTCTCTCTAATTCAAGTTTACTCACCAAAGCCACCTTCGAAGCCCGCCTACTCCACTTACCTGGCATGGCAAGAATTTTCCAGTAGTAGGAGTGATTATTGCATTTATACATTACATGCAGATGTCACAAATTTACACACAGGTGTGACATTGCAGAGCTTTGATGTAATTGCCCACTTCTCATGCATTAACTTTACATACAACTGCTGTAGAATGTTGCTACATACAGGAAACCAACTGCACACGTACAACAATTTGGTGGCAGGGTATGGGTACCTGCGTATAGAAACAGAGTCATAATATGTAAGTTCACCATCTTCAAAGGATGTGGCATGACATTTTCAAGGAAGTCTGCCCATCCAAAATTATCATTTTCATGGTACATTTTTCAAAATTTTTTATTTTCTCAAAAATCAAACATTATTTTTGATTAAAATATATGTTTAAGATATTCTTATGCCAAATGAAATGTATATCTAATTTTCTAGGAATAATCTCTGAAATTCTATTCATTCTGGATGACTTGCATAACTGCTAAACTGTAAGAGATAGAGAAAATCTTATTATACAAAAAACATAGATCTTGTTCGTGCCGTGGCCAAGTGGTTAGACCACTCGCCTCTCAACTAGACAGCCTGGGTTCGATCCCAAACAACTGCATGTGAGAAATGGGGTGGACAAAGTGGCATGGGTGAGTTTTCTCTGGGTTCTCTGGTTGTCCCCCACCATCGCATTCACTGGTGCTTTATCTTTCATGTATCATTGCCTGTGGTGCCACAAGTAGTAAAAGCGGGTATTGAACACTATCTAGATCTCGTTAAAAGACAGTTTATGTAAAACACTTTTATTTATTTTTTGGGGGCTCTAAAGTACTTACAACATTGTAAGTCGCCATTGGCGTTGTCATCTCAAAATAATTTGAGATCACCTTGTGGTTTACCAGGAAACATTTGAGTCAGTTGAAAGATTCAATGCTATGCCGGCATGTTGCCATGGTAGCTCAGTGGCAGAGCAACTGGCTAGAGATCTGACTCTACCTATCCAATAGTAATAATAATAATAATATGTTTTGAAGCACTAAGTCAATGCAGTTATTGGAAAGCCTGCTGGTGTTTGGCCCAGGCCACTGTCCCACTGAGCAGTGCATTATAGGTTATATTAATATTACAGTGTGTTCTACTATGTATATTGCTGCGGTTCCCTTTTAACAGTCTATTTCCATTTATTTCTAACTTTCTATGGAATTTGCCCTATATTCTTGCAAATTTTGTTTATATGTTTCTCTCTTAATTTTTGACAATTTCTCCAAATCTCAGTTACCTTGCATTATACGATTATATGTTATACATCTTTTCCCCCCACTTAAGGGACAGATTGTAGATATCTGTTTTGTTGACCTCTCAACCTCCATACTCCTGCTCTTCACCATGGTATCCCCTAACTATTTTATAACATAAATAAACTGCAGAGATTATTATTCTAACTATCCTACAAGTTCAGGAGAAAAATACTAGGTATGAAATGTAAAATGTTTACAGAATATGTTGTTTGATATCACAACTAAACATGTTAACAATTCCTGTCTTTATTCTTTTGTGCTGCTAATTATAAGGAGGTATACAAAATGCCATTCATTTAGTACATTGTATAGAACAATTTGAAAATGAGAAGGTGCTGAAAAATTAATACTTGAGAAATGAAAGTTTAAAAATGATAAAATAACTGTTTTGACTTTATGCTGTTTAAAAAGCATTTAGCACATATAAAGACCCTCCCTCATCCTTTTCTGCTCCTCAGCAGTTAATTTAGTATTTGAAGATTGCTGAGGTTTCTCTTGAACAGTTCATTCACTTTAATATAGGCAAAACTTTTTATCTATAATTTATTTGGGCAGATATGTAAATCACTATAATTTAAAAGTTTGTACGCTTTAAGAGCAACAGAACCATAGGTAAGCTTTTTATTGTTTAATAACACTAAACTTTATGTTTATGAATTTTGAAATTTATTTATTTATTTATTTTTTCTTCCATGGATGGGGATCCTAAACACCTTAAAGCGTTTATTTCAACAAAATGGATTTATAACTTTTATGACTTTAACTTTTCTGTTCTTCTGTAGGTGTTCATTGAAACCTGTGATATATTGAAACTTGATGCAGCAAAATGGAAAAGTATAATTCTTCCTAAGTACAACAAAATAAGCCCATGTTTGCTTTTTTGACCATAGATATTGAACATAAAATATAATTTGTAGAAAGATATTAAAATTGCTTTCTTCTGTCAAATCATTTTATTTTAATTGCACTCTGGGTTGTTATGTTACAGAGTATAGTGCTTTAATATAAAATGGACTTATAAGCATCAAAACAATGAAATATTGTTTTCTAAATGTATATTTTTAATTTGATTAAATCCTAATTTTCCTGTTCTGCAATGATTTCAGTTTATGTTGTACAAAAATTAATAATCCTCTTGCAAACAGAATTTAAATATCAGTTATCACTGCATCTATAAAATGTTTGTTACAATTTGTAAACATCCATAGAATGTTTTCCCCTTGAAAGATAAGTAATTGAAACATTGTAATAGCATTGTCTTATTGATATTTTCAGGTTTCCTCAAGTTTATAGAGTGTAATGCTTGTACAAGTTTGAATGCTTATCTATGCTTCCAATTTTAATACAGTGGGCTTATATATTTTTACTACTATTTTTACTTCCGTCGTCAGGTAACAAACTGGAGAGGTTCATTTGCTGTGGGTGTTAATGCAGTTTTACGTTCTCTTAACACCTCAAGAAAATTAACACTCCCCGTATTACTTGCAGTAACTCGTGTACTTTCTGTTACAAGGTTTTAATGCAAATTCATATTGCACACTTTTTTTAGTTAAACATTATTTAACCATATAAGTACCTGTTGTTAACACTAACATCACTTAACAGTATTTCTTATTTGAACATGTTTTGGAATTGGTTTGTTTCCACCGTCAGCATCTAAATGATGTTTGATAGATTCTGATGATGGAAACAAATCTTTTCCAAAACATGTTCAAGTAAGAAATTCTGCTAAGTGATGTTAGTGTTAACAAAGCCAGTTCATTACTTCTAATGGTAAACACATCACTGTTATTAACCTTCTACTTCATAATATTATTACTTAACCTGTTGGGCTATATTGGACAATGAATGAAACGGGATGAAATTATGTTCAAATGAGCCTGGGGTCCATAAAACTTAAAATTATTTGACATCTCTCGAGATAAAGGAAAACCCTGGGGGGGAAAAAAACCTTATTCACATAACTAATCCTAACCCAGATTCAAACTCAGGACTCTTAGAATGTGAGGCAGACACACTAACTCCACACATTGTCATTTGTTGAATGATGAGCCTGTTTCAAATTATGCCTTTTGTGGGAAATGCCTCTCCATCTGCCGCCCTTTGTTCCAATATCCAAATTTGCATTCTACGTCTTTTGGTGAATACATTTACTGACTGCTTTTTCAGTTATAGTTCTTTTATAAAGTTTTATCTTGCTGTGCAGGCATTAAAATGTTAGAGAGCTGCCCATTTTAGTTTTATGAGTACACTTAAGGTCATGACTTAATGTGGATTTTATACCTTCAGGAGTACAGGAATAGCCCCTAATTTCTTATATGGTCTTGTCAGACCACTGATGGCTTAAGTAGTAGTTCTTCCTAAATTCCTATTATCCATCAGTTCTTAACATTTACCTGCAGGATGTATTATTGATATTTTAATTGGGGGGGGGGATATATGTGCGTGTGTGTGTATATATATATATGCACATACAAGGACTGTCTCAAAAGTATGTGACCTAACAAAGAAAGCACAAAAGTTTTGATGGAAAACATCTTTATTTCTCTAGATAGTCTCCTTTCAGCTTGATATACTTTTCCCAGCGATTTTCAATAGCTTTGATATCCTGTTTATATGAAAAATATCAAGGTCTGCAAAATAGCCAGCAACTGCAGACTCCACCTCTTCATTGTTGGCAAATCTTCTACCACCAAGCCATTTCTTCACGTTTGGAAACAGAAAATAGTGAGAGGGGGCTAAATCTGTTGAATAGGGTGCATGAGAAAGCAATTCAAACTTCAACTCATTGATTTTGGCCATGATGATAATGCACGTGTGAACTGGTGCATTGTCTTGATGAAACAAACTTTCTTTTTAGCTAAATGTGGCCGTTTTTGTTTAATTTCATCACTCAAATGCTCTAACAAGTTCACATTATATTTGCCATGATTATGTTTCCTTCTTTGAGATAATATCATCGTATGTGAATCCCAAATAACTGTCGCCATGACCTTGCCTGCATATGGAACTGTCTTTGCTTTCTTTGGAGCTGATTCTCCCCTTCCAATCTACTGTTTTGGTTGTTCCTTTGTCTCAGGTGTGAAGTGATGGACCCAGGTTTCATCCATGTTATAAATTGACACAAAAACTCAGCTTTATTGCAGCAAAACATTGCCAAACACTGAAACATCTTCACAATCCTATTTTTGTTCTATTGTGAACTAACGCTGCACACAACTTTATCATATCTAAATTTTCAGTTAGATGCAATGTACAGAACTTTTTGAAATGTCTGCTAGCTTGTGCACTTTCAGTCAATGGTCATCCAATACCATTTTGTGGATTTTCTTTACAATTTCTGCACTGATAACCTCATTTAGTTGACCACTGCAATGTTGTTTTTGGCAGCTCGTACGGCCATGTTTAAACTCGAACACCCAAAATTTAACTGTTTTAAATGAAGGAGCAGACTCCCCCCAAAGTAGAATCTAGCTCAGCTTTAATATTAGTTGGACTAAGATCATCGAAATTCTTAGGCTTTCACGGCCGGTGTCAATACTGGCTGGAGTATAATCCGGGCTTATGGGCCGTGGACTACTGGGCTCCTCCTTCTTCTTCCCAGACGTTTCGTCTGCGACTATGGCAGACATCTTCGGTGGCAGCGGCGAGGTTGAAGTGCTCTAGTAGACGTTTCAACTGTGACTGGGAAGAAGAAGGAGGAGCCCAGTAGACCACGGCCCACAAGCCTGGATTATACTCCAGCCAGTATGGACTAAGATCTTTCAAATGAAAGTATTGTATCACATAACGATGGCCAGTTTTATCCATGTTTACAAATTTGCTGGTCAGCATTCACTAACGACGGCTACTAAACAACGTAAACTCATCAAACTTCAACTTTAACTTCCTAAGGTTGGTATTTTTTACCATTGTTGTTTGAAACAATAACCACTATCTATATATCAGGTCGAGTACTTCTGGGACAGCCCTCATATAATATCATGAGGACCCCTGAACCGAGAGAGAGAGAGCGAGAGAAAAGCACTCTTAGATAATGCATGTGAAAGATGAACACCATAACTTAAAAAATGAGGTCAGATTTATGTCATACTTGATATATTTAAGTGAAGTATCTTTCAAGGATGAAACAAAGATTTTTCAAGAAATTCTCCCACAAACTACTTTTACAAAGAGAAAAATTATATTTTCTCTAAAACTGTTCTGACTATTTTGATTAAAATAACACATTTGACATAACAACTTTACTGAAATATCTTAAATGTTCTGCGATTTACTGTGAAGTCCCTTTTATTTGTTTGAATGCTGTTTAGTTGTAAACTGAGGCAGACAAAACCTTATTACTGGAATAATGTAAAACTCAACAAAAAATTCCAGACATTCTAATTTTAACTTTTCCTGCCATATACCCAGTAGGTAGAAGAAATATATTCCATTTAAAAATGGAAAAATGGATCCTTTAAATAAAGGTATGTGCCTGTGCATAGAGCATAACAAAAATGCAATGTATTGTCCAAAGATGCGTCACAAAGATTTTCAAGATAATTCTCCCACCCCAAACTACCATTTACATTTACAAGAGCTTGTTACCAATCAATATCTCCACATGTAACTGAGCACTTCTTGCCTACTTTGAAATCATTTCTAGATAAAAATATATCAAGAATGATATAATGTGGATAGAAGAATCACTCTGTATATGAATTCTATAATATGTAATCCCCCCCCCCCATTGAACCATAAATGGCAGGAAAATTAAGAAATAATTTGCTAAAAAACAATCTGAACCAAAGACAAAATTGATTTTAAAGTCAGTTTTGTTACCCAAAAAGAAAACTGCAAATTATTGCAAAATATGTATTTATAAGATGTTGATGTTGAATGCAGATTATTGTAGCTCTAGGATAAAATATGGAACCTGAAAAATGATGTTGGGAAAATGAAAGCAATGTAAAAATGGTTTTACTTAGTAAGGATTCTTTATTTTTAAACTTCCAAAATCAAGATTTGCTCTAGTGAAACAAAGATGTTTAAACTGAACTGAACTGAATTTTTATTATTCATCAATGAATTATTAACCAAATATCCAATTTAGAAAAAAAATCCCAATAATTGTTCATTTTTACTTTCTTTTTTTCTTTCACTCGCTACTAAATGTAAATAAGTAGAGGAACTGTTGTATTTTGCCCAAAAATGCAATGTTAAGATATAATTGAGATACTCAGAATAAATAAATAAAACCCTTTCAGAAAAAGGTCTGTGTACATTTATCTGTCCATCTGTGTCTGTAAATACTGAACTCGAAAATGAAAGATTTGTTCAATATCAAATTTGGCATTTAAGTTCAATATCTTCATGATATTACATGATTTTTATGAAAATATCCCCATGCCCAACTACCCTTTACATGGAAAATTGCTGCTTCTTCTTTTTTTGCTCAATACTGGCTCAAATAATTTTGATTAAAATAATGTATGTCAAGATATTGACATAAAATATATATATTTGAAGTCCTCTTTATTCAGAATGAAATTAGCATACTGTAAGAGAGAAAAAGAGAAAGAGAGAAAAACTACACATAAATGTAGATCTCAATAAGTACATTGTGTTTTAACCGCTTTGGAGATCTTCTGTGTGATCAGTTGAATTTTTAATTACTTTTATAATTTTCTGTAGTCTAAGTCACTATTAATTTTTTTCCTGTGGTGCAAGCAAAATGGAATTTCAAAGTCATCACATAGCAATCCACTTTTAAAAGATTTAACTGTCTTTTTCAGCCTACTATATTCCTCTTGTACCTACAACAAAATGTGTAATAAAAGTATTTTGCAAACATTTAAAATTAAGTAGATAATAAGCTTTTGTAATAATTGTTTGTAGAATAGTGTGTTCATATGAATGTTTCACATGAGATGTTGAAACATAAAATATGCTTTTAAACATCTTAATTTAGAATTTAAAATGCAAATTCCTGCTTTTATATTTAATGAGGGCAATCTGTTATTTTCTGCTTAAAAAGATTGTTATCTTACTTTTAAGAGTAAGAAGCACTAAAAGCACATTTATTTTCAACCAGTAGTTGTAGGTAGTATTACTAGTGCTAACAACATTAACCATTTTTTCTTCCCCTAAACAAAATGATGTTGATACAATGTTAGAGAATACCAAATAGTGTTTAGCAAATGGTTAATGCCTTAACAAGTTGTTAAAGTGTAACTAGATGTTACAGGATAGGTATGATATGTATATTGCTGTTGGTGAGAATAATCATGACTATAATTTCTTCAGATCAAGTACTGCATTTAATGAATGTCTTATGTGATGTGCTAAAAGATAAATTACTCCTTAATGACGTATTTTGTTTGCAATAATGGAACACCACAAATCAAATGTATGGATGATTAAGATAGTTGATTTCATTGTATGCACAATTATTCACTTGAGCATGTGCTACTTCATTGTTAAGAGAGGTGCATCAGGAACTGTCATTTATACAAAGGTTGGTTTTTGAAATGAGTCTAAATAAGGTGTAAATAATACTTTCACGTATAATTTATCAAATTTTAATTTTATTTTTGTTATTTCTTTACATTCATTTTTTATTCAAGTATGTTTTCTTTACCAAAGTTTTTTGTGTGTATTAATGAGCAAAAGTATAAATTGTTTGCTAACTAATATTAGCATGTATATTTTAAACAATGTATAAGTGGTAAGTCAGGAAGTAGCAAATTGGAATTTTAAGAACAAATGTCAAACAAAAGCCAAGCCCACTGAATGAAAGATATATTTTGGGTTATGTAAAAATATTGTGTAATGTATATAGTAAATACACGTTAGACTTACAGCAAGAATATTGCTTACCTGGTGCTGAAATAGTCACAAACTTTGAGAGGTATCAGGAATGGAAAAATGTGGGATAGGATGGAATGTTTCCATAACAAGGTTTCTGAAAGCAATAAGAAAAATGTTGGTATAATTTGGTGGGTGCACATTCAGGGTTTGACGTACATATAAAATTGGATACCATCTGTTGTCTGTAGTTCCTATACATTGGAGAATATGCACTGAATTTAATTTACACAATCATAACAAATACTAGCTTACAGATTTTTTTCAATGTTACAAATTTGTAGTTTACCTTGGAATAGTTCCAACTCCCCTCAATAGTTCTTATGAGTCTCACCACCAACTCAACCACTTGCCCTACAAGTAGTACCCAATTGTGTAATCCAATTGTGTGCGCTACCTAAACATACAACCCTAGTTACGAACATTTCCACATCATTTGCTGTCATTCATCTACTGGAAGTAGAATTTGCTTACAAAATCTTGTATTTAATAGGCATTGTAAATGTGTTACAGTAAATCAGAAGGGGAAAAAAATAAGAGTAGCAATGACGTACTTAACATAAACATAGTAGCTTGTATACCTACACTTTCCAAGCAAATAGAGTCATCAGCATCCTAATCTTGTTTTTATTAGGCATTGTAAACATGTTACAGAAAATCAGAAGGGGAAAAGAATAGGAGTAGCAATAACATACATAAATATAGTTGCTTGTATACCTATACTTTCTAAGCAAATAGAGTCAATGGCAGCTTAGGAACATTAAATTAAAAGATTTTTAAATTAGAAATCACATTACTTATTTGGAAATGAAAATTTGTGTTGTTAGGTGATAAAATGTATCATTTAATAAGATCTTGACCTTTAAATGGGCTGAAATATTTGTCAATGAAATGCTAGCAGAATATTTATAACACTGTATATATCAGACACATTGTGGGTTTTAATTTAAATGAAAATACTCAAATTTAAGGTGCTCAGTCATGAAACAAAACATTCCAGATACTTATAAGCTTCAGTTGATTTCAATTTCCTAATTGATTACTCAGAAGCAGATGATCATCAGATAAATAAACAAAATGGTGAATCTTACTGTACTAATTGCTTTAATAATCTATCTTCATTAACAAAATTTCTTTTCCTTTTTGCAGTTTCTGTCCAACCTAATAATTTTGTTCCCTTTACATTGATAGCATGATTAGTATACAAAATTTTGGTCTAGTTTTCACTTCTGCCATGAGTTAGAATATAGTCTCTCCTGAGAAATATATTCATTTTTAGAATACAATTTGCATGTCACAATCTACTAGTCTCTCCTACTTTACATTGTTATACCCATAGCGGTAAAGGAAAAGTATCTTCCATGTACACTTCCTATTCTACTAGTTTTTTAATGCATTGAAACACTTTTACGACAATGGTTTCTTTTGGAAGAGAAACCCCTGTTTTCTTATTATAATATGTTGCATGTCTAAATAATTTTACCCCTCTTTCCATGCACATGTTTAGAGGTCACACAATGTGAAATACAATAAATTTTTTAAGATTATAGAGAGACTTCCTACCAGTTGCTGACATTGCATGCTAATGGCCAGAAAACATGATTTGGCATGTCATTTACTGACTACTCATTCCTGTATTAAGACTAGTTTAAGGAATTGGGTCAGCCAGGTCCCCATTCTTAATTTACACCTAAGAACACAAGAATAGACAATAAATGATGGCATACTTCCATGTGAAAGGGATACAAGTTATTCAGCTATTACTATAAGTCTGGCATACAAACAATAGAAAATGTCACTTACATAGGTGTGGAAACTAACGCATAATTTCTTAAAAGATGTGTGCCAATAATAGAATGGCTTACCCTAAACAGTCTTTAATCTTTATATATTTTGCTTTCAGGAATGATCTGTTCCACTGGGAAGCTGAGGACTACAGAATGTGCACTGAATGGTGCCTCAAAATTTGGCAAGCACTGCTAACTTAAAATTGAAAGCCTCTTCAGCATTTAAAATGGATGTCTTCCAAATTATATTTTTCAAGCATCTATTTTCTTTCCCATAAATCAGATTCTTTGAAAAAACAAATATAGGGTGATGTGATAAAAATGACATGTATCTTGTAGATGAATCACAAGTTAGATGTGAGATTCAAGTCACTGGAGAGATGAGTCTTGTGATGTAGATGAATAAAATTATTTATGCAAATGCCATACATCTTTAGGCTTTAGAAGCAACGAAATGCCCTAGGCGAGGTATCTGTCAGCTGACATCACCTGTCAATCGATAATGCATAATGAAGGGATTTTAAAAGTTCCATACTGTTGTTATGTAAAGTAAATTTCTTTTGGTTTGGATTACTTTAAAACCTTAGCAGTGGAGGAAAAAAGTGCTACATTTCAAGTATTTTTCTTTGATATAATTTGAGAACATTGTAAAATCGTGTTTTCAGAATCCAGCTTTGAGTGCAGAAGGAAGACCTCTGCAATGGGTCGCATACATGACAAGCATCATTACCTATTTAACAGTGAAATAAAAAATAATAATAATAATAATAATTTATTTTCACCTATAGACAGTGTATACATGTTTCAAGCTTCATCATAAAATAGTGTATTGAACAAATATTCAATTCAAACACAATAATTATGTCATATTAATCACTATGTTAGTATGCAATTCACAAATATAACAAAGTACTAGGTCAAAAAAAAAAAAAAGTTATTTGAAAAGGCTTTCCCTAAAAAATGTAATTGTTTTATCGCTCATTTTTAAATTGTTTTGCAAATTAATCTATGATCTTCACTCAGCAAGGATGATATTTCAAGATTCCCTTTTAAGAGTTCTAAAGAAACAATTTTTTTTTAATTCATAACTTTTTTATATAATGTTTAACATCCACTTTTATTACATAGACCTACAGGCAATGACACTGATGATACATGGAATGAAGATGGAGCACAACTGGAATGTGATGACCGGAGAACCAGGGGATCGAACTTGGGCTGCCTTGGTAAGATGCAAGTGGTCAAGCCACTCAGCCAAGGTGCAGCCTATTCATAACATTAGGAGAATTAACCAAAGAATTACTTTGTTGCAATAACATTCATGTAATAATGGTCCTGTGTGCCAGATTCAATTTAGGAATTAAGAATATCTTCTGAAATCCTGTTGATTCTGAATGACTAACATTACTGGCAAATCATAACAGATGCATAAAAGCTTATTACAGAAAAAGTTAATCCTCATTAAGGACATGTATGACTGAAGGTTTGAAATTCCAAACTAATAATGCTAGCGTTTTTAAATTTATACCACAGATGCAAATAAGATACAATGCAAATTTCATCAAGTTTGAAAGTTATGATCAAATTGTTTGTTTTTGTGACTTCACTAAAAAAGTTTGCTGTGACAAAAAAAATTAAAATTTTGGTGTCATATTTTAAACCTAGGTTCACAATACTCTACTTTTTAAAATTGTCCTAGTTTTTTTTGTTTAGGCTCCAAAAATTTTGAAAGTTATGAGTGTGCTTTTTTTTTGTCATAAAAAATATTGTGTTTGAAAATTGGAAACATATGCTTAAATGATAACCTAGGGAAATTCTTATTCATTGTACCTCTGTGAGCATGTCCAACAAATTTTATTTTTGTAACAGAAAAGCTGCTCCGCAAGGAAGCAAACAGGAAGCAAAATGCTGAAAATGTCAATAGTAAGAAAACAAGGAAAGATTTTAATGCATGATTTGTATAAAATCCACCAGGTTAGTAGGTTGGACCATCAGCTTTCCTTTTCCTCTCCTCTGCTGCTATCTTTTCTGTTCTTTTCTTCTTGCATTGCTGCTTAGCTTCTGTACGATTTTGGTTTTTACTTTACATAATGCAAATTAGATCTCGTCGAACTGAAATTTTTCTTGCTAAGTCCAGTTTCACCTCTAATACTTTGCTGTAACTCCAGTAACTTAAGGTGCCTGATGGCTAATTATGCCTGTTTTTATTCAGAAATGTTTAAATTATTTTATGGAATTAAAATAAAAAAAAATTATTTTTTGTGATTTTTCATTCAATTTCAGTCATACATAGCCTTAAAGTATATCATTTGTCAAATAAACTTGTTTGTCGACTTAACCATTACCAACTAATTACTTATTATTGGTTTGAATTTTCAGATACTGGTATTTATCTGAATTGGGAAGTTATTGTTCACTGTTTTTGCTTTCTTCTTTGTTTCTTGTGAGATCATGCAAAGAGAATGGAATTTCAAAGCACCTCATAGCAACCCACTCTTAAAATGTTTACGTATCACTTTAGGCCTGCATTATCCCCTAATCCCCCTTTACCTAAAGGAAATTACAGATAAACCATTTCTGCAAATGTTTTAGTCTTACTCCAAACTCTGATAAAATTCCCAGACTGTGAGAATGTATATTTATTATGTCATTTTATGCCATTTTACATTTTGAGAAACATTATTTTCAATTTTCATCATTGTTTTGTTATTTTCTTACAATTTGTGCATTTATTCTTTTCAGACTCTTCAAATCAAATTATGGAACAAACACATATTTTTAACTAATTTTCTAAATTCTCTCTTTATTATTCTTATACCTATTTTTTCTAATTGTATAGCAGTTTTAGTTTATAACTTTCAGTATACATATTTAAAAAAATAAATAAATAAGCCACAGGTTTATACTGTTTATTTGTAACTATTGTGTTACAAAGAAAAATTTTATAGGTAAATTTAAAACCATTTAGGTCATCAAAATCTGGGCCTTGCTTTATATCCGTTAACAATGATAGATAAAAGAATAATTTTTTGTAATAATAGTCTATTGAAGAACAGGTAGAAGAATCATGTGAATACAACAAATTAGATATTTAATATTCTAGAAACTTTAGAGAAAAATATATATTCAAAAGTCAAAAATATCTATATATTCAAAAGTCAGTTACATATATGATCTAGAAATAAGCAAATATGTGGAATATATTTGAAAAAGATGCAGTGCTTATCCAATCGCTGCAAACGATGGGTTCAGCTTATACATAATTACAGAATATTTCAAAAACAAAATGTGATAACCAATCCATGTTCTTTCCTGAATGGATAAAAATCTGTATAGTCATATTCAAAATTATATCCCCATAATTTATAAATTCCCAGAGGGATTATACTTTCAAGATGCCAGTGAGACAAAGCTGTGGTTTATTCATATACAGTTTTGAGTTCTACAATTAATCTACAAGCAAGATGCATTTCAGGTTTATTCATGTTCATAGTGGTGCCTTTGCAGATTCATAATCCAGCATTATTGTTTGAAATTAAGATAAGGTCTTCATTTAGAACACACAATTCAAATAAAATAGATTCATCTATAATAACATTTCTGGTAAAAAGGATCTACAATATGATGTAAACTTGTCTTGAATTAGAAGTTGGAATAAATAACAATGACCACTCAAAGAAACACTCATTGAAACTTTCTCTCAAGGATGACTTCATGAGTTTTCATGACCAAAATATATGCTGTTTTTGAATGTGTTTTATTAAGATTACTCCATCAATGTGATTGTGTAACCTGACAAGGGCTTCCTGGCCTGACAGGGATGTCATGAAGATGGCCAAGTTACTTAGATAGTTTCTAAGTATCATCCATTAGTTGTTGTGCTGTATTCAAGTGAACAATATAACTGGTGCAACAGATCTGCATATGTGAAAATCTTAATGAGAGCAAGGAAACAAGTTGTACTTACCAGTTAAGCAGTTCATCAGTTGATTGCATGCATGGTGGAAGAGTGCCTGTCACAGTTAATATCAAATATCTGTCACCACTTATGCACTGCACTGATAAATGTATATATTTTCATATGTATATTCATATCTACAAAATCTCTGTACAAATGGCCTAACATAATATAATACCAATGTCAATTGTCTGCCTCCAATTCTTCGACACCTGACAGTCCGTTGTCTTAGCTCATGTCACAGTCATCATCACTGCTATCACTACTTTCTGAGTGAGAATTCTTTCTATTTGATTTTCTACAATGCCGTCTTTTTGGAAATAATGATTTTCAATGTTCTCAACATGTCAACATCCAATTTCTGCATGGCCATGTTGTTCTAGTATTTAAGTATGTAGGACTTATGAAATGGTTTGTTCGCTTTAATTAAGTCATAGCTTTATTTTACTCATGGTTTCAACAAATGCTATATTTTACCTAAGCAGCCAAGCTCTCATCTCTTGTTTCAAGGTATTTGAGGTTGGTGATTTTTTAATTTTGAGTATTGTGATAAAAAGCATTGTCAATAATCAGAATTGACATAGCAGACATTAGGTATCAACATGGTGTTGTAATGTTCTGTATTCATTTCTTAATGAAAATCCCCCAGTTTTGTTGTTAGTTGTAAATGAGAAAGACATTTGCAGCAAAGCCAAACTTTCCACCATCATGAACTATAACAGGTGCCTGTAAACCCTTTGGCAACAGTGCCTGTAAACTAATTCACTATCAGCCCAGCTTTTAAGTGTGGTGTGACTGCTGTGTATGTTGACTCATCTTCATACACTTTTGTTCGACTCTCTGATTTTTACTTCTGGAGAAGAGTAAGGTAGGTCTCTGGCTGTGATCATATGTCATGCTTTTCTATTAAGACTCTCCTCTTTGATTTAGTTTTCTTCCACTAGAACCCCAAATCATTTATAATTGTCCTGAGGCTTGTAGCTTGAAAGTTTATGCTATCATTCAAGTTGATGAGCAATCGGCCAATTGTTGGCACAGTTTTTTCTTTGACATAAAAATTGTGAATCATATGCCAAATGATGCATTTATCAAAATCATCTATTTCTTTAATATGTTTAGTGACCTTATATTTTTTCCCAGGTGTGTCAACTGGCACTCCTTCATTCATGTGTTTTTTCTTATCTTTGAGAGCCCTGGAAACAGAACTCAGTGAAATACTCTTTCACTCACTTTCTTCAGGCTTTTGGAGAACTCGGATGAACATACATTTTCTTGATTGATGTTTGGAGGAATTTAGTAACAGTGACGGTCAAATTATATGACAGTATGACAAATCGGCAGTAGCATTTCATTTTTGGAAAGAAAACCACAATCTAGATCCAAATCCAAAATTGCTTAAAACCATGTCAGGCCACAATGAACTCACAACCTGGGAAAACATCCTCATATGGAAAAACAAAGATCGGCTAATAAACTTTGAAATCCTGCCAGTAGACAGCTTAGTTAAGAAGTTCATCATTTCGCCACCAGAGAAGAGTGTACAAGCAAATGCAGCCAGCAATGGCAGTTGGACCCGTGAGGTTGAAAATGAAAGCATAGGCTTTCGAAACTAGTCCCTCATAATAACAATGTAAGTGACATAGTGTTAAAAAACCAACTCAACAAATTAATAAAATATATACATTTTCTTTCTTCATCTCTGCATCTTGTTTCATGAAGTCAAGGACATTTGCAATTATTTCTCTGCTCTGACTATGTAATATTATGCCACTTAACTTTGAAAACATAGGAGCCATGGTAAAAAAATAAAATAAAATGAACACTATTGTCTGCCCACTTTGAAAACAAACAAATGCAGAACACTTTCGATGCGGACTTTTCAAAATTTGAGTAAACGAAGTATCATATCATAAATTGTCATAAACAAGGTTCGGCAGCTGGGTTGGTGGTCAGCTCCACGATTCCAGAAGTTTTGCACCGGCAATATAGCCATTTGTTTCTGATCATGTAGACAAACAATTGGCTAAAATTTTATACAAAATGGAGAAAACCAAAACAAGACCTGTGATAAAGTATTAATCCAAAGAGCCAAAAAACTGGAAGTGGTACACAGTGAAGTACAAATTATAAATTTTACTCACATTTAATTTATGATATGTCATAAAAGTACTTTGTTTAGAAGAGTTTAATCCCATCAGAAATACAAAAGGAGTAAGATTTTACATTAAAAGAGTCCACCCATTCATTTTCAACAGTTAAAAAGTGAGCAGTCGAATGTGTTATATTACTATCTTTAGGATAAAGGCAACCTTAGGATATCCTGAAACTTACTATCAATATATTCAGTGATGCTGATTTTAGATATACAAGTTAAATGGCATTGCAAAAACCTCAAAAGGTACCACATTTACTAACAGTGTATAAAATACATTTGAATAAACATTTTGAAATGTATTAAGAATTATTTGAATGCAATTCATTGAGCTTTTTCCATTGTTTCATGACTAGATAAAACATAGATTCATCACTACATGCAAAGGGGCAGCTCAAGAAGAAAGTTGCAACAAAATATGAAAATGCACCAAAGCAGAAATGGTTCCATCTGCAGTAACTTTGGCTGTCGTTTTCTTGAATTCTCTTGGTGCAGTGCCCATAGACTGTCACTAGAAGGGCAAAATTATCATAAGGGAGTACTATACTTCTTTGAAATGTGTTACTCAGGCTTAACATATACTAGCTTGCAAGACAGTTCTAGAATTTTTGTTGTAAATATAACCAAGGCTAGCCCTGGTCAATGGTAATGCTAGTCATGTAGTTATCTGGATTACCACTACAGCAGTGGTATACCGGTTTTCCCTCTGTGCATACATCCTTAAAACATATCTAGCCAGAGTTGCCATTTCCTTAGTAGTGTTGTGAGCAAAAGAATATTCAGTGCATTTTTGATGTAATATTTGCTTTAAGATCAATACAGGGTAAGTACTCCATATTAAATTTCTCTTAATAATGCAGCACACATGAGCATTATTTTTAAACAATATGTTTGTACTAATGCATAATTAAAGAAAAATGTGTGTGTTGGGGTAATGCCAGCCAACTGACCATTGATGTAGAGGAAACTGGCATAGGTACAGTACAGGGACCTGGGAAGATCTTAGCTCCAAAAGGATAGGTTCTGTGATCAGTTGAGAGCTAAGTAAGAACATAACAGTGATAATGCGCAATGAGTGGTTCAGATAATTACATTCCACCCATGTTCATATATCCACAGCAGAGATTGAACTCCGCTTTGGAAAAAGCTGGACCTCCAAATGCAACATACTATGTTCGAAAAATGGATGATCAAAAGACTATTTATGGTTTGGTTGAAACATTTTATCAGACATGTAAGGCCCGATAAAGAGATTCCAGTATTTCTGTTACTGGATAACCATGGCAGATACTATGAAAGCGTTCAACTTCAAAAGCAACAGAATTATTGCTGTTTCTATTCCTTCACCCATGTCTATGGACCATTAAAGAAGGCAGTTAATCAACCGTGTGATTTCTTCATTAAAACTACTCTACATAAAATCATTAGGCTTGAAAATATTGCAGAACTTTTCCGTAAGGCATATGCTGAAGTTGCTACTTTACAGAAAGCTAAGTATGAGTTTTAATAAGCAGTCATATATCCCTTAGTACCACAAGTATTTTATAATGATTTTATCCACATTGAAATCCAAGAGGGAAAGAATCCCAACCATTCTCAGAAATTTGACAAACTTCCTGCCACGCCTAGGTCCAACAGTCCTGTCAACTTACAGCTGCAAGGTTCAAACCCAAACACTGCTGCACCTAAAACTGCTGTCATTTGTGTTCCTTAATCCAAGGCTTGGCTTTTTTGATTCAGTAACTTTGATTCAAGGTCCAAGTTTTAAGGTTGTAAACAAGAGACGATGCAGACCTAAGCAACATTTGGAGGTTATTACAAGAACTCCCTTCATATTCATGGCTTTTTGGAAGCTAAGAAACGAAAATGGGATGAGAAGTTGAAACCTAAGAACAAAGAGAGCAGTGACAAAAAGGAGAAGAAGAAATGCTATGTAAGAAAGTTGAGGGAGAGGTTTGGATCATCAGATTTGGAAAGTGAAGGTAAGCAAAATTTCTGTGACAAAGATGTGAAGAAGAAAAAATGTATAGTATGCGATGACTATGGCAAGAATGGCAAAATGTAGTTTCAATGCACAATTTGTGGTGTGTGGCCTCATTTAGAATATAGTCACTGGGACAATTCAAAAAATTATTTTTGTGATATATGTTTGAAGAGAGGAAAATGCATTATGTGATGAGGATTTTGCTTTTCAAATTAGCTTATTGAAGTTCTAAAATAAAATGTGTTCTTTTATATGCATTTTAATAATATTTATACCTGAATAACAGATTGAAATATAGTGACCAGCATTACCTGCTTGTGTGGGTATTCCAGGTCAGTGACACTACTTAGAATTTTGCATCATTATGGTAAGAAGCAAGTTAGAAATAACGTTCTTCTTGACGTACATTTAGGTAAAGAATCAAACTAACAATTGAACTGGTACACTAAGCCATTTATAGCAACTTTGCTTAAGGGACCACTATAATCCCATTCTCTCACACAAGTGCTTCCACATTCACCATATTTGGCTTGCAGGCATTTAGTTTGTTCACAAAATAAACCAAATGCTAAAGAAATGACTTAGTGAATGAAGATTCATATCCATTGATGAGGTGAAGCTGAGACAGGCACATGAGGGGTATTAAAAATTTGGAAAGTCGCTGGACTAAAATATTGATTTATAAAATGACGATGTTGAAAAATAAAAGTAACAATTATCTTAAATATTTTACATTCTGTTCCCCTTGTATGTAAGCCAGTTATGCACACCAGTCTTTGATACAAGAAGTTTTGTTTCTAAAAGAATACATATGTCTTAACTGTTATAGAAATTTGAAATAACTAATTGTTGTATCTGCTCATGCAGAATGCAAAACTTCTGGGCATTGTTAAAATTTATTCCACCCAAAGGTTTGAAGTTGTTAAGCAGATGAGCTTCTTCAGATGTATATGCTTCTTCCAAGTGTATTCTTGTGTCCTTTATGTATAGTAGAAAAGAGTTGATATATTCTGCATTTGAAATTGTTTTCAGAACACTGATCTCCTGGTTATTCAAGTTTGAAACTACTGGATATAGATACTCTTCATTTCTACAGGTAAGGGTGAAGTAAAGGAATGCTCAGAATTTGATTGAGCATAAAGGCTTCCTGCCTAGTGAATTTCACATTTAGTAGTTTTTTTTTCTATAATAAATAATACTGTATACATGTCAGTGCATAGTAGTACTGATAATCATGTAAGTAGCGCTTTTACTTGAATTAATAGTCTACTTACACTGAGAATGGCTATTTTCTTGCTTAGCCATTTTGAAGTTTATGTTTCAGAACTTTCACTGATCACAATCCCATCTATAGGTAAGTTCTTAATAGACCAATTAACTGTTATGAGATATGTTTGGACACTTCATTGAAATACATTCTTGAATTTTATTTTGGAGTTTTATTGCCTAAAAATGGCTTTAGTAACCTCTTCCCTGTTCATCCCATGTTCATCAGAAACACGTATATCTATACTCACCAATAAAATTTTACAATTTTTGACAAAAATTTGCACAATTTACATTTACAGTACCAGTCACTCCAATGTACAAATTCTACATTATGTGCAATATATCACAAAAGCATCAACTTCATCCTGGATGAATGCCTGTCTAAAATATGAGTTGTGCGAGTTATAAAAATATCATTATGAGCAGTAGAACAGTACTTTGCTATCTTAAGAAATGTGCAGTATACTGTACAATGTAAAAAGTAATACAGATCAATTACAAAAAATAACCCATTTTTAATTAGGGTTAAGTACATTTTCTATTCCACCTTTAGCGGAATGGAAGTCATCTTCTGGTGAATGCTTTTTATTGAATTTATATGCAACCTTAAATATCTAGGTCATATCAGCAACTTCTTTTGGAACAATTGTTTATATCAATGGTGTACACTTGTCTACTGTAAATATATATCTTTGTTGAATTACGTTTAACTTAACACAGTCTACTGATTCGTACCTCTAACTCTGGGGAGGATGGGGATAATCTTGAAAGATTACATCCCTCTAGCCAGAAATCAAACCTGGGATAGCAGGCAGTGTTCTACCAACTAAGAGCGAACCATGAATGCTTGTCACTGATGGGCAGATATTGGTTGTTTAATATTATGTTTTTGGTACATGGAGCTTCTTGCTGAATCTTCAATTACACGGTCAATCCAGATAGCTCAGTTGGTTAGGTGCTGGTCTTCTGATCCCAAGGCTGCAAGTTCATACCAGACCCACACCGAAGGTTTGTAAGTGTACTTAAAAGCCCCATGTCAGTAGATAGATATACTGGCATGTTAAAGAATTTCTGCAGTGCTGATATAATCTTGGAAAATGACACTCCCCCCACCCTTTTTCTTTTAAATTTAGATGCCCAAGTAACTAACTACATTATAGTTTATATATTACAACACCAGCTTTCTCAGTAGCGCATCTGAAATGTGGTAGTTCATATGTACCAACAATCATTAAAGAGTTTAAAAGTTCTGTTGGTTGTATTGATCATTCTAAACCGCCTGAAACATGTATAACACCCTTACTGAGCATAATCTAAGGTATCCGTGTGCGTGTCTGGTAGGCTCGTGGTGAGCCTGGGTGTTGTTGCTGTGTACCTATCCTGGTAAGGGTTTAACCACAGGAATGAGGTGATGGTTAAGGTTTTGTTTGAGGTTTCGAGTGTTGGTGTTAAGGAGGTAGCGCTGGTAGGCTCCTCGAGCGGTTGCATTTTCAGGAGCAGCATCCTTTCCTCTGCTCCGCTGATGTTTATTTATTTATTTAAATATGGTGGTGAATTTTGATAGACCTGTCCCTATGGGAGGGGGGGGGAGTGCTTTGTTCAGCTATTACGCTGTTGGCTGGTTTAAAGCCGTTGTTACCGGGGATGCCCACAAGCCATGCGGGGAACTCGGAACCGCCTTTTTCGGCGTTCAGAGGGTAAGTACTCCCCCAGTGATCTGACTAAGGTATCCAAAGTCCATAGCAATAAGATATCTTTTGGATCATATGAACATTTAATTGATTTTGATTGAGACATTTCCAAACTGAAATTCCTTTTATGTTAGTTTTTTTTTTTCTCCCTATCAAACAGTAAGGAATGGAGAACTGAGGTAAATAACTACAAATGTAATAAAATAAAGGAGCACAGTAAATACTTAAAAACTCAAAAATAACAGTTACAAAAGAATTTATGTACATCAGGTATTCTGCCACTAAATCATAAAAAGATTTTGTGAAACCAGTCATTGTAGTATGATAACGTTCAATTCTAAAGGTCAAGAACAAAGAGTGTTGAAATGTTACCATCATTATTAATACACCAGTGGTAAATATTTCAAAAATGTACTGCATGGCCTAACAATCTGCTGCGTAGTTAGACATTTAAATAAAATAAGCCATTATTATTTTAACAATTTTTATTTAATAGTATATACATGTACTCTGTATTAACGTTATTTTCCCAGCTTAGATTAGAGTCAAGTATAGACACTATGGACACATTAGAATGCTGTATATGCACAGCATGGAGCTACCTACAAAAATGCCCTATATGGAATGCAGTACATTCTATAGTGGAAAGAAGCATGAAAGTGCTCGCATATGGACATTTTTGTGCATACAGCATTTTACCATGGTTATTCGAACATTTTGCTTTGTTACATCCCCCTCTCTTTCAGCTGTCTCCTCCTCACGATACCAGTAATGAGAACCAGTGTCTAATGCTCATTTTCCACCTGAAACATATTAAAGCACAAGCACAAAGTATGACGAGTGAAAACCGCATGTATGGACTGTTATCTCCATTGAGAAAGTACTATTAAATCAATAAGAAGAAATTCACCTTCAGCTTTTATATGCCATCATTGAGGAATTTGTGAAAAAGGAGCAGCAGCTGGAGTTCACATATAAATAAATTGGCAAGTTCTGAAAATAATGTTTTTCAGTTTCAAAGCAGCATTTTTGAATGTGTAGGTATTTAATAATAATGATATGTTTATTTCTGTTCATGAGTAGAAATTAGGTAATTGCACAGTGTATGCCTTCACTTGAGGTGCACTTCACCACTGTAATACACTGAGTAGGCTTCATTAAAACCAAATGTTTCAACACTCACATTAAATAAAGATGAAGTTGTTAGTGGTTTGTATATTTAAATCCAACTTAATTATTAATTTATCTATTACACTTAAGCTTATTCAGTTTCTGCTTATGTATACTACAGTTATCATTAATATACATTTAATTACAGTAAATTTTAATGCTGTAAAGGGTACCAAATATTTTGGAGATTCTTTTTGGTACCAAAAACATTTAAATGGTGCCACTGTGAAGTGTCCACAGTATTATGATTTCACTAAATATTTGTGAAGCATTTTCTGCAAAGAATGAACTATTTAGCATGTTTTTAAAAAGTTTCACAACTGGAAACATAGCACCCTTCATAATCACGAATGCAAATATTTATGGTATCCATCTGAATTATGTTTTCCTTTGTGTCTACAGCGTGTTTACTGCCTTGAAGAGTTTAAATTCCAGTATTTTCAATGTAGGTTGTATGTGTTTCCCAGTCATAGTATGAAGCTGTGTTTATTATTAACTGCCATACCTGTTGCTGAATGTCTCGAATTACTGTTCATTAATTTAAATTAACTGCACTCTCTTATTGAAACTAGTGTATAATGATGTAGAGCATTTATATGTTGAGTGCTACTGTTACCCCTTAGAATTGCTATTCATAATAATGGAATTCATGGAAATGCAAATAAAACATCAGTATATGTTAAATTTCTAATCTTAACCTTCCCCCCACTCAATCAATCTTCCAAATTTGAAAATGTTTTACTATCTATAAAGGATTTTTTGGAGTGAGCATTTCTAAAAGTTGCATAATTTTTACATAAGTAACAACAGATGGAGTGTTAAAACTTTTGTATCTTCTCTTGTAATTATTTAATGATTTGGTTCAAAATTTTTCATTAAAAGAATAAGAATCCCTTGATATATACTTAAAAAAAAGACAGTAATAAAGCTGGCAGATATTGAGATTCTTTACTCCCTCAACCTCCAAAGCACCATTTTAAAAATTCTTTAACATGGCATATAATCCTTCTGTTATTAATTGTAATTATCAATTGAATAGTTCTGATGTTACGCTGGTCATAACCTTCTTTTTCTAATTCTAGTGAGGGGGGGGGGGGATTAATCTGAGCTCTAATTGTGATCAGTATCCATAAATAGCATGGATTTGAGACATTTATTTCCTTCATCTTTAAGGATCTAAATCACCCCACCCTTATCTTAACCTCCACAATATTAGTTATTCCATGGGAATCAGGTAAAACGAGTTCAATAGTTTGGGAGGAAAGTGGTCCAATTTATTACTGATATATGGTGGACTTTGTGACAGTGATGTGTTTTAACAAATGAAAATTAGTTGAGTCAATTTTGTAACACTACATCACTTACTTTTTTATTTTAGAAAACATGTTTCAGAAGCCATGTGCTTCCATTGTCAATTCCTTTGGTCGACTGCTGGTATTGCTTGCCATGGTGGTTATCTCTATCCCTGGTGGTGGTTAGATGAACCTCTGTATCAGTAGGTCACCTGGCGGGATTTCAAAATTGAAAATGCGGTTCTTGTTTTCCCAAATTTTTTATTCTGTCTTCCTTGTGATATTTTTAAGTATTTTTGGGCTTCTATTTATGGTGTGTTTCTCTTTCCAAAAATGCAAAGCTACCATGGATTTGTCTTCTTGTTTGAGTTTAATATTTCTGTGGTGTTCTTTTGCTCTTGGTTTTATCTTTCTTTTTGTTTGGCCAATGCAGATTTTTTCACAGTCACTGCAGCTGAACTGATATATTCCTGGTTTGTTTTCTTGTTGGATATCATCTTTTAATTTAGAATTTAAAATGTTTTTATGTATAGTTGTTTTATGGAGCTAGAATGATGTGTCGTTTGAAGATCCTCTGGAATTTGTAGAAAGTTATAGGGTGGTATGTAAACTTCTTGTAGATCTTGGTTTCTTTCTGGTTATTGGTCAATGGGGCCAATTATAAACAATATAAGTGCACCTACATATAACCTAGCAAAATGGTTAACACACAGATTCTCTTCCTTCCCTAAATTTGAAATGGCAAGCATAAAAATCTCTCTTGATCTAATCGATAAAATCAAAGATGTGAAATTAGAAAAAAACTGATATGTTAGTTTCCTTCGATGTTACTGCTCTTTTTCCAAGCATACCAACAGAAAGCATACAATCCCACATCAAAAAATGGTTACTTGCAATAGGGAAAACAACAGAAGTATTCCAAGAATACATCACATTAACAAATCTTTGCATAGATCAAAATTTGTTCACCTTCAACGGGAAATATTACAAACAAGCATTTGGTTTAGCTATGGGCAGCCCTTTATTACCAATATTAGCAGATCCCTTCATGAGCACTTTAGAAACTAGGATAAAAAAGGCATTCCCTGGATATTCAAAGTATGGTATCGTAATATAGATGACATCTTTGCTATAGTCCCAGAAAAACACCTAGAAGATGCACTGAAACTGCTAAATCTGCAAGAAAAATCCATAAAATTCACAATGGAAAAGGAATGTGATGGACAACTACCATTCCTCAACCTTAAAATCATCAAAAATGAAAATCACCTAATATTTGGCATTTACAGAAAACCTACCCACACCAATAGTTATATAAAACAAAATAGTTACAATCCCATTCCCCATCAGCATGCAGTACTCAACAGCCTTACACACAGATTGGTAAATGAACCAATGGGCAAAAAAGAATACCACTGTGAACTTGCTAAAATATTGGACATAACTACAGAGAGTGGATTCCAGGCAGAACTGGTATACAAAAAAGTTAAAAGCGCCAAAAATAGGAAGAGAATTAAAGAAGTCAGTACACTCACTCAAAACCAGAAAGAAAACAAGATCTACAAGAAGTTTACATACCACCTTACAACTTTCTACAAATTCCAGAGGATCTTCAAACGACACATCATTCTAGCCACAAAAAACAATTACTCCATAAAAGACATTTTAAATTCTAAATTAAATGATGATATCACACAAGAAAACAAACCAGCTGCAATGACATTGGCCAAAACAAAAAGAAATATAAAAACAAGAGCAAAAGAACACCACAGAAATATTAAACTCAAACAAGAAGACAAATCTACGGTAGCTTTGCATTTTTGGAAAGAGAAACACACCATAAATAGAAGCCCAAAAATACTTAAAAATATCACAAGGAAGACAGAATTAAAAGTTTGGAAAAACAAGAACCTTGTTTTTAATTTTGAAATCTTGCCAGGCAACCTACTGATACAGAGGTTCATCAAACCACCACCAGGGATAGAGAGACCCCCTCGGCAAGCAATACTGGCAGTCGATCAAAGGAATTGACAATGGAAGCACATGGCCTCTGAAACATGTTTTCCGAAATAAAATCAACTCAACTAATTTTCAAGTAATCCAATTTATTCTGCTTGTTAACTTTTAAGATTTTGATTCCTTACTTCCTATCACTGAAGAATGTGTTACCCTCACAGTAAGAAGTGTATTCAAAAATAACTTTTGCTACAACTTATTGCTTATTGTACAACATTTTAAACATTGTCCCCCTCAAAATAGTTCCTTTACTGGCTGTTCCAAACTGTTCCAATTATTCTTCCATTTTTGGTATCCTATGGCTTGAAAATGATGCCCTCTCAACATATTTTTAGGTTTGGGAAACAGGAGGTTAGGTCTGGAGAATAAGGTGGATGGAGTACAAAGAAATGTGATGTTTTACCAATGCTGCATGCAAGGAGCTACATGTATCCCAGCACATTGTTATGATGTAACATCCAATTCTGATTTTCCCACAATTCAGACTTCTACTTGCACATGGGATTGCACACTAGGATTCCCTGGTACACTTCCTTATTTATCATCTAATCACATGGTATAAATTCATGACAGACAATGCCTTTGTAGTAAAAAACACAACCAACTTCACCTTGATCTTTGACTGACTATTGCATGCTTGTTTTGGATGAGGAGACCCTCTGACCACCCTCTGAAATGACTGCACCTTTGCTTCAGAATCGTAGCCATAAACCCACGGCTCATACCTGTTATGATGTTCTTAAAGGAGTTTTCATTGTCAGTGGCAGAGGCAAAGTTCCTTGCTGACTTCAGCACAGGTCTACTTCTAATCTTCAGTCAACAAACGCAGCTGAATTATGCATTGACACCACTTATCTCAAGTTTGTCACTCAAAATGTGTTGGCATGATCCTATACTGATTCTACTATGTTAGCAACTTTTCAAACAGTTAAACAACAATTTCTGTGAATCACAGTACACATTCCTTCGACATGACCATCATCTGTTGATGTGGAACATTGTCTCCAGGCGTGGAATTGTTACCAACCAAAAAGTTTTGCCAAGTTTGTATTAAAATTTTACTTGCACACATTGTTCAAGCCTTTTCATTGTCATTTTAGCACTCATTTATTGAGTAGCTTATGCACATACTCACTCCAGCAGCTGCAGCTCACTTAATAACTTTCAGAGCAAAATAAGGCACTTTGTTGTCTATACTGCTACTAGTGTACTTAGCAGCTGCTTCCTCTTCATGTTTACTTCAAAAGTTTGATTTCTTTTTGGACACATCTAGTATTTTTTGCAGAAGACTAAGTAGAGCCTGGAATTTAGGTAAAATGTGTTTTAGCGTTTAATTTGTCTTTTTAAGATTTAGATACCTATTTGATTTAATTTTATGTTTTTTATAGTCAACTAAAACATTTTATATTTATTTGCAATTTTTCTGTTAGATTCAGGGAACATGCTGTACATCTTAGAACTTGATTGACTTAATGTGAAATGAAATTCTGACTTTCGGAATGTGAAGTATTCATTCTGACTTTTGCTTAACTAGTAAACCATAAGAGATAGACAAAAAAATGCACATCTCTCGTTACACAGTTTATAGCAATACATTTTTAACATGTACCATGTATTCTACCCTGGAAATAAATGTTTTGAGGTCCTCTGACTCCAAAAAAGTATTTTTAGAAAAAGGTCTGTGTATGTATATGTGTGGCTGGGGGGAATGCTTAACTCTAAAACAAAAAGTTTAGTATCTTCCAAGGTTGCAACAGGAAAAGGGGGTGGGGCCCTTTCTAAACTACCCTTTACCTGGAAGGGTTTTGAAATTTTAAATTTTCTCAGAAATGGCTCTTAACGAATTTGAAAGATATTTACAATGCAAATAAAATGTATATCTTGAATTTCCTAGGAATAGCCCCAGAAGTCCTATGCATTCTGGATGAGTTTTACACAACTGGTAAACCATAAGAGATAGATAAAAACTTAGTACATGACAAATGTAGATCTTGTTAAAAAACACATTTTTGCTGCGGAGCTATTTTTGAGATATTCCTCATGTAATGTGAACACATCAGATTTTTTAGTATTGTAGTGTTAACCAATACTAAGGGTTCAGAGTTTCACTTTGAAAGTTCCTCAGGGTCAGGAAGTTCTATATGCTGGTACTAGAACCAATTGAAGAATTCAATGTCACAGCTGGGATTTGAACACAGTCTTCCAAAACTGATTATTTGTTTTTTACTCGGTTCAACCAACAAAGTATGTCTCACTTTAGAGAACTATCTTAATGGCGACTTACCTTCGTAAGTACACCATTATGATATTAATGTAACAATTAATAATTGTAACGATTCTCCACTTATCTTTTTGTATTCCAAGGATTAGTTTCACAATAAAATAATCTATTGCAAAACTAGTCCTTGGATTTAAAAAATATTGGGAGAATTGTCACAATTATTAATTGTTATGTTAATATTTGTGTTACTTCACTGTTACTAGCTTCCTTTTTACATTTATAACACCATTATAAGTTTTATATGGTTAATATTTTAATGAACAGTGATGAGTAGTTGCACGAGAGTAGAGACATAACTTCATTATTAGCTATGACCCTAAATTGGGTCATTCATTGAAAAGTAAACTTAATAGTTATGTTGGTATTTTCACTGAATGAGCAGCTTTATTGTAAGGTTTGTGGACAAAATGTTGCTCAAAAAAAGTGTATTTTATCATTCAACACATTTATTAAGAAAGCACAAATGAGCATTTTTAAAAGCGAGTAAACACAAAAATGTATTTTTTTTTTAGGAAATGCATGTTTACTCTCTCTACTCATACTGTGTGAGTGCTTAGTAGGTAGAGAAGGTATTGTACTCCACCCAAAAATTTGAAGTAGATTTTCAACAGGTCTTGTGCATGCATGTGTGAAAAGCATAACTTGAAAATGAAAAGTCAGTTAAGATATAGGGTGGTATAAATAAAAATCTTCTGCTCAACAGACTCGCAAGCTAAAGCTTGCTGACCTTGATCGCTGAGCTTTTGCTCGTGAAATGGTATAAATAAAAACAAGACATGCTCGCTGCTCTGAAACTTTTGTTGGATATTTCTTGAGGTACCTGCATGGAAGAAAAAAGCTTATGTAAGTTGCAGAGACTCGAGTGTGAACAGATACAAACAATAAATACTGTTTTGAAAGAGAAAATGTAGACTGGCTTGCACAACATTTTCTTTCAAAGTCAAATTAAACAAATTGGAGCTCTTAACAATGCTGAAAAAATGGAGATCCTGGATTTCAGTTGATTTTGCAGAGGATCTGGGTGTTACACCAGCTACAGTCTCAAATAGCTTCTGGGAAGTCATTAATGCAATCAATGCTAGAGCAAGGAATTGGATACAGTTTCCTACAACTGCTGCTGCTCTTCAGGAAGCCAAGGCGTCAGAACGTTATAATTTCCCTGATGCAATTGGGACAGTAGATTGTACTCATATTCTAATAAAGAGAACAAAATGTATAAGGCGATGAGTTTATAGTTCCTAGCATCAATGTATGCACAAACAGAATGTGAGTGAGGTCTAGTGATAGGCTCTTATTGGAAGACTGTTAACATAAGACATAATGAACAAATGTAACACGTGTGTAGAGCTGAATGATCATAAAAATCTAACCCTGATTATAACTAAAGAATTCCCCATATAAACGATCCTAAATTTACTTTCAACAAAATAAAATACACTTTCTTTCAGCATGATTAATTCATGATAACACATTATAAAATCTAATTACTATTTGTGATATTTTACATAGATTTTAATGGCCAATTGCAGATGATAAATAATGAATGCAAAAAACAATATAAATAGTATACTTTTAATACCTATATTATTTGTCAAGTGGCAGGCTTTTAATACCTTCAAATTAAGAAAATCAATAATATAATTCCGAAAGGGGATGACTGTCATGGTTTGAAAGTCGGTGAATCTCAATTTGTTAATTAGCCAAATCTTTCATTATATTTCTGTTATTTCAAATCTGTTTCTATTTGGTTTATTGAGTAGGTAGGTATGTTTAACACGAATGAGAATATGGGCATTTAAAGTGCAGCATAGATTTCAATCCCCTTCTGTCACAAGAATTGGCATGTTTGTTTACTCAAGCGATGTGTTGTGGTGGTCAGTCAAGCTAGATAGTGAGAGCAAAAGCAAAGAAAAGAGGGGAAAATTTTATTATACCAAACCATGAGCTGATGCTTTTTCTCAGCTTGCTTGTGGTTCTTATTTATAACACCTATTGTCCAAAGATGGAAGAATAAGATTTTCAAGAAAATTTCCCCTCCCCCAACTACCTTTAAAAATTTTGATTTTTTCTAAAATTGCTCTAATGAGTTGGATCAAAATAACATATGTTTATAATCTTTTCATGACAAACAAAATATATATCTTGAATTTTCTGAGAATAACCTCTGAAAGACCTCTTCAGTCTGAATGACTTTTGTATAACTGGTACACTTCACAAGAAATAGAAAATAGACAACTATACAAAAAATGTACAGCTTGCTAAAACACATAATTTATTTGTAGAGTTTAACTGTTTGCTTGTAACTCCAATAGGTTACAATTTTAAATTACTTCAAACTTTTCTCAAGAAGGAAGTCATCTTTTGTGTCATATCTTTTGCAAAAAGAATTGAATTTCAACTTTTAAAAAGATTTGACTATTGCTTTAGCCTAGAGCATTTTGTTTATTTCCTTTCTACCTACTAGGAAGCAACTAACAGGATAATTTTTTGCTAATGTTTAACTCAATTAGCATGATGTAGATAAAACAATAATCATTAACAAGAATAGTTTGTTTGCAGAACAGTTGGAGAAAGTCTTGTGAATGGAACACATTAGATTTTTTAAATGCTTTGAAATACTAATTCCATAAATAAGATTATTTAACATTTACACTGCTTTTGTGGGCATGATTCTGATTGGGTGTTTTGACTTTTCTAAAATTTTCATTCATGATGTTAGAGTAGAGGGAGAAATCACGTCAATAAATCCAATTTTTTTTAATTACAAAGAAAGTTATTTTATTATTCATTTTGTGTAGAAATGCAATAATGTACTACGTATAATACTTTAGTCTCATGCTTTTGCATAAATGTTTAATAAGCAGAAAAATGTAACAAATATTGAAATACAAAACAAGATACTGGTTACAAAATATTAAACTGGAAATCAATTGATCACTATCAACAATGCTTATAAAACTTTCTGGTGCTTCTGGTATGTATCTTTTATTTTTTTTTTCTTCCCCTTTTTCTTTTCTTGCTGGCCATGTTCTTTTCCAAGCTGCCTGCTTTCCTCACTTCTGTATTTTCATACCTCAACCTCTACAGAAGTTCTAATGCCCAATACTGACAACACCTTCTTAAGACTTTTTGTAAGTAATCACTTGCTGCAATTATTTTGTAAGGCATCTTAAATTTTAAGGTTTTAGTGCATTGTGCTTGAGATCCTTTGCTTCCCAATCTTTATTTAGTATCTTGACAATACCATATACTTTAGAGTATTCAGTTGGTGAAAGAATATCTTCCTTTTTTCGGTAATCTTCTTCCACTCTACCAAACACTCTGTCAGGAGACAAATGGTTATGACCATAAATAGGGAAATAACGTACTCAATTTTCTGCTTTTTCCATGAAGTGCACACATCATTACCGTATTTCTGTAGGCTGCATGTACATAGTGTAGTACATAATGAATAGAGAGGGTATTGCATTCCACCCAAAAATTTGATATCGAGATTTCACTGGAAATACATATTTTGGGGTCCCCTGTCCGAGTAAAGCATTTTTAGAAAAGGGTCCATGTGTGTGTGAATGTCTGTGCACAGAATAGCTCAGAAACGAAAAAACTATTAAATACCAAACTTGGTATTTAGGTTTAGTATCTTACAAGGATGCAACACAAAGATTTTCAAGAAAATCCCCTCCTCCACAAACTACCCTTCACATGGAAAAATCTTTGAAAATTTTGATTTTGTCAAAAATGACTAACAATTTTTATTAAAATCTAGTATACTAAAGATATTTACATACCAAATAAAATCTCTATCTTCAATTTTCTGAGAATAGCCTCTGAAGACCTCTTTATTCTGGATGAATCTTGCTTAACTGCTAAATTGTAAGAGATAAATAAAAACTTACTGCACAAAAAATTGTAGATCTTGTCAAAACACACAATTTATGTCCTTTAAATTTTTGTTGCAAAGATACCGTTTCTGAGATATCCCTTGTTATTGGTTTTAATTGTAAAAGTACACACTTTTCTCAGACAGGAAGGGTCTGTTTTTCTTTTGTTCTACCCTTGGCCAAGCAAAGAAGCAATTTGGAATGACAATCGCATAACAACAGCTTTTAAAACATTTTACTATCACTTTAGCCTAGTGCATTCCCTTAGTTCCCTTCTACTTATAAGGAACTAAGTAATAAGAACGTTATGCTAATGTTTATCTTGATTAACACTGTGTAGAAAGAATAATAATTTTTTGTAAGAAGTTTTGTTTATAGTGCAGCTACAGAAAGTCAAGAATGGAACACATCAGATTTTTTTGAATGGTACAGGAGTCAAGAAAATAATGAATTTCATTTTCTGGCTGGGATGTCTCAAAGTTTCAAAGAAAATCCAATAGAGCAGAGGGTATTTGGTTGCATTCTTTTGGTCCTTCTGTTTCAGGCCAAGTATAAAAAGCAACTTTCCCTTGTCTGTTCAAAGGAATGAATGATAATGCACAAATTGTACAGCCAAACCAATTTTGAATACTTCACCTATGAAGCTTTGTTATTGGCTGATTTTGTAGTATATCAAAACATACTTTAATCACTTTTAGACTTTCCTCTATTATTGCGTAGAATGTTTTTGCATGAAGTTTCTGCAATCTGTGGTTTGTTCTCAATTGATTATTTTTCTCAAGATCTTGTTCCTTTTTAAATTCATTAGACCAATCTTGCATGTTGGGTATGCATCTGTATGGGGAGCTTAAAATGACATATTAAAGCCCTGACAGAAAATATGTAAGAACCCTTCCCCTTTTTTTTAAACAGAATTTTTCCTTGAATAGTGCTCCTACCTGCATGTTTTGATATACTTTATGTAACATCCTTATATGTAGTAGTATTGCAATCTTTCCCCTCAGTTTTAAGCTTGTAACTTCCCTATTACAGGAGTCTCTCTTTGGGCATTGCTGATGTTGCTGCACATAGAGGTACTGTCTGATCATTTTTATATTCTTTGCTGTACTTTATTGTAACAGTTTTGTTCCTTTTTGCTTTTGCTGTTCCTGCATTTAAGTGATGTGGTTACTATTTATTTTAGTAATAATTTATGCTGGACAGTTTTATTTAAAAAATTTATATGCTGAAAATGTGGTATACCATCTCTGCATTTTCTTCTTCTTAAGGTTTTTGGATTCACTGGTATGCCTGGTACCCATTTGCACAGCCAATGTGAACTGACATTTCCTTATTCTTGTTGGAATTCTTTGATACTTCACTCTAACCTGGATTTCCTACCACCTGAGCACTCTATTAAATGTACATCATTTTCTGAGTCACTTGTGTTAATCTCCATTTTACAGTTTAACAGCCTACACTTCTACTGCAAAATTTTCCCTGATAAAGCTGGCTCGAACTAAGCAATAATCAGGAGTTAATGTTGTTGAGTGAACCACTGATTTCTATTGATTATTGCAGCAAATGCTTTCCTACAGTTCATTCTCTTTTCTTTTTTATATTATGATCAAAAGAATTAAAATATTGGAAGTGGTACACAGTGAAGCATAATTACACATTGGATAAAATGAGTCGAATTTACACTTGAATTGCTTCACTAAGTAATAAATTACCTGGACATGTAGGCATATGTTGCCTACATCATCAACAGATTTTGACTTTCTAAAATCAGTACAATGACCACTAGAATTAAACATATGGGAGATCTTTATTTTAAAGCAGAAGCCTAGCCTTATGAATTTTGGAATTCCTGCTGATGACAAGCCGCTCTACAAGTTCATCTATCAACCACCAGAGAAAGGAGAGGAGTCCACAGGAAATACCAACAACAGACCGGCCAGTTGTAATCTGCTGATGATGTAGGCAACATATGCCTTCGAAATATGTCCAGGTAATTTATTACTTAGTGAAGCAATTCAAGTGTAAATTCCACTCATTTTATCTAATCTTTTTTATATTATTACTTATTTATTTGGGGGGAGATGGAAGAAGACTCTCACACATTATCATGATACATACATGTATGTATGTATGACTGATAATGTGCAAGAGTCTTCTGCTCCCTCCCTCAAAATAAATAAGAAATATAAAAAAGAACATAGAATGAACTGTAGGTAATGACATCTTACATAGCTATTCTTCCTTCAGGTCTTTCAGAAGTCAAGCACCGTTTGCATTTATCAACTTTTGATTTAACTGGTTGAGAGCAAATATAGAATTTTGCAAAAACTTGTTTTCAACACCCTATAACACAGCAAATTTCAGGTTTTGACCAAACTGTTTCAACAGGGCATGATAGCAATAAGCTATATTTGTGATTATAAAAATCTGAATTTTTAAAAATTTAACATTTATTTCTTTTTTAAAAATGTGTCTTGTCTACTTTCCTTCAAAGAGTGGTGACAAGAAAATAAGACAATTTCCAATTTAATTATATTTGTGTGAATCTAACCCATTGACTTTACAGTAATACTTTATGATAATGTGCAACAATAAAAAGATATGCTTTATATGGATTCAAACCAAATATGGTTATTAAATATATGAATGAACAATCTCCTCTGCCCCCATTTATCGTGATTATATTACAAGTATAACTTACATTTCAATAACATAAGATATAGTGTGGCTGACTAATAGCTCCCCCATACTTTAACCCTTAGGATATGTGCAAAGAGTAGAGATGCTCCATTAACTCTATCACCCAATAATATATTTACCCGAGTGAGTTGTCTATTTGTTTTAGCAATAATAATACACCTGTGCTCATCCATGCAAGACCTATTCTTTCCAATTTCTCATATTGTCTATGTATTTCTCTTTCCCCCCAATGTATCTTAACCATCTTGTATAATTTCAAAAAGCCCTCAAAACTTTTCCACATCCCTTGTTTCTCCAAGTCTTCCATCTTCAACTCACTCCTTTCCAGAATCCACTGTATTATTTGTATCTAATAGCCAAATATTCCTCATGCTAATTTCTTCTATCATCTCCATACAACTTTTCTTATTACATTTTTTTGGAACTTAAAAGTATTCTTTTATTATATATTATTGTCATCTAAATTTATACATCTATTCAAATGCAGCCATGCCTCTCATCTAGGTGGTCCAGATTCAATCCCAAGTACTGCATGTGGGATTTGTGGTGAACAAAGTGGCAAAGGGGGTGCGTTTTCTTCAGTTTTCCCCGCCATTGCATTCCACCGGCACTCCATCTTCATGCCATGTATCATCAGCATCATCGCCTGCAATGCCATTTGTAGTAAAAGCAGGCATTAAACACTATAAAAAAAATCTATTCCAATACTTCTAAATACTCTTTCCAATTATGCCTTTTCTCCTTACTCTTCCTAACTCTGCCATTGCTACAGCCTTGGGTATACCCAAAATTTCCTTGCAAAACATTCTACAAACTACATTGATCCCTTTGTCACTTCCCAGATTTCATAATCCATAAAGCATTTTGATTCAATGCCTCAGATAGTCTTGCCACCAATTCATTGTTAATGTGAGTTGTGTATAAACAAACTCTTAACATCTTTCATGGCTATACTCCCCTCTAACATGAGAACCACATTTGCAGTAGACAAAGGGAAGGGAATTCACCAAAGACATGACCACTCCTAACCAAAATACTCATCATAGGGATGTAAAATTAGTTCCCCTTTTTATAGACATTTTTGTTTAGAATGTTTTTAATGGAACAGAATAATACAGTATAGTTTTCTTTTCAGTTGTGCATATTTGTATTGTGCCTCCCATTTACCATTGTTTGCAAATCTGATCCCTAAGTAATCAAAATTCTTTCATTCCTTCAATTGACTCTCCATTTATAAACCATTTTTCCCCCCTTTTTAATTTGTTCCTGTTTTAAAGACCAGTGTCTTAAGACATTTCTTGCTTAACTTTAAGCCCCACTCCATTCAAAATAAAATAATTTCATTGATAGCATGAGGTAACCCTATCAATGCTACTGCCCTGCCATAAGATTATCAGCAAAAAGTAAACCTGATATCTCTTTCTTTCCTATAACTGGACAATGCTTGTTGCTTTTCATTTTTACTTTCTCTAGCACATCTGTACAATGTACATAGTGGATAGAGAAGGTATTGTATTCCAAAAATCAATATCAAGAATTCATTGGGAATAAATGATTTGAGGACCACCCCTAATAAAAATAAGAGCAGTCTTAGAAAATTGGTTAAATACCAAACTTAGTGTTTAAGCTTAGTATCATCCAGAGATGCAACACAGATTTTCAGAAAAATCTCCCCCTTCCCCAATTTACTCTATACATGAATATTTTTGAAATTGTTGACTTTCTAAAAATTGGCTCTTTATGATTTTGAGTAAAATGTTGTATATTAAAGATGTTTACATGACAAATGAAATGTATATCCTGAATTTCTTGGGAATAGGCCCTATGCCATCTTCATTCTGAATGACTTTGGCATAACTAGTAAACTATAAGAGATAAACAAAATCTTATTGGAAAAAAATTTGGGTTTCGTTAGAACAAACAATATGACATACTTTTTTGTACAGTTAACCATTTCAAAAACACTCCAACTATTGGTTTCAATTTAAAACACTTTTCTCAAACAGAAAGCCCTCCTCCATTACGTCTGTTTTGTTTTACTCCTGGACATGCAAAGAGAACAAAACTTCAATTGTTCACATAGCAGCCAGCAAGAGCTGACATATTGCTTTAGCCTGGTATATTCCCTTCTACTTTGAAGGGAGCAAGTAATAAGGCAATTTCTGCTAATGTTTATCTCGATTAGCTGATGTAGATAAAAGAATCTCTGTAAGTAGGTGTGTGTGTCTGTGGACAGCACAACTTAAAAATGAAAAATCGGTTAAATAGCAAACTTGGTGTTTAAGCTTAGTATCATCTAGAGATGCAGAACAGGTAGAGAAAGTAATATTTCATTTTCCTATCTAGATTGTCACCTATAAATAGATTAAATAATATTGAGCTCAGTTTGCATTCTTGTCTCAGACCTATATTTTGTTACATATGAGCTGTAGTTTTACTTCTTTTGCATCTGATGCAAAATTTATTTGCTTCATATAATTTTTGTACCTCAATAAATAAATTACTCTTTTATTTTTCAGTTTATATGCAAAAGCATTTCCATTTATAGTGTTGAAAACCTTTTCAAAATCTGCAAAAAGAACCATCTTTGCTCACTCAAATAATCTTTGGATTAATACACCTGCAAGATATTCAACTAAATGTTATTGTTTGGTTATTTGTACGTCTTTTTCCTTTATATAGTGGAATGATAATTCATCTATGACTGCTGGCAGGAGGGAATATTCAGAATAGGGGCAGTATCTCAATCCGTTACTATGAATTGTGATGACAATGCCAATTTTCTAAGCATTTCATTCCAAATATCCCAAATGATATATACTTCTCACATGTGTATAAACATGGATTTTATACATCTATTTTAATGTTATTACTTCTGTAATTTCCTTATTTTGGTTAATTTTATTTTAAAGAGAAAGTTCCTAATAGGAAGGGCAACTAAGGACATGCCTGCTGAACCATTTATTTGTCATTAGAGATAGAAAGGATGATAATACTACTATTCTATACCTCTCTAAACTTTCATCTCAGATTTTACATAATGATAATGATGTTTTCTTCCCTTAGTTGTTTAGTGCAACCTTGGTATGTAGTGATGGATTATATCAGGAATCCATTGCAACATTAAGAATGCTAGGTTCTTAAGACACCAAGAAGCACTTAGTTGTTAACTATCTCTTTTTATGATTAAAAATATGTATAATTTTATATTTTGGGGGTTCAAGAAATATATATGGAACAAACAGCTGAAAGAATATCTCATTAATAAGTGTCTGTATAATTCTAAATAGCACGCTGTAACTAGCAGTATTATATTATTGATGTTATGTAACAAATGACCTGTCCAAAATCAACTGCACAATGTACAAAAGATTTACTGGATCAATAAATTATTATTTTTAGATATCTTTTATATATATTATCCTTAATATTATAATTTTATCTCAGATCATATCAAACCATAATTGGATTTTGTTCCTGTGCTAATAAAGTGCCTAAATTTTGAATTTTCAAAGGAAAAGGACTAAGGAATATCGTCAGGATATAATCATTCTTTTTAATTTGGAAGGAAAAAGAGCCAATAAAAAGCAAACCTTCTACTTTGTGATTTGAACTTTATTTTCTAATACTATTCCATCTCTGCAGAATAAAATCCTCTCTTAGAGGAATCACATACCATACGAAACAAAAATACATTAGTACTGCAATATTTACACTATAGAATGTAAATAGACATGTCGACAAAAGAAAGAATGCTTACATTCATTTAGCAGTTCTCTGCTAACACCAGTTTCACAAACAAAATGGTGGCCTATATCAGCCTCTTCATTGTCCCTCACACACACATACACACACATTCTGTCACATACACACACAATGAGCTCGATTCCCATAACAAATATAATACATCTGCGGCTAACTGGTACAGTGAGGGAAATGGGCAAAGAGACGCAAAACAATTCACCTTGCACATAAATAGCTAATACTAAACACATGAAATGTTTAAGGTACTTGAATTTATTATGCAGTTGGTACTAGGAACAAAGCAATTAATGTCAAAAATGTAAACTTTTATGAGAATTTCTATAGAAAATGATTATTTCCTGCTGACAATTAAGAGGAAGGAAATATCATGCAGATGAAAGTACAGTTTTAACTGATAATATATGTGTTATATCGTAAGTATATTTATTTTTATAATATTTATGAACTGCATTTATATATTGTACCAACTTTCCATTCAACAGTTTCTTGCTAGTTATTTACGATGGACATTATAACACTGGATTAAATGATTTTTTTTTTTCACAGAAGTAGGCCACTATTTGTTATTTTTTATTTCCATAAAGCATGCCAATATATGAAGCACTTTTGATTTATCCTCTCAACAAAATTAAAACATAACATAAAATCTGCCATGACATCAATTTGATGAAATGATGTTATATTGCAAGATAAGCATTCTGAAAATGGATTATTTGTGGCATCCATTTACTTTTGCTGCTTGGACATGTTTGAAGGATTAGGCTGGGCCTTGAGACAACAAACACTAAGTATATAGTACATAACTCTAAATTTCCACATTCTTGGTTAACAAAAAAGCAAAGCACCCATCTAATTGTCTTATCAGAGTAATGTGGTGCATATCTGCTTTATAATCTTTGAAACTGTCACCAGTTTTTTTTTTTATTATTATTATTATTTTATTTCTTTTAAATTTCTGAAACTGACAACTATAAATTTGCTGATAAGATAAACTCTTCAATTCTGATCCAAATTTTATGTACAAGTTTACCATATAAATTTTTTAAAACTTTGAAATTGGTTTTGTCTAAAAAAAAAACCAATATAAAGGTATGCGTGTGTGTTCATGTGTTGTTGTGTTTATATATACATATATAAGAAATTCATGAACAAATGCCAGATCCGAGTGTTGCCTAGGTTTCCACTTTGTGTACATTAATACTAAGTGATAAAATACAACATTTCGTGTTCAAAGCATTTTGATATAAACAGCATGCAAACACAATTTTGTCAATCTCCAGTAAAATCTTGCAGCTGATACTGTATAACAGACAGATTCTGGAAGAAAGGAAAAAATATAGCTCTGCAAAGAATTAATATCTTTTCTCTTTCTTTTTTCTTTTTCCCTGTATGTTGTTAAACAAAGTCTTTGAAGCATAATAACTGGTAAATAATATATGTATGTACAATTCTAGGAAAACCTTAAACAAAGTTCAAGATTGTTAAATAAAAACGTATTTATATAAGGAATTTCTTTTTTGTTCCTAGTGAATAATGGATGTAAAGAAATGCATTTGGCAACAGCACAGCGACCAGATTATAAAGTTCAGCATGATCGTCATGTGCACACGCACCATGTTCTTTACATTACCTGAATATCACAACAATATGAAAATCTCACAATAAGACTTTTATTATGGCAGGCTTTGCAGTCCCAGGGTGCACAACTTATACAGTTTACACTGAGACACCTGATGTTGTGTTGCACTAGCACCGATGATGTCCATGACAATGAGATTACAGGATGCAGCACGATGCTGAACAGCAGTTGCTCCCCCCTCCCTTACTCTTCTGCCGCTGATCTGAAACATCATATTAACACAGATTTTAACACATATTACTACAGCAATATAAATACTAGCTAGACAACAAAATGGTTTATTATTATTTCATGCATTAAAAAAATTAAACAATAATTGTATTAGCATTCTCAATTGCAAACTGAAGTAAACTTTTTATATAAAACATACAATAGCTTCATATAATGCCAACCAAGATAACATGTCATTATTTAGTTCTTTATAAGTAGAAGTGGAGTAAGGGAATACGCTAGGCTAAAGCCACAGTCAAATCTTTTAAAAGCTTCCAGTTCTCTTTCCATGACCAGGAGTAAAACCAAAGATATATGAAATGGAGAGGACTTTCCTTTTGAGAAAAGTTTTTAATTACTTTAAAATTGAAACCAAAAACAGGGAATATCTTTGAAATGGATAGAAAAAAAGTATCACATTCATCATGTGTTTTAACAAGATCTACATCGCTTATAATTTAGAAGTTAAACAAAAGTTATTCAGAAATAAGAGGACTTCAGGGGTTATTTCCAAGAAATTAATGATATACATTTTATTTGCCATGTTTAATATAGAGCACTTTAATCAAAATTGTAAAGAGGCATTTTTTAGAAAATATAACATTTTGAAAAATGTTTCATGTAAAGCATAGTTCAGAGTATGTGTGGATGAGAGAGCGAGGCGCACGCTCACACACACACACACACACACACACACACACACACACACACACACTCTCTCTCTGTGACCTTTTTCTATTTCTTTCCCCAGTTAATGACACAAAACTTTTATTTCTACAAAATTTAAGGACCTATTTAGATATTTGGTATTCATGTGATGGTTAGGAGAAGTTAAGTAATGACACTTATAGCTATATCACATACACTGAATTTTTTTGAATTATGCAAATACTTGATTCTTTCAATTGGAATTACATACTAACTGCTAAATTACAAACTGATAGTTTATAAGATAGATTTGGAGCATATAGAAGACTAAGTGGCTGCAGCTACAATATCTCTGTGGAAAAAATTCTTGAATCAGAAAGAAATAAACTGTTAAGCAAACTAAAGCTGTAATCTTGCTAAGTTTGGAGAAGTAAGCCTTAATGACTTTGACCTAAAAACTTCAGAAAGAGAGTTAAGGACCCCTTACAGATGATTTATAACAATTAAGAGCCAGCGATAAATGAAATGGCTGTTTGTAACATGTATTGCAAGTTCCGCTGGCAACAAAGTTATTCAAAATTTAAGTTGTGGTGATTACAAACTTATGTTAAACACTGATAAAATTATTTTGGTGTATGATAAAGAGCTGTTTTCCTATTTTAATGAACTTGTTCAAGGTGGTCTGAAATGTCTTTTGCCCTTTATAATTACCTTCTCTTCCAATCTGTATGCATTATTTCAAACTTTAATTAGCAGTGCTTATGACAAAGAAACAGCAAGATGTTAAACTAAACAGCGAGACACAGTTATGATATTAGCAGTTCACGTGTGTGAAATGACTTGATCAGTATTGCAATTGTGGTGTCTCTTAGAATTATTGTGAAGAAATGCATGAAAGTGTTAAGTAGCATATTTATTAACAATTGCACCAAAGTTTTAAATGAAAAGGAAAAGCCAAATGAACATAAGAGAAGGGATCATTTTGGGCCAAGGTCACAGGCAAAAGTGAAGCAGCGATTAACTCAAATTCAACAAATAAACCTACAGCAAGGTAAACCCCTCTGGAATGAATCTTTTATTTATACCAATCCTATTTTGATGCTCTTTTAACAAGAGGTATGTGCAGCACACTCAATTTATTCATACCCAATAACAAGTATGTTAGACAACATTAATTACATATTCTCATACCTCTTGTAAAGGAGCATGATCCCAGCAAATTCTTTAATTAAAATCTGCCATTAGAGCTGCTTTGTAGTTCAATTTTTGGTCTGTTATAAACTTTTAGGGCTCTAAACTGCAGAGTGTAGTCTAAGGTTCTATGCCACAAAGCAAAGCCAAGAGATCTATGATGACCCCAAGTAGTAGTCAAAACCTCAGTAATTTAGCAGGTTTTAAATCTTGACATGTTAATATTTTCAGTTATTTCAAATTTGCATTGCCTGTAGAAGTTATACCAAATGCTTTCATGTAGATTACTTCCTAAGGACTTTTATCCATATTCTGACTTTACACATAAAGCCATTGCATACAATATTCAAGATCCACAAATAACACAGCATTTTTTAATTCCTCTAAATGACTTACAAAAATTTATAAGAGGATACCAATAAGTCACTTTGTTATTGTATGGAGCTTAAATATCACAATTTAGTTATAACAGTTATTACGTTCACATTTTAAAATATTTCCTTCTTTCATATTTTTCTTTATTTAATCAATTTTAATGCTGTATATGCAGTTTGTTTTATTGAGAGAGTAATAGCAATTGCATAAGTGATATTATTGAGCATCTGTTGCATTGCACAGCCGGTTTGGCAAAATCAAGACATCTACCATCTTGTTTCTATATTAAGATCTCTAAACTGTAGACAGTCTTGATTATACATGGAAATGTCAGCAACAGTGCTATGAAGGCACTGTATACATAAGCAGGAAATACAAAGAGGTGCATGCAAGAATTTCACAAGTTATTAAAAAGTAAGATATTTACATTGGTTTATGTATTCAATAAATTAGTAGCACAAGACTGCACGAAGCGAAATGTAACTTCTAGAAAGGTATTAAATATAACTAAAGCTTTGATTAATATAAGAGCATCTCTGAAAATGAACTAGTTTAATGCTCACCAACACATATGACTCAGAACTAAATTTAAAAGCCCTTTTGAACCATATAATTCACTGTCATGGCCTTTGTTTAAAACCCCTGATTACAACTAACAACATAAAGAGGACCAAGCACGCATTGCATAGGTGAGAGCATGAGTATGGAGGCTTACAGGTTCTAGGAAAAGCTATTCCTCAAATTCAATGTCCTAAGCATGGTGGAAATAAATATCTGGAACACACAATAATTAAATGTAAAGGAACTGAAATCTGTAGAAAAGAGTACATAAATAAGAAATGGTTTAGGTTGGGGAAAAATAGGGATATAATTGAATTGTTCCACTAAGATAGTAAGAAGATAGGACAGTGCTCAAAGTGAAAAATAAATGGATTATGAACAATTAGCAATCAAAGAACAAAATACAAATGAGGCAAACTAGAATTAAGAATATTAATATAAAAATAATAGTTGCAACAAATCTTCACTTATCTTTTGGAATCCTTGCTTTGGACTAGTTTCGCAATAACTTTATTGCATTATCAACATAAATTTCCTTTTGGTCTCAGTTTTGGTCCGGTTTTTTATGTTGTTTATTTTGACTGTTATGGTTACTGCTGCTAGGTGGATTGTGTACTAATGCATTGCTAACTACTGGAATCAAAACAAATTTGGTAAGAGAGCCAATTGGAGGTATATCAAAATTCATTGCATGATTTCTATACTTTAATATAAATATTTTCTCCCAAACCATTAAATCTATAGGCCCATTTAAGTGTTTTAATAATTTAACATCTGGATTTATTTCATGATTAAATTTCCAAAAATGTTCTGCTACAGCTGATTTATCAATTTGTTTGTATTTAATATTCCTAAAGTGTTCTTTTACTCTGGTTTCCAAATGACGTTTAGTCTTACCAATATAAACAAGGTCACAATTTAATTGATAAATGCCAGATTTTTTTTTTTTTAAATTTCATCCTTTTTAGAAAAGCATAACAAATTTTTTATACTGTATTTATTTTGAGGAACCAATATTATGACATGCTCTTTGAAAATATTTGTGAATTTTTTTATTCGCCCAAGGGTGATAAGTAAATGTTTTAAAAATAAAATGTTTTAAAAGACAATAAATTGAATTTTGGAATATACAGAAAGCAAACCCACACTGATAATTATATATAAAAAATAATAGCTTTACCCCTTAATAAAGATGAATTCTATAAAGAATATAAACACATAATCAACACTGCTTTAATTAATGGTTTTAATACTGATTTTATAAGTAAAAAAATTGAGAAGTTTAAATAAATAAAGATGAATTCTATAAAGAATATAAACACATAATCAACACTGCTTTAATTAATGGTTTTAATACTGATTTTATAAGTAAAAAAATTGAGAAGTTTAAATATCAAAAAGCTGTTAAAGATATTTCTACACTTAAGAAAATAAAAGATAATTACATTTTTAAAAAATTTACTTATCACCCTTGGGCAAATAAAAAATTCACAAATATGTTCAAGAGCGTGGTATAATATTGGTTCCTCAAAATAAATACATATAAAAAATTTGTTAGGCTTTTCTAAAAAGGATGAAATTTAAAAAAATAAAAAATCTGGCATTTATCAATTAAATTGTGACCTTGTTTATATTGGTAAGACTAAACGCCATTTGGAAACCAGAGTAAAAGAACACTTTAGGAATATTAAATACAAACAAATTGATAAATCAGCTGTAGCAGAACATTTTTGGAAATTTAATCATGAAATAAATCCAGATGTTAAATTATTAAAACACTTAAATGGACCCATAGATTTAGTGGTTTAGGAGAAAATATTTATATTAAAGTATAAAAATCATGCAATGAATTTTGATATACCTCCAATTGACTCTCTTACCAAATTTGTTTTGATTCCAGTAGTTAGCAATGCATTAGTACACAATCCACCTAGTAGCAGTAACCATAACAGTGTAAATAAACAACATAAAAAACCGGACCAAAACTGAGACCAAAAGGAAATTTATGTTGATAATGAAATAAATTTATTGCGAAACTAGTCCAAAGCAAAAATTCCAAAAGATAAGTGAAGATTTGTTACAACTATTATTTTTATATTAATATTTGTGTTATTACTTCACTGTTACTAGCTTCTTTTTACATTTAGAATTAAGAAATTAGTGTAAAACTGGTAGAGAGCCAGGGCTGAATGTCTGTCATATTCACTTGTATATAGCTTAGCATAAATAAATAACTACTAACTTATTTCTTATTTTAACTACTAACACGTTCCTTCTTTCCTTTTGGATTTTTCTGAAGATTAAGTAATTTTGCTACTAAAGTCTCTGGTTACTTATCATTGCTTGAGTCACTTTAACATTTTGCTTATTTGAATCTGTTGGCACACATTTTACCCCTATGGATAAAACATATGAAACTACAAAGATTAAACTTTGACTTTCATAAAGCAAATGATTTCACTCAGGATTCCATACAAATATTGCTAGAGATTCAAAATAACTTTAAATTTTGGAGAAAAAATCTGTATGACTTCTGCATAACTGGCAAGCTATAAAAGATAGATAAAATCTGACTACACAAAAAGTAAAGCACACAAATTATGACATATACTTTATTTTCATGGAATTTCTCAAACAGGAAGTCCTCATTATTTTTACTCCTGGGTATGCAAAGAGAATAGAATTTCAATTTCATCCATAGCTTTTAAAAAATTTGCTTTAGCTATCCTTATTTATCTTCTAAACCATTTCTATTAATGTTTATCACAATTAGCATGAAGTAAGTAGATAGAAGAAAGAGCTTTTTAAAGGATAGTTTCTAAAGCATGGATATAGAAAATCATGTGGGTGTATCATCAGGTAATTGTGTTCCCCCCCATGTAATGTGCCCTTCTACAATCACTATGTAGTAAGCGCATAAAATCATATTTTATTATATTTAAAAATAAGCCAAATAATATTAACTATAGTGACTCCCATAAATAATCGAAGAGACTTTGCATTTCATTATGGAGTACTCTATCAATATGTTAAGAAAAAAATTTTTTGCAGTGAATATATATATATATCCTAAGGGTTATATGCTCCTGAGAGCATCCCCATTCAACCTTACTGTCATCGTTATTTTACGACAAATAGAATCGGACAGAACAAACGAAGTGCTATACTATCAAGTATTTGAAGCTTACCGGTAGACAAAACGTCCTAGAAGCAGTACATCAACTGTGCACCAAAGCAGGGCAAGAGCATAATATGGGGTCCAGAAGTAAGCAGAATACCTTCAAACAGCGACAATTAGTAATTTTTCATTATGAAAAGCATAAATCATACCAGGAAATAGCAGAGATTGTTAATCTCCGCAAAAACACAGTTTGTGACATAATTCAAAGTACTCACAAAGACAGTATTGAATCTCAAGCTAATCCAGGAAAACCAAAACATCTTTCCAATAGGGAGGAGTCCTACATAATGCAGAAGGTAAAAACGAGTGCCCAATTAAGTGCCCTTGTAGTTTATGCTAAGATTCACAAAGAACTGTGACTGACAGTAAGCCCTGAAACAATAAGAGTAGTGTTGAGAAATCAAGATTTTCATGGACGAGTAGCCAGAAAAAAAACAAACAAAAAACTACTGCAGTTTGCAAAGGAATTTATTAACAAAAGTGCTGATTGGTGGGACAACATTATTTTCTTTGAACATTGTGATGAAAGTACATATAATTTTGCTGGTTCTGGTGGCACTGATTGTATGGAGGAAACCAAACACAGAACTGGAAAAATAAAATTTGCAAGACATGGTTAAACATGGTAAAGGGAGTGTAATGGTATGGGACTGTAAAATTTGCAAGGCATGGTTAAACATGGTAGAGGGAGTGTAATGGTATGGGACTGTATTCCATCTAATGTGGTGGGAAAACTGGTATTTATGGACATTTCCATACACAAGCACCTCTAACGTCAAATATTATACCAAATTTGAAACCAAGTGCTGTCCAAACAATGGGTATTTTGGACAGCTTTTTGTTTTACCTGGATAATGATTCAAAGCATGTGTCCCAAATCGTGTAACTGTGGTTACTTTACAACTGCTCTCATGTACTGCATCACCTCCTCAGTCCCTGGATCTTAATTCTATGGGATAAACTGGAGAAGGCCAGAAGTAAGACCCCCATCATTTCAAAGTAGCACTTCAAATGAAGTGTTTTATTTATGGAAGCTCTTTAACTGCTGTGGTTCTCAGCGTACCATTCTATATTGGGCATGAAAGACAGCTTAATTTTGCTCGGAGGCCTCTTTTATCCCTCTTTTATCAGGCTTGAGGTTGTTGTATGTGCCGTAAATCTACAACACAGACCAAGGCTTTACTTCCTTCCAAAGGAAGCCATGCTAAGGATTTTTATGGCCAAAAAATCCATCATCCTCTGCCAGATTTGAACCCGTGAACCTTGGGTATATGAAGATAGCATGGTAAACCATTACATCACGTAGGGCTATGCAGCACTTGAAGGAGAGATTGTAACAGACATGGAGTAAACTTCCAACATCTTGTCTGAAAAATCTGGTTCACAGCATGCCAAATAGGTTGAGAAAGGTTAAAAAAAGAGGAGGAAGGGTCACAAAATATTAAGCTTTATTTTCTTTGCTCATAATTAATGCAACCCAAAAGCATAACAGAGCTTTAGACATGTGGTTGCTACCCAGAACATGATTTTGGGGGTTAAGAGTTGGGAACAAATAAGTTTTAAAAGCACAATAAGGCATAATTTTAAAAAATAAAGTGAAATAGCACAATATGTAATATATAGCATAATTCTAAGATTTTTAAACAGGCAGTTAATTTCCAACAATAGATTCAATGCAGAAATTAAACATTATTTCCAGCAACAATGAACTTCTTTTAGGTGAAGTTTAAGAGTTTTATAGTCAGTATACAATCTGAGTCAGAGCAGTTCACATCTGTTGAACATCAGCATGCCAAAAACTGCTGTAAATACAATTCAAAGGGTCCATGAGTTTTCCACAGATCATGTGGCTGAAAAGGGGAAACTTTTATGTACCTTATGTTCAGAGTGTATTAATTTTGAAAAAAAAAAAAAAGTACATTGTGCAAAAGCATGTAGAAAGTTTTAAACGTAGATCTCGGAAACAGAGTGATGGACATTGTTCAACCTCATGCAGTCCTAGCAGCATACATACTAGAACTATACCTCAAGTGTGTCAGCTTATGGAAAGTTCAAAGGATAATTTGAGAGAAATCGTGAAAGCCTTCAACTTCTGCTGGTATTCCATTTCATGTTTTCTGCACAAACAGTTTCATCGGTGGGTAGCAACAGATACAAATATGAAACCAGCTCCCAGTGAAACCACTTTGAGAAGATATCTTGTCAAATGAGCTGAAGAAGACCTTCCGGAAACCAAGTCAAAATGTGAGGGAAACTCTGTTTATCTAGTGGTTGATGAAACGACAGATATAAAGAATCGTAAGGTAGTGAATATTCTTGTTGCTCCATTTCGGTGTTTTGGGCGAGAAATCCTATCTTGTGAAAACCAAAATTGTACATTACAATGCTGTTGTTGTAGTAATTTAATACTTGACACACTAGATCTTATTGGTGTTCACAGGTCTAACTTTATTGTTTTTATTTTGGACAGTGCTTTCTGCAGGCAATTGGCTGGAGTTGCTCCTCAGCTTTTACATTCTACCTGTTGGGCGCATGTGTTGCATTTTTGTGCTGAAGAGATTAGATTTGAGCTCAAAATTGTTGATGAATTCATTGCAGCTGTTAGACAGCTTTAGTGAAAACTCCAGCCAGAAGAGAGAGATTATAGAATGCTTAAAAGAATCAAAAGCATTTGATCTACCTCCAGTTACTGTAATCACTCCTTGGGACACATGGCTAAAGGCAAGAAAATATCACAGTATCAATTTCAATGTAGTTAAATGTTGGATCAACGGGGAAGTTGGTGAGCTAGTGCTGCTGTAACAAATTTGAAATAACTAGTTAAAAATAAAATCCTTCAACTCAAAACTATATCTGAAATCTATGATAGCATTTGTAAACAAATACAAGTCTTGGAATCAGATTGGCTTATTCTGTCATCAGTTCTACATATGCTTCAAAGTTCTGGTGAATCATGTAAAAAACTTGAGACATATGAATGAATGCCATCCTGCAGAAAGCTTCCGGAAGGAAGTTCAGAATTTACATCCAACATTAGCCATTTCTGAGCAGATTTATTCTATCTTCACTTCAGGTGAACTGAAATGCTTCTCCAACACTGATGTTTCATTGGAAGAAATATCAACATATGCAGCAATGGTACAGGAAGAAAATTTGTATTCCACTACTGCTTTATACTTCTGACAGACACATTCCATTAAGATGCCTACACTAAGTAAGTTAGCAATGAAGGCAATAATGGTAATCCCATCATCTGCTTCAATTGAGAGAAAATTTTCTATGCTCAATTGGATTTTAAATTCTAAACGATGTCTCACAGAAGAACATTTTGAGTCTCACCTAAAACTTGCAATAAATCAACCTCAAGAATGTGGTACAGAGACAGAGTGACATAGTTGACTAGATTTTCATTCTTTAGCATTGTTCTCTTATTTTGGGTGTTCTCATATAACTTTATGTAAGAAACTTGCTTAACTGTTATGGAAAAGAAATCATTTAAGATACATTATAAAAAAATAAATGCATAATCATAAAAAAGATAAGAATAAGAATAAAATTTGTCCCTGAATGTAAAGTAGGTTTGTTCCATACATTATTGTGTTAGCTTAAGTAAGTCTTCTGCTATTTCACCAGAAATGTCTGTGGTAATTAGCCATTTTTTCAGTACTGAAAGTAGTTTTTCTCTTGGAATGCTGGAGAAAAGTGATACAACATCAAACGATACTAACATGTGATCATCACTTAGGTCTTTTTGTTTCATTTGTTCTATTAATTGAAAGGAATTTTTTTATACTTAAACTGTTGTACTGTGGTAGGGATTTTGTGAGCCAATTTGCTAGTTGGTATGTGGGGGAGTTGGTGTTTACAATAGGTCGCATTTTATTTCCTGGTTTATGTATTTTAGGTAGTTCATATATTCTTGGTGTACAAGGGTTAGTTAGAATTAGTTTCTTTTTGTTGGCATCACTGATTAATTTTACACTGTAAGGTTTCATGTAAAGATTTTGTATATTTTGGGGTGGGATCTTTTGGAATTTCCACATATTCTTTGACTGCAAAAGTTTTTCTATGCTGTTTTCATAATCTGATTTGTCCATCACTAATATTTTATTTCCTTTTTCAGCTTTTGTGTAGAAAACCTCCCTTTAAACAAAAGGGAGAAAACCTCCCTTTTGTTTAACGATTTTAGCACTCTCTGATGAGGATTGTGGTGGCTCTAGGCTCTAGGATTTTTTTAATTGTATGAAAGTTTTTTCACATTCCACTCTGATTAAGAGCTTATGGCTTTCTGGTTGGTCAAAAATTGCCATTTCTATGTCTGCAACGTATTCATCAACATTCCGGGAAAAACTGATGCACATATTTAGGCCCTTGTTCAACACTTCTTTTTCTTTCTATGTGAAGGATTCCTTGGATAAATTAACAAAATTGTCTTCATTATTTTTGGTTTGGCAATAATAGCTTGCATTATTGTTTGTTGCTTTCGGCATACATTTTTAAGTTTTTTATTTAGGGTTATCCACTTTTGCTTTATGCATATGTTCATAACCTCAAATAACCGTTCTAAATTTTGCCAGAGTACATCCCCCAAAGTTTTTATAAGTTCTAGATGCAAGCTATAACTTACCAAATCTAAATCATTTAAGGTTTTATAATGTTTTTCTATTTCTATTTGTAAAACTTTCTTTTTGGCTTCCTTCTGTGCCTTGCTATTCCCACATTAATTTACCAACTTCTGTACAAATACTGGTGTCAAATTGTCCCTGAGACATGTACGTAAGAATTTTATATTAGCAGAAATTAATCTTTTCTTTATCCTGATGTTTAAGAATTTTTTAATTTGTGGTTTGCTTCCATTATGGTCAATATTAAAACATGGCAATGGTCTCACCTCCATGTTTGCTGCTTTACCATGGGTCCTTCTTTAATCTCAAATTCCCTTTATGAACTTGCAATTGGTCTCATCAAGTACATACTTTATCACAATTCAAAATTGGAGCTTTATACAATTACTTACACCATTTAAAACAGTTGAATATATTTGCATAAGAAACTATTTACAGTATGTTTATGTAAATTTGTATTAATGGTTACATTTTACAAAGGTAGCTTATATATTACTCATCTATGTGAAAGTTATTACATTCAAAGAATTCTTCTACTGAGCATAAAGCTTTATCTTCCAGCCAATTGTCCAGAAATATTTTGAATTTATAATTGGGTAGTGAGGTAATATGTATCAGAAGTTTGTTGTACATTAATCCTAGATATTTATGGCTGCCATGAATTTTTTATGATCTTGAGTTAGGTAAGTCTATAGTATAATTATTTTGTGTTATGTAGCCATGTACTGTCTGTTGGAGTACATCTTTTTGTACGTTTTCTTTTATGAATATCAATGAATGGTAAATGTACAATGCTGGCACAGTCATGATTTTAATGTTTTTGTAAAATTGTCTGCAAGGATGGTTATAATCTAGATTGGCAATACATCTAACTGCCTTTTTTTGTCACTTGAATATATAGGTAGTTTGCATTCCTTCAGAATTACCCCAGAAAAGTATACCATATGTTAGACAGGAATGAAAGAAGGCATAATATGCACGTATTTTTAAGTTTTCACTAACTGTATTACAAAGTTTGTATAACAGAAATAAGACACAACCTAATTTTCCACTTATGTAATTTATGTGATGTTCCCAATTAATTTTTTTGTTTATGTAAGTTCCTAGAAGTTTGACAGATTTATTATATTGATTCTTTGCATTTAATTGAAGTAACAGTTCTTCAATTTTAGTAGTATTTATCTGTAGCATGTTTGCATTAAACCATCAATTGCTAAATCCACCGTATGTTTATTTAAATTACAAAGTTCTTCTACATTTGTGCTTGTTACTAATGTATCACCAGTGTATAAAACTGTTTTACATGGAAGATTAATGGGCAAATCATTTTCATATATCATGAATAAGAAGGGATCTAATACAGAACCTTGAAGTACTCCTTTAGTTACTGGTTGAATCAGACATTTCATTTTTTATTTGTACTATTTGAAGTCGGTTTTCTAAGTATCACTTTATTACATTAATAACAATTTCAGATAATTTATACTGCTTTAATTTTTTAATCAAAAGTTAATGCGATGCTGTGTCGAATGCTTTTTTTTAAATCTAGCAGGATTATGTTGGCTGAGATTTTTTTCTCAAAGCATTTATAGATATGATCTACTATGTTTTCAATAGCCTTTATTGTTGAGAGCTTAGGTCTACAGCCAAATTGAGAGGTGCTTAGTAAAGAGTTATTTTCCAAATTTTTGGAGAGTTGCTTGTGTATACAGTATTCTATTGTTTTAGAAAAGACTGGCAATAATGATATGGGCCTATAGTTACATGGGCTAGTTTTGTCACCTTTTATAAAGACAGGAATTATTATGGCTAGTTTGAAGCAGTCTGGGAATATACCTTGTTCTAGTATAGTATTGGTGAGAACAGTTAGAGGATAGTTAATTTCTGCAGCTATGTATTTAATAACAAAGTTTGAAAAACCATAGTAATCTTATGCTTTAGAATTATTAAGTTGTCTAATAACAATGCGGATATTTCCTGGAGTTATAAAGGCCAATGAAATTGTTTGCATAGCGACATTTACATTTTCCAATGGCAATTCTACTTGAGGGTTAATTACACTGGATATATATATATATATATATATATATATATATTTTTTTTTTTAACAAAATAGGAAATAAATAACTAAAATTGATAGGAATTTGCATATCAGTTTTAGAGTTATTTATTTCAGCTGTTATAATACTCCAAGCAGCCTTACATTTGTTTCTGGAGTTTTGTATGATTTTTGTATGATCATATCATTAGCTCTATATTTAGCAGTTTTAAGTTCTTATTTGTAGTGTTGTTTTAATTTTAAGTATGTTTCTTTAAATTCATTACATTTATAGGTATCATACATGGAGCAGTATATTATTAACCAATTTCCAATTTGTTTTAAATAGGAAGTGTACCAGTTTTTTGCTTGCCTTTGTTTGTTAATATTAATTTTTGGGTTGAATTCTTTTATAGTTTTTGGGCAGCTTTCAGCAAACATGTATGCCAGTGTGTTCACAAACATGGAAAATGTATGACTTACATTTATACATTTATTTAACATGCTGTCCCAGTTCAAGCCACATAAATGCTTTTTGAACCTATCTAACCTATTATTATTCATCAGTCTCATACTTTTCATGTCTATATTTGAGGTCTGAGCTGAGTTATTAATGCCTAATTTCAGCCATAAGCAATTATGGTTGGAGAAGCAACATTGTATTATCCCATTTTTAACTTGTGTGTGATGCACATTACCTATCATATTATCGAGGCAGGCATTGATTCTGGTGGATTTGTCATTTAAACAGTAATAATTAAAGGATTTTAAGGAGTTAATTAGCTTATTAACTGCATTATTCTGGACTATTATAATTATATTAACATCTAATATATATACACATACACCCTATGTTTTTTAAATTTATGCAAGAATTGTATCAATTGCTCTAACCTAGTATGAACTGATCTTCATTGCATGATGGTAAACAATATATAGAAACCACGTATTTTACCATTAGGTAGTGTATAGCAGCAGCTTCAAAGAAATATTCTTCACAGAGGTGAGTAATATATATTACAATGTATTCTATGTTTAAGTTCTGTTTAATCACAATGGCAACTCCACCATGTGGCAGTTTGTCATTTTGCTACTTTGACAGAAGGAACTAGCTATTATAACTAGCGCAACAGATCTGGACATGTGAAAATCTTAATGAGAGCTAGGAAGCGAGTTGTACTTTCAGATAAGCAGTTCACCAGTAGGCTGGAAGAGTGCCTGTCACAGTCAATGTCAAATATCTGTCACCTCTTGTGCACCTGCACTATACGGTGCTGTACTGATAAACATGTTGTTTTCATATGTATATTCATATCTACAAAACATCTATACAAATGGCCTACTTATAAGCAATGTCAATCGTCTGCCTCCAATTCTTCCACACCTGACATCCCTTCGTCTTCGCTCACGTCATTGTCATCATCAACGTTATCACTACTTCCTGCACCATTATCCTGGATTAGAATTCTTATTTATTTTCTACAATTCTTTCTAATGATTTTCAATGTTCTCAACATGTCACATACAATTTCCCAGTCTAGCCTGCCAATTTCTGCAATTTGCTGGCAACACAACTGTTCCACATCTTTTAATTTAAAAGTGATGCATTAAGTTTTATTTTTCTTTCTTTCTTATCTTTGAGAACCCTGGAAACGGTACTCAGTGAAATATCAGTTGCCTTGGCTATTCTTTCATTCACTTTCTACAGGCTTTTGAAGAATTCGGGGAACATACATTTTCTTCCTTCATCTCTGTCTCTTGTTTCATGAAGTCAAGGACATTTGCAATTATTTCTCTGCTCTGACTAAGTAATACTTTGCCACTTAACTTTGAAAATACAGTTAAATAAAACACACTGGTTAAAAAAATAAAATGAACACTATTTACTGCCCACTTTGAATAAAAATATATGTGGAACATTTTCGGTGCAGACTGTACAAAGATTACTCACTGTGACTTTGAGTAAGCAAAGTATCATATTACAAACTCCGATAAGCTAGGCTCGGTAGCTGGGTTGGCGGTCAGGGTCACGATTCCAGAAGTTTTGAGCTGGCAATACATAGTTGTGAGTATGCAAAGTTTTAACTTATTATTTTTCTAGCCAGTGTTCATTCAAGCTGAGAATACAACAGTTCAATAAATAATGTAAGTTCGTTAATTTTATTTCTGAGGGATTGAATATTGAGGTGTAATATTAGGTTTTTATCAGAATGTGAAAGAAAGGTATCTGTTCTCGGAATGAGAAGGGACTTTGAATTATCAGTAAAACTAATACATTCATTATTCAGTTTTTTGGTTCAGCATTACCAGTCTTGGTCTGCTTAACAACATTCAAATAAGCTTTACAGATAGTTTCACTCAGGATTCTTTTGCCATGTTTGTTGAAATGCATAATTATAAACAAAATAAAGCATAATATGGGTTTCTCTACTCATAATTTGTTATGTCCGATTATTTTGAACGCACAGAAATGCTATATTTCTTTTTAATACTTAAAAAAGTTGAATTATTTAATCTTATGTATGAAATAACATTTATTTAATTATAAGGACGAATCATTATATGTGTAGTTTTATTAGTTTCAATAAAGATGACTTTCATTTTATAAAGTTAGTGCTCTACTTTGTCCATAATTCATGGTCTAATCTGCGTCATTCCCGGATGTGTCATCAACAGACTCTAATCAATGACTATCCTTGGAGGTCATGGGCATCAAAAACAGGTTGTAAGTTTTACTAACTCCCTTCATTATCTTCCACATACTTGATATTTTGACCACTTCTCAGGAGTTACCTCCTTACAAGAGCTTCTTAATCTCCTAACCAGTTCACTCGCATGTCACTCTTTTTTAAGATTCAGGCACATTACATTTTGTTTTACTTCTAACTACACCATCTCTATTGGATTAAAGATGCAGTGGTAAGGCAAGTTTTAGAGTATATATCCAATATAAGGCTCCAATTTCTTCAATGAAGGTTCTCCTTGGTACCAAACTGCTGGTCTATTATTTCAAGGAGGACAGGATTTATTGGTACTAGATTTGGTAGCTGAATACTATGCCCCTTGGCGTAATTGATATTTGCCTTGATTCTAACTGAATAAGGTTTTAGATTAAATACTCAGTAAGATGTTTTATCACAGACCATCACAGAAGTTCTTCTAGGCCTTTCAGAATGCTAAATCAGCTTTCAAATAGACTCATTGTACCATGATAATAATTTACAGGTTCATCAATCATATTTTTATGGATAATAAAACCTCTTCTTTCTCCAAAGTGAATGACAATTTGTTTCCCCTATTTGTCAATGTGGCTATCATGCACTTTTTGGCGTCATCTGATCAGCTTTTTATCCATGGCAGTAGATTTACAGGCATGTAAGAACTCATGGATGAAATTCCAGCATACCAGTGGCACTGATAATGATACTGGTAATTGACAGCATTGTTAACAAGCAAATCATTTTTAATTTTTTCAAGTGTTAAAATTACACAATATTTTGTCTAGATAAACTTCATTGTAGTCTTCTAATCTCAATTTTCTTATCTTCTGCAGATAACACTACTGCTATGCAATCATTACCTCAGTCAGTTATTCTCAGGTTCTTGGAATTTCCATGCTAAGCACAGAGCACCCTGTTGCGATAAGGAAATTCATAGTCTGTGCCACATGTCTTGTCGCACATGGTGCCTAAATAATTTCATAATTTGTTTCTCCTTTCAAATAAAATGGATGTGCTCTGCACCACAACAGGGCCTGTGTAAAATAATTATTTTATCAAGAGTGATTTTGCTCCATTTTAGATGTTTCTTTTGGACTTTCAAATTTTTCTGTCTTGTATTTTAGTAACCTTTTCCATTGTTGATGATTCTTATTCATTTGTCTAAATCTAGCTTTTCAAGTACCCATTTTAACAAAGACGTCATCTTAACTTAAAAATATCAAGTTCCAAAAGCATTCCTTCCAAAAATTCATCATACATTTTTATGCACTATAATTTTGTTTTCCATCTACATTTCAGATAATGAAAACTTAGCTAAGAGCACAAAAGTACTTCTAATGCCAATTTTGTTCTGCTAAGTTTCACGATTGGAACATACTGCAAACATTTTCTCTTGGGCATAACTCACTTTTTTTCCGACTGTTTTTACTAATTTTACATTCTGAGTCTCACTAATACTGCTAAAATTCAACACCCAAAAGAGACATTAGGGTATGTTAATGAAAGCCAATTGCAAAAGGTATGCAACTACTCACTCAGATTATTTGACCTGTGCTGATAATGATTGTTGAAATATAGTGGTTTGCAATGTTATCAGATAGGGATGGGAATTAGCACATCTTCCACCTTGAGATGTTCTCTCTTGAAATATAATTTTTTGTGTGAATAAATGAAATATGGGTAACATTTCTTCACAGGAATAATTATTCAATTTTTGGAAGCAATCATAACATCCTTGCGTGGCAACAATGTTAACTCAAGAAGAATATGGATTTGTATCATTAACTGAAGATTATAAGAATTGTTGTTATTGTGCTCATGAACTTTTTCTTTGTGTACATTTCTCTCTACTGTCTATTCCAGTAAAAGAACAGCAACACATTATTGAATTTAGAAAATTGTCCTTAAACTATCATGTCTGTTTCAGAATCACACTTAATTTGAGCTGACTCTCCAACAGTGATACTTATATTACACGCAGAATTACAAATGTCCTGAAAAGCTTGTACACAAAAATGTATACCTTGTTAAAACACACAATTTATGTCATGTACATTATTGTTGTAGAGTTGGCGGTTTCCAAGATATTCCTTGCTATTAGTTTCAATTTTAAACTATGTAACTTTTCTCAAATAGGATCACCTTTCGTTTTGTCTCTCTTTTGTTTTACTGGCAATGCAAAGCAAACTGAACTTCAATTGTTCACATGTCAACCAGGCTTTTAAAGGATTTAACTATTGATTTACGCAGTAATTCCCTTATTTCCCTTTTGCTTAGAAGGAAGCTAGTAACAAGACAATTTCTGCTAGAGTTTACCTCAATTAGTATGACATAGATAAATTAACAATCTTTTGTAAGAATAGTCTCGTTTGCAGAACAGATATAGAAAGTCATGTGAATGGAACACATCAGAATTTTTTTAATTTATGTTTTAACAATTGTAAAAATGATGATAAATATATTATTACATATACATAACTTAAGCAGAGACTCGTCATTTTTGGCCAAAAATATCAATTTTCAGATCTTAATTGTCTATTATATTTTCAACATTGCAATTTCAGAATATACCACATTTACTTTGTTTGTACCCTAACTCTAAAGGTCTTAAAAGTAACTTTAAATGGCATGCTGCACTGGGGATATGTCCCTTTTTTCCATCCTTTATTTTCCTTGCCAACTTGCATGAAAGTTTGTAGAGAAATTTAACTCATTATAGCTATATTAGCAACCCTGACTTACCCATGTTGTTTTCATGCATTTGTTTGTGTTTTTTAAGGAATTAGGCACACTAGTGTTACCAAAGATTAAAAAAAAATGGCTAGATCTAAAAAAAAATATTCAACAAAAGGAAAAGAGGCCCTGGAAGAAAGATACTGGTTTAAATAGCTTAGAAAATGATATGGACAATACAGATTTAACTTAATAATAGTACTGCAGCTAGTATTAGGTTAGAATCAAGTAATAGACATAGTTCACAAGGCATCATCAGACTCAAATCCAAACCATGGTTTATGCCCAAAAGGTGAACATTCATGGCGCAAATACAGCCATCCATTAATAACAGGACAGGAGTATCATCACAATCATTCACTGCCTTATGCAGTATGTGAAAAAATTAAACCAATATTCAGAAGTCTAACAGAGGTCTAACTCTTGGCAAAATGTTTACATGGACGAACTCAAAACCCAAACAAATTTCAATAATGTTATATGGACTGAAAATCCCAAAACTGTTTTTGTGGATCAGAGGTATTAAAAATGGGGGTTTGTGGCTCAGTTATGCCAATTAATGAGGGAAATATAGGCAAAAGTATGGTGCTTGAAAAGTTGGACATTCAACCAGGACAAAATACGCTGAAAAGTTGTGCTGCAATAGACAAAATTCAACCCAAAAAAGCAATTTAGAAGTCGAGACTTTTCAAAAGGGCAAGGCAAGCTAAGAGGAATGCTAAAAGATGAGGACCCTGTGTATGGCTCAGGAATGTACTAACATTAGTGCAAATGTTTAAGTTTTCTCAAAACTACATTTTCTTCCACATATGTACCTTTTTTTTTTTAATTGGTTTAATGTACATAAATGAAGTTTATACAGTGTTTTCTGCAAGCAGTTTTACACATACTGACATTTTATAACAATTTGAATCACAAGCATAAAGGTAAAATTTTATAACAATTTTGAATCGCAAACATAAAAGTAAAAAATCTGATGTGTACCATTCTCTATATCCCTGCAATAAATTATTCTTAAAAAGCTTATACTTCTATTTACTTTATGCTAATCAGAAAAAATTAGCAGAAATAGTCTTATTACTTGCTTCCTTGTAAGTAGAAGCGAAATAAGGGACTACCATAGGTTAAAGAGATAGTCAAAAGCTGGTTGCTATGTCAATGAAGTTCCTTTGTTTATATGAATAGGAGTTGACAAGTTCCTGTATGAGAAAAGTATATGTTTTTCATAGCAAAAACCAAAAATAAGGAATGTCTCAAAAACGACGAACTCCACGAAAAAAATGTATATAACATCAATTGTGTGTTTTAATGTGCTCTACATGTTTTGTGTAGTAAGTTTTTGTCCATCTCTTACAGTTTAGCAGTTATTCAAAATTCAGAAAAATTCATCCAGAATAAACTACTCTTCAGAGGCTATTCCCAGAAAATTCGAAGTATACGTTTTATTTGTCAGGTAAATATCTTTAATATTCGAAATTTTAATCCAAATCGTTAGAGCCATTTTTGAGAAAATCATAATTTTCGAAAAAAGTTCCATGTGAAGGGTAGTTGGGGGTGGGGGATTTTTCTCAAAAGCTTCGTGTCGCATCCCTGGAAGATACTAAACTTAAATACCAAGTTTGGTATTTTACCTATTTTTCGTTTTTGAGTTATCGTGTTCACAGACACACGGACCTTTTTCAGAAAATGCTTTTTTTAGATAAAGGGGACCCTAAAACATATATTTCCGGTGAAATCTCGGTATCGAATTTTTTGGTGGAGTGCAATACGTTCTTTATATACTATGTATATAGTGCCTATAGAGAAAGTAAAAACACTTTCATAAACCAAAAGGTTAAAAATAATTGGCCAGAATTAAAACTTTTACTGTGAACATAATTTTTATCTAATCATCACTAAAAATGGTCAGTATAAGTAATAAGTATGCTTCTTTGTACCTACCAAATTTTATCTCTATAACTGTAATAGTTCCTAAGAAAAAGGTACATTAGTTTGCGCAATTTAGCATGGGTGGGATAGGGATTACAGTCTCCCCTTAAAGTCTGATAAAGGTACAAAACATTAATTCTATAAAAATGACAGTGAATTTAAAATCTAATTAACATGCATGAATAAAATTAAGATTACATAAATGACTGAAACTGTGAAGTTTGTTTTTTGTTGGCTATAAATAAAAATATTAACAATAAAGTTATTTCCACTTTGTGACCAGAATGAATGCTGAGTCTTTTAAATGTTGTACAATATAGTGAAAGAGCTTACTTTATAATCATCTCGTACACAAACCAGTTTTGATTTTTCAATAAAATCTGAATATTTTCCTTTCTATTGAAGATAGCATATGACTTTCATTAACGTTTTCAGCAAGAGGCCCCTTCCTATGCAGCTGAGGCTGTCTAACTAGTGCTCAGTATATAAATGAAAATCAGTGGAAAATGCTGGAAACATCCAAAAATAAAATGGATTTCACAAACTGATTTATAAAGATAGTAACTCACCTTCCATAATGATGGTAGCTATTCAACAACTGCTTTGAAAGATGATATTTCAAATGCTAGGATTGCATAAAATTTTGTTGTATAATCTTTGCTGTGCCATTACATGAAAATGGTGCTTGGAGCAACGCATCAAATATTCACTCACACTAAATTTAAAAGATTACAAGGATGTTATATAAAAACAATTCCTTAATTAAAGAAAAACAATAATATATAAACAAATGCTTACCAGGAAAACTTGGATTTCTTTGAAAATGTCATGATTAATAAAAATCTATCAAAATTTGCTTGATACATCCAGCAGCATATCAATTCATGAAGTTCCATGACGATTCTTTGGCTAGCTAACATCTGAGATTGATGATCAGATTGTTGTAATAAGTATTAGAATTTTATTATGGGATGCAAAATTACATAACTAAACATGCTACATATCTGACAATTTGCTCACCTTGTGAATTAGGTTCAGGCAGGTTTTCTCGTGGCACCAGGTGCATGACGGTGGTTTTGCCAAACGGCAAACCAAGTGCACCCAAAGTAACATTGCTATGAAGGAAGCGGCCCTGATAAATGAGCCGCAAAATTTCTGCTTTCGCCACTGCCTCTTCAGCCCAGTCTGCAAAAAAAAATATTCTCCTGTTTATTTTTCAGTTTGTAGATTAGCTTATTAAACCCATGAAAGATTACAAAAGTAACCATACTTCATTGTTATCTATCTTCTTTACCTGCACAAAAAATGAGAATTTTATTTTTGAAGGAAGAACGATACTTCATTTTTGACAAATGTTCAAATTCTCTTAATATCTGAGTGATTGTCAAAATCTTCTATTTCTTAACATCTCGTAACACGAGTGCTTTAAGAAGATATATCAAACTTAAAGCATTATAAATAAAATAATGCTCTAATTAGCATAAAAACTCCTGTGCATGACATAACTAATAGCATCCCCCTACAAATGCTTGACCATATTTTCATCATTTATACTTTGCAAAAATCTTCCTATTCTTTGTAAAACCTTGCAAAACATCAGTATGCATATTCCATCAGACAGATCTTCAAAATCTAAACTTCTCAATCCTCTGGCTTTTGGATTGCATTGAAAAAGGTGTTATGGTGAACTGGAGCCTGTAGTAATCAAATATTCTCTCTAGCCTGAAACTGGGGGGAGGGGGAGAGATCCACAACACTTGCTAAAAACTACTAAGCAAAGCATATGTGAAAGAAGAATAAACATAATTTTGACTTCTTTCAGTGTTTTGTGCAAACAAAACCAAATCCCTTTACTATGAATTTTATCTTTCCTACTACAAGTGTTACAAAATTTATAATTCTTCAAGTTTAAAATTTGTTTCAAAAGTTCAGCATTTTGAAATTCAAATTAGACATATTTGCTCATGCATGGTAGCAACACAATTCCACAATATGAGCTAAATTGTGTGTTTTAACATGATCTACATTTTTGTGTAGCAAATTTCTGTCTATCTCTATCGGTTTACCAGTTATGCAAAATTCAGCAAAATTCATTCAGAATAAAGAGGTCTTTAGAGGCTATTCCCAGAAAATTCAAGATATACATAAAGATATATATATATATATATATATATATATATATATACATGTAAATATCTTTAATATGCAGTATTTTAATCAAAATCATTACAGCCATGTTTGAGAAAATCCAAATTTCCAAAATTTTTCCACGTAAAGGGTAGTTTGGGGTGGGGGCATTTTTCTCATAATCTTCATGTCGCATCCCTGGAAAATACTAAGCTTAAATACCAAGTTTGATATTTTACAGACTTTTTGTTTTTGATTTATGTTCACACACACACACACCCACACCCATGCACGCACACACAGTCCTTTTTCTGAAAATACTATTTTTGGATACAGGTGACCCTAAAACGTCTATTTCCGGTGAAATCTCAGTATCAAATTTTTGGGTGGGTTGCGATACCTTCTCTATACACTATGTATAGAATGTGTAGAGAAAGTAAAAATGAGTTGACTTATTTTAATTCTAATAAGTCATGCAAAGAAGTTGAAGACAGCATGGTTTGTAATAATGTTTTGTTAAATATAGCTAGAAGTAGTATTAAATATCAGTATTAATGATCAGTTTGCACAAGCATGCTCACATGCATGTACAAAGCAAGAAAAAGATTAACAGAATTAACACAAGATCAAGCAGGATGACAGGCATTAATATCTGTGGCCCACATTCAAAAGGTATTGGGTTCAAATCCCATTGGCTTACCAATCTGGTTGGCTTTTTTGGGGGGTTCCCCAAATCAAGTTAAATAATGGATTGGATATTTATTACAGTTCCACCTTCAGTATAAAAAAATTAATTGGTAATATAATTGTTCACCATCTATTCACCAATAGTGAAGACCTACCCTAATATCATTTGCTTGTTGCAGAATATAGTGCACAATATAAAGGGAGACCTTGAAGCCTGTCTGTACTGACTACAGATGGTGAAAGCAGCTTGCTCATCCTACCTTCATTTGCTTGGGACGAAGTGAAAGCGGTATGGTGTGTACATGAGATCTAGAAAGTTATTGTCCATCACATGCCGATGAAAGAAATCTCACCTAACAGATATGTAGCAATATGAGCAAGTGGTTAAAAGTTACATTAAATAGAAACATCTTAAATCCTGGAAGGACCCTCCTGAATAAACTCTGAAGACAGTTGTAACAACATTTCTATTCCACAAAACACATGATTGTCAGCGCCGAGTTTGTACTGAATTGGAATCAAACATTTGGAAGTGTGTTTCCTGGGCAATCAACTAAGCTCAAGAATGGACCAACACCCCATTTGAAGAGGAAAGTGCTGGACAAAACAATAAGTTTAATAATTGCAAATGAATCCATTTGTATAGGCCAAAGATTAGAAGATAGTTAATGTAACGATTGCAGAACTGGTATTGAGAAAAGTGTTGCATTATTAGATAATTTATCTTCTCTTTAAGAGGAAAGTACCACATTTTCTCACTAGTGATTTTGCTCTTGATTTTGGTAACCTAGATACTGACATTTCCTAATAATGGAAAATATTTGTTCTTCCTGAAGTTCTACACATCTACAAATTCAATGAAACTTGTTTTCAAACTAAAAACAGTAAAGGAATGTTTATATTTCAACAACTGTCTCCATTCATACAATGAAATACACAGGAAAATTTCCAAACACAGGAAAATAATTCACAGATGTAAAATATAGAAATTTAAATCACTGTATATCTCACAGCATGCTGCAGCTGAGTATGCTATGTTTAGGAAATTTCCCTTTGAAATTTTCATCTAGCACAGCAAAAATGCTTTCTACACTCAAATCATAAAAATTAAAAGTGGGCAGACAGATGTTTTGATTGTCTAATGAATTGTATTTGTGAATACTTCACCTGAACATATATTTGCTAATGAATTTCAAATAATATAGAACAAAATATACTATTTGAATTATTGCTTCAAGTGCCATTTTCTGATTTGGATTGAAATTGTGACCTTGCTGTTGCTAGTAAAGATAGGTTCAACTTTCTTTAGAAGGAAAGTAAATAACTTATTCTAAGCGCAGGTGTTTCTGACATGAATCTTTAAAAGAGTGAAAGTGCTCATGAACTTAAATGACAGCTTCAAGATGGTGTAACCTCACAAAGAGCATTACAAGTTATTTCAATTTAGTATTTTGCTAATTTTAACTACCAAAAAATGCTAATGACCAAACTTCCTGAACTGCCTGCTTTTCAATACCTTCAGGCCAGTTGTCGAATACTGTTTGCGCAATGTCCCCCGCTGAGTCACTAGGGCTGAACAGGAACTCTTTCGTCTTCCCGCTGACCAGGATCAACCGAAGGTTAATCTGCAAACAAGAAACAAAGGAATCAGCAAAGTGATAACTATCTATTTCTAAACAATACCATTGCTAGTGTTATGATTTAAACAGATTTTGTTATTCTTGAAGCTATTAACAGGTATGTATTTATGGAAATGCTTGAGATATGCTTTGTCTGATTGGCTTCTATAGACAAAGTTTAGTCCATGTCCTGATTTAGTGCAATTATTAAAATAAGCCTCATTATTCAGAAAGCAAAATCAATTTGTGGAGTTACAATTGCTTAATACATAAGGCTATTATGATATTAGTTTTACCAATAACTTTAGCACATATTCAAGCACAAACAAAATGGTACTGACTTAACATTAGAGGTGTGCAAGTCCAATGTAATTTCTTATTAACATAAAACCTTTGCAATTCTGCCAGTGAAATGTTAAATTATATTGTACTGTTTAATAATTGTATGCGACTAACAGCTGTCCAGAAATCAAAACAAAATCAAATAATTGGTACTGCAACATATGTACATGTAAACATGTTTTTTATTTTATATTATGCCCCCATGTTTTGGGCATTCTTCAATCAGTTTCAAGTTATTAAGCATATTTGCTCAAGTAATATTATAATTGCTTTCACATTGAGACTATGTATCTTACATATTGTTGTCAATTCAAAACTACCTATGTAAAAAAAAAACTATTTTTCAGGAGAGAAAAAACTGTTTAAAACTGTATATTTCTTGTGTTGTTTATTTTTTTAAATCTGCAACCCTAATAGAATTCAAAATTAAGTGCTTTAATAACAAAAAAGTTATGTCATTGTCATAAAAGTATATTTATCTAATTTTGCTTCACATAGGTGGTTTTGTATTGTCGATCTATAAACACAGAGGTGGTCTTACTTTGATTCCTGCAAATAAATATTGAGAGATCATGTTGATAATTCACCTCACTTGTATTATATGTGAACACAAAGGACATTGACAGCTTTACTATTACCTTATGAGTAAAATGCTTTCATTTCTTTTCATTTATAAATCAATATATTTTTCTACTACACTCAGGAACTCTTTAGTTTACTATTTTAACTTTCAGAAAAATTCTTCTTTTTAGCTTTCTTTTCTTTGCTTGTTTACATGGCTAAATGAGGAATTGTTTTCTAATAAACTTTATTCGAACAATTCATTCCTTTCATTTTGTATACATTAATAAATCATATAATGCATGATGGTCTTTGTCAATGACTTTCTTCAGTTCTTACAAGTGCATATACTTTAAATTGGGTATTGGAATAAGGTCCTCTGTGCAGATTTTCCAGATTGTTTTGTTCATTCTTTCTTCTCTTAAGAAGTAAATTCCATTCTCCTGAGAATCCAAGCTGGTACAGCAACTCACCATTTGGTATATATTTTAGCTGGCAAAAGTTGTTGACAGTAGCATCCCCAACTTTTGTATCAGGCCTTCAAGAAATAAAATTGTTTTTCAGTTTACCATAATTTTTTAAAAACTCATAATTTAGCAGTTCTACATCGTAATTAAAAAAAAAAAAAAAAAATTGATTTGTTCCATTCACATGACTTTTCTACAAATTATTGTTAATAAGCTTATTCTTCTATTTACTTCATGCTAATCGAGAAAAAATTAGCAGAAATAGTCTTATTAGTTGTTTCCTTGTAAGTAGAAGCAAAATATGAGAGTATCATAGGTTAAAGTGAAGTCAAAAGCTGGTTGTTAGGTGACTGAAGTTCCTTTGTTTGAATGGACACGAGTTGACAAATATCTGTATGAGAAAAGTAGAAGTTTTTCAAAGCTGAAACCAAAAACAAGGAATATCTCAAACAAGATCAACTCCTCAAAAAAAAAATTATATAACATAAATTGTGTGTTTTAATGTGCTCTACATTTTTTGTGTCGTAAATTTTTGTTCATTTCTTACGGTTTAGCAGTTATATAAAATTCATCCAGGATAAGTAGTCTTCAGATCTATTCCCAGAAAATTCAAGATATGCATATTATTTGTCAGAAAAATATCTTAATATATTTAATATATTTTTATCAAAATCGTTAAGAGCCATTTTTGAGAAAATCAAAATTTTCGAAAAAAGTTCCATGTAAAGGGTAATTGGGGGTGGAGGGATTTTCTTGAAAATCTTTATGTCCCATCCTTGGACAATACCCAGCTTAAATACAAAGTTCAGTATTTCATGGTCTTTTCGTTTTTGAGCTATGCTGGCCACAGACACACACATGGATCTTTTTCCAAAAATGCTTTTTACTTTCTCTACACGTACTATGTACATAAGTGTATAGAGAAGGTATTGTAATGCACCCAAAAATTAGATACCCAGATTTCACCGGAAATATATGTTTTGGGTCCCCCTGAATCCAAAAAAAGCATTTTTGGAAAAAGGTCTGTGTGTGTGTGTGTGTGTGTGTGTGTGTGTGTGTGTGTGTGTGTGTGGCCAGCATAGCTCAAAAACGAAAAGACCGTTAAATACCAAACTTGGTATTTAAGTTTGGTATCTTCCAAGGATGCGACATGAAGATTTTCAAGAAAATACCCCCACACCCAACTACCCTTTACATGGAACTTTTTTCAAAAATTTTGATTTTCTCAAAAATGACTAACGATTTTGATTAAAATACTACATATTAAAGATATTTACCTGACAAATAATATGTATATCTTGAATTTTCTGGGAATAGCCTCTGAAGACTATTTTATTCTGGATGAATTTTACGAAATTTTGCATCACTGCTAAACCGTAAGAAATGGACAAAAACTTACCACACAAAAAAATGTAGAGCACATTAAAACACACAATTTATGTTATATAAATTTTTTCAAGGGGTTGATAGGTTTTGAGATATTCATTGTTTTTGGTTTCAGGTTTAAAAAACTTGTACTTTTCTCATACAGGAATTTGTCAATTCGTGTCCATACAAACAAAGGAACTTCAGTCTCCTAGCAACCAGCTTTTGACTTCACTTTAATGTATGATACACTCATATTTCGCTTCTACTTACAAGGAAGCAAGTAATGAGGTTATTTCTGCTATTTTTTTCTGGATTAGCACGAAGTAAATAGAAGAATAAGCTTAAAAACAATAATTTTTACACAGAAGTTGAGAAAGTCATGTGAATGGAACACATCAGATTTTTTTTTTTTTTTTTGATTCAGGGGGACCCAAAACGTGTGTTTCCGGTGAAATCTCGGTATCGAATTTTTGAGTGCAATACAATACCTTCTCTATACACTATGTATTGCCCTCCGTGCTAAATTCATGTACCCGTCGTGGGATCAAACCCGGTGGAGGACGATGGATTTTTTTTCGGGCGTAAAATCCTTAGCATGGCTTCCTTCGGAAGGGAAGTAAAGCCGTTGGTCCCGTGTCGTAGATTTACGGCACGTAAAAGAACCTCAAACCTGATAGAGAAGTCTCTGAGCAAAATTAAGCGGACGCTGAGGACCGCAGCAGTTAAAGAGCAGTTAAATAACAGGTCATTTCATTTTCTATACACTATGAACATAGTACGTGTAGAGAAAGTAAAAAATTCCCCTGCCCAAAACTACCATTTATATGGATTTTTTTAAAATTAATTTTCTTTTTCTCAAAAATGACGAACTATTTTGATTAAAATACTATAAACTAAAGGTATTTACATCACAAATAAACTATATATGTCAATTTTATAGGAATAACATCTGAAGACCTCTTATTCTGGAATGGTTTTCAGAATTTTGAATAAAGGTTAAACCGTAAAAGATAAGACAAAACCTTACCACACAAAAATTGTAGATCTCGTTAAAACACAAAATTTATGTCATACACGTTTTTTATGTACAGCTGACTGTTTCTGTGATACTCCTTGTTATTGATTTCAATTTTAAACTACTTTAAACTTTTCTCAAACGGGAAGTGAAGTTTCGTTTCATCTCTCGTTTTACTGCAGGCCACGTAAAGCGAATCGAACTTCAGTTGTTTCACATAGGGCCAGCTTTTAAAAGATTTGACTGTCGATTTAGCCTAGTGTATTCTTTTATTTCCCTTCTACTTACAAGTAAGGAAGTAATACACAATAATTGTTTGATTAGCATGTCGTAGATAAAAGAATAATATTTTGTAAGGAAAGTTGTTTTTGTGTAACAGCTAGAGTCATGTAATGGAACATTTAGTAAAAGGTGTGCCTCTGTGTGTGTGTGTGTGTGTGTGTGTGTGTGTGTGTGTGTGTGGGGGGGGGGGGCATAACTAAACAACAAAAAGATAATTAAATGGTACACTTGGTATGTGTGTCTAGGATGTTCCAAGAACGATTTTCATGGCCCCCCCACAAACTACCCTTTACGTGGAAAAATGTTTGCAAACGTTTTTCTCAAAAATGGCTCTAATGATTTTGTTCAAAATATGGTATATGGTATACATTTATATAACAAATAGAATGTTTATTTTGAATTATCTAGGAATAGTCTCTAAGGACCACTTTATTCTGGATAAATTTTGCAAAATTTTGAATAACGGTTACACAATAAGTGAGACAAAAATACACAAAATATATGGATAGATCTTGTTAAAATGTACAATTTATGTAACACACGTTTTTACCATCTCTACACGTGCTATGTACATAGTGTATAGAGGAAGTATTGTATTCCACCCAAAATTCGATATCAAGATTTCACTGGAAATATGTTTTCTAAATAACCATTTTTAGAAAAAGGTACTGTGTGCATATGTGCGTAACATAGCTCAAAAACGAAAAGTCGTTAAACACCAAATTTGGTATTTAAGTTTGGTATCGCATAATTTTTTTTAAGAGTTCTTATTGAAAGGAAAGATTGTGACCTCGATGTTGGATTAAGATTAGTTATGGGTGTAGATGTTCATAAACTAGGTGACAAACACATTTTCAAGAAAATCCCTCCACCCTAAAGTACCCTTTACATGGAAACATTTTTTAAAATTCTGTTTTTCTCAAAAATGGCTCTAACGATTTTGATTAAAATACCGCACATTAAAGCTATTTACATCACAAATAAAATGCATATCTTGAATTTTGCATAATTGATAAACCGTAAGAGTTGGGTACACAAAAATATAGATCTCGTTAAAACTCACAATTTATGTAGTATGCATTTTTGTTATACAGTTTACCATTTTCGAGATATCCCCAGTTATTGGCTTCAATTTTAAACTACAGTTCTCAAACGGACCTTTCGTTTAATCTATCTTTTGTTTTTCTAGAAATGCAAAGCGAATGGAACTTCAATTGTTCATATATAAGAGCAGCTTAAAAGTTTTGATATCGCTTTAGCCGGGTATATTCCCTTATTTCTCTTCTGCTTATAAGGAACTAAGTGTAATTGTGTTGATTATCTCGTTTAGTATGTTGCAGATAGAAGAAAAAGCTTTTGTAGGTTTAATTTGTTACAGGCTAAATAGAGACATTCATGTGAAATTAACACATTAGTTCTTGTAGAGCTGACCGTTTTGGAGATATTTCTTGTTATTGGTTTCAATTTTAAACTATCCAACTTTTCTCAAACAGGAACATGCAAAGAGAATTTAACTTCATTTGTTTCTAATAGCGATGAGTTTTTAAAAGATTTGACTATCGCTTTAGCACAATGCATTCCCTTATTTCCCTTCTACTTACAATTCTGCTTATCTCGATCAGTATGACGTAGACAACAACTTTTTGTAAGATTAGTTTGTATACGGAACAGTTCGAGAAAGTTATGTGAATAGAACACATCAAGGGTTTTTTTTTTTTTTTTTTCACTACACGTACTATGTACATATTCTATAGAGAAGGTGCTGTATTGTACCCAAAAGTTCTTCACAGAGATGTCACCGGAAATAACATTTTGGGACCCCCTGATTCCAAAAACAAATCTGATGTGTTCCATTCATATGGCTTTCTCTACATCTCTGCAATAAATTAATTAAAAAGCTTATTCTGCCATTAACTTCGTGCTAATCGAGAAAATATAGCAGAAACATTCTTATTACTTGCTTATAAGTAGAAGGGAAATAAAAGAATACCATAGGATAAAGCGACAGCCAAATCTTTTAAACGCTGGTTTTTTTTTTTTTTTTCACTACACGTACTATGTACATATTCTATAGAGAAGGTGCTGTATTGTACCCAAAAGTTCTTCACAGAGATGTCACCGGAAATAACATTTTGGGACCCCCTGATTCCAAAAACAAATCTGATGTGTTCCATTCATATGGCTTTCTCTACATCTCTGCAATAAATTAATTAAAAAGCTTATTCTGCCATTAACTTCGTGCTAATCGAGAAAATATAGCAGAAACATTCTTATTACTTGCTTATAAGTAGAAGGGAAATAAAAGAATACCATAGGATAAAGCGACAGCCAAATCTTTTAAACGCTGGTTACTATGCAACTAAAGTTTTTGTTAGTATGGCCAGGAATTGACAATTTCCCCTATGAGAAAAGTATACCGTAATTTTCGGACCATAAGTCGCACGTTTTTCATTACAAAATACTGTTTAAAATTTAAATGGTCTTAAGGCCCAAAATTCACATGTGAAAACCAGCTAAATTTACCGGTAGTTTCAACATTACATGGATCATTAGCAAGGGAATGTGAGCTTTGTGGACTCTTAATGACACACATACCTAATAGCAATTTTGCTATAACGGATTAAAGTATGCGATAGCAAGGAAAATTTTCTCTCACAGCCCCTTTCTTTAATGTTTAGTTGCCAGTAGCAAGTGTACCGTTGTGAATTTTTCTAAGCTCTCGTGTCTATATACGATGCCGCCTAAACAGAAGAGATTCTCATGCAGTGTTGCATTCAAATTAGAAGTTGTGCAATATGCAAAAGAACACGGTAATATGACAGCAGAAAGCCATTATGGGCCCCCACCAACTGAGAAATCCATGGAAAGTGAAAATTCAGATTTGAGTGAAAGTGAAAATGAAGCCTAAAGTATACTTTTTGTTGTGAGTGAAATTATGGGATACCTACATCAAGTAAGTAATAGAGAATAAAAACTTTATTATTTTTATTTTAAAATGTTATCAAAATCATGACTGCGACTTATGGTCCGAAAAAAGGGTCAGTATTTTAAAACTAAAACCAATAACAAGGAATTCAATTCAAAAAAATGATACAACATAAATTGTGTATGTTTAACGAGTTCTAAATTTTTTGTTAAGTAAGTTTTTGTCTATCTCTTACGGTTTACTACTCATTCTAAATTCCACAAAATTCATCCAGAAAAAGGTGTCTTCAGAGGTTATTCCCAGAAAATTCAAGATATACATTTTGTTTGTGTTGTAAATATCTGTATATACGATATTTTAATCAAAATTGTTAGAGCCATTTTCAAGAAAACCAAATTTTTTTCCATGTAAATGGCAGTAGGGGGACTTTTTGAAAACCTTCGTATCGAATCTTTGGGAAGATAAACTTAAATACCAAGTTTGGTATTTTACGGTCTTTTCGTTTTTGAGCTATACTGCCCATGACACACATGGGCATTATCTAAAAATTCTTTTTTGGATTCAGGTAGTCTCAAAACATATATTTCCGGTGAAATCTCGTATCTAAGTCTTGGGTGTTTGCTATATACTATATATATAGCACGTATAGAGAAAGAAAAATATAAACTTGCTAATACACAACTTTATCTCATATACATTTTACTTTCTCTACACATATTATGTACATGTGCATAGAAGTATTGCAATGCACCCAAAAAAATTAAATTGTATTTAAAAAAAATACATGTTTTGGGACCCGTATATCCAAAAAAGCATTTTTATAAAAAGATCATGTGTGGGGGGGGGGCAGCATAGCTCAAAAACGAAAGACCGTTAAATACCAAAATTGGTATTTAAGCTTCGTATCTCCCAAGGATGCGACACGAAAATTCACCCATCCCCAACTACCCTTTACATGGAACATTTTTCGAAATGTTGCTTTTGTCAAAAATGGCTCTAACGAGTTTGATTTAAATACCTAATGTTTAAGATATTTTTATGAAAAAAGAAATGTATATCTTGAATTTTCTGGGAATAGCCTCTGAAGACCTATTTATTCTGGATAACCTTTATATAAATGGCAAACCGTAAGAGATACACAAAAACATATACTTTTTTTTCGTGGAGCTGATCGTTTTTGAGATATTCCTTGTTTTTAGTTTCGACTTTAAAAAACTTAACTTTTCTCATACAGGAATTTGTCAACTCCTGCCCATACAAACAAAGGAACTTCATTCACATAGCAACCAGCTTTTGACTATCACTTTAACCTATGGTATTCCCTTATTTCGCTTCTACTTAGAAGGAAGCAAGTGATAAGTCTATTTCTGCTAATATTTTCTCGATTAGTTATGAAGTAAATAGCAGCATACGCTTTTTAACAATAATTTGTTGCAGAGATGTTAGTAAGTCATATGAATGGAACACATATTTTTTTTAGATATTCCTTGTTTTTGGTTTCAGCTTTAAAAAACTTATACTTTTCTCACACAGGACTTTTGTCAACTCCTGCCCATACAAACAAAAGAACTTCAATCACATACCATTGACTATCGCTTGAACCTATGCTACTCCTTTATTTCGCTTCTACTTACAAGGAAGCAATGGTCGTCTCCTTAGCGCGGTGGTAGCGTTGCTACTTACCAAGCGGGAGACCTGGGTTCGATCCCCAGTACCGGCGTGGGGATTTTTCCCCCGGGCCCAATTGAGGAGAAGTAGCGGCTCCAGGTCATGAGGACCGCATTAACCGGCCGGGGGGATTCGAGGCGCTGACCACGTCTCACCCTCCAATACTGCACCCCATCCATGACGTCTGTGGTGGACCGAGATGGGGGACGCTGCGGCCGGGCGGTAGGCCAAGGTTCCCCGTGAGCTGTCGTGCCATGGAGTTATTACAAGGAAGCAAGTAATAAGACTATTTCTTTCTCGATTAGCGTGAAGTAAATAGAAGCATAAGCTTTTTAATAATAATTTCAGAGATGTAGAGAAAGTCATGTGATTGGAACACATAAGATTTTTTAAGAAAATAATTAACAGAACACTCTCTCTCTCTCTCTCTCTCTCTCTCTCTCTCTCTCTCTCTCTCTCTCTCAAGAGGGAGCTTGATCATGGCGAAGAAGAGACCCCGCAGAGCCGCCGCTGCTAAGGCAGCAACCGTCGCCTCTTCCCCCGTCAGCCGCCGAGGAGGGAGCGCCTCCGTCGCCACTGGCCGCGGTAAGCCCTGCTTCGCCGCCGGCCGCCTGCGCAGTCTCGCCGCAACTGCAGCCATCGCCGCCGCCGACGCCCCAGTTCAGTGCCGTGGTACAGGGGGTCCCTCGGGACCTTTCCACCCGGCATCTGCTCACCATCTTGCAGTCACGGTAGCCTTTTTGCTTGAGGGCATATACCTCGACCGGGGGCCAAGGCTGACTTGGAAGCTGCCTTGGCGTCAGGATTGCCCTTATTAGGGCGACTTCTGGTCGTCGAGGCTAGCCGACAAGAACGCCGCCGACGCTGCTGTGCCTTCGGACACTCAGCCGACGTCTGCTCTTCGCCGCCGCGGTGCCACTACTGTGGTATCAACACCACCACCGCCGAGTGCACTGGGCACGATCTCCCGTCGCCGCCGGTTCTGTGCCACCTATCGTGACACAGGACACTTCACCGGGCAAGCCCAGTGCCCACTCTACCCAAGGAGCAGAACTTCATCACCACCTCCTGCCCGCCGCACCACACTACCGCAGACTACCAACGCCGAGGCCACACCACCTGCACTCTCAACAGACGCAGCGACGCGAGACGCCATTCAGGACCTCCACGCGGAGATCCTGAACGTCGGCGCTCGCTTAGCTGCCCTTGAAGAGACATGCAGTGGCATCACTCAGACGCTGCTTGAACTTCAAGCTTCAAACACCGCAGTCGCCTCCACTCTTGAAGCATCTGCAGCTTATCTATCCATCCGGGTAGACGGCCTTACTGAGCAGATGAAGCAGGTTCGCCAGAAACAAATTCTCCAATCTGCTGACATGTTTCGACTCCGAAAGCAGCAGAACGTCACCGCTCCTCCTCCTGCCCAGGTTGAGGGGTACGCACCGACAGCGGGTCTTCAGGAGTCAACTACCTGGAAGACGCCTCGGAGCATCGCTGAATACTACCGCAATAGACAGATCCAGTAAGAATTCTTCGTCCACATCTCTCCTCAACTCCCACCCTTTATTTCCTTCTATCATCACCTTTATTCCCTAGGCTGCAGTCAGGTTTCATGACTGTCAGCCTAGACACAACCTTTCACCCGCTCCCGCACAACGTGCGGCAGCATCCTACTTTTCACATATTAACGCGGGTGCATTTGCGGGACCGCGCAAAGCCACGATCATCTCAGCAATCTACGTAATATAACGTGGAAGGGGTTTTTTTAGTAGGTAGGCCGCATGAGGAAGCGGAGAGACCCACATATCCTCCCAACCATTGCACTTCGGCTGGGGGTTGAATGCGTAATGCATTTTCCCCCTCCGCGGTAAAAAATCTCTCTCTCTCCACTCTCCCATCTCTCTCCTTTCTTCTCTCTCTCATATCTCTCCTCTCTCCTCTTTCTCATATCTCTCCTCTCTCTAGCTCTCTCTCATATCTCTCTAGCTCTCTCTCATATCTCTCCTCTCTCTCGCTATCTCTCTCCTCTCTCTAGCTCTCTCTAGCTCCCTCGCCATCTCTCTCATCTCTCTAGCTCTCTCGCCATGTCTCTCGACCTCTATCTCTATCTCCCTCTCGCTATCTCTCTCCTTCTCCCTCTCACCATCTCTCTCTATCTATCTCCCTCTCTCCATCATCATCTCGTTCCAGCATCTCTATCTCTCTCTCACCATCTCTATCTCCCTCTCGCTATCTCTCGCTCTCCATCATCTTCTCTCTGATTTCGAAAAATATAAATATTTCCATTGAAACTTCTAACTTTAATATTTGGGATGAATATAATACAGTGTTTCTTTATGAATACGTACGCGGCACAGAAAGTAAAAAGTCATGTTTGAGCCTATATTGAGTTACTAGTCAGATGAACTTGTAAACAAGATGTAAATAAAAAGTGCAAAAAATCCTTTATTTAGTATTTATGAAAAACGTTTCCCTGATTAAATGTGCCAGTTTAAACAGGTCTATGTAGGTTATGTTTAATGAAAGAAGAATTCACAAAATTGAGCACATATTGAAATTTCTGCAAAATCAAGGTCACGTTTCTCGGTCATCCGGAAATCCAGTGCTAAGCTCAAGAAATATATTTTCTACAATCATTAGCATTGAGTAACTTAGGAGTTGGCAGTCCTGTATCCGAAGTAGCTGGTCCTCCAGTCTCACTGACCAGCATTTAAGTTAATTCTCTATTTCTCTCTTTTTCGAGCTGCGTATCTCCATATAATTTAGGGTTATACATATTTATGTGCTGTCTTCGCAACAAGATACAACAGAGGCTGTGTAATAATGATGCACTTCTAGCATCCAAGAGAGAACCTTGGAATTCCAGCCAGTCGGCGAGTCTACTAGGGGTTGAAAGGTCAGCCGCCTCCTCGCCACTTTATATTCCTCGCCCAGCGCCTCGAGAAACCAAGTGCCGAGTCCCATTTTACAACGCGTGAAAACCTCATCGGAATCCATCGCATCCCCGGCTTTATAAGCTGACCCAAGCTTTTCACATGGCAAACCTCCTGAGACGACATCTCATATTCATTTCACTATGCCCGCAGGGAATAATAATAATAATAATGGATGATGATATGATATGATATTATTAAAGAAACTTTTCCGTAATATCACTGTCTCTCTAATAATAATTGACATTAAAACCTATAAACTAGACCTTTAAAAATCTTCTAGTACACGTATTATGTACTTAGTGTATAGAGAGGGTACTGCACTCCACCCAAAAATTCGATACCGAGATTTCACCGGAAATACGTTTTAGGGTCCCCTGTATCAAAAAAGTATTTTCAGAAAAAAGGTCCGTGTGTGTGTGTGTGTGTGTGTGTGTGCGGGCGCGCGTGCGTGAACACGATAACTCAAAAACGAAAAGTCGGTAAAATATCAAACTTGGTATTTAAATTTAGTACCTTCCAGAGATGCGACACGAAGCTTTCGAGAAAAATCCCTCTACCCCAAACTACCCTTTACATGCAAAAAATTCAAAAACTTGATTTTCTCAAAAATGGCTCTAACGACTTTTATTAAAACACGCTTATATTAAAAATATTTATATGGCAAACAAAATATATACCTTAAATTTTCTGGGAATAGCCTCTAAATACCTCTTTATTCTGAAAGAATTGTTCTGAATTTTGCGTAACAGGTAAACCGTAAGAGACAAAAACTTACTGCACAAAAAATGTAGATCAAGTTAAAGCACACAATTTGTCATATACATTTACCATTTCTGAGATATTCCTTGTTATTGTTTCAGAATTGAATTGCTTAAACTTTTCTCACACGGAAAGCTGTAAATTTCTGTTCCTGCATAGAAACGGATTTCAACCACATGGCAACCAGCTTTTAAAAGATTTGACTATCGTTTTAACCTAGTGTACTCCCTTATTTGCCTTCAACTTTCAAGGAAGCAAATAATTAAGACAATGGGGCCGCGCCGTGGCCGAGTGGTTAGACGACTCGCCTCTCGCCAAGACGGCCCGGGTTCGATCCCAAGCGACCGCATGTGAGACTTGTGAACAAAGCGGCCACCATCGCATTCTACCGGTACTCCATCTCATTTCATATATCACCAGTGTCATCGCCTGCGGTGCCATGGTAGTAAAAGCGGACGTTAAACACTATAAAAAAATAGGACAAGTTTTGCTAATGTTATCTTGATTATCTTAAAGTAAATAGAAGAATAAATGAATGGAACACCATTTTTTTAAATATCTTTTGGTAATCTGTTATATGGTCCTTTTTCATCGCTTTCCAAGCCATTTAATGTACAGATGAGGCATAAACACCTTACAGTTTTTAAACCAATCAGAACACTGTGTGCTTGGTGAAAGATTTATTTTCAGCATGTTGTAATGTATACAATAGCATGAAGTTTCAGCTATGATTTGATTTTTTTACGTTTGTAATACAGTTAACAGTTATGATTATGGTCCGACAATGGACTGATCTCAGTTCAATTGCGATGGAGCATAAGCCCGTACCAGAGCATATTCATTTACTAGAAAATATGTCTATCAGGACAAACTCTGTTACAGCTGTTTAGAGGGAATTCCAGAGACCTCAGGAACACTGTGTTACATTTTGGTAAGGTAATTAAAAATACTACAATTTTTCGGTCCGCAAAGCTCAAGTCTTCCAACTGCTCTCCCACTTCCCGCTTTAGCCGGCCGTGTAAGAAAGTTAGGGATGGAGGGGGAGTTTGCCATCACTCCTGTATCAGTTACTATACGCGCGTGCATGGCTAAATGTATGATGAGAATAATACTTTTTTCCGAAGTAAGTGGCAATTTTGTAAATAATCCTCTTAGACTATCCTCTAACGGACTTACTAGAGGAGAACTTAGGTGTTGAGGATCCCAACATTAATGTTAATAGTTCTCGGTTTATATACTCTTACAATAAACAATAAACTGTGATTTTTGTGATCCCTCACTGCCGCTTGCAGTTCCCTCTCTCCCTCCACTAACAAAAACCTCGTGTCTGATGTCACATAGACATGCGGGAGAAGGGAGATTGACGTAATCGACAATAGTTACGCCCTCAACGTTCTGCGCAGCTTTTTCATTGTCCTGCCCGGAATGCTGTAGGTTAGAAAATGGCGAGAAGAGTCTAGACGAACTGAGTTTGTTACACGTTTCTACTGAATGAATATGCCCCGCTACAGGCCAACGCTCCATCGAACTGAACTGGAGGCAGCATATGCATACACTTCTAACGTTGCTATACAAGCCTTCAGCAATAAAAAATCTAGCCACCTAACTACTGTCCCACCCATCTAGCTAGCTATAGGCTGGTCAAATTTTGGAGCCCTATGCTTGGAAGTACCTTTAATTATGTCACATTTAAATGAGTAACACTTCCCCCCCCCTTTTCCCCCTGATTTTCAGCTGAGTTAAGTTGCTCAAATGCTATATGATGTTACAATTTTCATGTTAGGAAATTGGAACGTTTACTTTTGTCAGCTTAGTTAATAAAACGTCAGCTCAATGCAACTACCAGTATTTTCAGAGCATTTTTATATCTATACATGCATGCCAAATACACTATATACTTTTTGGTGCTTAAACGAGCTGAAAAATTTAAAAAAAAAACCGAAGAAACCGCAATTTATGGAACTAAAGAATTATACCAATTCAAGACGCAACTGTAAACAAACAAGCCTCTCGCCTGAGACTATTGTGAAAACTGACAATTTCAAGCACGGAACCCTTTAACAAATGCAAATGGCGTGTTTTTATGAACACTCTTTAACTACTGTGGTTCTCAGCGTCCCATTCTAAATTGGACGTGAAATACCGCTTAATTTTGCTCACAGGCCTCTCTATCAGGCTTGAGGCTCTTTTACGTGCCGTAAATCTACGACACGGGACCAACGGCTTTACTTCCCTTCCGACGGCAGCCATGCTAATCCATCGTCCTCCGCCGGGTTTGAACCCACGACCTTGGGTATATGAAGTTAGCATGGTAACCATTACACCACGGAGGGCGACCCCCATTAACATGTCAATATTATTCGCGTGTTTATAGTATTTCCAACTTACACTAAAGAAAGTACCTAATGCATTCATTTCAAAACTCAACATCGGTATTTCATCGGAAATACTTGTGTTACGCCTCCCAGTGTATAATTTCCAAGCAGTTCCAAAGGTGTATGTTCAGCACAGCGCAATAACAAACGGCTCAATAAGTACGTAATTAACTCCGAGAAAAAACTCCAACAATACGTTCAGTGGATGAGCATCTGGGCTGGTAATCCAAGTAAAAACATACCTTACTCGTTTCCGTATGAGTCCATGCCGATGGACTTAATTTACGAGGCAGGAAAAGTGTTTAGAAAGCATTATATAAGTAAATAACATCCAAAATGGAAGCAACATCTGGAAAGAATGGAACCAACTAGACTGTCTAAAGTATCTTGTTGTTATAAGCTAAAGGGCAAAAGGAATTTAGGAAGACCTATGGGTTAATGGGGTTGTCTCCTTAGCACGGCGGTAACGCGATCGAGGGTGCACTCAGCCTTGAGAGGTATCTGAGGAGCTGCCTCAGGGAAAAGTATTGGCTCTAGGTTGCGTGGACCACATGAACCGGATGGGACTCGGAGCGTTAACCACCGCACACCACCCATGACGCCTATAATGGGCAGGGGTGGGGGATGCCTTGGTCTGATTTCGGACTGTTGCACTACGGAGTTTAGTTTGAGTAGATGGAAGGAAGAGATATGTGGGTGGAACATATAATTTTGCCTTCATAGCCCATGAAGTGGGGTAGAAACACCTACTTTATTATTTAATTGCGTAATTTTCTGGGAGTATACAGTGACAATTTTAAGAGATCTTTTCTATTTGGAAAATAAGCATTGTTTCTGTTCTTACGAAACAGTTAAGTGTATGTTAAGAAGTGACTTTGTGGCAAAAAAAAAAAAAAAAAAAATATGTTAAAAGTCTTAAGTTGCTTCCGGTTTTTTAAAGTAAATATGCTTAACCAAAATTTTAATTAAGAAAAGCTGTCGATATCACTAAAACAAAGGGTACCTAAGCATATGCCAAACAATTAGTACAAATAAATTTAAATATATGTAAGTCTATTTAAGGGGACCCGGCAAGGCTTATAATACTAAAATTATGACAATGTTAAAATTTAAGCTCTTAAGGAACATTTTCTCAGAAATTATTTATTGTATCTACTTCAAATTTTACAGTACATTATATGGCCTTTTGTACACACTTTAATATTTTTTGTAGAATAATTATTTGAAGAGCAAATAATGTTTTGCAGTAGCCAATTTTTTCATTAAAAATATCATACTAATCCCTTCAAAATTTCAAAATTACAGATCATTTTAAAAAATGACCCTGTTAAAATGTTTATAATTTATATAAACTGAAGCTAATTAACGGTCTCAAAACCTAATGCCTGAAAGTATGAGCTTTCTATTGTTTCTGAGAAAATGTTAATATATATATATATATATATATATACATATATACATGTAGTTTAGAGATATCGAACTTCAAAGTTAGAGCTAACCTTTTCAATACATTAACCACCACAAAATTTGCACTGCATATGTTTATGAAGAATATCGATAATATTTGAATATTTATTATTTCATAGTATTATTTTCATCAGCATCTTTCAATAAATTATTATATTCATCTCCATGGTTCTGCAGTTTATTTTTGGAAGAACTATTACACTTCACACCATCACTATTACTTGTGTTTATTTCAACATCCAAATGTGAATCTGTAATATCAACATCATTTGCAGTGATATTTTTTGTTTTCCTATATTCTTCCACTTACTGAAAACCCTATTACTGTGTCGTGGCATTGTAAGCAAATTGAAATATCAGTCAAACACAACAAAATATTCACAATCACATCAATAGCAAATTAAGATGTTTACACAAAACAAAATGACTAGGTTAGATTGCCACAATAAATCAGTAATCAATACGGTCATTTCAAAAATGTCCCACATTTTCCTCCTAAAAAAAAAAAAAACCGCGAACTTAAAATATACTAATTCCATTCATAGCAAAAACAAATGACCACGTCCACCAAATGCAGCCCCTTGGTAAATACTCTATAAAAATCCTTAGAATAGTGATACCAAGATCAAAATTGAAGCATTTTAATCAGAAAATTTTCTAGTATTTTTATATTACAAAAAACAAAAAAATGTATTTTTACTCATATTTGCCTTACCGGGTCTCCTTAAGCACTATGCTTTGAAATATGTAAGTGCTTTGCAATTATTGACTCATTCTATAGTAGCTATGATCTTCTAGTACTATATAACTGAAATCAATTCTACGTGTGTCGTACTTGTTTCTGAATGAAATCGACACAAAATTATGATTGTATATGAATAATACGGAATGCTGAAAGTCGTGCAATACAGAATGTCAATATAATAAGGGGGGAAAAATAAGTTTAATTTCCAAGCATCCGCAACTCGGCGAGTTTTCGTATAAATTTGCATTAAATGTATGTTTGAACCACCTGAGTATCACTAAAGGTTTCAAGGCAAACAGCTGGAATACTACTGACTTAAAGCTAACACTGTTATGTTATGAAGATCCACATAGGGTTTCGTCCCACATCCGGCATCTCCCTAGCAGCTGAAGGGCAACCGACGTATCTAAATGAATGTGGGTGGAATGAATAGGTCAACAGACTAAATCGATATTGCGGAAGTCTCTTGTATCGAGCTGGCCAGAAAAGAGCAAATTGCGTGTAATTATGTGCCCTATCCACCTCTACTATGTGGTCGCCGACCCTATTATGGTTCCGTTGCAACATTTTGCATGATGTGATTTCAACTTAAATTCCATTTTGCACGAAACGTAGTCATAATAATGATTCTCTTGCACAAAAGGCAAGAATGAATTATTTTTGCTAAACGAATCAACTAATTATCAATTGCAATGCTACGCTGATGTTAATTCTTCGATGTAGACTATAATACCGCCAAATTCTCTAAGTTTAAAAATCACAAGTAATTTACTATCCGCTATCCCTTATTTGATGAAGTAACGAAAACTGAAAGTAAATTTAATTTAGTTATCGTATCATAAATATTAAAAACGCTTTATTAGTAATGAAATGTATATCGTTTCATTAAATTTGTAAATAAGTGCATGACTTTTATTGAAGGATCGCATTTTAAAATTAACTACAACATTTGGAGTCATTTGATTTACAAGTTTTAAATTTATAGAATATTGTACAAAAAAGAATCTGATCTATTCCATTCACATGACTTTCTCTACATATCTGTAACAAATAATTGTTAAACGTTTATTCGTCTATTTACTTCATGCTAAAAATAACAGAAAAAATTAGCAGAAATGGTCTTATTACTTTACAGATGTAAGTAGAACAGAAATGAGGGAGTACTACAGGCTAATATAGCGATAGTCAAATCTTTTAAAAGCTAATTGCTTTAGATTAAAGTTCCTTTGTTTGTATGGCCAGGAGTTGACAAATTCAGTATGAGAAAGGTATAAGTATTTTGAAACTGAAACCAATAACAAGGAATAAATAAAAATGCTCAACACCAAGAAAAAATGCATATAACATAAATTGTGTGTTTTAACAAGATCTAAATGTTTTTGTTACGGAAGTTTTTGTTCTATCTCTTACGGTTTACCAGTTATGCAAAATTCCATCCAGAATAAAGATATCTTCAGAGGCTATTCCCAGAAAATTCAAGGTATAGTTTATTTGTCATCTAAATGCCATTAACATACGATATGCTAAACAAAACATTTACAGCCATTTTTTAGAAAATCTACCTAAATACTAAGTTTGGTAATTAGCGGAATCTTCATTTTTGAGCTATGCTGACTCCACCCCCCACACCCAACAACACACACACACACACACACACACACACATATATATATATATATATATATATATACTAATTTTTTTTTAAAGATTCAGAGGTCTCAAACATATATTTCCGGTGAAATCTTGCTATCAAATTTTTGGATGCATTACAATATACACTATACACTGTGTTCATAGTACGTGTAGAGAAAGTAATCATGTAAGATTTTAAAGGTCGATCAGACCTAGTTCATAAAGATCCACACAGAAAACTAATCTTAACCCAACATCGAGGTCACAATCTTCCTTTTCAAGTATATTAATGTGTAAATTTTCTTGGTTCGGATTTAAATTCATTTATGTTTTATTTAAGCTAAAGGGATAGTCAAAATGTTTTAATAGCTGGTTGCTATGTGATTGAAGTTCCTTTGCATGGCGAGAAGCTGGTAATTCCTGTATGAGTATATTTTAAAACTGAAACCAATAATACAGAATATTTCAAAAACGGTTAACTCCGCGAAAAAAATGTATATAAGATAATTGTGTGCTATAACGAGATCTACTTTTTACTTTCTCTATACGTACTATGTACATAGTGTATAGAGAAGGTATTGCATTGTACCCAAAAATTAAGACCGTTAAAAACCAAACTTGGTACTTAAGTTTGGTATCTTCCAAGGATACGACACGAAGATTTTCAAGAAAATCCCCCCACCCCAAACTACCCTTTACATGGAACTTTTTTCGAAAATTTTGATTTTCTAAAAAATGGCTAACGATTTGGATTAAAATCCCGTATATTACTGAGATTTACATACCAAATAATATGTATATCTTGAATTTTCTGGGAATAGCCTCTGAAGACGTCTTTATTCTGGATGAATTTTGCCGAATTTTGCTTAACTGCTAAACGGTAAGAGATAGACAAAAGCTTACTACACAGAAAATGTAGAGCACGTTAAAACACACAATTTATGTTATACATTTTTTTTTTTTTTCGTGGAGTTGATCGTTTTTTATTTATTCATTGTTTTTGATTTCACCTTTCAAAAACTTATATTTTCTCATACATGAATTTGTCAACTCCTGTCCATGCAAAGAAAGGAACTTCCGTCACATAGCAACCAGCCTTTGACTATCACGTTAACCTATGGTACTCTCTTATTTAGCTTCTACTTAAAAGGAAGCAAGTAATAACACTATTTCAGACATTTTTTTTTTTCTCGATTAGCATGAAGTAAATAGAAACATAAGATTTTTAACAATAATTTGTTGCAGAGATATAGAGAAAGTCATGTGAATGGAACACATAAGATTTTTTTTTGTGTAGTAAGTTTCTGTCTATGTCTTACCAGTTATGCCAAACTCATTGGAAATAAAGATGTCCCTATGCGATTTGACATTGAAATTCGTTCACTTTGCTTGGCCAGGAGTAAAACAAAAGAATAACGGATGAGGAAACGGTTAGCTTCAGAACAAAAATGTGTAGGACATAAATTGTGCGATTTGACGGGATTGACCTTTTTACTTTCTCAACACGTACTATGTACATAGTGTATAAAGAAGGTATTGTAATGCACCCAAAAATTCGATACCGAGATTTCATCGGAAACGCATGTTTTGAGTCTCCCTGAATCCAAAAAAAAATCTAATGTATTCCATTCACATGACTATCACTTTAACCTATGGTACTCGTTATTTCGCTTCGACTTACACGGAAACAAGAAATAAGACTATTTAAAAGCTGGTTGCTATGTGACTGAAGTTCCCTTGTATGGACAGGAGTTGGGAAAGTCCTGTATGAGAAAAGAATGCGATGTCTTCAGAAGATATTCCCAGAAAATTCAAGATATACATTTTATGTGTCATGTAAATATCTTTAATATGCGATATTTTAATCAAAATCGTTAGGGTCATTTCTGAGAAAATCAAAATTTTCGAAAAATGTTCCATGTAAAAAGTATTTGGGAGTGGAGGACTTTCTTGAAAATCTTCGTGTCGCATTCATGGAAGATACTGAACTTAATGCCAAGTTTGGTATTTAACGGACGTTTTGTTTTTGAGTTATGCTACCCACAACAGACAGTTTTTTTAAAGATTTTACTATCGCCTTAGTCTACTGTATTATCCTATTTCTCTTATAAGGTACTAAATAACAATCATTTTTGCTTATGTTTAGCTAATGTTTATCGATTTGCATGAAGTAGATAAAAGAATAATAGTTCGTAAGAATAGTTTGTTTGCTCAACAGGTAGAGAAAGTAATATGAATGCTACATATCTGATTTTTTTTATGTAACAAGTCATTTTTGCCTTGCATATGCATAAACTGCAAATCAGCAAATCCTGAATTTAAGGGAGTTAGAACGCAAATTTGCGGGATTTCTTTCATTTTGTAGCTAGAGAAACCTCAAGCGGCTGCTGAATAACTTCTACATAGTCACAATGTGGTTAAAATGAACCGTTAGCGGAAACGGGGACGTAAAAGTTAAAACCAAGTCTTCTTTCCCATTCCCGGAATCCGGTAAAAGCGTTCCTTTCCCATCATTTTGATCGTTCTCATTGTAATACATGTATTTTAACTTTGCCGTTCTCGTTCTGGTTACCCAACGTTCCTTATTATCGTGATTTAGTCTCAGATTGGATTGGTTCTTCAATTCACTTGATGAATATATAACAGGTCAAGAAAATACAATTCGGTAAATGTATAAAAAAGGATATAGAATATATTATAACATATTAAGGGGGAAAAGCTGATATCAGGCATCTGTGTTATGTAAAGTTGTAAAGAGATAAACTGTACAATATTTCCATGGAGTTACAGAGCTTACATATGCATATTTACGCTTTTGCTACACATAAGAGTAACTTAAATACTTCAGTTTATTTTACATTATCGTTGCGCTTTAATAGCCTATGAATCGTCATTTTATAATTAGTCGGAATTAGTTGTAACTCATAACCATGTTGCCAATTAATATTCGATATCTGAAATAAAATGTGAGACACTTTACAGCTTAGAACAACTCTAAGATTTACATAGCACAACTTGTCATTAAAATAATAAAATGCTTGTTACAGGGCTATGCAAGCGTTATCATTGGGATACCTTTTATAATACTCTACAGAATAAACTGCCTTAGAACTAAGATATTCTAAGCAGTTTTAAAGTGATATTTTCTCTCCCTTACGATCAAGTGCAAAGACATTAAATAATCTTCCGACCCAAATGTACCTATACAAAATTAATTCTTCCAGTTTGTTCAAAAAAAAAATTGCCGTTGATCCAAACTATTGAAATGTGAGTTATGTGAACGAGTCTTGGGTTCCATAGCCTTCCACAGTTGAGAATGAAAAGATAATGCAAAAGTGTGAAAGGCGAACTAACGGAGACATACTTTACATATTCCGGACGCAAAACAGCCGATTAGGAATCGGCATCTTCATAGCAGATATGTCTCGTAAATCTGAACATCAGTTTTAGAAATTCCATTATACATAATTGCGGAGCTATAGCTGTTTCAAAAATGTTTTCGTAGTCGGCTTACTCTCCCTATTTAGGACAAAAATAAAATGCTTCATCGTTTAAAACGGATGCGATTTTTTTAAAAGCAATAGCAAGGTTAAAAATCTGATGTGATATATGTGATGCGATATATTCACATCACTTTCTCATCCCCATCTTCAACAAACTATTCTTCCAAAAGCCTTATTATTATTTGCTTTACTAAATGTCAATCGAGATAAGCACTAGTTGAAACGGTATTATCATATATTTCCTTGTAAGAACAATGGGAATAGTGAAAATACTTGAGCGAAAGACAAAACATTTTAAGAGCTGGTCACTATGTGAAATTCCATTCTTTGCTTGATCAGGAGAAAGAAAATTAAATGACGCTCCATTTGAGAAAAGTGTAAGTGTTTTAAAATTGAAACGAATAACAAGGAAATGCTTAGTTTAAAAAAAAAAAAATGCAGTTGACAAATTGTGTGATTTAACGGGATAATTTTTGTGTAGCAAGATTGTGCGGCTTGCTTGTTATGCAAAAGTCATTCAAGAGTGGAGAGGTCTTCACCGACAATTCAAGATATACATTTTGTGTTAAAACATCTTATACATGTGATACCTATAATTAAAATCGTTAAGGCATTTTTGAGAAAATCATTTTCGAAAATGTTACAGGCAAAAAGTAGTTTGAGTGGAAGTGTATTTTTTCCAAAATGTACAGCCCTAAAACAAAACAAACAACAACAAAAATACGAGTCATCCCCAGATTCCATGTGTCGATCGAATCAACATTTTCGAAAATGTTACAGGTAAAGAGTAGTTTGAGTGGAAGTGTATGTTTTCTAAAATGTACAGCCGTAAAAAAAAAAGAAAAAAAAAAAAGTCAGCCCCAGATTCTATGTGTCGATCTTCGTAAAAGCTGTATTGACAATGCACAGAAAGAACTGTACAGTGGTCTGTGACTGATAGCAATGGTTAACTTTGACTACCGAAAACAGATCACGGAAAAACGATACGTGGCTGGAAGGTTAAGAACGCCTTACTATAAGTTTCTCTCGCACTACTTGTCATTTTTTTGTTTGCCATTTTATGACTAGATATGTAGAATATAATATTGCATTAATATAACATTGGCATTTGAAGGTATGGGTCTATGAATGCACACAAAATATTATCTTCTAAGCCTAAAACACAAAAAATAAACATAATTAATATCGGTTGTAAAAACCCTCAGCCCTTATAACCTCCCTCAATCTTCAGGGGCATAGACAAAATTAAATGCCTGTAGTAACGTGGACGAGAAGATACAAGATCCCACAGACTTCTTGATATTGGGGCCAAGAGGCCATCATTTGTCCTTCGCCCACCTACAGGTAAATTGGAGCGCAGCTCTCTTTTTACCTCAGCTCACACATTCTTAATAGGTTTCAAATCTGGTGAACAGGGAGGCCAGTCTACCGCTGTGATATCCTACCTCTCTGAAAAACAATTTGGAACTTTTCGAGATAGGATAGGATGATTATCCTGTACAAATTCAACGTTCCATCTAAGCTCAGAGGGAATCAAAATACTATCGAGTATTACCGTGTACTGCACACCGCTTAGTGCATTGTCAAGCCGCCACAGCACACTTAGACCACCCTTTGATATCCACCCCCAACACGATACAGATATATAGTTACGCGACCATGATAGAATTGTGAAGTCACGCATTCATTGGATTATAGACAATAATCTTTCCTTTATGTGTGGAAGAAAATGTCACCTCGTCTGGAAATATTCCAGTTGCGGTTGGCATTTTCCTGTTGGATCGGTTAGTGAAGGGTGTGTTGAAAAAAAGAAAGAAAAAAGCCCCCCCCCAATATCAAACTTACCCAAAATTGGATTCCAAAAATGTTTCAAAATATTGACTTTCTTAACAATGCTTTAGTAATGTTTTCATACTATACATATCTCTCTCTCTCTCTCTCTCTCTCTCTCTCTCTCTCTCTCCATTGAGAGAGAATTGAACCTGATGCGTTTGCGCATCATTCTGTGCACAATGATTCCGTGTGCAGCATACTGCTTTCGGTGGAATAAAACTTTAAAGACGTACCATAATAACTACCATATTATTAACTGGGTGGAATATCGTGCATGAAATAAGTATGTCTAAAATAAATAGCCTCTATGAGTTTATTCAACATCATTAAGAGAAGGAAAAGAAAAGGTTTGCACATGCGAGAAGCAGACCTCACCAGAGGAATAACCTACGTTTTGCCACAGCGCTATAGTGAACAGCATAGAAGCTGGCAGATTTAATAATGCCGTACAATACAATTGTATCGTGTTTTGTGTCGTTAACTTTTTAGTTAATGTTATAGTTTTTTTGAAGAAGCTCAAGTTATGTATTTGATTATGATTATTCATCATATCAACTTGTTGCAGCTGCACTACTGTATCGCGGACGGTGTACACAAGGCGCTGTGCCGTATAGGATAGACGAAGTATGTACGCATCCTTGAAAAATACTCAAGTTTAGTATTTAACCAACTTTCCGTTTTTACGTTCTCCACTATGTACAGTCGCCCTCCGTGGTGTAATTGTTACCATGCTTAACTTCATATACCCAAGGTCGCGGGTTCAAACCCGGCGGAGGACGATGGGTTTTTTCGGGCGTAAAAATCCTTAGCATGGCTTCCTTCGGAAGGGAAGTAAAGCTGTGGGTCCCGTGTCGTAGATTTACGGCACGTAAAAGAACCTCAAGCCTGATAAGAGAGGCCTCTGAGCAAAATTAAGCGATCTTTCACGCCCAATATAGAATGGGACGCTGAGAACCAAAGCAGTTAAAGAGCGTCCATAAATAACAGGCCATTTCATTTTCCACTATGTACACTAGGGGAGCTATTGTACACCACCCAAAAATGCGCTGTCTGATTTCATGCTGAGGCATCACAATTTAAAAAAAAAAAAAAAAAAAAAAAAGTTCACAATGTGTGTGTGTGTGTGTGTGTTTGTGCGCGCGTGAACAGCATTACTACCCTTTAAATGGATTTTTTTCCAAACATTTTGAGTTTCACCTCTTTATTCTGGATGATACTTGCACAATAGTTAAACCGAAAGGGAATTTAAACAAGCCAAACAGGTAAAATGCAGTCTTAAATGGTGCGGCTATTAGACAAAACATTGTTGAAAAAAAAAATAGATTTCGTCAAACACATAATTTATATCATACACATTTTTGAGGGGAGTTAACCATTTTGGAGATATTCTTTGTTATTGGTATAAATGTTCCAATGTTCATACTTTTCTCAAATGGGAAGTGTATTTGTGTTACTTTCTGCTGGTCAAGCAAACAGAACAGAATTTCATGTCACCACTTTAGCGGCCAACTTTTAAACTGTTCGATTATCGCTTTAGCGAGTACATACCCTTATTCACCTCGTGCCTACCCTGTTAATGCGTATCTTGATTAGCGTGGGGTAGATAGAAGAATAAGCTTTTTAAAGAATAATTTGTTGCAGAATAGCCACAAAAGTCATGTGGATGGAACACAGATGTTTTAATTATGCTGTTTAAACATACACACAACTCATTTTCTATTTTTTTATTCAGGGGACCTCAAAACATTAATTTCCAGTGAAATCTCGGTATCGAATTTTTCTGTGGAATGCAATATCTAGAGAGAGTAACAGTTTGTCATGTCTGCCGATAAACAATTTCAAAACTAAAGCATTTTAAAATTAACTGGTATGAAAGAGCCTGTAAGCTCCGCCTGATTTCATTTTCAATAAAAAAAATTACCATAGGTAATTATATTTTTTGTCCTTTTAGTACCATGGTGTGCTCTTGTCTGTAAAATAAGCATATATGTCAAACCCTTCTCTAATGTAGGTTGAAAACATCTCATAAATAATTCAGACCTTTCCCTTAGGCCTCATCCTTACATTCTCCCCTTGTTTTGTTACTCCACATTTTTCTTTTCTTTTACTTTCTCTATAGACACTGTGTACAAAGTGTATAGAGAAGGTATTGTATTCCACCCAAAACTCAAAACCGAGATTTCAATGGAAACACATGTTTTGAGACATCCTGAATTAAAACAAAATCTGTGTTCCATTCACATGACTTTCTCTACATTTCTGTTGCAAATTATTAAAAAGCTTATTCTTCTACTTACATCATGTTAATCAATATAAAGGCTGCGCCGTGGCCGATTGGTTAAACTACTCGCCTCTCACTAAGACAGGTTCAACCCCAAGCGACCGCATGTGGAATTCGTGGTAGACAAAGCGGCACAGGGAGGATTTCCTCCGGGTTCTCCTATTTCTCCCGACATCGCATTCCACCGGTTCTCCATCTTCGTTTTATATATCACCAGTGTTATAGCCTGCGGTACCATAAGCAGTAAATGTGGGCAATATACGCTATCAAAAAAATCGATATAAATATTAACAGAAACTGTCTTTATTACTCTCTATTCTGTGTTACTTGGTTTCTTATCAGTAGAAGAGTAAAAATCTAATGTGTTCCATTCACATGATGTCCTCTAGCTGTTCCGCAAACAAACCTTTATTCAAAAGATTTATCTTTTATCTACATCATGCTAATCAAGAAAAACATAAAAAGAATTAATCTTAATTCAAACTCTTCTCGGGCTTCTAGCCAGGTAAAAACTGGCTAGAAGCCCAGAAGAGTTTGAATTAACACGTCGCCAGGAAAGCTTCAGTTCTTATTTTAGAATTAATCTTATTACTAGTTTCCTTGAAAGAAAAAGGGAAATAGAAAATGCAAAGGCTAGCGCGATAGACTCGCCCTTTAAAAGCCGGTCGCTATGTGAAACAATTGAGGTTCGGAGGCTAAAATTGAAACCAATAATCCGGAATATGTCGAAAACGGTTAACTCCACAAAAAACCTGATGTGCTTAATTCACATGATTTTCTCAACATCTCTGCAACTAATTATTGTTAAAAAGCTTGTGCTTCTATTTACTTCATGCTAATCGAGGAAAAAAAAAAAAAAAAAAAAAAAGGAAATATTCTTATTACTTGTTTCCACGAAAGTAGAGGCGAAATAAGGGAATAGCATAGGTTAAAGGATAATCAAAACCTGGTTGCTATGTGACTGAAGTTCCTTTATGTTTATGGACAGGAGTTGACAAATTCCTGTATGAGAAAAGTATAAGTTTTTTTAAAGCTGAAACCAAAAACAAGGAATATCTCAAAAACGATCAACTCCACGAGAAAAATGTATGTAACGTAAATTGTGTTTTTTAACATGCTCCACGTTTTGTGTGTGGTAAGTTTTTGTCCATCTCTTACGGTTTAGCAGTTTTGCAAAATTCCGTAAAATTCGTCCAGAATAATGTCTTCAGAGGCTATTCCCAGGAAATTGAAGATATACATTTAATTTGTAAATGAATAGTTTAAATATTAGATATTTTGATAAAAAATTAGAGCCATTTTTCAGAAAATCAAAATTTTCGAAAAATGTTCCATGTAAAGGGTAGTTGGTGGTGAATTTTGTTGAAAATCAAATACCAAGTTTGGTATTTAACGATATTTTCGTTTTGGAGCTATGCTGCCCCCCCCACACACACACGCACACGCACACGCACGCGCACACATTTTTCTAAAAATTCTTTTTTTGAATTCAGGGTGTCTCAATACACATACTTCCTGCGAGATCTCGGTATCGAATTTTAGGATACATTACAATACCTTCTCTATACACTATGTACATATATATGTAGAGAAAGTAAAAAAATATGTTACACTCACATGACTTTCTCTAGCTGCTCTACAAACTTCTTACAAAAGATTATTATTCTTTCTGCACAATGCTAATCAAGATAAACATTGGTAGAATGTTCTTATCACTTAGTTCCTTATAAGTAGCAGGGAACTAAGGGAATGCAATAGGCTAAAGTGATAGTCAAATGCTTAAAAAACTATTGATACGCGACTGTCTTGCAAATTGCTTCTTTGCTTGGCCAGGAGTAGAACAAAATAAAAACGGACACTTCCTGTCTGAGAAAAGTATAAGTACTTCACAATTGAAACCAATAACAAGGAATATTTCAGAAACAGTTACCTCCACAACAAAAACGTAAAGAACATAAACGGTGTCTTCTGAAGAGATCTACATTTTTTGTGTAGCAAGTTTTTGTCTATCTCTTACTGTTTAGTAGTTAAGCAAAATTCATCTAGAATAAAGAGGTCTTCAGACGCTATTCCCAGAAAATTCAAGCTATATACTTAATTTGGATGTAAATAGCTTTAATATACGACATTTTAATCAAAATCTCAAACGGCATTTTTGAGAAAATCAAAATTTTCGAAAATTTTCTCATGTAAAAGTAGTTTGTGGTGGGAGAATTTTCTTGAAAATCTTCGTGTCGTAACCTTGGAAGATACTAAACCTAAATACCAAATTTGGTATTTAACGGTCTTTTCGTTTTTGAGCTATGCTGTCTACAGATATACACACAAACCATTCTAAAAATACCTTTCGAGCTCAGGGGACCCCAATACATATATTTACAGTGAAATCTCGACATCGAATTTTGGGTGGAATCCAATACCTTCTTTATCCAATATGTACATTGTATATGCGGGCTAAAGAAAGTAAAAATGTATACAACATAAATTGTGTGTTTTAAAGAGATATATATTTTCTGTGTAAGAAGTTTTTGTTTATCGCTTACGGTTTGCCAATTATACAAAATTCATCCAGAACGAAGAGGTGTTTCAAGGCTATTCTCAGAAAATTCAAGATGTACATAAGTAGTTAAGATAGAGGGATCCTGACACAGGGGCTAGTGCGCATACATGGGAAAGATAGGGAATTGAAGAAGCGGGGGTGTCTCAAGCGAGAGCTCAGGGCTAGGGCTAATGCGTATGCATGGTAGAGATAGGGAATTCAAGGAGAAGGGGGAACCTAACCTAGGCTCAGAGTACAAGATGTATTCTTCAGTCCTTTGGAGTCCCTTTCACTGTATTTTGCTTTGTTATTTTTATGGTTTTTCCTAGGTTTTGTCTTGTTTAAAGCTTTTTCGATTGTGGGATGTTGACTGAAGACCTTTTTAATCATTATTTTGCAGAGTTTTGCTCTCCTTTTTGAATGTGTAGAGAACCGTTATAAGTGTACTCTACGATTTTTGATTGTTAGTGCAGCTGTTTCCAAAGCTTTTTAATGACATTTCATGTCATTTGGAGGGAGTTTAGGTCTCTAGATCAGCTAGTTTCAGGGTACTTAGACATTTTAGCTCTTTACAACTGATTTCACGTCATTTTGTGGGTATTTAAGACTCTAAAGCTAATATTTTAGGCTTTTTAAGACGTTTTTGCCCATATTTTACATTATTTTCCAGTGTTTTCTATTGAATGTTGTCGCTTTTATAAGCATTTTAGTGTTTTTTTATAATTTATAATCTGGGGTCCTTGGTTCGAATCCATAGCTTTCGATGACTTTTTAAGTTTTGGCTCAATCCTGAACTATAAAGCTTAAATTAACATAAAAAAGAGAGAGAATTGATGGGCTCAGCATGCCAAACTATGATTATATATTGATTTATAACCTAGAGGAATTCGGTTCGATTCTAGGTTGATGGATTAAATAAAAAAGATAAGATTAGGGTCTTAGTTCGAGTCTATAAAGGGTCCGTTTTTATAACTTCTAAACTAAGGGTGTTATATAGCTTAAATAAATATGCACAATAAGGGCTAATATTGGGAATATTAAACTGATTAATAACTTTATAAAAAGAACATGGGTTCGATTCCCGTCCTTTAATGACTGGACTTTTTAGGATTTCATGTGTACTGCAACTTTTAATGCTGAATAATCCCTGGAACGCGTATATAAATGTATTAACATGCTGAATTAACTAATGCTGGTCTCAAGCCCATATAAAAAAGGAGAGACGCCTAACCTCGCATGCTAGATATATTTATATAACAACTAAAAATCTAACAATGAGTCAGAAAATATGCTCAACGCTTCAACAGAAACTACAATAAATGTCGATATCATTATCCTAGAGAAAAAACAGCTTTAATAAAGGCAAAAACAACAAAAGACGAATAAAACATGAGGAATCATAATGTTCACTAAACTGTTAACACTTCAGCAACAAAGGCTTAGGTCATTCTTCTAGCGACATCACACAAAAAAGACAAATGCAAAAAGATGGAGACAAGAAAAGTTAGATTATGTTAGATTTACAACCTATGAAAGACTGTAAACCATACAAACATATCCCCTCGCTTCACAAGTTATCATCTGAACATGTAGCAGTATGAAAAAAAGGATATATAATATGACTTAAAGGACTAGAAAAAACTGTAACAGAATACAGAAATGATCCTAAAGGGTGCAAACTATGGAAAAATATGACAAAACTATAAAATACTAGATAGTCTATAAAATCGTTCAGATCCTGGAGCATATTAAAATTCTATAAAACGTAGTAAAATAGCGTGAAAATGTCTGAAACACTGAAACGATGACATCAATTAGTGCAAAAAACATAAAATTGTTGTAGAAAAATGGCATAAACCGTCACAAAATGTAGTAAATCACCATCAAAGGCAAGAAAAGGGATCTACAAGGTCGTACGAAAAGTACATTGACTTAAATACGTTTAAAGTGCTCCTAAACGTACAAAAATATCGGTAGTACACCTTCGTCGCCGTCACAAAGTAACTAAAGACCTTCCAAAAATACATTCAAAGTGAGTTGAAATACATATAGTCTGAGGGTTTAATACTACCCTATAGTTCTGAGTACCTTAAAAGTCGTAAATGACTGTAGGGAGACAGAAAGCACTACAGAACACTACAAAATTGTGCTAAATAGACTTAAAATGTGTAAAATGTCTATAAAAGCGTTAAAACATTATCTGTTTTAGAGCCCTATATACCAACCAAACGCTTCGAGATGTATGGAAAAGAGCTAAAATGTCTCATCAATACCCCGTCCTACAGTTCTAAACACCCTCCCCAAATAGTATAGCATGGCATTAAACGCATACTAAATAACAACAACTCTAAAAATCGCCATTAAAATCCTGAAAAATGTATGTGAAAGCAATACAAACACTGCAAAATAGTCTCAAATCGCGCAAAAATGCTTGTAAAAGTGCTAAAAAAAAAAGCATTAGAAAGCACTGTAAAATAATGTAAATGTGAGCGAAAACCCATTGGCAAACGTCTAAAATACCTGTTTTAGGATCCCAAATACCCTCAAAATGTTTCGAAGGGTGTGGAAAAAAGAGCTAAAATGCTTAATCAATACCACACAACTATCTGTTCTAGGGTCCTAAACATCCTCCAAATGACATGGAATGCCATTAAAAGCATACTAAACAATTGTGATTAGAACTAAAATCATCTTACAAATCCCGAAAAAATGCATATGGAAACACTACAATACTGAAAAATAACACTAAAATGCTTATAAAAGCGACAACATTCAATAGAAAACACTGGAAAATAATGTAAAATGTCCGCAAAGACGTCTAAAAAAAGCCTAAAATATTAGCTTTAGAATCTTAAATACCCACAAAATGATGTGAAATCAGTTGTAAAGAGCTAAAATGTCTAAGTACCCTGAAACTAGCTGATCTAGAGGCCTAAACACCCTCCAAATGAAATGAAATGTCATTAAAAAGCTTTCGAAGCAGCTGCACTAACAACCAAAAATCGTAAATACACTTATAAATGTTCTCTACACATTCAAAAAGGAGAGCAAAACACTGCAAAATAATAATAAAAAAGTCTTCAGTCAACATCCCACAATCGAAAAAGCTTTAAACAAGACAAAACCTAAGAAAAACCATAAAAATAAATGATAATAAAGCAAAAAACCGTGAAAGGGACTCCAAAGGACTGAAAAATACCTCTTATAATCTAAGCCTAGGTTAGGTTCCCTCTCCTCCTTGAATTCTCTATCTCTACCATGCATACGCATTAGCCCTAGCCCTGAGTTCTCGCTAGAGACTCCCACGCTCTTTGAATTCCCTATCTTTAGCAAGTATGCGCATTAGCCCCATGTGTCAGGATCCCTCAAACTTAGTACTTACATACATTTCGTTTGTCGTAAAAATATCCTAAACGTAAGTCATTTTAATCAAAATCATTGGAGCCATTTTAAGAAAATAAAAATTTGCGAAAAATGTTCCATATAAATGGTAGTTGGGGTGGGAGATTTTCTTGAAAATCTTCGTGTCGCATCCTTAGAAGATACCAAACTTAAAAATACCAAGTTTGGTATTTAACGGTTTTTCGTTTTTGAGCTATGATGACCACAGAAATAAACACACATGCTGACCTTTTTCTAAAGCTTTTTTTTTTATTCAGGGGAACCCAAAACGTGTATTTCTGGTGAAATCTCGGAATCGAATTTGTGGGTGCATTACAATACCTTCTGTATTCACTATGTACATAATACGTGTAGAGAAAGTAAAAATGTAGAAAAATGTTCGTGTGTGTGTGTCTGTGGGTAGCACAGTTCAAAAACGAAAAGTCCGCTAAATACCAAACTTGGTGCTTAAGAGTATCTTCCAAGGATGTGACAAGAAGATTGTCAAGAAAATCCCCTCACCCCCAACTACCCTTTACATGAAAAAGTTTCGTAAATTTTGATTTTCTCAAAAATAGATCAAATGACTTTGATTAAAATACCGTATATTATAGATATTTACATGAGAAATAGAACTTATATTTTGGATTTTTCTATGAATAACCTCAGAAGACCTCTTCAATCTGAACGGCTTTTGCATATCTGTAAAACCCTAACTGATAGACAAAAACTTAGTACACAAAAATGTAGAGCACGTTAAAACACATAAGTTAAGTCATATACTTTATTTTTCGTGGAGTTGACCGTTTCCGAAATATTCCTTGTTGCTGGTTTTAGTTTTAAAAGTACTTAAACTTTTCTCATATGGGAATTTGTCAACCCCTGGCCATGCAAAGAATGATTTCAATCACATAGCAACTGATTTTTAAAAGATTTGACTATCGCTTTAGCCTAGCGTATTCCCTTATTTCCCTTCTAGTTTCAAGGAAGCAAGTAATAAACAATTTCTGTTAATTTTATCTCGATTAGCATGAAGTAGATATAAGAATAAGCTTTTTAACTATAATTTGTTAGAGAGATGTAGAAAAAGCCATGTGAATGGAACAGTTTTTCTCTATTGTTTCATTAACTCATACATAAGTAACACGTGACAGACCTAAGACGTTTCTTATATAGCCCTCTCCTTTATTCTTTCAATACCAAACATGTCGCTTTACATGAAAACATTTAAGAGTGGGCTCCTTTTACCCTAGATTGTTTCTGGGGTCTAAAACTCAAAGAAAATTATGTACTTTATGGAACATACAATGGTGAATGTTGCAACATCTCAAAAAAGTTGCCTGACCACTGTTCCGTCTACAGCTTAGCTAACGTGGATGGAATACGTCCAGTCTTTCTTCCTCTCTTCCTTAGTGCTTCTATTTTGTCGCGTGTTGCGGTTGCGACAGCTCGAGAGTTCGAGACCTTCGGGCATGGGCACACAAGCGTATGCGTTCGATACTTTTGTGCAGCAGTGTTGATAATCATCGCTTCTCCCTAATATATCTGTTCCGAAAATATTTAATGAAAGATAGATCGTTCAAAAGTCACTTTATAATCTTTAGGGATAGAAAGCAACAAACGCGTCGCTATGCTGGCTAACAGTGGATTAGATATTTTACAAAACATAAGAAAAACAATCTGATGTTCCACTCACATGACTTTCTCTACAGAAAGGTAATAAGGGAAAACACTAGGCTAAAATGATAGTCAACATTGTATGTCCAGCAGTAAAACAAATGAGAGAAAAAACGAATAGTGACTTCCCGTGTAAGTTGCGTGTTTTAACATTGAAACTATTAAAAGAAATATTTAAAAAACGGCCAACTCAACAAAAAAAAGTTAAACCGTGTGTTTTAATGAGGTTTACATTTATGTATATTAAGATTTTGGCTATCTCTTACGGTTTACTAGCTATACAAAAATCATCCAGAATGAAGGCATCTTCAGAGGTTAACCGTAGAAAATTCAATATATACATACTATTTGTGATGTAAAATCTTTAATAGGTATAAGTTATTTTAATTACAATCATTAGAGCCATTTTTGAGAAAAACAAAATGTTAAAACATTTTTCCATGTAAGAGTAGTTTAGGGTGGAAAGATTTTTCTTGAAAACTTTCGTGTCGATCCTTGGAAGATACTAACATTTTCGTTGTTACAGGCGCGCGCGTACATTTTTTAACATGCTCCCCCACACCTACTCAGAGAACTCAAAACATATTCCTGGTGAAATCTCGATATCGAATTTTTGGGTGAAATACAATATCTTCTCTACTATATGCATAGTGCATGTAGAGAAACTAAAAAGTCAAAAGTAAGTTCCTCCACAGTGGGTACACTATTCTCTGGCGCTGTCTGAAGTAATCTTCATTTTATATCTTAGAAACTCATTTAGGTGCAACACAATAGGTTTTTCAATTTTCTTTAATATGAATGGATATATTACAAAGTAACCTTATCACATAATTGAAGATAGGTCGTTACACACAATTTGCCCTATTCAACAAATACAGTACACGGGAATATCTGAATAAACCTTTATTATCTATAGAAATGGATCACATTAAGCATTTAATTACTCGTATATGCACTTTCGTGTAAATTACTAGTTAAATCCGGTGTACTTGATTTTTGGTAATTGTTAACAATGGTATGTGATCTGGATCTACTAATTTGACCATAATGAAGTTACATGTTCATAAAATAATGTATGCACTTAAAAGAATGATGTATTCCATTCACACTAATTTTATCTACCGCTCTGTAACAAATTATTGTTAATAAGCTTATTCTTCTACCTCCTTAATGCTATTCGAGCCTCACTACCTAGTTCCTTATAAGTAGAAGGCAAATAAGGGAATACACTGGGCTAAACCGATAGTTAAATGGTTTAAAATGTGGTTGCTATGAGGTTGAAATCCGTTTCTTTGCGTGGTCAGGCGTTGACAAGTTCCCGTATAAAAACATTTTAAGTATTTTAAAACTGAAACCAATAAGGAGGAATATCTCGAAAACGGTCAACTCTACGAAAAAAATGTATATGAAATATTGTTTTGAGTAGTAAGTTTTTGTCCATGTCCTACGGTTTACCAGTTATGTAAAATTCATCCAGAATAAAGAAGTCTTCAGAGGCTAATTCCAGAAGATTCAAAATATACATTTTGTCATGCAAACGTCTTAAATGTAAGAGCTTTTAATCAGAATCATTAGAGCTATTTTTGAGTAAACCAACATTTTCGAAATTTTTTCCATGTAAACGGTAGTTGAGGGTAAGGAGGATTTTCTTGAAAATCTTCGTGTCGTATCTTTGGAAGATACTGAACTTGAATGTTAAGTTTGATAATTAACGTACTTTTCGTTTTTAAGCTATGCAGCATCCACACGGGTGCGCACACACACACACACACGGGGACATTTTTCTCTAAAGGCTGTTTTTGTTTTCCGGGGGTACCAAAACATGCATTTCCGGTGAAATCTCGGTATCGAATTTTGGGTGCATTACAATACCTGCTGTATACCTTATATACATAGAACGCGTATAGAAAGTAAAAATCTATGCGTTCCCTGCCCATGACTTTCTCCACCTGCTCTGCAAACAAAGTAGCCTTACAAAAGATTATTATTCTATCTACTTTATGCTAACCGAGATAAACACTGACAGACGTGTATTTAGTTCCTTGTAAGCAGAAGGGAAATAAGTAAGCTAAAGCAACAGTCAAATCTTTTAAAAGCTGTCGTTATGAGTTGATGTTGAAATTCGGTTCTCCTATCTCGGGAATGATTAGCTAAAAAAAAAAAGCATATTACATGAATTGTACGCTTTAGCGAGATTGCATTTTTACTTTCTCTATACTCACTATGTACATAGTGTATAGAGAATGTATTGCACTACACCAAAAAATTCGATACCGAAATTTCACCGGAAATAATGTTTTAGGGTCCCCTGTATCTAAAAAATGTAATTTCATAAATAGGTCCGTGTGTGTGTGTGTGTGTGTGTGTGTGTGTGTGTGTGTGTGTGTGTGTCTGTGAACACGATAACTCAAAAACGAAAAGTCGGTAAAACACCAAACTTGGTATTTAAGTTTAGTATCTTCCAGGGATGCGACACGAAGATTTTGAGAAAAATTCCCCCACCCCAAACTACCCTTAACATGGAACTTTTTTCGAAAATTTTGATTCTCTAAAAAATGGCTCTAACGATTTTTATTAAAATATCGTATATTAAAGTTGTTTACCTGACAAATAAAATGTATATTTTGAATTTTCTGGGAATAGCCTCTGAAGACTACTTTATTCTGGATGCATTTTTCATAACTACTAAACCTTAAGAGATGGACAAAAACTTAACCCACAAAAAAATGTAGAGCACGTTAAAACACACAATTTATGTTACATACATTTTTTTCGTGGAGTTGATCGTTTTTGAGATATTCCTTTTTCTTGGTTTCAGCTTTGAAAAATGTATACCTTTCTCATACAGGAATTTGTCAACTCCTGCCATACAAACAAAGGAACATCAGTCACATAGCAACCAGCTTTTGGCTTTCACTTTAACCTATGGTACTCCCTTATTTCGCTTCTACTTACAATAAAGCAAGAAATAAGACTATTTCAGCTAATTTTTCTCAATTAGCATGAAATAAATAAAAGATAAGCTTATTAACAATATTAATTTACAGAGATATAGAGAAAGTCATGTGAATGGAACACATCAGATTTTTGTGTATAGTTTTTTGTATCTTTTTCTTATGTTTCAGATTTACGCAAAAGTCATTCACAATTAAGAGGACTTTAGAGGCTACTCCCAAAAAATTTAAGATATGGATTTTATTCGCAATGTACATATATGTTATCTACTATGGTAATAATCAGCATAGATAACTATAAACGAATAGATGGTTAACTCAATGTTAAAAAATCTGATGTGTACCATTCACATGACTTTCTCCATATCCCTGCAACAAATAATTCTTAAAAAGCTTATACTTCTTTTGAAGACTATTGAAAGACAATATTTGGCAACATAGAAAATAGGAAGTTTGGTGTGATGGTAGTAGATGGGACTTAGCTTATTAAAAGAACATCATCGCAGAAATTTAGTTACTTTCTTGCGCTTCAGATTATATTTGCTACAGTTTTTCCAGTTACCGAATGTTACTGCGATCTAGCGCAGTGCTAGGCTCAGCATGTTCAATCATCGGTAAGGGATTCGCATATTTGTAGCAGTTTAGTGAGTCCGGCAACTTAAACTGATACTTTACTTCGGAAACAAATGATTTTGCCTACGCGTAAAACCGGTCAATGGCCAGCTCGATGGGAATCGAACTGGACCCGCCAAATACTGGCCTCACACATTATCCCGGGGGAAAAAAAAAACGGAAATAGCGTGTTATTTATGGACGCTCATTAACTACTGTGGTTCTCAACGTCCCACTCTAAATTGGGCGTGAAAGACCGCATAATTTTGCTCAGAGGCCTTTCTACGACACGGGACCAACGGCTTTACTTCCCTTCCGAAGGAAGTCATGCTAAGGATTTTACACCTGAAAAAAATCTGATGTGTACCATTCACATGACTTTCTCCATATCCCTGCAACAAATAATTCTTAAAAAGCTTATACTTCTATTTACTTTATGCTAATCAGAAAAAATTAGCAGAAATAGTCTTATTATTCGCTTCCTTGTAAGTAGAAGTGAAATAAGGGACAACCGTAGGTTAAAGTGATAGTCAAAAGCTGGTTGCTATGTCAATGAAGTTCCTTTGTTTATATGGATAGGAGTTGACAAGTTCCTGTATGAGAAAAGTATACGTTTTTCATAGCAGAA